>JAFJYJ010000014.1:2400000-3692500 GCA_019022615.1 Acacia melanoxylon
TTTGAAAATAATAATGGTATTATTTATAGATAATAATATTATTACATATAGTATTTAATTTATTTGATAAATTAAATAACTAATATAAATTAGAGAATTTAAATCATGATAAGTTTAATCATAATATTTTATTTCATAATTGTATGAATTAATATATATGATGTGATTTACCTTTCAAAGTGTTGTTTGGGTATGGTGAACAACATGGCTCTAGATATTACAAATGTTGTATATTTAAATATGGCCTGCAAGCCATGCATTTCTCTGAATAATCTTGATGTACATTCTTTTCTCATCTCACTCCCCTCGAATGTTAAACGAGGTTTCTCCTTATGTATTTTCTTTCATTATTTAGAGAAGTCCCCTCATTGGCTTGAGAGGACTCTAGGTTAGGTGAGCCATGTTGTGTCACAAATTTTAATTATGTTTTTGATATGATCAGTGCATGATTAAGTTAGACACTATATGAGATACAATAATGATTGCATTCATATAGGTACAATTAATAGGATTAATTAGATAATATCAAATAATACCCTCTAAATAAAATCTTAAGTCACAATGCCGTCAATTAATGAATACTTGTCAAAACCTAGATCACCCATTTGTATGTTCCACCAAAGTGGATGCATCTGAGTAATCTTGGTGAGACAAGAGAGAGTAATGATGATACTCTATATTCATTATTGTCTTGACTTAATTGAGATCATCAAAATGGTTTTGGATCTCAAGGCATTGGATGGGATTAAACATGCTAGATCATATGATGATTGAATCCCATAAAGATCTAAGAATTACATGTGATGTAATTGGCAAAGTAGTTGCCTACCTAAATAACTTATTTTTAAGCGTCCTGTCAAAGTGGACTTAAATTTAAGCCAAATATGGATCTTAACCCACTAATTAGAATGAGGGTTGTTAATTCAGTGGGAGATAATTAACTGACTTTGCATATCTTTTAGTTGTAGAATCATGTAGACTAGCAATAGTAACACCGCAACACCATCAATGTGATCAGTCCTTGAGAAGGACGAACTCGATGAGACAAACCTTCTTGACTTGTTTAGGAACTTAAGCGTTGATCCTAAACATGAAGGAAAGGAGTATCTCATCAATCAACCCATTCCTGACGAGCCTGCCGCTATTGATCCAAGAGCTCAAAGTGAAGCTTATACGAAGCATAAGGATGACTCTGTGGATGCAGGATGCCTGATGCCTGCTACTATGGTTCCGGACCTTAACAGAGATCTAGAACCTGTGGAGGCCTCTGGGATGATTGATCATCCTATGGAAATTTTCCAGCAACAGGAAAGGCAAGAGAGGTATGGGACCGCTAAGGCCTTACATTCCTGCAAAATGGCTGAAGGTGCATCAGTTAGCCCTCATGTTTTGAACATGAAAGGCTACACTGATCATCTTGAGAGGCTTGGATTTCCCATGATCCAGGAGTTAGCTACAGATATGATCTTGAACTCACTCCCAGAATATTATGACCATCTTGTCATGGACTACAACATGAACAACATGGAGGAATCAATTTCTAAACTGCATGGGATGCTCAAAATTGCTGAACAGAGCCTTGAGAAGAGGCCATGTACTGTTTTGTCCGTTCAGAAATGAAGGGGTATAAAACAGAAAGCCAAGAAGGCAAAACCTTCGAAGGATGGGGTATGCTTCTTTTACAATGAAATCGGTCATTGGAAGTGGAATTGCAAGCTCTACCTCGATGATCTGGAAAGGAACAAGAAGGATAGCAGGGCTATCGCTTCAGGTATCTATGTCATAGATATTCACTTTTCTACTTCATCGACATGGGTATTAGATACCGCATGTTGTTCTAACATTTGTATAAATGTGCAGATTCCCAAGGACATTAGAAAATTGAATGGACATGTCTATGACATAAACTACCAAAAGGATCAAGTCAAATGATTTGAACTCGACCTACTTATGGCATTGCCGTCTTAGGCCATATAAATGAGAAACACATTCAAAAACTCCATAAAGATGGATTTCTTAACTCATTTGATTTTGAATCATTTGATACATGTGAGTCTTGTTTATTGGGAAAGATGACAAAGGCAATTTTCACTGGGCATAGTGAGAGAGTCACCGATTTATTGGGCCTCATACATACTGATGAGTGTTGACCAATGAATACTTCTGCCAGAGGAGGTCATTTGTACTTCATTACATGTATAGACGATTTTAGTAGATATGGATATATCTATCTAATAAAATATAAGTCGAAACTTTTGAAATGTTCAAAAACGTTTCAAAATGAAGTGCAAAACCAAAGCTTGGCAAAATAATCAAGGCACTTTGATCGATCGGGGTGGTGAATATTTGAGCCACGAGTTCATTGACTATCTTAGGAGTTGTGGGATCATCTCACAACTTACTACTCCAGGAACACCTCAATGGAATAGTGTTTCTGAGCGGAGGAATCGAACTCTATTAGATATGATTGATCTATGATGAGTCAAACAGATCTTCCTCCTTCCTTTTGGGGCCATGCCCTAGAAACAGCTGTGTTCACACTAAATCACATTCCATCAAAGGCAGTTGAAAAGACACCATATAAGATACTGGGAAGAAACCCAGTTTGTCCTTTCTTAAAATTTGAGGATGTGAGGTTTACGTTCAACACCAAGCCTCTGATAAATTATCATCCAAATCCTCAAAATGCTTTTTTTGTGGGGTATGCTATGGAAACTGAAGGATACTAAGTCTACAATCCTACCGATCACAAAGTGTTTGTTTTTCGGAATGGTATCTTTTTGGAAAAAGAGTTTATCTCTAAAAGAACCAACGGATGCAGCTAAGGAGGCCTTTTGGATTAGAGATTTCATTAATGAACTAGGGGTGGTTCCTACAATCTCAAATCCAATAGACTTGTTCTGTGACAATAGCGGCGCTATTGCGCAGACCAAGGAGCCTAGGTCATATCAAAGGACCAAACATTTACTCAGGCAATTTCATCCTATCAGAGAAATCAATGATGGAGGTGATATAAAAGTATGCAAAGTACCAGGAGAAGACAATGATGTTCATCCTCTTACTAAGTTGCTTGCACAAGCAAAACATGAGGGTCATGTTAGGGCAATGGGAATTAGGGTAATTAATGATTGCGCCTAGTGCAAGTGGAAGTCTGTTGGAAATTATGCCCTAGGGGAAAGTCATTCTCTATTTAGTTATCATTTCATTTGCATGTTTATAGTGATAGCTAACCCTTGGATATATCTTATAGATTATCCTAAATGTCCCTGGTCGGTCATCTATGCGGGAGCGAAGATGAAATAAGACCAGTATGACTTTGATGAGTGTGGAGATCTGAGTCAAAGTCATAGGCACTTGTAAGAGTACAAGGTGCTGGACCGACCCACTATGAGAAAGCTGCATGGATTTTGTCATAAACTTATCTCATGTATAACCGCGTCACAACGCCCTATGACCTGAGATCATCATGGACTCCTACATGATGAGTCGCTGGTCTTTGACCTAGTCAAAAGTTACCTTTGACCGAGTGATGATAAAGGCTATGATCGGGATCAGTGGTTTTTATGCTGAGGAATGTGAATGGTCAACATGGAATTTGTCCCTCACATTTGTAGAGAGATAATAATGGGCCCCTCAATGAGTGAGTATAAGAAATGTATGGCCGTACTGTGATGGAAAGGAGTTTCCATTTCAATTGTTAGACTACTCGAGAATCGAGAAAGTAATGGTCAAGAAAAGGAAGTTGACATTATCCATGCCTCATCCTTGACCAAATTATCATGTGACAAAAGGGACGTGACATGGTTATACGATAGGTTGTATCGTGTCATCGATCCCCATGTGAATTGGGCAGTCGCAATGTCTTGCTAGAGGCTGCTTGCGACTTGTGAGCTGATACAGTATTGGACCACTGCCAATTTCATATGGGCCTTCAGGGTCGCACACAAGAATAGCCCAACACGAGCAAAAGTGTCCAGATTCAAGTCCAAAAAGAGTCCAAATGAGAGAGCTATGGGTTTTACAAGTTGCCACAACAATCAGCATCAAAATCCAGACCCACCTTCGGTAATTTGAGTGTATCTCACAAAAGACAAATCCAAATGAGCTGAAACTAGTGCCATTGGAAACTAGACGTAACTATATTTTCAAAAACATCAAGAACACAGAAAACGAAGATCAATGGAAGGATATATGATATTTTGAAGTTGATAGTCTGTTCAGGATATTGTACAAAATGCTGGTCAAGAACAACCTCCATTCATCTGATGTTATTGGACGATATACAATGAGTTTGGAGCTGATTCTTATTGAACTGGAAAGAATACTTAAAGAGCTTTATGAGATGGGGTGATTTGCCAAATTTGGATCTATGTCGAAGACGTTATGCTCACTGGAAATTGCCTCTTGTACTGCCAATGTGATTGCTTCTTGAAAGTCTGATATTTACACAAGAACAGCCAGCAGTTTGACATTCGAAGATGATACTCGAGTAGAAGGTGATACATACTCGAGTAATGTAGAGACAGAGCCATTTGTGAAGCAACCTATCAATCGTACTCGAGAATGTCACTTATATACTCGAGTAATATTGGGAATTAGTTGCTGGAAAATGGTGATACTCGAGTATTGATAAGGAGCTACTCAAGTATGTTAATTTCTGAATGTCATTTGCTCTCGGGTTGAGGTATACTTGAGTATGAAGAATATGATACTCAAGTATTGACGAGTTGAAGTCTTTGATATGATCTTGCTGCAACGATACTTGAGTATTGGATATAGCATACTTGAGTATGGTACTCAAGTATGAAATGGGCTACTCGAGTAATGATGGATATGAGCATCTGTGAAGTTGTTCTACATGGATACTCGAGTACTCAGGAATGATACTTGAGTATGAGCTATCAGCTGACGCAAATCTTCTCTGCAACATTGTATGAACCTTTTGATTACTCAATTAATTCTTCTCCTACATCACTCAATCTTATTTATGCTATTACTAATCATATTCTTGAGTGAGTTGCAGATTATTAATTTGAGTTAAACATTGTAAAACCAATTCATGGATCAAAAGCATTTTGATTTTCGCAGAACAAGGCCGACAAAATGATTCTTAGCAAGAGGTGCCCATACCAGCAAAAGCATCTGAATATTATTCTGACTCATTCTCCGACCAGAAGCACGTGGAAGACAACTGGAAAGAAACTTAAGCAGACACTCGATTGTGGCTAATGGAAGATGCGGATATTTGAATATTGCTACATTCAAATCTTTCCAACGAATATATACGAATGTCACAACGGATATTCAACGAATCTGAGTAGGAGGTGAAAATGATAAATCCAGCGAAGCACTTAACAGAACAATCCAAACGACAAAGCATTTAAATTTGTCAATGGCTATCTCTCCAACGGACCAATGTTCAAAATAGTTACTATTCACAACGGTCATATTGCAAGACACACAACGGACGAATGCTCACAACGGTCGAAACAAAATTACTTATAAATTGTGAAGTCTTCAAACTGGAAAGAGACAACCCATTGATGAATGACTCGACGAAGCCAATGAAATAATTTTACTACTTCACTGTCGATAGTTCAATAGCTCATATACTCTTTGTTTCTCAATATTCATACAGTCTATAGTAAAGAGTGAGATGATCGATTATGTACTTCAGTGTTTATTCATTCACTTCTGAGAGAGAAGACTTATTTGTAAACTTTTATCTGAGAGTTACTCAAGATTGGGTGATCTTGAGTGGGAAACACATTGTATTGATTACAGCTTGTAAGGGAAGTGAATCCTAAGAAGAGGATTACTTTGAGTACAAAGTGTGTAATCAAGTGGAGTGGGTTTATTGATTATCTTTTATATTTATAGTATATGCTTATTTGTTTGTAAGTTGGGAGAGTGAATCCTAGTGAGAGGATTACTTCGAGTACGAGATTGCTCCACACTGGAGAGGTTCCGGCCTTAGAGAGGCGCTCTCCTACGTACACCATGCTAGGCGTGTAATCAAGTTGAAAGCAAATAGTGGATTGAAAATCTCAAGTGGAGCTTGGGGACAAGAATTCCATTAACAAATTGGGGGAGTTGTTTTGAATGGATGTAGGTCAAGTATTAAAACAAAACTAAATAAAACGAGATTAAATCGAACCAAGGATCAACCCAGGATAAATCGTCTCGTTTGCATATTCTTTAACCTTATCTCTTATATTCCTAGCATACATATTTGATTGATTGTTTATTGTTTCATAAATCATTATTGTCGTATTTCGGGAACAAGTTTAGCATAGGCTCGGCTTTATGGATATTGAAGAAGATGTAATAATGATCAAACAACTTTTAGTAAATTGTGAAAAGATTTTCTTCTGAGTGCGAGTGTGTAATCAATTGGGTGTATTGATTACAGACTTGTAAGGGGGAGTGAATCCTAGTGAGAGGATTACTTGAGAGTACACAGAGCGTGTAATCAAGTTGAAAGAAGATAGTGGATTGAAAATCTCAAGTGAATCTTGGGATTTGGAAGGTCAAGTATTTAGTATAAATCTTTGTTTGCATATTCTCTTCCCTTATCTCTTATATTCCTAGCATACATATTTGATTGACTTGTTTATTGTTTCATAAATCATTATTGTCGTACAAACAACTTTTTTAGTAAATTGCGAAAATAAAGACGATAAGTTTTTATCGACACCAAATTCACCCCCCCTCTTGGGTGATAGCGAGGTCTTACAGCTCCAATCCACAATTCAGGCCCAAAACGGAAAATAATAAAAAATGGGCTTTAATTACAAAATTCGAGCCCAAATAAAAATCCAGAAATATACATTTGACTTTGGCTCCAAAATTGACTGCCCTCTTGTCCGAATTCGCCCTTCATGTCTTCATAACAATTGTAGCTCTCTCGAATCATCTGAAATATGAAACAAAAATGAGGCAAATCCGATGTCTAGTTCAAGAGTTATGGTAGGAATAGTGAAGCAATGTAAAACTGAAATTTTATTATTAAAAATGGCTAAAATATAATCAAAGGCCCAAAGCCCAAATAAGTATAAAAGCCATTATTTATTAACTAAAGAGTCCTAAATTATTAATCAAGAGATAAAAAGAAGTATATGAAATATTCAATTATCAAATTCCCCCACACTTATCTTTTTGCACTCCTGAGCAAAATTCAAAGAAAAAGACCTAAAGGAGAAACTCTTCTTTTCTAACAATTGCTAACAATACAAAAATTGAACAAGGGACACAAGGCTCCAAAAGACCAATCAATCAAGACCAAAATCCCTTCATCTCAAATTACAATTCATGGTAATCTCAATCAATGATGCTAATCACAAATGATGGTCTCTCAAATGATGCGCTCAATCAATCAATCTCTCAAGTGTTTAAGGTAAATAAGTGTATCGCTCAAATTCTACTCAAAAAAATTGTTCTACCATAAGCTTGCTTAATTTCTACATCTCCACTACTCATAACACATGCATGCACAAATCAAGAGAGCTTATTATTAAAGGTTGAAATGGGGTTAGGGTGAAGGTAGGTAATAGTATGGAATGAGAGGCTAAGTACCAAAGAAATTAAAAAGAGCATTGATTAACACAATCATTCTCTATGTATGAAAACTTTTATTTTACTCATATATCTCCTTTCTTTCTATGTATTTTCTTTCTTTCTTTCCTTCTTTTCTTTTCTTTTTCTTCTTTTCTTTCTTTTCTCTTTTGTTTTTTTTTCTTTTTTTTTTTTTTGTTTGGTTTTTTTTAAGAACTATATGCATAATCACAAATGACAAAATCAAATATCTCCCCCCACACTTAAACTGTTGCACTCCTGAGCAACCCCCACACTTAAACACAAAACCAAGGTGAAACCAATGCTCAATAAATTTCCAAGGTGCGGAATAAAATGGTTTTACGCTTAGGTTTGTAATGTGGCTTAGAAAAGAATGAGTTGAAAAGGCACAAATGGGCTAGCAAAGGAAACACAATGCAAGGGAAAGCTATTTGGCCAAAGTGGGGAAAATAAAAGAAAGAAAACAAGCTTCTATCATATTTATGCATGTAAATGAAAAATATAGTTTCAAAAAGAAAAGGAGCAAGTTCTAGAGAACACAAATCAGGAGCAAATGCACACATGAAAGAAAGAATGGTAAAAGATGAATTCCATTCAAGCAGGCCCAAAACCTCACAAGGTCAATACCAACTTTGTCAATCAACAACATCAAATCAACTACCAAGACATGTAATCGAAGAATCAAGAATTGCGGACCAAAAAGAATGATCCATTAAAACCACAATGTCCTAGTTCATGATATGTAGCAATCATAGAAAGAGAGACTGTATTTATTTTCGAAAAACAAACTAGAAAAATGAAAACAAATAAAAGAGAAAGAGGTAGAAGAAAGAAGAATACTCCCCAAGGGTTTAAGGAGGATAAGTGGCATCAATGAGGAGAATCTCGCTTCTCTCAGCATTCTTTGGGATCCCTCATAAAATTGCTTGAGGCGATGCCCATTTACCTTAAAGGTTCTCCCGTGGGTGGATCACATAGCTCAACAAACACCAAATGGAAAAATGTTAGTGATCTCAAAAGGGCCATCCCATTTAGATCAAAGCTTACCAGGCATAAACCTCAGACGAGAGTTAAACAGAAGAACTTTCTGGCCCACAAAAAATTCTTTCCTTAGAATATGCTTATCATGGAATGCCTTAGTCTTTTCCTTGTATAACCGGGAGCTCACGTAGGCATCCAATCTAAGCTCATCCAAATCTTGCAACTGCAGCTTCCGTTCCATCCCAGACTTAGCCAAATCCATGTTACACTGCTTAATGGCCCAATAGGCTTGATGTTCCAACTCAACTGGAAGATGACATGCCTCACCAAAGACAAGCCGATAAGAAGACATCCCAATCGGAGTCTTGTAGGCGGTGCGATATGCCCACAAAGCATCCTCTAATTGCTTACTCCAATCTTTTCGGGTAGAGTTAACAGTCTTCTAAAGGATTTGCTTAATCTCTCTATTTGAGACTTCAGCTTGACCGTTGGTCTAAGGATGGTATGCTGTGGAGACCTTGTGAAGCACTCCATACTTGCGTAACAAGGCACCCATGCTTCGGTTGCAAAAATGGGAGCCCTGGTCACTGATAATAGCTTTAGGAATGCCAAACCTGCAGAAAATGTTAGACCCAACAAAATCCACCACCACAGAAGAATCATTAGTCCAAGTGGCTTTTGCCTCAACCCATTTCGAGACATAATCAACAACTAGCATTATGGAAGTATAACCATGAGAAACAGGAAATGGACCCATAAAATCAATACCCCATACATCAAAGATCTCACAAAACAATATAGGGTTCTGGGGCATCTCATGCCTACGGGAAATACTCCCGCTCTCGACGCGGTTATCACATGACTTACAAAACGAGATGGGAATCATGAAACAAGGAATGCCAAAATAATCCACTGTCTAACACTTTCCTAGCAGTTCTTTGGGGTCCAAAGTGACCACCACAGGCAGAAGCATGAGCAAAATGCAATATAAAGTTAAACTCATGATCAGGCAAACATCTCCTAACTACTTGGTCACTACAAAATTTCCACAAATAAGGGTCATCTCAAACATAATATTTAGACTCACTCTTCAATTTAAGAGTTTGGGCCCTAGTGGAATCTACAGGCAAAACACCAGCTACCAAGTAGTTAACCAGATCAACATACCATGGAAGCTTACCTTGCAAACCGTAGAAGCCGCTCATCGTGAAAATCATCCCGAATAGAAGAGGGGTGAGAGGGAGAATGGGTGATATGACTCAAGTGGTCGCTCGAGTTTTGTGCTCTGCTTCTGTCTCGAATCTCAACATCGAACTCTTGGAGCAATAGCATCCACCGGTCGTGGCTTAGCATCTGCCTTTTTCAAAAGAAATTTCACAGCAGCATGGTCAGAGAAAACAACTACTCTACTAGCTAGCAGATATGACCTAAACTTATCAAAACCAAATACAATAGCCAACAACTCCTTTTTCGGTAGTGGTGTAATTAGACTGGGCAGGATCCAAAGTCTTGGAGGCATAGACAATCACATGAGATGCTATGTCGACCCGCTGTGCCAAGATAGCACCAACCGCATAGTTGGAAGCATCACACATCAACTCGAAGGGGATGTACCAATCAGGGGGCTGAATCACTGGGGTTGTAGTCAGGCAACGCTTCAAATGATCGAAGGCCGCCTTGCAAGCATCATCAAATACAAAGTCAGTGTCCTTATGCAGAAGATTGGACAAGGGTCGGGCAGTCTTGCTGAAATCCCTAATGAAACGCCGATAGAAACCTGCATGACCAAGAAAATAGTGAACTTCCCGTACAGATACGGGGTAAGGCAAAGCAGTAATCACATCTATCTTAGCAGGATCTACCTCAATCCCTTTCCTAGACACTATGTACCTGACTCAACCATAAAGTGACACTTCTGATAATTCAACACAAGATTAGACTCAATGCACCTATGCAAAATTCTAGATAGATTAGCTAAGCATGCATCAAAATCAGATCCATATATAGTGAAATCATCCATAAAGACCTCCATGCAGTCCTCTAGAAACTCAGAGAAAATGCTTACCATACAACGCCGAAAGGTGCCGGGTGCGTTTGCGAGAGGCCAAAAGCCATCCTTCGGTAGGCATATGTTCCAAAGGGGCATGTGAAGGTCGTCTTCTCCTGATCCTCAGGAGCAATATGGATCTAGAAGTATCCGGAGTAGCCATCCAAGAAGCAGTAATGAGACTTGCCAGCCAATCGCTCTAACATCTGATCAATGAAAGGTAAAGGGTAATGATCCTTGCGAGTGGCTTGGTTGAGTCTCCTATAGTCAATGTAAACTCTCCAACTATTCTGAACTCGAGTAGGAATGAGCTCATTATTCTGATTGGCTACAACAGTGACTCCGGATTTCTTAGGAACCACCTGGACCGGCCTAACCCACTGGCTATCAGAAATGGGATAGATGATACCAGCTTGTAGAAGCTTAGTGACCTTCTTCTTCACCACATCAATGATAAGGGGATTAAGGCGTCTCTGGGGTTGCCTCACTGGCTTAGAGTCCTCTTCCAACAGAATTTGATGCATGCACATGGAAGGGCTAATGCCAACGATATCAGCTAATGTCCACCCAATGGCTTTGTTGTTCACCCTCAATAAGCTTAGCAGCTTCTCTTCTTGGTTAGGAAGAAGATTATTTACCACAATGACTGGCAACTGTTCATCCACCTTCAAAAATACATACTTCGGGTGATCTGGAAGGGATTTTAACTCAAGTTTGGGTGGTTCCTCAGTGGAAGGAAGAAGCTTGGGTGGTTGTTGCAACAACTCGGATGTCATCACACTGGAAATGCTTGAAACCACATTCAAAGAAGCAGAAGAACTGTGTCTACACAGTGTTAGTTCTCAATGTGTTTTGATGATTAATAACAATTGTAAACATGAGACAATGTTTTTGTCAAAGATTGGTAAAGCATGTTGATTTCAATTCAAAAACATTCTCGGCTCACCCAAACTCGAGCTTGGGTCTCCAAACTCGAGCTTGCCCTTACGAGAAAGTAAACCAAGCTATTTTGCATTTTCTAAACTTGAGCTTGGTCCATAAACTTGAGCTTGAAGGTTTTCAAAAGTTTACTCATATACCGAGTAAGCTCGAGCTTGCACTGTAAGCTTGAGCTTACGAAGGTTTGAGGATTTTATCAAGTTACTCAAATTGCAAACTCAAGCTTATTAGTTTTAAGCTCAAGCTTGCCTCTTCCAGAGACTTTTCTCACTAAGTTTACAAATGTGTAAACTCGAGCTTGTAGTTACAAGCTCGAGCTTACCTCTGGCAGAATCCTATAAACTTGAGCTTATCATTTTACTGTAGAGTTTGTGAGTTTTCAAAAGTTGTAAACTCGAGCTTGGCATCCCAAACTCGAGCTTGCACCAGGCAGAAAGTTTTCAAGTTTTCCTTCAAAGAGTAAACACAAGTTTGGAGTTGTAAACTCAAGCTTGCGTCCCGATTTAAACTTTTCAAAGATGTTAACATTTGTGACAAACTCGAGCTTGCCCTTGCAAGCTCAAGCTTGGGTCGACAGAGCAATGTCATATTTTGAGCTTAGCAAACTCAAGTTTACACCTCTAAGCTCAAGCTTGCATTTTGTGAACTAAAATTATTTTTGACATGAATAGTGCCAAACTCGAGCTTACTCACTAATAAGCTCAAGCTTGCGTTTTTCCTTTTTGGCTCTCAAAATGATTTCAAACATGTTTCCCCGAAAAATGCTAAACTCGAGCTTACTCACTTACAAGCTCGAGCTTGAGACTTCCAGAGGCAAAACTCAAGGTTTAAATGAAAACCAAACTCGAGCTTGGTACAATAAACTCGAGCTTGGAACTTCAATACAGATAAACGCATCTGAGTGTATTTTGTTCAGTTTGATTTATGCTTTAGCTTGATTCTGCGAAATGGTTGCTTATGATTTATGTGATTCATATCAATATTTCCTAACCAGATTTAACCAGTTTGCTTATGAGATTTCAGAAGATCTAGGTTTGTTTAAAAGAAGACTTTAAGACAACCACTTGACAACTTGCAATATAATATTGTATCTCTCATCCAAAACAATGGATTACAACCTGGAAAGTTGGACAACCATTCTCCAAGACAGAAAGCTAGCCTCCACTATCCTAAGGCATCTGAACAAAATTATACAATGGTCTCCACTGAGCATAACAGTATGGAACATACTATTCTGGAGCCAACATTCAAATATTCAATTTCGGAATTACTCTCAATGACTATATTAAAGAAAGCTTCCAACAGCTATAATTTCGAATAGCTTCAAGTTTGAATGGATCTATAACGGTCACAAGCTTCAAACCAGTATATATACATGAAGATTTGAAGTCTGGAAGCAGAGAAGACACACACAGAAAACGCATACAAAGAGCTCAGTCTTTTACTGCTTATATTTCTCATTTGTATCTTTGATACATTGTGCTTCAGTGCTTATTCTTATTCACTCTTTGAGAGAGTTCATTTCGTAAATCATTCTTTGTAAGAATCTCAAAGTTGTGGAACTTTGAGGTTGGGTTATCGATTACAACTTGTAAGGGGGAGTGTATCCTAGAGAGAGGATAACTTTCGAGTCGAGTGTGTATCTGATTTGAGTGATAGTAGAAAAACCTAGAGAGTCCGGGATCGGACGTAGGTCAAGAGTTAAGACCGAACCAAGATAAATCTTCGTGTCAAGCTCTTCTTCTCTAACTCCATTTACCTTGGTTAAGCATATGTTGTGTTGGTGATCTGAAAAGAATTTTTAAAATCCCCAATTTCCCCCTCTTGGTGATTTCCTTCACTTTCACACAGCTCAATGTTAACATCAAAATTCAGCTCATCAAAATCAGAGTTAAGTTCATCAAAATCAGAATCAGGATGCACATCAGGATCAAGATGAAGCTCAAACTCAGAATCAATATCAGAATCCACAAGTAATGCAAAATCACCCAACAAGTCAGAATCACCAAATAATGCCACATTAACCAAATGAGTGCAAACAGAGCACCATTCATTATCAGCACATACACAAATGGCGTAATCACTCTCGATGAAAAATCGGGATAATCAAGACACCAATCAACAAGAACATCATCCACAGCATCACCAATCACATCAATACAGAAAATAGAATGCTCTTCCCTAGGATGTTTCATGGCATCAAAGATATTAAAATTTACAGAAAGATCACCAAACTCCATGGAAAGAGTACCCGTAATGCACATCTATCTTAGTCCTCATTTGTTTTCATGAAAGGCCTCCCTAGAATGATTAGTGACCTACTACTAGGAGACTCATCCTCCATATCTAAGATGTAAAAATCAGCAGGGAATATCAATTCATTAAGTTTGACTAATACATCTTCAACTAAACCAGAAGGATGTGCATTACTCCTATTAGCTAATTGAACAATAACACCAGTTGGACGCAAGGGACCAAGACCAAGAGATCTATAAACAGATGCAGGCATGACATTAATAGAAGCACCTAAATCTAGCATGCAATCATCCAATCTATAGTTACCAATCATGCAAGGGATAGAAAACGTCCTTGAATCCTTGTACTTGCGAGGCATGGTATTTGGATGAGGGCGATACATTCGGTTCAAACTCACTCGTTCATTCCCCTTCAGTCGCCTCTTGTTGGTGCATAACTCCTTCAGAAACTTGGCATATTTAGGAATTTGTTTGACTGCATCTAAGAGAGGAATGTTGATTTCTACTCTTCTGAATGTCTCAAGTATATCCTTCTCTTGTGCTTTTTCTGCCAACTTCTTGGATCGAGGGCTCTCTGAGGGAAAGGAAGAGGAATGTGAATGTCTTTCTCTTCACCTTGCTGCATTGCCTTTTTATTTTTAGAGTCAATCTTCACATTTTCTGACTCTCTTTTTGATGTGGAAGTCACATCAAAAGCTGGTTTAGGCTCCTCCAATTGCTTGCCAGATCAAAGGGAGATAGCACTCACATTCCCCTTAGGATCAGGAATTGTTTATGAAGGAAGAGTGTTGGACCCCTGAGGTTGAAGCTGGTTCAATGATGTTGCCAACTGCCCAATCTGTGTTTGCAAACTCTAAATGGAAGTGTCAGTTTGCTGTTGGAACTGCATATTAGCTATGACAAATTGCTTCATCATATCTTCAAGTGAGGAACCACCACCACTACTACTAGCCTGTTGTTGTGCCGCCTGTGGAGGTGCACATATGGCTGGTTGAGGAGGTAGTGCTGGTAAAGGCAAAGGAGGTGTAGACTGCTGTTGGAAATTATGTGGTCTGTACTGTCTCTGTTGGTAATTCCCAGAATTTTGCTGATATTGGTTACTCTGGTTCTGATTCTGGTTCCAACGAAAATTGGGGTAATTTCTCCAACCAGGATTATAGGTATTAGAGAAGGCATTATTCTACTGGTATTGTGGCTTTCCTGGAAAAACACCCACTTCAATGGCTTATTATAGGCATTATTTTGGTGGTGTGGACAGCTAGCACACAATCGTTTGAACCTCTCCCAATACTCATACATGGTCTCCCCATTGATTTGTTTAACACTAGTGATCTCCTTTTGAATAGCAATGGCTTTTGAGGAAGGAAAGAACCTCACTAGGAATAACTTCTGCATATCATCCCAACTCCCAACAGATGTTGGTTGCAAATTGTATAGCCAATCCTTAGCCACACCATCTAGGGAAAATGGAAAAGCTCTCAGCTTAATGTGGTCCTCATCAATTGCTTGAGGTTTCATCGTGATGCATACCACATGGAACTCCTTTAGATGCTGTGAGGACATTCACCTGCAAGACGATGAAACTTGGGCAACAAATGGATAAAACCATATTTTAGTTCAAAGTTAGCAGGAAGTTCAGGATATTGAATACACAAATTTTGATTGCCCACATCAGCGGTAGCTAATTCTTTCAAAGTAGGACGATTTTATTGTTCTTCTGCCATAATTTCTGAGTTAGCAAAATTGCTACTAGAATAAGTGAAAACAACAAGACTATCAGAAGTACTATCAGAGTCAAGATCAACAAAATGGACACAATCAGACTCAAGTTCAATGTCCAATTCAGTATTAATCCCACGACTTAGCCTAACAACTCTTCTAGCAGTAAGAATTGTTCTTTCTATTTCAGGATCAAATGGCAACAAGTCTTCTGGATTAATAGTACTCCTAGTACTCATGTAGCATAAACACAAGCCAGAATTTGCAGACAATCAGAATTACGAAAATGCCACCAAAAGTGGAAAAAAGTAGAAAAACACTAAGACAACACAATAGCAAAGACACAAAAACAAAAACCTATGTTAGGAATTGACCAAAACAAGTCCAAAACACTATCAAATGATTTTTAACATTTATGGGACTTGGACAGGGAAACTCCTAGACCATTAGGGAACACAAAAATGGAATAAAAAAACTTCAAAAATTGAAAAAGTGGTCTAAACGATGGAATTCGGCTAAAATTTGAAGACCACAGATTTGCGATGTGTCCTGTGAGTTAGGCCATTTCCTATCACCTTGCAAAATTTCAGACCATTCGGAGATACTCCGAAAAAAATGCCCTAGTAGAAATTACAAAATCGAAACTTAAAACAGTGAAAAAGTGGTCTAAACGATGGGATTTAGGGAAAATAGGTTAGACCTCACTCTTGAAGAGAGTGACTCTTGTTTAGAATGCCCAATTCCTTGTGAATAAGACCTGGTTTGAGTGATTTGGTTTGAGTGATCTGGGTTAGAAAAACTTCAAAATCGGCTGTTATCTTAATTAGTTTTCCCTGAACCTGAGTGTGCAGCACAATGTCATCATCCTCAGTCTTTTCCTCAAACATATTAAAGTAGAAAAATTTCACTACTTGAGAGGAGTAAGGGGTATGAATATCCAATAAGGGCATGTATGGTTTCAACCAGGGGGTGAGATCTAAGTTATAGTCCTTCCTAAAATCATCCAAATCTAACCATACAGTAAGGCAGAAAGGTCTTCCCTCATAAGTAAGTATGAAAGCTGGGTCAGATGGGATTACCAGAAGGTCTTGGCAAAAACCTGGAGGACAATCAAGGACACTGATTTGGCCAAACAGTTTAGAAGCGAATGGAGGAAGTGCTCCACAGAATGAAGGTTGATTTTCTTGTTTAGGGTGGTTGTGAGGAGGTCTCTGAATCCTGTCTTCAATGCTCTTGGACCTTCTCTCTTGAAAATGTGGTCTAGATTCCAAATATGGAATTGTGGATGTAGTTACTTCAGAACTCGCTGACTTGGATTGTGACTTGGAGTGTGACTTGGATTTTGAATCCTTTTTTCCTTTTTCCTCATAACCCACTGATTGTGACTTGGATTGTGAGCTTTCTTTGCTTTTTCTTTCAGAGCCTACTGATTGTGACTTGGATTGTGAGCCTTCTTTGCTTTTTCTTTCAGAGCCTACTGATTGTGACTTGGATTGTGAGCCTTCTTAGTTTTTTCTTTTGTCAGATGGCAATGAGTGAGTTTAGGAGCGAGTTGTAGGCCGAGGAGATTCGACAATAGTCACAGACTTTGGTTTCTTCTTCAGTGTCTCCATCTTCTCAGAGGCTTGAACCTTTGAGCGATATTTTGTTCGAGGCTTTTTGGTTGGTGGCTGTTGAGGAGACTCAGAGGAAGATTTAGCCATTTCGAGTGATTTTCAAAAACAGAATCGAGGAGATAAGATTCAGAGAGGGTTGATGAGAGAATGGCGAAACGTTAAATGGCGGAGGAAATAAGGTTTTTGGAGAGAATGAAGAGATAGAAGTAATGAGGAAGTAAAGAGGAAGCTCAATGGTCGAGGAGTCTTTGATACGACTGAGAGCGATGAAGAAGGATTCTCGGGAGTGAGAGAGAATAGGATGAGAGAATGAGCTTGACGATAAGGTTTTCAAAGGTGATTGTGGAGTAAAACGACACGGCCCTTGATTGAAAGGACATAGTGTCTGGAGATGAATCGTCATAATAACGTTCAAGCATTCTCGAGAATTGTTGGTAATTCTCGAGAATTTAAGATGTTTTCTTTGTTCAAGGTGATGTGAGACGATGATTCTCAGAATTCTCAGTTGATTCTCGAGAATAGCTTGAATTGAAACTATTCTATTAAACCATCCTCACTCGTCAATTCTCGAGAGTGCAGTGTAATTCTCGAGAATGAGCCATTAAACATTGATTTTGCAGAAGGCTCTGTTTGCGACAATTCTCAAGAATGCCTTAGCCATTCTCGAGAATGGAGATATTATTTTGAGTATTGATCTTCAGTGAACTTAAGAAACCCGATATTTCTCGAGAGTGGTTTGTAATACTCGAGAACACTTAGGAGGTGCAAGGAAAATTACCCTTCATTTCTCAAGAATGATGAAATCATTATTGAGAATTAGTATACTCAGTAACTTCCTGTTTTTTTGATTCACTGAACAGAGAGCCTGCAAAACAATATCTAGAAGCTCTGATGCTTAAGTTAGTTTCTAATAGTCATCAAAACATAATTAATGAGATTGAACTAACATTACTTACAATTCATTGGGATTTACCATTCCTAATTCTCTTCTGATGAAGTTGAATTGTTCCTTGGCTAAGGGCTTTGTGAAGATGTCAGCAAGTTGTAGGTGCGTGGGAATGAACATCACTTCGACATCTTTCTTTTGCACATGGTCTCTGATAAAGTGATGTCTCACATCAATATGCTGTTAGTTCTCTATGTGTTTTGATGATAACTGACAATTGTAAACGCAAGATAAAATGAGTTTATGATAAGTTAAAAAAAAAAAAGAACTTGCTGTCAGGTGAATACTCGAGTAATGGTTTCATTACTCAAGTATTGAATACTCGAGTGATGGTTTCAATACTCAAGTATTGAGTTGACAGTGAATGGCTCTTTCGTGCAAAAATGATCATTACTCAAGTATTGATTCCAATACTCAAGCAATGAACTTACAGAGAGCATTCCAAGTTCTTTTTCTTCTCACAAAGATCAATACTCGAGTAATGGTTTGATTACTCGAGTAATGACCAAACGAAACTCTTCATCTAAAAGGCGAAATGCCAATACTCAAGTATTCATATGGATACTCAAGTATTGGTCATACGAGAAAATGATTAAAGTATTCAACATGTGAATACTCGAGTATTGGTTTGAATACTCGAGTATTGGGCAAACAGAAAGTTTTTAAAGTTTTTCACATGTTTATCAATACTCAAGTATTGATATGAATACTCAAGTATTGGAATGGAGAGACTTCACAAGTATTGAAAATAGTTCAATACTCGAGTATTGATATGATTACTCGAGTATTGACCAGACAGAAAGTTTCGCTATTTCCAAGTGATTTGAATACTCAAGTATTGAGGCGAATACTCCAGTATTGAGTTGGAAAAGATCTCACAAAGTTTTCAAATAGTTCAATACTCAAGTATTGGTTTGAATACTCGAGTATTGGCCATACAAAAGGCTTGTGTTTCCAAGTGATTTGAATACTCAAGTATTGAGATGAATACTCAAGTATTGACTTGGAAAAGTTTTTACAAAGTTTTCAAACAGTTCAATACTCAAGTATTGAGTTGAATACTCGAGTATTGGGCATACAGAGAGCTTGGCTCTTTTTCAAATGTTTTGAAAACTCAAGTATTGATTTGAATACTCAAGTATTGAAGTTTTGGACTTAAACTTATTTTCACATAAAAGTTCAATACTCAAGTATTGGTTCAATACTCGAGTATTGGTCCTACTCAAAAATTGTCCAAACGCTTAAATCATATAGTGCCCTCTCTGGAAGACGAATACTCAAGTATTCACATTAGTGCACAGTGCAATACTCAAGTATTGAAGAACTCACTCAAGTATTGGGCGCAAGTATTCAAAATTCAAATCATACGAAATTGTGATTTCTTCGTGTTTGATCTTAATGCTTTCTATTATCATTCTTATATATTCCCAGCTATGTTTAATCACTTTGTTAGTGAGTTTCAGCTTGCTTAAACGAGATTAAATGAATATTTAATACCAAAAGCAAAAAGTCGTCGTAACATTAAATGCTAAACCCGAGAAAGTTGCATACTTTTGGGAAATCCCTCCGCACACGCTTACAAAGGATTAATGCCTACCTACCACATCCCATTTGCTACTCCAACGGATTTATTTTCTAGAAGTCAACTCTAAACTTCTCGCCACTGGATTAAGTGAAGAGTAGAGAGAGAAGAAGACCAAAATCGAAACAGTAACCTTGGTTAATGTCACCAACGGTTATATGAAGAATTACAACGGTCATTTAATGCCTTCTGAGTATAAATAGAAGAGCATTCAATTCTTCCCAACAACTAAGACTCTAGAAAGCGAAAATCATTAAAGTTTCCATCTACTCTTGAGTCTTTCTATACTAAGTATCTGTTGATACATTCAATCTTCAGTGTTTATCATTATCTACTCTTAGAGAGAGTTCATTGATTGTAAATCATTTATTGTGAGTATCTCAAGTCTGGGGACTTGGAGATTGGGTTCATTGATTACAACTTGTAAGGGGGAGTAAGTTCTAGTGAGAGAATTACTCTTGAGTGCAGAGTGTGTAATCAATTGTGATAGTGAAAAACCCAGAGAGTCTGGGGACTGGACGTAGGTCAAGAGATTGGACCGAACCAGTATAATTCCTTGTGTCTTGCTATTCTTCTCTACTCCATAGTCTACTCTGTTTTAGTTTTGAAAAACAGAGCTTTTCTGGAAGAATTTTTAAAAAATCCCCAATTCACCCCCCTCTTGGTGATTAAGCTCCACTTTCATATGCTTGGTCCTTGTATGTTGAACTGGATTTTTCGTCAAGCTTATTCTACTTGTGTTGTCACAAAGAATTGGAATCTCCTTCAAATGGATCCCTAAGTCAGATAATTGCTGCTTTAGCTAAAGGACTTGAGCACAGCAACTAGAGGCAGCAACATATTCAGCTTCAGTTGAGGATACGGCTACAGTGGTTTGTTTCTTGCTGAACCATGATACGAGTGATCCTCCAAGAAACTCACATTGTCCACTAGTGCTTTTTATGTCGGTTTTGTATCCAAGCATGATCGAGTCCGAATATGCAACGTAAACTCTTGTTGACCTTTTGGGAACCAAAGACCCAATTCCTTTGTATCCGAGAGATATTGAAAAATTCTTTTAACATGCTCAGCATGTGATTCTTTAGGAGCATATTGGAATCTCGCGCACATTCCCACACTAAATTGAATATCAGGCCGACTTGCAGTTAAGTATAATAGAGATCTGATCATTCCCCGATATTTGGTTATGTTGAAGTCCTTGCCTTTTTCTTCATCGGCATCCAGAGAAGCGGTTGAACTCATTGGAGTGTCTGCACCATTGCAATGCTCCATTTCAAATTTCTTTAACAAATCATGGAGGTATTTTGTTTGTGAAATAAATATCTCATCTTTTCGTTGTTTGATTTGTAATCCAAGGAAGTAGTTTAGTTCGCCCATCATAGATATCGCGAACTCTCTCTGCATTTTCTTAGAAAAATCCTCACACATAGATTAGTTAGAAGCATAAAAAATGATATAATCAACATAAATTTGAACAATCAAGATTTCATTCAATATATTACTCTTAATGAAGAGAGTTGAATCAGCTCTGCCTCTAATAAAGCCTTGATCAAGAAGGAACTTGCTTAATCGCTCATACTAAGCTCTAGGAGCTTGTTTAAGACCATATAGGGCCTTTTGAGACGATATACATTATCTGGATGATGATGACTTTCAAAACCAGGAGGTTGATCAACATATACTTCATACTGAATAAAACCATTTAAGAATGCACTCTTCACATCCATTTGATAGAGCTTGAATCCTTTGATACAAGCAAAGGCTAGAAGAACTCTTATAGTTTCCAATCTTGCCACTTGAGCATAAGTTTCTTCATAATCAATTCCTTCTTCTTGATTATAGCCTTTAGCAACCAATCTTGCCTTGTTACGGACAATGATTACTGTTTCATCACGTTTGTTCTTAAATACCCATTTAGTCCCAATTACCGGATGGTCCTTAGGTCTAGGTACTAAGTCCCAAACTTGATTTCTATCAAATTGGTGCAATTCCTCTTGCATTGCGATCACCCAGTCATTGTCTAAAAGGGCTTCGTCAATCTTTGAGGGTTCAATCTGAGAGATGAACGTAGAGAAGGTGACTTCATTCAAAGTATCTTTTTGGTTCTTACTCCTTGATTTACATCACCTATCACTTGGTCTAAAGGATGATTCCTAATAAACCTCCAAGCTTTAGGTTGAGATTGAACAGTATTTTCACAAACATTTTCAGAGGCAATTTCAAAAACATCTTCAGAATTTTCAAGAAAGGCAGGGG
Source organism: Acacia melanoxylon (assembly GCA_019022615.1). Classification (NCBI taxonomy): domain Eukaryota; kingdom Viridiplantae; phylum Streptophyta; class Magnoliopsida; order Fabales; family Fabaceae; genus Acacia; species Acacia melanoxylon. The sequence goes on from JAFJYJ010000014.1 coordinate 2,421,917, forward strand.
TGGTTTTTGAAAAGAATTGATTTCTATAAGCATTTTCCTCATCATCATCCAAAGGCTTATCAGATTTGGTTTCGCTAAATACAACATGAATAGATTCTTCAACAACATGAGTATGAGTATTAAAGGCTCTGTAAGCCTTACTTCTATTAGAGTAACCGAGAAATATACCTTCATCATATTTTGGGTCAAACTTTCCCAAATTCTCCTTACCATTATTGTGCACAAAGCACTTGCATCCAAAGATGTGTAGATGAGCAAGGTTGGGCTTTCTCCCTTTTTATAGTTCATAGGATGTCTTCTTAAGATTCTTCCGAATGTATGCACGATTTGATATGTAACAGGCAGTACTCATTGCATCAGCCCAGAAGACTTGAGAAGTTTGATTTTTATTCAACATTGCTCTTGCCATCTCAGTGAGGACACGATTCCTTCTCTCAACAACGCCATTTTGTTGAGGAGTCCTTGGAGCAAAGAAGTTGTGGTCTATCACATGAGCGTCACAGAATCCTTCAAATGCATAATTCTCGAATTCTCCACCATGATCAGTTCTTATACCTGAAATAGAGATACCTTTCTCGTTTTGGACCTTCTTGGCAAACACAACAAACTGATCAAAGGTTTCACCTTTCGATGATAAAAATATAGTCCAACAAAATCTTGAGTAATCATCAACAATGACCAGAGTATAGAGATTGCCACCAAGGCTTCTTACTCTTGCTAGTCCAACTAAATCCATATGAAGTAGTTGGAGGGGTCTGTTAGATGAAATCTCATTTTTAGATTTAAAATATGATTTAGTCTATTTACCTTTCTGACAAGCATCACAAATCATGTCATTTTTTAAATTGAGTTTTGGTAAGCCAATGACTAAATCCTTTCTTAGCAACTTGTCAAGTTGAAACATATTGACATGAGCTAAACACTTATGCCATATCCAACTTTCATCCAAGTTACTAATAAAGAAATTTTCAGAAGTGATTTTATTGCAATTACTAGAGAGGTTTAGAGTGTAATAGTTATCTTCTCTAGGAGCCTTGAATAAGGCTTTTGATCTGATGTTGACCAACGGCAGATCATTTTTGCTGACTATCAAGCATTCCTAATAATCGAAGATAACCAGGTTACCTTTGTCTTTGTTTTGGCTCACACTGAGGAGGTTGTGGCAGAGACCTTCTACAAGGTAGACGTCTTTGATTTGAGGTCTATCGTTGTTGCCAACTTCACCAATTCCAAGAATCCTTTACGGATTGATTTCCACCAAAGGTCACCTTGCCACCATCCTTGGTCTTGAGAGTAGCAAATTTAGTATGATCTCCGTCATGTGTCTAGAGCATCCCTTTCGTCGATATACCACTTGTTGGATTTCGATGCTCTTAGAAAAACCTACAAATCACAAAGGATCGGGTTTTAGGTACCCATCTTTTTTGGGTCCTTTGGGGTTAGTTTGTGTCTTAGGAACCTTGTAAGATCCCTTAGGCACCCATTGATAATTGCCTACAGGTTTACCCTTTCTTTCCTTTTTATGAAAACAGGAAGAAGTAGTATGACCTTTTCTATTACAATAATTGAAATGAGCAAAAGGATTTGAAGAATGAACAGATTTTCTAAAATGGTTCATATAAGATTTTTCTCCAAATTTCTTTTTGCCTTTTTTTTATCAAAATCAGGTTTGTAGCCAATTCCGATCTGTCATTTGTGAATCTTTGCTGTTTCAAAAAAACCTTGAGCATTTCACTTCCCTTAGTGAATTTCTCAAGTGCTTTTGTAAGATAATCATTCTTTTTTTGTAAATCAACACAATCTTCACAAACAACATCTTTAGGAGAAGAAAGATTTTCTACTTGTTGTTCAAGAGTTAAGTTCTTTTTCAAAGCAAGGTATTTATCAGCAAGTTTTTCAAATTCAGGTTGTACAAGATTATACTCAGCAAATAACTCATCGTAAGTTGGTTGAGAATCATATACCTCGTTGATATTTTCAGTTTGCTCTTCTTCTTGAGCCATAAGGCATATGTTTGCTTTTTCTTCGTCTTCAGCTTCATCTTTGTCAAATGAGCTGTCTCCCCATATTGCTGATACATAAGCTTTCTTCTTGAAATTATTGAATTTATTCTTCTCTTTATCTTTGTACTTCAACTAGGGGCATTCTAACTTGATGTGGCCAGGCTTTTCACATTCGTAGCAGATGATTGGCTTGTTCACCTCAAGGCTCGAGCTACCCTTGTGAAACTTTTTGTATCCTTGGTTCTTCTTGTAGAATCTCCTAAATCTCCGGACCATCATCCCTATCTCTCCATCTTCGTCTTCTTCTTCATCATCAGAATTCTTTGCTTCTTTGATAGCTTTAAGGGCAATTCCCTTGTTCTTGCTGCTAACCTCATCAAGTCCTTTTCTGAACTTGATCTTTCCTTCATATTCGGACAGACTGCCAAACAGAGCTCATTGACTCTCCGCGAGCTTCTTCAATGGCTGTAACTTTAGCTTCCCATTCCTTAGTGAGGATATTGAGAATCTTCCTTACTTGGATAGGTTGATCATAGTTTTTGCCCAAGACGGCAAGTTGGTTGAATACATGGGTGAACCTCAGTTGAAATTCGATAATCGATTCTCCAGAGTTCATGTGAAGAAGATCGTACTCGTCATGAGCGTATTCACTCTATTTTCCTTGACTCCGACTGTTCCTTCATGGGCTATTTCAGTGCATCCCACATAGCTTTAGCAAACGTCAATATGCAAATGCGAAAATATTCTTGTTGGCTTAACGCACTTTGCAACATGAGAATAGCTTTACTGTTGAGAGTAATGTTTTTCCTGTCATTATCATCATAGGTGTCTTCAGGCTTTGGGACTCTGAGTCCGTTTTCGAGAACAGTCGGGTTGTAGTCTCGAATCTCGAACACTCTCCATAGACCATATTCAGTGGCCATAACAAAGACTCTGAATTTGGCTTTCCAGAACGAGTAGTGCTCTCCACTGAAACTGGGCGGTCTATTGATTGAGGCTCAATCAGGCAATAATCCTTCCATTGGATCTTTTATCTAGGATGTTAATCCTCAAGTAGATAATCAGTGCTCTGATACCAAATGAAGGGTAGGAATATCACCTAGAGGGGATGAATAGGTGATCTCAAAAAAAATTTGCTAATCGCACACAGATGTAAGTGAGACAGAGATAGAAAATGGAAATAGACACGAGGTAATTTATACTGGTTCGGTCTAACACTTCGACCTACGTCCAGTCCCCAAATCCTTTGGGTATTTCACTAATCACAAATGGTTACAATTACACACTCTGTACTCGAGATGATCCTAATTCACTAGGACTCACTCCCCCTTACAAGTTGTAATCGTACACCCACACTTAAGGTTCCACAACCTTAAGATTTAACAACTAAACAGATAATCAAATGGTGTTTAAAACTCCTCACGAGTAGATATTGATAAACACTTAAGTATAAAATATCCGAAGATATTAATGAAGTAGTTGAAACAGCAAATTGCAATAAGTTCAAAATGAATGCACAGCGTTTCGGTAGGTGAAGATTTGAATGCTTCTGGCTTTTATAGATGACAACAATTAATGCCCATTGGAAGAAAGGTTAATGAGCCGTTGAGAGTAATAAATATATCCGTTGCTCTATTTCTTCGTAATCTTCCGAGGTTGGTCAATATACTCCGTTGACATTCTTTGTTCGATTTGTCCGTTGAGACTCAGATAGAATATTGACTGGAAATGTTTGAAATGCTTTGCAGTTGCTCAGAAGTCCATATTCTACTTTCGTGCTTCGTCTCTATTTCGCATTTAATGCGTCTGACACAAATTTGCTTTATGGAAATTTGATGATTAGAACATGTTAATCATATCTGAAAAGCACTAGCAAACTGATTAAACTTGGTTAGAAGAAGTATAAATCAATAACAAGAAACACCCAAGACATAATCAAAAATTTACATTTTACGACAGCGGAGATTTCAAATAGCAAGAAGCATTCTCGGGAATTGTTCATATGATTCTCGAGAATTGTTAAAGAAAAGCTTAGTCCAGAAAATGTGTCTCGCTGATACTCGAGAGTTACATTTAAGGTTCTCGAGAATTGAATGATCAGAGTGTTTCGTAAATGAGATTTGCAAAACACTTACCATCCATTCTCAAGAATCTCCTTATTGATTCTCGAGAGCCATTCTTGATAATTGATTTCAGATTCTCGAGAATTTCCTAATGGAACTTTACTTAAGTGTAATTTGGTTGAGACTTTCGACTATTCTCGAGAATCTCTTAACTGATTCTCGAGAGCCATTCTCGAGAATTGATTTCTAATTCTCGAGAATCACATCAGGATGGTTCATTCCAATGTGATTTCTACAAAGCATTCTCGAGAATTATTTACTGGTTCTCGAGAACCATTCTCAAGAGCTCTTTATCATTTCTCGAGAATTACTTCTGCGATGAGCAACTTGTTAGAGCCATTCTCAAGAATTCCTGATCCACTCTCAAGAATTACTTCCTGAACACTTGAACACAGATAGGTTTGAACAGTGATAATTATTGAGAAATGATTTTAAACATGTTAAACCTGATTCAAAACACTTTCAAAACTTAAACTTTTGTTATAATCAAAACATTAGGAGCTAACACTCTCCCCCTTTTTGATGATGACAACATTTAGAGAAACATTTTGAGTTTTGAAAGGAAATTTTGAAATTGATTGGATAAGTGAATGTATTGCAATTGGTATAAGTACTAGTACCAGATCTTTGCTCATAATCAAAAACAAACTGATATCCATACAAACATAATCAATAGCAGACTGATATCCATACACAATAGTATCCATACATAGTCAAAATGCAGCATAGTTCCATACAACCATACATAGTATCCAAAAATCATCTTATCAGCACATAACATACATAGTGTTAGCTCCAAAGGTTTGTTTTGATGATAACTAACCTCTTGTAAAACTTATGATTGAAAACAAAATGTTTTACCTTGTCCGCATAATATTCACAAAAGTCATCGACTCGAGCCAAACTCCTATCTACATTTGACAAAATGCGAACGTTGGCCCCGATTCAAAAAAAAGAGAGAGACGAGGATGAGGCGAGGCCGAGGCGATGTGTGAATTGAGAAGAACAAAGTCAAGCTCGAGTCCAAAGTCTATCAATTTTCAATGGACGAGAAGTCATCTGACTCGAGCCAAACTCCTATCTACATTTGACAAAATGCGAACGTTGGCCCTGATTCAAAAAAAGAGAGAGACGAGGATGAGGCTGAGGCTGAGGCTGATGTGTGAATTGAGAAGAACAAAGTCAAGCTCAGAGTCCAAAGTCTATCAATTTTCAATGGACGAGCTTATCGAGCTCAAAATTACGAGGCTTGATGCACGCTTTGAGGAAAATGGAGGAGTTGAGGAGGTGGAGGTGTGTGTCGTCGTGGTGGCGATGGGTGAGGTTGAGGGTCGAAATGGCTTTGCGCAGTTTTAGGATGCTGAAACTATGAGGGAGAGAAAGATCTTTTGGGGGGTGAAGAAGCCATATATTTACACACACTATTTAGCCTTGACATTTTTCAAAGTAACTACAAAAAAGGCAAACACCATTGTATGGCTTCACCTTCTATTAATAGGTAATTACTGTTATTGCTTTAACTTGTTCTATTATGTGCTTGCTTGATTGAGTACCCTTAAATTTGTTTCTATGTTTTGATTTCTTCTCCATGATATCTGAAACAGCGGCGAGGAAATTAACTGGGATGAAATTGGGTTTGGCATAATTCCAACAAACACCATGTATTTGATGAAATGCTCCAAGTAAATAATTTAAAAATAAGTTATATCTTAATCCCAAATCGTTGGTAGTAACATCCAAATTCGATGGAAAATAAAAATCCCAAATCCTCTCCCTCCTCTGCGATCTCTTGTGAAATCCTCACCCTCCCCTCTTCAATCTCTGGCGACCTCCTCTCCTTCCCCTCTACGATCTACAGAGATTCCTCCTCTTCTTCTCACTCTACTTTCAGAAATTGAACTCAATATTGAACCAGAAATCCGTCAACCAGAAATCGAACTAGAAAAAATCAGAGGCAGTGTGTTTGTTGTCATGTTAAACTAGAAATTGAAAATACGCATTTGATATATGAAAATACGCATTTGAAATTGTAAGACCTAAATCTAAGCTAAAAGAGCATATGAGACAAGTAAATATTGTGCCAAAAGAGGGGGGCTGCTGGTCAAGAAGGAATAGGCAAGAGGAGTCAAGAAAAATGTAGAGAAAATGAAAGGAAAACATGACAAAAAGGCAAGTCAAACCAAGAGCCAATAGGAAGCAACTTGTAGGGATATTTTGTTTGGTGATAAGTTATTATTTAAGGACCTTTTTGCCTTGATTTTTGGCTACCCAAGTTGTCCACCCAAGTGAAGGAGAGAGTGAAGAAAGAGCTTACACATAAGGAAGAAGGGAAGGCACATAACTTGGAAGATTAAGGTAAGTAGGTTCCAAAATGGTGTTAGATTAGTCTTCTACCTTCCTTAATCTTCATTATAACTTCAAGATCCCTATGAATAACTTTTGTATGGTGCCTTTATGCTCAAGGCTGAAACCATAGAGGAGAGCAAAGAGGAAGAAATTCAATTGAAACCAAGTCACAAGTCAAGTAAGTCACTAAACTAGATTGTTTGTGACTTTGTGCTTTGGATTTTTGATAATTTTCATGATAACGGATGATTAAGGAAATGATGTTTTCATAAGGGGAGGCTCTACCCTAGTCACTAAAAAGGATTATCAAGTGATTAAATTTAAGATAATGGTATTAAGGAAAAGATTAAATCCAAGAAATGAATAAATATGAAGCTAAAAAAGAAATTATTGTTGTTGTTTTTATGGTGTGATTTTCGGCCAGGGCTGTGTGTATGAGGTTATGATGTGATTTTGGTATTTTTGATGATTCCAAAGTATTTAGAAGGTAAATTCGTGTGGGAATAATTAGAAAATATGATTTTGAAACTCAAAAAGCTAAGTTAGAAGAGATTAGAGAATCTGTTAGTTTTGATAATTCCTAGGCATTCGTGCTTAAGGTATGATTTTAAAATAGTAAATGATATTAAATGGATATGAAATTTTACATGCTTAAAGTAGACATCCCAAGATTTAATTTGATATATAATTTATAATTTTTCAAGATGTCTACTACAAAATATGAATTTTTGAACATAGCCCAAAAAAACTGGACTTTTTCTCTGATTAGAGGATGTAATTTTGACATTTTAAAATCGTGTGATTTTTTCTAGCCTTTGGAAATATTTTTAGTAAATACTAGACATGTTAAGGGTTAAATTCCCACTGGAATCACGTTAATTGGATTTTTCTAGAATTAATTGTGAATTTTTGAATTTGAAGTTTCTGGAAATTTCTGGATTATGGTCGAATTTCATGAAATTAAGAGGAGAGTTGCATTAGTGAATAAAATGGAATGTATTTGTTTTGTTTAGGGCAAGAGCATATCCGGAGTAATATTTGGGTATTAAGGAAATTTTATTAATTACTGATCAGCTGTTAGGTTGTAACTGTTTACTTATATACTCTATGTGGCTTTTGCATATTTGTTGTGCCATGATTGTGGAACATGTCTCGTAAGTAGGACATGTGTTTGGGCTATAGGGCCTAGTGGACTTTGTGTCCTTGGGTTACTACTAAGTTGACGATCCATTCAGTGTAGTTTGGGTTTAAGACCCACCTACAGTTGTTTTCCTTATGGAACTGGGGCTTATGTCAATAGGCTATCTGGCATTATTGTGTGTACTGAATGCGTGTGGTATGTATTGTCATTGTTGATTGTTTGATTTTCCTGATTATGGTTGTATGCATGCACTATTTACAAATTGTATATGAGTTTGACAGTTACTCTGGGATTCAAATTGGATCCCAGATCATCCTAAAGATACAGGTGGGTCTCATTAAGTTGATCAAGAGTGTGGAGGTAAGGGCATGGAGCTGGTGGTTGAAGAAATATGGGATGCCCTATCATCTTTTGTATATTTATGATTATGGATGGCTGTATATTTTTACTTACCCCAGTATTTATTTTGGATGATTGTACCCTAACCCTCCGGGAACTATTTACTCTCTATTATTTATACTTTTACCAGTATCATACATTCATTCAAACCAATCATATGCTCTGCTGCGTAACACTCTGATATATGTTAATATGGGATAATTAACTAAGGTAAGGTAATAAATAAGAGGGAATCTCTCTATCGGCCACCCGAAAGGGTAAGGATGGTAGGGGGTGTAACAAACAGGATTAGATGAACATAATCACACATCTGCACAGGTTTTTCACGAGTTTTTCAGCAAACCAAAAAGGGCAAAAAATATATATATAAACTCAAAAAAGCTTCTGGAGTTGTCCGCTTCGAAAAAATTGTTGCCAAGTGTTTTCATCAAGATATGTATACTTGTCGTAAGAATTAGGGCGAGGCTAACCATATTTAACCTCAACATGCACATAATTATTAGATAGGGAGGTCTTAAACTTCCTCCAGCTATCAGCAACATACGACAATGTCTTCTTTTTTAACGTATGACTATCCATTAGTTGGATAGAGTCCCAATTATGATCCTTTACTTTCTTCTAGTCGACATTTTTCCACTCATCTATCAAGATGCTGGGCTTGCTCTTGTTGGTCAATTTTGGGGTGTTTTCTGGCATTCAAGCAACTGCTCATAAGGTTGAATAACAAAAATGTTGATCTTTATTATCACGTGAAATTTTTCTATTGCTCATGAGTTATAACCCTAACTCTTTACGGTGCTCATGAGTTATAACTCTAACTCTTTATGGTACTCACGAGTTATCTCAAATTGGTTTTCTTTACCATTGATGAACCCGTAACTCTTTTACGATGCTCATAAGTCATAACCTGTAACTCTGTACGGTACTCATGAGAACCCATAACTCTTTACAATACTCATGAGTTCTCATAACTAAATGATAAAGAAAATTAGGATATGAAAAATTAGGAATCTTTGTTAATCATTGCGAAACCTGTAACTCATTACGGTCTTCATGAGATATATAAAGGAAGTGCTCGTTAAAACAATTATTGGGGTTATAGGATTACCTTTGATCAATTGAAGAGACGACAAATATTATGACGTCCTCTAATGTTGATCCACACGGCTATCTCCCGATTACAATAAGAACTCCTTCACCTTGACTCCTCCTTCTCCTTGGATGCTTGCTAAGGATGACAAGGTTGAGGATTCAAGTTCTTTGGTTTTCTTTTTCTCAAGAAGGTGATGGTTTCTTGAGGTTAGGTATGGGGCAAGATAGGAGGATTTACTTTTCTTGTATTGGCGGCATGAATGTGTAAAAGTGGCTCTTTTTTGCCTTCTTGAACCTTTCAAGAGTTGTGCCTTCTTCACCAAAAATGTAGACAAAAATTGATCACCAAAATCAGCCACTAATATTAGGGTTTAACCCTAATTTTAGTGCTTATAAGAAAGGCCTAGTCTAACTAGAAAGGCCTAGTTCAATTAGAAAGTCCCAATCAAAAAATGATGCCTTCCAAGAAGCCCAATCCTTATCCAATTTTTATTTAATTTTTATTGATATCTATCCAATTTTTATTGGATATTATTTTGGGTAATTCAAAATTATCTTTTATCACCTAACCTCTTGAATTTAAATTACTATTTTAAATTCAATATTTAAATTTCAAATTCAAATTGGCTCAAGACTCTATTGGGCCTTCTAACACATTTAGGCCTTTTAGTGGAGAAACTGATTTCCCACTAAGGGCTCAAATATGGCATCATTTTGTTATTGGGCTTAGAATCTCACTCAAACCCAATTACACATTTAGTCTTGACAAAGCCCAATAACAATTATTGGCCCAACTTGCTAATTTTAAGCATTCAAGAATAATTTTTGTGTGTTACCCATTAGACCCAATTAGTCACTGACATATATAAACTTGGACGAATTGAACTCCTTTAATTGGCCCAATTTATCTAATGACCACATAAGACACTAGCAATGCTCTGCGGTCTCAGAACTAATTGAGTTGATCAAGTGATCTACCTTCTAATTCAAATATTGTGTCGGCATCATCCCTCATTGACTAAATGTAGCTAATTCACAAAACTAAGAATCTTCTTCCATTGATTTTAAGACGGATAATGACTCTTCATGATCACTTGTTGTACACACAGACTCCCGAGTCAACTAAAAGTCATCAAAGCTTTACCAATCTTGTGAATGACTAATCTCTTGTAGGGGACTATGAGTCTTTGGCATGTTCATCTATACTCATGTATTCGAGTTACACCCAAGAGTACACCGTTCTTCCCATTTTTAGGCGAATAGAGTTGTACAGTCAAAGTATAACCTTAAGACATGACGTTCCTCGAACATGACTATATTCACTTTCTCCATTCATTTTCGCGACAAGAAGGGAGGTTGAGAAGTAGTGTGAGAAACGAATGCCTGAAAAAAATTAATTATGGTTATAAATAAAAATCAATTATGAATATAAAATTATGGTTATCTCATAAATTACTAAATAATATATACATGACAAAATCAATTATAAATAAAAATCATAATTATATCATAAAATACTATTATCAGAATAATAATAATAATTAAAATGAAAAAAGTTAATTTTAAATTAAATGGAAAAATTAAATCGCATACGGAAATAAATTTATTTTTTACTTTGATAATTTGAATATTTTTATATTTTAATCTGAGTACATACGTGAATTGGGCTCTCAAATTATTTTTTATTTTTTGACAGACAAAATAATGGGAGGTTTAGTTTAGCAGAGTATTGCGTCAGCATTACAGCGCTTCATGAGGGTCTTTGGAAAATCATAGGATTCATTATTTATTTATTTTTATAAAACTCGTTCTGATTTATTAAAACAACAATAATATACAGATATATTGGTGGGTGTTACAACTAGTTCTCTAAGAAAACAACATAACAACATCATATATATATATATATATAGTAATTTTAATTTATAACATATAATATTACCAAAGTTTCCAAGCTTTTTTAACCTCAAATAAAAAGTTTTCTGTTTTCCATATCTTCTTGATAAGAAATTACAACATCAATTAATTTTAAAGAATATTGACAAATTTTTATATATATTTATTTATAGAATTAATTCATGTATTATTTCGGGAAAAAAATCAGAAATATTTAGAATCCAAATATAAATTTTCCTTTTGACTTTGGCAGTGGAAGAACCAACCACACATTGCCATATTTTGTTGTGCATACGTATACCAACCAAAAAGTACTATCATTTCTTTTCTGAATAAAGGCATGCCCACTATTCTTACCTTCCCCACTAACAAAAAAGAATCATCATTATCTCCACCAACCAACCTCATCTATGTATCCCCATCGTCAATCACAACATCACTTTGTCACTTTATTTATTTATTTTTGAAAAAGCGATCATCATCTATATATCATTCCCATTCACGATAGCTCAGTGAATCACAGTTCAAAAATGCTTAAGCTCTTTGATTCTTCTCTTAGGCTCTGTGTAGTGCCTCTCTCTGTAGCAACCATATGGATTACTGTTACTAACGAGCAGAATAACAGCGACTATGGAGAATTCAAGTATTCCAGCCTCTCTGGTCTCAAGTATGATTGATCTCTCATCACTTCACCTCCATTTTTGTCCTGAAAAATTAGCTTAATTATACTCTTTATCAAATCAATTCGATAAATTTGCATGTGACAGGTATATGGTTTGTGTGAGTGCCATCTCTGCTATTTATGCTCTTGTCGCTGCTGTTTCCTCGTGGATCAAACGTACTGTTTCTAAAGCTTGGATTTTCTTCCTCTCTGATCAGGTTTTTTGTTTTTCTGCGTACCCTTTTCTTAATTGGGCAGAATATTTAATATAAACTTGAATGAACTGATGAGTTCTTTTCTTTTTTCCCCAGATTATAGCGTATGTGATGGTTACATCAGTTGCAGCAGTAATGGAGATATATTACTTAGCTTACAATGGCGATAGGGAAGTTTCATGGAGCCAAGCTTGTGAATCGTATGGAAGATTTTGTAGCAAAGTCAAGTTGGCTTTAGTTCTTCATTTCCTGGCTCTTTGTTGCTTTTTGATCTTAGCAGTGATTTCAGCTTACAGAGCATTTTCATTGTTTGAGCCTCCTTGTGCTAATCTTAAACAGGCGGAAACAGAAAGAACTTAATTAAAGGTAGTAATTACGTGAAAAGCTTACTTAATTATTGTACTAATTACGAGAAAGGCGTCTCTCTCTTTTTGTAGCTAGACTTTGATTTGATGAATAATGAGTATTCTGTCTCAAATTCAGAAAAACAGAGGAAGCATATATGGATGAGCACCGTGTGTACTTGTCTAAGTCTTTGAGATTAAATCCTGACTTAGCATGGAGATGATCCAAATATAAATATTTTAATTTTAATAAGAACTTCGATGGAGATGATGTTCGAGATTCGAACGTGATACCGTAGACGTTTTTCTAGGCAGTCAACGGACATTAATTAAGAAACAGAGTTAAATACTGCGTATCCAATATAAGAATATAAGATAGAATTGATTATTTTTTTACAAATAAAGAAACCTAATTACTTTTTTTTCTCCAAACTAATTAATCTTACTAATACATAATCTAAGAATATACCATAAATGATATAATTAAGAACTAATTTAGTTTTCCTTAATCTTTAAAAAAATCAACTTTATCTTATCTTTAAGACCGATGAGAGTGTATAAAAGACTAATTGAAAAAAAAAAAAACAAGAACTTATTTAGTTTCCTTAATCTCTCCAAAAAAGTCAACTTTATCTTATATTTAAGATGAGAAAGAATGTATAAAAGGAAAAAAAAATTAAAAAAAAAAAAAAACCCCAAACATGCCCATAGCCTCCGTTTTTTTCACCATTTCCCAAAGAAAATATTGCCTCCTTAATGGTATAGAAGTGATTCCTTATGAACGAAAGGTAAGGAGAAAGAAAAATTGATATGAAAAAGAAGAAGGGACATTAAATGATATTATTCAAATGAAAAAATGATTACCCAAAAAGAAAAATTAAAGAAGTAGAATCATGTCATCATATGAAAACAAGCAGCTGACTTTAATAGTTGCTCCTTTAATTCTATTTACAATTCACTCCTAAGGTTAAGAAAAACCTTATATCTCATTTACTTTGTCTTAAAATTTAAATAACTTTCTTACTTTATCTATATTTAATATAAAATGTGTCATATGAAAACAAAGTCAATATAATATAATATATAAAAGGTAAAATTGTAAATTTATATGAAAATTTAATTATGTGACTTATAAATATGACTAAAATAAACTCTCTCTACCTGTAAATAGGAATAAGAACATAGGAGTATTAAATAGGGGGGAAAAAGGAAATGTTAGGAGATTAATATTTCAAATTAAAATTTTGAAATAAAAGAAGTTATATGCAATTGACATAAAGTTAAGAAAGATTTGTATATTATAACCAATTTTTGTTAAGGTAAAATTAATATTTTGGTCATTTAACTTTTAACTCGCTTATAATTCAATTTCTCAATTATGAATTTATGTAGCTCCGTCCTTAAATTTTTGACTCGTTTATAACTCAGTCCCTAAACTTTTGACTCGTTTATGACTGAATCCCTTATCCTTTCACTTTTTTATATTATTATCCTTATTATATATTACACAGTTTTAATGTGGCGAAAATTGCTTCCAACTCAGGTCCATGTGTCAAGAATCATTCCCACTTAGCTTTGCCTCATCTTTTTTCTCCTCCCGACTCCACCAGCATCTTTCAGATCACCCTCCACCTTGGCCCTCTCTCACAACTCTTTCTTTGGCCTAATCGAACTGTCTATCACCTGCCATTGCAACCTTCAATTCCTTCTCTCTGAGATAGTAAATGACCAATCTAAGCATCCAAAAGTGCATGTTTTATATGTGGGGGAAAAACAAAATTAGAGTTAAAATGGTAATCGGCGATGTCCAAGACGATTATATATCTACAAGAGCATATGTAACTAAAGAGTTACATATTGAGTCGGCGCAGCTCTCTTGTAGTATCAACATATTGCTTTGGCTCGAATTTACACTCTACAAAAATTATATATTCATGTAGGGGTTCACTTGAAGGGGAAAAAATAAATTTACTCATAATATTCACATCCCAAAAATATTGACTGTGACTCAATTTAACATATCATTAGATATATAAAGTCAAGGTCGCTGATTTTCTCAGTTTTCCTTGGTTAATATCTCAAAACCCAAATGGCAACTCTGGAAATCCACCCAGTAACATACAGTGAATTGATGAGACCATTAGTTATTTAGAAAGAGTAAGAGATGGATGTCATGTTTTCGGATCAGAATATTAGACAAGATGGCACTCTTCGAGCAGGTGATTGGCATTAACTTGGTGGTTTCCTTTCTGGGAACGAAGTATGCATTTAAACAGGAGCTTCTTTGCCAGTTCAGTTCGCCTTCTTTTGTTTCTCAGTACGCGTTCTACCTTCTTAAATCTGACATGTTTTCTTAATTTTATATGGAATCCATGTAGAAGCCACCACAGCAGTTTTTGATGATGTCACTAACATCTTTTGCTGACTAGGTGATGACTCAAAGTGATTTATGTATGATGCGGATTAATATATTATTTTTTTTTTTTTTTATTAATATATTAGATTAAGAAAAGATTTCGGACTGAGTTTTAACCGATTTAAAAGTTCACGGATTGAGTTAATAATTAGTTATACTGAGTAATAGCTAAGAGACTGACTGAGTATTAATAACTGTGTCAAAAGTTGAAGGAATAATTTTCCCTTTTATCAAATGTCAAATCTCATGTCATTCTCATTAATTTGAAGTGTTAGTTTTTTATAGTTATTTAACGATGAAGGTTTTGAGCAAAAAAAAAATAAAAAAATAACGATGAAGGTAACAACAAGAGGTTATTGTTAAAAATTAGAATGTTAAAATTTAAAATGTGTTTGAGCTTATATCCAACTAACCCAAAATTTAAATGGTTTATATATATATATATATATATATATATATATATATATATCAAAAAATAAAGAGTAAAATACTTTGACTACCCTCATATTTTGCTTTAATTACAAGGTCCTCCCCTCTATTTTAAAAACATACACTTAAATCCAAAATGTTAACTTCTTTAAGAATATTCAAAAATTATTTTAAAAATATATATTTTTATTAAATTTGATATAAAAATAAAATTTATTTACTTTTTTACCATTAATAGTAAATCCCTAATTGAACATGACAGTTTGTAGACTTTAAGAGAGAAAAAAATGAGTTACAAGAACATCCATGGAGAAGACAGCTGCAACAAATCATGAAAACATAAAGGTACGAAGTTTATGAAGTAAACCCATTAAACAATATGTATTGCATGTCCCGTAGTCTTTTAATTTATTCCTCATAAAACGAAGTATTGTGCGTGATGTATAAATATACAATTGTCCATTATTGTAAGTGTCGAATAAAAAGACATTTATCATGGTTTTTTTTTTTTTTTTGAAAAAATTGTTCTTTGATTGGGGTTATTGATTCAATGAGATTATTGGTTCAATTAAGTATAGAAGAAATACATATTTTTAGTCATTCAAGAAACTAAAACAAAAAAAATATCAATTTGTACGATAAAAATTAAAATTATCAATTTTATAATCTCAAAATTATTAAATTTTTAAACAAATTAGATTTTGTACGATGAAAAATAAAAATTATAAATTCTATAATCTTAAAATTAATAAATTTTTTAATATATTAGAAAGTTATAAATCTAGAGTAAAATACCCCTGAACTCCCATGCATTTTGCCTTAATTACAAGGACATCATCTCAATTTTGAAAATATACACTTAAGTCTAAACTATAAACTCCATTAAGGATTTTTACATTCTAATAGTCAAACTTAACAGTTAATTAACGATTGGGTGGATGGAAATCGAATCTAAAAAATGTAAGAAAAGTTTCTATAATATGCATTTTAAATTCAAAGGAGTTCTATATACGTTTTCAAAATAGAGGGGATGTTTGTGTAATTTTGGTAAAACAGAGAGATGGTCAATGTATTTTACTCTATAAAATCTATTATGTTTAAATTTTTGTTGGCCCATATGTTTGTGTGTGTGTTTAAATAATTCTAATATTGAATAGGGACATTTTATTAAAAAAAATTCATATGTCAAATTTAACGGCTAACTAACAATTTCGATGGATAGAAATATAATCTAAACATATAAGGGAAATGGATTGTCATTAGATAAACGGTCTTAATTATTATTTCATAATCTTTTCTAATTCTCTTTATTTATAAATTTTTCATGTTTGATTTAGAAATAGTGTGTCAAACTCATGGGCCTCATTGAATAATAATGAATAGTTGTGAATACAAGGACTATTGGACCATATATATAGGCCCTGTAAGCATGATACAAAGACAAAGAAAACATAAAGAAACCTATATTCTAACACCCCCTAAAGTTGGGGCTATATATATCACAAGCTCCCAACTTGCATAACAAATATTCATGAGCTTCCCTTCCTAAAAGCTTTTGTAAATATATCGGCCAAATGTTCTGCTGAGGGTACATGTCTTAAACTGACCAAACCCTGCTGTAACTTCTCTCTCACGAAGTGACAATCTATCTCAATGCGTTTTGTCCTTTCGTGAAAAACAGGATTGCTTGCAATATGCACAGCAGCTTTACTATCATAGAATATTACAACAGGCTCAATATCTACAACATTCAGGTCCTTTAACAACCCTTGCAACCATACGATCTCACCGGTTACATGTCGAAGAGCCCGATATTCTGCTTCAGCCGAGGAACAAGAGACCGTAGTCTGCTTCTTCGATTTCCAGGACACTAAAGAATCACCTAACTTCACTACATATCCTGTCACTGATCGTCTGGTATCTTCACACGCTCCCCAATCTGAGTCCCTATAACATTCCAGCTCCATCTTACTCTTGGAAGATAGGAGGATCCCTGAACCAAATGTTCCCTTTAAATAATGAAGAACCTTGTTTGCTGCCACCATATGTGACTCCCTTGGTTCCACCAAAAACTGACTCAAAACCTGAACAACATAACAGATATCAGGTCTGGTCACAGTCAAATAGGATTATCTGCCAATTAAATTCCTATAAGTTTCAGGATTCTTCAATAGTTCATCCTTTACAACATGTTCTAGATCTGATTGCTTTCCTTTCCTAGACCTAGTTGATTCTACATTTGACTTAACATGGAACTCAGGTTTTGGTTTGCTAACTAGCTCCAGATTTTGTTCCATGGGAGTAGCAACTAGTGCTGCCCCACTCATCCCTACATCATTCAACAAATCCAGCACATATTTGCATTGACCCAAGAAAATACCTTCCTTGGATCGAGCAATTTCTAACCCCAAAAAATATTTTGTTATTCCTAAGTCTTTAATTTTGAACTGACTATGTAGATATGATTTGGTTTTATTTATTCCTTCTACACTATTTCCTGTAACAATTAGATCATCAACATAAACCAAGACCACAACCATTTCCCCTTTTCGACATTTAACAAATAAAGAATAATCATGTACAGATTGTTTGAAACCTCCCTTTAACAATGCGTGAGAGAGCTTTGTGTTCCATTGTCTTGATGCTTGCTTTAGACCATAGAGAGATTTGGTGAGCCGGCAAACTTTATTCGTGTCAGCCTTGTTGAAGCCTTGTGGAATCCTCATGTAGACTTCTTCATTTAAATCCCCTTGAAGGAATGCGTTATGCACATCCATTTGAAAAAGGGGCCAATTATTCACTGCTGCCAAAGCAAGAACAACTCGAACCGTAACCATTTTTACAACCGGGGAGAAAGTTTCATAGTAATCTACCCCCTCTTGTTGGGTATACCCTTTGGCGACGAGTCGTGCTTTGAATTTAGAAATCTTCCCAAGCGAATCGTACTTGACCTTATACACCCATCTGGCACCCAATTGGCTTCTTTCCAACGGGTAAGTCAACAATTTCCCAAGTGTAGTTGGATTCCAAGGCTTGAATTTCATCCTTCATTGCTTGTACCCATCGGTGATCCTTGGCAGCTTCTTCAAAGGTCCTAGGTTCAAAAACAGAATCAATGCACCCTAAAAAATGTTTATGGGATGCAGAAAAATGATTGTATGTCATGTAATTTTGAATAGGATAAGTAATAACTCCCTGTGAATCATGGTTGTCCCCAGAATCTTGGTCAGTTCCAAGTGTTGAATCATTCTCACTCGGATTGGAGCAAGGTAACTAACTGATGGGAGAAATCTTGGAGCCATCCCTGAGGACGTCTCTGCCGTGCATAACGCCTAGGTGCTTCCTCGGCATGTGGTTCAACTATAGAATATGAAGGAGCCGCTGGTGCAAGTTCTATTGCATCTTGTCGGAGTTCATTTGAAGGACAATAATCTGCAAAATCATCATAAAGAAAAGGGTCCAAATGTTGCAATATATCCCCCCCTTAATTAATTTGGCAAAGATAAATGACAATATAATGTCTCTCACAAGTCAAGTGTTTACACTCATCTCTCAAAATATTCAAGGGCTTGTGTTTCACTCAATTCCACCTATTGCAACTTATCTACCATAAGCTTGTTTATCATCTCAATCTCCATTTTATACATTATCCAATTGCATACTCAAATCAAAAGGACTTTCTCAAGGTTTTAATGATCAAGCTAGGATAATGAAATGAAAATGATCAAATGGTATGGGAGAATACTTTAATTAGTGCCAAGTAATTTAATGAAATTCATGCTGAAGAATGAAGGAATACACACCAAGAGAAAACAAACTCACTAACACTATATACAAACAACTTTTATTCTTTTGACCTCAATAATCTTTTTCTTTCTTTCTTGGATCTTTATTTTCTTTCTTTCTTTCTTTTTTCCTTTTTCTCTATTTTTTTTTAAAATATATTCCTTTGTTTCTATCTTTCTTTCTTTTTTCTTTCTTTTTTTTTTTTTCGCTTTTCACTACCCACACATATTCTTATGGTGTTGACTTCCTAGACTCTTTTAAATTGGTTCGCTTAGCACTTACTAAAGTAACAAAAATGAATGTGAAGAAAAAGATATAAAAATTGCATATCTCAAACAAAGGGCTATTTATTCTATGTAAATTTCTTTTCTTTTTTTCTTTTTCTTTTTTTTTTTTTTAAAAAAAACTAAAGGCTCAAATGGGGTAAACAAATGATTTTCATGTGATAAGGATGGACATTTGGCCGAACTAGCTATAAAATGAATGCCTAAATCATCTTTGTGCATGCAAGAGGATTTCAAACTTCAAAAGAGATTCAAGACAAGTTCTAGAGATAAAATCACAATAGGTGTATTCCCTCTTGAAAGAAATGAAACTTAAGGCTCAAATTCCTCATAGGTTCTTTTGACATTCTAAAGCAAAATACCTAAACCAAATCTTTACCTCTTTACTAACACTCAAAGAACATAGAATCAATTCCTAATCAAATTCACTCCTTTTTTATGTTCAAATTAACCCAATTGTGATAATGCTCACACATAAAATTCAAACTTCCCTAAGATTCTTTTTTTTTTTTTGAAAATTTGAGGACAAGGAAAGTCATGTAAATCCAGCATCCTTCACCCCCACACTTAAATGTCACATTGTCCTCAATGTGAACAAGCAACAAAAAGTGATGAAAGTGAAGAGCAACCACATATAAGTGTAAGGGTAACACCAATTTCAGAGATTTCAAATTTTCACCAATTAAACATCACAAGTGCTAACAGTCACTCAATAATCATCACAAACAGTCATCACATGCACATCCAACTAAGACCAGCACTCATTCCCAAGTAATATATCATCAACAATAAAAGAGAACAAATCAAAGAAAAGTAGAACAAAACTCCCCTATTTGTCCTTGACTTGCACTCTCAATCCTTGCTACCAAAGTGGAACACCTCATCAGGAGCTTTCAACAGTCCTACAAAATCAAACAAAGCATCAACTCAAACCTTGGGTTTCCTCCCAAGAAGCGCTTGGTTTATAGTCCTCAGCCTGACCATACCAGCAATCTAAGTAGGTGATGACAAGCGGTGAACCATTGTTTGTCGGTTCACTTCACCACCATGGTAATGCTTCAGTCTTTGCCCATTCACTTTAAAGTAATCTCATGTTCTCTCATCTTTAACTTCAATTGCACCTTTTGATGACACTGACACCACTTTGAAAGGACCAGACCACCTTGACTTAAGCTTCCTAGGAAATAATTGAAGTCTTGAGTTGAAAAGAAGCACCAACTGCCCTGGCTCAAAAGAGCGCTTCAAGATATGACTGTCATGCCATTTCTTTGTTCTTTCTTTATATAGTTGTGCACTATCATATGCTTGGAGTCTGAATTATTTCAACTCATTCAGTTGAAACAACCTTTTAGCTCCCGCTTGATGGGGATCCATATTTAGCTTCTTGATTGCCCACCATGCTTTATATTCCAATTCAAGTGGTAAATGACATGATTTTTCGAAAACCAAACGGTATGGTGACATGCCAATTGGAGTACGAAAAGCTGTCCTATAAGCCCATAGAGCATCATCAAGCTTGTCAGACCAATCTTTTCTAGTTGGACCCACAGTCTTCTCAAGAATCCTCTTAATTTCCCTGTTAGTCAACTCACACAAACCATTAGTTTGTGGATGGTATGCAAGTGACATCCGGTGGTGCACTCTATATTTTTCCAAGAGAGCCTTGAAATTCTTGTTGTTGAAGTGAGTCCCTTCATCAGTAGTGATTGCTCTGGGGGTGCCAAATCTTGTCAATATATACTTCTTCGATAATCAAACCACTATGTTAGCATCATTAGTTTGGCAAGCCATAGCTTCAGCCCTTTTACTCACATATTCCACAGCAACAAGGATGTACTTGTTTCCTCTTGAAGATGGGAAAGGACCCATGAAATCCATCCCCCAAATATCAAACAACTCCACCTCAAGGATTCCAGATTGAGGCATCTCATGTCTCTTAGAAATATTACATGTTCTTTGACATCTATCACACTTGGTAACAAATTAGTAAGCATCTTTAAACAATGCAGGCCAATAAAAACTAGATTCAAGAACCTTTGATGCAGTTCTTTGCCCCCCATAATGTCCCCCATATGCAAATGCATGACATGCATTCAAAATTTCCTCTTGTTCTACCTCAGGCACACATTTTCTAATAATCAAATCAGCACATCTCTTAAAAAGAAATGGTTCTTCCCAAATATAGTAGGCAACATCATGCAAAAACTTCTTTCTTTGATAGAAATTCAAATCAGGAGGTCATACTTCACACACAAGATAGTTCACAATATCGCATACCATGGCAAACCACAACTACTTACAACGAACAATTGCTCATCGGGGAAAACATTCATTCACCAACAAATCACTCACATGATCAGAAGGGTTCACAATTCTAGACAAATGATCAGCAACTTGATTTTTAATTCCTTTCCTATCAACTATATGCACATCAAATTCTTGTAGCAACAAGACCCATATAATCAGTCTAGGTTTAGGCTCTTTCTTCCCTAACAAATATTTAATGGCAGCATGATCAGTGTGAACTATAACCTTAGTACCCATCAAATATACCCTAAACTTTTCAAAAGCAAACACTATAGCAAGCATTTCCTTTTCAATGGTAGAGTAATTTACCTGAGTTGTTATTAGGGTTGTGCTCGCATAGTAGATAGGATGGAAGATCTTTACACGCCTTTGTCCCAACACAGCTCCAACAACATAGTCACTCACATCGCACATTACTTCAAAAGGTAGTGACTAATCAGGAACTACAATGATAGGAGCTGAAGTCAATCTTCTCTTCAATTCTTCAAAAGCCTTCATACACTCCTCAGTAAACTAAAAAGGAGTATCTTTCTCCGAAGAATCGTGAAAGGGGCTTTGAAATCTTGGAAAAATCTTTAATGAATCGACGATAGAAACCAAAGATGGCCCAAGAAGCTTCTTACGGCTTTGACATTAGAAGGAGGAGGAAGCTTCTCAATCACGAAATCTTGGCTGGTCAACCTCTAAACCATTTTTAGAAACTTTATGACCTAAAACTATGCCTTCAGTCACCATGAAATGACACTTCTCCCATTGAGCACTAAGTTTGTCTCCTCACATCGCTTCAACACCTTTTCTAGATTGATGAAGCACTCTTCAAATGATTCTCCAAATATTGAGAAATCATCCATGAACACTTCCATTATCTCTTCTATCATATCAGAGAATATACTCATCATACATCTTTGGAAAGTGGCAGGAGCATTGCATAAACCAAATGGCATTCTTCTAAAGGCAAAAGTGCCATAAGGACAAGTAAATGTTGTCTTCTCTTGATCTTCAAGAGAAACCACAATTTGATTATACCCTGAATACCCATCCACGAAACAGAAGAATTATTTACCAGCCAATCGATCCAACATCTGGTCAATAAAAGGAAGTGGGAAATGATCTTTCCTTGTAGCATCATTCAACTTTCTGTAATCCATGCAAATACGCCAACCAGTAACTATGCGAGTGGGGATAATCTCATCTTGCTCATTAGTAATCACTATCATACCCCTTTTTTTGGGAACACATTGCACTGGGCTGACCCACGAGCTATCAGAAATGGGGTAAATGATCCCAGCCTCTAACCATTTAATAATTTCCTTCTTGACCACTTCTTTCATCATAGGATTTAATCTTCTCTGATTCTAGATAGATTTCTTGTGATCATCTTCCAAGAGTATCTTGTGCATTACAATTGATGAGCTTAAACCTTTTATGTTTGTAATTGTCCAACCTAAGGCACCTTTGTGGCCCTTGAGAACTTTCAACAACCGTTCTTTTTTATCTTCAGATAAGGAAGAAGAGATGATAATTGGTAGTGTCTTAGATTCACCTAAGTATGCATATTCAAGATGCGGTGGTAAGGGTTTAAGCTCTAAAATTGGTGCTTTTTCAATAGAAGGCTTCAAAGAAGTAGTTGGCATTGATTCCATCTCTAACAACTCAAACTGATGTGGTGGTTTACTGTAATAAGGAGAGGCTTCAGGTAACTTCTTACATTCAAATATATTCTCTTCTTCAATTTCATCAGTCCTGAGTAAAACAGATGCTAACGGTTCTTTTATAGAAAAAGACTCTAAAGTCTCTTGAATCATCTCATCAAATATGTCAACCCTGAAGCAATCTATAACATCCCTAGGATTAGGATACTTCAATGCCTTGTTCATGTTGAATATAACTTCTTCATCATGCACCCTCAACTTGATCTCTCCCTTTTCAACATCAATCAGTGTTCGAGCTGGAGCAAGGAAAGGTCTTCCCACAATGAGTGGTAGATCTCTATCTTCATCACAGTCCAAGACAATAAAGTCAGCAGGGAAAATAAACTTGTCAACTTTAACCAAAACATCTTCAATGAGACCCTTTGGAAAAGCTAAACTTCGATCAGCTAGCTGAAGTGTCACAGAAGTTGGTTGAGCTTCACCTAGTTGCAATTTTCTGAACACAGATAGTGGCATCAAGTTAACACTTGACCCTAGATCACATAATGCTCTTCCCTGAAACTTTTCTCCAATTATGCAAGGTATAGAAAAACTGCCTAGATCTTTCTGTTTAATGGGTAGCTTGTTGAGAAGAATAGCACTATACTCTTCAGTTAAGGCTACGGTTTCATAGTCACCAAACCTCATCTTCTTACTCAACATCTCCTTTAGAAACTTCACATATTGAGGCATCTACTCTAATGCTTCAAGGATAGGAATGTTAATGTGTAGTTGCTTGAAAATCCCCAAAAACTTCTTATATTGCTCCTCTAAAGCTTTCTTCTGAAATCTCTGAGGGAATGGTAAAGGCGGTACCCATTTAAGATTCTCCTGGCTTGTCTTCTTTTGCACTTCACCTTCTTTAGACTCAATCTCAACTTTCTCTTCATTGACTTCTCCATTCACCTTCTGTGTAACCTTTTCATCATCCTCTATAGTGACTGTAAGGTTTGTTTGATCATTAGAATCTGAGGGTTTCTTCATTGGTTGTGGAATCTCAGGCAATTCTTTTATGCATAGTTCACTGGCTCCACTTGTTGAGATATGAGGCATTGTCCATTATCATGACCATTTCCACAGTAATCACAAGAAGCATAAATAGCATTGACTCCCATCTATCTACCATTAGATCAGTTAACTTGAGCTTCTAAGTGATCAAACCTCTTGTAGATTGTATTCAACATTGCCATCAACTGTGAAGAAGGTTCCTCAATAATTTTATCAACTGATTTCACTGGCCTTCTTTCATTGTTGTTCTATATAAAGTGAAAGTGGAGCTTAATCACCAAAAGGGGGGTGAATTGGGGATTTTAAAATTCTTTTCTAAGTGCTCTGTTTTGAACACAAAAACCAAAACTAGACAGAGTAGAGGGAAGAATAGCAAGACACAAGAAACTTATACTGGTTCGGTCCAATCTCTTGACCTACATCCAGTCCCCAGACACTCTAGGATTTCACTATCTCGATTGATTACACACTCTGTAACTCAAGAGTAATTCTCTCACTAGAACTTACTTCTTCTTACAAGTTGCAATCAATATCCCAATCTCCAAGTCCCCTGACTTGAGACTCTTACAATGAAATGATTCACAATAAATGAACTCTCTCTAAGAGTGGATAAATATAAACACTGAAGATCAATGTATCAAAAGATACTTTACAAGTGAAAACTGAAAGAGTAGTTGGCAAACTTGAATGCAATTCGTTTTCAGCAGATGTGTTGTAGAGAAGAATTGAATGCTACTCTATTTATACTAAGAGAGCATTAAATAACCGTTGCTAACTCCATTATATCCGTTGGTGCACTAATATAGTTGTTGGAGGCACTTTGGTGTCTTCTCTCTCTACTCTTCAGTTAATTCCTTTTGTCCAGAGGATTAGTGTTGACTTTCTTTGTAATAGATCCATTGGAAGAGCAGCTACTACTTAGGGAAAGCAGACATTAATCCCTTCTCATTTTGTAGAGAATGATGGTACAAAAGGATGCAAGCTTCTGGACTTTGCATTTAATGTTCTGACATTGCTTTTTGCTTTTGTTCAAGTCTTCATTTAATGTCCTCTAAATAATCTGAAACTCACTAACAAACTCATTAAACATAGTTAAGAATAGTAGTGAATGTAGAGGAGGAGTATTAAGATCAAACAAGAAGATTTCACAAATTCGTCACATTTGATTTTCAAAACTCAGCGACTCATACTCGAGTATGTTCTTCAATACTTGAGTTTGTCACTGTGCACTAATATCAATACTTGAATATTCATTATCATACTCGAGTATTCTTCTTCCAGAGAGGAAGGTCATGATTTGAGCTTTGGACCATATCTTTGAATAGGAACAAATACTCGAGTTTCCAAACCCAAACTCGAGTATTGGACTTTTGATATGAAAATAAGTTTGAGTCCAAAAACCTCAATACTAGAGTTTCCATTTCAATACTTGAGTTTCCAAGTCTTTAAAAAAAGGGCAAAGCTCTCTCAGATGCTCGATACTCGAGTTTCCAAACCCATACTCGATTATTCGAGATTTTGAAAACTTGGAGAAATTTATGTCAAATCGCGGTACTTGAGTTTTCAACATTGATACTTGAGTTTCCAAAACATTTGAAAAAGAGCAAAGCTCTCTGTATGCCCGATATTCGAGTTTCTAAATCAATACTCGAGTATTCAGAGATTTTGAAAACTTTGAGAAATTTATGCCAAGTCAATACTTGAGTTTTCAAAATGATACTTGAGTTTTCAAACCATGTGTAAAAACTTGAAAACTTTTGTCAATCCAATACTCGAGTATCCAGACCCATACTCGAGTTTTCTCAAATTGAAAACTTTGGTGACTCTGTATGACCAATACTTGAGTTTTCAAATGGATACTTGAGTTTTGAAAACTTAAGGAAATATTGAAAGAGTCTCGTATGATCCATACTCGAGTATGCAAACCCATACTCGAGTTTGGCTCAGTGAAAAATTTGGAGTGCTCTCGTAAGTTCAATACTTGAGTTTCCAAATGGAAACTTGAGTATTGCTTTGCTTAATAAAATTGAGCTACTCTCTGTCAGTCAATACTCGAGTATTGAGACCAATACTCGAGTTTGCCTTTGACAGTAAGTTTTTCAACTTACCAAAGAAAAACTTCAACTTGTGTTTACAATTGTCAGTTATCATCAAAACACATAGAGAACTAACATAAAGTCAGTTGATAAGTCATCCAAGCATTTCCAGACATGATTAACCGGTTGGTTTGTAATTCCCCCATTAGTGACAGCATTTAATTCTGATTTAGATTCAAAAGTCAACCGAGTAATGGAAATCGATGTAATACCCACTTTTCTAGATTGTGACCGTGGCTCGCCTAACAAGCAACTTGAACCTCTCCCAGGATTCATACGAGATGTTCCCCAAATTATTGAGAAATTAGTAAGAGCAGCTCTTGCATCCACCATCTTGTTATGTGGGAAAAATCTTGATCTGAACTTTTCTTCCAATGTCTCCCAGGAGGTTATACTGCCATCTTCTAAGTTGTTGAGCCATTCTTTGGCTTTCCCTTGTAGAGACTAAGGAAAAAGTCGAAGACGGATCACACCATTAGCAACTCCATTATGCTTGAAGGAGTTGCAAACATCAAGGAATTGTATCAGATGCCGATTTGGATCCTCTGAATCGTTTCCTGAATACTGACCCTGTAGTTCAAGCATCTTAAGCATAGTATGCTGGATTTCAAAATTGTTGGCTTGAAAATCAGGCACTCTGATTCCTGACTGATAGCCCCGAGATTGTCTTCCCAGAAAATCATTTATACACAAATTATCATTTTCATCCTCAGCCATCTCTTCAGTTTCAGAATGTATTACTTCCTCCTCTTGAATATGAGGTGTTGTAGCTTCCAAAAGCTCTTGGATATTCCTTGTTTTTTGTGGTGTTTGAAGGTGGAATATTACCTAGAGGGGGGTGAATAGGTGATTTTTTTAAAAAAATTCTTCTTGAAACACACGCGATGATACAGAATACACGAATGAGACAGAGAAGAGAAGATGAACACAAAACAATTTTTACTAGTTCGGTCTCAAATCAGCGACCTACGTCCAGGTCCCTTTAACACCTGGGATTCCACTACTCTTTCAAATAATTACACACTCAGAACGAAGGATGGTCGTTCCACTCCCCCTTACAAGTTGTAATTAGTACACCCTCACTTAAGGTTCCTCAACCTTAAGTATAACTCACTGAATGAAATTAATAAGTGTTTAAAAGACTCCTCACGAGCAGATAATGATGAACACTGAAGAACACTCAGAGTTTAATGAGACAGATGAAACAGTGAATGAATCTGGAATCAAATTAATTGCTCAGCGTTTCGGTAGGTGTCCAAATTCAATGCTCCTCCTATTTATAGTGAATGCCATTAATGACCGTTGAGGAAGATTAAGAATCAACCGTTGTGACTCATCAAGGTAGCCGTTAGATAGATGAACCGTTGTGTCTCAGTTTCGTCCGTTTGAATATCACAGCTGGAATTTGTTAAGCAAACATTCTCTTACATTCCTTTTGCATATCTATTGTCTAATAGCATTTAATGTGCAATGAGAATGTCGGAGAGGCTTTACTTCGGTCAGAACAATTTAGCTCTGGTTTAGGTAGCTTCATTTAATGCTTCTGTCATAGCACAATGCTTTATTCTAATCAACTGGTAATTTGTGTCTAATTAATCTGAAACTCATCAACACTCTGGTTAAAAGCATTTGGTAAACTCAATAAGAAATAATCAGATGTGATAAGCTAAGAGTAAGGATTTGAAAAGTTACGCAGACGGAGTTTCAAAAATAGAGTCGACTTTGCTTGAGTAACAATTCAGGCTTGCTCGAGCAAGCTTCTTTTGATGTGGTGAAAATGTCTTCTTCTCGCTGATGCTCGAGCAAGGATTTTTCCTTGCTTGAGCATAGTGCTCGAGCATGATGATTATTGTGCTCGGGCAAGCTCTTTGATGTACAGCAAAATTACTTCCTTTCGATGTTGCTCGAGCAACCTTAAAAGCTTGCTCGGGCAAACTCCAGGCAGAAGCAATATGAAGAGGAAGACTCACTTTGCTCGGGCAAACCTTTTACCTTGCCTGGGCATAATGCTCGGGCAGCAATTTTCAATGTTCGGGCAAGGTTCCTTCAAGTGGGAGAAAGCACTTTAGATCAATGATGCTTGGGCAAGCTTTTCTGTTTGCTCGGGCAAGCATTTTTCTCTGCTTGGGTAAGACAACTTAGTTTGAAGATTTTTGCTTCTGTCTCGATGTTGCTCGAGCAGACCTGTGACCTTGCTCGGGCAAGCTCGTGCTTTCTGACGCTTTCAGGTGTTGCTTGAGCAAGCTTCATTTTGCCTTTGTCATGATGTTGCTCGGGCAAGACTATGACCTTGCTCGGGCAAGGTCATGCTTTCTGATGCTTTCAGATGTTGCTTGGGCATGATCGCTTGAACTTTATTTTTCCTTCAGAGAGCTCGATGTTGCTCGGGCATGGTTATAACCTTGCTCGGGCAAGGTTATGCTTCTTGATGCTTTCGATGGTTGCTTCGGGCATGATTACGTTACCTTGCTTTTCTTTCTTCTTTCGAAGTCCGATGTTGCTCGGGCAAGGTTCCATCTTTGCTCGGGCATGATTACTAGAAATCTAATCATGCTTAATTCAATCCACCAGGAATTGTGATCATCAAAATATAGGAATTAACAGTGTTTTAGTAGCTTTGGCTTTACGGGTTATATATCAAAGTACCTGCAAAACCAAATAATTCTCAAAGTATCAAACTAACACCAAAATCATAAAAGAAAATAAAATTAAAATAAAATTACTCAAACGAAACTACTAAAGGATTTCTAATACTAATCACCAATTGCCTTGAGTCCTCGGCAACGGTGCCAAAAACTTGATAGGGCAAAAATTTATAGCCTAAAACTCTGCAAGTGCACGGGCCGTATCAAGTAATAAAGTGATAAGAAAGATATCGTTCCCACAGAGACTTAATCAAACTAGTGATTAGGTGTTAAATTTCCTTTTTTTCGTTTAAGTTGAGCAAATCAGAATTGTATCCAATAATAATAAAAAGAATTTTAATAAAAACAAGAAATTTCGAGAGAGAGAGAGAGAGAGCGAATTCAAATATCAAGGAAGACAACTTAGAGATACTAATCTCTTGTTTGTTTCTTAGATTTTATTCCTACTAAATTAATTCTAACTTAACTTCATCAGTTAATCTAGAGTATTAATGTTTATAAATGCATGTCGGTCCACTTATACACTTACCTCAAATAATTATGCAATGTCTCACACAATTAATTAAGATGCAATTCAAATCGGGTTCACTCTAATTTGATTATGTGGAGCTTCTAGGTATATGTCTATCCTAGACGCAAATTAGATTAAAATCTAATTCCACATTATTTAATCCAAGGTCAATTTAAGATTTCCTTCATCAAGTATAATCCTAAATCCCCAAAACATGTTTAATGGTGGCTAATCACTAAACAATGAATAATAAAACAAAATTAAATAAACTGAATTACCATTAAGCAAAACTAGTTAGTGGAAACAATTTCTAAGTCTCAAACAAGTTCATAATACTCTAAGTTGCAAAGGAAAAGTTAGCCACACATGGCTTCAAACATCATTACATCAAGATTAAAACTCAGGTCCAACAACATACTGGAAAAGATTAAGCAATTAAACCAGAGTTACTTGAAATAACAAGACCAAAGACAAAGAATAAGCATAGCCTGTTCGTTCTGGTTCAATCTTGCAGGTTCTTGTAGAAGACAATGATGATGACGGAACAGCCCAACAGTAGCACCTCTCTTTCTTGTTGCAGATTAAATAAGAGAAGAATGAATAGATGAAAAACGCCACCGCTGCTCTGTTCTCCTCTGTTTCATCATCCAGTCTCGTTCTGCCCAGCGTTAATGGATGATGAAGCTCCCAAAAAAATGACGATGAAGCTCCAAAATGCCGCCTCTAATTTGCAAAGTCGTAACTCCTCACTGTGCGTATCTCCTCTGCTCCAGCCGCTCAAGTCGTGGTTTTTTTTTTCGTGATCCTTTGTGCGTTTATTTTCTTTGTTCAAATGCCGCCTCCTTTTCTTGGCTTTCTCTAGCTTCCATTAGGTTTTCATTTGTTCTCCCCAAAAAACGAGTGTCGCTGCTCCCTTCATTTAAATCCTTATCTTCAATTGATTCTCCTTCCAAGTGTTCAAAAAAAAAATGATTCTCCTTCCCACGTGCCGATTCATCAATAAAAGAAGCATTTAATAAAATAAAATAAAATTGTAATTATCTAATAATAATAATAACAAATAAACTGAATTTATTTCCTAAACTTCTAATTATTATTATTTATTTATTTAAACTCAAAAACTTTTATTTTAAATTGAAATCCCATAAATGATGCATCCAGATTGATTTCTTTTAAAATCTCTTTAATTTAGTATTGATGACTTCCCAAATATATCAAAATATATCTCAATTGGGTTAATTTAAGTGTGGGGGTGAGGGTATCCTAGATTTTACATGACTTTCCTTGTCCTCAAATTTAAGTGTAGGGGTGAGGGTATCCTGGATTTTGGAAGTTTGAATTTTATTCGTGAGCATTATCACAATTGGGTTAATTTGAACATGACAAGGAGTGAATTTGATTAGAAATTGATTCTATGTTCTTTGAATGTTAGTAAAGAGGTAAAGATTTGGTTTGGATACTTTACTTTAGGATGTCAAAGAACCTGTGAGGAATTTGAGCCTTAATTTTCATCTTTCTAAGAGGGAGTACAACTATTGTAATTTCATCTCTAGAACTTGTCTTGAATCTCTTTTGAAATTTGAAATCCTTTTGCATGCACAAAGATGATTTAGGCATTCATTTCATAGCTAGTTTGGCCAAATGTCCATCCTTATCACATGAAAATCATTTGTTTACCCCATTTGAGCCTATATATATATATATATATATATATATATATATATATATATATATATATATAATAGAAAATTGCATAGAATAAATAGCCCTTTGTTTGAGATATGCAATTTTTATATTTTTTTCTTCCCATTCATTTTTATTACTTTAGTAAGTGTTAAGTGTATCAATTTAAAAGAGTGAAGGAGTTAGAAAGTGAACACTATAAGAGTATGTGTAGGTAGTGAAAAAGCAGAATAAAAAAAAATAAAGGAAAAAAAAGAAAGAAAGAAAGAAAGAAGAAGAAGATAGAAAAAAAGGAATATATATAAAAAATAGAGAAAAAGAAAATAGTGATCCAAGAAAAAGAAAAGATTGTTGAGGTCAAAAGAATAAAGGTTGTCTATATAGTGATAGAGAGTTTGTTTTCTCTTGGTGAGTTTTCCTTCATTCTTCATCATGAATTTCATTAAATTACTTGGAACTTATTAAAGTATTCTCTCATACAATTTGATCACTTTCATTCTATTATCCTACCTTGTTCATTAAAACCTTGAGAAAGTCCTTTTGATTTGAGTGTGCAATTGGATAATATATAGTGGAGATTGAGATGATAAACAAGCTTATGGTAGACAAGTTGCAATAGGTGGAATTGAGTGAAATACAAGCCCTTGAATATTTTGAGAGATGAGTGTAAACACTTGACTTGTGAGAGACATTCTATTGTGATTTATCTTTGCCAAATTAATTGCCTTGCTACTTGCATTTTTGGAAGGTGGAAAAGATTTCTGAAAAAGCTTGGTTCTTGAATGTTTGGATTGACTTTAATTTTGTAGTGCTTGCTTTAAAAATCTTGCTTCTATGATTTTCTTGAATTTGGTTGCTTTAAAAATTTAAAATCTTGAGGACAAGATTTGATGCAAGTGTGGGGGTGTGATGACTTCTCAATTTTAATAGATTTGAGATATATTTTGATATATTTGAGAAGTCATTATCACTAATTTTAAAGAGATTTTATTGAGATTTTAAGAGATATCAATTGGGGCACATTATTTAGGGGATTTTATTGCAAATAACTCAATTTTAATTAAATAGTAATATTAGGGTTTATATATATGAGTAAATAAAATATAATGATATAAGGTAAAAGAAAAAGAAAAGAGTTTTAATTTTGTTTCTTTTGTTTTTATGCTTTTGTCTTTTGTACTAGGATGTGACGTATGTGGTTGGATTAAAAGAGGATATCAGATTTGGAAATTGGCAATTGGAGAAGCATTGCACTATTACTTCGGATTCACGGTGTGGACTTGTTGGATTGAAATACATGTGGGCCCACGAGCAATTGAATGAGAATAATGAAGACCTAAATGGAATTGGGCCACAACATTGAATTAACGAATTGAAGACCTAAAATCTAAAGCTACAAAAAGCAGTGGAGACGCACAAAGTGGGATTTGGGGGATTTATTAATCGCTGGAACGAGAAGAAAAAATACGTTGGACCGTAGGCGGCATTTTGGGGAATTCTCTCGCTGAAGTGACTTCGGACAGAAAGCGAGAGACGAGGGGAGCGTTGTGCGAGCACCAGACCCTTGCCCTTCTTTTTCTTCTCTCGCTGGTGGTTTCCCTCTCTACCACGGTCGCCGGCGAGCTTCGTCTTCACAACCACAGGGCCAAGTTTCAGCAACGAGAAAGAGGAATCAGAGGCTCAAATATTGGTGTTATTTGCTTTATCTTTACTCATTTGCCTTTGAATTCCGGTATGGCTTGAACTCGAATTTTGTGTTTTTGTGATGTTGATTTAAGCCATGTGTGGCTAGTTTGTCTTGCAACCTAGAGTAGCTATGAACTTATAAGAGGAATAGACTTTTTATTATTATTATTTAGTTTTAATTAATATTAATTTTGGTTACTTAATCTTGTTTAGATTTATCTATTTAGTGTCTCGATCATCACCGAATATAAATTTGAGAATTAGGATTTACCTTGACGAAGGAGATTTTAATTAAGCTCTTAGATTAGGTAATATGGGATTAAATTACGATTTAATTTGCAATTAGGATAGACATATACCTAATAGCCCCATATAATTGTTGAAGAGTGTGTTCGAGATTTATTGCCTCTTGAGTAATTATGTTAGACATAACTAATTTTACTCAAGAAAGGGTTGTAAGTGGACCGACAGGCACTTATAACTATTTATACTCGAGAATAACAAAATTGATATTAAGGCTAATTAAATTAGTGAAAACAAGGTTTATGAAACTAATAAGGGATTAGTGACTCTGGGTTGCTCATTTAATTATTTTTGGTAGTTTGTTTGTTCTATTTTATTTTAGTTTTCTCTTAATGAAATTTAATTTGATTTGCTCAACTTAATCGAAATTGTAAAATTAATGCTTAACCGAAGTTTGTGATACCAAGTCCTTGTGGGAACGATACTTTTCTTATCACTTTATTACTTGGTACGGCCCGTATACTTGCGGAGTTATAGGCTTAAAGTTTTCCCCTATCATAGTGCCATGATGACCTTCCAAGTCGAGGTAAACAAAAAGCGTGGGTCTCAGGCCACTTATCCTAAATGGTTAAGACCAGAGGTTAGTACATATTTGGACACTGGCGCACTGCCTTGTGAACTTGGTCAGTAAGCTATATATGCTAGCTCTAATATATATTTCTTGTTCGTTTTAGACCCATCGGCAACCAACGGGGTCCAACTTATGTGGCATGTACGTCATGAAACACATGTATGATGTTATCAGGAGAAGAACGACAAAATTGTTCTCAAAGGTAAATGTGTTTGATGTTACATATTGTGGCTGAATTCAGTTTCTGGCTTCATGTTACATATGAAATATGCACGCAAGTTAATTCATTTTCTGTCTTTGATTACAGATGTTTGTCGGACCTGCTCCCTTTCCTGATGATGAAGTGGAGCACATACGCAATTTGTTTTGTGAATATCTATATGAACTAATTAATTCCTAAATTCATTTGTAAAATATACGCACAATGTGTAATTCATTAATAAATTTGTATATTTTTCAAAATTCGTTCGTTCATTCTAGATATTTAGTGCTTGAAATTTGAGGTACAGGATGTTGTAAATGAGAAAATAGAGACTATCTGAAAGTCCGGTGCTAAAAGTCTTCGTTTATTTAACTAAAATATGGTGAGACCTTTAGGACCGCAGAATTATTAAACCTCTGGTGCTAAAAGTCTTCGTCTATATTAAAAAAACTATATCTACACTTTTAGGACCGGACGTAATTATTTGTCCGATCTTAAACGTCTCCTAAAAATTCACTAGACTTTTAGGACCGCATCTTAATAATACGACTGGTCCTAAAAGTCTACGTTTAATTAATTAAAAAATATGTCTAGACGTTAAGACCGTAAATTTGTTAAATAACCGCTCCTAAAAATATGTCCATTTTCTTCGTTTATTTTTAAAAATATGGTGAGACGTTTAGGACCGGATATTTATTAAACCTCCGGTGCTAAAAGTCTTCGTTTATTTCTTAAAAAAAACTATGGCTAGACTTTTAGGACCGCATATGACTTACACGTCCGGTCCTAAAAGTCTTCTTAAAATTCGCTAGACTTTTAGGACCGAATTTTTATATTTTGTCCAATCCTAAATGTCTACGTTTAATTAACAAAAAAATATGTCTAGACTTTTAAGACCGTCGTTGTTTTATATCTCCGCTCCTAAAAGTTCAGTCATAAAAATATTTTTTAAAAATATGGCTTAACCTTTAGGACTGTGTATATATTTGTTTCCTCTTAATAGTTTTTGACTCGGTTTTCAGACAACCAAGGTTCTGGCGTTCTGCTCAAGCTAGGTCCCTCGTTGTCGTCGATGTTACCTCTCTTGATGTTGAGCAGCATTATCGGTTTCCCTTTTCGTTGTCTCTTTTCTTTTTGTCGGAAAATAAGGAAGATACTGAAAGGAAACTGAAAATATTCAACTCAGGTCGAGGTAACACCGACGACAACGACGGTCCAACCTTGACAAGAATAGTCATTTGGTTTGTTTTTATTCGAATAAGGTAAACGATCTTTTTTTTTGTATGTTCTTAACTGTATTGTGGGAACTTGTTAATGTTGATTTACACGAGGACAATATTTTGTTTGTTTCCTTTTTTGTCAGAAAAAGAAAGAAGATAATGAAAAGGACATGGCGTGAGGTCCAGCAGCAGCAGCAGTACAGACAAAATAAAAATAAAAACATCTACTCCCCCCCATCGTTGTCGGAAGGGAGGGAGTTGTTGGAGAGGTCGGAGAGGTCGTCATCTGAAGGATGGTTCTCAATGTCCTGGGCATCAAGAACCGCCTGCAGCTTTGCGTTGACGGCGTGATAGACCTGAAAAATCTGGCCGCAGCGTCGGTCTATATGATCGAGGCGGGCCAGGATGTGCTGAATCATCTGGTAGAGGGTCGGAGCCGGAGGCAACGGAGGAGGAGGACCTCGTGGTGGTGGAGCAGCCATTACTGTGGATGTAAAGAAGTGATGGAGAAGAATGTGAAGGAAGTAAAGTAACATCGGGCTTAAATAGTGAACCCTGCCCGAACAATGTGAAACACCGGAAACAATAACGAGGAGACGCATAGTTCCTCAGAATACGAGGAGACGCCTAGTTGGGAAGTTTATCTGGAAGTCGAAGAGATTCTGAATCATTCATTTGAACAGAGAATACGACTCGGGAACCTTTAATACCGGATATTGTAAAAGATCTGTTCTTAAAACTAATTAGAAAAAATTATTACTTTAAAAAAAATTGAGTTGAAAAAAAAAAGAAAAAATATTTCTATGACCGGATATAAGATAAAATGTCGGTCTTAAAAGTAATTGAATTGATTGAAAAAATAAATAATAGACTTTTAGGACCGGATATATTTTAAAAGGTCGGTCTTAAAATCAATTGAATTGGAAAAAAAATAATAGACTTTTAGGACTGGGTATATTATTAAAGTTCGGTCTTAAAATCAATTGAATTGAAAAAAAATTAAATAAAAGAATTTTAGACCGCATATTTATTAACTCCTCATACCTCGTAACTCAACATACCTCTCTGTCCTTAGTAACTCCACACTACGTGGCTCTCTACCCCAACTGCTCAACCCATGGTTAGATACAAGAGAACCGCTCGTAGGGGTGCTCTTACTCCTGATGCTCGTGCCTTTCGTAGATCATTATACAGTGCGCCTCCTCCATCAAGAGTGCGTTCTATTGTGACAGAAGAGTCTCGGGTCATTGGACCCATTGTTATTTCGAATGATGAAGAGGTTACCGCACCCTCCGACCTTCGGACCATGAAGAGGTTCCTGCTCCCCCTCTCCAACCAGTTGGCCCCAGCTCGCCTACCGTTGACCCCTCTCCTCTTTCCTCTAATGATGCATTGCGGCTGATGCGAATAAGGCAGGAACTTGCTGATATCCGGCGGGAATTTAATGCTTTTCACGCGATATCGCCAAGGATGTTTAGTCAGATTCTTGTTTTTTATAATTTTCTGCTTGTTTTTCTTTTGTTTTTTTTTTTTCTTGTGTACGTGCATATTCACCAGTAATGTATGAATCATTAAGAACTAAGCTTGTGTCTTTTTTTTGTTCATATTCTCCAAAGTAATTAAAGAAGCGTATTCTCCAGTTTTTATTTAATTTTTATTCATTCGTTCTTCTTTGCGCTCGCCAAAGCCAATTTTTTTTTTAAAATGAGGACTTTTAGGACCGGATGTTTCATACGACTCCGGTCTTAAAATTAAATGAAAAATAAAAAATTAAGACCGGAGTCTTTTAACCCTCCGGTCCTAAAAAATTAATTATATATTTAGGACCGGCTACTTAATAAATAACCGGTCTTAATAAAATCCAAATTAATAAAACATGTCTCGTCGCGGAATATTAAATTTCCCTCTCCGAACTTCTCTTCTCGCCGAAAGTGATTACTCGGGTTGTCTCCAGTGTTTTTGTGTTGCTTCGTCAGTTTTTCGCGTTGCTCTCTCGACAATCACTTTCGGTTCGTTAGCTAAACGTCTATAGACCAAGTGTAAGAGGTGTTTCAGTTATATAACTTTATGGTTTTATGGGTTGAACGAAATCGATGAAATGTTCTTGTGGGTTTTCTCGTTGTTAATGAATATTGGATTTTGAAGATTATATTTGCGCTTTAGACCTACCCAACTCGACCACAAATGTTTTTAGGTTACTCTTGCTGGCTGCAACATCAACGTTCGTGGCGGGAGAAGAAAGACACCGCAAGCGCATTTGAATTTATATGCTACAGGTGAGTTGATAATTGAATATTTCATACACTTATTTTTATCTCTTGATTAATAATTTAGGACTCTTTAGTTAATAAACAATGGCTTTTATATTTATTTGGGCTTTGGGCCTTTGATTATACTTTAGCCATTTTTAATAATAAAATTTCTGTTTTGTATTGCTTCACTATTCCTACCATAACTCTTGAACCAGACATCGGATTTGCCTCATTTTTGTTTCATATTTCAGATAATTCATAAAGCTACAATTCGTATGAAGACATGAAGGGCAAATTCGGACAAGAGGGCAGTCGATTTTGAAGCCAAAGTCAGATGTTTAATTGGGCTCGAATTTGTAATTAAAACCCATTTTTATTATTTTCCGTTTTGGGCCTGAATTGTGGATTTGAGCCCCATTTCATTTTTCCATTTTAGGTTAAGTGAGGCAGCAGCCACAAACACCTATTCATTCACGTTTTTACTCAGTTTAGGATTAAATACAGAAGTTTTCAAATTCTCTGAAATGTTCTTCGTGTTCTTCGTCTTTTCTTCATTTTTCCCTGCCATGTTCGGCTAAACTTTTGTGATTAACCCAACGTTGAGGATTCCATGATTCGTCCAGAGAACTCGTGCTTGATCGGTAACTTTACTCGTTTCTGTTTTCATCTTATCGGATTTGATTTCTGGAAATAGTTTGAATATTAGATTTAATATTCGGTTTGGTTCATCCCGAGGACTGAGTCCGAACTAGGTTACAGTGTTGCTGTACGATCGCAGAGTGAGACACCACTGTTCGGACAGATTCTAGGCGATCGTCTAGTCAAGGGATTTCTGGACGAACGCAGAGATTTCGATTCGTCGAGAACTAAACGCGAGTTCGTTTATATTTCGTTCAATGAAGGAAGTTTCTGGAATCTAAACATTGGGTTGATCGTTTTAATCTGTTTCAATCTCGTTTTATTTGGCTCTGTTTTTAATCTGTTTCTGCATATTTCGGATTAGTTTCAGTTTATTTTCGTTTTAATCTCTTTTGAATCAAAAAACCCCCCCAATTTGTTATTGTTCTGTTTCGCTATTGCTGATTTAAACCCACTGCAAATTCCTTGAGAGAAACGACCCATGTTACATTATACTGCAAATCCTTTTCTAATCTGGTTATTTTGGGAGATGACGGCAAATCTATGTCATGAGTCCACAAGACCTTCACGCGATGCATTTAATTTCCTCGTCATGCTTTAATTTTTCTTCTTGGATTCACTGTGATACATTTATGACCAAAAGTGTTTCTTCGTTATGCATTTAATGGGCAAGTTTCTCTGAAAAAAAATGACATAACCAACATTGAGCATAAATATGAATTTGGTGTTGCCTTATTTTATATCCGTGTCATAAATAGGAATTCTACTATGGATCACGGTTGGATAACTGTGTTACGAACGAGTGTTGAATATCAGAATGGGGTGAGGGACTTTATAGAATTTGCTAAAAAAATGCCCATGATGATAGTGGGAAGTTTTATTGCCCTTGTGTAAAATGTTTGAATGAGAGTCGACTAAGTCCTGAAGTTATCCACACACATTTAATTTGTGAAGGATTTTGTAAGACTTATACAGTATGGGTATGGCATGGTGAAAAAATAACAAGTGAGTCTCCACATGAGGAAGTGGCCTTTGATGATAATGACACGGATATAGATGATCACATAGAGGACATTATTTGTGATGTAGGAGAATAGGCTTTTCATCAATCACATGCATATGGTAATATGTGCAGTGATGCAGAGACCCCGCTATACCCTAGTTGTAAAAAATACCAATTGTTGAACGCTGTATTGAAATTGGTAAGCTTGAAGGCACGTCATGGATGGAGCGACAAGAGTTTTTCTGAAATTCTTGAGGCTTTTAAGGACATGCTTCCGGATGATAATGTGTTGCCGCATCGATACTATGATGCTAAGAAAATACTCTGTCCACATGGGATGGAGTACAAAAAGATCCATGCATGTCCGAATGATTGCGTATTGTATAGAAAAGAGTTTGAAGAGAAGCAGAATTGTCCGATATGTGAAACCCCAAGGTACAAGTCAAATAAGGGGCCTGCAAAAGTGTTGTGGTATCTTCCAATCATACCAAGGTTCAAGCGGGTTTTTGCGAATGAAAATGATGCAAAAAATATGAGGTGGCAAGCAGATGAGAGGATTTCTGATAGAAAGCTTCGACATCCGGCTGATTCTTCTCAATGGAAGAAAATCGATCAGTTATTTCCGAACTTCGGCGAAGAACCTAGGAACCTTAGGCTTGCCCTTAGCACGGATGGCATGAATCCATATGGAAGCCTTAGCAGCATACATAGTTCATGGCATGTGCTCCTGATTATTTACAACTTATCTCCACCGTTATGCATGAAACGAAAGTACATCATGTCTTGTCTATGTTGATTTCGGGACCAAAACAACCCGAAATTACATTGATGTTTACCTTGAGCCCTTGATCGAAGACTTGAAGGAGTTGTGGGAAGAAGGTGTCGATGTTTTTGACTCTTTCAAGAAGGATGTGTTTAAACTGCGAGCCATGATATTTTGTACTATAAACGACTTCCCAAAGATATGGGAACTTGTCGGGTATAGTGTAAAAGGCCATAAAGCATGTCCGGTTTGTGAAGAAGGCACACGCTACCATCAACTTCAACATGGAAGAAAAACGATTTATCTTGGACATAGGAGATTTCTTAGATGGGGCCACCCATATCGTCGATTAAAGAAAGCCTTTTTGGTGGCCAAGAGTATGAAGATGCTCCGGTGGCATTGGGGGAGCAAGTTTATGAAAAGGTGAAAAATATCAGTGTCATCTTTGGTAAGACTACAAAGAGTAGAAAAGAAACAAATATATGGAAAAAGAGATCTGTATTCTTCGATATTCCATATTGGCGCAATCTTGATGTGAGACACTGTATTGATGTCATGCACGTGGAGAAAAACGTATGTGATAGTATTGTTGACACGCTTCTCAACATACAAGGTAGTTCCAAGGATGGTGTGAAGGCAAGATTGGATTTGCAAGTAATGGGAATACGCGAAGACTTACATCCAAGGCCATACGGGAAGAGAACTTATTGTCCCCGGCTTCTCATACTTTGTCTAAGGATGAGAAACGAAGTTTTGTGAGTGTTTACATGGCACAAAAGTTCCCTCGGGGTATTCTTCAAATTTTAAGAGGCTTGTATCGATGAAGGACTTGAAATTAGTAGGCCAAAAGTCTCATGATTGTCATGTCTTGATGCAACAACCTACTCCCGGTAGCTATTCGAGGCATCCCGAATATGATCTTCGGGTCGTTTTGACTAGACTTTGTGTCTTCTTCAATGCGGTTTGTAGTAAAGTTTTCGAGATTGAAAAGTTGGATGAATTGGAGAATGAAAGATATCTTATCTTGTGCCACCTTGAGAAGCTTTTTCTTCCTACCTTTTTTGACATCATGGTTCATCTAATTGTTCATCTAGTGAGGGAGATAAAGTTGTGCGGACCTATCCATTTATGGTGGATGTACCCAATTGAAAGATCTATGAAATTCATTTGTGAAGAACGCATACCGGCCAGAAGCATCAATTGTTCAGAAATATGTTTCTGAAGAAGCCATGGAATTTTGTCAAAATTATTTGGCCAAAGTAAGACATATTGGGCTTCCAAAACGTCAGCATACTGAAGGGGGTAGACGAGGGGCTTCGGTAAAGAGTGTGGATCCTGATGAATTTTCTCAAGTCCACTTATACATCTTGAATAATGTTGATGAAGTTCAAGCCATCATAGCTGCACATAAAGAAGCTGTAAGGGAAGAAAATCATCGAATGACCGAACAAATGTTGATTAGGGAGCATAAAGAACTTTTGCAAACTGGTTCAAACAAAAGGTCAAGGGAGAGGAATGTGTTTACGATACAATCAAATGGTTAGCCCGTGGTCCGAGGTTGATGTCATAAGTTGGAATTCGTATGTGATCAATGGTTATAGATTTTACACGAAGTCCCTAGATGATAGGAGCACCGTCCAGAATAGTGGTGTTATGTTAGAGGCTGAATCTATGCACTTCTCCAGTTCGAAAGACAAGAGGCCTTTATTGGCAGTCATGCCATATTATGGGGTTATTGAAGAGATTTGGGAGGTAGACTACGTTAAAATTAGATTTCTCATTTTCAAATGCAAGTGGGTTCATGTCAATAATGGTGTTCAG
This sequence comes from Acacia melanoxylon, assembly GCA_019022615.1. Taxonomy (NCBI): domain Eukaryota; kingdom Viridiplantae; phylum Streptophyta; class Magnoliopsida; order Fabales; family Fabaceae; genus Acacia; species Acacia melanoxylon. The sequence goes on from JAFJYJ010000014.1 coordinate 2,463,453, forward strand.
ATCGATCGGCTAGGATTTACATTAGTCGATGTCAATGGTAGAAGTTTTGGTGATGAACCTTTTATTATGGCAGACCAGGCGAAACAAGTGTTCTATATCACCGATCAAGAAAATAAAATGTGGTCAGTAGCTCTCCAAGGAAAAAGGGTCATTGATATTGATGAGGAAAGTCATTCAAATTATGGTCTTCCGATAGTACTCATTTTTCAAGGGTCTCACCGGAAATGAACGAAGAAGATGAAGCGGATAATGAACCCGGCATAAGAAATGATCATCAAGAAGGGATATGGGAGGATATCGCTTTATAAAAGAGTCAATATAATTCATAAGGTAATATTCATATGCAAACTTCTTTGAAAACTTTAAGGTTTTAACTATATATTATATTCCTTCTATGTTCTTAAACAATGTCACTGACTATGAAGTTTGTTCTTGTTTTATTTTTGTGGCAGGATCGGATCCAAAGGGGCATGTTATAAAAGAGGATGTTACGTTGTTGGGTGGGAATCAGATGAAGGCATGGTGAATATTCCATTGGGCATGTATGTTGTATTTGTAACTTATTGTGTATTTGCATTGTAAGTAAGTTATCTTATTGTATAAATTAATTTAGGTGTTGTAGTCATAGTATATTCATTAATTAAGAATCGACATAACTCATGGTGAATAATATTTGTATTCTTTTTCCCAATTCAATTTATTCATAATTGTTCATAGCTTGTACTTAAAGTATCGACTTTTATGTGCTGGATTGGGTGGTGGATTTGTGAATATATATGATCAGGAAGAACAGAACATGAAAAAATTTGGGAAAATTTAGACCGGTAATAAATAGGCCGGTCTTAAATGTTCAACTGTTAAGACCAGATGTATCAATATGTCCAGTCTTAAAGGTCATATGGACATATTTGATATTAAGCCGATCTTAAAAGTTTGTCTTTTAAGACCGGTGTATTTATACGTCCGGTGTAAATATTCAATTTTTAAGACCGGACCAATTTACCGTCCAGGTTTAACAGTCAGTCTTTTAAGACCGCGTATAATCGTAAATCGGGTCTTAGAAGCCGCTATTTTTCAGACCGGATTTATTTTTGCTCGGTCTTATAATTTTGATCTTTTAAGAGCGGCCGAGTTTTTGCCCGGTCTTAAAAGTTGAGTTTTAGGACCGAACAAAAAATGTTTCAGCTTTATTTAGTACGACTTTTAAGACCTAATGTTTTAAATGTCCGGTCTAAAAGAGTTTCTTTAAGACGGTTCGAGTCCGGTCTTAAATGTGGACTTTTAATACGGGGCATTTGGAACAAGACCGGTCGCGGGTCCGGTCTTACGATGCCTCTTTTGTCCGGTCTTAAAGCCCTTTTTTGCACTAGTGTGGGGAGATAGCTAGGATGAGAAGAAGAAGAGGAGAAATAGATTAGGAGAGTATCCAAGTCTATATTTAAACCAAGTTTTGAAGCTTTTTTCTTTATTTTTGAGTGGAGGGGTTCACATTTGATATTTAAAAAATCTGAGCCACTAATAATTCCCCAACCCAAAGCCATAAGATCTGAGCCAAAATAAAAAATCCACAACTTTATCATAGAGGAGGCTTTGAAACTCAACCAAAACCAATGGGGCTATAGGCCCCTCCAAGAAAACCAGACACTTCACAGTCACTCAAATAGACCTATTCATCTTTGACCCAAAAAAATAGACCTATTCACAAGTCATTAGACTTTTTGCAACAATAACATCTTAGTCTACATAATAATACAAATAATATTAGAAGTTCACAGAAGATTGATAAATTTGGCCTGGACTCCACCCTGCTTGAATCACGTTGATGGCCTCAAGTGTTTTCTTTGACTTGAAAGTGGTTAGCCTAATGGAGAATGGGGCTTGAAGTGGTATGGCAGAGTTAAGCTTCCATGTTGCACCTGAATTTAATTGCATGGCTTGCCATTGTTCAGAGTTAGCTTGTTTTAGTTCAACTATTGAAAGATCCCCATCTCCATTCTCATATTCTATCAACACAGCGAAATAATATTGATTCGATCCTGCGTCCACTTTAAATGCTATTGGTTTTCCTCCATAATTACATTGAATTCTGCAAAGTGAAGTACAGGAGATGAATTTGTCGGTGCTTATAAGTTTACCTTATCTTTAATTAGGTTCAGAAGGTTTTTCTCCTTTTTAATTTATTAGGTTCTTTCTGTTTCCTCGAGTATAAAACGTTAGTCCATATAGGCTCACGTGGATGTTCACCAAGTAACATTTAAGTTGCCAAAAAATATAAACTAAAAGAGGGTTTTTAAGAAATAAATGATGCGAAAAAGATATTTCTTACCAACATAGAAAAAAAAAACAATATGTTAATTAATGACTGTCTCATTACATCTATATATAATTTGTAATATATGGTTAATGTTAATTTATTTAGACTCATGTGGCAAAAGTAATTCAAGTGCATGCTGAGTGAGAGTGACGTTGTCAACCACTAATGTCGTTTTTCTTATAAATTAACAAATTGTGAGTATAGAGACTAATACCTATAATTGAAAAAACTATTTTCATCCATTAAAACGAAAAAAAAACTAATGAGAGATAAAATTACTTGCATATTAATTTTTCTAATGAAGAATCTATCAAGAAATTATTTAATTTAAAAAAGAAAAAAATATCATTGAGCTTCAAAATCCAAAAACAATCGTGTTACCTACAAGAGCAAAGGTATTGAGAACTTGTTTTAGGAAGAAACTACTGATTTGATATTTTGAAGTTTAAGGGATGTTTTCTTGTCTTTTTTCCTTTAGTTTAGCCATGTAAGGGGGGAAAAACGTATATCACATGATAAAAAAGCCAGTGTAATTATAATAGTATTTTTTATCATGACCCTTATACCTATTATACTCTCTATAGAGTTTGAATTGACAACCTCTTATTTTAAAAAGCCTCAAGGTATTCGGTGTTAGTTGCGAACAAGCCGCAACTATAATTATTTACTAATTTGTCAAAAACAATAACATGGCACTAAGCATGATCCTAACAAAAATCTCGTCTTCTCTCTCTTTCTTCTATATCCTATGAGCAAAAAATAGTAGAATTCGGCCCCCCCCAAAAAAAATTCAACTACTTTCTCTTCAATATGCCGACCCGATGACCAGTGCATTGTAGAAAAATGAATAGTGCCTGCTCACTGGTTTCGAAAACGACTTATTCTCTCTTGTTGTTGCCTTTTTTTATAGTAAAAAATATTAGACTTCGGCCAAGAAAAACATATTTTATCTAGAAAATGTCAATAAATGTGAATAAGCATGTAAAACCTACCTTTTATATTGAATCTCTAGCTTGCCAACATTGCGTAACAGATCAGCTTGGCCAGAAATAGCCATAGCACCAAAAGCTGTGCCACTCAAATCAAAATGAAATCTTTGAGTAGAGCCACACCCAACACATTCATCAGTTATAACTATGCTCACTGGACTACCTGAACATGCTGGATTAGATGTGCACATCACCTTTAAAATGAATCAAAATTATATTATCATGTATTAGCCACATGCGTCTTGCTCAAATTTCAAGTCTCCTTATGTAATCGATAAAATAGTTATGTAGGCATTCATCCTAGTTAAAGAAACTTTAGTTGTTTAAGTATGATATCTCGAACTTAAATTAGTGTAATTGGAAAAACACATATGGGAGAGTTACCTCCAATTAGGGTTCACAATACTTGAATATGACACAACCAAATAGTCATATAAGAAAATGGTTATGCATTATACTCCTTCCATCAGTCCAAAATGTAATAGTTATTATTAGAGGGTTTGTTTTGATCCTAAATATAATACTCAATCCATTTTGTTTTGCAAATTTATATTCTTTTCCTAAACACTTCCTATTGATTTCATATATTAAGTGGTTTTCCATTAAGGTAGTAATCACAAATGCAAGTGATTAAAATGAGTACTTTAGGGAAATCAACACATATTTTACAAATAATTAACTTCATTATTATTTTTTAATATATACAAATTAGTTAGGGATAAGTATCTTTTTGCCCTTCAAGTTTAGGCTGAGGAGCACTGGATGGACGAAAGTTTTTTTTTGAGCAAAATTGCCACGGAAGTTAACAAAATGTAGCTATTTTGCCCCTCCGTTAAGTTTAACTGATGTGACACGTGGCATGCCACCTCAACACACATGGCATGCTACCTCATCAATCAAATAGAGGTAGTATCATTTTTGCCCCGAAGTTTTCACTGAGGAGCAATTTTGCCCTAGAAGTTTACAAAATGTAGTAATTTTGTCATTCTGTCCCCCAATATTAAATTTGACTATTAAATCAGTCAAAGAACACACGTCATGCCTTGAAAAGGTCAAACTTGGAGTCAGAGAGAGAGATCCTTGAGACATTGAGCTCGAGCGGTTGGAATTTGTGAAGCTGAACTGGTCAAAAGGACTGAAATGTTTGTCACTCAACTCAGAGGAAACAATATCACTTATGATCTAAGCAAATGAAACACAAAACGAGAAATGAATTGTCCCAAAAATTGGTTCAGTAAGACAAATCAATAGTGATAGTATTTACCTTTGTATAGATTGATCTAGACCACCCATCCTGTCCCACAAAATAAATCTATATTGCTCCTAAAAATTCCAGTGATTTTAAGTGATGCTTACTAAACCAATTTTTGGGACAATTCATTATTTCTGACTCCAAGTTCGACCTTTTAAGGCATGACGTGTGTTCTTTGACTGATTTAATAGTCAAAGTTAATATTGGGGACAGAATGGCAAAATTGCTACATTTTGTAAACTTTCGGGGCAAAATTACTCCTCAGCAAAAACTTTCGGGGCAAAAATGATACTTAACTTTATTTAATTGAAGAGGTGGCATGCCACATCTCATATAAGTTAAACTTAACGGTCAAAATTAATGGAGAGGCAAAATTGCTACGTTTTGTTAACTTCCGTGTCAATTTTGCTCCAAAAAAAACTTCCGTCCACCCAATGCTCCTCAACCAAAACTTTTGGGGCAAAAAATATACTTATCCCATTTAGTTATATAGCATATAAGTCTAAGATGGAGTATATGTTTTGGCACCTGATAACAAGATCCACACCCATATCCTGAGTTATAAATTGGTGGGCCTCCAGCTGCTATCATTGAAGAAAAAGGGGTTTTGTCTACATCACTGCCATATCCACAAGCACCTCCTATGCACAAATATAATTAGGTTTAGAGTATTTTAATTTCCACCAAGAACACAAATAATTGGGTTTACAGTAAATTATTATTTTTTGGTATAATGAATGAGTGTGTGCGTGTTGTTTTACCGTCACTTCCAGCTCCCTCTGGGCTTCCATACCACGTAGCATCTGCTGAAGACCACTCTGAATCAGTAGGGTATAAAGAATTGAGAAAGATTCTAGGGTTGAACAATGAGGAAGAAAGACTCGTTATTATAAGGAAGAGCAAGAAGAAACATCCAAGAATGAAAGGAGCCATATGGAATTTTAAGTTGAATTGTTATGAGTGTAATATGCTTTCAATTAAAAGACATGAGCTTGATATTTATAGTACGAAAGAGAGTGTCCATAGAGTTGGTGAAGTTTGTTTTCACTTCAGAACTTTATTTAATAATTTTTTTTTTCTTTTTGCTCATAATAATTTTCTTATTTTCAAATTTGATAAGTTTTGCCAACTTTACAAATCTTTCAAAATCAGAGAATCCACATAATCGAGATGCTTGTCAAACAAGAAAATAGATGTGGCACACAAAATTGTATTCTCTTTGAAAATTAATTTATGGATATGCATAAACAAGGCCCATATGAGTTTTATTGTTGCTTTATTTCAATCATTCACGCGAATTGAATCATCATTGATCAATCTTCAAAGGTATTAGAAAACAAAACAATTTAAATACCATAATCAATGAGCCTCATAATTAATACTCTCTTCAATCCGAAATATAGGGTTTATTTAGAAGTTTTGATTTGGTTTTGAATATAAGGTACTATCTTTTATACTATATATATTGTTTTTATCCATGCAAATTAAATTTTAATAACAAACTAACACGAGTATTTTTTTTTAATAGTGTTGACCAGCGATCTGGTGTTTGAGTCTTGGGTATGCAACTTCGACAATTACTTGGTGATAGTATGGTTCCCTCATTACAGACCTATATTATAATCTCGTGAACTGGACTAGTTGGTTGCTACTAGCATTGGATACCGGTGGATTAATCCAAAAAAATATCAAGTTTACTGATATAGGGTGAATAGTAAGGTTGTGTTCAGATAATTCAAAGTTTCTGTTGCATTAACAGAAGTGATTTATATCTAATGAATTTGATCAATAAAAAAGAATAGTATAAAGTAGGTGAATAGTGTGTATTATGTGTTTGTAATGGAGAAAATAAAAGAATTCTGACTTCCAAAATTTTACTGATTAGTGGGTATTTGCGATTTGTAAAGAGAAATATTATAGGATATATAGAAATATCCCTACATTTTAGTGCATGATAGTTATATTTTGATATATGACTACATGTAAACACTCAGAGTTATTGTTGGCCAAAACAAAACACACACACACACGCACACTCAGAGTTATTAAAGCCTATTATAGTAGGATTATTTTGTGAATGACTTTCTTTTAATAACAGGTATAATATGTAAGCACAAGTCTTTAAAAATTTGCTGAAAGCTTCAACCCATTCCAAATATTGTTTTTTCCTTAATGAATTTCGATATAATATTAGAAAATAAAAAAATTGGGAGTTAAAAAGGAAAGTGTTTATCAGAATTGAACAAAGATTATGCGTAATTACATTATTAATATTTTTAATTTAGATTAATCATTGGATTTCAATGTTGATTCATCTGGCTTGAAAGTTGAAATGGTCCAAATTAATTGAAAAATAAATGGATGAGTTTTGCCTTGCCTCAAAGGAAAAGCAAACGGAAAACTGTCTAGTTTTTTATTACTACATTTTGTTGGCATCATGGTTTCGTATTATACATTGTGTACAATAAATAAAAAAATGAAGGGTGATATCACTTGCGGATATTACATTTTTTTCTGACGACTCTGTAGCGTATATCACGTTCCAAAATCTTTTCCAAACTTATTTGGTGGAGTAAATAAATTAATTATTGAAGTAGTCATATATATGCTAGTATTTATTATTCTCCATTTCGTCATATATAATTTTTGACATCATCCATTTCGTCAAATATAACAATATGAATACAGGATAATATCAATTATTATTATTTTCCTCGAATAGATCCTACGTTAATATGGTTATAACCCATTATAACTAACAAACACACATGTTCCGATAATATGTTTTAGTACAATATTAAAATCAAATTCCTTATATCTGTTGTATTAAGTTCTTCAATAATACATGGCCACATGTCATTTTTTGTTACTTGGATTCATAATTAAATGATAATATTTCAAAAATTGAATATATGAATATATGTGGTCAGAGAACTCAAGATAATATTCATAAGGAACTTGATGTTAATATTTTCTATTTCTTTATTATGGTCTCTATAATTAATAGCTAAAATCAGACACGGAACACAGAAAACAATTTGGGGGGTCGGTAGGAAAATTTTAATTATTAATCATTATTAAAAATATTTATTTAAATATAAATTTTATAATGTTTATTTTAGTTTTTTATAAGATCAATATAGGAATAAAATCTAAAAAATAAAATAATATTACGTTAAGTGACAATCGTCATATATATAATAAGTATATATGATATAAATATTAAAATAGAAAACGATTTTTTCTGACATGATATACTACCTCATGTCTTTAATATAATAAGTAAATCTTATATTAAGGATGGAGTTAGGATTATTCGTCCAGGCCTCTATATATTGTAACATCCCGTTTTCAAAAGCAGTATAATTTTTTTTTCATCAGAGTAGAGCATCGGAGCGATTGAGTAACTGATACTTATATTCAAAATGCCGTAAGTTTGGCTGATTACAAAAGCGGTACAATGACCGAGAGTTTTCAAAAGTAAATAGCAAGAGAGGAAAGTCTTCACCGAGTCCCTATGCGTCGTGCCGCTTGCCTTTCTCCTCGGTCCTCGTTCCTCGTAACTGTCGCTATATTAAGAGCTGAGGTTCAATGCCCATTGAACCTCAGGTAACGGTTAACCTCATGTTTATATACACCACATAGACAGTATATGAGCACACTAACAAGCATACCCCAACATCATATAAGCCCCCTGGCAGATATGTCGCACTTATCATACGGTTCGCACTTCACAATGGTATTCGCACTTAGCAATGGTATTCGCACTTAGCAATGGTATTCGCACCTAGCAATGGTATTCGCACTTAGCAATGGTATTCGCACTTAGCAATGGTATTCGCACTTAGCCAACGTATCCCAACACCCGGCAAGCATAATAACAATACAATAAGCATACCACGTAGCTATCGACTACTTCACATAGACAAACCATACACATAGCACATAGACGCATACAATAAACATCGTTAGTGTTACAAAGACGCGAACGTACATACCTAACAACACATATACGCATATAATAAGCATCGAGTTAGTGTTACAAAGACGCGAACGTACCTTTTTGGCGGTACAACGTAACTTTTACGGAAAAACGTGAAATTCGCGGCGGAAAAAGCGGTATGACGGCGGCACAACGGCGGCTCGATTAGCTCGGATATCCTATAAGGACAACGTTTATCAACATTTGGCATCATAACAGGCCATTTGGGCGAAAATTACTATTTTGCCCCTAGTACCCCTATTTGGCGGAATTTCGCCGAGCTTCATTTGTTTTCGCTCTATCTCTCCGAATTTTTGAGATCTTTTCCCTTATCATATTTTCGAAATATATATCATATTTACCCCTAAATATGATATCTAGACTATCTTGAAAAATTAAAGATAAATCTAGCATTCCTACTATATCTACCGAAAGAACTACCGAAACTAAAGACCGGGGACCGAAGAACTTACCCGAGACTTTGCTCGGACTTTCTCCGAGCTTCTCTCTCTAACTTCTCTCTAAGGGGCATATTTTTGGTGTGAAAAATGAAGAAGGTGCTCATGCCCTTATATAGGGAAAAATTGTGCCACTTTGGTAATTTCCATATTCCAAATCTTGTAATTTTCTCTTACCTTATAACCAAGTAAAATCAAAGCATAATGGTGTTTAATTCTTGACCATGGGCAGCCCTTAGTCGACATTGGGGAGTGATGTGGCAGCAAGCCATTGGTCCAAGAGTGGTGAGTCAACTTGCTTTATGGCCGGTTCGACGATTTTCCTGTTCGATCTCCGTTTCGCGTCTCTTCGGAGAAATCTCAAAATTCTGAATTCATAACTTTGAAGATCTTCTCTTCCACATCAAGAATATCTAATTTAACTTAGATTTCGGTCCCTTACAGGTTCCAATGATCCGGTTGAAGTTTTCTCGAAAAACGTGTCCGAACACGTCCGGTGTCGGAAATCGCTTTCGGAATTATCAATCTCGGATAATAATTCACCGATTCCAAATATGTCCAGATAATTATAAACTCATCTCTAGATGTTGAGTTATAATTATTTTCTTCAAATCCAAAATGTAAATATATGCATTTTTCCCTATTTCGTCTTATTAGGCAAATGCGCTACCGACCTCGGAATTAACTTCCGGAAGAGGTCACTTGAAGGTAAAAACTCACTAATCAATATTTTACCTTGACTTTGGAATTCCTATTCCTGGTTCTCTAGATAGGATCTGTTTCCTATTTATTCCATTATTATTCACTATATTATATAATAATACAATTTTACAAAAATATCATGATATTTATTTTTTTTTCTTTTATTTTTTATTTATTTTTCTAAGCATAAAATATTTTATTAATATTTTATTTTTTATTTTTATTTTTTATTTATTTAATAATTTCGAATTTCTCCAATTAAAAATAATTATTTAAATTATTTTTAATTCATTTACTTTATACCTTAATTATCCCATTAATTACCAGATTAGCCACTTACTAATTTTTGATAATTTTCTTAATTAGGATAAATCATTATCTCACAACTATTTTACTTACATTGGTATTTTATATCCCATGTAAAATATTAAAAATCATGGGGTCAATTATGATCCCCAAAATAATATTAAATCTTGCCTCAATATTTTCCAAGGAAATTAATCCCAAAAATTACCTAAATTAGAGACAACATATTCTCCAATTTTTAATAAATATTTCATTGCCTCTTAGGATTTATCATAATATTTTCAGGGTATTTTATGGCCCACAATTGCATTTAGGGATTTTTAGCTCTTTATTCACCCTAATTTCAATAGAAATTACCTTAGGAAATAAGATAATTATTACTTATTATTTGAAACCATATATTCACCTATTTTCAATAGGTATTATTTATCGAAATATAATATTCCGGATAAATAATTACCCGGGTATTACATATATGAATTAGAAGACTATATTTACTTTCTACAGTTTTATAGGAAAGTTTTACGTAATCTTTTTTTTTTTTCATATATGCAACAAAAACTAGTTTCGGTATAATTTTCTGTTATTTATGTAATGGTTTTATTTTCTTGTTAAATGTTAGTATGTTATAAATATATGATTTTAATATATTTGACTTTGTTGTAATATAAAATCATTCATTATGATTTGAGAATATTTAAGATTTAGTCACACTCATCAAATACTTATAATAGAATACTTTGATATAGTTTTAAACCTGATGATAATTTTATAACATACGACTTGCATTTTCAGTTACTAAGAGTCTTTGTGGTTTGTACGCAATAGAATTTGTCAGGCATGAGCTCATATTACTCCACACCAAGGTAGTGAAAACGTAGTTTTTACCTAAAAACGGAAGGAGAATGAAAAATCGTAAAACGTAAAATCGTAATATAAAACGTAGTTTTTACCTGCATATGTATATAACAACTAGTTCTTTAGACTTGGTCATGCACTCATGCACAACAACTTTCTCAATAGCAAGAAAACTCATAGAATATTATTCGAAGAGTGACCACCCAATATTATCCTAGATTCCTAGTGCCACCCAATATTATTCAGAGCAATTCAGAATAATATTCTGAGTTCAAATATAGCAGACATAAAACAAGTTGCAACAGGAATGAGCTTCAATTGACTAGAAAGATTTAAAATCACTCAATCAAATATAACAGGGTCACGGACGAAGCATTATCAAGGACCTGGAAAAAAACACGGACCCCATTTTGGTCCCTCACACAAAGAAATGCCCTTTTTAGTCCCTGAAAAGGACGAAAAAGGGTCGATTGGTGAACAATTTGGTTCCTCGCAAATTTCCAAAAAGCCCTTTTTAGTCCATAAAAAAGTCTCATTTTAGTCCCTAGGGACTAAAATAGGGTCTGTGTTTTTTGTCGGAGATCCAAAAGGGTATTTACTCTTTCTTTTTTTTCCCAACGTTTTTTTACAAAAACGCAGCGTTTTTACGTTTTTGCGTAAAAACGCAGCGTTTTTACCGTTTTTACTCGGATACGTTTTTTCCACAACGCAACACGTTTAGCTTAAAATAAAACGTAAAAACGGCGTTTTTTACCGTTTTAAACGCGTTTTTGACTACCATGCTCCACACCACGTTATTGGCTCGTGTAACATCCTCATTTTTACTCCTACTATTTAAGTATTATTAGATAGTGATTTAGTAAGCAACTTGAGGTTTAGAGTAGGTTATATGCATTAGTTGAGTTCTTCAAAAATAAAAGTAGAAAATAATGGAATATGATTGAATCTTGAAGGTAGTATATATATTTATTAATATTGAAGGTCGTTAATGAAGCCGCAAATGGTGGTTATAAGCCGTGGAAGCAACTCCTTGCCTCAGTAAATTGCCAAAACAATCAGGGCTTTTTAATTCTTGCACCCAACTTTTCTTTCTTTTTTATTTTTTATTTTTAAAGTTGAGTCACAAAAATAATACTATGCTGACAATAGAGGCTAATCTTTCTCCGAGTATTAAGAGCAGCAAGTAAACATATCTCAACAATGATAATGGAATATCACCTAGAGGGGGGTGAATAGGTGATCTCAAAAACTTTTCGCAAAATGCAAAGGAACACAAGTAAGACACAGAGAGAGAAGAGAAAATGGACACAGAGCAATTTATACTGGTTCGGTCTAATACTTCGACCTACATCCAGTCCCCAAAAACTCCTTGGGATTTCCACTAATCTTTCAAAAACAATTACACACTCTGTAAACGAAGGATGATCCTCTCACTCTTGGACTCACTCCCCCTTACAAGTTGTAATTGATACATCCACACTTAAGGTTCCATAACCTTAAGATTTGACAACTAAACAGATAATCAAATGGTGTTTAAACTCCTCACTGAGTAGATATTGATGAACACTGAAGTACACACAAAAATATCCGAAGATATTAGCTTAGTTAATGAAACAGTAAGTTGCAACAAGTTCGAATTGAATGCACAGCGTTTTTGTTAGGTGAAGACTTGAATGCTTCTGGCTTTTATAGATGGTAGCAATTAAAGCATGTTGGAAGAAATCTTAAAGAGCCGTTGAGAATAATAAATATATCTGTTGCTCTGTTTCTTCGTAATCTTCCGAGGTTGGTGAAACTACTCCGTTGACATTCTTTGTTCGATTTGTCCGTTGAGACTCAGATAGAGTATTGACTGGAAATATTTGAAATGCTTTGTAGTTGCTCAGAAGTCTGTATTCTGAGTGAGCTATTTAGCAGAGAGCTCTATCTGCGGCGATTCTCGAGAATGCAATGGCAATTCTCGAGAATGGTGATTTTGCATTAGGCATTGATACTCAGTTAGCCCAAAAATTCTCGATATTGCTCGAGAATGGTTTTCAATTCTCGAGAATGCTTAAGGTTTTTCGATGAGACTTACTAATCAATTCTTGAGAATAAGGACATCATTCTTGAGAATCAGCAAACTCTGTAGCTTTCTGGTTTTTTGATCTACTGAACAACCAGGAACCTACAAAAACATTATTTGAAAGCTTCGATGCTTAAGTTAGTTTTTAATAATCAGCAAAACATGATTAATGACAAGGGAGTAATATTACTTACAATTCATTGGGATTTACCATTCCCAATTCTCTTCTAATAAAGTTGAATTATTCCTTGGCCAAGGGCTTTGTAAAAATGTCAGCAAGTTGTAAGTGCGTAGGAATGAACATTACTTTGACATCTTTCTTTTGCACATGGTCTTTGATAAAGTGATGTCTCACATCAATGTTCTTGGTTCTTGTGTGTTGAACTGGATTCTTCGCCAAGCTTATTGTGCTTGTGTTATCTCATAGAATTGGAATCTCCTTCAGATGGATCCCCAAGTCAGATAACTGTTGCTTTAGCCAAAGGACTTCAGCACAGCAACTAGAGGCAGCAACATATTCAGCTTCGGTTGAGGATACGGCTATAGTGGTTTGTTTCTTGCTGAACCATGACACTAGTGATCCTCCAAGAAACTCACATTGTCCACTAGTGCTTTTTATGTCAGTTTTGTATCCTGCATTATCTGAGTCTGAATATGCAACCAGAAATTATTGTTAACCTTTTGGGAACCAAAGACCCAATTCCTTTGTATCCGAGAGATATCGAAAAATTCTGTTAACATGCTCAGCATGTGATTCTTTAGGAGCATATTGGAATCTTGCACACATTCCCACACTAAATTGTATGTCAGGCCGACTTGCAGTTAAGTATAGTAGAGATCCGATCATTCCTCGATATTTGGTTATGTTGAAGTCCTTACCTTTTACTTCATCAGCATCTAAAGAGACTGTTGAACTCATTGGAGTATCTGCACCATTGCAATGCTCCATTCCGAATTTCTTTGAAAGTGGAATATCGCCTAGAGGGGGGTGAATAGGGAATTTTAAAATTCTTTTCGCTCTTCACCCGAAGAATAGTAAACCTGAGACAGAGATAGAGAGAATGAACACAGAGAAATTATACTGGTTCGGTCCAACTCTTTGATCTACGTCCAGTCCCCAGACACTGGGATTTTCACTAACTCACTGTCACAAATACAATTACACACTTTGTACTCGAAGTAATCCTTTCACACTAGGATTCACTCCCCCTTACAAATTGTAATCATACACCCACACTTAAGGTTCCACTACCTTGATATTAAACCGATAAACAGATAATCAAATAAGTGTTTAAACTCCTTACTGAGTAGATGAATAATAATTGAAGTACAAGAATATCCGAAGATATTAAATGAAGTGAATGAAACAATTAATCACAATATTGTCAAATTGAATGCACAGAGTTTCAATAGTTGGCGAATTGAATGCGTTGAGCTTTTATATCAACTTCCATTAATGCTGTTGAAGAGCTTTGAATGTAGACATGCATTGTGACTCTTCAAACTTATGTTAGGCACAGATGGTTTCCATTAGGCACAATCGAACATTGCTTCATTAATTCACTTGTCGTCCATGTACTTGTGTTCAGAAGTTGACTTAGAACATTTGCCAGAATGGGTATGCCTCGAAGGAATGATTTCATTTTCTATGAAGCTTCATTCCGTTTGTAGGTTCTGTTTTCTGCAAGCAATAAATGCTTCTGACACACGAAGTGGCTTTTCGGCTAATCATAGTTTAAACATTCGTTAATCATCTAAAATCCACTCAAAAAGATAATTAGTAATAGTATAAATAAATTTGAGTAAGATTTAAATAGAAACGAATAATAACCCAAAATATTTAAATTTGCGATTACTGTTACATCGAAGCTTTCTAGAAGATGAATAATTATACTCGAGTAGCAATACCATAGTACTCAAGTATCCACGTAAGAATGTCTTCATAGAGGCCTATTGAACAGCCATACTCAAGTAGACCAATTGTTGTACTCGAGTATCATCTCAGTAAGTTCATACCAGTGGCTTCTGTAGTGCTTTTACTCGAGTAACAATTGTTCTTCGCTAAAACCATACACTTAGACAATTGTTAGTAACTGATGCTCAAGTACCATTCTCGAGTAGTAATGGAACAGTGCTCAAGTACATTTTAAGCATAGAGAAAATATGAATTTGAAACCTGTATACTCGAGTAACCAATTTCCTTTACTCTAGTACCTTACTTGAGCAACATTAAAATTGTATTCGGGTATACTTTAAACGGAGAAAAAATGTACGAGTTAAGACATAACTAATTGAGTAATAAATTACCCATTCTCGAGTACCTTACTCGGGTACTACTTACCATCTACTCGAGTAACATCTTAACATAAGCTATTGCATTGACAGAAGATCTCTATACTCGGGTAAGTAGGAGTCCTTACTCGAGTAGCCTACTCGAGTAAGCCAGTAGTAGTGCTTTAGTACTGATGTGGGCGTCTCTGGACTTTTTCTGGTTCTACTCATACTCGAGTAACACAATTGTTATACTTGAGTAATAGTCTTCTGATGTTAATGCAGATAGCTTTATCTGATATCATACTCAAGTAGTGTTTACCCCATACTCGAGTAATGATCTGTGAACACTTAAGCAGATTGTCAGATTAAGCATGCTCGAGTAAGAAAGAGGTCATATGTTGGATATGATTAGTTTTGATGATATCATTATTAAGAGCAAAAAGCTTGTATACTATATTTATCTCCTCCATTGACTAACTACTATATATTTAATGTAGATTAGTCCAAGTTGAATTATAAAGATTAATCAAGAAGGAGATAAGAGGTTTCGGAAAGAAGATCTTGCAGAGAATGTCAAGGAAGTAAGAAGTTATGAAAATATCTTGGGAATAATCAAGAAGAAGAGGAGATATTGAAGAAGGTGGAATTTGCAGAGAATGATGAGTCTAAGAAGAAAGAGTTGAGTTTTGGAGAATGATTAAGAGAAGAGAAGAAAGAGAGAAGAACTTGCTCAATGGAATGAGAATAAGATTATACAAGTTCTTAGATTGATTCTAGAAGTTCCCACGATGATATGGAAGTTGGAATGACTAAAATCGGAGTTAAAATAAAAAAAAATCAAGTTTTGGGATGAAGTAACTCGAGCCAGGATGTCTAGACTCGAGTTAGAATGCTTTCTACAGTGTTTTTGGGCATCTGGTATGATTGACTCGAGGTAAGCAACTCACTTCCTCGAGTCTGGGTCAAAACTCGAGTCAGGCTTCAGTTGACTCGAGTCAGGTGCACTTTCAGCAACTCTGTTCTACTCTGTTTCACGTTTAGCTCAAGCAAGGTCTGGTAATTTGACGATATCTCCAAAACCAAAGATCGGATTGAGGTGAAACCAGTGGCATATGAAACTAGAGGCCCAATGCGTCATTTTGATATAAAATTCAAGCCAAAAGGAGTTCAGATAAAGGAGCTATGAATTGTACAATTTGGAGCATCAATTCACGCCACACATCAGACCAAGCTTTGGTATTTTGGGTGTATCTCACAATCTACAAGTCCAATTGAGCTTAACTTAGTTCCATTGGAAAGTAGACTCAAAATTCGTTCCATCAAGAGTTTAATCAGCCAAAATGGAGTTCCGACCAGGGCGTTAGGTCCTTCCAAAGTTGACACTCGAAACTCTGGATTCATTTCAGCATAGGCTTGGTTTCTTGGACATAGCTCACACTATACACAACCAAATGAAGTGAAACCAACTCCATATGAATCTAGACTCAACAAGTGTTTCATAGAATTTGGAATCAACAAAGTTCAAATCAAATATCAAAGAAAATGAAAAAGAGCAAGTTGCCTTGAGCCAGACGTTCCACCTTGAGTCTCTGATGGAAGACAGAAAGATAGACACTTTGAGAGAGCTTTTTACCTCGAGCCAAAGTGTGTGCCTCGAGTCAAATGGGCAACCCGGGAGATTGAAGAATGGAGAGCAGTTTTTGACTCGAGCCATTAAGTGTCGACTCGAGCCAAAGCAACCTGATACACCACGAATGTGAAGAACTAACTCGAGCCTCATTTTCTGTTGCCTCGAGTCTAAGCCCGAGACTCGAGTCAAGGTATTTGTTGCCTCGAGTCATTTAGTATCTTCAAAACTACTCGTGCCTTGAACGATGAGTTGACTCGAGCCGATGATAGACTTGACTCGAGCCAATATTTCTCGCGAGAAAATCACCGTTGGAAATCTTGTTTCTCATCAACAACATCCAGATGAATACCAAAAGGACTTACACTACTTCTTAAGATTATTTATATCATTTGTGTATAAGTTTCATGTGATTAAAACAGATCGAGCTCAACGACCAAAAACCAACAGAAGCTCCAACGGTAATATTTTCCAACGGTCATTATGCTCATAGCGGTCATATTCAAAACTGGAGGAATTTCTCAACAGTCATAATTTGCAACTGACTATAAAAGGAGAAGCCTTCAAGATAGAATATGTTAGAGACACGAGCTTACATCTTCGAAATGCATATACTTTGATTTCACTTACTCTCTGTTTATCTCAATGATCATATAAACTTCTATAGAGAGTGTGATGATCGATTATGTACTTCAGTGATTATTATTCATCTACTCTGAGAGAGAGTCTAAACACTTAATTTTATCTGATTAGTGATCAAATCTCAAGGTTGTGGAACCTTTGAGTGTGGGTGTACAGTTACAACTTATAAGGGGGAGTGAGTCCGAGAGTGAAAGGTTCATCCTTTGTTTATAAAGTGTGTAATTGTATCCTTACAGTGTGTAAGGGAGTATCTCGGTAACAGATTGTAAAGGCTGCACAAGTGCTCGACTAAACTTGTGAGGTTGTAAAGGCTTTTCTCTTGTGCCTGGTTAAACAAGGTGTAACATCCCATTTCCAAAAGTAGTATTTTTTTTTCATCGAGTAGAGTATCGGAGCAATTGAGTAACTCGATACATTTATTCAAATTGTGTAAGTCGGCTGATTTACGAAGCGGTACATTGACCGAGAGTTTTCAAAATGAATAACAACGAAGAAAGTCTTGAGTCGGGACTCGTACGGCTCGCCATTCTCCTCGGTCCTCGGTTCTTCCGAACTCGACGCTATGATAAGAGCGAGATCCAATTGCAATTTGGATCTCAGGTAACGGTTAACCTCATGCTTAAATACGACTACATATACACGACAACATCAATCAATACAACAGTCCACAACAGATGTATGATTAAAAACACATAACCACGTATACAAGATAATAACCACGTATGTAACATAACCTCGTATGATACAACAATAATAACCTCGTATGTGACATAACCTCGTATGTAACATACCGTGTATATAGCATAACCTCATACACTACTACACAACAATCATATACAATCATATAATAAACATTAGAGCTAGTGTTACAGTACGCGAACGTACCTTCGTTGACGAAAAACGGTACTTTTACGGAAAACGGTACTTTTTGACAGCGGGTGAAACAGCGGTATGACAGCGGTACGTTTATCTCAGATATCCTATAAGGATAATATTTATCAATATCTAGCAGCATAACAGGCATTTTAGGTACAAATTACCATTTTGCCCCTGAACCCCTAATCGGCGGAATTTCGCCAAAGCTTCGTTGTTTTCGCTCTATCTCTCCAGAATTTTGACAGATCTTTTCCCTCATCATATTTTTGAAATATATATCATATTTACCCCTAAATATGATATCTAGATTATCTTGAAAAATTAAAGATAAATCTAGCATTCCTACTATATCTACAAGAAAGAACTACCGAAACTAAAGACCGGGACCGAAAAACTTACCCGAACTCGGCTATACTTTCTTCGGGCTCTTCCTTCTCTCTAACCTCTCTCTAAGGCACGAAATTTTGGTGTAGAAATGAGAGGAGAAGTGCCTTCTATTTATAGAAGAAGGGAATGGCAATTCGGTAAATAAGTCGAACTTTATCAGATCGATTCTGAGCCGTCGGATCGCACTTCGCCACGTGGCTTCATCTTGTCCATACACCTCTTGTGCTGACATCATTGAAAGTGGAGCTAAATCACCAAGAGGGGGTGAATTGGGGATTTTAAAAACTTTTTCAGCTTACTCTTTTTTGTACACTAAAAACGAGAGATGAACTAAGTAGAGGGTAGAAGAGCAAGACACAAGGATTTATCTTGGTTCGGTCCAATCCCTTGACCTACGTCCGGTCCCGGACTCTGGGATTTTCACTATCTCAATTGATTACACACTCGTACTCAAGAGTAATTCTCTCACTAGAACTTACTCCCCCTTACAAGTTGTAATCAATGAACCCAATCACCAAGTCCCCTGACTTGTGATTCCTTTACAATAAATGATTTACAATCAATAAACTCTCTCTAAGAGTAGATAATGATAAACACTGAAGCTTAATGTATCAACAGATACTTTATACAAGAAAACTCAACAGTAGTTGGAAACTTGAATGATCTTCGTTTTCTATTGTCTTGGTTTGTTGAGAGGAATTGAATGCAGCTCTATTTATACTGAGAGTGCATTAAATGACCGTTGTAATTCTTCATATAACCGTTGGTGACATTAACCAAGGTTCTGGTTCAGTTTTGGTCTTCTTCTCTCTCTAATCTTCACTTAATCATTTGAGGCGAAGTTTAGAGTTGACTTCTAGTAAATAAATCCGTTGGAGTAGCATTTGTTGGATGTGGTAGGTAGGCATTAATCCTTTGTAAGCGTGTGCGAAGGATTTCCCAAAAGTATGCAACTTTTCGGGTTTAGCATTTAATGTTACGACGGCTTTTTGCTTTTGGTATTAAACCTTCGTTAAACATTCTTTAATCCATCTCGAAACTCACTAACAAAGTAGTTAAATATAGCCGGGAATATATAAGAATGATAATAGAAAGCATTAAGATCAAACACGAAGAAATCACAAATTCGTATGATTTGAATTTTGAATACTTGCGCCCAATACTTGAGTGAGTTCTTCAATACTTGAGTATTGATGTGCACTAATGTGAATACTTGAGTATTCAGATGAATACTTGAGTATTCGTCTTCCGAGAAGGCACTATATGATTTGAGCGTTTGGACAATTTTTGAGTAGGACCAATACTCGAGTATTGAACCAATACTTGAGTATTGAACTTTTATGTGAAAATAAGTTTAAGTCCAAAACTTCAATACTTGAGTATTCAAATCAATACTTGAGTTTTCAAAACATTTGAAAAAGAGCCAAGCTCTCGTATGCCCAATACTCGAGTATTCAACTCAATACTTGAGTATTGAACTGTTTGAAAACTTTGTAAAAACTTTTCCAAGTCAATACTTGAGTATTCATCTCAATACTTGAGTATTCAAATCACTTGGAAATAGCAAGCCTTTCGTATGGCCAATACTCGAGTATTCAAACCAATACTTGAGTATTGAACTATTTGAAAACTTTGTGAGATCTTTTCCAACTCAATACTTGAGTATTCGCCTCAATACTTGAGTATTCAAATTACTTGGAAATAGCGAAACTTTTGCGTCTGGTCAATACTCGAGTATTCAACTCAATACTTGAGTATTGAACTATTTTCAATATTTGCGAAGTTTTGTCACTTCAATACTTGAGTATTCATTTCAATACTTGAGTATTGATAAACATGTGAAAAACTTTGAAACCTTTCTGTTTACCCAATACTCGAGTATTCACATGTTGAATACTTTAATGATTTTCTGTTTGACCAATACTTGAGTATCCATATGGATACTTGAGTATTGATAATTTTGTATTTCAGTCAAAGAGTCTCGTATGATCAACACTTGAGTATTGAAACCAATACTTGAGTATTGACTCATAGTGAAAAACTTGAGATGCTCTCGTAAGCTCAATACTTGAGTATTGAAACCAATACTTGAGTATTGCGCATTTTGCGAAAGAATGCACCATTCTTTGTCAGTTTTCGAGGTCATATCTCCCTGGCCTGAACTCCGTTTTGGTTCGTTCAACTCTTCATGGACAGCTCTGTGAGTCTACTTTCATATGCCACCAATTTCAGCTCAATCGGATTTGTATTTTGTGAGTTACACTCAAAACATTGAAGCTTGGTTTGCTGTGTGGCGTGGATGTTTCTGTCAACTTGTACAATTCATAGCTCCCTCATATGAACTCCTTTGGGCTTGAATTTTATATCAAAATGACGCATTGGGAGTCTAGTTTCATATGCCACTGATTTCATTTCAATCCGATCTCTGGTTTAGAAGATATCATCAAATTACCATACATCGCCCATGCTGAACATGAAACAGAGCTGATCAACGCTGCATACTCAAGTATTGACTCAAGTATTCAATACTTCACTTGATACTCGAGTATTGACTCAAGTATTCAATACTTCACTGGATACTCGAGTATTGACTCAAGTATTGCTAGTCCAGAGAGGCCAGAAATGCGAGAACTTTGGATACTCGAGTATTGACTTGGATACTCAAGTATTGACATTCTAGAGACGCCAGAGAAGCTGAAGACACTCCAATACTTGAGTATTGATGAACATACTCGAGTTTTGACTCCTAAAGCTGATTTTTCCTTGTTTTAACTCTAAATTGAGTCATTCCAACTTCCATATGATCTTGGAGGCTTCTAACATCAATATAAGAACTTGAATAATGATATCTTCATTCCATTCAACAAGTTCTTCCTTTTTCCATCTCCCAACTTGATCATTCTTCATCATTTAACTTGGGCTCGTTATTCTCTGCAGCTTCTACCTTCTTCCCTCTTCTTCTTGATTAAGTTCTTGCTTCCTTTGACATTCTGATATTCCAATTATATTATGTGCAAGAACTTCTTTCTTCAATCCCTTATTTCCTTCTTGGTTATTCCCCATGATTGAACACTTTCTTTCTTCTCTTCTCTTGATCATTGCCAAAATCGTGTAACTTCTTTGCTTCCTTGGCATTCTCTCCCATTCAACTTGGAGTAACATCTTGCTTCCTTGACAACCTCGCAAGTTCTTCTTTCTTTAATACCTTTCTTGATCAATCTCCATTATTAAACTTTGCATCTACATTCAATATAAGAATTAGTCAAAGTATAATGTAAATGTAGTATGCAACCTTTTTGCTCTTAAGAATGGCATCTATATAAGACATCATCAAAACTAATCATAACCAA
Organism: Acacia melanoxylon; assembly: GCA_019022615.1. NCBI lineage: Eukaryota > Viridiplantae > Streptophyta > Magnoliopsida > Fabales > Fabaceae > Acacia > Acacia melanoxylon. The sequence goes on from JAFJYJ010000014.1 coordinate 2,485,535, forward strand.
CAATCATCCTTCTAGAAGAAGATGATGTCATGCATGCTGACTTACCAATAGCGTTTCCCCGGTCGGTGTCCGAATCGCGTAATTTTGCCGAATCTCAAAAATCCGGGAACTAGGTTTTGTAGTTCCATTCTTTCTCTTTAAAACTACTGTGTTTCATTATATTTTTGATCCCATTAAGGGTATACATTATCCGTAGAAGATTTTTCGGACAGACACCAACGGTTACGGAAATCACTTCCGATAGAACCAGCTTCTTAGCAGAAAATCACTGGTTCGCAATATGATCTGATCTAAGTAACCATAACCCTGGTTTGAAAAACACGGTCCATTTTCTATAAGTCACTTTTAGCACTATCTGCCTTATCTTAATTATCCGGTACTCTTAATTACGCTGTTGGTTTCAGAAATTACTTCGGAGACAGCTCACTCCGAGGTAGAATTTCACTAGTTTATAAAAAGTCCAGATGACTTAGACTAAATCCCTATACCTTGGTGTAGGATTTAATTTCTATCCATTCTCAAATGTCATGTTGGCTCTTTACCGATTATATTATTATTTTATTCAAAATATCTAGATATTTATTTATTTATTATTTATTTTTCTAAGCATAAAATATTTTATTAATATTTTATTATTTATTTATTATTTATTTAATTATTAATTTCGAATTTCTCTTTTAAATTAATTATTTACTAATTAATTTACTTATATCTTAATCTAAACAATTAGCCACTAATTATTTAATTAGCCACTTACTATTGTTGATATTTTCATAATTAGGATAAATTATTATCTCACAACTATTTGACTTACATTGGTATTTTATATCCCATGTAAAATATTTAAAATCATGGGGCCATAAAGGGCTTTTAATATTATTATATTTATGCTTCTCTATTTTTCAAGGAAATAATCCCAAAAATTCCTAAAATTAGAGACAACATACTTCCTAAGTTTTTACCAATATTTGCGGTCATAGCAAAAACCTGGCCTAGGTTTTGTGGCCTTATCTGGTAGCCCTCTGAGGACAGTTCGTGTATAAGTGCCCGGGCTTCCGACACTTGTAGCAGATCCGCTCCCTCGCACAGTTGGTTCCTGGGTGGTTCGTTTTACATTTTGGACATGGTCGGGGTCCAGGTATTCCTGGGTTGTTCTGTTGCTCAGATCGGAATGGCATTTTGCCTCTCCCTTGAGGCTTATTCCATGGTGCCTCCTTCTTCTGCGAGGAATTTCCGCGGCTCGTCCCGCCATGACTTGCACTCTTTGCGGTTGTCGTTTCTTGGTGTGCGTAGTTCCGTTATGTTACGTTCGATCAATCGGCATGACTCCACCGCTTGGATCAATTCTGGGAACTGTTGGGATACTAGCTTTTCCCTTATTTCGTACTTTAGCCCGTCTACCATCCAGCTTGCCTTCCAGCTCTCGTCAACGTTACGCTTCAGATATGAAGAATATCAAGGCAGTTGGCAAACCGGGCGAAGTAGTCATCAAATGACTCCTCGGGACTTTGTCGAATATGGAGAAATTCGGACTCCTTGATCACTTGTATCGAAGGAGGAAAATATTGTTCGTTGAATTTCTCCAGAAATTTCTCCCAAGTCACGGGACAATAACGGGTCCGCAATGTTACCGCAATGCTTTTCCATCATCTGCGCATCCCCTTCTAGCTTATAGGCGCAAGTTGGGCTTTTCGGTTTTCCGGACAATCCATCACCGAAGATCTTGTCCGGCCTCATTAGCCAATCTTGAAATCTGAATCAAGCTTACCACAAAAAAACTGGAGGTTTTAGCTTGCAGAATTGGGTGACCCAATGTTGCGTGGTCTCAACCACTCTGTTGGGTCGAGGTAGCACTACCATTGCCCTATTACGTCGAGGGGGTGTCTGAGATCTATCGGACTCCTCAGTTTCACGTTCATCATCATGATCGGTTTCATCTCCTTCCTCGCGTTCGTCGTTCCTCATCGGTTCGGTCACCTTCCTCTTCTCTCTCCTGCCTTTCAGTAAGGAGTTCATCAATAAGAGCCCTTTGTTTTTGCAGCATCCCCCGCATTTCTTGCAACTCATTTCGCTCTGGTTGCTGCGGTCCTCATTGTTTGGGTTCGTGTCTCTTGGTATTGGTATTATTCGTGGCATGCGCCCCTACCTCTACCTACGCCTCGGCCTGCGCCTCGGCCTCGGGAGCTCCGGCTCCTCTTAAATTAACCATGTCTCACTCTTTTTCCTTTATTAGGGAAAACGTTAGATTCAAAAAGACAATAACTAGTCTTATCGCAGACTTTAACACACTAATGTTTCAAACGTACAGACACTCGTACTATTTCCCCTCGTACACATTAATATTTTATTATTTATTTAATTATTAATTTCGAATTTCTCTTTTAAATTAATTATTTACTAATTAATTTACTTATATCTTAATCTAAACAATTAGCCACTAATTACTTAATTAGCCACTTACTAATTGTTGATAATTTTCATAATTAGGATAAATTATTATCTCACAACTATTTGACTTACATTGGTATTTTATATCCCATGTAAAATATTTAAAATCATGGGGCCATAAAGGGCTTTTAATATTATTATATTTATGTTTCTCTATTTTTCAAGGAAATAATCCCAAAAATTCCTAAAATTAGAGACAACATACTTCCTAAGTTTTTACCAATATTTGAGTCATATGGGATTTATCATAATGTTTTCGAGCCGTTTTTCGCCTTATAAAATACATTTTTCAAGGATTTTAGCTCTTTATCTCTCATAATTCCCATAGTAATTACCTTAGAAAATAAGATAATTATTACTTATATTTGAAACCACATATTCACCTATTTTCAATAGGTATTATTTACCGAAATATAATATTCCAGATAAATAATTATCCGGGTATTACACAAGGAGATAGTGGATTGAAAATCTCAAGTAGAGCTTGGGGACTGGACGTAGGTCAAGGATTGGGTCGAACCAGTATAAATCTCAGTTTGCATATTCTCTTCTCTAAACTCTTATATTCCCAGCATATATGTTTGAATGACTGTTTATTGTTTTATAAATCATTACTGTCATACAAACTACTTTCACCAAGTTGTGAAAAGATTTTCGAAGTTCTAAAAGTTTTTATTGAACACCCAATTCACCCCCCTCTTGGGTGATAGCCCGGAATTACACCATACTCGAGTACACTCTTAACATAGGCAATATTCACTGATTCAAAAGCTTAATTATTTTCAATTCAAAACCTTAATAACATCTAAGTCTTGTTCTCATCAAAATTCCGAAAACTAATAGCCTTTCCCAATGAGAAAAACTTTCCGCAAAAGACTATCTTCATTCACAATATTCAATTAGCTTAACTAGTGATGTATATATTATCAAATCTTTGCTCTCTTTAATAGAATTGCATGTGGATGAAATGACACAATAAAATATAATGCTAGTTAGATTGAAAATTCTTGTCCTAATAATTGTCTTTCTTATGTTTATTGTAGAGAGAGTCATTTATATTAACATTTCCCATATAGCATAACCAATCATTATGTGAGAGATGATTTCACTAAGAACCAAACTTATTTTGGTAATTTGTTTTTTAATCCTAGTAGAAGTTTAGAGCAACATGAGTTTTGGGATCCACATGTCAAATATTTTTCAAAAGAAATAACCCCTCATTTTTTATCTTATCCACATGTTGAGACAAACACCCTTGAGTGTAGGGAAAAAGTCTCATTTAGAAATATTGTTTGAGAAGTATGAAGAAGCATTAGAGAGATTTTGCAGTGAGCAAAAGGAATTTGTCAATAGAGTTGAGTCAAGGGTCCAAAATATTGATCACATGTGAGTCAAATTGTTTCATCCCTTAAGGCTGTGAAGCAATATAATTCCTTAAGCATGATGACCATTTCTTATGTTGATGACGATTATTGTGAGGAAGTTGAAGATGTGCAATTGCATGAGACTTTTGATAATGTGGAATGTGATGGTGAACATGAGCTTGAAATTTACTTGGATGAGAATAGTGGATGTCTATAAGAGGTTCTAGTTGTGGAGCCTAATTCATGTCATTTTGATAATGAAATTTAAGTGGATACCCCAAAAACTGTTATTCATGTCTCTCCTATTGACTGTTTGACTCTTACTTGTGATAATCAATTGGATTTTGTTGGATGTTCCAAATTTTTGGAAGCTCATAAATCTATTTGCAAGGATGTGCAGTTTGTGCTTTCTTTGAATTTTGTGAATGCATGTACTATGAGATTGTCTATGATTGAGGAGGAAGTACAAGTAATTAATTTGAATAATCATTTCTTGTGTCTGAAACTATATTCCAACTTTTAAGCATCCACATTCATACAAGTTTACAAAGTTATCTACTAGTCATATTACAAGCATTATGTCATTAGAAGCTATATTCCAACTTTTAATAAACTATTTAACCTTCATTAATTCTTAAATCGTGATTTACATTCAAATCTAGATCATGCCTCTTATATTTCCTACATCCCAAAATTACAAAATCTTAAGATCAATATAAGTCATCATCAACAACAACAAAAGACAACAATATTTAACTATAATCACCTCAACTTTAAATTCATATGCTTGAATTTCTATTCTCTACTCAGCCCTAACAAAAACAACAATAGCAAAGAGAAGATTATAATTACAGTCTCAACATATGCAAAGCATTGTATTTTTTTCAAAAAAAAAAAAAGAATAGCCACAAACCTGCAATATTCTACCACTAAGGACGGAGGAGTGAGGTACAATGGTGGTAGAGAAGAGGGAGGAGCGACGATGGGAGAGAGGATGGACAAAGGATATGTGGCCCTGTGAGCCACCTTTTGCGTCCCTTTTTCTAAATTGGCGTCCCAATATATAAAATGACGGCAAAAGCTGGGCTTTTGGCATCCATTTTAAAATTAGGACTCCAAAAGTAGCTTTTGGCGTCTGTTTTTGTAAAATTTACACTCAATATGCCAAAATTCCTATACATAATTACAAAATGCTACCACCTTTATTTTTACATCCCTTTTTGAAAAATAGACTTTTTTGGGGAAGTAAAATATATATCTTGTAGTAGTGTTGTGTCATCTTTGTACTTGGATATGGTTGATTATTTACTTCCATTACTTATTGTTACATGTTCGCATTGAGGACAATGTGAAATTTAAGTTTAGGGGTGAGGGTACCCTTGATTTTGCACTTCTTGTCCTCAAGTTTTTCTGTAAAACAAAAAAATTGATATTACTCGTGAAGAAAAAGGATTGAATTTGAGTAGGATTTGATTCTAAGTTCTTTGAATGTTAGTATATAGGTAAAGGTTTGACTTGGATGCTTCACTTTAGGATGTCAAGGAATATGTGAGGAATTTGAGCCAAAATATTTGTTCTTCAAAGAGGGAGTGCACTTATTGTGACTTCATCTCTAGAACTTGTATTGAATCTCTTTTGAAGCAAAACATTTCCTTTGCATACATAAATATATTTAGGCATTCATTTTTATTTGTTACTTGAGTTAGTGCTAAGTGAGATAACAAAAAACGAGGATTGAAGGGATTGAGAAAAAAAAATAGGAGAAGGAATAAGAATAATAGCAAAACATCCGCTGACATCTCTAGACTTGACTTAGTAACTGGGGGCACTTCATCACTAATGTTGGCACTCGCGTAAAACGGTTAAGTCAAAGAGGGGTATGAGTTGCGCTAAAAGCCTCTTGAGGTGTCTCATTATACATACACAAGATTAAGTTAAAAGGAGACCTACAACGGCTCAAGATAAAAAGAAAAAAGGAAGGGTATATGTATCCTTTCATTCTTTATATCTTTCATTGGATTGCTTGACACTAACTAAAAAAATATTCATCTATTATCAAAGTTATAACACCTCATCCTTAAAAGCCATACACTTAACATACAAGTCCAAATGACACTTACCAAATAGTTCTAAATATGATTTGAAAATTTTAGTTTTAAAAAAACCATTCACATTAATCAAAGGATTTTATAACAAAATAGTCCTAGTGGAATGGCAATCAAATATAAAGTGGAATAACATGTTGTCCAAGAGCACGATAAAGCCTTCAAGTCTCACTCCACATGTGCCTTTTGTTACTTCCTATTATAACATTCACCTGAAAAATGTTAATATAAAGGGATGAGATTCCACGTCTCAGTAAACACTAAAAGTTTCTATCGTACAAAAGCAAACTATATATGATTTAAAAGAAGGAATTGATTAAATATATATTTTCATATATCATGATTCCCATACAATACAATTTCAAATTTAATCATCATGATACCAATCTCTATTTTCATCATAAAATGTAATATACAATTATGTAATATGCAATATGCAACCTCTTTTCTATCACCATCCATCCTTATTTCACTGACTGGAGCCATAGGCTAACATATAGTTGAATAGAAACTCATCCATTTGAATGCATTGTCCCGAGCTCACCAGTTCTCAAGATGAACCCAGCCAAAGGTGTAGAGCTTAAGTATGGATTATGGCTCCCAACCAAGGAAGTGTCACATGTCCCACAGCTCCAATGCAATCGCACCCAAAGGAAAACATGGAAGAAGTGGTCTTGACAAGTGTCATCCACTATGCAATGAGTGATGGCATACAACGTGGTAAAAGGTCCCACCATACAAATTACTCCTTACTCCAACCCATCACAATGCAACCGTTATGACAATTATATTTAATCACCAATAAATATAATATCATTAAAAAACAAGGTATAATAAATCATGCTTCCATTCATATCAAATATCAGAACATATTCAAATATGCCTTAAAGGACACAATAATCCAACAGTACATTAATTATAGTTAAATTAATAACTATGTGAATAAAGTGAGTTATAAAAAATTTACTTGAACATTAGTTACTTGAGAATTTACAATACATACACATATACATATAATTTAGTCCATGTTTTTATAAAAGATAGCTTCACAATCATACACAATTCACAAGTATATGGAAGAATATTCAAAGTTACTTGTTACTCTTTATCTTAGAGATAATCACGCATAAAGAAAAAGGTATGAGAGTCTACAAAGTTATGAACATAAATATTTATCAATATATTACTCAACATTACTCTAGAATTACTCAAAGAATATCATAAACCTACTATTTTTTTAAAAAAAAAAAAATCTATTTCTGAGCCTTAAAGCTATCTTCTAAGAATAAATTATATATATATATATATATTGGCTACACAGATTGAGATGATTCCTACTAGATTTTTTATATTACCTAAAAGTAAAAAATTATCTTATACATACATATACGCACTCACAGCAAAAAGATTCAAATATGAGGATCCTAATACATTTAAACATTTGCATGTTGCTAGCAAAAGGCAATGTAAAAGGATTTATTTTTGAAGCATCTTCTATGAGGATAAATAATTGGGGGTTTTATGCCTATATATATTGAAAAAGAGAGTATAATATATACGCACGCATATATAAAGTTGAACAAAAGCACACCTAAAAATGGGTAAATAGAAGCGTAATGGAGGAAGAAAAGGATGAAGAATGAAGGACAAACACTGGTCACAACACATACATAGAATATTATAATATTTATGTAACAATGGAGGAAGAAAGGATGCTGAAATACAAGGAAGCAGCAATGATAAAATGGGTTCTAGAAGAATAAATGCACACATGCACCCTAGATGAATGACGAAGGAACAGGGGAAAAATGGGAGGAATGAATGTGTGTGGTTTCAAAAAAAAAAAACTTGAATATTATATATAAAATATATATTTATATAAATTCACACACGCATTTTATGGGAGGAAATAAACAGACAAAAATAAATGGATGAGAAGGTTTAAAAAGATCGATTTTTTTTTTTTTTTTTTGGACATAAAGAGATCAAATTTAATATACGTATATACACACCTATAAGGATGTTTTAAAAATATTGTACAGTTGACAAGATGGCACAACTGAATATACGAGAGGAAAGAGAAAAGGCGGGTTGGGTTTTTTCATCATCCTTTTCTCATTATCTCTCTTAATCTCTAAATCACATTCATCTAATCAATACAATACTACTTTTACTTTTCTCTTATTTTCTCAATCAACGGCTCAGATTAAGCTGATGAGAGAAAATAAGAATAGAGATATGGAGAGAATCTACTTCCGATAAAACGCATGAGTAAAATGTAACTTGACAAGACATCGGACAGAGAAAATGAAGGAGAGGAAAAGCTAATGGGTAACTCTGGAAGTGGAGCGGCTTTGGGAGGGTGAGAAATGAGAAGAAATAGATCTTATATAGGAGTAGATCTAGGGTTTGTTCCTTTCATTAAAATAATATTTTTAAATAATAATAAAATAATAGTAGTGATAGTATGCTATAAGCAATTTTTTTTTATTGCTTATTCCAATAATAAGATATATCTCCACATACAAACCCATATATTTAAAATAATTCGTTTAAAGACGTATTCAATTTGTACGAGAAATTATAAGAAATAGATCTTATATAGGAGTAGATCTAGGGTTTGTTCCTCTCATTAAAATAATAGTAGTGATAGTATGCTAGAAGCATTTTTTTTATTGCTTATTCCAATAATAACAAATATTTCCACATACAAACCCATATATTAAAAAAAAAAAAAAAAAAAATCGTTTAAAGAGGTATTCAATTTGTACTCTTTTTCTTAATGTATAGGATACATATTTGGAATTCAGTATTTTTTAAAAAAAAAATTAATTATTAATTAATTATGTACTCCTTTAATATATAAATCCTAAGCTGTAACTACTTTGGCCTCAGGTTTTCTTTATAGTATGACTCCTCCTGCTTGCCTTCCCGTCTCAGTTCTCTTCCTTTTGAGGAAGATCCGCCATTAGTTAGAACATGAATAACTAAATTCATCAAAAATTATAGTCTATCATACTCAATAAAAAAATTCTATGAAATTCATATATCAAGTCACTAAACATAATCAAATCCGAAAGACAAGCACGCATTTAAAAGCAGGTGATTTTATAAGGTAGAAATGCAAAAATGGTAAACTCGATATGAACTAGTGAGTTTAACCAAGTTTGTAAGTAGCAAGAGTTTGAGAATGAGTTGGTATGATTTTGTAAGCCAGAAATATAATATAAGTTCAATGAGTTAACTCGCAAATTTGACAACAAAAGGTATAAATTTAAAGTTGAACAAATGAACAACGAAAATTATATGCATATAAATAAAGCTATCTCTAATTCTTTTCCTCTTCACTACTTCTGCATTATACAAGGCTCCATTTCAAAGTATTGGAAAAAACTCAAAAGGAAAAAGAATTTTTGTTTGGAAACCATCATACAATGGCAACACTGCAATTAGTAATGTAAAGATAGTCAACTATGATACAATGGCTTTATTGCGTCACTCTTCAACCTTTCAAACATTTTAGGACAATCTCGAAAGGTCCTCTTCTATCACTTTGGCCATATCTTTCATATGCTTGGCCTCATATTAGCTTGTGTAAAAATTAGGTAATGCACACCGCCTTATCCAACATGTTTTAGACAAATCGATTCCATTAATCACTATATGTGTGTCTACATTTTGTTGAGCTCTCATTTCGTTCATTTCTTCTCTCATCTCATGGATCATATTTCCCTGTTCTTGAAGCAAACCTAATATCTACTGCATTTGATTAAGACCTGGGGGATTAGGTTCAGGCTTTGCCTTATGCCTAACTCCCATTCCCTTTCCTCTAGCCATTATAGAATTTAGCTACACAATATCAAAAGAAGTAAGTATCATCTCCACACAACAATATCCAATTATAAGCCATAAACACATATTAATAAGCAACCATATTGATATTTCACATATATTATTTTACATCATTCATAGTTCTCATTTCATTATACATTCAACTAATCACTCCAAACTATTATACAATCACACTACCATATACTTTATTTATTTTACATTACCAAGCACAGCCTAGAAGTTCCTCTCTCACCACACTACGTTACATTCTTCTATTTTACAATATATTACACTACTTTCATTCTTCTCTTGTCATCTACCAGCAGCCAGATTCTCAGAGCACTTCACATATAAGTGAAGATGTAAAGTATCATCAGAGCCACAAAGTTTGGGAAGTCGCGCGCCAGATTATACTCTATGGTATCATTGACCCTTTGGACCCAAGAAGGCGCCTTGGGAAGTGATACATCACAATATGAATCCAGCAATCAAAAGAGTAGTCCAGCTCATTGATTTGTCTCTGATCATATACTATCTGCACCCTCCTCAGAAAAAGGAGGTACTGCTCCTTTTTTGTTTCCTTCTCAATACATGCCATATCATACTCAACTTGCGCTGCATCTTCCAACTCTTCATTGGTAATCATTTCATACTTATAAGCAGGTATATAAAAATCATTCCATTCAGCTTCAGAGTCACTCAGTACTTCTAGATTCTCAGTGGATGCCCAAGGTTGATCACTGTCGCTGACCGAAGAATGGTCAAACTCATTCATCTCTCCAGGGGCTGGAGCTACAACACGATACCTCATACCACCAGGAGCACTAAGGGATCCAACTCTAGGAATCTTATGCCACCCAACCATCAACCTCCTATTCCATCCAACCAGAACTTGATCAGTACCAACATTTTACCAGTACCAGTTGACCAGTATTGTCCAAACCAATGCTCTGATACCAAAAATTGTTACACCCCTACGCCCTCGCCCTTTCGAGTGGCGGATAATGTGATACTTACTTAATTATTAAATTACATTACTTAACAACGTGCATCAGAGTTATTACGCAACAGAGCATTCATTCGGTTTGGATGATAAAGTACTGGAAAAAGTAAATAAATACTCCACAGATCACCAAAATAAATAAATCCTCGAAGGGTTAATATACAATCATCCGAATAATTTTAAACTGCAAATAAAATTATAATACAATCCTCCAAAATATAAGACTACAAAATGCAAAGGCCTCCTCATCTCCACTATCACCTCATCACTACTCCACACCCTTACCTTTATGCTCCTGATCCGTCCTAGAGGATCTACCTGAATCTTTTGAATAGTCTGGGATTCACAATTGAATCTCAGAGTAACTGTTAATCTCATATACATAGTATGCTCAAAGTATGTAAGCAACCACAAATAACATACCAACGAACTTCACAAACCCTAAAGTCCTAAACCCACGAGCACATTTATGATTTAACCTTCTCGTCCCAAGTTTGTGTCTGCACGTGCGGTCCTTTGCGTCAATGTGGCTCCGCCACTGGTCGGAGAAGGAGTGGAAGAGAATCGAAGGAGAACTAGAGAGAGAGTGAGAGAGTCAGGATGAATCTCCGGAGCAAAATCACTAGGATTGAAAGGCATGAATCGCAGAATAAAAACAAATCACAGAACACAAATCTCCAGCCAAAAAAAAAAAAACATATCGAAAGAAGAAATCACCAGAGATGATGCAAATCAACCCAAGATCCGGTGAGTTTCAGGATTAGATAGCTTGAGCGGACAAATCTCCCATTAATGCTTACTTCAGGAAGATGAGGAGAGGAGCAGCGATCGCCGGAATCCACCGCGACTGAACTATCGTCGGAATCAGTTAGCTAGGGCTCCAGGGTTATCCAGTTAGCTAGCTCCAAGGTTTTCTCCAAATTGATCGAATGAATAGGCTGTGTTATTTTTTCTGCCGTGTGTTTTGACCCACGGAAAGCAGAGCCACGGATAATATCCGTGTCAATTTTCCGTCTCAAATAAGGCAAATCGACAGAATGTGACACGGAAGTCTTCCGTCTCTAATTTGCCACGCCTTTCCGTGGGAAATTCCGTCTATGAATTTTACCACAAAATTTCCGTGGCAAATGCGTCTCAAATTACACACGAAACTAATTCCGTGTGTAATTCCGTGGCTATTTCCTACTCTTCAAGTTTCACCTAAAATCCCAAATATTCATATTTTCTTATAAACTTCAAATTCAATACATTCAATCATCTATATAAACTCTCATAAGTTAAATCAAATCATAAAATTTGGATTTAACATACTCAATATCATTGATCCTAATTTCCCATAAAAAGTCTAACTTTAATTTTCTCAGATCAATCACTCAAAATATATATATATATATATATATATATATATATATATATATATATATATATATATATATATATATAAACCATATAACTCTTGTTCAAACCTCATTAGCTCTATTAGAAGCTATATCGTTAGTTGAAACACTCAAAAATTTGAAATCCAACAAAACTCTATTTTCCTCATCAAAAACTGAAAATAAGAAGAGGAGAAAAATAAAATGATAGGAGAAAGAAGTCTTACTTTAGAAGAAAAACCAAACACCCTCTCCCTCTCGCGCTTTCCCTCTCTCTCACCCACCCTCACCGCAAACGAGAAGACGCCACTGAGAAGAAGAAACGATGTATACGTGCTACGTGTGCGCGCGGGAAGGAATGGGAAATAGAGGGGTGGGTTATAAAATTAATGTGGGTCCCACCCACATCCAATGCCATCCGCCACTTTTTTTTTTTAATTGATCATTATTAATATTCAATACTCACCCCTTTTTCTTTTTCTTTTTGCTTTTTTTTGGGATCCTTCACTTTCTCATATTCAATTAAATCATGGAGCTTGATTTACAAATAGTTTATTTTAAACTAAAATACTCTAACTATCCATGTTTTTTTTTAATTACGGGCATCCCTTCTATTGCAATACATACACTTTAGTCCAAATCATTAACACTTTGTTAAAAAATATTTTAAAAGATTCTTCAAGTATATTTTTAAATTAAAAACCATATAAAAATAAATGTTGTTTACTAATTTACCCCTCATTATACCAAATCCCTAATTTATCTTTTAATATTAATGTTCATGATCTATTTAATATTTTTACTAAATTTAATTTAGAACAAGTTTTAGTAATCTGTGTATGTGGTAAATATTAACAACCTATTTAAAATTTGAGTAATTATTTTTAAGAATATATGTTTAATGAAATATTCTTAAAAATTTTAAATTATAAGATATTAATATGCGAATCTCATAGTAATATCATTTTATAATTATATAATTTAATTGAGTGCGTTTATATATATATCACACACACACATATTATTGCAAACCATCATCATACGTATTTTAAAATTACAGGATATATTTAAAAAAAAAAAAGATTAAACATTTAAATTTATTAAAAAATAAAAATTTATGATGATAAAATTAATTAACTTTATAATATGATCAATTTAAAAGTATTAAAAATATATACTAATTTTTTAAAAACTTTGAATTTTATATGTGATTAAATGATTTTTTTTTCAATACATGATTATTAAGTACTATTTATTTTAAGGAGGGACATTTTGGTCAAAATAATGAGTCAATATTGTGACTTAACGGTCAACTAACAGTTGGATAGATGAAAGTTGAATCTCAAAACTAGAATGGAAGTTTATGCAATATATATTTTAATTTTAAGGAGGTTAATATAGGTTATCAAAATAGAAAGGATGTCCCTATAATTTAGAGTAAATAGAGGAGGTTGATGTATTTTACTCTTTACCTTACTGATTTAAATCATCTTCCAAAATATACAAATAATTAAAATATTTTAGTAAGAAATAAAATCATCTCAAATTGTTGTTGTTTCTGGAAATCTTAACTTGAAATTAGGTCCTTAAAATTTAATCCCATTTTGAGTAAATTTTTCTTACTCAAATAATTAAATGATAAATCTGAATTATCATTAAAAAACAAGTATTCAACTTAAATCAATATTAATAATTATTTACGGCTCTTAATTTGTTACTTATTCTTCACAAGAAATAATTTGATACCTAAAAAAATTACCATTGAGTTCCATTTATCCTGTTTTGGATTTTCCCCCTTGAATCTTCAATTTATTTTCTATTATTTTCCCAATTCTATGTCTTCATACTTCAAACAATGAATCTTGTTTACTCTAAATCTCAAGTTAATTAATAAATATAGTCTTTATGTTCCTTAAATCCCAAAAATAAAATTTGGGATGTTACGTGCTGAAAGAACAAAGAACGCCGAAGTGGGAAGAAGAGAGATCGTGAAGTATTCATACATTTGATACATTTTACTTTATGGTTTCCAACAACAAAATATTTAAGCCCAATACTTGATGGTTAACTATGGAAAATATTTGGAAAGTTGGTGCCTAAATAATATTTTTTACATAGAAAATAAAATTTTATATTTTTTTCACTGTTATTGTGACAACTTTTGCATAAGAAGAAAATTATTTATATCCCCATTAACTTTCATCAATTTTTATAAAACATTATTATCTATATTTTTCAAAATGTTTTCTATTTTTAATGTTTGTTCTGTGATGTATTTTTCAACTTAACCTCTTGATTGGGTTTGCTAACACCAACTTCTTAATCTTGCTAAAGCTGGCCAACTATTAACTATTAGTTCTATTGCACATAAAAAACCCACTTGAACTATACTTTGCATGAGAACCACAGTGATTAACTTTTACGAATTAATTTACAAGCTGTTTTTTGGTTAAAGACAAAATGATATTAAAATTAATTTACTCGCTAATTCGTAAAATGGGCAACAAACTTTGCTAATGGTTATCATATATTTATCTCACACTGACTCTTTGACCCTGGAGCACTTGTCCTCTGGGATTCTTTGCCAGTGGGAGTTTTATAGCTAAGCCCATTCAATACCTTTAAAGTTCCATCACTGTCTCATACATTCATATATATATATATATCACGCTAATATTAGCTTGTGACCACATTTTTCAGATATAATTAACCACTCGTAAGTTAACTTATTATACTCTGTGTGTGTGTGTGTGTGTGTGAATAACTTTTGAGTATTCTCATTTAAAATTAGCTTAGTGGAAGTTGACCAGAGATCCATAAGTCTGACCAGGAGTCCACCCTGCTGGGATCACATTGCTTGCCTCCATGGTGTTCTGAGAGTCCAGCGACTCTGGTGCGGTTAGCCGGAGGGAGAATGGTGGCTGAAGTGGTGAGCCAGAGTTAAGCTTCCAAACAGCACCCCAGGATTGTTGCATGGGATGCCATGAAGCTGAATCCTGAGCTTCCTTGAGTTCAACGTTGGCAAGGCCATGTCCATTCTCATATTCTATCATAACGGCAAAATAATATGGGTTTGATCCTGAGTCCACTTTGAATGCTATAGTTGTCCCTGGGAAGTTACATTTGATACTGCAAAAATTCCAAAATCTCTAATTAATTTTTTTCAATCACAAATGTTGCCAATAAAATTAAGAAAAAAGCTAAATTGCAGAAAACTCCCACGAACATGAGCAAATAACCTCAAAACCCTTTAAAACATAATAATAAACCTCCATGATCTATCAAGACTATGCCTATAACCTTCAGCTGCACTATCAATTATATATACTACCTTAAATTTTATTTTTGTATGTATATAACCCCACAAATTTTGATTGGTATGCAGATAATTACCCTAAACTTTCAGTTGTGTGTAGATAAGTAATGTTCATTGTAAAGTTTCATAAATCATGGAAATTATGAATAATTTAGTCAAAAGATAATAATAATGTTGAAAAGTCCTCAAAATATGCTGGATACAAGAAGAAAAAAGGTTAATAAGTGATGAATATTGCTTTTCTAAAAGTTGGAGGAACTTTATCTTGGGACCGAAAAAGATGGAGAGTGGATACACAACAATAATAGTTCTTTTTGTAGAAGATTTACAAAATGAAGATAATCCAATATGTACGTCCCAAAAATGATGTGACAAAACCTTAAATTGTACTCATTAGGTCGATAATAGAAGATCTATTTAACTAATTTGATTATGTTAAAAAAGTTAGGTAAATTAGTTAATTATGATAAATATTATGTTTTCCTAAACCACCTTAATCATCTTTCTTAATTTCCTCTTTATTATGAGAGTATCAATAGAGGTAATTTGGAAAAATTTAATAAATATGGGAAATAAGTTTTACATTTAGAGACAAAATCAACTCCCTAATTTAGGTCCTACATTAAGGACGGAGGAGTAGTAATGTAACAAAAATGGGTGTATTTTGTTTAATTTTCTCTTTGTAATTAATAAGGAGCTTATTTCGGCCAAAATTATATAATTGATTTTGAATTATGATTCAGTAGGATGAAGCCAAAATTAAGGATTTTTTCTCACAAAAATATAGTGCATGTTTGAATTAGCATTCAAAAAACATGTTCACGTAAATCCCACATATTTATCTCGCATAATGGAAAAGCAGCTTGCACTGTTAATCCAAACATGCACATAATTAGTAAGCACTAATTAAATATGGCAACACCATTCTGTAACAAATATTTCTAAATAGAATGTTTTATCTATCCCTGTCACACACATATATAATGGTAGAATTCTACAATAATCTATCACGCGTACTACAGTAAAACATTCACGTGTTTATCTCACTAAGTAATTGAAAGTGGAATCAATCATTAAGACTTAAGAAAATTTGTTGATTGTATAAAAAACTACAATTAATTAACATGAGTCGCAGACATGGGTCTGACTCTCACTACACATGTTTGCATACATCGACATATATAAAAATTGATTTAATAATTTGAAAGATAAATAAATCCTCCAAATCTGCAAAACCAAATTATGACCCCAAAATGGCCTGATCACGGAGAAATCCCTAAGTACTAGGCTGGGATTAAATTTTATAATGAAATTGCGTGACTAAATGCTATTAATTTTTTAAAAAAAATGAAATGACAATAATTTAGCAAACAACTTTAGCTTGTCAAATGACGAAACAACTAAGGTAATGACAATTAATTTCGCAAAATAAATTTTTTTAGAATAGTTCCTAAATACTCATTAGAATAAAGCCATATCGAGGAATTATTTTGAAATTTCCATATTTTCGGTAATCCTTCTATCTCTTTCTCTCTAGTAAAAAATTTTGTTTCATGGAGATATTAAAACTTACCTTCTATATTGAATCTCCAACTTCCCAGCATTGCGGAGTTGATCTGCTTGACCAGAAACAGCCATGGCCCCAAAAGCAGTGCCACTCAAATCAAAGTGAAATCTCTGAGCAGAACCACACCCAGGACACTCATCAGTGATCACAACAGTCACTGGGTTACCAGAACATGCTTCATTCGACGTGCACTTCACCTAAAAATGGATAAAACATTAATTATACATTAATTCATAAATAATTTCCATTACACGAAGATATAAAATGACAATGAATTATTTAAGCTTTTGTACCTCATAGCAATTCCCACAGCCTTTGCCTGAATATATATAGGTGGGCCGCCTGCTGATATCATCGAAGAAAATGGAGGTTGTCCTACAGTACTGCCATATCCACAAGCACCACCTGCACACAAATGATTTATACTCTAACTTTGATATAGTAGTAAATTAATTAAAACTCCATTTGTGCGTGAGAATTTTGTTTATATTTGTTTCACCTTCACTTCCATCACCGATAGTGCTTCCGTACCATGTAGCATCTGCCGGAGACCAATTGGAATCAGAAGTGTAGGATGAAGAAGAATTAAGAAACTTTCTAGGGTTATTGGAGCAAGAGGAAGCGCTCACTATGAGCAAGAATGAAAACAAAGCCACAAGAGGATTGAAGAATTGAGAGGTTAAAGGAAGCTGAAGAGTGAAAAGAGCCATATTATCAGTGAGCTAATTAAATGGCAAATGAGATTTGTGTTGATTTGAATAGGCCATGAGTATCTGTGGTATTTATAGAGAATTTCATGAAAAAGTAGAATATTTTTGGAAGGCCCAAGATTTGACTTATTTGATTGAGGAATAAGACAAATTTGGGATGCGAACAATTCCTTCACATATTTTTCACTTGATTCTGATTGGCATGAAGGTTATCAAACTCACAAGTTTAAGCGAAATCGTGACAGTTACGTAAACTTGTATCGTAAAATCGTAAGAGTTTACTTTTATTATTAAATAAGTATTACTAGTGTATAATAAAATAATTAAAATATAAAAATGACAACAATTTGATTTAAATATATTTTAAATCCAAATAATTGAAATTAAATCCATCAACATTCATCATTTATCATATTTAATAAAGAAATTTCTATAAAATTTTCTAAATCTAAGCATGATCAAATCAAAAAAGTTAACATGAATTTAAGAGTAAGTTATCACGGATTTATAAGCTAGAAATGTAAATACGGTAAACTCGGTGTATAAACTCGTGAGTTTAACCGAGTTTACAACTAGCACGAGTTTACCACTGACTCGACTAGTTTTTGTAAGTTAGAAGTGTAGAAACGATAAACTCGAAGAGTCAACTCGCGAGTTTGACAACAATGATTGGCATATATTGTGTTGTATTTTGGGCGAAAGTACATTTTTATTACTTTAACTTTACTTGTACAATATTTTATTTTAGTTCTGATATTTAATTTTATAAATTGTCTTTTTAACTCTCTTGCCCTATTATGGGATATAAGAGTAATCAAATTTAGGATTTTTTTTTCCTTATTAGAATAATCTATTGGATCTGAATTTCGATTTGATTTGAATTGAATAAATGTGATATATATTTTAGATAAGAAACCCTTTTATTTAGAATATTCTAAAACATTTTTATTTAATTCTTAGGATTTCTAGAATATTTTATTTTGATGCTTTTGATTGCTAGGATTAAGATTAACACATTTTCATTTGTATACCTTTTGATTTGATGAATTGAATAAAATTGATATTTGAGTATTACCTCCTTACCCCAAGTTCTTTTCTTCTCCATCTATTTGTCTGATTCCTTCCTCCCTTATTATCCCCCCCCCGGGCGGCCGGGGTCACCTTCTTGTCCAGCAGTACCCTAACGCCACTAAAAAAAAATGTGACAAAACATTCTGCAATCACATAAAGTTTTTTTTTTTAAAAAAAAAAAAAAGGGTTAAATCCATTTACTTCTAACCGGATTTTGGTTTTGGTCAATAAACTTTCTTTTTGTTATTTTTGTCCTTGAACTTTATGTCATCCAAAATGTTGTCCCTATAATTTCACAAGGACCTTGGATTTGAGATTAACAGTATTAACTTCACTGATGTGTTAAGCAGGTTGACATGGACTTCTGATTATAGGACTGATATGGCTTATGTGTAGGGACCAGTCCTAATCATATACTTTTAATGAATTTTGATTTTGGTCGTATACATAACCCACATAGTCTAAGTCAGCAATTCATATATACCTAACGGAGTTAACACCATTAAACTTATACCCAAGTCCTTATGAAATTATTTAGAGACCAACAGTTTAGTCACATGTATAGGGACAAAAAACCCACCAAAAAGTATAAAGACCAAAACTAAAACTTGTTAAAAAGTATAGGGAGCTAGAGTGGGTTTAATCCAAATAATATTGATTTGATACAAAAATCTTTTTTGAGACTAATGGGGTTAGGTTTATAAGACTGAAAAGATACTTTATAAAATGAAGGAATAAAAATGAAAACTAACAAGGTTAAAAGACCAAATATATACTTTTTTCCCATATATTTATTATCCCAAATTGCATTCTCATTAACAATTTATCAGAACGTGTGTTTGGGAAATAAAGTTTAGTTTTATTCGTGCTTTAAATTATTATTTTTCTTGAATTTGGTTTGTAATAACACTTATACCACTATATTTATCTCTTGCGCGCTCGCCTCAGTCAAATCCATTAATTAATTTTAATAGTTGACTTCGTCTTGATTTAATTTATTCATCTTATAAGACCAAATCCAATGATCTTGTTTTAATCAAATCAATTAAGGGTGAGGCGAAGTGCCATGTGGTGTTAAGATAATCTATTTGTGGAATAAAATACAATTTAAAAGCCCATTGTAATTGTAAATAAGTAAGAAAATTTATTATTTTAAATCAAATCATCACATTAGTGACACTCTGGTCGTATTAATTATAAGCTTCAAATAACTAAATTATGCATGGCAAAAAAAAATTAGTTAAACATAATAAATTTTAAAAAGTACAAATTATTTTCCAAAAACACCCTTATTTATGAAAAGAGTAGGTGGGAGAGAGATGAGAGATAAATGTTAGTAATTAGGGATAAAATTGGAAAAAATACATTAAATGCTTATACTATACATCTCCAAACTATAGCTTATAAAAAATGACC
This sequence comes from Acacia melanoxylon, assembly GCA_019022615.1. Classification (NCBI taxonomy): domain Eukaryota; kingdom Viridiplantae; phylum Streptophyta; class Magnoliopsida; order Fabales; family Fabaceae; genus Acacia; species Acacia melanoxylon. The sequence continues at coordinate 2,505,742 of JAFJYJ010000014.1, forward strand.
AAACTCATTAAAAAGGTTGAAAACAGAAGGTAGTATCCAGTAGAATTTTCTACTGATTGAATAGTATTAATTCCTGAACTTTAGACCTACCCATGACATGTAACCAAAAAAAAAAAAAAAAGACCTATCCATGGTATGGATTTTACCAAGGTTATTAAACCCATACCGAACCGGCCAGCTGTCTAGCTACCTGCAGTATGGTCTAGCCATAAACCCGGTTCAGTTTGTTTTCAAATTTGATTTGATTTTTTAATTTTATATTAATAACCTTGAAATATTTACTTCTTCACCAGTCTGACCCCAAATTAACTATATTTGACCAACTACCTTGACCAGTTCAAAGGCCAGTATAGGTTTAATTAATAACCTTAGATTTTACAGTGAAAGTTTATTTGAATAAAGAGTATAAAAATAATAAGCATAAATTATCTTGATATTTGAGAAAATTTATGCTTCCAACTCCATGTTAATGGTTCCTTTTACTCCCTCTTGCTATTGATAAGGTAAAGAGATAACTTGTTTATCTTATTTAAAGGTCATCACTTCATTAAATTTTGGGTAAATGAGCAAAAATACACATGTGCTTTATCCTCGGGAGCGCCCAGCACTATATGCTTTTTTTGGGAGCAAAAATACACATGTGGTTACATTTTAGGAGCAAAAGTCACACCACCGTTAAAATCTAACTTAACGGTGCATTTGCAACAGAAAATGTCATATTTACAACAGAAAATGTCATATTTACAACAACATTTAAACACATGGATTTTGAACATAGAAAGGTCATTTACAACAACAACAACAAAAAGGATATATTTACAACAGGAAGTGTTGTATTTACAACAAAATTTAAAATCTGGCCCTATTTACAACAGAAAATGTCATATTTACAACAACATTTAAACACCTGAATTTTGAATATAGAAAGGTCATTTACAACGAGAAAAAGACTAGATTTACAACAAGAAGTCTTATATTTACAACAAAATTTAAAATCTGGCCATTTACAATAGAAAAAGTCATATTTACAACAGACTAGATTTTAACGGTGGTGTGACTTTTGCTTCTAAAATGTAACCACGTGTGTATTTTTGCTCCCAAAAACAGCATATGGTGCTGGGCGCTCCCGAGGATAAAGCACATGTGTATTTTTGCTCCTAAACCCTTAAATTTTTCATTTGGATGTATAATTTTACCTTCATTTATTGTTGTGTATATTAAACAGGGATAAAATTCAAAAGTTGTTCAGTTTTAAGATAGATTTAATGAGGTTTAATATTTTTCTTCATTTAGTTGAAATATGTTGGAATTGACTTATAAATAAGTTTAGACGAGTATTTCTTTAAATAAATTACAATTTCTTTGACAGTTTCAACTTTCATGTATAAAAATTGTAATCCCTCCCATCCTATATATAAAAAGAAATTTTTATAAGAACAACATGTTCCAATTAAATTTATAATAGATATTAATAGTTTGTCTAAAATTTTCAGTATCACTTCTTATTTTTAGCTTTACTAACTATTTGTTAGTCCCATGATATTAAATAACGTACTACTCCCTCTTATACTTAATATATGACTTATTTATCTAATTTAATTAGATTAAGAAAGTTAGTCAATATAACATGTATTTTCTAAAACACTCTAGTCATCTTTCTTAATTCTCTTCTTCCCTCTCCTCTTTGATTATTGTTGGGAAAACATCAATAGGGATAAATTAAAAAAAAAAATGAAAAATATGAAAAATATGTCTTATATTTAGAATCAAGATCAACTCCCTAAATATGTCTTAAGATCGGAGGGAGTATTTTCTTAGTCTCTCGCACTCACGCTCTCCCCATAAATAAAGGTGTTTTAGAAAATATATTTTATTTTTTCAATATATTTATTATTTTAACTAATTTTTTATCCATGTAATTCAGTTATTTGTATATGGGAAGGAATATATAAGAATCAAACCTTGATACGTCTTGCTTTGACACTTCAATTTGAAATATGACACTCGATTATTTTTTTTTAAAAAGAGGGAGTATGATTATTTTTAAAATAGTTTTGGAAAGGTATATGTGTGCACTAAGCTATTGGAGTGAGTGGAACACCATTTTATTCCCATCTAAACATGCAATTTGCTCTGTTAGTCCGAAATTTCGGTTAACGTTGATGGTTACCTAAATATTATATTCTGGTGATGCACGAAATGCATTGAACTTTATAGACATTTAAAAATTGGTTGAGGACTCATGTTAATTAAAACCAACTACTCTTAAATGTGATTATTTTTAATTTCTATCTATCGTAAAAGGTCCACGCACATATTAGGTTATTCAAACGTTTTGATAACATTTCCCCACTAAATTTTAATTTATTTGTAGCTTTACAATTAATTTTCATAAAAAGTTTTCATTCGACATTTATTTTGGTGATAATTAAATATATCTAGTACTCTCAAATTCTGAGTCAAATTAAATGGAATAGCCATGAGAAAATATAGAGTTTTTAATCCACAAAGTTTCAACCATTAAGAAGTGAACAACAACAATAAGCTTTATATCCCATCAAGTACGTGTGGCTCTCTGCTACAGGCATCTTATTATATTACTGTGTTCTATTGATAACTAATTCTTAAAATAAGTTAGTTAAATGGTATCATATCTTTCTCACAAATAACTTTAAGGGTTAATGGTCATTTCTGCCCGATAAGTGTTCAAGAAGGAACTATAGGTATCTGTTATGAAAGTTTTTTATGGCTTGAAGTCATCCCAAAAGTGTTAAAAAATGGGCATTGTTGATCTACTCCAACAACAAACTAACGGATGTCTACATGGGCATGACCACACTTTCTTCTTTAGTCATTTTTGTTTCGAAAATTTTCACAAAGCTAAGGAAATCAATGTCACCCCATAAGTGTTAAAAAATAGAGTAATGCTGTCCAAATTTAGCAGCGATATGATTAATACCCAGGATAGGGTGAGCCCTTAATAATCTCTGTCATGTACTTTGTTCTGCGTTTTCATCAGTCTTTCATATTTTTTCTCTCATTTCGCTATTTTGACATGGCATTCTTCATATTTGTATCTTCTGTCTAAAATTATAATTGATGAGAGATTCTTAAGTCACTCGTTTTGCCATAGTTATTAGGTCACCCTAATAAATTTCCTTTTTTTTTTTTTTTCCAACATAACACTTTATCGGATCTTAAATAAAATAGCAAGTTGATGGGTTTATTTTGATCTTAAATTCAAAATTTCAATATAATTTATCTTTTAAATTTATAATTTTTTCCTCCAAAAATTATCTTTTTTATTTATTTAATCAAGGGTTTCTCACATCTTCCAACAATTCCAGGGATTCAAATTTGTTTTCTCTTCCCTATGAGACTGGGCCCCATACCACATCAATCAACAATTTGTTGATAAAAATTATCTCTATTTGTTACATATTAAGAAATTTTTTTATTAGAGTACTTTTCAATATAAATGATTAATTAAATAATATATTTTAAAAAAACCAACACAACTATTTTTAGATAACTAATTTAATTAGTTTTTTTAATCCTTATATATTAATTATCTAATTTATATGTTGGATATGAGAGAATACTATCTTAAATCAAATAAATACCGAATTTTCGGCCCAATAAGTCAACCTTGATGGTAGGTAAGCACATTCCGTTTCACGAGTACTAAAATAGTCAACTGAAATCGCCGGCCAGGAATGACGTCGTACAAAATAGCCCCAAGATTCGGGAGTTCGTTAATGAAGCCGTTAATGGTGGTTATAAGGCGCTAAAGCCATTTCTTAATTCCTTCTCTATCATTCATTTTGGCGTCCACGTTTATATTTTCTTCCGTATCCATACCTTTGCTAATTTGATGCTCTGTCAAATTTTTTAATGTAACACTTGGGGTTTAAAAAAATTTCAAAGAAACCAACTTTGAATTTTTATTTTTTTATTTTATAACAAATTGAACCCCAATTTTTGAATATTGAAATTGAAGGCATGGAGGCCCCAACAAATAACCAATAGGCCGAATGAAACAGAATCAGGAAATACTACCCACGTAACCAATCCAATTATATTCCTTTCCGTCCTACATATACAGAGACACTGTGGTTGAGGGGAAAATGGAAGGCATGCAGTGTCTATTTGGCCTAGCTAATTTTTAGCTTATCTTCTACTTATAAGTATAAGTTAGGCTAAACAAGATTTTACAAAAGCTCTTATAATTATAAGAACTTATTTTATAATGAATAAAAAAGAACTTAAAAATAAGCTCTCATAGGAGCTTTTTTATAAGCTATTTTTTAAAAAGAAAAAAGGAAAAAAAAAAACCCGTAATCTCCGATCGAATACTACCGCCGCCGCCAATTCTTGTCAAACATCTTACTTTTAATTTCAGCTTTTAAGAACTTTTCAACTAAAAAATTTATATAATCACTAAACAAACTTTTAGCTTTTTTTTTTAAAAATTTCTTTTTTTTAGGCTTTTAGGTTTAAAAGTAGCTTTTAAAAATTTAAAAATAAGATGATCCAAATGGGCTCGTAATAAGTATCATGGTCTGGAAACCCAACATGGTTCAGCAGTGAAACTTTTTTTTTTTGGGGGGTTACTGTTCAGCAGTAAACTAGTAAACCAGTAAATCACTCATCTAAATGATTGGGTCAAGAGTTTTGGATGGGTTAACTGAGTTAAATCTTTTTATTAATTTTTTTTTTAAAAAAAAAAGGCCAGACGCAATATTGTTTTGATGAGTTTTATAAAAAAGAATAAATAGCAATTCATTGTATTTCTGCTTTAGCAACTCGATTTTGTTAGATTATTATGTTGTTTATATATCAATATTTATTTACTTATCGGTAAGTATCTTTTATAATTAAATATATATTTTTCCCTCTGGTCCTTAATATAGAACTACTTTACCTAATTTATTAGATTAAAAAAATTATTTAAATTAGTTAATATGATATGTATTTCCTAAAAACCTAGTCATTTTTATTAATTCCCTCTCCTAGTAGTTAATTATTGTTGAGTGGGCATCAATAAGAGTAAATTAAAAAAAAACTAACAAATATAAAAATAGGTCTTATATTTAGAATTAAGACCAACTTCCCAAACAATTGACGACTCCAACTCGGAGTTGATCCCCCTTATTTCCAAAATTAACCTTTGAATTACTACCTTTACTTTACTTGTTGGATTTTCAATAATATGATTACTATTTTATAAATCATTTATTTATTTAAGAAAATAATTTAATTAAGATCAGAACATGAGTGAGTCCCTTTCGGCAGGGGGTTGGCTACGGTCCTCTTCCTTCATCCACTTTCCATACTCTTCCTCAAATACCAAGTAGTTGGATTAAAATCTTAAGTTCGGATCTAATATTATATAAAAGTATTATTTTTATATTTTTTTTAATAATTTAATATTTTTTAATATAAAAATAATATTTGTATAAAAGATTAAATCTGAACCGTTCATATTTCAATCCAACGGCTGAGATTGAGAAGAGGATGGGAAGTGGATGGGAAGGGAAGAGGATGGGAGCCACTCCCTTTGAAAAGAGGCTTCAACCTGCAACCTTTTAGTGATGAGTATTCTCCTTATCACAGAATTTCGAATTCTTGGGGTTTTGAGATTCATACGTTTTAGATTATTATTATTTATTTATTTATTTTTTTTGGGGTATAGTTTCAGATTAATTTTCTTGCAATAGCTGGATGAGTGAGGAAGACTAGCGGCCCACCACATTATAGGCCTTGCTTTTTAAGAATTGAATCAATTGCTGGGCTGAACCGTTTCATTTAATTTAAACGATTCGTTCACTAAAGGCGATGACTTGGCGAATTTGAATTGAAGCCCAATATAAACTAGCTCTATTTCACTTCATGAAACGGTGCGTTTCACCGTTTGAGTTTCTGGGCCGATATTTGGAGCCCAGAATAAGAATGTATGGGCCTAACCCAAGAAATAATAATTGTTATTAGAGAAAAGTAATCTTTTTGGTCCTTCAAGTGTTAACTCGTTACGACTCAATCCCTCAACTATGACTCGTTACAATTTAGTCCCTCAAATTTATTGAGACTCAGTCACTAATTTTTTTTCATTTAACAAATTAGTCCTTATCATGTACAACTCACCTTAACACCTCACCCAGTCATCCTATATGGCAAAATGCACGCTGATGTGGCTTTCCAAATAAGCTCCATACCCCATCACTCCACAATCCTCCCCTATTCCCTAGTGCGACAGAATGATGCCACCAATGTCATCAGAAGGCACCTGCTTGTTATAGAAATACGGTTGTGCTGATACCCTCTATTAGGGCATTTATGTACTAGCACGTATATATGTATCTCTAATCTATCAACGAAAGACGTGCAATTCATTCTTATTTCAATATTGCACATAGTACCAAAACATGGTCTCTTGATATCCAAACTGTATCAGACGAGATAATGAAAAGCTTAGGCACATCAAACATTAGTCATTCTCAAGAGAATGGAGATAAGCAAGATAGCAAACGAAAACGATCAAAGTTCAATTATTTTGGGAAGCAAGGACACCCTGAAGATCGAGGTTATGATATTGTAAGTTATCTGCAAGATTCCAAGAAGGGGGGACGTGACAAAGGAGAGCAAAGGGAAGGTTCGCACACAAGTGAGATCCAATGAAAGCTTCATTACTAGTCTCACATTTGAATAGTATGATCGAATGGTGCAATACCTTACTAAGGAAGACAAACCCTTGAATCTTGGAAGAGACGACACACCCGTGGTAAAAATAGCAAGTAAATTTATTCCTAATAATGAGCCCTGGATAATTGATACATGAGCAACGAAACATATAACATTTGACTAGTGCCTCTTGTGGAATGTGACTCTAGCAAGGCATCACCTTCTAGTTAACATGCTAAATGGGCAAACTTTATCAATCAAAAGCGTAGCAGATATTCACTTGTCAAATGGGATGATGCTTATAAATGTTCTTCATATATGAAATTTAAGTGTAACTTGATTTTTGTTAGCAAGCTAACCAGATATTACTTATGCTCAGTAACATTTGCTAGTGAGAGGTGTGTGATAAAAGATTTGCATTCAAGGAACCTAACTGGAGCAAGTAAAATACCGAAGATCGAGGTTATGCCATTGTAGGTTATCCACAAGATTCCAAGAAGGGGGGACGTGACAAAGGAGAGCAAAGGGAAGGTTCGCACACAAGTGAGCTCCAATGAAAGCTTCATTCCTAGGCCCACATCCAAATAGTATGATCGACTGGTGCAATATCTTACTAAGGAAGACAACCCCTTGGATCTTAGAAGAGACAACACACCCGTGGTAAAAATAGTAGGTAAATTTATTTCTAATAATGAGCCTTGGATAATTGATACAGGAGCAACAAAACATATAACATTTGATGAGAGCCTCTTGTGGAATGTGACTCTAGCAAGGCATCACCTTCTAGTTAAAATGCTAAATGGGCAAACTTTATCAATTAAAAGCGTAGTACATGTTCACTTGTCAAATGGGATAACACTTATAAATGTTCTTCATATATGAAATTTAAGTGCAACTTGATTTTTGTTAGCAAGCTAACTAGATATTACTCATGCTCAGTAACATTTGTTTGTAAGAGGTGTGTGATAAAAGATTTGCATTTTATGAGTTTGATTAGAGCGAGTCCACATTTGATGCTAATACTTAGGTGCTTATTTATGTGCTTATACCTCTAATTAGATGTATAAGCAATTTTTTTTTATATTGTATTTATTTAGATTTAAATCATATGCTGCTTTTTGAGATGTTTTTTGCACCAAGTATCTCAAATTAATTAATTCTCAGTTCTGTATTTGTTTGTAACACCGGTATTATGAAAATTAATTAATTTGAGATCTCTGCAAAACACATCTCGAAGTTGAAGATATGATTTTAATCTAAATAAATACAATATATATATAAAAAATTTAAAAAAAAATTGCTTATACCTCTAATTAGAGGTATAAGCACATAAATAAGCACCTAAGTATTAGCACCAAATGTGGACTCGATTGGAGCAGGTAAAATACATGATGGACTGTACTTGTTGGAAGAAGGCCAACTAAATAAGACTCTTCATGTGTGACAAAGCCAAACAGCAGAAATTTGGCACCAGTGACTCAAGCAGCCCTTTGAGGAGAAGTTTAAAAGCATTAATCTGCCTTGAAATTCTCTTAAATCAATTATTAGAGTATTTTAGAAAATACATGTCATATTAACTAACTTTCTTAATCTAATCAAATTAAGTAAATATGTCTTATATCAACGACGAGATGGAGTCTATTGATTTGAGGCCTATATATTTATGTTTTAACATTTTATTGGATCTAGATTTGTATACTTATAAATTGAATGTATATGGTAAAATTAAAAAATATGTAAATCAATATAACTACTATATAAACTCTCGCTTTTATATATGTTCTCTCTGCTCTTTAATATTTTATATATATATATATATATATAGGCATAATGCACGCTCCTATGCATTATAAATTGCATGGAGGGTTTAAACTCACAAACCCCACATTTAAAAGTGTTTTAAGAGGCTACAATATTTTTTTTTCCTCTTGATTTCAGATCTAAACGCCAAACCTATAAAATGAACACTATTCATAAAAATAAAAATAAACCTCCAATAAAAATTTATAGATATCATCATTATTAATAGACAATTAAGGCATGGGTTCTGGTTTAATAATTATGAAATAGACTTACGAATCGAATTTGAACAATAGAAAAAGGAAGCTAAAGATCGGTACCATCATTTGGTGACTAATTAAAGATAAAGATGTCTTCGGTTGGTAATACATTTATAATCCAGATCATGGATCTCATTCAATCAAATAAAGTCTTATGTTATTTAATTTGCTAATTCGTACATCACGACAAGATAAAAAGAGAGCATCATGATCAACATCCACAAATTTTAAAGCTTATGCTTTATAGTATATTTGCTTCACTTCACTTCACACCCTCCCTCTTGCTTGACAACTTAATTTTTTTCTCTCTCTCTAATTTTCATGATAATAATTATTCTATAATTTATTTGATTATGAGAAATCAATTACAGTGTTCATTATTCATAAACAATAGAACTTGTATACTTCCTTTGGAAAAATTATAAGCATTGGCCATATTTAATTATTTATATTACAATAATTATTTATTGTAATGATTACATTAATCTTTAATACAAAACCGAATTACAATGTTTATTGTATAACAACAAAATATTTATGATCACTCGTGTTTTTTTAGAAAAAAAAAAAAATACTCATGTCCCTTTAGTTTTTAAGTTAAATAATTATTTTAAGTTAATTAAGCAAATCGAGTTTCGATGCCCTATCGTGAGTAATATCACTTTCATTAGTGATTTGGTAATCTGAAAAGGGCTCATGCCTTTATATAGGCAAAAAAAATGTAAATTCAAGGTAAAATTATTTATTAGTTTCGAAGTTTCTTTCTTTCTCATTAGGAATATCAACTTTAATTCTCCATTAAGGGTATTCCGTTATTTAGAAGATTTTAGGTCAAACGCCCTCGGTTACGTAACGAAATTCGAAAGCGTCAACGTCTAGGTAAAAATCCACTTTGGTTCGTAATATGATCGACCTAAGTCACTAGATACCTAATTTACGGCAACTACTTGTTTCAAGTATTGACTCTAAATCCTCTATCTCGCATTTACTCTATCTCGATCAGTTTTTCATCTTATTAGAAATTAGGGTTTTCGGTTGCGGAATCGACGTACGGTAAATTCTTTCTTCGTGTAGAATTTCACTTGTACTTAATTTGATTCACGAAAAGACCTTTTCTGGTTTACTGTGTAATTTATTTCGACTTTTCCCTTCTGATTACGCTATAAGGCGACTCACCGCATTATATTTTTATTCTAATTTTCATTTTAATTATTTAAACCTAATCTTTAGGGGATTTAGTTGATCTTTTTAGGGTTTCTTCATATATTTATCTTAATTAATTGTTATCTTACAAACTTCTATCCGAGATTGTCAAACTTGCTGCTTTTTAAAAATCCTGAAATAATTTATTAAACTGCTGAAATATTTATTATTTAAATGTACCTCTAAGATTTGTTTAAGGACTCATGTTTTGAGTTGGTGGAACTCTGAAATATTTATTATTTTTTCTAAGATTTGTTTAAGCTATCTTTGATATATTTTCATCTATATATAAATGTTTTCGATTAAAGAGATAAAATGGAATATTTTTACACATAGTAAAGAAAGATTGCGCCCACTGAAAATGAATTGTCAACATTGTATTTCATGGGCAAAATGAAAAACATTTATACATAGTTAAAGATATGTTATATACGGCAGATTAAGAGTTGTATTTACTAAAAATAAGTTGCATCCACTCCAACAAAAAAAAAAAACTATGTTATTAAGCAAAATTTCAAGTACATTTAGCCGATAAATATTTTAATGGGAATTTTTTTTAGAATTTTTTTCAAAAGAACCAAAGTGAGTATTTTATTTTTTATGTTGCTATCATCGTAAAAGCAATACAAATATTTATGTGAAGTGGGACCATCACCTCTTTCGTTTTTTTAATCTAGTATATCTTCCGTACTCATAATATGGATTTTGTCCAGTGTTTACTTAAAAATCCATTAAAGAAAATGACAAAGAAAGTGATAAAACTTAAATGACATGTGGGGTTTCCAACCTAAATCCCGTAAATTAATTTAATTTTGTAAAGTAAACAAATAACGAAAGAGAATAATGAACTACTCTAGTTTTAGATTTGTGAAATGAGTTTTGTAGAAGTAAAATCTAAGTTTTCCTTCTTAGATCTCTTTATTTTACACCATGCATACTTCAAAAAAAAAAAAAAAAAAACCATTTATGTTTTGTTTAAATTTGCATTGAGTTGCAACTTGCAACAAGCACAAAGATCCAAATGTTTAAGTTTTGCCTTTCAATTATTCATCAATAGTTTAGAAGGAAAAAAAAAATCTTGTCCCTTTATTTTAAATCGAATCGCCTAGGATATGATTTTTTTTGTGATGTGGAACGAAAGATAATAAAGGACTAGCAAAAAGATAATGATGGGATTTGAATGCTTGTTCCAAATTATATAATTACATGGATCCTAATTATTATTATTTCTTTCTTTATAATCCTAGTGGATTTCAATTATTGTTGTTTGTTCTGATTTCGAAATATTTAAGTATCATGAAAAATATTGCAAGTGAAGTTTGCTTTTGATTCCATAATTGCATTGCCAGATATATAAATATGTAATGGGGACAAGATTCAACCCATACACAAAACAAACACAAATTATATATCCAATCCAACTATCTATTAAATGTTCCACAGAGTTGTTATTTTCTAGGTTAAATGTTTTGAATATTTTAAATTTATGTAAAATTAATCTTTTAATCACTATAGTTGTGTAACCCGGCCAGCCTCCTCATGAAACTAGTACTTAATAGGAGGGAGTGAATGCTGAATGCTAAGAAGGAATTTTTTATATACTATTTTTATAAGTTTTCTCTTAATATTTTCTCTTTCTAATTTTCCTCCTTTCCAAACTAGGTAGTAGGTGGGAGTATACAAAGTTGTCAAACTCGTGAGTTTAAACATCTATAATACTTGATGATGTAAACTTATATCGTAAACTCGAATTGTAAATTTATAAGAGTTTACTTTCATAATTAAATAGGTATTAATAGTATATAATTAAATAATTAAAATTAAAAAATGATAACAAATTAATTTAAATATATTTTAAATCTAAATAATTGAAATTAAATCAATCAACATTAATAATTTATCATATTTAACAAATAAATTTCTATAGAATTTATATATAAAGTCGTTGGGTATGATCAAGTCAAAGAAGTTAATAGGAGTTTAATGATGAGTTAACATAGTTTTATAAGTTAGAAATGTAAAAACGGTAAACTCAGTATATAAACTCGTGAGTTTAATCAATTTACAACGGTCACAAGTTTGCCAATAACTTGACTCGACTTTGTAAGCTAAAAACATAAAAATGATAAACTCATAGAGTCAACTCAGGAATTTGGCAATAATAAGAGTATGCAATTAGCCTTCTCATTTTTTTGGGGTCAAGTTACGTTACTCAATTAGGCAATTAGCTAAATAAATTAAAGGACTAATATAAATAGGTGCCAAAAAAATTAAAGGACTAAACAATGGCAATCATCTACTCAATTATTAAATTTAAAAGGAATCATGATCACAAGTTTAAAATTTTCAATAATTAATGAAATCAAAATCATATGAGATTTTCTTCATTTTCTTTGGTCTATTAATTATTCATTGAACATGATGTCAAACCAAATCACCATTTCTTATTCATTTAGCTCATGTGAGCATACAATGGCAATAATTAAAGACAACACATTGAAACTTTTACAGCTACATTTGAATAATAACATTGTTAGTTACTGTACTATGCTTTCCAGCTCACACAAATGGCATTAATTAACCCCACTATTATATTTGCTTATAGAATAAGCAAGTTTGTTATAACAAATTAAAATTATGATTGATATTGTCTTTTCAATCTTATATATGCTACTTGTTTCCTCGCTGTAAATATTTTTTGTCATGATTTAAAGTAATGTCAACAGTAATATATCGAACATCTTTTGAGACAATTAATAACAGTTGTAAACTTGTGATACAACTTTTCTCTAGTAATTAATTATTGGGTAGATTTGATTCTGTTTCAATAAAGTGTTTATTATTAAACTAAAAATTACTATTATTAGTGTTTGGCGTAGTGTAACAATTTTGTTAATTATCTTAACACAACTTAATTTATCAACAGTTCACCTAATTAACTTATAATGATGTGTCAAACAATATATAATACTCCCTTTGTTCTTTTTTATAAGAAACAATTATCACATATGACTTGTTCCTAGAGGCATTAGGTTGTCTCAATTTTTTTGGGCTAAAAGTCTCAAAAAAAAAAATTGTTGATTTTCTATTTTAGCTCCATTTAATTACCCATATTATCTATATCATTTTACATCTTTATTGTCTTTGACAAACTCTTTGGTCAATATAATTCATTGTTTGTTATTAAAAACAATGAAGGAATGAAAACATTTTGCGCTGTAAGCATCAGAAACACTTCATATGATGATTATTAAATTATTTTTTTTTTTAAAAAAAAAAAAAGCAATGGAGGAGTATATATTGTTGAGCCATTAAGCCTCTTCTACAATGAAACTAATGTTTATTCTTTTGGTATACCCAAGAATCCTTTAAATATGATAACATGTCCCAAAAAATACATAAAATAGGCCTACCTTATGTATCCTAAATAAAATCAGAATTATTTCATTTTAAAGAATATCTAAAATCCGTACACACTACTTTATTAAGAACAAAGATTTCCCCGAAGTTGCAATATCATCTATAGGATTTTGAGTTCAAACTAAGGTTAAAAAACAGGGAAAGCTAGATGGGATGTTGAGTATTGTAATTTTTTTTCTCCCAAATTTTCTTAATCACTTGTTAATTTGGGGGAAAAAAAAGTGACAATCGCAATATTCCCCTCCTAGAAACATGCCTGGTTAAAAGTGTGATAAAACAAAAGCAAAAAGCAAAAAGAAAAGAACAAAAAAAAAAGAACAAAAGAGAACTTAAAATGTACAAATTGTATTAAGACATTAAAGAAACACTTTCCACTGAAACTCCATATGAAACACTTTCCACTGAAATTCCATATGCTTTTCATTTTCCTTGTGAAGAAACAAAAGCAGATTTGTACAATGGCATCTTTTATTCTGCAACATCAATTGGCTCTCTGTCCCAATCTCCTGACAAACTTTAGATATACAATTAAATTGATCTGTACAAACACACAGACAGACAGCCTTCTCTTACAAGCCAAAAAAAAAAAAAAAAACTTACAAAGCATATCTTAAGTTCCCGTGAGATTCTGAAACATGACAAGTGAATTTTTTTTTTTACAACATAGTATTCTTAATTTGACCCAATCTTCCAAAAGTTCCTCTCTATAATGGCCACAGGGATACCACTGAGACCATTGTGACGTGTGGGTCCCGTTGCAGGTAATAGAGAAAGTTCAAAGCCTTCAAGAATCCTCGAGCCAATTATTATCAAGTCCCAAATAACAGATTTAATCACCAAAAGTCTAATAACATTGGAGAAATATTTAACAAATGATTTCTCACTTGTTATTAAGACTTTTTTGGTAATTAATTTTTTTAAGACTTTGTAACAATTCTCCAAAAATGTTTCTTTCACTTGTCATGAATTCATCAGAGGCAACTTTAGATCAAACCTCAAAACACAGCAAAATTCTTCCCAGAATCTACAGAGTCACACGGGGAATCTGAGTGTATGTTCTTTCTTCTCTGTTACTATGCTTTGCTTTGATCTCTTCTGCACATCTTAGAGTTCTTTCAATGTGGTAGCCTCCTCCAATGCTTACTTCTCTCTCTAAATGGCAGCAATAGCTCTCAAACACACTCACATTTACATGCAACTTGAAACCCATCAAGAACAGAAATTCCAGCTCCAAGTTGTTCAATTCTTTCGTTGTCAACCCACCAACCCTTGCAAAGTATGAATTTCTGTAATTCCTGTCATATCAAAGAGTGAAAAAAAATTTTTAATTCCCCTTGTTAGTCAATTTTGCCCTGTTTCAACTCATAAGTCACATAAACATCAACCACCAGAATCTTGGTGGCCTAACATACACACAAGCACTGATTGGGACTCAAAGCTAAAGACTTTGCCTCGTTTTAAGAAACCGCTTACCAAATATTTAGCTAGAACAAGCTTTTACCTTCACAAATTGAAGAAAATTCAATGAAGGTTCCTCTATTTTTCAGAAATCTTTCAATTCAGTCCCCATAATTGAAAAATACAGACAATGTTTAGGTCAGAAAACGGTAAAATTGATCACAAAAACTCAAAAGAGTAGGTTTAACCCAGGAAAGACTGAGAAAAGTTTACCCACATAAGGTGTTTGAGAGAATTCCAAAGAGGGAAAAAAAATTGAAAGGAAGAAGAAAACTCACATGTCTTCGACATATTTAGAAGCGACCATGATGGTTGTGATGAGAAGCCTGTGAACATTTCTGGCATTGATTCGAAACCCAGGATTGTTATGGCAGAATCGATCGATATAGACATAAGCGACGACATAAACGGAGGGGCCAGCGCGAGTGTAGCGAAAGATTCTCTCGAGGTAAGATTGAATGGTCATGTCAGGGATCTCTCTACAATCGAAGATGTCGCAGGCGGCGGCAGCGCCGGAGGTGGAGGCTCTGGAGGTAAAAGCCCAAGAACAGTTCTTGACGATTCTCTGAGTACGGGCCATGCTCCTCTCGATGAGGGAAGCTAGGACGGTAATCACTAATGGGGTGCTTGCATCTTGCTGGTATGTGTGGGAATACAAATCAGACCGAAGCTTTCTTGGGGAAATTATCAGAGAGGAAGAAGATGAAGAAGAAAACGAAGAAGCCATGGATAAAAGAATGAAAGAGGAGGTTGTGAAAGGTATTGTTGGTGGGATTATTGTTAGCGTTGAAGAATTTTAGAGAAGGGATTATATATATATATAACGGGGTGGCCAGCACTAGAGCGGACACAAATAGAGACACTTGGGGGAGTGAGGTACTGAAAAAACTATAGTAAAGAAGAAAGTGAAAGTTGGAAGTGTTATTATATTGACAAATAATAGAAAGATATCAGTTCAACTTTAAAATCATATTGCCTACAAAAGTCACTCGTTTTAATAAGAAATTATCTATTTAAGATTTTAAAATTTAAATAGTATTTTTTAAGGATCTTCCCATTATTTTTTAGTTTTATTTTATTTTATTCATAAATTAAGAGTTAAAAAAAAAAGAATGTTTACAATTGTATATACACAAGTGGGTGGGGGTAGGAAGCATATGAAATTCATTTCCACACTTTTTTTTTTTTTTTTTTTTTTCATTTTTCACTTCATAAATTAAATCTCTATGTTTATATATAATATAAAATAATACTATTTATTTATTAGTAATACATAGTATGGTTGGAAAAAAAGTAATCAAGGCATCTTTTTCAAGCACTTTTTCTCAAGCCGAATCAAAACTCCCCGCACATACTTACTTCAAACACTTAAAAAAATAATTTTAAAATGTTAAAACAAACTGTCATTAACATTTCATAGCTTTTTATCCACGCACATGATTTAGAAGAGAGAGGGGGAAAAAAAAAGGATAATCAACCGCAGTTGAGTTGAATATTAAAATTTTAAAAATTGATTTCACATTCTCTTCACTAAAAAGGGCATTCTTCAATTGAGAATACCCAACTTCACTCCAATTCAAATTAATTGATAATATTGAATTAGTATGAATTATAAGGTAAATTTCTTAACCTAAATATACAGTGGAGTCCTAAATAAAAAATTCAATTCCTAAATGTACATATTAGTGGGAAGCAAATCATCTCCTCATCGTTTTTTTTCTCATTATCTCTTATAAGCCTATTTAAGCTATTGATTGAAAAGATAAGAGAAAAGTCAAAGTAGTATTGTGACCTTTTAGATTGATTGGACGGACATAATTTAGGGATTATGAGGGATGATAAGAGAAACTCAACCGCATATTAGTGGAGTATAAGTTTTCACTGTAGTAATTTGCTGTTCTAAATTCTAATGACTAAAAAGATATTTTAGGTAAACATCACATTTTTTTATAACTAGTAAACTCAACTAATTTTATTAATATACTCTGCACTCAGAATAATATATATAATTGGCATTCTTTTTATAAAAGAGGGAGTGGAAAAAAAAGAATGCCATAAGGACAAAAGGAAGGAGGGTGGAAGGTTGAAGTTAAAATGAAAAAGAGAATAATTAAATGAAGATATGAAGGAGTGAGACTGAGAATAATAGGTGTGGCAGGCACAAGCTGGCCTGATTTATTTGTATAATACAAATGACGTTCTTTCTCTCTTTGCCTTGTTGCTTCCATGAAAATGAGGGACTCGCCGACACTGGGTTGAGAGGAGCAGGGGTAAGACCGTAATTTCATTCCAACAAGTTGAAAATGGTCCCACCATAATTAGTACCCTTGCCGTCCTCATTTAATAAAATACCCTCCTTTACAAGGAATTTGGGATTTAGTCTCTGGCCATAATTTCCCTCTAATCCTTTTTTTTTTAAAAAAAATAATAATAATAATAATTTCCCTCTAATATATCTTATGATGCAACATGATCTTCTCATTCCATATATCTTGATCTCACACTTGTATTATTAGATTTAGTTTACAATAATATCTTTGCATTAAGTGTAACAAAAAATACATATTACATGTCAAAATGGATTGAAATCTCAATTCTTATATACTTCTTCCTCATCTCCTTGTTGTGAAATCTAATTAGAGAGTTGATCTTAATTTTAAATGTAAGACATATTTCACATTTTTATCCATTTTTTTTTTCAAATTAATCTTATTAAGTAGGAGAGACAACGAAGAGAATTAAGGAAGATGATTGGGAATTTTAGAAAAAAAATATCATATTAATTAATTTAACTGATATTATTAATCTACTCCAATCAGTTAATTATATATGTCTTACATTAAAGAATAGAGGAGTACTATATTGCAACTTAATTGAGCGTACTCTCTGGTTCACAATATAAGTCACTTTAACTAATTCATCAAAACCAAAAAATTATAGTTAACTCATTAAATTCATCCTAAATTGAAAAAAATTTAATTGGGGAAGAGAAAAATATAAAGAGTCATATTTGAACATTGATTATGAGACAAAATTAACAAGAAAACATTAATCACTCTCCAAATTAGATTTGGGAATCAAAGCGGCCCGGCGACACGGGGCGCAGGGTAAGGAAAACATCTGTTTTTTCAAAGCCTGGCCCGATAGCACCAGGGCCAGGGCCGGCCCTACCGGGCCTGAAAATTACTATTCCAAATTTTAACTATTTTTCCTTCGATCTTTTTTTTTTTTTAAAAAAATATATATAATTAGTAAATTGCAATAATTAAAGTTCTAATCTATCAAATAAATGTTATCAATATTAATATCTTAACAATATAAATCATTCAACAAATAAACACATTCATTAATTCGTAATAAAAAACAAATAAACACAAAGAATATGTTTTTTCCTATTTTTTCAAAAAATATTAAATAAAGGAATTGCTTTATGTATGCCCACGACAAAATGTCTTTCCCTCTCGTAATTTTGTATGTGTCTGCAGATTCCTTCGGTTCATGCATGATTTTACTGATAGGTAAAAATAATTATACTTATTTTACACCAAATATATTTATAATTTATTACTTATATAATATTGTATACCAAAGTATGTGTTTATTTAATATGAAAACATCCCTTCTTTAAAATTTATAATAACTAATTATGTGTTTTAATACAGAATAATAATAAACATAAAAAGGGTTATAGTTTAAAGTAAAAAAAATCTAAGTAATTACAAATAAACATATTCATTAAGTGGAAGTCTAAGCAATTAATTTTTTTTTAAAAAAAGCTACAGTTAAACGGCGCTTGGGCCAATTTAAATTTCGACATATTTTTTTTCCGAGCCCTGCAGGCCGGAGAGCTTAAACGAGTAGGTCCAGATGGGTTTGGCCCGATTTCTCGACTCTACTCCAAATGATTATATTACGAATTTAATCATTTTTCTAGAAGCGACTCATATTATAACAGGGAGTAATTTAACTTTTATAGTTAGCATGGACCTTTAATATCGACTCTCAAGAGAATAATTTAACTTTTACCTAATTCTATCTTGTTTTATCACCTAATTAAGCTAATATATTATATAGACACTAAATTGAGTAAGTTCATTTGCTTTATAAACCAAATATCAACTAGACTTCTATGGACATCCTTTTTAAAAAAGAAAAAGAAGAAAAAGAATATTTAATTTCACTAATTTGCACTTGTATGATAAATATTTTCTCCTGTCATAAGTATATATGAGTTAATTGAATAATTTATTTTGATTCTAAATACTCCTTCATCTTAAATATAAGATAAAGTTTGTATTGTAATTGTACTATAAACTTTATCCTATATTTAGGATTGAATGTAGTATAACTTAATACTCTTCTTTTAATTCCCTTATTTATTATTTTCTTCAATAATAAGAAAACAGCACTCAGATCTACACTACGAGTTTGTACTTCCCAGTTACCACCCGTGCAACAAGCTAAGGTTGGCTCTGAGTCAGAGGGTACACACAACTTGCTTCCCTCCCACGTGCATCTTCTTCTTCTCGGTTGTTTCTTCAGGAGTGTGATTCCCCATGAGGCCATGACCGAGCTACGTACCTTATTTTTTAAGAGATTTAGTCAAATTATATGGCACAAGACTAAAAAATAACACTCCCTCCCTCCGGTCCTAATTATAAGATATAGAGTAAATACCCTTTTGGGTCCCGGAAAAAAAATAAGGACCCCATTTTGGTCCCTCACACAAAGAAATGTCCTTTTAGTCCTTGAAAAGGACGAATAATGGGTCGATTTGTGAACATTTTTGACCCTTGAAAATTTCCAAAAAGCCCCTTTTAGTCCATAAAAAAGTCTCATTTTAGTCCATAGGGACGAAAATGGGGTCCGTGTTTTTTGTCAGGGACCCAAAAGGGTATTTACTCTAAGATATATTTAACCAATTTTGGGGAGGAGTTAAATTAGTTAATTCTACTCATTTTCTTAAAATGCCCTTATATAGATTTTAAATGGCATCAGTAAAAGTGAATCAATAATCCCTACTACATGCCTCTTCGATCTAGAATTTTCCTTTCTACACACTTTCTAATTAAAATAATGGTCTTGTTATATACATATGTGTGTGTATGTATACAGAGACACACACACACACACACACAATATATGTGTGTGTACACTACACATATATATAGACACACACACACAAAGATATACATATATGTACACACATATACATATATGATATATGTATATAGGGGCGGATCCAGAAAATTACAGAAGGGGGTATAATTGGTGGGGGATTCGGGGGCAGCGCCCCCAAATATATATATATATATATATATATATATTTTTTTTTAAGGAAAGTTTTAAATGCATTAAAAAACAAAAGAATATAAACAAGAAAAAAAAATATCAAAAAAATATTTATAAAATCAAGTGAATACTGATGATGTAATAAGAGAGACAATTATTTTACAAACCTGTCATTTAGAAAAGTAAGACTAAGTACTGTTAGAAATGCAATTACATAAATTACAATAAAGGGTGGACACTCAATTAGTTCAAGTACATATATTTTAATAAAAAAAGTATATTACAATAAAAATAATTATAATGTCATCCTTCTAGGCTTTATTTTTTAAAATTCCACTATAATTGTCTTATTATCAATGCTATCAAATACATCTTTTTTCAATATAAGACACTAAACAATCATTCAACTAGTCATTTCCCATCCTATTACAAAATACAGTCTTGATGTATTAAAGGTGAGAACTTCATTTAAGGGTGGACAATCATTCAAACATGTATTAAATTTTTTTTTTTAAAATAAAATATCTCAATTCTCCAATTCAAGGGGGGCACTTGCCCCTCCTTCTCTAGTATGTAGGTCCACCTCTGTATGTATAAACACACACACACACACACACACACATATATGTGTGTGTGTGTGTCTATATATTTGTGTGTAGACACACAAACGCGCGCGCGCACACACACATGTGTGTGTCTATATATATATTGACAAATTAATGTCAACTGATCAATAAATAAATTAAAATCTAACAATTTAAAAGTTTCACTAACTGGAAGAGTCTACGCATCCACATACATATATTTATTAAAAACCAAATACACTTGAGAGAATGAAATAGGGGTATTTTAGGAAGAAATTGACAAAAATTAAAATGTTGTTTTATAATTAGGACCGGAGGGAGTATAAGTTTTATAATTTATCAATGGTAGCTCATTCACTCGTCAGATTGTTTGACACATCATTATAAGTTAATTTAGTTTGCAAAAGTCAGATTGAAAACAAGTCACTTATGTTACCGCTAATCCAAACGGACCCTTGTCAAAAAGTCCTTTTATGCAAAAATCGAGACAATTATGTGAGAATTTATTAAATCCATTGAAATATGGCTAAATGTGAAATACTGACTCGATCTTTTATATAAGACATATTTACCTAATTTGATTAAATTAAAAAAGCTAGTTAATGTAGTTTATATAATATGTATTTTCTAAAACATTATAGTCACCTTCCTTAATTCTCTCATTCTCTTTCCTCCTTAATTATTGTTGATGGAGCATGAATAGGGGTAAATTAGGAAAAGATTGACAAATATGAAAAATATCTCTTATATTTAGGACCAAAATCAACTCCATAATATATCTTATATTAATTACAGTAGGAGTAATGAAGAGTTATTCAGGTCCAAAAAAATAAATAGAGTTATCAATGTAATTTTAGTTTTTTTTTTTCAACATATCAGAAAAGGGGCTATTTTATAACTAAAAAAATGTTTTCTTTGAAAATGTTCCCAAAAAAAAAAAAAACAAGAAGCAGCAAACAATGGAAAGCATATTTGTGGGGACTATGGAATCACACAATAATTGAGTCTTCGATTTCTTTGTCTGCTGCTTTTGCTTTATCATCTTCTCGATTCGTATTTAATAGTACAAAAATTAGGAACCGACACCCATAATTCATGCACCACTGTTATTAAATTTTCTTTTTTAATTAATTAAAAAAAACAAATAAAGTGGAATTAATTAAGAAGATAATTAAATCTTCCAATTCAATTTTGATTTTCATGGACAGAAAAAAAGAGAATGGGGCAATAATATATCACAAAGGTTTTGCCTTGTCGTTCAGTTGACCAAAAGCAGACAAAAATCTGAATCAGACACAGAAATCTAATAAGGGTGGAAGTATTATTTTGGATCTTGCAAGCTCACTCACTCACACTCGTGCACTCACTTTCTTGTGGCCTATATAATATAATATTTATATTATACACATCTTCTGTATACTTGAAACTTCTGAGAAGCTCACAGTGAAGCAGAAGAGAAAAACCATGTCCTCTTATAAGAATCTCCCATTGGATTCCTCATAGTCATGATACTTGCAGTCAAATGTATTTTGCTGGAAATCTAACACACACACACACACACTATATATATATATATATATATATATATATATTCTAATGCTATGAGGTACAATTTTAATTATATTTTAATATGCTCTTGATTAATTAGAGTGAAAAAGCCATCACTACTAAAAAAGTCATTTTTTGCAACGGAATTTGTGTATTTTGGTCCGTCGCAAAAACCAACGCCGCAATTGTGACGGAAGACGAAAATTCCCTAGCAAATCACGAACCCCAATTTTGTTTAAATTTTTTTCCCTCATAATTTTTTGATTTTATTTTTATTTTTTTTAAATAATTTAAAAAAAATATAAAAATGACATAAAAATATTTTTAAAAAAACTTGTATATCATAAAAATATATAATAACAATCGGAAGGATTTTACAAACAGAAAAAAAAATATAAATAATATTGTTGCGAAGAATATGTACTAAAAAAATAGTCTAAACAGCAGGAGCATCATCATCACCACCACCAGGAGTCGACCCTTTACCCTTGTCTTGCATTAGGGACAGGAGTTGAAGCTGCATCTGCCTCATCATCTCCTCGCTATTGACACACATGAGAAGCTTGCACGGATAATTTAAAATTTAAAATTTAAAATATTGTTTTAATTAAAAGGTAATTAAATGAGATATTTTTTACAAAAATTAATAGTCATTTTTATAAGAGACTAACTCAACTAGCTAATTCAACTAATTTTTATAATACATACAAATTTTATTATTTCCTAAACTGAGATCTTCCTCAAACTTGGTACATGACTGGTTTAATTAAGATACATATACAAAAGCAATATAATAGTAGTAACTTAAAATGTTAAAAGAGAATCCAATGTTCACTCACTATAAGAAAAAATTACTATTATCAGATTAAATTTAGGAATAATTAACTCTAGACCTCATAATAATAAGCTATAATGTTTGTTTACAACTAAAGTTAACTTATTAATAGAACAAAAAATTAACTTGTTAGTCTGTATATATTCCTAAGTAATTTTAATATTATAATTAATCTTTAATTATTCCATGCATGTATATAAAATAAACAGAACATGTACACCTTAATTCTTCCCACAATAGAACCATACAAAAAATTTCCTTATAATAAGAGAGGAATATGAGTAATAAAGACAAGAGCATTATGATTATTTTAACAAGGAAATTTCTGACACCAAATTTCATACATACAATTGCAGATTTAAGTTTTGAAATTTTTCTACCCACATTTAGATTGAAGAAACGAATATTGAATATTATAGGAAGTTGTTGGGCTTACTTGGAGGTTGAGACGACAAGCAAGGAGTACTGGAGGTTGTGAGGACAAGCGAGGAGTAGGGGAGATTGCAAGCACGGACTGGAGGTCGGACGTTGCGAGGAATGGGGAGGAGTGTCGGAGCAAGTGGAGGAGGAAGAGGCAACACGGTGGGGGAGATGGGAGAACAAGAGGGGGCCGGCGAAGTGAAATGAAAATGGGGGAGGGTGACGAAGTGAAATGAAAAATGGGGGTGTTTTTTGATTTTTTTTTTTTTTGGAAAATTGGGGGTGGGGGATGCAGATTGGCGACAAAAATGCCGCCGGTCTACGACGGACTTTGTGTCCGTTGCAACCCCAGTGGGGGTTGCGACGGATTAATCTTCCGTCGCAAGATCGGCGGCAATTTTGCTGTCGATCTCTTCTTTCTTTGCGACGGAAAATTATTTCTGTCGCAAATTTTTTTTGAAAAAATCACTTTTTTTTTTTGATACTTTTGGCTCTGGGATTTGTGACGGCTTTTAAGTCCATCGCAAAATCCATTTGTTTTTGCGACGGATTTAGTGTTTCCGTCGCTTTTTTTTTTTTTTTTTTTGCGACGGATTTGTTATTCCGTCGCAAATTTCTTTTTTCTTGTTAGAAAGAATTTTCAACAGCGGTTGTAGAACATGCATCACTACAATCGGTGTAAAACGTCTTAGAATACTTATGTAGAAAAATATTTTGAGATTTCGTTAAAAAATTATTGAGTATATTTGAGTATGGTTGTGTAATGTCTATAATACTCCCCCCGGTCCTAATTATAAGACAACATTTGAGAGTTGGTTTTGGTCCTAATTATAAGACAACATTTTAATTTTTATCAATTTCTTCCTAAAATACCCCTATTTTATTCTCTCAAGTGTATTTGGTTTTTGGTGAGTGTATGTATATTGATGCGTAGACTCTTACAATAAGTAAAACTTTTAAATTATTGTATTTTAATTTATTTATCAATCAACTGACATTAATTTGTCAATATATATATATATATATATAGAGAGAGACACACACACAAATATATGTGGGTGTGTGTAGATGTGTGTACATGTGTGTGTGTGTCTACACTGTGTGTGTTTATACATATATGTGTATTTGTGTATATATGTGTATGTACATATATGTATATCTTTGTGTGCGTTTGTCAATATATGTGTGTGTGTGTACAGATATATATAAATACGTGTGTGTGTGTGTGTTTATACATATATGTATATTTGTGTATCTATGTGTGTGTACATATATGTATATCTTTGTGTGTGTTTGTCAATATATATGTGTGTATACAGATATATATATATATATAAATGTGTGTGTGTGTTTATACATATATGTATATTTGTGTATATATGTGTGTAATATATGTATATCTTTGTGTGTGTTTGTCAATATATGTGTGTGTGTGTGTATACAGATATATATAAATATGTGTGTGAGTGTTTATAAATATATGTATATTAGGTCGAAGAAACATGTGGTAGGAGTTGTTAATTCACTTTTACTTATGTCATTTTAAATTGATATAAGGGCATTTTAGGAAAATAAGTAAAATTAACTAATTTAACTCCTCTCCTTAATCTTCCCAAAATCGGTTAAATATGTCATATAATTAGGACCGGAGGGAGTAGTATGCAATATTAGAGATTAGGAATATGTTGGTTTGTGTTTATATATTTACAGGGTTTGTATTTCCGGCCCACCGGCTCGTTGGGTTGAGCCCATGTAGTTTAGGTAGAGATAGGTATTGTTCTATAGGGTTAAGGAGCGTCCAGCACAATAAACTATTAGCTCAGGAGCGTCCAGCACAATTAACTATTAAGTGGACCACCCAGCACAATAAACTTTTAAAAAGGAGCGCCCAACACAATGCCATTAAAAAAAAGTTAACGCCGTTAGCAAAAAGTTAACGTCCGTTATCTAAGGAGCGCCCAGCACAACAAACTATTATTCCAAGAACCCAAAGACAAAATTTTAAATTTTACTAAATTAAATAATTTTTTTCTCAATTGTCATTATTCAAAACTACTTGTATAAATATCTATGGAAAAAAATTACTCATTCTTCAATTTTGTCAAAATTATAATTTGCTAAAATAAACAAAATTTTTGATTAAAAATATAATTATATGATTTAAATAAAACTCAAGGTGTTTTATAGTTTATTATATATGTTAAAAAAAATATATGATTTATTTTTATTTGAGAAGAAATTTATGTGAGTTAAAAAATTCATTTAATGTTAATAAAATTTAAAAAATCTAAAAAATCTGTTGACAAAATTGAAGAATGAGTAATTTTTATCCATAGATATTTATACAAATAGTTTTGAATAATGACAATTGAGAAAAAAATTATTTAATTTAGTAAAAACCCAAGGTGTTTTATAGTTTATTATATATGTTAAACAAAAAAAAAATATATGATTTATTTTTATTTGAGAAGAAATTTATGTGAGTTAAAAAATTCATTTAATGTTAATAAAATTTAAAAAATCTAAAAAATTTGTTGACAAAATTAAAAAATGAGTAATTTTTATCCATAGATATTTATACAAGTAGTTTTGAATAATGACAATTGAGAAAAAAATTATTTAATTTAGTAAAATTTAGAATTTTTTCTTTGGGCGCTCTTGGAATAATAGTTTGTTGTGCTGGGCGCTCCTTAGATAACGGACGTTAACTTTTTGCTAACGGCGTTAACTTTGTTTTAACGGTGTTGTGCTGGACGCTCCTTTTTAAAAGTTTGTTGTGCTGGGCGGTCCACTTAATAGTTAATTGTGCTGGACGCTCCTGAGCTAATAGTTTGTTGTGCTGGATGCTCCTTAACCCTTGTTCTATATATTAGTGTCCTGCTTTTTTTTGGGCTCGCTAGGCTGAGCCCAAGTAGTTTAGGAGGGTGTTTCATCATCTAAGGTTTTTTGATGGGCGTCCTGCGTTCTTGCTGATTTGTTGGGATTAATTTCCCCACTTTAGTTTGTCTTTTCTGTAATTCACTTCTTCGGTGTGTGTGTGTGTGTGTATATTAGTGTGTTTGTACAGAATGAACACTTTGATGGTTGGTTAATAGAGTAAACATTTGGTTCATTTTATCTCTAGGCCTTCTAGTTTAACATGCACTAGTGCAAAAATTGTTTTTAGATCGGGTAAAAATCATTTTTTAAACCGTTTCTAGATCAGATCTCAATACAGTTGATTTAAAAAGTTAGTTATTTTTTAGACCGGTTGAGTAGCCGGTCTTAACAATCACTTTTTATGCCGGTTTCTCAAATATTAGGTTTAAAAAGTTTGGTCTTAAAAGTTTGAATTTTTAGCCCGGTTGCGTATAATATCCGGTCTTAAAGGTCTCATTTTTTAAACCGGTTGTTTCAAAAACATGTCTTAAAAATAGTATTTAGACTTTATATTCTTAAAACCGGTCTTAAAAGTCTTGTCTTAATTCTTTTTAGATATGATATTTATGACATACGATCTAAATTTTTCTGTGTTTTGTCACGTATCCACTCTACTTCTTCCTCTTACCCACCATCCAATATATCTAGAAACTAAAATAATATAAATTATTGGAAATTAATATACAAATTGATTAATTATTGAAAATGAATATAATACGAACAATATTCCAATTGAAATGGGAACAAATCGATCTAATAACTATTATTCATTACAGATCACATACAACATTTCACAGTCTTCAAATGATGAATACATACATGATGAAATACAAAGATCTAAACTCACTATTGTTGTAAGAGTTGATAAATGAATTCACAACAACTTTTATGGATGAAGTCAATATCTTCTTCAAGAAAAGGATCAGTAAGATCAAATATTTGTAACATCAAAGCCAGAAAAATCATTAACTTGCATGCTAAGTTAAAAAAAATTAAAAGTATAGTCATACAAAATTGTCGAAATACACATTTACCTCTTGAGTAAATTCAGTCATGTCTAATGTGATAACGTTAAATATATGTCTAAACACATAAAAGTCACATAAGTTGGATCCTGGTCAGGGGCAGAGGGAGGGGAGGGCTAGGCGTGGCCCCTGCCCCCCAAATTATAGAAAAGGACCCAAATTTTTAAGAAATTTCATTTCAGCCTTATAAAAATTTCAATATTTTCAATTTAATCCCTACTAAAAGTTTCGTGGAGGGACTAAAATGAACATCTTAAAATGTTTATAGGTCTTAGATGCAATTTCATGAATACCTAGGTTCTATTCTATAATTTTCGCCCCCCGTAATTGCAATTCCTGGCTCTGCCACTGATCTTGGTGGTTGCTTACGAATCTAAAAAAACATGACATAATTAAAACTGTATAAAGCATAACTTATTGAACAAGTTCATAAAGTAAACAAATATGTACTAATATTTGATGTGACCTATTTAGGGTCTTTTACCTCATGCACATGCTTACAACCAGCAGTGTGTCAGTATGTCTTAATTGTTCTATCTTCAAAATCAAAAAACTTGTTCAAATTACATTGCTAGTTCATTGGTTATAACTTGCGTGCAGCCTCTTAAACTCCCATTGAATTAGATAATCAGAATTTCACAGACACAAAGTGTATATCCATATATACATACATACACATATATATTATATTGGCAACACAAACTTCAAGAACTTGGCCACAATCATATCACTCTTTGAACATTGCATTGTCTAGTCATTCTTTTCTCCTCTCTGTAAATTTACATATTCGCCGGTATCTCTGGTCACTTCCATTCTCTCTCTTTTTCTTTTGGGAAAAAAACTATACATGTTCTTGAGGCTAGATATTGTTTATGTTCATTTGAGTTGTTTTGTCCATTTGGAAGAATTAATAGTATAAGCTTGCACAATTGCACACACAACTTCCAATACAATCCATGCATGGAACCTGACGAAATCAATTGCCTCAAGGAGGAGTCAACCCAAATTATCCACACATTCCAGAACTATTGTCCTCTCTCGTCAAATACATACACAATTGTAACCAAATACATAATAGAAGGAATAAGGAACTACTCATTATTGATATACTACCTCAGCAATTAATGCAAGATATAGTTTGTAGTGCAATTCATGCTATACATTATAAGTCTTATACTAAAGGCTTGAGGCGGTACTATAGTTCAATACAAAGATTTATTGTACTTAATGATCCCCAAGTCATCATTATGACAAAATATAGAAATCGGATGTGAGCAAGGTCACACAGTCCTCTTAATATAGAAATTGATATAAGCTTTACTTTTCTAATAAGAAAATTTACGAGTTCATTGTCTTCTTCAAGAGAAAGAGTTCTCATTGCGATCGGGGGATAGCCGTGTGGATCAACGTTAGAGGATATCAAAGACATTCAAGTCTTCGAGTGATCTAAGGTAATTCTAATCCCTAATAGTTGTTTTAACAAGTAATCATAATCTCCAATAGTTGTTTTAACGAGTAATCCTAAAAATCATGAGTATCGTAAAGTGTTACGATTTCTCACGAGCACAGTAAAGAGTTATGGATTAATGAATATAATAATAATAACTTATTAGTCTAAGTAGTTAAGATTAATAACTCATGAGGACCGTAAGGAGTTACAAGTTTCTGCAATGATTAACAAATTTTTTGTTTTCAACCTCATGAAACTTTGCAAAAGTCATGCAATAGCCCAAAATTAACCAACAACGTAGACATAGGGGCTCACCAAGATGAACTCAAAACTGAAATTCTTTTACAAAGGCTAAGAGGGAAATCATAGTCGGGCTCTGGTCAATCTAGTAGCCAGGCACCTCCGGGAGTTTATGGTAATCCATCTCTTCTTGAAGCAACTCAATTGTTGGCGCCTTCCTCAGGTTTTATCTCTACCCATTTGTCTATTCCCAAGTCTGGCTAGAGAGATTATCAAACTCATTATTGGGAACGAGCTTTCTGTCCTATTGTGTATGTGGACCTAGCCAAATTAAGGGAAGAGTATAGTCTAGATCTTTCCCTTTAGCTTAAATAGTTTGAACCTCTGTTGGCATTACGGACTGTATATTGCCCCTCTGTTGTGAATTTCTTTTACTATTATATAAGGATAGCCAATAGGGTTGTTGATAATGATAATATTGTGGAAGAGAAGCTAGAGACCGTGGTCCAGGGCAAGAAAATTAAGCTTAGTGCTGCTTCTATCAATACAATCTTAGGGATCCCTGATATCCCTACTGAATTTGAGCGTACCCTTTCTGATGTAGACATTTTTGCCATTTTAAGGCCAAGTGAACCATTAGGACCTCTTACCTTTAATTCTCTTGATATATGTCCTACATATAGAGCTATATGGTATATTTAGGGATAAATATCATTTTTTCCATCGAAGTTTAGCCTAAGGAGATAGGTCACCCGAAAGTTTTTTTGGGTCTCATTTTTGCCTTGGAAGTGAACAAAATGGAGCAATTTTGCCCCGGAAGTTTTTTTAAGAGCAATTGTGCCCCTGGAAGTTTACAAATTAGAGCAACAATTTAATAGTCAAGATCAATGGAAGGGCAAGATTGCTACATTTTTAAACTTCCAGGGAAATTTTGATATAAAAAAATTTCAGGTAATTGGTGCTTCTTAGGTTAAACTTCCATAGCAAAAATGGAATTTATCCTGGTATATTTATTCAAGGAATTTGGTTCAAAAGGGTAAAAAAAATTCTACTTCACTACTTGAGATTACCCCTTACTGGCCTCTATCATTTCTAAGGAACCTCACAATATTGGTCAATGGGTTCTCAATGAGATGAGAAACTTTAGGTTTGGATCCCATGTGAAATCTACCATTGCTTTTCCAAACCTGGTTTCCTATATCCTATTCCAAAACAGTATATGGTAACTTGAGAAGGATGAGAAACCAGTCAAGCCTCTTATGATTTCCTTAATGGCAAGTGAACCAGTTGAACAAGTAATAAAGAGTAAGTAGAGTATCGTCCCACAAAGACTGAGGTACCAATGATGATACTGATTTTAAGCAAACAGTTGTGTACAAAATTAGAAGAAAAGTATGATTGGTTTGGGATTTGTGTGTTTATAACTAATAAGGAAGAAAACAAACAAATGATTGTAGTCGCAAGAAGATATCAGTAAAAGATAGGCTGAGCATCGGATTTCATCCTAAGCATATCAATCCCCCAGTTTGCCCTAACGCATTGCTATAGCAATTATACTGCACAGCTTCCGCAATGCTACAGCATAACTGCCTTTCACAATGTTATTCAGTTAATCAACCACTATATTCTACAGAAGCTTCCGCGTTCTATACCTACAACCTTAACTATACTTCTCCCATATGCCTATGGAGATTTTCTAGTTTAGATTATCTTTCCAAATCAAGGTGTTATGGTTATGAGCGGTAGACCCATTCCTGAAGCCTACAATGATAGGTCAAGCCTTGCACCAGTCTGCCTAGCTGATGAGCATGATTTATGCCATGTTTTCCCTGTATTTTATGACTGAATTGTATGGTGAATATAAGCTTAATTGTGTTAAATCTAAGCAAAAAAGCATTTATTCATTGTACAGGGAACTTAAGGGTGAATTCTGTTTACATCCTAAACATGTTCTAAGAAAGAAGCAACTCTTGAGGTTTTATGAAAAAGTCGCATAACATAGCAGATGCTGTGCTATAGCATCGGAACAGCCTTATCGAAGTGCAATACAATGCATCCTTGAAGCTATAGCATAGTAAGTGACACAGTGCTATGCGGCATATATTCTTATCTTTTGTCAAGATTGTTTCAGGAAGTATAGTGCAGGTCGAGGATAACGGGTAGATTGCTGATGTATTGAAATAGAGGCTCAGATGAATGTTTTCGTTGAGGAGTTGAATACCAACTTCACCTAGTTGTTTGATACTCATGATGAGTAGACGAGGAAGTTTCAAAGTCGAGGAGGCCTTTCACAGCATGGGATTTTTATTCTCTTTCACTGAGCCTTTCATTGATCCTTTCCCTGGTCGTCCCTCAAGAACTTCACCTACTCCTGAGCCTACCACTACTGAGCCCCTACATACTACTTCTCCACCTCCTCAGCCTATTACTAACCCCACACTCAACCATATTTCATCCTCCACTTCATCCTCCATTGCTACTACTACTTCTCCTCCACCTAACCCTTCTACCGCCCCCACTGCTCCTCTACCTCACCCTTCTACTGCCATTATCGTCTATACACCTCCATATGCTCCTATCCAGTCAGTTTCTCCCTCAAATCTCACGTTTTCCACCTTTTGTCTGATACCAAAGGGGGACAGAAGTAACTGATATGACTTTACTGTTTTATGTTTTGATATCTTGTATTTTCATTGCTTATATATTTTGTTCATGTCACTTAAATTGTAATAACTTTTTGATAATCAATGCAAGTGTTTAATTATGCAATCTTGTGTCTATTATATTATATAATGTACATTGCATAACATATTCTCCCTTGGTGATCTCAAAGCTTTTTTCAAAATAATTTCAAAAAATTGATAGTATTGTCATCATAAAAAAGGAGGAGAATGTTAGTTTTCAGATTATAAGTTTTGATGATAACAAATACTTACAAAGAATGTAGACTTGATAATTCAAGTCACTCGAGTGCGTATGAAATAGTACTCGAGTGTACAATAGTTATTGAAACCAAAACTTGAATTAGAAAGCCAGTTTCAAAGTTTCTGATATGAAGACACTTGAGTGTTACTCTAAACACTCAAGTGTTGGTTTCAAAATCATAAGAAAAGTGCCTGACACTCGCTTCTATTATGGAAGTACTGTGTTGGACACTCGAGTGTTGGTCTAATACTCACCGAAAGAATGCCTAACACTCATTTATGTGATGAAGATATTATTGGACACTCGAGTGTTGCCCCCAACACTTGTAATATCAATGCCTAACACTTGTATTCATTCTGGAATCAATAAGACTAACACTTGAGTCCATCAACACTCGAGTGTCAAGGTAATTTCTCTCAAGGTCAGTGTATGTTACTTGATGATGAAATGAGGCTTTGTGACACGTTTGAAGTCTCATTCAATAACACTCAAGTGTCTGGTAAAGATCAAAGTATCTTCTTTAAACTCTATATTTTGAATAGTCCTCACTAGACACACAAAGCATCAACACTCGAGTATGGAAAAATGACACTTGAGTGTGGATTTTTGATATTCAAGTGTCTGGAAGAAAACATATATTATCAACTGAGCTTTGATTGGAATAGTCTTCTTGCAGAGAGCAAGTTCATCAAAACTCAAGCGTTGAGGAACAACACTCGAGTGTGACACTCGAGTGTTGAGGAACAACACTCGAATGTGACACTCGAGTGTGGATTGTAACACCCCAATTTTCGAAAACATTTTCATAGCGTTTTGATCAGAGTTGAGCATTGGAGCAATGCAAAATATTGAGTAACTGATAAATCTGTAGTACAACATTGTCTGTGGCGTATCTTAACAAGATAGATACTTTTGTTCGAGAATACAAATACACTAGCGATGATAATACGTCTCTAAACAGAGGCTCCAGTTGAGTCCTCACGCGTTCCGCTTATTCTTGTCCCTTATCTTCAGTCCTTGGTCCTCCAGACCCTGAAGCTATAATAAGAGCTGAGGTCCAATGCCCATCGGACCTCAGGTAACGGTTATGCTTATATCAACAATATATTTATGACAGATATTCATGACAATACAGCACACTACAAAAAAAACAGACCATTAGTAGCGGTTATAAAAGACTGCCACAAAATCACTATGAAACGTGTTTTTGTTGCGGTTTTTTAATGAACCGCAACAAATTAGCAGCGGAATCATAAAGAGGACGTTTGCTGAGACATTTGTAGCGGTTCCTATAGTGTAAACCGCTACAAATTTTGGCGCTTGACTTGGCGCGCCATGGCGCGAATCTACGTGGCGCAACCTTTGTTGAGGTTTCTTAGTAAAACCGCTACAAATTTGGCGCCGTGATTAGCGCGTAATGGCGCGAACTTAGTCGCTTGATAATTCGTAGCGGTTATATGAAAGAAACCGCAACAGAAAGGCGAAATGACAGCTTTTTGTAGCGGTTGTGTTGAAGCGAAGTTGAAACCGCATCATATAGTATGATTTTGTAGTGTTTTTTAGTACGACCGCTACAAAAAGTGACGCTATAAATAGTTAATCTGTCCGTACACCTAATTATAAATTTTCAGAAATTACCACATCTGCATTGTCGCTGAATGAACATTCTCGTCGAGTAGTCGAGGCATGCGAGATATCTCGTAGCAGATCTCTTATGTCGAGAGTGTTCCTTCGGTGACAATCCACATTTGGGATTTATCTCGACGTGAAGACTTCCTCTTCGAAGATATAGTCTAACGTGCACCGAAGATTGATTTTCATTATAGCCACCATTCTCTCTCGTAAAATATCTCGATCAAAATGAGTCGGTGAGTGTTTCCGAGAGAGTTTGGTGGCTATACCGAATGCGAATCTTCACGGACATGTTAGACTATTTTCGATAAACTCATTATTATTAATTTATTAAACTCGAGTGTTTTGAGAAAATCGATGAAAATAATTAAAATAATTGAAAGTTCTTTTATTTTAATTATTTTCACCAAACTAATTGGTTGGACTCCTAAACCAATTAGTTTGGAATTTTTTTTTGTGAAAAAAGTATTTTTGTAGCGGTTATATGATATAACCGCTACGTAATCACAACGGTCTCTATTTTTGTAGCGGTTGTAAGACCGCTACGAGATGTTCACCAAGAACGAGGCAAGTTTGTTGCGGTTTTAGCTAAAAACCGCTACGTAATCGCAACGGTCTCGTTTTTGTAGCGGTTGTAAGATCGCTACGAAGTTCACCAAGAACGAGGCAAGTTTGTTGCGTTTTTAGCTAAAAACCGCTACGTAATCGCAACGGTCTCACAATTTGTAGCGGTTGTAAGACCGCTACAGATATTCACCAAGAACGAGGCAACTTTGTTGCGGTTGTTAGCAAAAAACCGCTACAGAATCGCAACGGTCTTACAATTTGTAGCGTTTTAGATGTCGGTTTTATGAAACCGCTACAAATTGTAGCGGTTTTTTAACTGTTCGTCCCATTTTCATTTTCCCCGTGCAAAGGCTTTGATTTTTCACCTTTTAACCTTTCAACTTGTACCTTTCGACGTGATGGCTGATAAGGGAAAAGGAAAAGCTGTTGAACGAGAGAAAAGGCCTATAAGGGGCGGTAGTAGTAGAGGGGGCCGTACGAGAGGGCGTGGACCTGTAAATATCCCCCATCCGCCCCCTAATGTGGCGGGGAGGGAGTTTGATGCCCTCTTTGAAGATGAAGAAATCCCAATAATAGAGACCGTAGGGGGAGATAAAGACCAAGTCCGTCCTTCGGCGACATAGATGAAAATCCGAAGATCCATATTGAGATTCCCTTGAGCGAGGCCGAGCGGTTTCTCGATGAGGAGAACCGGCGGGACCGGGGAACCCCGACCATCGTCGCGCGTTCCACCGGATTTTGGTGGATGTCGAAGGTAAATATAATTAGTTTTCGTTAATAAATTAAATTTAAATTTCTTACATGTAATCTTAATTTATTTAAACGCAATTGCACAATGTGTTTATAATTGTGCGAGATAAACATGGGAACATCGCGGGAGGACGGTGGATGTTGCCACGGTCACTTAGACGGACGAGTTCCGCGTCATAGTCCGCTGGAACTCGGACACGGACCAGCCGATCGGAAATGGTGGTCATCTGATGAACCGATTCCTGTCAGAATTTGGTGGAAATTGGGCATGGTTCCCGATCTATATCCACGATTGGAGAAAGATTCCCTCGGATAACAAGAAAAAAGCGTTTAGTGACGTGGTGCAGGTAACTTATGTTGTGTAACTAAATTCAAATATTAATAGTATGGAATGTTGGGTTTAATTAATTAATTAATTAATTATTACTTAATTACTAACTACATAACTACATTATGTAGAAAAAATTTAAATTGCGAGAGCCACATAAGAGGTACGTATTGATGGCGGGGCAAGGGTGGAAGAGTCGAAGGCTTCGTCTCGACACCAAATAGAATGGAGATTCGACTATGACTGCGGCGGTGATGGAGAACGTCCCAGACGGCGTGGATCCAAATCACTGGGCAGCTTATGTCCAATATCGAAGGAGTGCAGATGCACAGGTAGGTTGTTTAATTAATCATAGTTTACGTTTTATTTAAATATGAGTTAATTTATTGTTTAACATTTCTTTAAATTAATTTTGTTTGAGTGTAGTTTAAAAATATATATATAGATGAAATTAATTTATTGTTTACATTTTGGTTTAAATTATTTAATAGTTTAACTTAATTTATATAATTAATTTCAATAAACATTTTGTTTGCTCTTCCTTGCAGGCCCCGTCACATAGGAACACCGGAAGTCGGTCATCGCGGGTCCATCACACGGCTACAGAACCAAAACTTTTGCCGTGACCTACGGAGGTTTGGTATTTTCAAAGATCAATTAATTTTAGTTTTAAATGACGAATGTTTTGTTTTTGAAATAATAAAGTTTATATTCTTTTACCTCGTCGGGAAGAGAAGGCTTGGGAGGAGAACCGTGAGATGGACTATGGGCGGTTGTTCACACACACCCATAGACACCGTGATGGGACGCGACTTCCGATCTTGCGAGAGGACATCATAGTAAGTTACAAAAACAAATTATTTATATAGTTAATGTTGTATATTTAAATTGAATTAAATTGTTTGATTAATGTTTTCCGAAATCTTTGCGTCGAGGCCGGATTGAGCGAGCCAGCCGAGCGCGAGCGGCGTCGCAACCCCGGAGTCACGGGGGTCCGTGGATCCTACTGCCCCTTTGAAAGCCGCCGTGGGCCCAAAAGAGCATCCCGGCCACGTGAAGGGTATGAGGTTAGGCGCGCTAGGCCTAGCATGGTATACGGCAAGGCCTCCAGCTCTTATGCCGGCACCTCGGCTCGAGAAGGCCACCACCGGAGGAGGTTGATGTCATCATTGTCGCGAAGGTTCTTTGCGCGAGTTGCCGAGCGGAGTTCTTCGCACGAAGGCCGCGCAAGATGCCAAGAACAAACGCATGCAAGAGAGGTACAACCGTTGGGTGCGAGTCGAGGGAGATTGTGAGTGCTATGGCCGGTGCCTTGAGTGAGTTGATGCCTGACAGACGGTTTCCATCTCCCGAGCCTCCCCCTCCGTTCTTCTACGAGGATTCCTCCCCGTCTCTGCCTCCGCCTCCGCCTCCGCCTCCGTCTGTTGAAGACGAGCACGAGATTACCTCTGGTCGTGCCACAGGACCTGATCATCAGGCTCCTGATAGTTAGTTTTTATTTTGAACCGTTGGATCTTTGTTTTTTTTTTATCTTATTGCGGCGGGTTGACATTTTTGTTTGTTACATATTTGTTATCTTTGACTATGGTGTGTTTTTAATATATTCGAGGACTATTTTAATACTTATATTTCATTGATATTAGGTTAATAATGTTATGTACAAATGTAAAATTTATTATAGCTAATGAGTTGTAAAATAATTAACTTTGTAGCGGTTATAACGAAAAACCGCCACAAAGTTTTCGAATTCGCTCATTTGTAGCGGTTAGTGAATCGTTTCCCAAACCGCAACTACTTTTTTTGCAATTT
Source organism: Acacia melanoxylon (assembly GCA_019022615.1). Taxonomy (NCBI): domain Eukaryota; kingdom Viridiplantae; phylum Streptophyta; class Magnoliopsida; order Fabales; family Fabaceae; genus Acacia; species Acacia melanoxylon. The sequence goes on from JAFJYJ010000014.1 coordinate 2,542,888, forward strand.
GTGGCGGTTTATGTAGCGGTTTATAACCGCTACAAAACTCTGGCAGGATTTTCAATTCGAATTCGCTCATTTGTAGCGGTTAGTAGAGCGTTTCTGAAACCGCAACTAAATTTTTTTTTTCAATTTGTGGCGGTTGATGTAGCGGTTTTTAACCGCTACAAATTGTTTCCATGTTGCATTTAAACATCAGGTGTTGTTATGAAGGTAATTAAACATTCTCTCTACATTTATATTGTGTATCCTAGCTTTGTTTACTACAGATGGATAAGTCATGGATCAAGCTACCTCGCAGTTCTCCTGTATATTTAGCGGGGTTGAAAATTTTCTTAGATTTCGCCTTCTCTCACGCTAGCATTAATGGCAAGATTGTGTGTCCTTGTTGTAGATGCAAGTTCAAGAAGTGGCAAATACGAGAAGGCGTTATGGAACATCTTCTTATCAAACCTTTCCCAGAAGGATATACATTCTGGCAAGTTCATGGTGAAGAACGTGGTATGAGATATGAGGCTCACCTTCCTCAAACCTCACAAGTAGCAAATCAAGTACTTGAACATGATCCGGTTAATGAAGTTGTTCACGATGCTTTCGGTGTTCAAGACAACAACTTCACTGCAGAAGTTCAGGGTCCAGAACCAATTTTCTTCAGGAATGATGCAGCTCGGGAATTTTTCGCCCTAATGGATGAGAGTGATCGTCCTTTGTATCAAGGTTGTCAGAAATACTCAAAATTATCTTTTCGATCAAAAGCTGTTGTATCATATCAAGTGCTTGTGTGGGGTCACTAATAAGGCAATGTCGATGTTCTTTGGAATTACTACGAGATGCTTTCCCCGACGCGGACATTCCCACAACCTTCTATGAGGCCAAGAAGATCATCAATGATTAGGCCGAACTACGAAAAAATCGATGCATGTCCCAACGACCGTATGCTTTATTGGGGAGAGGATGCTCGGAGGGAGACTTGTAAGAAGTGTCATACTTCAAGGTTCGGGACGAGTTCGGAAGGGAAAAAGCGAAGAAGAAACCCGCAAAGATTTTAAGGTATTTTCCTTTGAAACCTCGCTTACAAAGACCGTTTATGTCGTCTAAGACGGTGAGCATATGAGGTGGCATGAAGGCGACAAGAACGAAGATGGTAGACTCGACATCCACGGGATCGAAGCCTAAAAGCGTTCGACTCGACTTTCCGATTTTGCGGCGGACCCTAGGAATGTTCGTCTTGCTTTGGCGACCGACGGTTTTAATCCTTTTGGGAATCTTAGCACAAGCTATAGTATATGGCCGTTGTTTTGATACCTTACAACTTGCCGCCTTGGATGTGTATGAAACGAGCTCCTTCATTATGTCCATGATCATTCCGGGCAAAAAGGCACCCGGAAATGACATCGATGTGTATCTCCAACCGCTTATCAAGGAGTTGGCGGAGTTGTGGAATGTTGGCGTCGAGACGTATGACGCGCACGAAAAGACACCGTTCAACTTGCGTGCGGCGTTAATGTGGACTATCGTGACTTCCCGGACCGGGAACATTATCGAGGTGGAATGTTCATACCGGCCTTGCGTGTCCGGCGTGCAATTTTGACGCTGACTCAGTGCGCCTTCCCCACAGTCGCAAGTGGTGCTTCATGGGTCATCGGCGGTTTCTCGATGGTACGCACAGGTTTAGGTTGCAACGCAATCGTTTCAATGGGCAACAAGAGAAAAGAGGACCTCCTAGGCATTTATCCGGTGCAGAAATCATAGAGCAGCTTGTGGATGTTGAAGTTGAATATGGGAAAAAGACGATCCAAAGCAAAGGCGGGACAAAGACTACCGGGGCTTCTGGTTCTGCGCCCCGGCAATGGCGGAAGGTAAGCGTCTTCTTCACTCTTCCATATTGGAAAGATAATTTGCTCCGACACAGTCTGGATGTCATGCACATTGAAAAGAATGTGTGCGACAATGTGTTGTACACGATTCTAAAAGAACCAGGCAAGTCAAAAGATCATCTTCAAGCGAGGAAAGATTTACGGGACATGGGGGTTCGTGGAGACGCGTGGCCGGATGAGCATGACAGATTTCAACCGGCAAAATTCACACTGACAAAACCGAATAAGGAAATCTTCCTCGCAACGTTGAAGAAGATAAAAGTTCGACGGGTATTCAAGCAACATTTCACGATGTGTTGACGTGCGGACTCGAAAGGTTGCGGCCCGAAGAGTCATGACTCACATGTGCTTATGCAACGGTTACTTCCGTGGCCATCAAAAATACGCGCCACTTTGGATGTGTCGATCGTTTTGGTGGAGCTTTGTACTTTCTTTCGGAAGTTGTGTTCCAAGGTTTTGATCGTGGAGGAGCTCGACCAGCTGCAACAGAAAATCATTCTTACGCTGTGTCATTTAGAGATGATCTTTCCTCCGTCATTTTTCACGGTCATGATTCACCTGACAGTACACCTTGTTCACGAAACAAAGCTTGCTGGCCCGGTTCACTACCGATGGATGTATCCTATTGAGAGGTACTCATTTAAAATTATTTACGTTAGCATTACTCCCTAGTCTCATGTCTAACCATTGATGTATCGAAATTTTCCCTTCATTACTTTATAGGTTTCTTGGGAAACTGAAGTCTTACGTGAGGAATAAGGCGTGGCGGAAGGTTCAATAGCGAAGGCTATATTGGGGATGAGGTCTTGAATTTTTGTTCCAGGTACTTTGATGACATTGAGATGTCATTCAACCGACCGCCTCGTGTTGACGATTGTCCGAGAGCGAGCCATCGGGAATAGAGTTGTTAGTCCCTCGTGTTGGTAAACCGGTTGGCGGAAGTGAGAACTTCAAACTCACGGCACTTGAGAAGATTCAAGCACATAGACATGTCTTGATCAATTGCACTAAAGTTGAACCGTACCTTCAGTAAGGATTCCACACAGATATATATATATATACACATATATGTTATCCTAAATATTTCCTTTCAGTTTATACTAACATTTAATGCTCGTCATCGCACCTTTAATTGCAGGGAATTTAGGAGTTATGTGAAGCGTCAGCTGAGGATCCGTACGCAGACATCATCAGAAATTGATAGAAAGGTCCACGAGAATTCGCCGGTTGGTTCGGGAGGAGAATAATGAATGACCACAACCCGCACTCATCGAATTTAGAGCTCTCGCACTCGGCCCGCTTGACCACGCCCAAAGATTTACGGCATACAATGTCAATGGTTTCAAGTTTTGCACCATTTCACGAGATCAGGGATTGCTGACCCAAAACTCGGGTGTATATGGCACGTTTGGGACGAGGAGTTATGCGAGCAGTAGTGACGGGAACATGCAGTTCGGTGACGTCCCATATTATGGAAAGTTGCTTGATGTGGTCAGGATAACTTACCAAGGCATTTTTCCCGTGACGCTGTTCAAGTGTTCGTGGGCGAATACGACAACGCCCAGGGGACTCACGACTGACGACTTAGGCATCACATTGGTGAATTTCTCCCGGCCTATTCACACCGGGTCTGTTCGAAGATGACGAGCCGTATATTCTTGCCTCCGAGGCCCAACGGGTTTATTATGTCACCGATGAGAGGCACGTGGATTGGAATATGGTGGTTCACTTAAAGCCTCGGGACCTTTACGATATGGGCGATGGTGATAATGTCGCCTACGATTGTGAGCCGTTCCGGCCCGGCCCGGTTTTGAAAACTTCTTCCCGCACGACGATGACAATTTACCTATAGTTCGGTATGTTTTTAAATATACGTTTTATGAAATAATAACATTTAACCAAAGTTTTATTTGTGTTTAAACATATTCAACTCACATGTAACATTTTATCCAAACTTTCTTTGTAGGGATGGTGACGAAGAATGAGAGAACAGATTATGCCATATATAGTTAGTCTGTAATCTTTTTTTTTTTTTAAAAAAACAATAATTTTTGTAGCGGTTATGTAACCGCTACAAAACCTAAAATACTGCTACAAGTTAGAACCGCTACAAAATACGTGTCACAAACCGCTACAAATTAATTCCGCTACAAAAAAATGGCAAATAAACTACTACAAAATGATTCGCACCTATCATAATAAATACCCCCACCCAACCCCATTTAATTTGCTTCACTCCTACTTACCTTGTCTCTCAGTATTTACTCACGTTTTCTGGAATAGCTTAAGTGTTTAAAGGGGGTAAGTGTTGTTGAACCACATCAAATCTAATGCTTATTTTCTACCATATACTTATACTAACTTTTGTTATTTTGCAGATGAATTTCGTATTTTTTGACACTTTGTTTCGATTTTCTATCCGATTCACATTCACACACATTTTTTATACAAGCAATTATATTTTATTTAACACATTCTTTCTACCACATTCTCATTCCCATTCTCATTCTCATTCTTTTTCTATTATATATTAACCTTATATAATGAAATATTATATTTTAATATAAGTTATTTTTATCTAAAATATTAATTATTATTGCCTAAACAATATTTAACTAATTTAATTACTTAATTTTTTTTTTAATTTCATTGGTTTGTAGCGGTTAATGAACCGCTACAAATAATGGAAATAAAGCATACGAAAAAAAAAAAAAAACAAAAAATGAGGGAATGTTTTGTGGCGGTTTTTAACCGCTACAAATTTCAAAAAGAAATTGCCACCAAAAATTTCCCCAAAAAGGCGGGAGTTATTTGTAAGCGGTTACAAACCGCTACAAATATTTGCCGCAAAATTTTTCCCAAAATTACGAGGAATATTTGTCGCGGTCATATAACCGCTACAAAATATTTTCAAATTATTAGCGCTACTTTTCAATATTTTTAGTTGTGGTTTAGTAAACGCTACAAATGTGATCGTTCTCAATTTGTAGCGGTTCAAAAACCGACACTAATGTTCCAACAAGGTGGACGTCTGGTGTCAAATAGTTGCGGTCATTTGTAACCGCTACAGATATAGTAGCAGTCTTGGTGGATGTAGTAGCGGTTTTTTTTAACCGCTACATATGGCTTTGCCACGGTTGATTTTGTGGCGGTTGGCCTAACCGCTACAAATGTCATCAGTGGCGGCTAAAACTGCTACAAATATGTCATTTTAACCGCTACTAATCGTGTGTTTTTTTGTAGTGGCAACTATCAATACAAAAGCCCATAACAGATGTATGATTTGAGATAACGGCATAGCCGATTCACATGTCCGTTATCTCGGTCTGCACTATTCACCAGTGCCACGATCCACTTGTGTCCACAGCGCTAGGAAAACTCAACGGTATTAATAAGACTATAACCCGTGTAAAGCTGAATGTGTAAGTAATGAACTAAGACAATGTAACATCCCATTTGAAAACGGCGGATTTTTTTTTTTAAAACGTTTCCAAATATTTCAAGCAGAGTAATCAGAGTAGAGCATTGGAGCGAGTAAGTAGTTTACATTACATTCAAAATATGGACCATAGTGTAAATGTATCGGATTACAGTCATCCAGGATTCTCAAAAGTTAAAGAAACTAAAGAAAATGATAAGTAATGTAGACACTTCTTGGCCTACTCCGGCTGCTTGCCTCGATCGCCAAACATCGGTCCTCTAGACCCTGATGCTACAGCTGAGATCCATTCCACATATGGATCTCAGGTAACGGTTAACCTTATGCTCAAATAAAACAGTATACGTACAAAGATATTGATTTCAATACAAAGCATATCATCACAAAAGCAAACGGCGGATGTATGATCAATAACATGGATAGAACATAAGCACAAAGCAGTATGTAAAGTCTCTCTCGACTAGTTCTGCACATATCCAGTGCCACGCCACAACGTGTCCTCAGCGCTAGGAATAACTCAAATGACATTACCAATACTATAATCCGTGGGTAAAGCTGTAAGTATCTCTGACGATTCTCAACAGAACCTCAGTCTATGAACGTATCTATAACGCAAAATTATATAAGCAGCATAGAGTTAGGGTTACAGTACGCGTCCGTACCTTAGTTGCAGATATCCAGCTCTTCTGGCTAAAAACTGTACTTTTTGACGGCCGTACGTAAAATAGCGAAACAGCGGCAAACAGCGGAACGATGGAATTTCGACAGCGGTTCGACGTCAGAAGTATTCTAATCAGAATAATAACACACTTATGAATATTTGGCAGCATAATAGGCATTTTAGGTGAATAAGACCATTTTGCCCCTACTACCCCTATTTGGCGGAATTTCGCGTAACTTCGTTACTTTGACCTTATTCCATTTCAAAATTATCCCCACTAGGTTTTTACCTCGTCAGGCATCTTTTAATGCAATGAGGCTTAAAAAAAAGTATAGGAATATATTCTGAAACTTCCTAGATCAAACCAACAGTTCTACTATAACTACCGAAAGAACTACGGAAACTAAAAGCTAAGGATAGAAGAACTTACTCGGAGCAAGGCAGAATTTTTCCAGAGCTTCTCTCTCTAGAACCTCTCTCTAGGTTTCGAATTTTGGTGTGAAGAATGAGAGGAGAGGTGCTTGCTATTTATAGAAGAAGGGAGGGACAAGGTGGAAATTAACACAAAAGTCTTCAGATCGGATTCTGGCCGTTGGATCGCATTTTTGAGGACAAATCATTCTTGGCCATCCATGGTCTAGGCCGACATCAAGGGGTCCCAAAAAGTCAAAGAATGAGTTGTCATCCAAGATGACTCTTGCTTTATGTCCTCCGTCCCGATAAAGCTACCCGATCGGTGTCCGTTTCGCGCGATTTCGCAGAAACTCAAAAATCTGGGCGTGTAACTTTGAAGGTATTTTCATCCTCTTTCATATTATCTATTTGGATCCTCTTTTTGATCATATCCAGGTATTCTTCGGTGCGTCGGAAGATATTCGGAAAAACGCGTCCGGTTACGGAAATCGCTTAGATAGAACCAACTTACGGACAACAACAATTTGAGTCGTAAAACGTCCAGTTGTTGCCTAACTTAATCCCGTGTTTGAAAACACGCAGTTGTTTCTATAGGTTCTCACTTTGCCTATCGACTCTACTCTATCGATCGCCTTTCCGTCTTATTAGGAATTAGGGTTTTCGGTTGCGGAAATCAACGCCTGGTAAATTCTTTCTTCGCGTAAAAATTCACTTGTTCTTAATTTGACCACGAAAAGACTTTTACCTCGGGGTTTACTGTAGAATTTATTTCTAACTTTTCCCCTCGGTCGCACTGTAAGTTTCGACTCACCGCATTATATTATTATTTTATTCTAATTATCATTTTAATTATTTAAACAATTATTTTTAATTAAAAATACCAATAATTTCGGCCCCTTCTTTTTAAAATTCAGTTTTAATTATTTTTTCATAATTTTTTCCATTTTTTAAAAATATAATATTTTTTACCAAAAATTGCCTTCGTTAAGGCTTAATTAGGCCTAAATTCCTCGTTTAGTGATCTTTTTAGGACTAGATTTCTTCATACACTTATCTTTACTAATCTACAAGTACATTGTTATCTTACACACTTTATCCGACATTGTCATTTTATATCCTATGTAAAATATTAAAAATGTTTAAAGTTACTTTATGGTTCGGAATGCTTTTTAAACATTTCTTCATGTTATTTCCTCTGAAATAATTTATTAAATTCTCATAATTAAAGATAATACTCCCATAATTTTCTCATAATTTTTCATGATCCTTCAGTATTTATCATAATGTTTTTAGACTTCTTTTATCACCATTATTGCATTTTTAGTCATTCTGTTCATATGATTTTTTGTAACTTTTTCGACAATTTACTCGACAATTATAACAATTTTCTATAATAGTTTTAAACTCATGAATTTGCTTCATCAAAATATTCATTAATTTATGTTATCTCAAGAATTCCAGATTTGCTAAAATCCGGGTATTACAGACAACATCTTAGTTTATGAATATCACTATCATATATAAACATACTATAAGCATTAGAGTCAGTGTTACAGTATGCCGCGAACGTACCTTAGTCTGTGTAGATAGTGGTATGTTTTGTCTGTCAATTTGTGTTCTCGGACAACCTATAATAGTACCATTGCATTTATTAATTCATAAATAATATCCTAATAGATATCTTAGTCACAAATGACCATTATACCCCTGGTGTATTTATTTTTCAATTATTTTCTCTAAATTTCGTATAAACGCTGTTAACAGCATTAGGGCTGATTTTTTGCCTAACTTTGAAAACTCATAATTAATTCCAAACAAATCAAAACGAAGATCCGTAAAATTCCTAGGAATCCTTAGGATGTCTAGTTTTAAGGAAAAATACTAATTTTTTCCCAGATTGTGTGAGTCCTTCCCAGTTTTAATGTTCCTAACTTCTGCCCAGAAATTTTCCAGAAATCGTAGCCCAACTTTGGGAATTTCTATCTCCTAGCACAAACCTCAAAATAATTCACTCTAGGTATATTTGAAAAGCTCTATATGTCTACTTTAGCCATGAATTTTCTAAAAATTTTAGAACCCCATCTTTAACATAAAATACTGGCGTTTGTACCCCTGACTTCAGGAATCACTAACTGACCAAATTTCGCCAGAGCTTCGCTACTTTGATCCTAATCTTCCAACAATTTTGCTATATCACTTTCTTCATCAATTTTTTGAAATAAAACCATTTTTAACCATAAAAATATGATAACAAGAATATATTGGAAGATTAAAGATCAAAACAACATTTAAACTATAAACTCAAAAACTAGAGAACTTACCCTTGGAGAACCTTGTTATTCCTTCTTGTTATGACTTTCTCTCTACTCTTGCTTCTCTAAACTCATCTACTTTGGTTGAGTTTTGGTATGAAAATTATGAAGAGCCAAGGCCTCTATTTATAGTGAAATGTCATGGCATTTTGGTAGTTTCTTTGAACTTCCTCATCTTGTTTGTGGACCATTGGATCTAGGTTAAATTCAAACTTCTCATCCTCACCCTTCCTCTCTCTAAACCAACCTCCCCACTCTCTCCTTCATCCTATTCCATTTTCTTCAATGCTAGCTTATCCAAGTACACAATCTCTCTCCAATTTGTTCCCTTCATAAATGTTGATTTATCATGTCTTTATAGATTAAATAATTTACAATTATGCTACCCCTTCTACAAGCCAAAAATTTCGTCCCCCTCCCCCTTATCTTCCAACTTTATGATTCAATTTCTAGTTATCCCAAGTATTCATGTAACTAGAAGAAAAATGGTAGTTTGGTTAACAACCAAACCAAAATTACACTTAGGGTTTATCTTGTAGTTTATTCAATTTTTCTTCTTTAATCCTCTAATCTCAAAATTATGGCTTCATTAGAAGTCTTAACTAGCCCTTTAATCATTTTAAGATTAATTTCAAAAGTTGGGGAAAAGATTTTTAAGACTACCTATCTCAAGCTTAAAATATGCTTGTTCAAAATAAATCCTTATATTTGATCTATGATTAAAGTTTCTTAGGATACAATTTATTTTCTATAGATTCTCATTTACTTGTGTCTTGAATTTATCCCAATGGTTTTTAACTCTCAATTCAAAGAATTACACACTTTTCTCTCTCCTACACTAGACTCACAACTCTTACACACACACACACACACACACTCATAGCCGCCCCCTCTTCTCTCTCTTACATTTAATGAGCCCATGTGATATCAATAAATTCCTTATCACAAAGTACTCTTAACACTTTGCCAATTTGTCTCTCCTATTAATGACTTGCATGTGCTTTAATTTATATGTGTGAGTTTGATTTATATTAAACAATTCAATTCTTCTCTAACAAGCCAAGTGAACCATGTATTCCCTTCCTCATTGACTATTCCACTTGTTTTTCATTTATCTCACATAATCAAAGAGGAAATCCTCTAATTGGTTGATTTTTGTTTCACAAGGATTATGCTTTATGAGGGTTAATTAAGGCCTTAGGATTTAGCTTTATTATATTTAATCCAAGCCTCTAATTTGTGTTGGAAATATCCTACTACTATTGATGATATTTGTTCATATATTAAGTGCTCTTAGGATTTAATATTTGTGTAATTATCTTGCCTTTCTCAAGAGTGAATTTCGCCACCTTTATATAGACTTAGGGAAATTAAATTAATCTTGGTTATATTACATAATATAGTTTTTTAGGTGTTATTAAGCTAAATTGTCAAAGTATGATTGGTCATAATATTAATTATGATCATTAGAAATCCCCTTTATGCTTATCTTGGGTTTTTATTAGCCTTTGATAACTAATTAATCTCATATATTTCTTAATTATGCCTTCCTAATTTAATTATTAATTAATTACGAAAATTCACATAATTATTTTAATTATTGAAAATTTAATTGCCCATTAATTGTTGATAAGTTTCTTTAATCGGAATAAGTATTTCCATGTCATTTTATTATCTCTTATGATTAAATTAAGACTATGCTCAATTATGATAATGTTTTATGATCCCTACAAGAAATTAGAATTTTTGGTCTTTAGCTTATTTAATTTCAAGAAGAAATTACTTAACATAATAATAAAAAAACTTTTAAGGTTTGAGACCACATATTCACCTATTTTTAATAGTTATTATTTGTTAAAATGTGACACTTATAATAAGTGAGATTTTTAGGGTATTACATGGATAAATGACATTCGAGTGTCACCTGTTCTTACACTAAACCTTCATCTTCGTAAATTGAAATTCATTGAATATCATCTTATAACTTCTAACTATTACTCATTATTGTTCTTAATGCTTCTAAACACGTTTATTAATAAGTTTCAGATGATTAATTGATGGATTACATGCAAATCCTCAAAAAGCAAAATTTGTTTTAGAACATTAAATGTCGTAGCAGAAACAAAGCACACATACTGAAAGCAGGTCAAATGATCAAACTCTGAGACACCCATTCTGGTGAAAGTGAAAGGGACCTAACCTATACAATCCCAGAGTAGACAAAAGGCATGTCATCTACAGATATGCGGCAGCGAAGCGAAAAATGACTTAATCTCAATTTCTGTCAACTCCGATATCTCTCTAACAGAAAGTTTCTAAGTCTAACAGAAGGTTTGAAATCACATAACAGATAGACTGAAGCTTCTCCAACGATCTTTAATGAAGTTCAACTATAAAAGCCAGAGCATTCAACACAGAGCAACCAACCAACAACGATAAAATTTATTGCTCATTAATACTCTGAAATATCTTGTGATATTCATATTCCTTAGTATTCATATATCTACTCTATGAGAGAGCCTTTATCACTCAACTAATTGTTGTAAAATCTCAAGGTAGTGTGACCTTGAGTATCGTTGTCCAATTACATTTGTAGGGGGGAGTGAGTCCTGGTGAAGATTATTTTGTAAGAGCTTGTGTAATTGTTGAAAGATAGTGAAAATTTCAGAGACGCTTTAAGGACTGGACGTAGGTCAAGATATTAAAGCCGATCCAGTATAAATCTCTTTGCACATTTTGGTGATATATTTCTAACCCTTCCTTATTGATTTAATTATCTGTTAAGATTGTTTTAATTTTTTATTATTCGCCCCCCTCTTGGGTGATACACTGCAACTAACGTAATGTTGCTGCCGATTGTAACATTTGTAGCGGCGACAAAATATGTCGACGCTAAAAGTCAATACTTTCAACAGTGACCCTATTGTCGTTGCTGAAACTCTAACTTTCTGTGACGACTTTAAAAGTCGCCGCCCAATGTAGTCGTTGAAAGTTTATTGTTTTTGTAGTGCCTCTTCTTGAACCAAACAAAGCTCATAACCCACCCCCTCCCCCCTCCCCAACCTAACTTTAATGAACCTCAAATAACCTCACCTCCCTTGAACCAAACAAAGCCTAAAGAAGACGGCAATGGAGACTAAAATGTAAACTCCTTTAAGTCTCACTAACCCAAAAGAACATAACATGTTCATATTTTCGAATCGCAACACAAATGAGAAACAATCATAATACTCATAATAATTTGACAAATATGTAGCAAGATTCAACAAAGATTCAAGAATTTGAAATACATGCGGAGATTCGTCGGAACCGTGCGACAACCATGGAAGAACAGGAGAAAGCTCAGAATCCAATCATATATTCAAGAAATAATCCCATAATCCCAGGTGAAAACGTTACACATGAACAATTAACACACATATTGAGATATCCTAAATATAATCAAAACATGTGTAAGAGATAAATGAATAATTGCGTCAGACTTGCAAAATCATCCATGAACAGAATCTTAAACCACTGATAATCGTGTCAAAAGGGAAGAACAAGATTTAATTGACTAACCTGTTAAGAGCGATTCAGAACAATATTCATCGGTAAAATATAACCAAAAGATTCTAAGATTAACTATCATGTTATTTATCCAAGAATAAGAAAAAGCAAAATAATATAACATGCATTAGACACTAGGTAGAGGAGAATCGACTTGGCTCTGGTGCCACATATTGGAATAAGTACAAAAATAATTCATAAATACATAATATATAAACTCTAAAGTAAAGAGTAGCAGCGGAATACTTTATCCCGTCAAGTAAGTATATTTCAATGTTACTGCTCTAAAACCCGACCTATGCTATTTATAACATCCTATCAAGGCTTGTAATAGTTTACCAGCCAAGCAAGTAAACTTAAACCAAATCTCTATCCAAATCACTGCGTGCCACAATCAATATATATTTTATTCAAAAGAATGATAAAATAATATATATCTAGATATAATATGTATTAAATGATAAAATGTATAATAATAAATAATAAAATATCTAAGATGAATAACAAAATTTATAGCAAATCATTCCTTCGTAATGCCCAAGAAAAAATGTTGTTATTGAAAAATGTCACTAATTAATGCTGGCGTCAAGTTTTTTTTTTTTTTTTTTTTTTAAATAAAAAAACACAGTTTAAATGCATGCACAAAAATCCACATTACTTCCTAAGCTCATCCATGAGTTTACAAGCTTATCCTGTGAAATGATGCCTTTTTGGTTGAAAGACCCAATCAATATAAAACACTAAACCTTAATAGCGCATCTAAATGAAAAACCACAAAAATATTCATTCCAATAATTTAAATAAGCACATTCATATTGAACAACTTAAAATACAAGAAACTACTTGAAAGTTCATTATATTATAAAGTTAGGTAATAAATAGTACAAACATGAAAACAAATAATTTAAGTCGACTGTGACAGAAAATAGTAATTCAAAAAGAAAAAATGAAAAAGAATCATAAAATCTGACAGGGATTACATAGCAAATTGTATTCTGATTTATAGGAATCCTTGATTTGTAGGAATTATGAATAATTTTCATTAATAGTCATTATTATATTTATAGGAATCCCTGATTTGTAGGGATTAGGAATAATCTTCATTAATAGTCATTATGAGCCATTACTATTGAAGCTCTCTTATCTTGTATATATATGTAACATTCGTATATGAATACAAGGACACAACATTCATTCTTTCCATTTTGCCAAGTTACATGGTATCAAAGCAAGGTTGTGTTCTCTCTGATTTTTTTTTTCTATACACATTTTTTTTAGTTTTCTCTTTCTTCACTCGTCACTCTTTCAGTTTTTTCTTGTTTTCTCGAGACCTATTATCTCGATTGATCCTGTTTTTTTCCCTCATTTTCTCGAGACTTATTATCTCGATTGATCCTTTTTTTTAGTCTCCTCATTTTCTCGAGACCTATTATCTCGATTGATCTTTTTTTTTTTCCTTGTTTTCTCGAAACCTATTCTCTCGATTGCTCCATCCATCATGATCGATTTTGCTTTTGCCCGCCCCTGATTGCTTCACCGTCCATCGCAACAATTTCTTCACATGTTCATTCTATGCCTCTGGTGTGGAGCTCTCACTATGTTTAGAGAGGGAGTTAACTTGGTCTCCCTCCAAGAGAGAGTTAACATAGTCTCCTTCTAGGTTTTAGAGTTAACTCAAGTGGGTTACTTATTGTATGAGCGTATTGCTTTTTTGTGGTTCACATAATATGATTCTTCATCTTTTTTTTTTCCTCCATATTATTTCTTATAATCACCTTTTTTTCTGATTTATCTTCTAATCACTTTTGTTAACCGTTTGGTGATGGTCCTTGATGAGACATTTGGAGTATATTGTTAGGTCCCTTGTGAGAACATTTGTTGCAGACATATTCACAAAGCCACTTCATCCTACTCGGTTTTATGAACTCAAGTCCAAGCTGGGCATCCAAGACATCCATGCTCCAGCTTGCGGGGAGTGACAGGGATTACATAGGAAATTGTATTCTGATTTATAGGAATCCCTGATTTGTAGGTATTAGGAATAATCTTCATTAATAGTCATTATTATATTTATAGGAATCCCTGATTTGTAGGGATTAGGAATAATCTTCATTAATAGTCATTATGAGCCATTACTATTGAAGCTCTCTTATCTTGTATATATATGTAACGTCCTTATATGAATACAAGGACACAACATTCATTCTTTCCATTTTGCCAAGTTACAAAATCAAAATCAAATAATTTAAATAGATACACATGAGAAAAAACTCGGGAAAAAAAAAAAACACACACACACACACACAAACACATGAGAAGAGAGTCAAGGAAAAAAGAGAGAATTTACTGATACATATGATAAATAATAATTAAAGGATGAGTTAGCATGTCAATAAAAAGATAAAAAAAGAAACAAATGAATAATAAATAGATAGATAAATAAAAAACTTAACTAATTAAAGGGCAAAAAAAAATTAAGCGAGGAATTACCAACGTAACAAACAATCTCAAACATAAGAACCAAATAGCACATCTAAATGGAAAAAAAAAACTTAACTAATAAAAGGCCAAAAAAAAAATTAACTGAGGAATTACCAACGTAACAAATAATCTCAAACATAAGAACAAAATAGCGTACCTAAATGAAAAACCACAAAAATATTCACTCTAATAATTTAAATAAGTACATAATATTGAACAACTTAAATTACTTGAAACTCCTTGAAAACCCATTATATTATAAAGTTAGGTAATAAATAGTACAAAGATGACAACAAATAATTTAAGTCGATTGTGACAAAAAAAAGAGTAATTAAAAAAGAAAATAGGAAACAGAATCAAAAAATCAAAATCAAATAATTTAAATGAATACACAAGAGAAGAAACTCGGGGAAAAAAAACACACACACACACACATTAGAAGAGAGTCATGGATAAAAGAGAAAATTTACTTATACATTTGATAAATAATAATTAAAGGATTAACTAACATGGCAATAAAAAGATAAAAAAAGAAACAAATGAATAATAAATAGATAGATAAATATGATAAAAAAATTAACTAATTCAAGGCCCAAAAAAAATTAACTGTGGAATTGCCAACGTAACGAACAATCTCAAACACAAGAACCAAATAGCGCATCTAAATGAAAAACCACAAAAATATTCATTACAATGATTTAAATAAGCACATACGTATTGAACATCTTCAATAAGTTGAAACTCCTTGAAAGTCGATTATATTATAGAGTTAGGTAATAAATAGTACAAACATGACAACAAATAATTTAAGTCGACCGTGACAGAAAATAGTAATTCAAAAACCAAATATGAAAAGGAATCAGAAAAAAAATCAAATAATTTAAATAGATACACACGAGAAGAAACTCGGGGGAAAAACACACACACACACACACACACACAAACACACACATGAGAAGAGAGTCATGGATAAAAGAGAAAATTTACAGATACACATGATAAGTAACAATTAAAGGATGAGTTAGCATGTAAATAAAAAGATAAAAAAGAAACAAATGAATATTAAAAAGATAGATAAATATGCTAAATAAAAAAATTAAGTAATTCAAGGCCAAAAAAAAAATTAACTGAAGAATTACCAATGTAACAAACAATCTCAAACATAGGAACCAAATAGCACATCTAAATGAAAAACCACAAAAATATTCACTCCAATAATTTAAATAAGCACATACATATTGAACAGCTTAAATTACTTGAAACTCCTTGAAAATCCATTATATTATAAAGTTAGGTAATAAAGAGTACAAACATGACAACAAATAATTTAAGTCGATTTGTGAGAAAAAGAGTAATTCAAAAAGAAAATATGAAAAAGAATCGAGAAAATAAAAATCAAATAATTTAAATAGATACATATGAGAAGAAACTCGGGGGGGGGGGGAACACACACACACACACACACATGAGAAGAGAGTCATGGATAAACGAGAGAATTTACAGATACATATGATAAATAACAATTAAAGGATGAGTTAGCATGTCAATAAAAAGATAAAAAAGAAACAAATCAATAATAAATAGATAGATAAAAATGATAAATAAAAAACTTAACTAATAAAAGGCCAAAAAAAAATTAACTGAGGAACTGCCAACGTAACAAACAATCTAAAACATAAGAACCAAATAGCGCATCTAAATGAAAAACAACAAAAATATTAAGTACAATAATTTAAATAAGCACATACGTATTGAACAAAGCTTAAATTACTTGAAACTCCTTCAAAGTCCATTATATTATAAAGTTAGGTGATAAATAGTACAAACTTGACAACAAATAATTTAAGTCGACTGTGACAGAAACTAGTAATTCAAAAAGAAAATATGATAAGGAATTAGAAAATCAAAATCAAATAATTTAAATAGATACATATGAGAAGAAACTCGGGAAAAAAAAAACACACACACATGAGAAGAGAGTCATGGATAAAAGAGAGAATTTACTTATACATTTGATAAGTAATAATTAAAGGATGCATTAACATGATAATAAAAAGATGAAAAAGAAACAAATGAATAATAAATAGATAGATAAATATGATAAATAAAAAACTTAACTAATTAAAGGCCAAAAAAAAATTAACTAAGGAATTGCCAACGTAACAAACAATCTCAAACATAAGAACTAAATAGCGCATCTAAATAAAAAACCACAAAAATATTCACTCCAATAAGTTAAATAAGCACATACGTATTGAACAACTTAAATTACTTGAAACTCCTTGAAAGTCCATTATATTATAAAGTTTGGTAATAAATAGTACAAACATGACAACAAATAATTTAAGTCGACTGTGATAGAAAAAGAGTAATTCAAAAAGAAAATATGAAAAAGAATCAAAAAATAAAAAATAAAATAATTTAAAAAGATAGACATGAGAAGAAACTCGGGGGAAAAAAAAAACACACACACACACATGAGAAGAGAGTCATGGATAAACGAGAGAATTTACTGAGATACATATGATAAATAACAATTAAAGGATGAGTTAGCATGTCAATAAAAAGATAAAAAAGAAACAAATCAATAATAAATAGATAGATAAATATGATAAATAAAAAACTGAACTAATAAAAGGCCAAAAAAAAAATTTAACTGAGGAATTGCCAACGTAACAAACAATCTAAAACATAAGAACCAAATAGCGCATCTAAATGAAAAACAACAAAAATATTAAGTACAATAATTTAAATAAGCACATACGTATTGAACAACTTAAATTACTTGAAACTCCTTCAAAGTCCATTATATTATAAAGTTAGGTGATAAATAGTACAAACATGACAACAAATAATTTAAGTCGACTGTGACAAAAACTAGTAATTCAAAAAGAAAATATGATAAGGAATTAGAAAATCAAAATCAAATAATTTAAATAGATACATATGAGAAGAAACTCGGGAAAAACACACACACACACACACACACACATGAGAAGAGAGTCATGGATAAAGGAGAGAATTTGAGATATATATGATAAATAATAATTAAAGGATGAGTTAGCATGTCAATAAAAAGATAAAAAAGAAACAAATGAATAATAAATAGATAGATAAATATGATAAATACAAAACTTAAGTAATTAAAGGGAAAAAAACAAATAATTGAGGAATTACCAACGTAACAAACAATCTCAATCAAAAGAACCAAATAGCGCATCTAAATGAAAAACCACAAAAATATTCACTCCAATAATTTAAATAAGCACATACATATTGAATAGCTTAAATTACTTGAAACTACTTGAAAGTCCATTATATTATAAAGTTAGGTAATAAATAGTACAAACATGAAAACAAATAATTTAAGTCGACTATGACAGAAAATAGTAATTCAAAAAGAAAATATGAAAAAGAATCAAAAAATCAAATTCAAATAATTTAAATAAATACACATGAGAAGACACTCGGGGGGGAAAAAAAAACACACACACACACACACACATGAGAAGAGAGTCATGGATAAAAGAGAGAATTTACTTATACATTTGATAAATAATAATTAAAGGATGAATTAACATGACAATCAAAAGATAAAAAAGAACCCCTCGTCTTTGGGTTCAACTAGCGAAGGCGTCGGACTTCCTCACCTAAAGAGAGGGGGTTCGATCCCTGCGTTGGTAAAGGCGCTGGGGGAGGCATCCTAGGGGTCTAGGAAGCAGTGGAAACGCTGGTAGAGGTGGAGACATGTGTACTCTCTGGCCAGAATGCCCTGTGGACTGGGCTCCAAGCGCCCTGCCCTTGAATTGTGGGTAGGCCCAACCCCTTTCCTAAAATTTATGTATAAAAAAACCAAATGAATAATAAATAGATAGATAAATATGATAAATAAAAAAATTAACTAATTCAAGGCCAAAAAAAAGTAACTGAGGAATTACCAACGTAACAAACATTCTCAAACATAAGAACCAAAGAGCGTATCTAAATGAAAAACCACAAAAATATTCACGCCAATAATTTAAATAAGCACATTCATATTGAACAGCTTAAATTACATGAAACTACTTGAAAGTCCATTATATTATAAAGTTAGGTAATAAATAGTTCAAACATGACACCTGTAACATCCCATTTGAAAACGGCGGATTTTTTTTTTAAAACATTTCCAAATATTTCAAGCAGAGTAATCAGAGTAGAGCATTGGAGCGAGTAAGTAATTTACATTACATTCAAAATATGGATCATAGTGTAAATGTATCGGATTACGGTCATCCGAATTCTCAAAAGTTAAAGAAACTAAAGAAAACGATAAATAATGTAGACACGTCTTAGCCTACTTCAGCTGCTTGCTTGATCCCCAAACATCGGTCCTCCAGACCCTGATGCTACAGCTGAGATCCATTCCACATATGGATCTCAGGTAACGGTTAACCTTATGCTCAAATAAAACAGTATACGTACAACAGATATTCATTTCAATACAACATATCATCACAAAAGCAAACAAACGAGATGTATGATCAATAACATGGACGAGAACATAAGCACAAAGCGTATGTAAAGTCTCTCTCGACTAGTTTACGCACATATCCAAGTGCCACGCCACAACGTGTCCTCGCGCTAGGAATAACTCAAATGACATTACCAATACTATAATCCGTGGGTAAAGCGTAAGTATCTCCGACGATTCTCAACAGAACCTCAGTCTATGAACGTATCTATAATGCAAAAGTATATAAGCAGCATAGAGTTAGGGTTACAAAGACGCGTCCGTACCTTAGTTGCAGATATCCGTCTCTTCCGGCTAAAAACGGTACTTTTTGACGGCCGTACGTAAAACAGCGAAACAGCGGCAAACAGCGGAACGATGGAATTTCGACAGTGGTTCGACGTCAGAAGTATTCTAATCAGAATAATAACACACTTATGAATATTTGGCAGCATAATAGGCATTTTAGGTGAATAAGACCATTTTGCCCCTACTACCCCTATTTGGCGGAATTTCGCCAGAACTTCGTTACTTTGACCTTATTCCATTTCAAAATTATCCCCACTAGGTTTTTACCTTGTCGGCATCTTTCAATGCAATGAGGCTTAAAAACAAGTATAGGAATATATTCGAAACTCCCTAGATCAAAACAACGGTTCTACTATAACTACCGAAAGAACTACGGAAACTAAAAGCTAAGGACGAAGGACTTACTCGGAGCTAGGCAGAATTTTTGCAGAGCTTCTCACTCTAAGGTTTGGCCAAGGAAGAGAGAAGAATGGTGTGAATTTTCAAGAAGAGGGGAGGGGTATTTATAGTGAAAATTCGGGACGTAAAGGGAATTTTCTCGCTTTTTTCTCGGACCGTTAGATCTAGGGTTTTGTGAGATGAAATCTTGGCCATCCAAGGGTCTTGGCTGACATCCAAGGGGTCCAAAAGTCAAAGAATGAGTTGTCATCCAATGATGAATCTTGCTTTATGGCCTTTGGCCCGATAAAGCTACCCGATCGGTGTTCATTTCGCGCGATTTCGCAGAAACTCAAAAATCTAGGCATGTAACTTTGAAGATATTTTCATCCTCTTTCATATTATCTATTTTGATCCTTTTTGATCATATCCAGGTATTCTCCGGTGCGTCGGAAGATATTCGGACAAACGCGTCCGGTTACATTTTAAATCGCTTCCGATAGAACCAACTTCTCGGACAATAATTCCCCGAATCGTAAAACGTCCGGTTGTTGCCTAACTTAATCCCGTGTTTGAAAACACTAAATTGTTTCTATAGGTTCTCACTTTGCCTATCCGGCTCTACTCTATCCGATCGCTTTTCCGTCTTATTAGGAATTAGGGTTTTCGGTTGCGGAAATCAACGCCTGGTAAATTCTTTCTTCGTGTAAAAATTTACTTGTTCTTAATTTGATCAGTCTGAAAAGACTTTTTCCTCTCGGTTTACTGTAGAATTTATTTCGACTTTTCCCCTGGCCCGCCTATGTTTGACTCACCGCATTATATTATTATTCTATTCTAATTATCATTTTAATTATTTAAACAATTCTTTTTAATTAAAAATACCAAGAATTTCGCCCCTTCATTTTAAAATTCATTTTTAATTATTTTCTCATAATTTTTTCCATTTTTAAAAATATAATATTTTTTACCAAAAATTCATGTTTTACTTCGTTAAGGCTTAATCGTGCCTAAATTCTTCGTTTAGTGATCTTTTTAGGATTAGATTTCTTCATACATTTATATTTACTAATTTTTTCCTTAATCCTTTTTATCATAATTAGTAAGTATATTTTATTCTAATTACCGCCTTAATCTCTTAATTAAGGATTTTACCATAAATTTAACTTTCTATATTTCTCTTGTTTTCTTGAATCAATTAGTTAGTAATTATCTAATCATTCTCTTACCAATGGTTGATAATTTTATAATTTACAGTATATTATTATCTTACAAACTTTATATTGACATTGTCATTTTATATTCTATGTAAAATATTAAAAATGTTTACACCATAGAGTTACTTTATGGTTCTCGGAATACTTTTTAAACATTTCTTCATGTTATTTCCTCCGAAATAATTTATTAAATTCTTATAATTAAAGCTAATACTCCTATAATTTTCTCATAATCTTTCATGATCTTTCAATATTTATCATAATGTTTTAGACTGTTCTTATCACCATTATTGCATTTTTAGTCATTCGTTCATCGATTTTTTCGTAACTTTTTTGACAATTTACTCGACAATTATAAAATTTTCTATAATAGTTTTAAACTCATGAATTTGCTTCATCAAAATATTCATTAATTTCTCTTATCTCAAGAATTCCGATTTGCTAAAATCCGGGTATTACAACACCAAAGAATTTAAGTCAACTGTGACAGAAAATAGTAATTCAAAAACAAAATATGAAAAAGAAAAAGAAAATAGAAATCAAATAATTTAAATAGATACACATCAGAAGAAACTAGGGGGAGAACAAATGAGAAGAGAGTCGTGGATGAATGAGAGAGTTTACTGATACATTTGTTAAATGATAATTAAAGGATGAATTAGCTTGACAATAAAAACATAACATAGAAACAAATGAATAATAGAAAGATAGATAAATATGATAAATAAAAAAATTACTAATTAAAGGCAAAAAAAAAACTTAAGCGAGGAATAATCAACTTAACAAACAATCTCAAATATAAGAACCAAATAGAACATCTAAATGAAAAACCACAAAAAAATTCACTCCAATAATTTAAATAAGCACATACATATTGAACAACTTAAATTACTTAGTTTCAAGTCCATTATATTATAAAGTTAGGTACAAAAATAGTACAAACATGACAACAAATAGTTTAAGTCCACTTTGTAAGAAAAATAGTAATACAAAAAGAAAATATGAAAAAGAAATAGAAAATCAAAATCAAATAATTTAAATAGATACACATGAGAAAAAACTAGGGGGAGAACAAATCGAGAAGAGAATCGTGGATAAAAGAGAGAGTTTATCGATACATTTGTTAAATCATAATTAAAGGATGAATTAGCTTGACAATAAAAAGATAAAATAGAAACAAATGAATAATAGAAAGATAGATAAATATGATAAATAAAAAAATTACTAATTAAAGGCCAAAAAACAAATCTTAACTGAGGAATAAGCAACTTAACAAACAATCTCAAATATAAGAACCAAATAGCGCATCTAAATGAAAAACCACAAAAATATTCACTCCAATAATTTAAATAAGCACATTTATATTGAACGGCTTAAATAACATGAAACTACTTGAAAGTCCATTATATTATAAAGTTAGGTAATAAATAGTTCAAACATGACACCAAAGAATTTAAGTCATCTGTGACGGAAATTAGTAATTGAAAAACAAAATATGAAAAAAAAATAGAAAATCAAAATCAAATAATTTAAATAGATACATATCGAAGAAACTAGGGGGGAGAACAAATGAGAAGAGAGTCGTGGATGAATGAGAGAGTTTATCGATACATTTGTTAAATCATAATTAAAGGATGAATTAGCTTGACAATAAAAAGATAAAATAGAAACAAATGAATAATAGAAAGATAGATAAATATGATAAATAAAAAAATTACTAATTAAAGGCAAAAAAAAACTTAAGCGAGGAATAATCAACTTAACAAACAATCTCAAATATAAGAACCAAATAGAACATCTAAATGAAAAACCACAAAAAAATTCACTCCAATAATTTAAATAAGCACATACATATTGAACAACTTAAATTACTTAGTTTCAAGTCCATTATATTATAAAGTTAGGTACAAAAATAGTACAAACATGACAACAAATAGTTTAAGTCCACTTTGTAAGAAAAATAGTAAATCAAAAAGAAAATATGAAAAAGAAATAGAAAATCAAAATCAAATAATTTAAATAGATACACATGAGAAAAAATGAGGGGGGATAACAAATCGAGAAGAGAATCGTGGATAAAAGAGAGAGTTTCTTGATACATTTGTTAAATCATAATTAAAGGATGAATTAGCTTGACAATAAAAAGATAAAATAGAAACAAATGAATAATAGAAAGATAGATAAATATGATAAATAAAAAAATTACTAATTAAAGGCCAAAAAAAAAATCTTAAGCGAGGAATAAGCAACTTAACAAACAATCTCAAATATAAGAACCAAATAGCGCATCTAAATGAAAAACCACAAAAATATTCACTCCAATAATTTAAATAAGCACATTCATATTGAACGGCTTAAATTACATGAAACTACTTGAAAGTCCATTATATTATAAAGTTAGGCAATAAATAGTTCAAACATGACACCAAAGAATTTAAGTCATCGTGATGAGAAAATAGTAATTCAAAATGAAAATATGAAAAAGATATAGAAAATCAAAATCAAATAATTTAAATAGATACACATGAGAAGAAACTCGGGGAAAGAAAAACACATGAGAAGAGAGTCACGGATAAAAGAGAGTTTCGGTTCATCGATACATTTGATAAATAATAATTGAAGGATGAATTAGCATGGGAAAAAAAGATGAAATAGAAACAAATGAAAAATAAATAGATAGATAAATATGATAAATAAAACAATTAACTAATTAAAGGCCTAAGAAAAAAAATCAACTAAGGAAAGATCAACTTAACAAACAATCTCAAACAAAAGAACCAAATAGCGCATCTAAATTAAAAAACAAAAAAATATTCACCCCAAGAAATTAAATAAGCACATGCATATTGAAAGTCCATTATATTCTATAGTTAGGTAATAAATAGTACAAACATGAAAACAAATAATTTAAGTCGACTGTGACAGAAAAAAGAAATTCAAAAAGAAAATTTGAAAAAGAAATAGAAAATCAAAATCAACTAATTTAAATAGATAGACATGAGAAGAAACTCGGGGGAAAAAAAGAACAGTAAGAGAGTCATGGATAAAAGAGAGAATTTGAGATACATTTGTTAAATAATAATTAATGAATTAGCTTGACAATAAAAAGATCAAATAAAAACAAATGAATAATAAGTAGATAGATAAATAAGATAAATAAATAAAATTGACTGAGGAATGATCAATTTAACAAACAATCTCAATCAAAAGAACCAAATAGCGCATCTAAATGATAAACCACAAAAATAATCATTCCAAAAATTCAAATAAGCACATGCATATTGAACAACTTAAATTACTTGAAACTACTTGAAAGTTCATTATATTATAAACTTAGGTAATAAATAGTACAAACATGACAATAAATAATTTAAGTCCACCGAAAGAAAAATAGTAATTCAAAAAGAAAATATGAAAAATAAATAGAAAATCAAAATCAAATAATTTAAATAGATACACATGAGAAGAAACGTGGGGGAGAACAAATCGAGAAGAGAGTCGTGGATAAAAGAGAGTTTCTTGATAGATTTGTTAAATCATAATTAAAGGATGCATTAATATGACAATAAAAAGATAAAAAAAGAAACAAATGAATAATAAATATGATAAATAAAAAACTTAACTAATTAAAGGCCAGAAAAAAATAAGCGAGGAATTGCCAATGTAACAAACAATCTTAAATATAAGAACCAAATAGCGCATCTAAATAAAAAACCACAAAAATATTCACTCCAATAATTTAAATAAGCACATACGTATTGAATAGCTTAAATTACTTGAAACTCCTTGAAAGTCCATTATATTATAAAGTTAGGTAATAAATAGTATAAAGATGACAACAAATAATTTAAGTTGACCGTGATAGAAAATAGTAATTCAAAAAGAAAATATGTAAAGGAATCGAAAAAAAAAATTAAATAATTTAAATAGACACACATGAGAAGAAACTCGGGGGGGAAACAAAGAACGAGAAGAGAGTCATGGATAAAAGAGAGAATTTACCGATACATTTGTTAAATAATAATTAATGAATTATCTTGACAATAAAAAGATCAATTAGAAATAAATGAATAATAAATAGATAGATAAATATGAGAAATAAAAAATTTAACTAAGGAATGATCAATTTAACAAACAATCTCAAACAATAGAACCAAATAGCGCATCTAAATGAAAACCACAAAAATATTCATTCCAATAATTTAAATAAGCACATTCATATTGAACGGCTTAAATTACATGAAACTACTTGAAAGTCCATTATATTATAAAGTTAGGTAATAAATAGTACAAAGATGAAAACAAATAATTTAAGTCAAATGTGACAGAAAATAGTAATTCAAAAAGAAAATATGAAAACACACACACACACACACACACATGAGAAGAGAGTCATGGATAAAAGAGAGAATTTACTTATACATTTGATAAATCATAATTAAAGGATGAATTAACATGGCAATAAAAAGATAAAAAAGAACCCCTCGTCTTTGGGTTCAACTGGCGAAGGGGTCGGACTTCCTCACCTAAAGGAAAGAGGTTCGATCCCTGCGTTGGTCAAGGCGCTGGGGGAGGCATCCTAGGGGTCTAGGAAGCAGTGAAAACACTGGTAGAGGTGGAGACATGTGTACTCCCTCGCCATAATGCCCTGTGGATTGGGCTCCAAGGGCCCTTCCCTTGGATTGTGGGTGGGCCAAACCCCTTTCCTAAAATTTATGTATAAAAAAAACAAATGAATAATAAATAGATAGATAAATATGATAAATAAAAAAATTAACTAATTCAAGGGCAAAAAAAAATTAACTGAGGAATTACCAATGTAACAAACATTCTCAAACATAAGAACCAAATAGCGCATCTAAATGAAAAACCACAAAAAAATTCACTCCAATAATTCAAATAAGCACATTCATATTGAACGGCTTAAATTACATGAAACTACTTGAAAGTCCATTATATTATAAAGTTAGGTAATAAATAGTTCAAACATGACACCAAAGAATTTAAGTCAACTGTGACAAAAAAAAGTAATTGAAAAACAAAAAACAAAAAACAAATAGAAAATAAAAATTGAATAATTTAAATAGATACACATGAGAAGAAACTCGGGGAAAAAAAACACATGAGAAGAGAGTCACGGATAAAAGAGAGTTTCAGTTTCCTGATACATTTGATAAATAACAATTAAAGGATGAATTAGAATGACGATAGATGACATAGAAATAATTGAACAAAAAATATGAAAAGTAAAAAAATTAACTAATTAAAGGAAAAAAAAAATTGACTGAGGAATTACCAACGTAACAAACAATCTCAAACAAAAGAACCAAACAGCGCATCTAAATGAAAAACCACAAATATTCATTCCAATAAGTTAAATAAGCACATGCATAATGAACAACTTAAATTACTTGAAACTACTTAAAAGTCCATCAAATTATAAAGTTAGGTAATAAATAGCACAAATGACAAATAACAATTTAAGTCCACTGTGAACGAAAAATAGTAATTCAAAAAGAAAATATGAAAAAGAAATAGAAAATCAAAATCAAATAATTTAAATAGATACACATAAGAAGAAACTCGGGGGAGAGGGGGTAGAACACATGAGAAGAGAGTTATGAAAAAGAAATAGAAAATCAAATAATTTAAATAGATACACATGAGAAGAAACTCCGGGAGGGGGGATGTAACATCCCATTTGAAAACGGAGGAATATTTTTTTTATAAAACGTTTCCAAATATTTCAAGCAGTGTAGTCAGAGTAGAGCATTGGAGCGAGTAAGTAATTTACATTACATTCAAAAATATGGACCATAGTGTAAGAGTATTGGATTACGTTATCCGAATTCTTTAAAGAAACTAAAGAAACGATAAACAACGTAGACACGTCCCGGCCTACTTCGGTTGCTTGCCTCGATCGCCTAAGATTGGTCCTCCGCACGATGCTACAACCGAGATCCATTCCACATATGGATCTCGGGCAACGGTTAACCTTATGCTCAAATAAAACAAAGATACGTACAAATGAGATATTCATTTCAATACAAAGATATCATCACAAAAGCAACATCAGATGTATGATCAATAACATGGATAGAACATAAGCACAAAGCAAAGTATGTAAAGTCTCTCTCGACTAGTTCTCGCACATATCCAATGCCACGCCACTAACGTGTCCTCGCGCTAGGAATAACTCAAACGGCATTACCAATACTATAATCCGTGGGTAAAGCTGTAAGTATCTCCCGACGATTCTCAACAGTAACCTCGTCTATGAACGTATCTCTAACGCAAAAGTATATGAGCAGCATAGAGTTAGGGTTATAGTACGCGTCCGTACCTTAGTTGCAGATATCCGGCTCTTCCGGCTAAAAACGGTACTTTTGACGGCCGTACGTAAAACAGCGAAACAGCGGCTCAACAGCGGCAAACAGCGGAACGATGGAATTTCAATAGCGGTTCGACGTCAGAAGTATTCTAATCAGAATAATAACACACTTATGAATATTTGGCAGCATAACAGGCATTTTAGGTGAAAAAGACCATTTTGCCCTTACTACCCCTAATTGGCGGAATTTCGCGTAACTTCGTTACTTTGACCGTATTCCATTTCAAAATTATCCCCACTATGTTTTTACCTCGTCAGGCATATTTCAATGCAATGAGGCTTAAAAACAAGTATAGGAATAAATTTCGAAACTTCCTAGATCAAAACAACAGTTCTACTATAACTACCGAAAGAACTACGGAAACTAAAAGCTAAGGACAAAAGAACTTACTCGGAGCTAGGCAGAATTTTTGCAGAGCTTCTCTCTCTAGAATTTCGGCCAAGGAAGAGAGAAGAATGGTGTGAGAAATGAAGAAGAGGAGGGTGCTATTTATAGAAGAAATTCAGGACGTATCGGGAATTTTGTGCTTTGTTTTTGAACCGTTAGATCTAGGGTTTTGTAAGATGGAATCTTGACCATTCAAGGTCTTGGTCGACATCTAAGAGCCCAAAAATTCAAAGAATGAGTTGTCATCCAATGATGGCTCTTGCTTTATGGCCTCCGGTCCGATAAAGCTACCCGATCGGTGTCCGTTTCGCGCGATTTCGCAGAAACTAAAAAATCCGGGCGTGCAACTTTGAAGATCTTTTCATCCTCTTTCATATTATCTATTTTGATCCTTTTTTTGATCATATCCAGGTATTCTCCGGTGCGTCGGAAGATATTCGGACAAACGCGTCCGTTACGGAAATCGCTTCCGATAGAACCAACTTCGGACAACAATTCACCGAATCGTAAACGTCCAGTTGTTGCCTAACTTAATCTCGTGTTTAAAAAGACGCAATTGTTTCTATAGGTTCTCACTTTGCCTATCGACTCTACTCTATCTCGATCGGCTTTTCGTCTTATTTGAAATTAGGGGTTTTTCGGTTGCGGAAACAACGCACGGTAAATTCTTTCTTCGTGTAAAATTTCACTTGTTCTTAATTTGATCATCGAAAAGACTTTTACCTCTGGTTTACCTATGTAATTTATTTCTAACTTTTCCCCTCGGCCTGTCTATATGCTGACTTACCGCATTATATTATTATTTTATTCTAATTATCATTTTAATTATTTAAACAATTATTTTTAATTAAAAATAACCATAATTTCGGCCCCTTTATTTTAAAATTCAGTTTTAATTATTTTTTCATAATTTTTTCCATTTTTTTTAAAAAATATAATATTTTTTACCAAAATTCTCGTTTTACCCCCGCTTCGTTAAGGCTTAATCGTGCCTAAATTCTTCGTTTAGTGATCTTTTTAGGATTAGATTTCTTTATATATTTATCTTTACTAATTTACAGTATATTTTTATCTTACAAACTTCTATACTGATATTGTCATTTTATATCCTATGTAAAATATTAAAAATGTTTACCCCATTAGGTTACTTTATGATTCTGAAATGCTTTTCAATTTTTTCTTCATGTTATTTCCTCTAAAATAATTTATTAAATTCTCATAATTAGGGATAACACTTCCATATTGTTCTCATAATTTTTCATGATCTTTCAGTATTTATCATAATATTTTTAGACTGTTTTTATCACCATTATATCATTTTTAGTCATTCTGTTCATCAGATTTTTCTGTAACTTTTTCGACAATTTACTCGACAATTATAAAAATTTTATATAATAGTTTTAAACTCATGAATTTGCTTCATCAAAATATTCATTAATTTATCTTATCTCAAAAATTTCAGATTTGCTAAAATCCGGGTATTACAGGGGGGAGAACACATGAGAAGAGAGTTATGAAAAAGAAAATAAAAATAAAAATCAAATAATTTAAATAGATACATATGAGAAGAAACTCCGGGGGGGGGAGAACACATGAGAAGATAGTTAATATGTCAGAAATAGAAAATCAAAATCAAAAAATTTAAATAGATACACATGAAAAGAAATTTGGGGGCATGAAACTAGAGTCATGGATAAAAGAGAGAGTTTACTAATACATTTGTAAAATAATAATTAAAGGATGAATTAGCTTGACAATAAAAAGCTCAAATAGAAACAAATGAATAATAAATATGATAAATAAAAAAATTAATTAATTAAAGGCCAAAAAAAATAAGTGAGGAAATACCAACATAACAAACAATCTCAAACACAAGAACCAAATAGCGCATCTAAATGAAAAACCACAAAAATATTCACTCCAATAATTTAAATAAGCACATACATATCAAACAACTTAAATTACTTGAAATTGCATTATATGATAAAGTTAGGTAATAAAAAATACAAACATGACAACAATTAATTTAAGCTCCTTTGTGAAAGAAAAATAGTAATTCAAAAAGAAAACATGAAAAAGAATCATAAAATCAAAATAAAAAAATTTAAAAAAGATACACATTAGAAGAAATTCGGGGAAAAAAAAAGAAACACATAAGAAGAGAATTATTGATAAAAGAGAGAATTTACTTGATACATATGATAAATAATAATTAAAGGATAAGTTAGCATGACAAAAAAAAAGATAAAAAAAAACAAATGAATAATAAATAGATAGATAAATATGATAAATACAAAACTTAACTAATTAAAGCAAAAAAAATTAAGCGAGGAATTACAACGTAACAAACAATCTCAAACATAAGAACCAAATAGCGCATCAAAATGAAAAACCCCAAAAATATTCACTCTAATAATTTAAATAAACACATACATATTGAACAACTTAAATTACTTGAAACTACTTGAAAGTCCATTATATTATAAAGTTAGGTAATAAATAGTACAAACATGACAATAAATAATTTAAGTCCACCGAAATAAAAATAGTAATTAAAAAAGAAAACATGAAAAAGAAATAGAAAATCAAAATTAAATAATTTAAATCGATACACATGAGAAGAAACTCGGAGAAAAAAAAAAGAATGGAATAGAGTCATGGATAAAAGAGAGAATTTACCGATACATTTGTTAAATAATAATTACTGAATTAGCTTGACAATAAAAAGAACAAATAGAAACAAATGCATAATAAATAGATAGATAAATAAGATAAATAAAAAAATTAACTGAGGAATGATCAATTTAACAAACAATCTCAAACAAAAGAACCAAACCGCGCATCTAAATGAAAAACCACAAAAATATTCATTCCAATAATTTAAATAAGCACATGTATATTGAACAACTTAAATTACTTGAAAGTACTTAAAAGTCCATTAAATTATAAAGTTAGGTAATAAATAGCAAAAATGACAACAAACAATTTAAGTCCACTGTGAACGAAAAATAGTAATTCAAAAAGAAAATATGAAAAAGAAAATTAAAATAACATAATTTAAATAGTTACACATAAGAAGAAACTCGGGGGAGGGGGGGTAGAACACATGAGAATAGAGTTATGGAAAAGAAATAGAAAATCAAATAATTTAAATAGATACACATGAGAAGAAACTCAGGGGGGAGAGAACTCATGAGAAAAGAGTTATAAAAAGAAATAAAAATCAAATAATTTAAAAATAATGAGAAGAAACCGGGGGGGGAGAACACATGAGAAGAAGTTATAAAAAAAAAGAAAAAGAAAATCAAATAATTTAAATTGATACGGGGGGACATGAAACTAGAGTCATGGATAAAAGAGAGAGTTTTCGATACATTTGTAAAATAATAATTAAAGGATGAATTACCTTGACAATAAAAAAGCTCAAATAGAAACAAATGAATAATAAATATGATAAATAAAAAAATTAACTAATTAAAGGCCAAAAAAAATAAGTGAGGAAATACCAACATAACAAACAATCTCAAACACAAGAACCAAATAGCGCATCTAAATGAAAAACCACAAAAATATTCACTCCAATAATTTAAATAAGCACATATATATCAAACAACTTAAATTACTTGAAATTGCATTATATTATAAAGTTAGGTAATAAATAGAACAAACATGACAACAAATAATTTAAGCTCCACTGTGAAAGAAAAATAGTAATTCAAAAAGAAAATATGAAAAAGAATCAGAAAATCAAAATCAACAAATTTAAAAAGATACACATGAGAAGAAATTCCGGGGGGAAAAAAAAGAAACACATAAGAAGAGAATTATCGATAAAAGAGAGAATTTACTGATACATATGATAAATAATAATTAAAGGATAAGTTAGCTTGACAGCAAAAAGATAAAAAAGAAACAAATGAATAATAAATATATAGATAAATATGATTAAAAAAAATAACTAATTAAAGGCAAAAAAAAATTAATTGAGGAATTATCAACTTAACAAACAATCTCAAACATAAGAACCAAATAGCACATCGAAATGAAAAACCACAAAAATATTAACTCTCATAATTTAAATAAAACACATACATATTGACCAAATACTTAAATTACTTGAAAGTCAATTATATTATAAAGTTAGGTAATAAATAGTACAAACATGACTACAAATAATTTAAGCTCCAATAGTAATTCAAAAAGAAAATATGAAAAACAAAAAAAAAATCAAAAAGATACAATGAGAAGAAATTCGGGGGAAAAAAAGGAACACATAAGAGAATCATGGATAAAAGAGAGAATTTTATTGATACATATGATAAATAATAATTAAAGGATAATTTCATGATAATAAAAAAGATAAAAAAGAAACAAATGAATAATAAATAGATAGATAAATATGATAAATAAAAAAATTAACTAATTAAATGCCAAAAAAAAAAATTACTTGAGGAATTATCAACTTAATAAACAATCTCAAACATAAGAACCAAATAGCGCATCTAAATGATAAAGCACAAAAATATTAACTCCCATAATTTAAATAAAACCATACATATTGACCAAATAAATTACTTGAAACTACTTGAAAGTCCATTATAATATAAAGTTAAGTAATAAATAGTACAAACATGACAACAAATAATTTAAGTCCACCGTGAAATAAAAATATTAATTCAAAAAGAAAACATGAAAAAGAAAAAGAAAATAAAAATTAAATAATTTAAATAAATACACATGAGAAAAAACTCGGGAAAAGGGGGTAGAACACATAAGAAAGAGTTATGAAAAAGAAATAGAAAATCAAATAATTTAAATAGATACATGAGAAGAAAAAGGCGGGGAGAACACATGAGAAGAGAGTTATGAAAAAGAAATAGAAAATCAAATAATTTAAATAGATACACATGAGAAG
The DNA here is from genome assembly GCA_019022615.1 of Acacia melanoxylon. Taxonomy (NCBI): domain Eukaryota; kingdom Viridiplantae; phylum Streptophyta; class Magnoliopsida; order Fabales; family Fabaceae; genus Acacia; species Acacia melanoxylon. Next base: position 2,575,699 of record JAFJYJ010000014.1, read on the forward strand.
AAACTCGGGGGGGGGGGGGGCGGGGGGAAACACATGAAAAAGAAGAGAGTTATGAAAAAGAAATAGAAAATCAAAATCAAATAGTTTAAATAGATACACATGAGAAGAAACTCGGGTGGGGGGGGGGACATGAAACTAGAGTCATGGATAAAAGAGAGAATTTTAAGTCGATACATATGATAAATAATAATTAAAGGATAAGTTAGCTTGACAATAAAAAGATAAAAAAGAAACAAATGAATAATAAATAGATAGATAAATATGATAAAAAAAAATTAACTAATTAAAGGCAAAAAAAAAAATTAATTGAGGAATTACCAACGTAACAAACAATCTCAAACATAAGAACCAAATATCGCATCTAAATGAAAAACCACAAAAATATTCACTCCAATAATTTAAATAAGCACATACATATCAAACAACTTAAATTACTTGAAAGTCAATTATATTATAAAGTTAGGTAATAAATAGTACAAACGTGACAACAAATAATTTAAGCTCCAATAGAAATTCAAAAAGAAAATATGAAAAACAAAAAGAAAATCAAAAAATAAAAAAATTTAAAACGATACATAGAGAAGAAATTCGGGGGGAAAAATGGAACACATAAGAAGAGAGTCATGGATAAAAGAGAGAATTTACTGATACATATGATAAATAATAATTAAACGATAAGTTAGCATGATAATAAAAAAATAAAAAAGAAACAAATGAATAATAAATAGACAGATAAATATGATAAATAAAAAAATTAACTTATTAAAGGCCAAAAAAAAAATTACTTGAGGAATTACCAACGTAATAAACAATCTCAAACATAAGAACCAAATAGCGCATGTAAATGAAAAACCACAAAAATATTTACTACAATAATTTAAAAAAACACATACATATTAAACAACTTAAATTACTTGAAACTACTTGAAAGTCTATTATATTATAAAGTTAGGTAATAAATAGTACAAACATGACAACAAATAATTTAAGTCCACCGAAAGAAAAATAGTAATTCAAAAAGAAAATATGTAAAAGAAATAGAAAATCAAAATTAAATAATTTAAATCGATACACATGAGAAGAAACTCGGAGGAAAAAAAAATAGAAGAGAGTCATGGATAAAAAAGAGAATTTACCGATACATTTGTTAAATAATAATTAATGAATTAGCTTGACAATAAAAAGAACAAATAGAAACAAATGAATAATAAATAGATAGATAAAGAAGATAAATAAACAAATTAAGCGAGGAATGATCAATTTAACAAACAATCTCAAACAAAAGAACCAAACCGCACATCTAAATGAAAAACCACAAAAATATTCATTCCAATAATTTAAATAAGCACATGCTTATTGAACAACTTAAATTACTTGAAACTACTTAAAACTCCATTAAATTATAAAGTTAGGTAATAAATAGCACAAATGACAACAAACAATTTAAGTCCACTATGAACGAAAAATAGTAATTCAAAAAGAAAATATGAAAAAGAAATAGAAAATCAAAATTAAATAATTTAAAAATACACATAGAAGAAACTCGGGGGAGGGGGGGGAAGAACACATGAGAAGAGAGTTATGAAAAAAAATAGAAAATCAAAATCAAATAATTTAAATAGATACACATGAGAAGAAACTAGGGGAAAAATGAAATGAGAGTCATGGATAAAAGAGAGAGTTTACTGATACAGTTGTTAAATAATAATTAAAGGATGAATTAGCTTGACAATAAAAAGCTCAAATAGAAACAAATGAATAATAAATATGATAAAAAAATTAACTAATTAAAGGCCAAAAAAAAATAAGTGAGGAAATACCAACATAACAAACAATCTCAAACACAAGACCCAAATAGCGCATCTAAATTAAAAACCACAAAACTATTCACTCCAAAAAGTTAAATAAGCACATACATATCAAACCAACTTAAATTACTTGAAAGTAAATTATATTATAAAGTTAGGTGATAAATAGTACAAACATGACAACAAATAATTTAAGCTCCACTGTGAAAGAAAAATAGTAATTCAAAAAGAAAATATGAAAATGAATCAGAAAATCAAAATCAAATAATTCAAATAGATACACAAGAGAAGAAATTCGGGGGGGGGAAAAAGAAACACATGAGAAGAGAGTCCTAGATAAGTTAGCATGACAATAAAAAGATAAAAAAGAAACAAATGAATAATAAATAGATAGATAAATATAATAAATAAAAGAAATTAACTAATGCAATGCCAAAAAAAAAATAAGTGAGGAATTACCAACGTAACAAACAATCTCAAACACAAGAACCAAATAGCGCATCTATACAAGAAAAATAATAATTAAAGGATAAGTTAGCATGACAATAAAAAGATGAAAAAAGAAACAAATGAATAATAAATAGATAGATAAATATGATAAATAAAAAGATTAACTAATTAAAGGACAAAAAACAATAATTGAGGAATTACAAACGTAACAAACAATCTCAAACATAAGAACCAAACAGCGCATCTAAATGAAAAACCAAAAAAATATTTAGTCCAATAATTTAAATAAACACATACATATTGAACAGCTTAAATTACTTGAAACTACTTGAAAGTCCATTATATTATAAAGTTACGTAATAAATAGTACAAACATGACAACAAATAATTTAAGTCGACGAAAAGAATTCAAAAAGAAAATATGAAAAAGAGTAATTCAAAAAGAAAATATGAAAAAGAATCAAAAAATAAAAATCAAATAATTTAAATAGATAAAAATGAGAAGAAACTTAGGAAAAAAAAAACACACACACACATGGATAAAAGAGAGAATTTATTGATACATTTGATAAATAATAATTAAAGGATGAATTAACATGACAATGAAAACATCAAATAGAAACAAATGAATAATAAATGATACATAAAAATTAAAGGCCAAAAAAAAATTTAACAGAGAAATTATCAAACATAAGAACTAAATAGCGCATCTAAATGAAAAACCACAAAAATATTAACTCCAATAATTTAAATAAGCACATACATATTGAGCAACTTAAATTACTTGAAACTTAAAAAGTCCATTATATTATAAAATTAGGTAATAAATAGTACAAACATGACAACAAATAATTTAAGGTCCAATAGTAATTCAAAAAGAAAAAGAAAAAAAAGAAAATCAAATCAAATAATTTAAAAAGATACACATAAGAAGAAATTCGGGGAAAAAAAAAGAAAAACATAAGAAGAGAGTCATGGGTAAAAGAGAGAATATACTTTTACATATGATAAATAATAATTAAAGGATAAGTTAGCATGACAATAAAAAGATAAAAAAGAAACAAATGAATAATAAATAGATAGATAAATATGATAAATAAAAAAATTAACTAATTAAAGGCCAAAAAAAAATAAGCGAGGAATTACAAATGTAACAAACAATCTCAAACATAAGAACCAAACCGCGTATCTAAATGAAAAACCACAAAAATATTTACTCCAATAATTTAAATAAACACATACATATTGAACAGCTTAAATTACTTGAAAGTCCATTATAGTATAAAGTTAGGTAATAAATAGTACAAACATGACAACAAATAATTTAAGTCTACTGTAACAGAAAAAGAGTAATTCAAAAAGAAATTATGAAAAAGAATAAGAAAATCAAAATCAAATAATTTAAATAGATACACATGAGAAGAAACTCGGGGAAAAAAAAAAAAACACACACACATGAGAAGGATAAAATAAAAGAGAATTTTCGATACATTTGATAAATAATAATTAAAGGATGAATAAACATGACATTGAAAACATCAAATAGAAACAAATGAATAATAAATTATACATAAAAATTAAAGGCCAAACTTAAATTACTTGAAACTACTTGAAAGTCCATTATATTATAAAATTAGGTAATAAATAGTACAAACATGACAACAAATGGTAACAAATAATTTAAGTCAAAATATGTCGAAAAATAGTAATTCAAAAAGAAAATATGAAAAAATAGAAAAAAAAAAATAATTTAAATAGATACACATGAGAAGAAACTGGGGGGGAAAAAAAAAAAAAAACACATGAGAAGAGAGTCATGAATAAAAGAGAGAATTTAACATATGATAAATAATAATTAAAGGATGAGTTAGCATGACAATAAAAAGATAAAATAGAAACAAATGAATAATAAATAGATAGATAAATATGATAAAAAATAATAATTAACTAATTAAAGGCCAAAAAAAATAACGAGGAATAATCAACTTAACAAACAATCTCAAATATAAGAACCAAATAGCGCATCTAAATTAAAAACCACAAAAATATTCACTCCAATAATTGAAATAAGCACATACATATTGAACAACTTAAATTACTTAGTTTCAAGTCCATTATATTATAAAGTTAGGTAAAAAATAGTACAAACATGACAACAAATAATTTAAGTCCATTGTGAAAGAAAAATAGTAATTCAAAAAGAAAATATGAAAAAGAAATAGAAAATCAAAATCAAACAATTTAAATAAATACACATGAGAAGAAACTCGGGGAAAAAAAGAATATATGAGAAGAGAGTCATGGATAAAAGAGAGTTTCCGATACATTTGATAAATAATAATTAAAGGATGAAATAGCTTGACAATAGATGAAATAGAAATAAATGAATAATAAATATGATAAGTAAAAAAAAAATTAACTAATTAAAGGCCAAAAGAAAAAATTGACTAAAGAATTACCAACGGAACAAACAATCTCAAACATAAGAACCAAATAGCGCATCTAAATGAAAAACCACAAAAATATTCACTCTAATTATTGAAATAAGCACATACATATTGAACCGCTTAAATTACTTGAACCTACTTGAAAGTCCATTATATTATAAAATTAGGTAATAAATAGTACAAACATGACAACAATAATTTAAGTCGATTGTGACAGAAAAATTGTAATTCAAAAAGAAAATATGAAAAAGAAATAGAAAATCAGAAAATCAAAATCAAATAATTCAAATAGATACACATGAGAAGAAACTGAAAAAAAAAAAAAACACACACACACACACATGAAAAGAGTCATGGATAAAAGAGAGAATTTATTGATACATATGATAAATAATAATTAAAGGCAAAGAATTAATTAAATATGTAATGAGCAACTTAATAAAAGTTTTAAAGATATTGAAAAAAAATTAAGACAAATTTAACTAATTAAATAGAAGGAATTGAGCACATTTAACTGAAATAATTTAAATAATACAAACTTGGCAACAACAAAAAATTCAATAATGCCAACATATTAAGTATTAACGCGATCTAACAAAATAGTACATCTAAATTTAAATAGTACAAACACTCGAAACAAATATAATACCAAGTCTTGACTTAGCATGAAAATAAAAATTAGAAGAAATGATAAGAGAGTCATGACAAAAGTAGAAGAGAAAAATAATTATTAATTTTTATATAACAATTAAAAATATTATTAATTATTAAATAATAGAAATATTTTTGAATAATAAATATTATAAATAATAAGTAGTAATAAATAATGAATGGCAAAAAAAATGAAAACATAAATCCATTTAAATATGAGCACATAGTAAGAAGCTTAAACCACCCAAAAATCCACAAGCCCAATTATACAAAAGAGAAAACAAAATATTTTAAGCATCTCCTTTGGGTTTGTGATTTTTTTGACAACCAATAGTAACTATAATTAAAGAAGTAGCATTTTTAAAATTTAGCTTTCCTATTTGGCATGGAACAATAAAAGAACCTAGATCAAACAGGGGTAATGGAAAGAATGTATAAGAAACAAAAGGGAAAGAATAAGTAGAGAGACAAATTGAATGGGTCATAGATTGCAAAGACCTCAAGAAATGCAACCTTGGAGCCAAGCATACAATCCAAGTCATCAATCACAAATTGAGAAACCATGTTTAGACACAAAGCTTAGCAAGATTGAATCCAAGCAAGATAGACACACATGGGATATAAAGTGTATCACTCAGCTCACTTGCTCAGCTGCCTACTATAGAGCAAGAAATTAGAGTAGGAGCTGCACACTAGAAATAAACGTCAAGGCATGAAGGCACAAATACCTCACCATGCATAGAATCGTCAACAAATTGAATCCAAGCTAAGCTAATTACCCCACTTAACTAGCATCATCAAAGCAAGATCAAGTCTTTTCAAGCCTAGGCATATCAACAACATAGCATCACCTCAAACTAGCAATTTGCACCAGAAAAAGTTCTTTTATTTCCCTCAAAATTGTTCAAATTCTTTTTTTTAAGGAAAAAAAAATCAAAACAATGCATGCAACAATGTAGACACATTATTAAAAACCAAAATCAAAACAAGAAAAATCCAAAATGCCCTTCCCAAGTCCACAAGTCCGGCATGGGGAATTCTCTCATTAGCTTTGCAGTTGATTCACATTCTATTCTTCTGTAATAACCAACACCACACAACATAAAAGTCAAAATTTTCAGCCTTCCAAATAGAAATAAGATGAAAGTGAATTTATCCAAAACTATCCAAAGTCATGTTTTCTGACAATCATATTTGACAAGGGCTATTCATTTGGTAACTAGCAACAAAACAACACTCCACATGTTCAATTCTAGTCATACTTAACCTTAGGCCATAAGGATATGATGGAGAAGACTCAAAGCATATGTTTGGTTTGAGGGAAGGGGAGGGGAGAGGAAAAAAAGGAGGGGAGAGGAATACACTCAATTTTGAATTTTTTTTCCCTCCCCTCCTTTTTTTCCCCTCCCCTCCCCTCAAACCATGCATAGCCTAAGAGTCTCAAAATCAGTATTGTAATTGAAATATAGAAGGTACTTACAAAGACCCACGGATGAAGCCGGTCTAAAGATCTTCCTTGATAAAACCAAATGTCACAAAGAATAGAGATGGACAATCAAAGGAAGTGGCTCCCAAACCTATCAATTAATGCTCATTAATACAACAAAGATATGACTATCCAACTCCATTAAGTAGTGGAGGATAAAAATAGCTGTTATTGGTCAGTTATATCACTCTTAACAATTTCTTTTTTTCGCTTTGCTATCCACTCGGCAATAACAACCCGCAATGTACTCCCTATTTGTCTAATACAACTCGTATTCCAAAGCAAACCATGAAGATAAGCAATTCAATATATTAAAGGGAGGAAAGGGACAACCATATAGACAAAATCTTCTTAAGCTCTTGAAGCAAAAAATCTCAACACAAATGAGAATCATAAACCTCTTGACCATAGGCCTTTGTCCTTGAAAAATCTTTGTTGGTAGTGGTGGCTAAAGGCTCCTCAATGTAAGGTGGAGCCTGATCCTTTTGGAGTTCCTCCACATCAAGTTCCTTCAAGAAAGAAAAGGAATTAATGTGATCATCAGACATAGAGAAATGGACATAAGATATAATTATGTCCAGAGGAAATCGGCAAGAAAGAATCTCATGAGTAGAAACCATGCATATGCTTAATACTCCAAATCAAATTATGTCCATGCTATACTCTAGAATCATGATGCAAGGTAGAGAACTCATACTCAACCACAAAATGCAAGAGAATCCATTTTAAACGCCCCTATATCGCGTTGTAAATCAAGACCTTTAACCTTAACCAAAATGTCTTCTAAAAATCCAGAAGGTTGTCTTGTTGTCCTATCGGCCAGTTAGAGTATTACAATAGTAGACTCAATGTTTTTTATTGCTAATGAGTTATAAACTAGATGTGGCAGCATAACATTAATGGTTCCACCTAAGTCTAAGAGAGCATTATTGAACCTATTTGGCATGGAACAGTAAAGGAACCTGGATCAGCACATTTTATGGAAATTTGGGGTTTGAGAAGGCCTGAAACATTTGAACCAAGTTGAACTCGTTTGTTTGGTTTGCATATTCTTTTATGAGTGCAGATTTCCTTTAAAATATTTTCACAGCAAGGCATTTGTTCAATCAAAACAAGCATAGGCACATTTGCTTCCAATTTGCTATAACAGATTCACCATCTCTTTTTCAAACACACCACCATTCATCTTTTTCCCTAACAGATATTATTTAGGAAATGGAACTCTTTCAGATTAGGTTCTTTACCTTCACCTCGTGCATCTAGTCGCAACCACTTGCTTTTGCTTTCGGAATTTTCTTGCTAAACAAAGCATTACTTGCAAAAGTAGCTCTTTCATTTCTTGCATGAGTTTGGTCCAGATGAACTTGCTTCAATGGAATGTAACACTAGCCTTCACTAAGTTCTGGTTTAGGCTCAAACTCGATTATCGAAATTCCCGGTTCACATCTTTGTGATGAGTTTTAGCGATACTACTTCACCCTAGGTATCGGATATCTTGGTCATCCGCCACTTAGGAAATTCGAGTTAATGAAGTGTAAGAAAAATTAGGAGATGAAACAGAGAAGGAAATGAGGTCACCATATTTCGATGAATTGCAAAGCAACTATTTCTATGAATAAGAGAATTAGAAAGTAGAAATGCAGAATTCGCAATTAAAAGTGTTCTTGAATATGTTTTCCCCTAGAAGTTTAACCTAACCATCATCACCTTCTCAGAATTTTAGGAGATAAGAGCCTCTTTCTAGATAAATCTAAACACTGTTCAGATTTGATAATGAATCCAAGGTAGAAATTAATTCTAAATGCAATCAATCAACCTAAGGCACATGTGACATCATAGTCATAAATCTATCAACTCCATCAACAATCTTAGATCAACTGAAATAAGAAATCAAGCCTAATCACAATATGGTTCAAAACCGAATTGCATCAAGAAATAGACACAAATTCATCATTCCTAAAATAGACAAATCTGGTTATACATTCCAAATCAGAACATCCTACTCAGTTTAGCAGCTAGTAAACCAAATACAAGGAAGAAAGATGGAGAGTGATGACCGAAACTCCTCTTTAAGCTCCAAAGTTCAGCTTTAGTTGCATTTCTAGGAGATGAAGGATTTAGCCGACATAATTGAGATTACAAAGATTAAAAACATGATTCTCGAATCACTACAAGTGCTTTGCATGAATAGGTTGTAGAGCACCTAATACCGATGACACTACTTTTCAATATGTCCAAAAACGGAAAATATAGGAGTTATGACAAAGCGAGAGAAGTGGAGAGCTAAATAATGAGTTAATTATGTAAATGATGAAAATAAACTGTGCAGTGGAATTCAAGTTGTAAGTAGCTTTTAAAGAGAAAAAATTTCCCTTTCACGAAGGAATCCAATTCAAAATGAAAAAAAGGACGTGAAACAATGAGCACCACTACACATGTATGACCAAATTCAAACACCAAGCAAGACATCAGTAGTTAAAAGAAGAACCTAGAGAGGCTATGTAGAATACCCGTTACTTTTTACTCTAAACTCTAGCAAGATAAAAAAGGCAGAGGCAGCTCAAAATAGTTCTACACAAAGAACAATACAAGACTAGGCTCACATTCTCAAACAACAATAGTCAAATTTGTGTTTAAGCCTAAAAGGGGTGAAGAATAAGGCACATGTGACAACATAGTCATAAATCTATCAACTCCATCAACAATCTTAGATCAACTGAAATAAGAAATCAAGCCTACTCACAATATGATTCAAAACCGAATTACATCAAGAAATAGACACAAGTTTATCATTCCTAAAATATACATCCCAAACCGAACATCCTACTCGTTTAGCAAAGATAGTCATAAATCTATCAACTCCATCAACAATCTTAGATCAACCGAAATAAGAAATCAAGCCTACTCACAATATGATTCAAAACCGAATTGCATCAAGAAATAGACACAAGTTTATCATTCCTAAAATAGACAAATCTAAATATACATTCCAAATCGAACATCCTACTTAGTTTAGCAAACAAGTAAACCAAATACAAGGAAGAAAGATGAAGAGTGATGACGAAACTCCCTCTTTAAGCTCCAAAGTTCAGCTTCGGTTATATTTCTAGGAGAATGAAGGATTTAGCCGACATGATTGAGATTACAAAGCATCAAAAACGTGATTCGAATCACGCAAGTGCGTGCATGAACGGATCGTAGAGCAATTAAAAGCGATGACACTACTTTTCAATCGACCGAGACGAAAAATGTAGCAGTTATGACGAGAGAAGTGGAGGCTAGATAATGAGCTAATCATGGAAATGATGAAAATAAACAATGCAGTGGAATTCAAGTTGGAAGCAGGCTTTTAAAGAGAAAAAATTTCCCTTTCCCGAAGGAATCCAATTCAAAATGAAAAAAAGGACGTGAAACAATGAGCACCACTACACATGTATGACCAAATTCAAACACCATGCAGATTCGTAGTTAAAAGAAGAAACTAGAGGGGCTATATAGAATACCCGTTACTTTTTTTACTCTAAACTCTAGCAAGATAAAAATAGGCGAGGAGCGGCTCAAAATAGTACTACACAAAGAACAATACAAGACTAGGCTCACATTCTCAAACAACAATAGTCAAATTTGTGTTTAAGTCTAAAAGGGGTGAAGAATAAAATGCCTCCATATGCATAGTGCAAGTGCGTGGTTTTGAAAGATAACCAAGACAAGTTCTAGAGAATGTATGGTAAATGTGATGCTCACACAAAAAATAGAAATGTTCGGCCCAAAGATTACCTTCCATCAAGGGTTAACACTGTCAAGAATAGTTTATAAGGGCTAAATAATAACTATCCTAGGAATTTGTACAATCATCTCGTCAAATCAATGAGATGTAAAAAAAAAATGTTCCAGAAAGCGCATGACAAATACCAATGAAATTTTTAACTCATTCAACCCACATATAAGCCAGCTGCACCACCTTCTCCCAAAAGTGACTTGGAAATCTAATGGATTTAGGCATCACCAAAAGGAAATTACATGGTTATACCAAGACCCAAAACCTCCCATCTTCCTGGAAACATGAAAGCTAAATGTTCTCTCCTATAAAAGCCAGAAAGTAAACAGAAGTAATGCAAACTACAATTCAAAAATAATTTCTTCTTGATTAAAATTACACCTTCATAACCGAAGAACAGTTTCATTTCCTCCTTCGCTTCATTAAATAATAAGAAAATCATATTAGGACTTCAGAGATGGCCTCCAAGAAAAGAAGGAAAAGGGGGAACCCAAAATAAAAATCCAATTCGGATCTTTGAAGAATTTGAGAACATTAAAATATGGAGTTTGGTAAGAGGAACCGTACACGAGTTGGCAAAAAGCAGGCTATTAACAAATGAAAACGGTGGAGGCAGGGAACACCAAGGCAGTTCTAAAACTTGAAGGTTGCAGATTGGAAGGAAAATTAAAGGAAGAAAGTAAAAAGCCCAAGAAAATCAAGTAGGATGAACACGTTACATAAAGATAGAGGATCACCAACTACATCAATGCCCACCATTCAAATCATGTCACTCACCTCAAGTCAACTAGTAACATAGCAAAAACATTAATAGCGACGCAATGCAACCTTGATTCCCTCACTAGGTAAAGTGTTTTTACTCCCATCACTCAAGTGTTTGAAGGTTTGTCTTTGCTCTCCATCCTACCTATTCTCACTACCACGGGCTTGACCATAGTCCACATATCCACCTAAAAATCACTTATCAAGAATAAATCATCAGCACTTTTATTGCGATGTAATGTTGGCTTAAGCGGCATATAAAACAGGGGTAATGGAAAAAATGGATAAGAAACAAAAGGGAAAGAATAAGAAGAGAGACAAATTGAATGGGTTGCAGATTGCAAAGACTTCAAGAAATACAACCTTGGAGCCAAGCATACAATCCAAGTCATCAATCACAAATAGAGAAACCATTTTTAGACACAACGCTTTGCAAGATTGAATCCAAGCAAATAAATAACATGTCTTGTGAAAATGTAAATTAATCAATTAACAATTCATTGAGAATAAGGAAATAAATTAATTAACAAGATAATAAACAAAAATACACAACTTCAGGCAAAAAAAATAATGAATGCTAAATTATTGATAAAGAAACTATACAGTATTTGAAAGAAGGCATGGCAAAGCATGAATAGTTAAGTATTATAAATAATATTTATAAACAATAATAAATTCATGTGAAAAGATAAAAGTGAATAAAAATAAAAAATAATAAGGGGAGGATGAGAGCAAATCAATACATCAAACTATAAAGGGTTAAGATGCCTCTTCAAGTATGAAACTAAATCTCAAACTATAAAGATGATTTGGTTCTGACATGCATAATCAAACAAGAGGTGGTATAAGTTACGCCGTTGCTCTCTCATATTTAATGGCAGCCTCTTGCCACCTCAATAATTAGGTGGAAGCCAAATTCCATTAGTAATGGAAATGAGTTCCTTTAGATTCAGCTTTCCTCTCCGGTTGGAATTTCTTTCCAGCCACACTAATTTCAGAATTACATTTGCAATACAAACAACAAGCAAATAGCCAGTTTCCAAATCTGGAAATTATACTAAATTGCTGGTAAAATAACCATTTTAATCAAAATCTCCTAACTATATGCATTTATCTTATTCATGCCTAATTATGCAAATAATACTCAATATTCTTCATAAAATCCCACAAAAATGCTTATTTAACCATTTAAAAATAATGGTTTATCAAATTCCCCCACACTTGCACTTATGCACTCCCTAGGAAAAGATTCAATCAAGGAAATCCAATACAAAACCGAATAGATATATAAGTGAGAATGTAGCAAGCTTAAATCAAAATATGCAAGCATAGTAGTACATCATACATCAACTATCACAAGCGAAGTGCACAAATGCAGATTAAATAGTCCATGTACTTAGCCTAGCCAATAGTGAGTAATGCTTTAGAATACAACTTGGTCCTGTTTTGCACTTCTCACATTCCTCTCTCAAGGTAATTTCACTCCTCTCCACTAGTCCAACCCCTACCATAGGCTTGTAATGTGTCTACCATCTCCACCACTCATTATACACTAGAGTAATGAATCAAGAGGTCTTTGCTTTGGTTGTAATGTTGAAAAGGTCTAAGTGGAAATGGAAAAAGAATGGCACATAATCTGACATATACGCAAGTGATGAGAGATAATTAGACAATCAAACAAATGGCCGAAACTTCAAAGCATTTTCCGTCATGTACAAAGAAAGTTTAAGCATAAATCTATTGGTTCAAATTATATTCATAAGCTGATTTGGACAATTTGTTCTACCCTTTTCCTTTTCTCTATTTTTTCTGTTCTTTTGAAGACATTTTTGTTATGCCTTCTTTGCCTTTTTTTTTTCTTTTCTTATTTCTACACATAAGGCTTTTCCTTTCTCTTCCTTGCATTTTTCTCCTTTTTTTGTTTCATTTTTTTTTCTTTCTGCTTTTTTTTACACACACTCATATATTTTCCTTTTCTCTCTCCAAGAACAACTAATCAGCCATATCAAACTCAATAAGTGACATCATCAATGTTAACCAAGTACCAAAAGATACAAAAATGTATCAGTATCCAATTATTTTCATCTCAAAGGAAATTCTATCAAATACGAAATCGGGTCTCGTATAAAATCAGATTTGATGCATAAGTAAAGAAGAAATGAAAGTGATGGGCTCAATGGGGTTAGCAAGGGATTGATTTAAACGGCTTGTGTTTAGGAAAATGGGTGAAGAAATAGAATGCCTCAATCGTATTCATCACTCATGTGCAATCATTTGGCCTTGATTAAGACGCAAGACAAGTTCTAGAGGAAATTGAATGAAGTGGAGTATGCACACTGAATTTAGGAATGATAATAAGGCTCAAATCCTTCCATCAAGGTTTGTGCATTCTAAACTAACTCACACAAGGCTAAACCATGCACATAACCATTTTCAATGCATAAGAACATTCCACTTATGATACAAATTTTCCAGATGATAAACCACATAGTGGCATCAACATGTAAACAATACTTGCTTCATTCATTCAAGTTAAGTTCGGTTACGCATGTGCATCTAAGAAATTAGCAAAGTGCAAGTATTTAGAAAAATTCATAAATCAAGCATTGTTCAGAAACATTCAGATTCCGGACCGATTCTCAAAGCACCGTGAGAAGTTAAAGTCAACAATCAATAATTCTAGCAAAGGTATTATCCAAAAATCATGTATAATCACCTAGAAAATCCAATCAGCTAAACTCCTCCCGCCCTCATACTTAGCAATGACCTCAATGCAAGCTTAGGACAACCAAGGAGGTCACAAAAAATCATCACCCTAAAACTACCTTTTCCTAATGATTTAGTCCCTCCCCCACACTCATTTTAGGCAATCAAGTCCAACAAGTAATTTCACATGCAATTCAATATAGTAAAGGGAGGAAAGGAACAAACATGTAGACAAAATCTTCTTAAGCTCTTGAAGCAAAAAATCTCAACACAGATGAGAATCATAAAAATCTTGAGCATAGGCCTTTCTCCTTGACAAATCTTTGTTACTGGTGGTTCCAATTCCATGGCTAAAGGCTCCTCAATGTAAGACGGAGCATGATCCTTTTCGAGTGCCTCCACATCAAGTTCCTTCAAGAAAGAAAAGGAATCAATGAGAGCATCAGCCATAGAGAAATGGGCATAAGATATAAATATGTCTAGAGGAAATTGGCAAGAAAGAGTCTCATGAGTAGAAACCATGCATATGCTTAATACTCCAAATCAAATTATGTCCATGTTGTAATCTAGAGTCATGATGCAATGTAGAGAACTCATACTCCACCAAGCAATGCAAGAGATTCCATTTTAAACGCAGTTGTAAATCTAGACCTTTAACCTTAACCAAAATGTCTTCTAAAAATCCGAAGGTTGTCTTGTTGTCCTATCACCGGTTGGAGTATTACAATAGTGGACTCAATGTTTTTGATCCCTAATGAGTTATAAACTGAAATGTGGCATAACATTAATGGTTGCACCTAAGTCTAAGAGAGCATTATTGAAATTTAGCTTTCCTATTTGGCATGGAAAAAGTAAAGGAACCCGAATCAACATATTTTATGGAAATTTGGGGTTTGAGAATGCCCGAAACATTTGAACCAAGTTGAACTCGCTTGTTTGGTCTGCATATTCTTTTATGAGTGCATATTTCCTTTAAAATATTTTCATAGCTAGGCATTTGTTCAATCAAAGCAAGCATAGGCACATTTGCTTCCAATTTGCCAAAAAGATTCACCATCTCTTTTCTAACACACCACCATTCATCTTCTTTTTCCTACGATATGATTTAGGAAATGGAAGTTCTTTCGATTAGGTTCTTTACCTTCACTTCGTGAATCCATCATCCGCAACCACTTGCTTTTGCTTCCGGAATTTTCTTGCTATTTTCGTCACAAAAGATAAGTACAGAATTTTCGGCAAGATTACTTGCGATAGCTCCATCATTTCTTGCATGAGTTTGGTCCGATGAACTTGCTTCAATGGAATGTAAAGGTGGTCTTCACTAAGTTTCGTTCGTGCTCAAACTGATTATAGAAATTTCGGTTCAGTCTGTGTCATGGACAGTTTCAAACAAGACTTCACCTTAGGTAACGAATCTCTTGGACATCTAGCAACTTAGAAAATTCAGTTGATGAAGTGTAAGAAAAATAAGGAGGTGAAACAGAGAAGGAATTGAGGTCACTATATTTCTAATGAATTACAAAGAACTATTTCTATGAATAAGAGAATCGAAAGTAGAAATGCAGAATTTGCAATTAAAAGTGTTCTTGAATATGTTTTCCCCTAGAAGTTTCACCTAACCATCATCACCTTCTCTTAATTTTAGGAGATACGAGCCTCTTTTCTAGATAAATCTAAACACTGTTCGATTCTCGGATATTAAATAACTTTCATCAAATGAGTTTCAAGGGCTTGGATGATATAAAATAATAAAAGGCTATACTCTAAGAAAATGAAAATTTATGAAATAGCATATGTATTTCGACTTGTAACCACACTTCGGGAGCACGAGATAATATTTCCATAGGACAAAATCAATTTTTTTTTTAATTCAATTTTCAATTTGATTTCATTATATTTGGCGTACCAAAAGACCCCTTAGAATCATACAAGCGCTAAGAGAACAACAAAGTTGAGTTGAGCAAGGGCTTACCCAATCTCCAACCACAAAGAGGCTAACCAGTACGTCATTGTGGAGGACCTTCTTTCTCATCCAGGCATATGCGTCCAACAAGGCAAGCACAAAACTCCATATAGCAAACCCATTGAAGCTATCAAGTAACTGTAATACCAAAAAAGTTTTTTACAATAAATTTGTTCCTCAACTAACATCCAAAAATTTAATTGATGTAACAATATCAAAACTTTTACCAATCAATGATGGTGAATCAGTTTTGGAGAAACATGAATCATAAGCATTTCTTGAAAAATATGGAACATATACAAGAAAGGAAGGAATGAAAACTTATAATATGGGCATACAACCTACTACAATGAGGCTTTATTAACAATCTCCATCCTTAGTCAACTCCCTTTCCATCTTCCCTAAAATCCTAGTTTCCTACTTATATGCATTCATTATAATTGGAAGCTCACGTGCATGGACCTCCATGTACGGGAAGAACCAAAACACCAATGCCATTTGAAACTCAGTTTTTAATTTATTAGCATCAAAGCATATGAAGCTTAAGAGGAAAGCCTAGAAATATGACGGCAACATGATTAATCAAATAAATTCACTGGGGTAAACAATGATCTCATTCAAATTGTTTTGGGAACAACTGGGAGGGAGGAGAGGACCCAAGAAGAAATGCAGTATACTGGGAATACATAGCATAATGCTGCAATAATTAAATGGTTAATTACCATGTCCACAGTTAACATTTGCATGTAGCAGCTACATGGACCAAAGCAAGAGATTGTTGACCATGCACAAAAAAAAAGAAAAGAAAGAAACCATGTAAAAGCATGTAGTTTATTATCCAAATAGACAAAATGACGAATACATTCTGGATATTAAATAACTTTCATCAAATGAGTTTTAGGGACTTGGATGATATAATTTAAAAGGTTATACTCTAAGAAAAGGATAATTTTATGAAATAGCATATGTATTTCAGACTTGTGGATGGAGAGATATGTGTGCGTGCATCTACATTAACACAATGCCTCAACAATCATGCATGCACTGACATTTCTTCTTATTGAAAGTAAGGATTGCGGGAACATACAAATGACTCAACAAATTTTCATAATCGCACAAATCCGAAAAATTCCATAATCGCACAACTTGATGAGTTCCTTTCGGTTTGATTGTGCACAAATTTCAGAATCGAAGGACCAAAAAATCTAATAACAAAAAACCTCATTTCGAAAAGAGGGTAAAAGCCATAACATGTCAAGGGTATTTGAAGCCTATTAAATAAAATATAAGGGCTAACTTGAGAGGTCTTGCATTCAGTCAAAAAAATTCATATACTAAAGCTGCATATTAATGAGTAAGGGGCTAACTTGAGGTCTTGCATAAAAAATCTCACCAAATCTATATTCTATGAAAGGGTTGAAAAATTCATATACTTTCTTAAAAGGCAAAGGTGTAGCTTAACGGAGTAAGCCTAAAGCCTATAGGAAAGTAGTTTTTTTTTTCTTAATATGTAGCTTTATGTTTCTTCATTTAGTGCAAGGCGGAAGAAAAACACTACATCTAGGTGCAAAATGATGCATCTAGATAAAATCGTATGCCACATGGACCAGATTCGTAATCAAGACATGAGAAATATAGTAACCAAAGTGCATGAATTTGAAATATAAGTCCTCATCAATCAAGACCATCGAAACACAAAACAAATGTGCACCGATTAAATGAATTCATAAATAAGAGCATATAATATAATTCTAAAAATTTTCATTACTTCACAAATTCTAAAAAAAATTCCATAACAGTTGGGGAACATGAAAGAATCAAGTTTGATAGTAAGTGAAGCTCTAGTGCCCAATCGGTATGTGTAATACCCGGATTTTAGCAAATCTGGAATTCTTGAGATAAGAGAAATTAATGAATATTTTAATGAAGTAAATTCATGAGATAAAACTGTTATAGAAAATTGTTATAATTATAGAGTAAATTGTCAAAAAAGTTACTGGGGAAAATATGATGAACATAATGACTAAAAATGATATAATGGTGATAAAAATAGTGTAAAAATATTATGATAAATAATTTGAAAGATCATGAAAAATTATGAGAAAAATATGGAAGTGTTATCCTTAATTATGAGAATTTAATAAATTATTCAGAGGAAATAACATGAAGAAAAGTTTAAAAAGCATTTTTTAATCATAAAGTAACCTAATGGGGTAAACATTTTTAAATATTTTACATAGGATATAAAATGACAATATCAAGTATAGAAGTTTGTAAGATAACAATATACCGTAAATTAGTAAAGATAAATATATGAAGAAACCTGATCCTAAAAAGATCACTAAACGAAGAAATTAGGTCTCGATTAAGCCCCAACGAAGGTAGGGGTAAAACGAGAATTTTGGTAAAAAATATTATATTTTTAAAAAATGGAAAAAATTATAAAAAAATAATTAAAACTGAATTTTAAAATGAGGGGGCCGAAATTATGGTTATTTTTAATTAAAAAGAATTGTTTAAATAATTAAAATGATAATTAGAATAAAATAATAATATAATGCGGTAAGTCAAAGCATATAGACAAAGCCGAGGGGAAAAGTTAGAAATAAATTACACAGTAAACCAGAGGTAAAGGTCTTTTCAGACTGATCAAATTAAGAACAAGTGAAATTTTACACGAAGAAAGAATTTACTGTGCGTTGTTTCACAACCGAAAACCCTAATTTCAAATAAGACGAAAAGTTGATCAGATAGAGTAGAGTCAAATAGGCAAAGTGAGAACCTATAGAAACAATTGCGTCTTTTCAAACACGGGGTTAAGTTAGGCAACAACTGGACATTTTACGACTCAGCGAATTATTGTCCAGAAGTTGGTTCTATTGGAAGCGATTTCCGTAACCGGACGCGTTTGTCCGAATATCTTCCGACGCACCGGAGAATACCTGGATATGATCAAAAAGAGGATCAAAATAGATATTATGAAAGAAGATGAAAAGATCTTCAAAGTTACACGCCCGGATTTTTGAGTTTCGCGAAATCGCGAAACGGACACCGATCGGGAAATTCTATCGGATAGGGCATAAAGTAAGCTTGAGTCACCATTCTTGGACCAATTGCTTGCTGCCACATCACCCCCTATGTCGACCAAGAGCTTCCCATGGACAAGAATTAACCACCAATTAGCCTTGATTTTACATGGTTATAAGGTAGGGAAAAATTACAAGATTTGGAATGTGGAAATTACCAAAGTGGCACAAATTTTGCCTATATAAAGGCATGAGCACCTCTTGGATTTTCACATCCATTCTCAAGCTAGAAACCGAATCTAGAGGGAGAAATAAGAGAGAGAAGCTCTGGAAAAAAAATTGTGAAGAAGTCTTCAACGGGTAAGTTCTTCGGTCTTAGTTTTTAGTTTCCGTAGTTCTTTCGGTAGTTATAGTAGAACCGTTGTTTTGATCTAGGAAGTTTTTAATTTACTCCTATACTTGTTTTTATGCCTCATTGCATTGAAAGATGTCTGACGAGGTAAAAACATAGTGGGGATAATTTTGAAATGGAATACGGTCAAAGTAACGAAGTTCTGGCGAAATTCCGCCAATTAGGGGTAGTAGGGGCAAAATGGTCTTTTTCACCTAAAATGCCTATTATGCTGCCAAATATTCATAAGTGTGTTATTATTCTGATTAGAATACTTCGACGTCGAACCCGTCGAAATTCCATCGTCTCCGTTGCCATTTTGTTGAGCCCATTTGTTTATTTGCTTTTTACGTACGGTCAAAAAGTACCGTTTTTAGCCGGAAGAGCCGGATATCTGCAACTAAGGTACGGACGCGCATCGTAACCCTAACTCTATGCTGCTTATATACTTTTGCGTTATAGATACGTTCATAGACTGAGGTTCTGTTGAGAATCGTCGAGATACTTACGACTTTACCCACCGATTATAGTATTGGTAATGTCGTTTGAGTTATTCCTAGCGAGGACACGTTGTGGCATGGCATTGGATATGTGCAGAAGTAGTCGAGAGAGAGACTTTACATACTGCTTTGTGCTTATGTCCTGTCCATGTTATTGATCATACATCTGCTGTTTGCTTTTGTGATGATATGCTGTATTGAAATGAATATCTATTGTACGTATACTGTTTTATTTGAGCATAAGGTTAACCGTTACCTGAGATCCATATGTGGAATGGATCTCAGTTGTAGCATCAGGGTCTGGAGGACCAATCTTAGGCGATCGAGGCAAGCAACCGAAGTAGGCCAGGACGTGTCTACGTTGTTTATCGTTTCCTTTAGTTTCTTTAAAGAATTCTGGATAACTGTAATCCAATACTCTTACACTATGGTCCATATTTTTGAATGTAATGTAAATTACTTACTCGCTCCAATGCTCTACTCTGACTACACTGCTTGAAATATTTGGAAACGTTTTTTTTTAAAAAATATTCCGCCATTTTCAAATGGGATGTTACAGTATGCAATACAACAAACATCCCCATCTCTTCGATCCCAATGGTAATTTGAGAAGATGCGAGAGAGAGAATATAATAATCGAGGAAGCAAAAAGAGGACATGAACGCAATGACTCGACAATCATGTTTTCTGAAGAATTTCTTAGTAAGATTTGCGAAACATACAAATTACACAACAAATTTTCATAATCGCACAAATCCTAAAAAATTTCATAACCGCACAACTTGATGAGTTCCTTTCAGTTTGATTCTGCACAACTCTCATTTTCAGGGTCTCACACGTCAATAAGGGTGAGTTTGGATTGCCCAAGTCTCTTTTCATTTAATGCAAGGCAGAAGAAAAACACTATTTCCAATGAAAATTAGGAAAGAACATAAATAGTTCGATAGGAAATTTTGTTTGACTAAAAAGAGAAAAAGAAACACACTTCCTCACAATGAAAATGTGCGTGTGAAAAGAAGAAGAGCATCAAATAATCAAAGTAGCATTTAGACAACTAATAGAATTAATATTTTTCGGACCAACTCTTGATCTTCCAAGTATTTTTCAAAACAAAGGGATTAATACTTTAGACGGGGAAAAAGGACGAGATTATGAAAAAAAAAATCAACAAATATTATATAGGGTTTAAGATTTGAGGGGGAAAAAAATTCACGGGTTAAGAGACTACGGCCGTGAATGTTGTCCAGGGGAAACTCACTTTTCATTAACTTGTAGCTGGCGTGAAGCCAAAGGAATTCTACACGGCTTAGCTACAATGATCTGTAAGGAGAGACACTGCTAAGCGATGGAGGAGGTCAGCCGAGGGATGAGATTTTATATATATATATTGATATGAAACCGATAGGGTAACAAAATCGAGGGAGAAGAAGCAAAAGAGTAAGAGAAAAACATTGAGAATCCGAGAGGAAAATTGGCTAAATAATCTTGTTGCTTACCAAGCTCGAGGCATTCTCCCTTTCGCGAGCAGATTTTTTTTTGGTAGAGCGTGACCTTTCTCGAGCGAGATGAAGGAAGAAGGAATGATGAAGAAGGAACAACGGGGGCACGGGGCTGAATGAATTCGGGTCGGTTAGGGCTTGGGTAAAGGAAAAACAGAAAAATAAAATAATAAAAGTAATGGCTACTAAATTATAAACGGTCCATCTTCTTGGGGAGGCAACGGCTAAATTGAGATGCAACAGAATTTTTACTCATAATAAATGCAACAAATTTGAATAAACGGTTTGATCTCGGTAAATTAAATCATTACGGTTTGAAAACAATTTTAAATGAACTTGTGCGATATCGGGAATCAATAGTATTGAAAATTGAAATGCAATGAATATTTTTTATAATAAATATAAGAAAAGTGACTATCTCCCCTTTTTTTGCCAATTTTGTTTTTTGTTAGAGAGTGAATACTTTTATTATGATACATTTTTTGAAGTGGTAAAGTAAATATTAATTGTTCTTTCGCCAAAAAAATTTTAATCAAAAAATTATAAATTTAAATAAAAAACATCACACATTATCATTTTATCACTTTTATTTAAAAGAAATTAAAACAATCAACTCGCTTTTTACAAAGTGATAATACAACGAAAATACAAGCCAATGATGATAGTAATCGCTTCTATATATGATCTTGAAGAAAAGGGCTTATGTGAGTATAGAAATTTAATTACTATCTCAAAACTTACTCTTTCACTCTTTTTTAAATTTAATTTATGTGAATTTACGGAATTTCTTTATTTGTTAAGGGTAAAACTGTGAAAGATCCTATCGGAGTATATCTTTAAAATCGGATACCTGTGACGCAAAAATCTTCAATGACGATTGACAGCAAACAACTTTCCTTGCTATGGCTTGTAATAACATGTATGTGGTGAACGTGACTACGTGAGTAGATATTTTGCCAAACTAAACTACAAATATGAGCAAAAGCAAACAAGTGGGCGGAAAGATTTTCCGGAGGGATCACTTATGTCACTCTTGTCCTTTATGTATTGTGGTAAAAATTATAATTATTTAAGAGGACCAAATTAAATACACAAAGATAAATTTAAAATATTAAGTTGTACTTAACTAAGCCTCCTACGTTTACTCTCACCACATCTCACATAGGATACTTATATTATAAAATAATTTTATCCAGCTAATTATATTTAAAACTAAAAGAGTATAATTATTAATCAAACTAAAATTTTAGTTTTTTTAATAAAAAATTAAAACTAAAGTATACTGAATTTTTCTCTCTTTCATTGCAATAACGTTGCATGTCTTGTATTATTAAATTGATTAAGCAAGTATGTAGCACCAGAATCAAAGATAAAGAGAGAAGAAAGTTTTTAAGTCTGAGAAGGAAACTGTTTTTTCATACATATATGTATGAAAACAACCCACACACGAATGGATAAATGAGAAAATATATACGCACATGCCAACAATTATGTGTAACCGTGTATACTAACAACAATTTTAAATTACAGATTGACAGGGTTATGCAATACCTAGGAAGTACTAGCCTATTATATTCTGTGGGGAAAGTATTGGTCCAGTTCAAATAATAAAACTTAGCTGTTTCACCTAAAAGGTTTTCTATGTAGTTAACCTTTTCCTGGTTGTTGGCGAAGGCAATATTTGAACAATGCAAGATTGTTGAGGATTCCCATCGCCCTATTACTTCTTCCCAAAGTTGTGGGGGAGTTCCTGCAAGAACTAACACAGAACCATCATTAACATTTGCACGGGGAAGATTACTGACATACTCATATAGATAGTTTCTTCCTCGCTGCCTTCCTTGTTGTTGTCCTAACATTGGGAGTGGGGGCTGCTGTTGATTCCCAAAGTTTGGCCTCGGTATATTCGAGCCACGATGTTCAGGGATCTGTGTGAAGTTAGATGATGCTGTGCTTTCGTTCATGAGTATAGGAGTCTCTTCATCCCATTTTGGAGGTAAAGACTGATGTGGGTACGGTAAATCATACTCATTATTTTCTAATAAAGTGTTCACATTTAGCATGGCAAAGGTTTCTGTACTACCCCCCACGCTTCGCTGACACTCTGATGCAAATGGGTTAGTAAAAATTTTGGGGTATTCACCATTATATTTACAAGGAATTAACAAAGAACAGTCATCTGAGTGAGGTATTTGGTCAAAATCCTATGACCAATCATAATCAGGGTAATATTCATATAACAATTGTAAGAGGTCAGGGTTGGATTCTAGGATGACTAGCATGGGGTTACCATATTCATCATCATATTCTGGTTCAGTTACCCCTTCCGTTTTATAATCGGAAAAACGAATACCTACTGATTTATTATTTTTTTCCCAGAAGCTTGTTCGAGCAGGCACTAATGACTGTGTGGTTGGCAGAGTGATGTTCCATTCTTTGCCAGCCAGCTCTTTTGATGTGAAAGTCTTTCCTTCAATGGCTTTTATGCCTTGGCTTCCTAGGTATTGCATAACCCTGTCAATCTGTAATTTAAAATTGTTGCCCACACACGAATGGATAAATGAGAAAATATATACGCACATGCCAACAATTATGTGTAACCGTTTGTAATACCCGAATATTAGCAAATCTGGAATTCTTGAGATAAGAGAAATTAATGAATAATTTGATGGGACAAATTCATGAGTTTAAAACTATTATAGAAAATTGTTATAATTGTCGAGTAAATTTTCGAAAAAGTTATAGAAAAATCAGATGAACAGAATGACTAAAAATGCAATAATGGTGATAAAAACAGTCTAAAAACATTATGATGAAATGCGAAAGATCATGAAAAATTATGAGAAAATTATGGGAGTATTATCTTTAATTATAAGAATTTAATAAATTATTTCAGAGGAAATAACATGAAGAAATGTTTAAAAAGCATTCCGAGAACCATAAAGTAACTTTATGGTGTAAACATTTTTAATATTTTACATAGGATATAAAATGACAATGTCAAGATAGAATTTGTAAGATAATAATATACTGTAAATTATAAAATTATCAACCATTGGTAAGAGAATGATTAGATAATTACTAGCTAATTGATTCATTAAAACAAGAGAAATATAGAAAGTTAAGTTTATGGTAAAATCCTTAATTAAGAGATTAATTTGGTAATTAGCATAAAATATACTTACCGATTATGATAAAAAGATTAAGAAAAATTAATAAAGATAAGTGTATGAAGAAATCTAATCCTAAAAAGATAACTAAACGAAGAATTTAGGCACGATTAAGCCTTAACGGGCGAGGGTAAAACGAGAATTTTTGGTAAACAAATATTATATTTTTTAAAAATGGAAAAAATTATGAAAAAATAATTTAAACTGAATTTTAAAAAGAAGGGGCGAAATTATTGGTATTTTTAATTAAAAAGAATTGTTTAAATAATTAAAATGATAATTAGAATAAAATAATAATATAATGCGGTGAGTCGGCTTATAGTAAAGGGGGGAAAAGTTAGAAATAAATTCTACAGGTAAACCAGAGGTAAAAGTATTTTCAGACTGGTCAAATTAAGAACAAGTGAATTTTTACACGAAGAAAGAATTTACCAGACGTTAATTTCCGCAACCGAAAACCCTAATTTCTAATAAGACGGAAAGCTAATCAGATAGAGTAGAGCCAGATAGGCAAAGTGAGAACCTATAGAAACAATTGCGTGTTTTCAAACACGGGGTTAAGTTAGGCAACAACTGGACGTTTTACAATTCAATGAATTGTTGTCCAGAAGTTGGTTCTATCGGAAGCGATTTCCGTAATCGGACGCGTTTGTCCGAATATCTTCCGACGCACCGAAGAATACTGGATATGATCAAAAGAGGATCCAAATAGATAATATGAAAGAGGATGAAAATACCTTCAAAGTTACACGCCGGATTTTTGAGTTTTGCGAAATCGCGAAACGGACACCGAGGTAGCTTTATCGGGCCGGAGGACATAAAGCAAGAGTCATCTTGGATGACAACTAATTCTTTGACTTTTTGGGACCCCTTGATGTCGGCCTTGACCATGGATGGCCAACAATGCTTTGTCCTCAAAAATGCGATCCAACGGCCGTAATCCGTCTGAAGACTTTTGTGTTAATTCCCACCTTGTCCCTCCCTTCTTCTATAAATAGCAAGCACCTATCCTCTCATTCTAGAGAGAGAAGCTCTGGAAAAATTCTGCCTTGCTCCGAGTAAGTTCTTCTGTCCTTAGCTTTTAGTTTCCGTAGTTCTTTCGGTAGTTATAGTAAAAACCTAGTGGGGATAATTTTGAAATGGAATAAGGTCAAAGTAACGAAGTTCTGGCGACATTCCGCCCAATAGGGGTAGTAGGGGCAAAATGGTCTTTTTCACCTAAAATGCCTGTTATGCTGCCAAATATTCATAAGTGTGTTATTATTTTGATTAGAATACTTCTGACGTCGAACCGCTGTCGAAATTCCATCGTTTGTTTGCCATTTGTTTTTTGCTTTACGTACGAGTCAAAAAGTACCGTTTTTAGCCGGAAGAGCCGGATATCGCAACTAAGGTACGGAGGCGTACTATAACCCTAACTCTATGCTGCTTATATACTTTTGCGTTATAGATACGTTCATAGAGGCGAGGTTCGTTGAGAATCGTCGGGAGATACTTACTGACTTTACCCACGGATTATAGTATTGGTAATGCCGTTTGAGTTATTCCTAGCGGCGAGGACACGTTAGTGGCGTGGCATCGGATATGTGCAGAACTAGTCGAGAGAGAGACTTTACATCGCTTTGTGCTTATGTTCGTCCATGTTATTGATCATACATCCGCATTGTTTACTTTTGTGATGATATGCCGTATTGAAATGAATATCATTGTACGTATCTTTGTTTTATTTGAGCATAAGGTTAACCGTTACCCGAGATCCATATGTGGAATGGATCTCACCGTAGCATCGTGGTCGGAGGACCGATGTTTGGCGATCGAGGCAAGCGGCGGAGTAGGCCAAGACGTGTCTACATTATCTATCGTTTTCTTTAGTTTCTTTAAAGAATTCGGATGATTTGTAATCCGATACATTTACACTATGGTCCATATTTTTGAATGTAATGTAAATTACTTACTCGCTCCAATGCTCTACTCTGATTACTCTGCTTGAAATATTTGGAAACGTTTAAAAAAAAATTCGCCGTTTTCAAATGGGATGTTACATTTTTGGTATCAGAGCAGTAGTCCTGGCATTGATATGACTATGTTATTACGGACAATATGGTAGGACAGTTAAGGCTAGTCTATGTGGGTGTGGCCAATCAGTCGCCATAGAGTTGGTGAGGTCCCCATGATAGACACTTATCTGGCCATTCTGTTCGGTTAACAGAGTTATGTTCAAATTAGCCTTTTTCAAAAAACTTTGAGCACTTTTTGGAAAATGAGTATTGATATGACCTAGTGCAATGTGTAGAGATGAATAGAGACAATAATCCGTTCGTTTGGTGGTATGGGAGATGGAATCGGACCGCTAGGAAGTCGGTGGGGACTGAGATGATAGGAAGAAGACTGAACCCTGATCCAAACTACCCTCCACGAGAACCAAAGCTTGTACAACCGTACACCGCCCGCGTACGATTATGTACCGGTGATGACGTTGACTATCTTTATTTACGGACCCCGATAACTCCGAACCCCGCATCACCCGGACCGGAATACCCAGATCATATTTACGATCCCGAACCGGTAGAATCAGAGGAAGACCCGGAGGAAGACCGGAACTCATGTATGTTGAAGATGCACCTGTTGCAACCCCTGATAGTTCAACTCACTCTTCTGTAGGAGACAACTTCGATCTCCGGACATCCAAAACCTCGATACCGAAGAAGTCACCCTTGACGATTTTCACTTCGTGTTGGGCGATGAATACGGCCTTAACCCAACAATTAGAATCATTTTACTTGTTTGCGAACACGTCTACAAACACTTCAAAAGAAAGGTATCGACCTTCCTTCACTTGGTTCAAAATTCTCAAAACCGAGAGGAACCCACATTCGCCGGAGATCGGGTCGATCCACTCCCTTCCGTTTCCCGTGACCCGTTTTTGGGCTAGAATCACTAACGAACTGCCGGACGAAGGCCCTATTGTAGACGCTCGTATCTATCTTCGTTATCGAAAAGCATAGTGCACCAAAGACACATGTAGAAAGAGTGAGACGGTGAAAGAAAGTCTGTGGAACCATAGATAGAGGCTATATAGTATATTATTGTTTTAAAACTCTCTAAATGCCCTGAGAGATTGTGAGATATTCTGTTAGAATAAAAGGGATTGTAGAATTTTGTATAGATTAGGATATGACCAACGTCGAGGTCAAGTTGTACAAATAAGATGCATTAATAATATATGTTGTTTTTGTGTGCTTATTTCTGTACTAATTCCCTTATTCCTATCTCTTGTTATAAATAAAAAGGTATAAACCTAAAGCATGGCGAACCTAAGAAATAGGGGTCGTGGACGAGGCCAAACTAGAGGTAGAGGACGTGGTCGAGGCGCATGACCTCAAAGAAGTCCAACACCCGAGCCCGAGAATAACCAACCTGAGCGGATCGAGTTACAAGAAGTGAAGCAAATGCGCAAGAGCAAAGAGCTCTTATTAACGTACTCTGGAAGAAAGACAAGCCGTAAATCAACAAAATGAAGAAGGCGATGAGTCGAGGGATCTCGATCACCTTCGCCTGAAAGAGCTTTGGTAGTTCTACCTCAACGAAATAGAGAGGTGGAAGCCACGCAACATTGGGTAACTCAATTCTGTAAATTGAAACCCCCGGTTTTCCGCGGCAAGACTGATTCAACTAAAGACTGGCTGATGAGGTTAGATAAGATATTTGTGGTCTTAGACTATCCCGAAGACCGCAAGGCCCGGTGACAATCTACAACCGGAAGGAGATGCCGACCGTTGGTGGAAGACCGTGGCGAATACATTGCGGGCACGCGTTTGCCTGTGACTTGGGAGAAGTTCTTGGAAAAGTTTAACGAACAATATTTCCCTCCTCGTTACAAGTAATAAAAGAGTCGAATTCTTACATATTCGACAAAACCATGATGAGTCATTCGAGGATTACTTCGCGATTCACCAACCTATCTCGATACTCGTCATATCCGAAGACCAACGACAACGAAAACCGGAAGGCGAGTCGATTGGTAGATGGTCTGAGGTTTGAGATTTGGGAAAAGCTGGTGTCACAGCAATTTCCGGATCTGATTCAAGCGATAGAATCATGCCGTCTAGTCGAGCGTAATCTGAAGGAGCTCAGGAGGATCAGACATCTCAACAACAACAACACCAACAATGCAAACCGTGGCGGGTCAAGTCGCGGAGGTTCTTCGCAGAAGAGGAAGGCACCATGGAACAACTCCCGAGGCAGAGGCAAGAAGCCGTTCCCACAAGGGCAACAAGGTTATCCGGTCAAGCGGGGACCCAAACTTGCCCAAAGTGCGAAAGGACCATCCCGGATCCAAGTTTGTGATGGGAAGCCAATCTGCTACAAGTGCCAAAAACCGGGCATATCAGCCGGAACTGTCTAGGAGATTGCGCGGTGGCAAGACCGCGAGCTAAGGCCGGTTTTTTGCGCGATCGATACGGAGGCCGAGAGTCTCCGAGAGATGGTGCAAGGTATCGTTATTATCAACGGAAATCTACGCAAGCATTGTTTGATACGGGTGATAGTCATTCGTTTATTTCCTATGATTGTGCAAATCATCTAGGAATGCATGCCTCTAGATTGTCTTATGATCTGATAGTATCTACACCACTTGGCTTGAAATCCTTAGCTTATGATGCATGTATTGATTGTACCGTGAGCGTTGATGAACGAGTTTCAAAAGTGGACCTTATCCGACTGCCACTTCATGGCATAGACGTCATACTCGGTTTGAATTGGCTAGCAACGAGCGGTGCGATGATCAACTGTAGCAGCAAGAAGATAACATTCTTCGATTCACCTAGAGAGACAAAGTTGATGTAAGCCTGAATTTTTCTCTACGGCTACGGAGGCCGACGGATGCATGAAGGAGGGATGCCAAGCATATATGATCTTTTCTCGGTTAAAGCTGACGAGAGCTTTCACTTGAGAACATTCCCGTTGTAAACGAGTTTCTGACGTGTTCCGGAGGATCTCACCGAGCTACCTCCTACGAGAGAAGTCGAGTTCACCATTGAATTGATGCAGGTACGGGATCAATTTCAAAGGCGCCGTATCGTATGGCTCCAAATGAGATGCGGGGAGTTGAAGAAACAACTTGAAGAGCTATTACGAAGGGGTTCATCCGACCCGGTGTATCATCGTGGGGAGCCCCAGTGCTATTCGTTAAGAAGAAAAATGGAAGTTTCCGACTCTGTATCGACTACCGTGAACTCAACAAAGTAACCGTCAAGAACAAATATCCACTTCCCCGGATTGATGATCTTTTGGATCAATTATCTGGTTCCATTTGTATTCTCAAAGATCAATTTACGTTCGGGATATCATCGTTGCGAGTCAAAGACGATGATATTTCCAAGACGGCTTTCAGAACCAGATATGGGCATTATGAATTCCTTGTGATGCCTTTCGGATTGACCAATGCACCTGCGGTATTCATGGATTACATGAACCGTATCTTCCGACAACACCTAGACCAGTTTGTGGTGGTGTTCATTGACGATATACTCGTCTATTCCAAAAGCAGAAAAGAGCATGAAGAACATCTGCGCCTAGTATTGAGCATACTAAGAGAGAAGCAGCTCTACGCAAAGCTGAGCAAATGCGAATTTTGGCTGCCGGAAGTGAGATTTCTGGGCCATGTGATATCTAGCGGCGGAGTTGCTGTTGACCCAGGCAAGGTGGAAGCAGTTCTGGACTGGAAGAGGCCAGAGACAGTGACGGAGATACGTAGTTTTCTAGGTCTGGTGGGATATTACCGCAGATTTATACGGGATTTCTCGCGTCTTGCCCTACAATTGACAAAGCTTACGAGGAAGAATCAACCCTTTGTATGGGGAGATGAGCGTGAGGAGAGCTTTCGAGATCGAGGGAGAGGTTGACTACAAAGCACCGTATTGATCATCCCGGATCCTTATGAGACTTACGTGGTCTACAGTGATGCCAGTGGGCAACGATTGTGTTGTGTCCTAATGCAATTGGGCAGAGTGGTGGCTTATGCCTCTCGTCAGCTGAAGCCGTACGAGTCGAACTATCCTACACACGATTTGGAGCTTGTTGCCATCGTGTTCGCTTTGAAGATATGGAGGCATTATCTGTACGGTACGACCGTAGAATTATACTGCGACCACAAGAGCTCCGAAGTATCTCTTTGATCAAAGGAAGGCGAATATGAGGCAACGTCGTTGGATGGAATTGCTGAAAGACTACAACCTGGAGATCAAGTATCACCCGGGAAAGCAAACGTTGTTGCAGATGCTCTAAGCAGAAAGAAGGTGCAAGTATCATACATGATGATACAAGAGCAGAAATTACTTGAAGATTTTAGAGACCTGAATCTTTCAAACCAAATCTGCATGAATTTCAACGCACCAAGTGACGCCTACCTTGCAAATCTTCTTGTGAGTCAAGGGGAGAACGACTTGAGAGATGAAGTTGATAAAGCTCAGAGACAAGATGATTGGGCAATCTCCATGCGGGAGAAGATCTCTCAAGGTGAAACCCAAGACCACGACATTTCATCGAGTGGATTGGTCAGACACAAGGGGCGCATTTACATACCGCCGTTGATGAACCGAAGCGGAAGATCTTGGATGAGGCTCATAAGAGTAAGTACACTCTGCATCCGGGAATGGTCAAGATGTACCAGAACTTGAAGGCCGAAGTTTGGTGGCTGGAATGAAAAGAGACGTAACTCGCACGTAGCCGGGTGTCTAACTTGCCGAAAGTAAAGATTGAGCACCGGCGACCCCCGGTCTTCTCGCAAGGACTAGAGAATGCCGGAGTGGAAATGGGAGAATGTGACCATGGATCTTGTGGTAGGTCTACCTAAGATCGAGCATCACGATACCATTTGGGTGATCGTCGACCGATTAACCAAGTCGGCACATTTCATACCCATTAGCATGCACTACTCTCCAGATCGATTGGCTGCAATCTACATCAAAGAGATCGTGAGACTGCACGGAGTCCCTAAGAGTAATATCTCTGATCGGGATACTCGATTCCAATCCCGCTTTTGGCAAGCACTACATGAAGGAATGGGTACCAAGGCGAAGTTCGGTTCGGCTTATCACCCTCAAACCGACGGTCAATCGGAGAGAGGACGATACGTACGCTGGAGGATATCTTTGCGAGCATGTGCCCTGGATTTCAAAGGAAATTGGGACGAACACCTCTCACTAGCGGAATTCGCGTATAACAATAGTTATCATTCAAGCATACAAATGGCCCCGTTCGAGGCTTTGTATGGGCGAAAGTGCCAATCGCCTTTATGTCGGGATGAAGCGTCGAAAAGCGATTGCTTGGATCGGATATGCTAAAAGAGACCTCCGAGCAGATCGCTCGACGAAGAAGAGACTTCTTGCTGCACACATTGATGAGAAGAGCTATGCGAGATAAGAGGAGAAGACCGTTGAAGTTTGAAGTCGGAGACCATGTGTTTCGAAATTATCTCCGAACCGGTGTCGGCGGGAACACTATAGAGAAAGAAGCTTAGTCCGCGTTACGTTGGACCAATTGAAGTGTTAGCCGAGCGAGGACAAGTTGCGTATCAACTAGCGTTACCCCCGAACCTGAGTAATCTCCACGATGTTTTTCACGTGTCACAACTGAAGAAATACCTACCAGATCGAGATCATGTCATAAAGTACGATGATGTTGAAGTACGGCATGATAACACCTTTGTAGTCGAGCCGGAGCAAATTCTCGAACACCAGGAGAAACGGCTTAGGACTAAAACTATACCGATAGTGAAGGTGGTCTGGAAGGGTTTGTCACCAAACGAGGCAACTTGGGAAACCGAGAGTGACATGAAGGAGAAGTACCCGAGTTTATGGCCCGTAGTCTAGTTAGTAGAGATTAAATTTCGAGGGCGAAATTTTGTTTAAGGGGAGAGAAATGTAATACCGGATTTTAGCAAACTGGAATTCTTGAGATAAGAGAAATTAAGGAATATTTTGATGGGACAAATTCATGAGTTTAAAAATATTATAGAAAATTGTTATAATTGTCGAGTAAATTGTCGAAAAAGTTACGAAAAATCGGATGAACAGAATGACTAAAAATGCAATAATGGTGATAAAAGCGGTCTAAAAACATTATGATAAATACTGAAAGATCATGAAAGATTATGAGAAAATTATGAGAGTATTGTCTTTAATTATAAGAATTTAATAAATTATTTCAGAGGAAAAAACATGAATAAATGTTTAAAAAAGCATTACAGAACCATAAAGTAACTTTATGGTGTAAACATTTTAAATATTTTACATAGGATATAAAATGACAAGGTCAGTATAAAATTTGTAAGATAATAATATACTGTAAATTATAAGATTATCAACCATTGGTAAGAGAATGATTAGATAATTACTAGCTAATTGATTCAAGAAACGAGAGAAATATAGAAAGTTAAATTTATGGTAAAATCCTTAATTAAAAGATTAAGGTTCGGTAATTAGCATAAAATATACTTACTAATTATGATAAAAAAGATTAAGATAAATTAGTAAAGATAAATGTATGAAGAAATCTAATCCTAAAAAAATCACTAAACGAAGAATTTAGGCGATAAAGCCTTAACGAAGGCGAGAGGTAAAACGGAATTTTTGGTAAAAAAATATATTATATTTTTAAAAAATGGAAAAAATTATGAAAAAATAATTAAAACTGAATTTTAAAAAGAAGGGGCCGAAATTATTGGTATTTTTAATTAAAAAGAATTGTTTAAATAATTAAAATGATAATTAGAATAAAATAATAATATAATGCGGTGAGTCGTCATATATAGGCGCCGTAGGGGAAAAGTTAGAAATAAATTCTACAGGTAAACCAGAGGTAAAAGTATTTTCAGACTGGTCAAATTAAGAACAAGTGAATTTTTACACGAAGAAAGAATTTACCAGGACGTTAATTTCCGCAACCGAAAACCCTAATTTCTAATAAGACGGAAAGCTAATCAGATAGAGTAGAGCCAGATAGGCAAAGTGAGAACCTATAGAAACAATTGCGTTTTTTCAAACACGGGGTTAAGTTAGGCAACAACGGACATTTTACGATTCACGAATTGTTGTCGAAGTTGGTTCTATCGGAAGCGATTTCCGTAAAGGACACGTTTGTCCGAATATCTTCCGACGCACCTATAGGAGAATACCTGGATATGATCAAAAAGAGGATCCAAATAGATAATATGAAAGAGGATGAAAATACCTTCAAAGTTACACGCCCGGATTTTTTGAGTTTTTGCGAAATCGCGCGAAACGGACACCGATCGGGTAGTTTTATCGGGCCGGAGGACATAAAGCAAGAGACATCATTGGATGACAACTCATTCTTTGACTTTTTGGGACCCCTTGATGTCGGCCTTGACCATGGATGGCCAACAATGCTTTGTCCTCAAAAATGCGATCCAACGGTTATAATCCGTCTGAAGACTTTTGTGTTAATTCCCACCTTGTCCCTCCCTTCTTCTATAAATAGCAAGCACCTCTCCTCTCATTCTTCACACCAAAATTTGAAACCTAGAGAGAGGTTCTAGAGAGAGAAGCTCGGAAAAATTCCGCCTTGCTCCGAGTAAGTTCTTCGTCCTTAGGCTTTAGTTTCCGTAGTTCTTTCGGTAGTTATAGTAG
Source organism: Acacia melanoxylon (assembly GCA_019022615.1). NCBI lineage: Eukaryota > Viridiplantae > Streptophyta > Magnoliopsida > Fabales > Fabaceae > Acacia > Acacia melanoxylon. The sequence goes on from JAFJYJ010000014.1 coordinate 2,609,986, forward strand.
AAGCTGTTGGTTTGATCTAGGAAGTTTCGAATATATTCCTATACTTGTTTTTAAGCCTCATTGCATTGAAAGATGCCGACGAGGTAAAAACATAGTGGGGATAATTTTGAAATGGAATAAGGTCAAAGTAACGAAGTTCGTAAATTCCGCCAAATAGGGGTAATAGGGGCAAAATGGTCTTTTTCACCTAAAATGCCCGTTATGCTGCCAAATATTCATAAGTGTGTTATTATTCTGATTAGAATACTTCGACGTCGAACCGCGAAATTCCATCGTTCATTTGTTTGCCGCATTTGTTTTACATTTGTTTTACGTACGGTAGTCAAAAGTACCGTTTTTAGCGGGATATCGCAACTAAGGTACGGACGCATACCGTAACCCTAACTCTATGCTGGTTATATACTTTTGCGTTAGAGATACGTTCATAGCGGGTTCCGTTGAGAATCGTCGAGAGATACTTACTTTACCCACGGATTATAGTATTGGTAATGCCGTTTGAGTTATTCCTAGCGCGAGGACACGTTAGTGGCGTGGGCGGTTATGTCGAGAACTAGTCGAGAGAGAGGCTTTACATCTTGCTTTGTGCTTATGTTCGTCCATGTTATTGATCATACATCTGCATTTGTTTGCTTTTGTGATGATATGCTTTTGTATTGAAATGTATATCGTTGTATGTATCTTTTGTTTTATTTGAGCATAAGGTTAACGATTACCCGAGATCCATATGTGGAATGGATCTCGTAGCATCGTGGTCCGGAGGACCGATGTTTGGCGATCGAGGCAAGCCTGCCGGAGTAGGCCAAGACGTGTCTACATTATCTATCGTTTTCTTTAGTTTCTTTAACTTTTGAGAATTCTGGATGACTGTAATCCGATACATTTACACTATGGTCCATATTTTGAATGTAATGTAAATTACTTACTCGCTCCAATGCTCTACTCGATTACTCTGCTTGAAATATTTGGAAACGTTTTTAAAAAAAAAAAAATTCTGCCGTTTTCAAATGGGATGTTACAGATGTTGATAGTGATGTTGAGATTTTTCTTTTCAAGGAAGTACGTTGCGTCACTTTATTGAGGGGTGGAGATGGAAGGAAGTTGAGAAGCTAGTGGTCCCACATGATCACCGTGTGGGACCACAAGCTTTGCATGTGAGAGTGATATATATATATATATATATATATATATATATATATATATATGCGAGTGCAACTCCTCTCCGAATCCTAAAATAGTAGTCACTTACCCATTATATCAGGCGGGTGAGAAGTCAAATATTTATTAATATGTTGTTATGAAAAAAAAATCATTTAAATCTTTAAATAAATAATCAAAATATTAAATTAAATATTTTGTACCATCTCTATTAGGTAACTATGTTGATCTTTATTATCGACATAGTTACCTAATAGAAAGGTATTTGATTGTGCTTGGTGGAAAGAAAAGGAATGAGGAGAGAGACTAGGGTGGAAATAGGCTATTTAAGTAGGCCATGTTGGTTACTTTCCTTGCCCCACAACAGCAAATACAAGCCAATGACAATAGTAACTGCTCCTATGATGTTGAAGAAAAAGACCTATGTGAATATAAGAATTTAAATGTTATCCCAAAATTTTATGTGTCCTAGGCCCAAGGTCCCTCGACGCTCAATAGTGGAAGACTAGTTGTAGAATAGAAACACAAAGAAATACCAACGGGGATTGGTACAAGTGGTAAGCGGCTTAAATTACTTGAGGAATTACCAACGTAACAAACAATCTCAAACATAAGAACCAAATAGCGCATCTAAATGAAAATTCACAAAAATATTCACTCCAATAATTTAAATAAGCACATACATATTGAACTGCTTAAATTACTTGAAGCTACTTGAAAGTCTATTATATTATAAAGTTAGGTAATAAATAGTACAAACATAAAAACAAATAATTTAAGTCGATCGTGGAGAAAATAATAATTCAAAAAGAAAATATGAAAAAGAATCAAAAAAAATAAAAATCAAATAATTTAAATAGATACAAATGAGAAGAAATTCGGGAAAAAACAAAAAAACACACACACACACACACATGAGAAGAGAGTCATGGATAAAAGAGAGAATTTACTGATACATTTGATAAATAATAATCAAAGGATGAATTAACATGACAATAAAAAGATAAAAAAAGAAACAAATGAATAATAAATAGATAGATAAATATGATAAATAAATAAAAAAACTAATTCAATGAAAAAAACTTAACTGAGGAATTACCAACATAACAAACAATCTCAAACATAAGAACCAAATAGCGCATCTAAATGAAAAACCACAAAAATATTCACTCCAATAATTTAAATAAGCACATACATATTGAACAGCTTAAATTACTTGAAACTACTTGAAAGTCCATTATATTATAAAGTTAGGTAATAAATAGAACAAACATGACAACAAATAATTTAAGTCGACTGTGACAGAAACCAGTAATTCAAAACGAAAATACGAAAAAGAATAAAAAAATCAAATAATTTAAATAGATACACATGAGAAGAAACTTAAGCAAAAAACAAAAAACAAAACACAAAACACACACACACACACATGAGAAGAGAGTCATGGATAAAAGAGAGAATTTACTGATACATTTGATAAATAATAATTAAAGGATGAATTAACGTGACAATAAAAAGATAAAAAGGAAACAAATGAATAATAGATAGATAGATAAACATGATAAATAAAAAAATCAACTAATTAAAGGACAAAAAAAATAACTGAGGAATTACAAACGTAACAAACAATCTCAAACATAAGAACCAAATAGCGCATCTAAATGAAAAACCACAAAAATATTCACTCCAATAATTTAAATAAGCACATACATATTGAATAGCTTAAATTACTTGAAACTACTTGAAAGTCCATTATATTATAAAGTTAGGTAATAAATAGTGCAAACATGACAACAAATAATTTAAGTCCACTGTGAAAGAAAAATAGTAATTCAAAGAGAAAATATGAAAAAGAAATGGAAAATCAAATAATTTAAATAGATACACATGAGAAACAGAGGGGGAGAACACATGAGAAGAGAGTCATGGATGAAAGAGAGAATTTACAGATCCATATGATAAATAATAATTAAAGGATGAGTTAACATGTCAGTAAAAAGATAAAAAAAAAGAAACAAATGAATAATAAATAGATAGATAATATGATAAAAAAAACTTAACTAATTAAAGGCCAAAAAAAATTAACTGAGGAATTACCAACGTAACAAACAATCTCAAACATACGATCCAAATAGCGTATCTAAATGAAAAACCAAAAAAATATTCACTCCAAAAATTTAAATAAGCACAGACATATCGAACAACTTAAATTACTTGAAACTCCTTGAAAGTCCATTATATTATAAAGTTAGGTAATAAATAGTACAAACATGAAAAAAAAATAGTTTAGGTCGACCGTGATAGAAAATTGCAATACCCTAAAAACCCTAATTATCATAAATAATATATTTTGATAAATACTTCAAGGAGAGTATATTGTCTCAAATTTTGTAATTTGATTATTATAAATTTATGAGCAATTTCTCCTTGAAATTTAAAAGGATCAAGTGTGAATCTTGAGATTTCATTTAGAGATCATAATATACCCTAAAATGAATATTGAATTTTAGGAAATAAATACTAAAAATACAAAGGTGAATTTATCAATTGTATTTTCATCCAAAATTCATTTTGGAATTAGTTAACCAATGGTTAATTATGTGACTACATATTAGGATCTATAAAATGTGATATTAAATCACATAAAATAGTAACTATTATAGATGATCATAAGGCAATTAGAGAATATCTAATAAGGAAATGATTTTTGAAAATCAAGAGGCAATTATAATAAAATTGTTATGATTAAGAATAATCTTAATTTAATCATGAGAGGCAATTAAATGACATAGAAATTGTAATATCCAAATAATTATTTATCTTAAATATTATGTTTGGATAAATAATATATCTTAAATATTATATTTGGATAAATAATATATCTTGAATATTATATTTGGATAAATAATGCCTATTTAAAATAGGTGAATATGTGGTCTCAATTTTTTTGTTATGTTTATCCTATTTTCTAGGTAATGTCTCCCTAGAATTTATGTGACTTGAGATTTAATTTTCTAAATCTTATTAGGGATCATAAAATATCTTAAGATTATCATAATCAAGTATAATCTTAACTATATCATAAAGGGAATCAAATATCATCAAAAGATGCCTAAATCAATTAGGGAAAATTAGCAACAATTATTGGGCAATTAAATTTGCAATAATTGAGATATTTCTGTTAATTTTCGAAATTAATTAATAATTAATTTTAAAAGGGCATAATTAAGATTATACCAATTAAATTAAGGTCCAAATGATATTTAAAGGCCAAAATTAGTATACAAGGAGTTTTTAATCATCAAGATTAATTTAGAAATCTATCAAATTTTTACAATTAGGCCTAATAACCTCTAAAACACTATATTAGCAATATTAACCAAGATTAATTAATTCTCCCTTTAATTATTTAAAGTGGCAAAAATTACTAATTAAAAAGGCTAAGTAATTGCATTAATTCTTAATCCTAAATCATTAACAAATATCACTAATAGTGTTTAGATTTTTCCAACTCAAATCAAAGGTTTGGATTAAAACTAATAAAGCTAAATCCTCAGGCCTTAATTAAGTATCATAAAGTGAAATCCTTGTGAAGCAAAGATTAACCAATGAAGGAATTCTTTCTAGATAATTATAAAGTAATTAAAACATCAAATTGGAAGAGAAAATAAGGAGCATACACGGCTCCTACTTGCCTTGTTTGCTAAGAATTGTTTAATGATGAAGCAAAATGGAATCTTTCATAAAGCTTAGTACATAAGACTTTTAAGGCATAAGTGTCTTAATCTCACATTAAACTCAAGAAGACTTTTAAGGCATAAGTGTCTTAATCTCACATTAAACTCAAGAAGACTTAATGGTAAATGATGATGTAAGCATAGGTAATAAAGGTATTAAATGGTTAATTAATTAATGGTAAGATAAAAACCATTAGGATAAATTAGGACACAAGTAAATGAGAACCAATAGAAAATAAATCGTATCTTGAAAACTATTGATCATAGAACAAATATAAGTAGATATTATGAACAAGCACAATTTAAGCTTGAAATTGATTATCTCCAAAGTGATTTTCACAAACTTTTATGATTCATACTTAAGTGATTTAAGAGTTTTAAAAGACCTTTAATTAAGCCATAAAATGGAGATTTGAAAAGTGGAGATGGATCTTGAATAAAAACACCATTGCACCTAACTAAATAAGCATTTGGGGTAACTAAAAGTTGAAACAAACTAACTAGGGGAGAGAGGAGTGAGAAGTCTGTTTTAGTAGGTGTAAGGGTGAGATTTAAACTTCTCAACTAAGTTTAATCTAAGGGCTAAGAATGAATAAGAGTTGTTAGGTAGTTAACCTACAAATTGCTATAAATAGGGAGGTTATGCCTTCACAATTCTTCACACCAATCAGCCCAAAGTGATCTGATTATAGAAGCTAGAGAGTGAGTAGAGTGAGTTCTTGAAGCAAGAGGAAGGAAGGAGCAAAGTTCTAGGATATCCGGGAAAGCTGGAGTCGGATCAATAGTCAGACAAGTTGGCCAATACACGGTGAAAGGTACGTTCGCGTACTGTAACACTAACTCTGATGCTTATTGTATGCTTATATGTGATAGACGATAACTTTACATCTGCTGTGTGCTTACGGGATACATCTGCTGTGTGCTTACGTGCTATTGGGATACATCTGCTGTGTGCTTATGTACTATTGGGATACATCTGTTGTGTGCTCATGTACTGTTGGGATACATCTGTTGTGTGCTTATGTATTGATTGTTGCTGAAATACCATGAATATCTGTCATACACATATTGTTTACATAAGCATGAGGTTAACCATTACCTGAGGTCCGATGGGCATTGGACCTCAGTCATAAACTAATAGTTCAGGCAAGGATCAAGGATCAGAGAAGTTACCAGTTGATGGAGCCGTATAAAGGCACCGATGGACAGAGTCGTGAGGAGGCACCGGTCAAAGCAAATGCGAAAAAGAAGGTTAACAGAGACTACCTTCTGGCATGAATCTAATAGGGTTACTTCAAACCATTTGGTGCTTAAACTAGAACGGGTCGTCTATGTGGTTCAGTCAATAAGTCGCCGTGAATTCGAAGAGACTTCCACTAGACTTTACCCGGCCTGGCCAAATGGATTTGATATAACTGTGTTAGGTTCTATGCCCCAAGTCTACTTAAGGCTTGGTTGAAGATGGTATAGTTACATATAAGAGTTGTAATTATACAGAGTTTTGTATTAATGTATCACATGAATATTCCTTCGGGAAATTTTTAATATACCAATATACGTCAGGCATCAGCATATGTCTGAGTATTTTATATCAGTTACTCATTGTCCAATTTGTTAGTACATGCTCTCCGTTTCCACAACACGCTAAGTTGTAGCACCTCAAAACTCTGATAATTTTTATAAAACCACGTGTCACCGGCACGATTTATGCTACGGAATTTGGGGTGTTACAAAAATAGTAATTCAAAAACCAAATATGAAAAAGAATAAAAAAAACAAAATCAAATAATTTAAATAGATACACATGAGAAGAAACTCGGGGGGAAAACAAAGAACAGAAGAGAGTCATGGATAAAAGAGAGAATTTACCGATACATTTGTTAAATAATAATTAATGAATTAGCTTGACAATAAAAAGATCAAATAGAAACAAATGAATAATAAATATATAGATAAATATGAGAAATAAAAAATTTAACTAAGGAATGATCAATTTAACAAACAATCTCAAACAAAACAACCAAATAGCGCATCTAAATGAAAAACCACAAAAATATTCATTACAATAATTTAAATAAGCACATTCATATTGAACAACTTAAATTACATGAAACTACTTGAAAGTCCATTATATTATAAAGTTAGGTAATAAATAGTACAAACATGAAAACAAATAATTTAAGTCGACTGTGACAGAAAATAGTAATTCAAAAAGAAAATATGAAAAAGAATCAAAAAATCAAATTCAAATAATTTAAATAGATACACATGAGAAGACACTCGGGAAAAAAAAAAAACACACACACACACACATGAGAATAGAGTCATCTATAAAAGAGAGAATTTACTTATACATTTGATAAATAATAATTAAAGGATGAATTAACATGGCAATAAAAAGATAAAAAAGAACCCCTTGTCTTTGGGTTCAACTAGCGAAGGCGTCGGACTTCCTCACCTAAAGAAAGGGGGTTCGATCCCTGCGTTGGTAAAGGCGCTGGGGGAGGCATCCTAGGGGTCTAGGAAGCAGTGGAAAACTCTGGTAGAGGTGGAGACATGTGTACTCTCTCGCCGTAATGCCCCGTTACCTTTGGGCTCCAAGCGCCTTGCCCTTGGATTGTGGGTAGGCCAACCCTTTCCTAAAATTTATGTATAAAAAAACAAATGAATAATAAATAGATAGATAAATATGATAAATAAAAAAATTAACTAATTCAAGTCCAAAAAAAAAAGTAACTGAGGAATTACCAACGTAACAAACATTTTCAAACATAAGAACCAAAGAGCGTATCTAAATGAAAAACCACAAAAAATATTCACTCCAATAATTTAAATAAGCACATTCATATTAAACAGCTTAAATTACATGAAACTACTTGAAAGTCCATTATATTATAAAGTTAGGTAATAAATAGTTCAAACATGACACCAAAGAATTTAAGTCAACTGTGACAGAAAATAGTAATTGAAAAACAAAATATGAAAAAGAAATAGACAATCAAAATCAAATAATTTAAATAGATACACATCAGAAGAAACTAGGGGGGAGAACAAATGAGAATAAAGTCGTGGATAAATGAGAGAGTTTACTGATACATTTGTTAAATCATAATTAAAGGATGAATTAGCTTGACAATAAAAAGATAAAATAGAAACAAATGACTAATAGAAAGATAGATAAATATGATAAATAAAAAAATTACTAATTAAAGGCCAAAAAAAAAACTTAACTGAGGAATAATCAACTTAACAAACAATCTCAAATATAAGAACCAAATAGCGCATCTAAATGAAAAACCACAAAAACATTCACTCCAATAATTTAAATAAGCACATACATATTGAACAACTTAAATTACTTAGGTTCAAGTCCATTATATTATAAAGTTAGGTAAAAAAAATAGTACAAACATGACAACAAATAGTTTAAGTCCACTGTAAGCAAAATAGTAATTGAAAAAGAAATAGAAAATCAAAATCAAATAATTTAAATAGATACACATGAGAAAACATTCGAGGGAAAAAAAGAAACACATGAGAAGAGAGTCATCGATAAAAGAGAGAATTTACTGATACATATGATAAATAATAATTGAAGGATGAATTAGCATGACAAAAAAAAAAAGATGAAATAGAAACAAATGAAAAATAAATAGATAGATAAATATGATAAATAAAAAAACTAACTAATTAAAGGCCAAAGAAAAAATATCATCTGACGAATGATCAACTTAACAAACAATCTCAAACAAAAGAACCAAATAGCGCATCTAAACTAAAAAACACAAAAATATTCACTCCAATAATTTAAATAAGCACATGCATATTGAAAGTCCATTACCACTCTTGTCCTATTTATAAGTCTCTTTTGACCAAAACACACATATCAAGGAGAGTTAGTTAGCTCAATGATTATGAGGTAAATTTTCAACTTTGCCCTCATTTATGAATGGCTATCTTTTAACTTTTTCTTCTCTCTCTATTTTTTATTGGGTATCTTTCAACTCTTTTTTCTCTCTCTATTTTCATTGGAACAATTAATATGGGCAAAATTGTCACAATCTCATTTATTACCTGAAAGAGGACTTATAAATAGGACCAAATTTTTTTGGTCAAAAGAGACTTATAAATAGGACCAGAGTGGTATATTATATAGTTAGATAATAAATAGTACAAACATGAAAACAAATAATTTAAGTCGACTGTGACAGAAAAAAGTAATTCAAAAAGAAAATATGAAAAAGAAATAGAAAATCAAAATCAACTAATTTAAATAGATACACATGAGAAGAAACTCGGGGGGAAAACAAAGAACAGAAGAGAGTCATGGATAAAAGAGAGAATTTACTGATACAATTGTTAAATAATAATTAATGAATTAGCTTGACAATAAAAAGATCAAATAGAAACAAATGAATAATAAATAGATAGATAAATATGAGAAATAAAAAATTTAACTAAGGAATGATCAATTTAACAAACAATCTCAAACAAAACAACCAAATAGCGCATCTAAATGAAAAACCACAAAAATATTCATTCCAATAATTTAAATAAGCACATTCATATTGAACAGCTTAAATTACATGAAACTACTTGAAAGTCCATTATATTATAAAGTTAGGTAATAAATAGTACAAACATGAAAACAAATAATTTAAGTCGATCGTGATTAAAAATAGTAATTCAAAAAGAAAATATGAAAAAGAATCAAAAAATCAAATTCAAATAATTTAAATAGATACACATGAGAAGACACTCAGGAAAAAAAAAACACACACACACACACACATGAGAAGAGAGTCATGGATAAAAGAGAGAATTTACTTATACATTTGATAAATAATAATTAAAGGGTGAATTAACATGGCAATAAAAAGATTAAAAAAAGAACCCCTCGTCTTTGGGTTCAACTGTCGAAGGGGTCGGACTTCCTCACCTAAAGGGAAGGGGTTCAATCCTTGCGTTGGTCAAGGTGCTGGGGGAGGCGTCCTAGGGGTCTAGGAAGCAGTGAAAACGCTGGTAGAGGTGGAGACATGTGTACTCTCTGGCCAGAATGCCCTGTGGACTGGGCTCCAAGCGCCTTGCCCTTGGATTGTGGGTGGGCCCAACACCTTTCCTAAAATTTATGTATAAAAAAAACAAATGAATAATAAATAGATAGATAAAGATGATAAATAAAAAAATTAACTAATTCAAGGCCAAAAAAAAAAAAGTAACTGAGGAATTACCAACGTAACAAACATTCTCAAACATAAGAACCAAAGACCGTATCTAAATGAAAAACCACAAAAATATTCACTCCAATAATTTATATAAGCACATTCATATTGAACAGCTTAAATTACATGAAACTACTTGAAAGTCCATTATATTATAAAGTTAGGTAATAAATAGTTCAAACATGACACCAAAGAATTTAAGTCAACTGTGACAGAAAATAGTAATTGAAAAACAAAATATGAAAAAGAATTAGAAAATCAAAATCGAATAATTTAAATAGATACACATGAGAAGAAACTCGGGGGAAAAAAACACATGAGAAGAGAGTCACGCATAAACGAGAGTTTCAGTTTCCTGATACATTTGATAAATAACAATTAAAGGATGAATTAGAATGACGATAGATGAAATAGAAATAAATGAATAATAAATATGACAAGTAAAAAAATTAACTAATTAAAGGCAAAAAAAAAATGACTGAGGAATTACCAACGTAACAAACAATCTCAAACATAAGAACCAAATAGCGCATCTAAATGAAAAACCATAAACATATTCATTCCAATAATTTAAATAAGCACATACATATTGAACAGTTTAAACTACTTGAAAGTCCATTATATTATAAAGTTAGGTAATAAATAGTACAAACATGTCAACAAATAATTTAAGCTCCACGCAAAAGAAAAATAGTAATTCGAAAAGAAAATATGAAAAAGAAAAAGAAAATCAAATAATTTAAATAAATACACATGAGAAGAAATTCGGGGGAAAAAAAGAAACACATGAGAAGAGAGTCATGGATAAAAGAGAGAATTTATTGAAACATATGATAAATAATAATTGAAGGATGAATTAGCATGACAAAAAAATATAGAAACAAATGAATAATAAATATATAGATAAATATGATAAATAAAAAAATTAACTAATTAAAGGCCAAAGAAAAAAATCATCTCGAGGAATGATCAACTTAACAAAGAATCTCAAAAGAAAGAACCAAATAGCGCATCTAAATTAAAAAACACAAAAATATTCACTCCAATAATTTAAATAAGCACATGCATATTGAAAGTCCATTACATTATATAGTTAGGTAATAAATAGTAAAAACATGAAAACAAATAATTTAAGTCGATCGTGATGTGAAAAAAAGTAATTCAAAAAGAAAATATGAAAAAGAAATAGAAAATCAAAATCAACTAATTTAAATAGATAGACATGAGAAGAAACTCGGGGGGAAAAAAGAACAAGAAGAGAGTCATGGATAAAAAAGAGAATTTCTTGATACATTTGTTAAATAATAATTAATGAATTAGCTTGACAATAAAAAGATCAAATAAAAACAAATGAATAATAAGTAGATAGATAAATAAGATAAATAAAAAAATTGACCGAGGAATGATCAATTTAACAAACAATCTCAAACAAAAGAATCAAATAGCGATCTAAATGAAAAACCACAAAAATATTCATTCCAATAATTTAAATAAGCACATGCATATTGAACAACTTAAATTACTTGAAAGTTCATTATATTATAAACTTAGGTAATAAATAGTACAAACATGACAATAAATAATTTATGTCCACCGAAAGAAAAATTGTAATTCAAAAAGAAAATATGAAAAAGAAATAGAAAATCAAAGTCAAATAATTTAAATAGATACACATAAGAAGAAACTAGGGGAGAACAAATGAGAAGAGAGTCGTGGATAAAAGAGAGAGTTTATCGATACATTTGTTAAATCATAATTAAAGGATGAATTAGCTTAACAATAAAAAGATAAAATAGAAACAAATGAATAATAGAAAGATAGATAAACATGATAAATAAAAAAATTAACTAATTAAAGGCAAAAAAAAAAACTTAACTAAGGAATAATCAATTTAACAAACAATCTCAAATATAAGAACCAAATAGCGCATCTAAATGAAAAACCACAAAAAAATTCACTCAATAATTTAAATAAGCACATACATATTGAACAACTTAAATTACTTAGTTTCAAGTCCATTATATTATAAATTTAGGTAAAAAATAGTACAAACATGACAACAAATAGTTTAAGTCCACTTTGTAAGAAAAATAGTAATTGAAAAAGAAAATATGAAAAAGAAATAGAAAATCAAAATCAAATAATTTAAATAGATACACATGAGAAAACATTCGAGGGAAAAAAAGAAACACATGAGAAGAGAGTCATCGATAAAAGAGAGAATTTACTGATACATATGATAAATAATAATTGAAGGATGAATTAGCATGACAAAAAAAAAAGATGAAATAGAAACAAATGAATAATAAATAGATAGATAAATATGATTAAAAAAAATAACTAATTAAATGCCAAAGAAAAAATATCATATGACGAATGATCAACTTAACAAACAATCTCAAACAAAAGAACCAAATAGCGATCTAAACTAAAAAACACAAAAATATTCACTCCAATAATTTAAATAAGCACATGCCTATTGAAAGTCCATTACCACTCTTGTCCTATTTATAAGTCCCTTTTGACCAAAACACACATACCAAGGAGAGTTAGTTAGCTCAATGATTATGAGGTAAATTTTTAACTTTGCCCTCATTTATGAATGGGTATCTTTCAACTTTTCTTCTCTCTATTTTTCATTGGGTATCTTTTAACTCTTTTCTCTCTCTCTATTTTCATTGGAACAATTAATATGGGCAAAATTGTCACAATCTCATTTATTACCGAAGAGGACTTATAAATAGGACCAATTTTTTTTGGTCAAAAGAGACTTATAAATAGGATCGAGTGGTATATTATATAGTTAGATAATAAATAGTACAAACATGAAAACAAATAATTTAAGTCGACTGTGACAGAAAAAAGTAATTCAAAAAGAAAATATGAACACCATTTTCGTTAATATCATTTGAACACCATTTTCCCAATCATCTCATACAAAATTCCTATTCAAAGCAATTTAATGTTCAATGGTTTTTTCAACATGAAATGCAATTCCATTGGCCTATTCAACCGCATATTCATTAATATTTACGTGAAAACCATTCACGCTACGTTGGAAACCGTTTCGATGTACACTTGATAATTCTCCATCCATCATTTTATTAATCGTTTATCAGTTTCTTTTCATTGGTTTCTGTCATCTGTGTGAGTAAGTAAATGTGGGAAATCAACTGTGTTATTTGAAGATCATTCGCCTTAATTGTATAATTTAATTCCCACTATTCAACCATTGGTTCCATTAAGCGGCCACAATTAATTGTTGTTCGTACTCACATTGACGTTGGATGCCTATTTATTCCTTTGGTCTTCTACTTTCCTAGTTAGTTTCAAAAGTTGTATGAGAAGATCTTAATTCCAGAATCCATATTATACTATAATGGCAACTATCAGAATTTCTTTCCCTCAATGGGAGAAGCAATAGGTGGTCTATCATTATGAAGGTCGTCTCTCATTTTATCGACATCCCGTACACTTATATGCATCAACGTATCACATACAATGTAGTCCTCACAGATTCGAAGGTGTTCAATTTATCAGATCAATTTTTATAAAAAAAACTTAACATGACTATTTCTTTTTAACCCGATCTCATTGCCATTTCATTTTTTACTTTTGCATGTAGGGTTACTTGTGCTTGGCAGTGTTGCTCAGGCGGGATGTCATACGTAGGCATGCTGGTGTTTTCCTTCCAGGATCAGGATTCTATTTTATTATCAAGAATTTTTCTATCGAGCAAGGGACAAATCTCATCAACCCAATTTTTAAAATCATTCTTGAACCATATACTTATGTGAAATTAGTTAGCAATTGCATCATGTCCCTAGACACAATTTTTCAACCCCTTTTGACATTAGCTGCTACTTCAATTCTCTTTTCCAGCTCACTCTTATAAGTATCAATACTAAAACCCATTCTCTATTTTTTTTTCGACGTTTTATAGCTTTTACATCTGTCTATCCCAATATGCTATATTTTTATTTTTTCGGCTTCATGTTCCATACGTCATTGGACTAGTCACTTCTATATCTAAACTAGCGGATCTCATGGATCAAGGAGAGACAATTTATCAGTTGAATTTTCAAATCATGGATGAATGGTTTGTAGTTAACTCTTTTATCATTAATTCTTCTGCATTGTTCATTTCAATGTTAATTGGATTTCTATTCTGTAGTGGAAACCCCTTTCACTGTTGCTTCAGGGGTAGTCCCGCTTTCTGGGCTGCAGTTAGTTACAGTAAGGTTGTGAACAAGGATGATGTTGTCGTAGCATTATTTTTTGTCAAGATGATTAGGACAAATGGTTAGTTATTTAATTTAACAACTTACTCTAACTTTTCTGTTTTTTTATTCCTCAAATGTGATGTTGATAATTATTTCATGTTCATATTGTACATGGCGAAACCATATTCTTAAGCCACCATGATCTTTCAAAAGCGGTCTTCAATTATGCCCACCATTTTGTAGTTGATTTTCGTCTCAAGCTCAACCGTCTCTCTGTTGCTCACATTACTCCCGACAATAATTTCCTAGCATCAACCAATCATCTGCTCCATGTGTCGCCTTAAGGCGTATTTAAAAAATGTCTTTTAAATGTTGTTCATGCACGGTTTTTTACTTTGTTCCTGTTTCTGGTGTAGTCTGCAAACAATATTTTTTTGTAACCATTTTATGATTTCGTCATTTGAGATTCCAGTTTCGTTTGAGTTGGTCTTGTCGGAGCCACTGTTGCTCATTTATGAATTAATGTTTTCAAAAGTTTGTTCAACTATTCATATTCTTAAAATGTAATGGAGTTATATTGAACTTGTGATGTTTGATGGGTTAATCTGGCAACTACATCAGTTGACTTCCTTTTTTAGTTAGTTTTCTTTTTAGTTTTTTTTTTTTTTTTGATGTTTGATGGGTTAATCTGGCTACGGGCCGATTTTCTACGACTTTACCCAATTATAATTAATGTCAGTTTTTTGCTTTATTTATTACCAATTATAATTGCGTTCATACTATCAGTTACATTTTAGGGTCCACGTTAATTCCCGTTGTTCATACTTTCGTGCATAACCGTTTCTACATTCTACGTACTTTATCGCACATGATCATGGTCGTGTGTAAATTGTGTAAACCGTCCTACATTCCGTTTTATGATTTTAGTGTTGATTTAAACTTGTATAACCGTTAAGTTATATAGTTCCAACATGTTGAATAGATAGTTTTTTTTCACAATCCAACTATAAAATTAATAAAAGGACAACATTTTTACATAATAGTATAAATAGATGCTAATATCTTCTCTTCATAACCATTGCAATCAATTCACTACTACAAAAAAGGGTTACTACTTCCATAAAGGACGTCCTTATTTATTAAAAGGAAGTTAAAGATGAAATTAGTGGCATTCTTGTAATTATATTGCTTATATTGTACAATTTGGCGTCCGAAATATGTCAAAAGGACGTTTAAATTTAAATTAAGGCGTCCTAACATAACAAAAGGACGACTAAAATTAATTTTTTTGCGCCAAAAATTAATTCTTTGGCGCCATTTCGAGAATTGTTTTGGCGCCAGCTGAAGGTTTTGGATTAGTGGCATTCTTGTAATTATATTGCTTATATTCCTTCGATTATACACCATAACCCTCCTGAAATGTGGTCAAAAATGGAAAGCAGTTTGCAATCTTTAACAGTGGGGGTTCCAGACATCATCTTACAAGTTAACGTTGATCGGATTATTAGCAGATATGTTGAATGTTCTTGCACCAGCGACGATCGTCCCATTCTTGAACTTTAGTCTGTAGATTTTATCATTTATGGGACTGATAACCTTAGAATTTATGATGTTTTAATTGCAAAAAGGAGTTACAAATTCTATCATTGTCATGTTTTAATGGATTAAATTAGTTAAATATGTAGTTTCATCTTCATAATTAGTTTTTTAGAATTTATTTGTATAGATCTTGGTCATATTTGGAATTTTGTTCAAAATTGGGCTTAAATCACATCTCTTTTATAATTGGGTAGTGAACACTGTTTGGTATGTTGATCATAATTTGAGTTCTAGACCTCCAATTGATCTGAAATTTATCTTTTAGGAACGCTGAATGAAAGCCCTACAACTTATATGAAGAGTCCAGAAGCTAAATGAGACGTTTAGAGGACCCAATTGGGCTTGGAATGCAAGACAAGGTGTTGTGACGGACTCTGGAACAACGTACAGTATTGGATCCATAACTTGGGCTAACGAACTCCAAATGAGGTCCGGTTTGAACGAATGAAAAGCTAACATTCAGGGCTACATTTCCTATGAAGACATTGTGGCCCAATTCCACCGAATTCGTGGTGTAAAACAGGCTGTAAATCGGACACGGTTTTGGAGCTGTAAAGTGATTCAAAGATGCTTCCAAGTTGGCCACTAAGAAAAGTGACGAATTTGAGTTGTAAAGTGCATGGATGAGATGCTCCTAGCTGCCTATAAATAGAAGAGTGTTGTGAAGCTGAAAACACACTTGGAGAAGAGCTCTCTCTCCCTTAGGTTCTTTCTTTCTTAAGTTTCATATCTCCTTCATCTTAAGTTCTTTCTTTTCTTGTTCAAAACCTCCTATATGGATGGTTCTTACATCTTGTTTATGCTTCTTATGTATTATTTTCCTTTTGTTCATTTGAAGTCCTACATGTGATGGTTCTACCTCCTACATGGACGATTAGTTGTAATCTTTTCCTTTCGATTGTTATAATTTAATGTTATGTTTCGTTCATTTTAAGTCCTACATGCGATGGTTCTACCTCCTACATGGACGATTAGTTGTAATCTTTTCTTTTGAATGTTTTAGTTTAATTTATTGTTCTTCATCTCTTTCCCTTTTGTATGCTTGGTCATGAATAGCATGAACTAAGTATATTTCTAAGGTCATGTATGAATTCTTTATGAAGTTTAATTGAAATTGCTGTTTTTAATTACATAATACTTGTTTTGGATGAGTTTCTTTAATCCATTTTTAATGCCTTTGTTAGTTTGATCATCTAATTAAGGAATTAAAAGATTAATTAGACCTTGGGAAAGGCTAGTTAATTCTAGGTTCAATTGATTAAAGAACATAAGGTACTAGCAAGGAACTTGACATAGGCTTTATGCAATCATAAAGAATTCTGGACTTAATGCAAGAATTAATTCTAATGAGCATGGGAACATGACTTTAGGATTGAGGATTAGGCTAATTTGACTTAGGAATAAGCAATTAGATTAAAATCTGAAATTCGATTGACATACTCCAATTCATGGGTTAAGTAATTAAATTCTACCTTAAAAGAAGATTATGTCTTAATCTAGCTTTTGGTAAAGGAAGAACAATTAAATGGATTATTGATGACATACATGACCCTAGGCTTTTGTTAATTGTTTTCTACAAAGTTTGATTCAATTTCTTTGTCATTTTATTTTCTTTTAATATGTTCATCCAAAAACTCATATGGTTGCATCAACTTTAAATTCAAGTAAATTGGGTTGGTAGTTGGAACTTTGGTCCCTGTGGGAACGATATTTTATTACTCTGGGATACTTGCTAGTATTACATTGATAGTGTATACTTGCACTTGTTACCCCACTCATATGAACCATGGTTAGCGTATACTTGTGCAAGTATACACTATCAGGGACCATGGTTAGCGTTTTAATCCTTATTTTAACCATTTGAAATCATGTTTTCAATCTTTATGTAACTACCTCTATCACGCAGTAAAGATACTCGGATGATGGTCGAATCATGTCGATTGAGTTGATGGACATGCACTCGTTGGAAGATACTAGAGGGTGGCTGTTATCATATTAACAGGTTTTTTGTCAAGGAGGGGGGCGAAGGCATTCACGGTTCTCTCCATTTGCTTATTACTTAGCATACAACGATTTTTCCTTCACTTAACAATCAAATTCTTGTTCGATGTTTTATCCTTAATATTGTGGATGATATTAACTGGTGAGGTGTTCTTACTAACAAAATGATCATTGGTAATGGTTTATCTAACTTACGCATTTCTGAAACGACTTTGATTTATCTAAATTATTTAAAGTATTTTTATAAATATGCAATTTTTTCTCAATGACTTTCAGATGTATGTGGCATTCTTCGTTCATACTATCGGTAATCTAACTACAAGTTTAGGGAAAAAAATTCCCCTGCATTGATTTTGGAATCAGAGGACAAATGGTCTGGCTTTTTTTTTTTTCTTTCTTATTGTTCATTTAAATTTTAGCATACATTAATTTTTTTTTAACAAAATACATTTTATTTTGCAGGAAGAAGTTATTCCTTATTAAATGTATCTTGATAGGTGATGCTTTTGAAATGGCACTTCCTTTGCTCAATAATGTGAACAATGGTTCTGGAGTTTTTGTTGTTGTAAGTATGCTAAGATTAGTCAGAAAATTGAAGGAGGTAATGTAATTATTATTATTTTTTTCCAAAAACCTATGGGAAAATAATACTTACTCCAATACATTTCATCTCCATAATTTATAGGTATTGAGTTATGCATTGTTATTGGAACGACTCGTGTGTATGTTAATCCAGATTTTGCAGAGGTTGCTGTTGCCAGAGTAAAGTGCTGGGGAGATGTTTTTTTTTTTTTTCCTTTTTTCAGAATTTTGTAATTAACCGTTGATTGGCATTCAGAAACGTTTCTCATAAATTTAGATGAAAGGTTATCATTTTCTTTACTTATCTTTTTCTCTTTCGAATGCATACACGTTAAGCTATGTCATTAAATTGTAGGTTTCAGAAGCTGATATCGTATGTTCATCATTTTTTTAGTGGATGTTTTTATTAGCTTTTAATGCTTTATATATGACTTGTCATTTTGTTCATGCAGTACAGTTATGGCTTACGGTTTTTGAGGATTTGTGATGATTATAAATACAGGCTAGCCGTATTCCCTGTTTATATTTCCAAGTATTTTTCATTATTAAGCGTTATTTAATAGATATTATCTCCATAGAGTTATTATTTGCAAATCTGTCAAGATCCCTTATTAATTGCATATATAACAATCCATCTCTTGAACTAACTGCCATATTCTTATTCGCATTTATCAATCTCACTATTTTTCAAATGGTCGTATTATCCCATTGGCTGTGGAATACAAATGCAATTTTTAACAATTTTTTTTTGATGATTTAGAGTTTCTTTTCAGTCAAATACTCAATGTCTCATTTATCATATATCTTAAAATATTTTTTTTCCTGTAATGCACAAAGTTTTTATTATGTACATGGTCATATATAACCTTTCACGTTAATTTTTGTATGGAGAAGATAGTTTGTGTTACATTCATAATGGAATGTTAATAAATTAATAGATGGGAACTTATGTGTCATTTTAAATTTTTTCAGTTTTTAAAAAAATTCTTAAAGTTTTTCTATACTTAATAAATATATCTTCCAAAAACTCTTGCAATAAAACATAATTCTTCTCCATACAACTTATCTATCTATCAGACAGATAAGTTGTTAACTAAAGTTATCATCCATAATTTCTTGCAACTAGCAATTAGTCTTACACAAAATTTTGAAAAGTCATATCTTTTTATTATTATTATTATTTATCTATGTCCACATTTTTTATTGAGAAATCATTGTTGAACAATGTTTTCAAGTTCTAAAACATTGGTGTTTCATTTCATATATGTCTTCTGAATGATACGAGTCTCAAATCGATGACCCTTTTTAAATTAATTAACTAAGCAGAAATAATAGGTGCAAATAATAAATTGGTGTGGTTGACATATTCCGTATGCATAACAAATTGGTGCATACATGTGAAACTGAGTTATGATTCAGAATTAATGTCTCTAACAACGAAAAGAATATACATCAAATAAAACTTATTTGATGTATTTTAATAGATTTTGTTTGATCGAACTGAACTAATTTGGCAAAATTATTTCATTAACATCTACTGTAAAGATTAATGTTATTGCAGTAATGCATTACATCTTATTTTATTGCACTGACCAATTAAGTATTTAATAATTATGTTAGTGACATTATTGAATAATATATTTTTTTCCAATTTAGAAAAAACATCTTATACTAACAGACAACTTTTCGGTTCGCTTTATCTTATTTGGGGGTTCATAATCAATTGTATGCTACCTGTATGCGTATTGTATTACTGCTTCCATTTTCTCTTACCACGTTCACCATTTTGAAAGAAAATGACAGTCTTTTCTTTCACTCCAGAATTAAACGTCTTTTCTTTTCTGACGTTCCTTTAATAAGATATGAGTTACAATTTAATAATACTTCCCCATCTTATTTGTTGTTCTTCAGAAGAGTTTACTATTTTTAAATGAGGAAAAAACTTTTCTAAAACTACTATCTAACTGTCTCCTTAATGAAATGGCAATGAACATGTCCACTACTTTTGCAAAATTTGGGTCAAGGTTCTTCTGAATTGATCTTGAAGGTGAAGATTGATCGAATCATTCACAGATATGTTGAGCGTTGTTGCAGCAGCCATATGCGTCCATTACTGGAACTTCAGAGCGTTGATTTTATCGTTTTTGATACATCGGTGATGTTTCTGACTTTCTTTTCGTTGTTTCTTCCATGTATTCCTTTTGTTGTCAAATTACAAACATTTTTTTTCATTGTTCTTCCAGAAAGATTCACTCATCATGGTTAGGATCAAGTCGGTTGATCTCATGCACAAGCATTGCTAGAAGTTAACTGAGGATACATGTTATGATATTGAACGTTTTTTGGTACGAGATGGTGGGGAAGGAGTACATAAGTACTTCTACATAGTTATAACAGACAATTCCACAATAGCACCTGCATTCCACGATTCATTACCGGCTCACAGTTTCATCCTTAACTTGGTCGACGATACCAATTGGTGGGGGCTTCCTACTAATAATCTCTTCATTGGTAAATATTTAATGACATTGTTTACATTCTAGATCTTTACTCCTCTTGATAAAATTATGAATTAGTATATTCCTTCATTTTTTCCCTTTACCCAATGTCTCAGATGTTTGCGGCGTACTTAAAGCGTATCAGAAGTCATCCAATTACAAGTGTAGGGGAATATACTCCATGTCTTTGATCTTGGATCTAGAAGAGAAACGGTATGCACAGTACTTATGGCTTTAAACGTAATTGAAATGTAAACAATGTCAAATATACTATGGCCAGAGTCTCATTTGTACTTTCAACATATTGCAATAAGAAATATCTTATAAGGTGTATCTTGCAAGGTGATGCTTTTGAGAGGACACTTCCACTATTGGAAAATCTGCATGTCCATTTTGGTCTGTTTATTATTGTTCAATATGCCTAGATCATGAGGAAAATAGAAAGAGGTTGATGGACAATTACTTTTAATCAATTTTTTAAAAATATATATCCTCCACTTCTACTCGATGGTAATCCTTGTAACATCCTAAATTTTGAGATTTGGAATTTTAAATATTATATGGAAATAAATTAGGAATTATGGGTTGAAATAATTATGAGAAAAATTATTGGAGATTTAGGCTTATTTGTCCCTTAATTAATTTATATTGGGAAAAAGAATAAATTTAACAAAGGAATAATTTAGAATTTATAATTTTATGGTCTAGAGGAATTAATTGGGAATTTATTTGACAACCAAGTGCTCCGGCAAAGTAGGAATGTTGCCACCACAAATTCAGTAAATTAAGTTGGACCAATACAAAGCCCAAATACTATTATTTGTAACTCAGCCCAAAAGCTAACCAAAACAGTTCAGCTTATTATTTTTGTCTGCTCATATAACCACAATGTACTTCATTCCCTCTCCAGCCGGCTAACACGCACGACATATATATGGCCCATTATTTCCTCAATGCAGCAATTAACCATTGGGCCCATATGCTATCACACACTTTAATATCCAATGTAATTCCCTCTCTTGCGCCTGGGTCAACAGCAGCTTCGGAAACGCAGAAACGCAGACGGCGTGATCAGCTTTTCACCATCTCGCTTTCGGCCACAACTCCACACGCAACAGTAACTCCATACTTCTCCAGACCCTCTCCCATGCTTCTCGAGTTTGACGCCATGGACCCTCGGTTCAGTATATATCCATGCTCCACTGTATCTCTCGGAACTCAGTATATCAGCGCCACACTCCACTTCGTTCCGACAACAAGCATGACAGCACCCATGCTCAGCTGCTTCGTTTGTGTCTGCTGCAACAAGACGTAAAACAAAAATGAGTATGTGAGCGTGAGAGAGCGAGCAAGGCTGAGAGAGGGAGAGTCGGAGGAGCTGAGAAAAATGTCAAGAGTGTGAGGCAGTGACGAGATCAAGGGTAAGAGTATGAGAAGGAGAGTGTGAGACTGAGAAAGAAGGGAGCTGTGATCGAAAGGGAGAGTTGAAGGAAGGAAAGAAGGCTCGGACTAATGCATGCAAACCAGAACTGATCAAGGTGAGTTTTGAACCCGTCTCCATTTAGCTTCCATGAGTTATGCACGTTAGCTCCTGCTGTTTGGGTTATAAGGGAAAAAACATGCACGTTGGTTACTCTGGTTTTGGGCACCGAAACAGAGCAGTTGCTACAGTGAAATCGTGAATGAACAGTACTGCACGCATGTGACTGTAGCAATTAAAGTTACTGAACATGTACTGTAGCATCTGTTATATTTTGCTGATATGTTTGGAGCACCGAATTTAAAGTAAGGTAAAACTAAAGTAAACGAACTCTTTTGAACTTTAAATTTTGTGGACATATATTACACATCCTAATCTTTAAAACGAGCCAAAGAACACCTTAAACCGAGGTCTATAGCTCGAGATATGATTTTTCGAAGTTAAGCTAAAAATCTGTAACATTTTCGGAATAGTTCTGGAGCAGCAAAGTGACGTTGGATTTCGGACCCATTAAACCTTTGATTTTTTACATGAAATTTTCCAGATAAATAGTAGACACATAGAGGTTTAATTTGATAGGTAATTCGTCGAATTCCGATAAGTAACGAAGGAAATATGATTTTCCAAAGTTCAGCCAAAAACTTGGAACGTTTTCTGCACTTCCGGTGAACAGTAACTTTCGGGCTTGATTTTGAAATGGAAGACATCGGATTTTTTCCTTGAAATTTTTACAGTAAATAGTAGACATGTCAAGCTTTCCAAAAAGCTAAAGAACACCTAAAACTGATGTGTAGAAAGGGAGATATGATTTTTGGAAGTTGAGTCATAATTTTGGAAGGTCTTTTGGAAAATTATGGACAATGTTTATGTTTTTCGAAAGTTGGGAATTTTCTCAGTCCTAAATCAATTTGGCGACTTTAATTTGTGAAAATAGACTTATCAAGGTTTGAGTAGAAAATAGAATCACTCCATTTGGAGTTATATCGGTCCAAGTATTGAATTTTCTAAATTCTCAGAAAGGTTAAAAACTGAATTTATTATCAGTCTTAAAATAGTCACAAAAGTTTTAAATTTGTGCATAACCTTCAAAGTAAAGGTTTTCTTTTGGATAACTTGTCTATTAAGGGTTATAAAGACTCTAAAGTGACAAGGACAACACTTCTTAACATTTTTTAAAGGACATGACTCTTAATAAGATAGATAAATAAATAATAATAAATAATATTATTATTTATTAAGAAGAGTATTATTAGTAAGGGAATTTTTAGGGGTTAATCCATTTTTAATCCTATAAATATAATTCGTGTAACTAGTTACTTTGTGACGTATGAAGTAGCTAATGACAATGATAAACGTTTATAGGCATACCTTGACACCTCTATTGATCCCAGCAACGTCGACTGGATTAAGGATTCAAGTTTGAGGTGGGTAACTGTTATCTTATTAGCTTGTATGTATGTATGTATTTCATGTATGACTGATCATGGTTGCTAGATAATTTGCATGTGTGTATCCTAGCTATGGATTGAGGCCGCGTGTCTCATAGGGTCGTGTGTCCTAAAAAAAATGGGGCCGCGTGTCCTGAAGTGGTCATGCCGTCCTTGGCCGATAACCGGTTACGGTGCGACTTGTTCTTGTGAATTATTCTATGCTTATACATGTGTTATACTGCTAATTACATTACATACTTGCATATGAGATTAACTGTTACCCCTGGGGTTCATTCATTTGAACTCCAGACCGCATGAAAGAAACAGGTAGTGGATCGGGATCAAGAGGAAAGATGCAGCTATAAGGGTTACAGCAGATTGGACTTTTAATTTTGGAAAAAAATAGGATTAGATAGACTGTATTGTATCGTTTATCATTTGTCTATTTTTGGATTATTGTATTAAGATGCCCCTAAGGGATCGATACGAATCGCAAAAAAATTATCCTCATATTTTCGAACTAAGTTATTTTATGAAAAATTTATTCCGCAATTAAGTCGTCCAAATCATTTCGATACCTTTCCGCTACAACTCTGATAAATAAAAGCGTATTTAGGACGGGCGTTACAATCCTCAAGTATGCATGAGGATAGATGAAAGAAGTTTGATATTATGAACTAGGTCACTTAATAAAAATTGTGATTATCTAACAATCCAAACATTTAGAACAAAGAAGCTATGTATGATAGTGTATACAGAGAGAAAGCCTTGGGGCATATGTTATGTTGTGGTTATAATAGTTAAATGTTGTGGAGTGGTGTGATATAGAAAGCCTTGGGGCAATTAGCTATATACAGAGAGAAAAGGTTTCCATATATTATGTTGCTACAAATGAAAAGAGAAAGAAGGTTGCTGTCAATGTGTATAATGTGTATATATATATATATATATATATATATATATATATATATATATATACTTGCATAAAGTTTAATGACTGATGAATGAAAGATTAAATATATATATATATATATATATAGGCTATTTTTTGCATAAGAAAGAAAGAGAGAATATTGTTGTTTTACATATAGTCGCTGAGAGTATTGAAGGTTTTCTACCAAAGCATTACTCTCTCTCTCTCTCTCTCTATATATATATATATATATTTCATATGACAGAGGAAGTGTTACTCTCATTTAATTTAATGATTTGGCTTAGAAACGAAAATATTATGTGCTTTGATAGATTTTATATTCCAGGGTGTTTTTAAGGTGCAGATCGATATGAATCGTTTAATTTTTCCTTAGTAGAGCCACCCATTGCTTATCATTGATATTTTGAACTGCATCTTTTACACATGCCTATCTCTGTGTGGGCTTAAATGAACTTCTGACGTAGCTTAAAGTGATATAACTTTGATCACAAAGTGCTATCAATTTTACTTACTGTACGTGTATATATTTAAGATGTTTATTGGTGGGTTTTTTTTTAATCCAACTTAGCAACGAAAGTTTTTTTTTGGTTTCGAATTTCTGTTTTGCTACAAGTCTTGCCAATATAGCTTCTTTATTCTCTATACTGTACGTGTATATATTTGTTCTTAAGTAAATACATAGCTTGTTTATTCTCTCTTCATCGACAATTGTGTATTATTTATTATAACCACGTATACACTATCATACATGAAGTAGTTATTTGTACATTTAATATGCACCCATTAAGACATTGAATAATTGTCGATGAAGTCTATATTGTATTTACTTAATCTATTTGATTTGTTTCATATTAAAACAATTGTTTTAATACCATCTATTTTATCACAAAGATTTGCATATTTCTTCTTCCGATAAAGAAGCTGCCGGTCTTAGTATCATTCAACAACTCTTGATACGAAATGGAAGAAGCCTAGATGACTATCCCTCACTCCCTAAACCAGATGAAGACAACATTATTGACATATTGAACCAGCTAATTCTTCAGGAATTAAACTACAACAAGGAAAAAGAGAGTGAAGAATCAGAAAGATTGCAGAGATTGATGACTGATGAACAAAAGCAAGTATTTGATGATATCATGGATGCTGTTTCATCTAAAAACAATGGGTTCTTCTTTTTCCATGGTTTTGGAGGAACTGGTAAAACTTTTATATGGAATGCATTGACAGCTTCCGTAAGATCAAATAGTGGTATCATACTTAATGTAGCATCTAGCGGAATAGCAGCAACTCTACTACCATCAAGTAGAACTGCACATTCATGGTTTTGCATACCTATTCACGTGAATGAAGACTTGATGTGTTCAATTACTCATCAATCACCAACAGCAAACTTAATCAAATCTGCTAACCTTATTATTTGGGATGAAGCACCAATGGTAAAGCGACATTGTATTCAGCCCGTTGACCGAACGTTGAGGGACTTAATGAAGAGCAATTGCATCTTTAGGGGAAAATATGTGGTCATGGGTGGTGATTTTAGGCAAATCCTTCCTGTCATACCAAAATCTAGACGAGCTGAGATTGTTGATGCATCTATCAACGCTTCTTATCTATGGAATAAATGCACATTGCTCCAATTAACAAAGAATATGAGGCTACAGTCTTCTACTGATCCAGATAAGAAAGAAAGATTTAAATCATTTTTAGAATGGTTGTTGCTTGTAGGAGATGGAGATATTGGATTACCAAATGATGGTATTGCAGACATTACAATACCAACAGATCTTATTCTTTATGATGACTGTAATCCAATTAAGTGCATTGTTGAATCTACTTACCCAAATTTAATAGAACGTTTGTTTGAGGAAGATTATCTAAACAATAGGTCCATTCTTACCCCAACAACTGAAAATGTCGACACACTGAATGAGTACATTTGTTCTCTATTGTCAGGAGACACAATCGAGTATTTCAGTGCAGACTCTATAAATCGCATAGATAATTCTAATGAAAGTTTTTATG
The DNA here is from genome assembly GCA_019022615.1 of Acacia melanoxylon. Classification (NCBI taxonomy): domain Eukaryota; kingdom Viridiplantae; phylum Streptophyta; class Magnoliopsida; order Fabales; family Fabaceae; genus Acacia; species Acacia melanoxylon. The sequence continues at coordinate 2,636,872 of JAFJYJ010000014.1, forward strand.
ATTTGTATAACACAGAATATCTAAATGCAATTAAATGCTCTGGAATACCTCATCATAAATTGGTATTGAAGGTTGGTGTATCAATTATGTTACTAAGAAATATTGATCAGGCAGCAGGATTGTATAATGGTACAAGGCTTCAAATTAAACAACTTGGGAAGAATGTCATTAAGGCAAAGACGTTGAATGGAACAAGCATTGGTGAAGATATTTTGATACACATAATGGATATGAATCCATATGAAGCTAAACTGCCATTCACCATGACAAGAAGACAATTCCCCATAATCATTTTATTTGCAATGACGATAAACAAAAGCCAAAGTCAATCAATGGCAAATGTTGGTCTTTACCTACCAAACCCGGTTTTTTTCCATGGCCAACTATATGTTGCACTATCAAGGGTAAAGAGTTTCAAAGGTTTGAAAATTCTTATATTGAATGAATTCAATAAGTGCACTTGTACTACAACAAATGTTGTCTATAGAGAAGATTTCCAAAACCTTTTATTAAAGTCCTAGAAGTGAAGTAGTTATTTGTATGCAACAAGTGTAACATCCTATTTGAAAACGGCGGAATTTTTTTTTAAAAAAAACGTTTCCAAATATTTCAAGCAGTAAGTGTCAGTAGAGCATTGGAGCGAGTAAGTAATTTACATTACATTCAAAATATGGACCATAGTGTAAATGTATCGGATTACGGTCATCGAAATTCTTAAAAGTTAAAGAAACTAAAGAAAACGATAGATAATGTAGACACGTCTTGGCCTACTACCGTCGCTTGCCTCGATCGCCAAACATCGGTCCTCCGACCACGATGCTACAGCTGAGATCCATTCCACATATGGATCTCAGGTAACGGTTAACCTTATGCTCAAATAAAACAGTATACGTACAACAGATATTCATTTCAATACAACATATCATCACAAAAGCAAACAGCAGATGTATGATCAATAACATGGACAGAACATAAGCACAAAGCAGTATGTAAAGTCTCTCTCTCTCTCTCGACTAGTTCTGCACATATCCAAAGGCCACGCCACAACGTGTCCTCGCGCTAGGAATAACTCAAACGGCATTACCAATACTATAATACGTGGGTAAAGTTGTAAGTATCTCGACGATTCTCACGTAACCTCGGTCTATGGACGTATCTATAACGCAAAAGTATATGAGCAGCATAGAGTTAGGGTTACAAAGTATGCGTCCGTACCTTAGTTGAGTATATCCGGCTCTTCCGGCTAAAAACGGTACTTTTTGACGGCCGTACGTAAAAACGAAACAAATGGCTCAACAAGCGGAACGATGGAATTTCGACAGCGGTTCGACGTCAGAAGTATTCTAAACAGAATAATAACACACTTATGAATATTTGGCAGCATAACAGGCATTTTAGGTGAAAAAGACCATTTTGCCCCTACTACCCCTAATTGGCGGAATTTCGCGTAACTTCGTTACTTTGACCGTATTCCATTTCAAAATTATCCCCACTATGTTTTTACCTCGTCGGGCATCTTTCAATGCAATGAGGCATAAAAACAAGTATAGGAATAAATTGGAAACTTCCTAGATCAAAACAAATAGTTCTACTATAACTACCGAAAGAACTACGGAAACTAAAAACTAAGACTGAAGAACTTACCCGTTTAAGAATTCTTCACAATTTTTTTCCAGAGCTTCTCTCTCTTCTTTCTCCCTCTAGATTCAGTTTCTAGCTTGAGAATGGATGTGAAAATCCAAGAGGTGCTCATGCCTTTATATAGGCAAAATTTGTGCCACTTTGGTAATTTCCACATTCCAAATCTTGTAATTTTTCCATACCTTATAACCATGTAAAATCAAGGCTAATTGGTGGTTAATTCTTGTCCATGGGAAGCTCTTGGTCGACATAGGGGGGTGATGTGGCAGCAAGCAATTGGTCCAAGAATGGTGACTCAAGCTCACTTTATGCCCTATCCGATAGAATTTCCCGATCGGTGTCCGTTTCGCGCGATTTTGCGAAACTCAAAAATGCGAGCGTGTAACTTTGAAGGTCTTTTCATCCTCTTTCATATTATCAATTTGGATCCTCTTTTGATCATATCCAGGTATTCTCCGGTGCGTCGGAAGATATTCGGACAAACGCGTCCGATTACGGAAATCGCTTCGATAGAACCAACTTCCGGACAATAATTCGCCGAATCGTAAAACGTCCAGTTGTTGCCTAACTTAACCCCGTGTTTGAAAACACGCAATTGTTTCTATAGGTTCTCACTTTGCCTATCGACTCTACTCTATCCGATCAACTTTTCGTCTGATTTGAAATTACGGTTTTCGGTTAAGGAAACAACGCCTGGTAAATTCTTTCTTCGTGTAAAATTTCACTTGTTCTTAATTTGATCAGTCGAAAAAAGACTTTTACCTATGGTTTACCCGTAGAATTTATTTCTAACTTTTCCCCGATTCATTTATATGTTTGACTCACCGCATTATATTACTATTTTATTCTAATTATCATTTTAATTATTTAAACAATTCTTTTTAATTAAAAATAACCATAATTTCGGCCCCCTCATTTTAAAATTCAGTTTTAATTTTTTTTTCATAATTTTTTCCATTTTTTAAAAATATAATATTTTTTACCAAAAATTCCGTTTTACCCATGCCGTTAAGGCTTAATCGCACCTAATTTCTTCGTTTAGTGATCTTTTTAGGATCAGGTTTCTTCATATATTTATATTTACTAATTTACAGTATATTGTTATCTTACAAACTTCTATACCGATATTGTCATTTTATATCCTATGTAAAATATTAAAAATGTTTACCCCATTAGGTTACTTTTTGGTTCCGAAATGCTTTTTAAAATTTTCTTCATGTTATTTCCTCGAAATAATTTATTAAATTCTCATAATTAGGGATAACACTTCCATATTTTTCTCATAATTTTTCATGATCTTTCAAAGTATTTATCATAATATTTTTATACTTGTTTTTATCACCATTATATCATTTTTAGTCATTCTGTTTCATCGATTTTCCCGAAACTTTTTTGAAAATTTACTCTATAATTATAACAATTTTATATAACATTTTTATCTCATGAATTTACTTCATTAAAATATTCATTAATTTTCCTTTATCTCGAAATTCAGTTGCAAAAATTCGGTTATTACATTTCTCTCCCCCTTAAACAAAATTTCGCCTCGAAATTTAATCTATACTAACTAGACTACGGGCCATAAATTCGGGTACTTCTCCTTCATGTCACTCTCGGTTTCCCAAGTTGCCTCGTTTGATGACAAACCCTTCCATCACCTTCACTATCGGTATAGTTTTAGTCCTAAGCCGTTTCTCCGGTGTTCGAGAATTTGCTCCGGCTCAACTACAAAGGTGTTATCATGCCGTACTTCAACATCATCGTACTTTATGACATGATCTCGATCCGTAGGTATTTCTTCGGTTGTGACACATGAAAAACATCGTGGAGATTACTCAGGTTCGGGGGTAATGCTAGTTGATACGCAACTGGTCCTCACTCGGCTAACACTTCAATTGGTCTAACGTAACGCGGACTAAGCTTCTTTCTCTTCAGTGTTCTACCGACACCGGTTACTAGAGATAATTTCATAAGCACATGGTCTCCGACTTCAAACTTCAACGGTCTTCTCCTCTTATCTGCATAGCTCTTCTCGTCTACGTAAAGGCACAAGAAGGAGTCTCTTCTTGATCAGAGCAATATGCTCGGAGGTCTCTTTTACCATATCCGGTCCAAGCAACTGCTTTTCAGACGCATTTGTCAAGCATAAAGGCGATTGGCACTTTCGCCCATACAAAGCCTCGAACGGGGCCATTTGTATGCTTGAATGATAACTATTGTTATACGCGAGTCCGCTAGTGAGAGGTGTTCGTCCCAATTTCCTTTGAAATCCGGGGCACATGCTCGCAAAGATATCCTCCAAATACCGTATCGTCCTCTCCGATTGACCGTCGGTTTGAGGGTGATAAGCCGAACCGAACTTGACTTGGTACCCATTCCTTCATGTAGTGCTTGCCAAAAGCGGGATTGGAATCGAGTATCCCGATCGAGATAATACTCTTAGGGACTCCGTGCGGTCTCACGATCTCTTTGATGTAGATTGCGGCCAATCGTTCGGAGAGTAGTGAATGCTAATGGGTATGAAATGTGCCGACTTGGTTAATCTCGACGATCACCCAAATGGTATCGTGATGCCTAATCTTAGGTAGACTACCACAAGATCCATGGTCACATTCTCCCATTTCCACTCCGCGGTTCTAGTCCTTGCGAGAAGACCAAGGGTCGCCAGGTGCGCAATCTTTACTTTCGGCAAGTTAGACACCCTGACTACGTGCGAGTTACGTCTCTTTTCATTCCAGGCCACCAAAACTTCGGCCTTCAAGTTCTGGTACATCTTGACCATTCCTAGATGTAGAGTGTACTTACTCTTATGAGCCTCATCCATTATCTTCCGGTTCATCAGCGGCGGTATGTAATGCGCCCTTGTGTCCGACCAATCCACTCGATGAAAGGTCGTGGTCTTGGGTTTCACCTTGAGAGATCTTCTCCCGCATGGAGATTTCCCAATCATCTTGTCTCTCGAGCTTTATCAACTTCATCTCTCGTGTCGTACTCCCTTGACTCACAAGAAGATTTGCAAGGTAGGGCGTCACTTGGTGCGTTGAAATTCATGCAGATTTGGTTTGAAAGATTCGTGTCTCGAAATCTTCAAGTATTTTCGCTCTTGTATCATCATGTATGATACTTGCACCTTCTTCCCGCTAGAGCATCTACAACGACGTTTGCTTTCCCGGGTGATACTTGATCTCCAGTTGTAGTCTTTCAGCAATTCCATCCAACGACGTTGCCTCATATTCAGTTCCCTTTGATCAAATAGATACTTCAGGCTCTTGTGGTCGTAGTATAATTCTACGGTTGTACCATACAGATAATGCCTCCATATCTTCAAAGCGAACACGATGGCAGCAAGCTCCAAATCGTGTGTAGGATAGTTCGACTCGTGCGGCTTCAGCTGACGAGAGGCATAAGCCACCACTCTGCCCAATTGCATTAGGACATAGCCCAATCCTTGCCCACTAGCATCACTGTAGACCACGTAAGTCTCATCAGGATCTGGGATGATCAATACTGGTGCTGTAGTCAACCTCTCCCTTAGTCTCTGAAAGCTCTCCTCACAGTCATCTCCCCATACAAAGGGTTGATTCTTCCTCATAAGCTTTGTCAATGGTAGGGCAAAGACGAGAAATCCGTATAAATCTGCGGTAATATCCCGCGACCTAGAAAACTACGTATCTCCGTCACCGTCTCCGGCCTCTTCCGGTCCCGTAACCGCTTCCACCTTGCACCGGGTCAACAAGAACTCCGTCGCTAGATATCACATGGCCCGAAATCTCACTTCCGTGCCAAAATTCACATTTGTTCAGCTTGCGTAGAGCCGGCTTCTCTCTTAGTATGCTCAATACTAGGCGCGAGATGTTCTTCATGCTCTTTTTCGTTTTTTGGAATAGACGAGAATATCGTCAATGAACACCACCATGAATTGGTCCAGGTGTTGTCGGAAGATACGGTTCATGTAATCCATGAATATCGCAGGTGCATTGGTCAATCCGAAAGGCATCACAAGGAATTCATAATGCCCATATCTCGGTTCGAAAGCCGTCTTGGAAATATCATCGTCTTTGACTCGCAACCGATGATATCCCGAACGTAAATCGATCTTTGAGAATATGGTGGAACAGATAATTGATCCAAAAGATCATCAATCCGGGGAAGTGGATATTTGTTCTTGACGGTTACTTTGTTGAGTTCACGGTAGTCGATACGTAGTCGGAAACTTCCATCTTTCTTCTTAACGAATAGCACCGGGGCTCCCACGGTGATACACCTGGGTCGGATGAACCCCTTCGTAATAGCTCTTCAAGTTGTTTCTTCAACTCCTACATCTCATTTGGAGCCATACGATACGGCGCCTTTGAAATTGATCCTGTACCAGACATCAATTCAATGGTGAACTCGACTTCTCTCGTAGGAGGTAGCTCGGTGAGATCCTCCGGAAACACGTCATGAAACTCATTTACTACAGGAATGTCTTCAAGTGAAAGCTTTGCTTCAGCTTTGACCGAGAAAAGGATCATATATGCTTGGCATCCCTCTTTCATGCATCTGTTAGCCTCTGTAGCAGAGAGAAAATTCAGGCTCACATCAACTTTGTCTCGCTAGGTGAATCGAAGAACGTTATCTTCTTCTTGCTCGTTGATCATCGCACCGCTCGTTGCTAGCCAATTCAAACCGAGTATGACGTCTATGCCATGAAGTGGCAATCGGATAAGGTCCACTTTTGAAACTCGTCCATCAACGCTCACGGTACAATCAATACATGCATCAGAAGCTAAGGATTTCAAGCCAAGTGGTGTAGATACTATCGATCATAAGACAATCTAGAGGCATGCATTCCTAGACGATTTGCACAATAATAGGAAATAAACGAATGACTAGCACCCGTATCAAACAATGCTTGCAGTAGATTTCCGTTGATAATAACAGTACCTTGCACCATCTCTGGAGACTTTCTGGCCTCCGTATCAGTCAGCGCAAAAACCCGGCCTTGGTTCGCGGTCTTGCCACCGCCGCAATCTCGGACAGTTCCGCTGATATGCCCAGGTTTTTGGCACTTGTAGCAGATCGGCTTCCCATCACAGTTGGATCCGGGATGGTCCTTTCTACACTTTGGGCAAGTTTGGGTCCTTGCTTGACCGGGATAACCTTGTTGCCCTTGTTGGAACGACTTCTTGCCTCCACCTCGGGAGTTGTTCCATGGTGCAGTCCTCTTCTACGAGGAACCTCTGCGACTTGACCCGCCACGGTTTGCATTGTTGTTGTTGTTGAGATGTCGATCCTCCCGAGCTCCTTCGATTACGCTCGACCGACGGCATGATTCAACCGCTTGAATCAGATCCGGAAATTGCCTTTGTGACACCAGCTTTTCCCGAATCTCAAACCTCGACCATCTACCAATCGACTCGCCTTCCAGTTTTTCGTTGTCGTTGGTCTTCGATATGACGAGTATCGAGATAGGTTGGTGAATCGGTGAAGTAATCCTCGAATGACTCATCATGGTTTTGTCGAATATGTAAGAATTCGACTCTTTAATTACTTGTAACGAGGAGGGAAATATTGTTCGTTAAACTTTTCCAAGAACTTCTCCCAAGTCACAGGCAAACGCGTGCCCGATGTCACGCCACGGTCTTCCACCAACGGCCGGCATCTCCTTCCATTTTGTAGATTGATTTTGGGCCTTGCGGTCTTCGGGACAGTCTAAGACCACAAAGATCTTATCTAACCTCATCGCCGGTCTTCACTGAATCGTCTTGCCGCGGAAAACCGGGGTTTCAATTTACGTAACTGAGTTACCCAATGTTGTGTGGCTTCCACCTCTCTATTTCGTTGAGGTAGAACTACCAAAGCTCTATCGTGCGAAGGTGATCGAGATCCTCGACTCATCGCCTTCTTCATTTTGTTGATTTCTCGGCTTGTCTTTCTTCCGAGTACGTTAATAAGAGCTCTTTGCTCTTGCAGATTTGCTTCACTTCTTGTAACTCGATCGCTCGGGTTGGTTATTCTCGGGCTCGGGTCTTGGACTTCTTTGAGGTATCGTCCGCCTCGACCACGTCCTCTACCTACCTCGTTTGGCCTCGTCCACGGCCCCTATTTCTTAGGTTCGCCATCTTTTAGGTTTATACCTTTTTATTTATAACAAGAGATAGGAATAAGGGAATTAGTACAGAAATAAGCACACAAAACAACATATATTATTAATGCATCTTATTTGTACAAGTTGACCTCGACGTTGGCCATCTCCCTAAACTATACAAAATTCTACAATCCCTTCTATTCTAACAGAATATCTCACAATCTCTCAGGGAATTTAGAGAGTTTTTAAACAATAATATACTATATAGCCTATATCTATGGTTCCACAGCTTTCTTTCACCGTCTCGTTCTTCCTACATGTGCTGGTGCACTATGCTTTTCAGATAACGAAGATAGATACGAGCGTCTACAATAGGGCCTTCGTCCAGCAGTTCGTTAGTGATTCTAGCCCAAAAACGGGTCACGGGGAAACAGAGAGAGTGGATCGACCCGGTCTCCGAGCGAATGTGGGTTCCTCTGGTTTTGAGAATTTTGAACCAAGTGAAGGAAGGTCGATACCTTTCTTTCGAAGTGTTTGTAGGCGTTTCGCAAACAAGTAAAATGATTCTAATTGTTGGGTTAAGGCCGTATTACTGCCCAACACGAAGTGAAATTTGTCAAGGGTGACTTCTTCGGTATCGAGGTTTTGTATGTCCGGGAGATCGAAGTTGTCTCCTACAGAAGAGTGAGTTGAACTATCAGGGGTTGCAACAGGTGCATCTTCAACATACATGAGTTCTGGGTCTTCCTCCGGGTCTTCCTCCGATTCTACCGGTTCGGGATCGTAAATATGATCTGGGTATTCCGGTCCGAGGTGATACTGGGGTTCGGAGTTATCGGGGTCCGTAACAGCATAGTCAACGTCATTAGCTGGTACATAATCGTATGTCGGGGCAGGTACAGGTTGTACAAGCTCGGTTACAGTGGAGGGTAGATTGGATCGGGGTTCGCCTTCTTCCTATCATCTCGGTCCCCACCGACTTTCTAGCGGTCCGATTCCATCTCCCATACCGCCAAACGAACGGATTATCGTCTCTGTTCATCTCTACACATTGCACTAGGTCATATTAATACTCATTTTCAAAAAGTGCTCACAGTTTTTGAAAAAGGCTAATTTGAACATAACTCCGTTAACCGAATGAATGGGCGGATAAGTGTCTATCATGGGGACCTCACCAACTCTATGGCGACCGATTGGCACACCCACATAGACTAGCCTTAACTCGTCCTACCACACCGTCCGTAATAACATAGTCATATCAATGCCAGGACTACTGCTCTGATACCAAAAATGTAACATCCCATTTGAAAACGGCGGATTTTTTTTTAAAAAAAACGTTTCCAAATATTTCAAGCAGAGTAATCAGAGTAGAGCATTGGAGCGAGTAAGTAATTTACATTACATTCAAAATATGGACCAAAGTGTAAATGTATCGGATTACAGTCATCCAGAATTCTTAAAAGATAAAGAAACTAAAGAAAACGATAGATAATGTAGACACGTCTTAGCCTACTCCATTTGCCGTTTGCCTCGATCGCCAAACATCGGTCCTCCAGGACACGATGCTACAGGTGAGATCCATTCCACATATGGATCTCGTGTAACGGTTAACCTTATGCTCAAATAAAACAAGATACGTGCAACAATGATATTCATTTCAATACGGCATATCATCACAAAAGCAAACAGCGAGATGTATGATCAATAACATGGACGAACATAAGCACAAAGCAAGTATGTAAAGTCTCTCTCTCGACTAGTTCTCGCACATATCCAAGGCCACGCCACAACGTGTCCTCGCCGCAAGGAATAACTCAAACGGCATTACCAATACTATAATCCGTGGGTAAAGTTGTAATTATCTCGACGATTCTCACGTAACCTCGGCTATGAACGTATCTATAACGCAAAAGTATATGAGCAGCATAGAGTTAGGGTTACGATGACGCGTACGTACCTTAGTTGAAGATATCCGGCTCTTCCGCTAAAAACGATACTTTTGACGCCGTACGTAAAAAAACAAACGAAACAAATGGCAAACGGTGAGAACGATGGAATTTCGGCAATGGTTCGACGTCGAAGTATTCTAAACAGAATAATAACACACTTATGAATATTTGGCAGCATAACAGGCATTTTAGGTGAAAAAGACCATTTTGCCCCTACTACCCCTAATTGGCGGAATTTCGCCAGAACTTCGTTACTTTGACCGTATTCCATTTCAAAATTATCCTCACTATGTTTTTACCTCGTCAGGCATCTTTCAATGCAATGAGGCATAAAAACAAGTATAGGAATAAATTCTGAAACTTCCTAGATCAAAACAACAGTTATACTATAACTACCGAAAGAACTACGGAAACTAAAAACTAAGACCGAAGAACTTACCCGTTGAAGAATTCTTCACAATTTTTTTCCAGAGCTTCTCTCTCTTCTTTCTCCCTCTAGATTCGGTTTCTAGCTTGATAATGGATGTGAAAATCCAAGAGGTGCTCATGCCTTTAATAGGCAAAATTTGTGCCACTTTGGTAATTTCCACATTCCAAATCTTGTAATTTTTCCCTACCTTATAACCATGTAAAATCAAGGCTAATTGGTGGTTAATTCTTGTCCATGGGAAGCTCTTGGTCGACATAGGGGGGTGATGTGGCAGCAAGCAATTGGTCCAAGAATGGTGACTCAAGCTCACTTTATGCCCGGTCCGATAGAATTTCCCCGATCGGTGTCCGTTTCGCGCGATTTTGCAGAAACTCAAAAATGCGAGCGTGTAACTTTGAAGGTCTTTTCATCCTCTTTCATATTATCAATTTGGATCCTCTTTTTGATCATATCCAGGTATTCTCCGGTGCGTCGGAAGATATTCGGACAAACGCGTCCCGATTCGGAAATCGCTTCGATAGAACCAACTTCTGGACAATAATTCGCTGAATCGTAAAACGTCCAGTTGTTGCCTAACTTAACCCCGTGTTTGAAAACACGCAATTGTTTCTATAGGTTCTCACTTTGCCTATCTGACTCTACTCTATCTGATCAACTTTTCGTCGATTTGAAATTACGGTTTTCGGTTGCATAAACAACGCCCGGTAAATTCTTTCTTCGTGTAAAATTTCACTTGTTCTTAATTTGATCGTCGAAAAGACTTTTACCTCTGGTTTTTGTAGAATTTATTTCTAACTTTTCCCTGGTCCCTATATGTTCGACTCACCGCATTATATTACTATTTTATTCTAATTATCATTTTAATTATTTAAACAATTCTTTTTAATTAAAAATAACCATAATTTCGGCCCCCTCATTTTAAAATTCAGTTTTAATTTTTTTTTTTTCATAATTTTTTCCATTTTTTAAAAAATAATATTTTTTACCAAAAATTCTCGTTTTACCTATGCCTTCGTTAAAGGCTTAATCGCATCTAATTTCTTTGTTTAATGATCTTTTTAGGATCATGTTTCTTCATATATTTATATTTACTAATTTACAAGTATATTGTTATCTTACAAACTTCTATCTTGATATTGTCATTTTATATCCTATGTAAAATATTAAAAATGTTTACCACATTAGGTTACTTTATGGTTCGAAATGCTTTTTAAACTTTTCTTCATGTTATTTCCTCCGAAATAATTTATTAAATTCTCATAATTAGGGATAACACTTCCATATTTTTCTCATAATTTTTCATGATCTTTCGTATTTATCATAATATTTTTAGACTGTTTTTATCACCATTATATCATTTTTAGTCATTCGTTCATCAATTTTCCGTAACTTTTTTGACAATTTACTCTATAATTATAACAATTTTCTATAACAGTTTTATCTCATGAATTTACTTCATTAAAATATTCATTAATTTTCCTTTATCTCAAAAATTCCATATTTGAAAAAATCCGGGTATTACAACAAGTTTGCCATTTGTATCATCTGATTGGTTTAATTAAATGGGGAAGTTATTACTTATTATGATATGTTGTTCATTTTAAAAAAAATTATAAAGTATTAACATATTCCTGCAATACACGGATCGAAAGTCTTGTTTAAGCCTATAAGTTCTGAATCAAAATGACGTGGTTTGTAAGATGAGCGCTCATAAGCTCATAGATGCACTGAGCATGTAATACGGATCCCATGCACATACACAAACATATATTGACGCCGTGACTTTATTTGAACATGGCCCCGGGCTTTTTTTTTTGGGGGGGGCATATTATCATCACTAGGGTAGCTTGATGTTGACATTGAGTCAAGAAGTTCGGTTCATCCATCCCTGTATTTTGATCCAAAAGAGAAAATAATAATAATTATTATTCCGTTGTTAATTAAATTTTGGGCTGTTAGTCAAAAACATTATTCTGAGTCTAAATTCGGGGTACATGCGCCTCTCTGGGTCCCACTATTTCCAGCAAGTTTGGGCCTATAAAAAATATGATCCTTTATAGCCCAAAAGAAGGAGTATTTTCTTCTTCTTTTGCCAACAATTTTGATTAAATTAGTTTTTTTTTAAATGATTAATTTTCTTTCTTTCTTTCTTTTGAATTTATTTTTCATTGAAGACTATTTTTTAAAAGTCATATTTTTCACATCTTTCTCTATTTTTGTTCCTCGTTCGTTAGCTCGTTAAGGATCATTATAACGAACCATTTATCACCGTATCATTAATTGTGTTTTGATATGTTTTTTTAATGAATTCTTTTCTATGAACTATTGATATTGAAATTAGTTTAACATTTTGTAACAAACAAAAGTTTAACATTAAGGGAGGGGGTGGTAATGCTTATACTTTTTTTTTCCCGGGGAACGGCTACTTAATCATTAAGACAAATTTTTGCATGATGTTTAATGTCTTGAAAAGGTTAAAGCTTTGGTGGCTTGTTTGTTATGACAACTTTGGAAGGCGAAATCTGCTTATATGTGTGTGTGTGTGTGTGTTAACAGATCTCCTTGAGTCCTTTATCAAGCCAATATGGGTGAGATTGAATTGTGATTGTGCTTATGATAAAGTTAATAATGCCTTGGCTGTATTCTATGGTCTTAAATGGTGTGATGCTTCTGGCTTTGAAGCTCTTAAAATTGAATCAGGTTGTCTTTCACTTGTTCAAGCAGCTAATCAGACGACAATGTGCCCCGAGTCAGAGAGCTTGACTTTGGTGGAGGAAATTATCAATCTTTGCAAAGCTCTTCGAGTATGTGTGGGTGGTTACTGAGAAAACATAATTTGGCGGTAAACTGTTATGCTCGTGCAACTCTATCGAAGAAGTGCTCGAAAGATTGGGTGTTACGATCCCATTCTCCCTTGGCAAAAATCCTAGTTGATTTTGATCTAATAATGGCCACAAAGTACTGATCTTGAGTTCCTTTTGTTTTGAGACTCGGATCTTCGTTTTTCTTGGTTTTTTTTATCGGTGTTGGTTTTGATTGTTTCTGGGTATTGTTTTGCTTGTTTGGTGTTCTTGAGGTGCAGTTATTGAACTAGTATATGGTTTTTGATGAGCAATGTAGTTACACAGATTTCACATTACTGAAACCCTTGAATTGAGACAAGGATATTAAATATTCACTTCCTATTTTTAATAGATTTAAGGTATATTTTGATATATTTAGGAAGTCATCAATACTAAATTGAAGAAATTTTGTTGAGATTTTAAGGGATATCAATCAAGGTTATTAAACCCGGACCGGTCATTGAACCGGTGGAAACTGGGTCAAGGGTTAGTGGGTCAGACCGGAGTCAAACCGGAGCTAAACCGGTGCCAAACCGGTAAAAAAAAAGAAAAATTTAATCTTATTAATATAGAATTATAATGAGATGATAAAGTAAATAAAACTTTAAATGTTTATTTTATATTGAGAAAAGAGCAAACTTGAGTAGGCCCAATACTTTTTATCTACAAATCTTTTTTTTTTTGTTAAACTTGTATCTCGCAAATCGACTACCCTGACCATTGAAACTTCCTAGGCTAGTGGCGTGCAAGTAAAGAAAACGCCTTTTGCAATTTGTTCTCCTTCGCCACGTTTTTGACACTACTAGATACCTATAGGGCTTTTGAAACTACTAGATACCTATACCTATAGGCTCTCATCTTCTTTCCTGGGTTCTTTCATTTTTCTTGGGAAAATCCGTACAAGGGTCTTTTTTGGGTAAAAAAAACCCAAAAAGGGCCCTAAGACTCTGTAATTCCCAAAAAGGGATGTGAATGTTAAGGGAAATGACCAAAACACCCTCAGTTTCAGTTTTAGTACCTCTTTCCTCTCTCTATATTTCGACAGCTTGAGCTCCCTCATTCATTGCGGTCTTACCCAGAGCTTTCATCCTCAAAGGGCCCTTGTATGGATTTTCCCTAATTCAATCAGAGGAGAGAGACTGTGGCCATGGCGGATCAACAAGAGTTGCTCGAGGGAACGCCGTAACTTTGGATCAAGAGACTCGAAGTGGGTCTTTGTTGGAGGCAAAGGCGGTGTGGGAAAGACCACCCGTAGCTCCATTCTTTCGATCCTTCTCTCCGGGTTCGAAACTCGTTCGATCATCTCCACCGACCCCGCTCACAACCTCGGTGATGCTTTTCAGCAACGCTTCACCAAGACCCCCACTTTGGTTAATGGGTTTACAAATCTTTATGCTATGGTAAAATCTCATTTCCGACTTTTTATTTGTCTTTTTTGTTGTCCTTGTCATTTTCCCTCTTGAAAGAGGCATGTGTTTTAGATTTATAATTATGTCTTTATGATGAATCCGAGCATTATCATCTTCTCAAGCGTTATGCTCTTTTGTCGACGGCGATAAAAAAATATTTATGCATAGTTTTAGAATCCCAGATTGCATAGTTTTGGATATTTTTTTATTTACTAGTAGTTTATTTTATGGACACTTTTTGAGCAATTAATAGTGGCTTACATGAGTGCAAAGGTTTTCTTTGAATTATTTTGAAGCCTTCTATAGGTTTTGACTTCATGTCTATCGTTTATATGAAGAAATAGGTTTTTAAACTTTCTCGCATAACTCGTTTCTCGCTTCCTTCACATTTCAAATTATACTCAGTTCTTTTATCTTCATAGTAGTTTGTAGTCTAGGAACAGTTTTTGTTCTGATATTCATAATTTGTCCGGTACATTTCCTTACTTTATATCTTGATGCTTAATAGGAGGTGGATCCTACGGTAGAACATGAGGATGTTGGTGTTTCTGATGGAATGGATAGCATGTTCTCAGAACTAACTGGTGCTATACCTGGAATTGATGAGGCAATGAGCTTTGTTGAGATGCTGAAGTAAGATAAAAAGTCTTTGTGATTCAACATCGACATGAAATTTTTCTGAATATTTTTTACCTAAGTTTTGAAGTAGTTTGAGGAGTATTATGTTTATAATTGTGCATGGCCTGATGGACTACATTTTTTGGATTAAAAAGAATATTAAATTTGGAACAAAATTTCGGATTGGAATACTTGAACGAAGAAAAGTGATAATGGAAAGTAAATCATTTAAGGAATTTGTTGCACCCAAATGTTTATTGCCATAGTCTTAAGCAATTATGAGGAATCTATCCCTAAAATATGGCTTGTAAGAGGAAAGAAATGTTTTTTAAGTATGACAAGAATCACATGTGGGTATCCAAAAAGAATCATGTCACTTATGTTGCACAAGGATCATATTACCATCCAATGTGTGACTGTACTCCATTCTGGAACCACTATTGAAGAGCTAATGACCACGATGGCTTTGCTCTATGGTGATTTGCTAGGTTGCACCATCCGCAGTAGTGTATTCGTGGAGTTTGTTCTAGGTTTCATGCCAATTGATGAAGATCTAGGCAAGCATGAGGAACTTACCTTCTAAAATTGGCTTGTGAGGGGGGTAGAACCATTCCAATTAAATATAAAAATGAATAACTAAAGCTACCCTATGCGGGCTGTAACATTCTTTCAAATGTTGATATGAGAATCATCTTTTGACCTTGAACAATCTAGTGGTGAAGACATTATAAAGCGGCCGATTTCAACTTTCGTGGTTTATGAGGACAGAATCCTTCAAATGTCCAAATGGTAAGAGATGAGAAAATTGAATGTGTTTTGACCAAAAAGAAAAAAGAAAATTGAATGTGTTTGATGTCAACATTATCTAGGAATTTTTGAAGAAAATTAAATCTGGGAAATTGATAACTTTTTGTAAATGGGATTACCATGTTTTGTATATGACCTATAATGCACCAACATATATTTTCAGCCACAATGAACATTGACGCTACTGTGACCCATTGCCAATCTGTTTAACATGTCTTTAGACCTGTTAGACCAAGGTCTAGACAAATTCTATGCACGGGTCAGATATATGCAAACAAATGTGTGTAGTATAATTTCAAAATCTGAACTTGGATGTATATTTTGCGATTTACTCATTTCAAAAATTATGTGAGGGCATGTGGAAGTTGTTTATCTTTCAAGTCTTTGATCGCATAATTTATTCTTGATACTTGATTCATCGAAATTTTTTATCTAGGTTTTTGGTTTAATTGATGACAATTTCTACAGATTGGTGCAAACGATGGATTATTCTGTTATAGTATTTGATACTGCTCCAACTGGTCATACACTCAGACTTTTGCAATTTCCATCAATTTTAGAGAAGGGTCTTGCAAAAATGATGTCTTTGAAAAACAAATTTGGCGGTTTGTTTAGTCAGGTATACTTTCTTAGTTTGAAAATGAAAGAGTTTCAGTGTTTTTATCAATTACTATACTGCAATTTTGAAAATTTATAATCGTTGTTTCACATAATATCTCACTTGTAGAAGATTTGAGTAATTGAGCATTTTTTCCTCTGTCACAAGATAAGATGTATGTTGTTCACTGTTGTGTATTGATCCTATTGTGAAAATGTTTTTTCCCCCTGTGCTATGCTTTTCATGATGGACTGCTTGTATTGTTTCATTATTTTAGATCTGGAACTTAGAACACCTTTGTGGCATTCCCAGAAACTATAAATGAGTATCTTCGTGATATTTGCATCAAAGTAGCATACTGTGATTTCTTCCGAATTACATTGTGTGTTCTTGTCCATCTCACGTCTTTTTAAATCCACATTTGGAAAAACGAAACATGCAATCTTCCCTATGCATTCTTGTGGTTTTGTTTAATCTTTTCCTTGTTTGTCAAACATTATCGATAAGGTGTTGTGTGTTTGCTTCATCCTTCATTATCTGCGAGTGTAATAGGAAAAATTTTCTACTTTCATTGCAGATGTCAAGCATGTTTCGCATGGGTGATGAGCTTGCCAAGGATGCATTACTTGGGAGGCTTGAAGGCATGAAAGATGTAATTGAACGAGTTAACATGCAATTCAAGGATCCAGTAAGCTAAGAAGTTCTCCCAATTTCTTTCATGTTTTGTTTTGAAACTGTCAATTGATTTTCATCTTCCTCTGAAATATAATGTATTCTAATAGATCATTGAAAAAAAAAATCATGTTTTGTTTATTTACTCTATTCATTTAATTGTTTCCAGTTGGAGGCTTTGATCTATGATGATACTAGAGAGGCTGGCGCTTCAACATAGCTTGCCTCAAGAAGGCCAGCATGAAGGTCAGCCACCTGTAACATCCCATTTGAAAATGGCGGATTTTTTTTTTTAAATGTTTCCAAATATTTCAAGCAGAGTAATCAGAGTAGAGCATTGGAGCGAGTAAGTAATTTACATTACATTCAAAATATGGACCATAGTGTAAATGTATCGGATTACGGTCATCCGAATTCTCAAAAGTTAAAGAAACTAAAGAAAATGATAAATAATGTAGACACGTCTTGGCCTACTCCACCTGCTTGCCTCGATCGCCAAACATCGGTCCTCCGGACTCGATGCATTTCAATACAAGATATCATCACAAAAGCAAACAGCAGATGTATGATCAATAACATGGACAGAACATAAGCACAAAGCAGTATGTAAAGTCTCTCTCGACTAGTTCTGCACATATCCAATGCCACGCCACTAACGTGCCCTCAGCGCTAGGAATAACTCAAACGGCATTACCAATACTATAATCCGTGGGTAAAGTGTAAGTATCTCCGACGATTCTCAACGGAACCTCGGCCTATGAACGTAACTATAACGCAAAAGTATATAAGCAGCATAGAGTTAGGGTTACAAAGACGCGTCCGTACCTTAGTTGCGATATCCGGCTCTTAGGCTAAAAACGGTACTTTTTGACGGCCGTACGTACGTGAAACGGCGGCTCAACAAATGCGGCAAAAGCGGAACGATGGAATTTCGACGGCGGTTCGACGTCGGAAGTATTCTAATCAGAATAATAACACACTTATGAATATTTGGCAAAGCATAATAGGCATTTTAGGTGAAAAAGACCATTTTGCCCCTACTACCCCTATTTGGCGGAATTTCGCCAGAACTTCGTTACTTTGACCTTATTCCATTTCAAAATTATCCCCACTAGGTTTTTACCTCGTCAGGCATCTTTCAATGCAATGAGGCTTAAAAACAAGTATAGGAATATATTCTGAAACTTCCTAGATCAAAACAACAGTTCTACTATAACTACCGAAAGAACTACTGAAACCAAAAGCTAAGGACGAAGGACTTACTCGGAGCTAGGCAGAATTTTTGCAGAGCTTCTCACTCTAAGATTTCGGCCAAGGAAGAGAGAAGAATGGTGTGAATTTCAAGAAGAGGGGAGGGGTATTTATAGTGAAAATTCGGGACGTAAATGGAATTTTTTGCTTTGTTTCTGGACCGTTAGATCTAGGGTTTTGTGAGATGAAATCTTGGCCATCCAAGGTCTTGGCCGACATCCAAGGGGTCCAAAAGTCAAAGAATGAGTTGTCATCCAATGATGACTCTTGCTTTATGGTCTCCGTCCCGATAAAGCTACCCGATCGGTGTCCGTTTCGCGTGATTTCGCAGAAACTCAAAAATCTGGGCATGTAACTTTGAAGATCTTTTCATCCTCTTTCATATTATCTATTTTGATCCTCTTTTTGATCATATCCAGGTATTCTCCAGTGCGTCGGAAGATATTCGGACAAACGCGTCCGATTCTGAAAATCGCTTCCGATAGAACCAACTTCTCGGACAATAATTCGCCGAATCGTAAAACGTCCGTTGTTGCCTAACTTAATCCGTGTTTGAAAACACAAAATTGTTTCTATAGGTTCTCACTTTGCCTATCCGCTCTACTCTATCTAATCGCCCTTTCCGTCTTATTAGGAATTAGGGTTTTCGGTTGCGGAAATCAACGTTTGGTAAATTCTTTCTTCGTGTAAAAATTTACCTGTTCTTAATTTGATCAGTTTGAAAAGACTTTTACCTCTGGTTTACCCGTAGAATTTATTTCGACTTTTCCCTGGTGCCTATTTCGACTCACCGCATTATATTATTATTTTATTCTAATTATCATTTTAATTATTTAAACAATTCATTTTAATTAAAAATACCAAGAATTTCGGCCCCTTCATTTTAAAATTCAGTTTTAATTATTTTTTCATAATTTTTTCCATTTTTTAAAAATATAATATTTTTTACCAAAAATTCATGTTTTACCCCGCCTTCGTTAAGGCTTAATCGACCTAAATTCTTCGTTTAGTGATCTTTTTAGGATTAGATTCCTTCATACATTTATCTTTACTAATTTTTTCCTTAATCCTTTCTATCATAATTAGTAAGTATATTTTATGCTAATTACCATCCTTAATCTCTTAATTAAGGATTTTACCATAAATTTAACTTTCTATATTTCTCTTGTTTTACTGAATCAATTAGCTAGTAATTATCTAATCATTCTCTTACCAATGGTTGATAATTTTATAATTTACAGTATATTATTATCTTACAAACTTTATACTGACATTGTCATTTTATATCCTATGTAAAATATTAAATATGTTTACACCATAAAGTTACTTTATGGTTCTGGAATGCTTTTTAAACATTTCTTCATGTTATTTCCTCTGAAATAATTTATTAAATTTTTATAATTAAAGATAATACTCCCATAATTTTCTCATAATCTTTCATGATCTTTCAGTATTTATCATAATGTTTTTAGATTTGTTTTTGTCACCATTATTTCATTTTTAGTCACTCTGTTCATCGATTTTTCGTAACTTTTCGACAATTTACTCGACAATTATAACAATTTTCTATAATAGTTTTAAACTCATGAATTTGTTTCATCAAAATATTCATTAATTTCTCTTATCTCAAGAATTCCAGCATTTGCTAAAATCCGATTATTACATTTTCTCTCCCTTAAACAAAATTTCGCCCTCGAAATTTAATCTATACTAACTAGACTACGGGCCATAAACTCGGGTACTTCTCCTTCATGTCACTCTCGGTTTCCCAAGTTGCCTCGTTTGGTGACAAACCCTTCCAGACCACCTTCACTATCGGTATAGTTTTAGTCCTAAGTTGTTTCTCCTGGTGTTCGAGAATTCGCTCCGGCTCGACTACAAAGGTGTTATCATGCCGTACTTCAACATCATCGTACTCTATGACATGATCTCGATCTGGTAGGTATTTCTTCGTTGTGACACGTGAAAAACATCGTGGAGATTACTCGGGTTCGGGGTAATGCTAGTTGATACGCAAATCGGTCCTCGCTCGGCTAACACTTCAATTGGTCCAACGTAACGCGGACTAAGCTTCTTTCTCTTCGTGTTCTGCCGACACCGGTTCATCGGAGATAATTTCATAAACACATGGTCTCCGACTTCAAACTTCAACGGTCTTCTCCTCTTATCTCGCATAGCTCTTCCGTCTCATGTGCGGCAAGGAGTCTCTTCTTGATCGAGTGATCGCTCGTAGGTCTCTTTTAGCATATCCGATCCAAGCAATCTGCTTTTCGACGCATTGTCTGTCCAGATAAAGGCGATTGGCACTTTCGCCCATACAAAGCCTCGAACGGGGCCATTTGTATGCTTGAATGATAACTATTGTTATACGCGAATTACGCTAGTGAGAGGTGTTCGTCCCAATTTCCTTTGAAATCCGTGGCACATGCTCGCAGCATATCCTCCAAATACCGTATCGTCCTCTCCGATTGACCGTCGGTTTGAGGGTGATAAGCCGAACCGAACTTCAGCTTGGTACCCATTCCTTCATGTAGTGCTTGCCAAAAAGCGGGATTGGAATCGAGTATCCCGATCGGAGATAATACTCTTAGGGACTCCGTGCGAGTCTCATGATCTCTTTGATGTAGATTGCGGCCAATCGTTCGGAGAGTAGTGGATGCTAATGGGTATGAAATGTGCCGACTTGGTTAATCGGTCGACGATCACCCAAATGGTATCGTGATGCCGATCTTAGGTAGACCTACCACAAGATCCATGGTCACATTCTCCCATTTCCACTCCGGCAGTTCTAGTCCTTGCAGAAGACCAGGGGGTCGCCGGTGCTCAATCTTTACTTTCTGGCAAGTTAGACACCCAACTACGTACTGAGTTACGTCTCTTTTCATTCCAGGCCACCAAAGCTCAGCCTTCATGCTTTGGTACATCTTGACCATTCCTGGATGTAAAGTATACTTACTCTTGTGAGCCTCATCCAGACACTTCCGCCTTAATTCATCAACCGGCGGTATGTAGATTCGTTTCTTGTACCTGACCAATCCACTAGATGAAAGGTCTTAGTCTTGGGTTTCACCTTGAGAGATCTTCTCCCGCATGGAGATTGCCCAATCATCTTGTCTCTGAGCTTTATCAACTTCATCTCTCAGGTCGTACTCCCCTTGACTCACAAGAAGATTTGCAAGGTAGGCGTCACTTGGTGCGTTGGAATTCATGCAGATTTGGTTTGAAAGATTCAGGTCTCTGAAATTTTCAAGTAATTTCTGCTCTTGTATCATCATGTATGATACTTGCACCTTCTTCCTGCTTAGAGCATCTTCAATGACGTTTGCTTTCTCTGGGTGATACTTGATCTCCAGGTTGTAGTCTTTCAGCAATTCCATCCAACGACGTTGCCTCATATTCAGTTCCCTTTGATCAAAGAGATACTCCAGGCTCTTGTGGTCGCAGTATAATTCTACGGTCGTACCGTACAGATAATGCCTCCATATCTTCAAAGCGAACACAATGGCAAAGCAAGCTCCAAATCGTGTGTAGGATAGTTCGACTCGTGCGGCTTCGGTCACCGACGAGAGGCATAAGCCACCACTCGCCCAATTGCATTAGGACACAACCCAATCCTTGCCTACCGGCATCACCGTAGACCACGCAAGTCTCATCGGGATCCGGGATGATCAATACCGGTGCGTATTCAACCTCTCCTCGTCTCGAAAGCTCTCCTCACGTCATCTCCCCATACAAAGGGTTGATTCTTCCTAGTAAGCTTTGTCAATGGTAGGGCAAGACGCGAGAAATCCCGTATAAATCTGCGGTAATATCCCGCCAAACCTAGGAAACTACGAATCTCATCACTTGTTTCGGTCTCTTCCAGTCCGAACCGCTTCCACTTTGCCCGGATCAACCGCAACTCGCCACTTGATATAACATGGCCCAGAAATCTAACTTCCGGCAGCCAAAATTCGCATTTGCTCAACTTGGCGTAGAGTCGCTTCTCCCTCAGTATCTTTAACACGAGTCGCAGATGTTCTTCATGATCTTCTCTGCCTTTATAATAGACGAGAATATCGTCGATAAACACCACCATGAATTGGTCCAGGTGTTGTCGGAAGATACGGTTCATGTAATCCATGAATACCGCAGTTGCATTGGTCAATTCGAAAGGCATCACAAGGAATTCATAATGCCCATATCTCGGTTCGAAAGCCGTCTTGGAAATATCATCGTCTTTGACTCGCAATCGATGATATCCCGAACGAAATCGATCTTTGAGAATATGGTGGAACCAGATAATTGATCCAAAAGATCATCAATCCGGGAAGTGGATATTTGTTCTTGACGGTTACTTTGTTGAGTTCACGGTAGTCGATAGTCGAAAGTCGGAAACTTCCATCTTTCTTCTTAACGAACAAGAGGGCTCCCCACGGTGATACACTGGGTCGGATGAACCCTACGTAATAGCTCTTCAAGTTGTTTCTTCAATTCCTGCATCTCAATTGGAGCCATACGATACGGCGCCTTTGAAATTGATCTTGTACTAGGCATCAATTCAATGGTGAACTCGACTTCTCTCGTAGGAGGTAGCTCGGTGAGATCCTCCGGGAACACGTCAGGAAACTCGTTTACAATGGGAATGTTCTCAAGTGAAAGCTCTGCTTCAGCTTTAACCGAGAAAAAGATCATATATGCTTGGCATCCCTCCTTCATGCATCTGTCAGCCTCTCCGTAGAGAGAAAATTCAGGCTCACATCAACTTTGTCTCTGCTAGGTGAATCGAAGAACGTTATCTTCTTGCTGCTACAGTTGATCATCGCACGGCTCGTTGCTAGCCAATTCAACCCGAGTATGACGTCTATGCCATGAAGTGGCAGTTGGATAAGGTCCACTTTTGAAACTCGTCCATCAACGCTCACGGTACAATCAATACATGCATCAGAAGCTAAGGATTTCAAGCCAAGTGGTATAGATACTATCAGATCATAAGACAATCTAGAGGCATGTATTCCTAGACGATTTGTACAATCATAGGAAACAAACGAATGGCTAGCACCCGTATCTAACAATGCTTGCAGTAGATTTCCGTTGATAATAACAGTACCTTGCACCATCTCTCGGAGACTCTCCGCCTCCGTATCGTCACGCAAAACCCGGCCTTGGCTCTGCGGTCTTGCCACCACCGCAATCTCCGGACAGTTCCGGCTGATATGCCCGAGGTTTTGGCACTTGTAGCAGATCGGCTTCCCATCACAAACTCGGCTCCGGATGGTCCTTTCGCACTTTGGGCAAGTTTGGGTCCCTGCTTGACCGGGATAACCTTGTTGCCCTTGTTGGAACGGCTTCTTGCCTCCGCCTCAGGAGTTGTTCCATGGTGCCTTCCTCTTCTGCGAGGAACCTCCGCGACTTGACCCACCACGGTTTGCATTGTTGTTGTTGTTGTTGTTGTTGTTGTTGTTGAGATGTCTGATCCTCCTGAGCTCCTTCAGATTACGCTCGACCAGACGGCATGATTCTATCGCTTGAATCAGATCCGGAAATTGCTGTGACACCAGCTTTTCCCGAATCTCAAACCTCAGACCATCTACCAATCGACTCGCCTTCCAGTTTTCGTTGTCGTTGGTCTTCAGATATGACGAGTATCGAGATAGGTTGGTGAATCCGCGAAGTAATCCTCGAATGACTCATCATGGTTTTGTCGAATATGTAAGAACTCGACTCTTTTATTACTTGTAACGAGGAGGAAATATTGTTCGTTAAACTTTTCCAAGAACTTCTCCCAAGTCACGGGGCAAACGCGTGCCCGCAATGTCATCCGCCACGGTCTTCCACCAACGGCCAAGCATCTCCTTCCGGTTTGTAAATTGCCACCGGGCCTTGTGGTCTTCGGGATAGTCTAAGACCTCAAAGATCTTATCTAATCTCATCAGCCGTCTTCGTGAATCGGTCTTTTCCGCGGAAAACCGGGGTTTCAATTTCTGAGAATTGAGTTACCCAATGTTGCGTGACTTCTACCTCTCTATTTCGTTGAGGTAGAACTACCAAAGCTCTATCGGGCGAAGGTGATCGAGATTCCTCGACTCATCGCCTCTTCCGTCCGTCCGTCCTCATCTTCGTCTTCTTCCTCGGTGTCGTTCCTTTCTTCTTCATTTTGTTGATTTCGGCTTGTCTTTCTTCCAGAGTACGTTAATAAGAGCTCTTTGCTCTTGCGCATTTGCTTCACTTCTTGTAACTCGTCTGCTCAGGTTGGTTATTCTCGAGCTCGGGTGTTGGATTTCTTCGAGGCTGTCTGCCTCGACCACATCCTCTACCTCTAGTTTGGCCTCGTCCACGGCCCCTATTTCTTAGGTTCGCCATTCTTTAGGTTTATACCTTTTTATTTATAACAAGAGATAGGAATAAGGGAATTAATACAGAAATAAGCACACAAAACAACATATATTATTAATGCATCTTATTTGTACAAGTTGACCTCGACGTTGGCCATATCCTAAACTATACAAGATTCTACAATCCCTTTTATTCTAACAGAATATCTCACAATCTCTCAGGGAATTTAGAGAGTTTTAAAACAATAATATACTATATAGCCTCTATCTATGGTTCCACAACTTTCTTTCACCGTCTCGCTCTTTCTACATGTGCTGGTGCACTATGCTTTTCAGATAACGAAGATAGATACGAGCGTCTACAATAGGGCCTTCGTCCAGCAGTTCGTTAGTGATTCTGGCCCAAAAACGGGTCACAGGGAAACAAAAGAGAGTGGATCTGACCCAGTCTCCAGGCGAATGTGGGTTCCTCTGGTTTTGAGATTTTTGAACCAAGTGAAGGAAGGTCAGATACCTTTCTTTCGAAGTGTTTGTAGACTATTCTGCAAACAAGTAAAATGGTTCTAATTGTTGGGTTAAGGCCGTACATCGCCCAACACGAAGTGAAAATCGTCAAGGGTGACTTCTTCGGTATTGAGGTTTTGGATGTCCGGGAAATCGAAGTTGTCTCCTACAGAAGAGTGAGTTGAACTATCAGGGGTTGCAACGGGTGCATCTTCAACATACATGGGTTCCGAGTCTTCCTCTGATTCTACCGATTCGGGATCGTAAATATAATCCGGGTATTCTGGTCCGAGGTGATACTGGGGTTCGGAGTTATCGGGGTCCGTAACGGCATAGTCAACGTCATAAGCTGGTACATAATCGTATGCCGGGGCACATACAGGTTGTACAAGCTCTAGTTCCGGTGGAGGGTAGATTGGATCAGGGTTCAATCCTCTTCCTATCATCTCGGTCCCCACCGACTTCCTAGCGGTCCGATTCCATCTCCCATACCGCCAAACGAACGGATTATCATCTATGTTCATCTCTACACATTGCACTAGGTCATATCAATACTCATTTTCCAAAAAGTGCTCAAAGTTTTTGAAAAAGGCTAATTTGAACATAACTCCGTTAACCGAGAACGTAATGGCGGATAAGTGTCTATCATGGGGACCTCACCAACTCTATGGCGACCGATTGGCCACACCCACATAGACTAGCCTTAAGCGTCCTACCATACTGTCTGTAATAACATAGTCATATCAATGCCAGGACTACTGCTCTGATACCAAAAATGTAACATCCCATTTGAAAACGACGGATTTTTTTTTTAAAAAAAAAACGTTTCCAAATATTTCAAGCAGAGTAATCAGAGTAGAGCATTGGAGCGAGTAAGTAATTTACATTACATTCAAAATATGGACCAAAGTGTAAATGTATCGGATTACGGTCATCCGAATTCTCAAAAGTTAAAGAAACTAAAGAAAATGATAAATAATGTAGACACGTCTTGGCCTACTCCATTTGCTTGCCTCGATCGCCAAACATCGGTCCTCCGACCACGATGCTACTACCGAGATCCATTCCACATATGGATCTCGTGTAACGGTTAACCTTATGCTCAAATAAAACAAGATACGTACAAATGATATTCATTTCAATACAAGATATCATCACAAAAACAAACAAACGAGATGTATGATCAATAACATGGACGTAACATAAGCACAAAGCAAAGTATGTAAAGTCTCTCTCAACTAGTTCGCACATATCCAATGCCACGCCACTAACGTGTCCTCAACGCTAGGAATAACTCAAACGGCATTACCAATACTATAATCCGTGGGTAAAGTAAGTATCTACGACGATTCTCAACTTAACCTCGGCCTATGAACGTATCTATAACGCAAAAGTATATAAGCAGCATAGAGTTAGGGTTACAGTACGCGTCCGTACCTTAGTTGCAGATATCCGGCTCTTCCGGCTAAAAACGTTACTTTTTGACGGCCGTACGTAAAACAACGAAACAGCGGCAAACAGCGGAACGATGAAATTTCGACAACGGTTCGACGTCAGAAGTATTCTAATCAAAATAATAATACACTTATGAATATTTGGCAGCATAACAGGCATTTTAGGTGAAAAAGACCATTTTGCCCTTACTACCCCTATTTGGCGGTATTTCGCTAGAACTTCGTTACTTTGACCTTATTCCATTTCAAAATTATCCCCACTAGGTTTTTACCTCGTCAGGAATATATTCTGAAACTTCCTAGATCAAAACAACAGTTCTACTATAACTACCGAAAGAACTACGGAAACTAAAAGCTAAGGACAGAAGGACTTACTCGGAGCTAGGCAGAATTTTTGCAAAGCTTCTCACTCTAAGATTTCGGCCAAGGAAGAGAGAAGAATGGTGTGAATTTTTAAGAAGAGGGGAGGGGGTATTTATAGTGAAAATTCGGGACGTAAAGGGAATTTTTTGCTTTGTTTCTGGACCGTTAGATCTAGGGTTTAGTGAGATGAAATCTTGGCCATCCAAGGTCTTGGCCGACATCCAAGGGGTCCAAAATTAAAAGAATGAGTTGTCATCCAATGATGACTATTGCTTTATGGCCTCCGGTCGATAAAGCTACCGTCGACGGTGTCCGTTTGCGCGATTTCGCGAAACTCAAAAATCTGGGCATGTAACTTTGAAGATCTTTTCATCCTCTTTCATATTATCTATTTTGATCCTCTTTTTGATCAGATCCAGGTATTCTCCGGTGCGTCGGAAGATATTCGGACAAACGTCGTCGATTCTAAAATCGCTTCCGATAGAACCAAACGGACAATAATTCGCCGAATCGTAAAACGTCCAGTTGTTGTCTAACTTAATCCGTGTTTGAAAACACGAAATTGTTTCTATAGGTTCTCACTTTTCCTATCGGCTCTACTCTATCGATCGACTTTAGTCTTATTAGGAATTAGGGTTTTCGGTTGCGGAAATCAAAGTTTGGTAAATTCTTTCTTCGTGTAAAAATTTACTTGTTCTTAATTTGATCAGTCGAAAAAGACTTTTACCTACAGTTTACCACGAAGAATTTATTTTTGACTTTTCCCCCGCCTATAAGTTGACTCACCGCATTATATTATTATTTTATTCTAATTATCATTTTAATTATTTAAACAATTCATTTTAATTAAAAATACCAAGAATTTCGGCCCCTTCATTTTAAAATTCAGTTTTAATTATTCTTTCATAATTTTTTCCATTTTTTAAAAATATAATATTTTTTACCAAAAATTCATGTTTTACCCTCGCTTTCGTTTAGGCTTAGTCGGCCTAAATTCTTCGTTTAGTGATCTTTTTAGGATTAGATTCCTTCATACATTTATCTTTACTAATTTTTTCCTTAATCCTTTCTATCATAATTAGTAAGTATATTTTATGCTAATTACCATCCTTAATCTCTTAATTAAGGATTTTACCATAAATTTAACTTTCTATATTTCTCTTGTTTTCTTGAATCAATTAGCTAGTAATTATCTAATCATTCTCTTATCAATGGTTGATAATTTTATAATTTACAGTATATTATTATCTTACAAACTTTATACTGAGACATTGTCATTTATATCCTATGTAAAATATTAAAAATGTTTACACCATAAAGTTACTTTATGGTTTGGAATGCTTTTTAAACATTTCTTCATGTTATTTCCTACGAAATAATTTATTAAATTCTTATAATTAAAGATAATACTCCCATAATTTTCTCATAATATTTCATGATCTTTCGTATTTATCATAATGTTTTTAGACTGTTTTTGTCACCATTATTGCATTTTTAGTCACTCGTTCATCTGATTTTTTCCGTAACTTTTTCGACAATTTACTCGACAATTATAACAATTTTCTATAATAGTTTTAAACTCATGAATTTGTTTCATCAAAATATTCATTAATTTCTCTTATCTCAAGAATTCAGTTGCTAAAATCCGGGTATTACACCACCCAACAACCAGCCATCTTCTTCTGAGGAGTTTGAGGACGAGGATGGACATGACATAGAGGAGGGAGATGACATTAGGGGGATACTTTGTATTAGGACGAAAGTGTTAGGACACATATGTATTTATGACTCCTTTGTATTCATGAGGATGACATTAAAACTTTTTGTTATTTTGTAAATTGTCTACTGATGCTAAGTTGATAATCTTTGTTCAATGACAACAGAAATTTTTTGATTCTGTTTTGATGTTGTCATGGAATGAGAACAAGAAATTTTAGCTTTTGTATTACAACAATATCAGGTGTCACTTACAACAATATCAGGGGTCACTTACAACAATAACATGGGCCACTTACAACAATATCAAGGGTCACTTACAACAATAACAGGGGTCACTTACAACAATATTAGGGGTCACTTACAACAATAACAGTACCTAATTACAACAATATCAGGGGTCACTTACAACAATATCAGGGGTCACTTACAACAATAATAGGGGTCACTTACAACAATATCAGGGGTCACTTACAACAATAACAGTACCTAATTACAACAATATCAGGGGTCACTTGCAACAATAACAGTACCTAATTACAACAATAACAGGGGGCACTTACAACAATAACAGGGGTCACTTACAACAAATATCAAAACATAAGACAAAATTTAACGGACTTGTCCATTCTTTTGTTGTTCTCATTTCATCATGTAATTGAAAATCATTCACATAATACCAAATTGTCAAGAACATTTTCATAAATACAAATACACCTTGGCACAAAAACAAATTGTTAACAATTTTGTTGTCAATACACAATGTTGAATCAGGCCTAATCAAGGAAGATATTGGTTTTCCACTAGGGTAGCCTTAGCCCCATGGTCTCTATTAGGTAATTCGACTTCTCCATTCTCTTGCCGTGTTTTAGTTGCAGCAAATGTGGCACTTGAAGCTTCAGCCTCCCTAGTATCATCACAGATCAAAGCCTCCAACTGGAAACAATTAAATGAATAGAGTAAATAAACATTGACAATAAACTTCAAATTCTAATAGTAGTACCCAAAACAAATCACATCAAGGATTAATTTAAAAGCCTATATAGGAATAACACCAAGCTGCTTAGAAGCTAGATCAAAGCTTACAAATTTGAATACCCATTTCAAGTGCACATGATTTAATGAATGGACAAACTTCGGTCTAGAGATATCATATCTCATCCTAACCCAGTGATTGGGAAATCATGTTTTAATGAACAATTTCTAGATAGCCTGTAAAATGGAAAGGATAATATACTTAATTATGTTTTTGGATTATAAAGCTAGCTTCTTTTTCATAAAGCATAGATACAAACATTTCTTGTTTCACAGAATCGAAAGACTCTCCATGAAGAATTTCTAGAATAACTTTGGAACATATTAAATATGTGAGTAGAAATAGATGAAAACTTTAAAAAGCAAACCTTGAAGAAACCAAATACATTAAACTAAGAACATACCAACCCTTATGGTTTCCAATATCAGTTCTCCAAGAACATTAAACTAAGAAACCAAATACATGAATGCATTCAATTCCTCGAGAAGAGTCAACGAATTTAACAAGGACACTATGACCGACTATGAATAACATCATATGATAGTAGAAAAGAAAATAGAAGCGAAAAATAAGAAAAGAGGTACAAGGGTGAGAAAATCTTAAACCAACAAGCATGACAAGCCTTCTCAAGTCCAATATAAGGCATATAAGGTTGTCATTTAAATATTCTGACTAACTTCAACGATAAACCATGGCAACTAATTATTCCCTAAAATTTTTTACCTCCTTCTCTATACTTCCGCCTAACATGATATTGCAAAGAAATCAAACTCAAACAATGAATTTGAGATGCTAGAGACCATACTAAGATAAGGTTAAGAATACTAAAATACCAAAACATTCTAGGTTAAGAATCAAGTCCAATATAAGGCATAGTTATTTTCGCACTTATCTGCCGCCACATCTCGCCAACTCACTATCTTCAACCTGTATTCCATTCAACCATAAAATCTTGAATAAAAGACATGAATGAAATTGCAGAATTTATGCGAAATACGAAGAGTTGCACATTATATAGTGATAATCTTTGGATTAAAAAAAAAAAGCCATAACCTCTTTGGAGATCTGTTTTAGCTCGTTACAAGAGCCTTTGTAGTCTTCTCAATGCCACGGGTGATCGCATGGGTTAGCACCAAATTGCTACAACTTGCAAATTTAAATGATGAGTCAAAACTCATAACAGACTTTATCAATCTTAAATAATACTAATTTAAATATACGACATAAAAAGAACCACTTTTCAATTTTTCGATAAAATTTTAATTGCAAGAAGTAGACAAAGTAATATCTATTAACATTAGAGGCATCTGAACTAAAGAACAAACCTTGACACCTTCTCGCAATAAAACCCTAGGCAAGAACAACAGATGTAGTGGTTCCATCACCACCAAGTCATTTGTCTTGGCAGTACCGCTTGCCTCACCAACTTGGCACCGATGTTCTCCACTGGATCCTCCAATTCAACCTTTAGAGGAGGTGTAAGAAGGGCACGGTAGTTATAATATGTCTCATATATTTGATAGACAAAAATGCAAAATGTAATTTGAAGCATCCGAGAAAAATCTCACGTCATCCGAGAATGAAATGAACCAAATACATTAATTGCTCAAAAAGTGTCCATAAAATAAACTACTAGTAAATAAAAAATATCCAAAACTATGCAATGGGATTCTAAAACTATGCATACATGTTTTTTGTCGCCGTCGACAAAAGAGCATAACGCTTGAGAAGATGATAATGCTCGGATTCATCATAAAGACATAATTATAAATCTAAAACACATGCCTCTTTCAAGAGGAAAACGACAAGGACAACAAAAAAGACAAATAAAAAGTCGAAATGAGATTTTACCATAGCATAAAGATTTGTAAACCCATTAACCAAAGTGGGGGTCTTGGTGAAGCGTTGCTGAAAAGCATCACTAAGGTTGTGAGCGGGGTCGGTGGAGATGATCAAAACAGAGTTTCGAACCCTGGAGAGAAGGATCGAAAGAATGGAGCTACATGTGGTCTTTCCCACACCGCCTTTGCCTCCAACAAAGACCCACTTGAGTCTCTTGATCCAAGAAGTTCGCGGCGTTCCCTCCAAGCAACTCTTGTTGATCCGCCATGGCCACAGTCTCTCTCCGATTGAATTAGGGAAAATCCGTACAAGAGCCCTCTAAGGATGAAAGCTCTAGGTAAGACCACAATGAATGAGGAAGCTCAAGCTGTCGAAATAGAGAGGGAGGAAAGATGTACTAAAACTGAAACTGAGGGTGTTTTGGTCATTTCCCTTAACATTCACGTCCCAAAAAGGGCCCGGGCCCTTTTTGGGAATTGCGAAGTCTTAGGGCCCTTTTTGGGTTTTTTTGCGCAAAAAGGGCCCTTGTACGGATTTTCCCATTTTTCTTTTTGCTCGGCGCCTCGGTTCCGATCTCTCCCTCTCTCTCACTTGCATTCTCTTCTTTCTCAAAGCTACTTGTCCAGTTTTTAAAAAATCCACTCGGACCTTCCACCTAGCCAACATAAGCCCCCACTTGCTCGACGTTTTCTGGTCCGTGCTCGGCCCCCACTTGCTTGGCGTTTTCTGGTTCGTTTCCTCGCTCCTCAATTTGTCACTGTCGTTCTCCTCTTTTGGTGTTATCTCTTCCGGATCTGTTCACACCGGCTTTGTTTTCAATAGATCTATTGTTATCTTCTCATTTTTCTCGATCTCTCCCTCTTTCTCTCCCCTGTAAACATCTTCATCTTCAATTGACGTTTCGGGGAAAAAACAGAGGCTCGACCCCAGTTTCTTTATTGACCGGACCGGTTTCACCGGGTTCGGTTTCCGTCCGGCCGGTCCGGTCGGGTTTAATAACCATGATATCAATCTAGATGCATTATTAGTAGGTTTCAATTTAAAATAAAGTTTGAACTTAGGAAATAAGTAATAATAATGAGAACTTTCTAAAAAATAAAAGAATAAATAAAAATTCAGTTTTTCATTATTATTATTATTATATAATTCCTTTTCTTGTTCAATCAGAGGAAGCACGAGACAATCAATTGATTTATTCCCAATTCATTGTTTTGGAAACTCGGGAATTGAATAGACGTGCTCTCCAAGTAATTGAGAGGAAGCAATTGTGCATGTGGCCCAATACGCATGAAACCAAAAACTCTATATATTGAAGAGGACGGCACAATGAAGAAGGAGGAGAGACGCACATCAGCGAACACCAACTCAAGAAGCGGAGATAACGACAAGAGGCGCAGATATAAGGAATTGGAGAAGAGTTGCAGTACGCATTGCACAAGGAGAAGGCTCCACAGTTTTGTGATCTTGTCTTTCTTCTTCTTCTCTTTATTTTAAAATCTGAATTTCTTGTTTGTTTTGTAATGGATTTTCTTATAGCCATGTGTGGCTAATTTTCCTTTTCAACCTAGAGAACCTATGAACTTGTTTAGGTTTTAGAGATTATTCCCACTGGTTAGTTTTGCTTAATTTTATTTCAGTTTATCTAATCCTGTGTTTATTGCTATTGCTTAGTGAGTGACCACCATTGAGCATGTTTTGAGGATTTAGGGTTGAACTTGTAAGAGAGAATCCTAAATTGACCTTGGGATTAAATAATGGAATTATGTTTAAATTTAATGTGGAATTAGGTTTTAATCTAATTTGCGTCGAGGATAGGAATATACCTAGAAGCTCCACATAATCAAATTAGAGTGAACCCGATTTAAAACGCATCTTATTTAGTTATGTGAGGCATTGCATAATTAATTAAAGTAGGTATATAAGTGGACCGGAAGACATTTATAGATATTAATACTCTAGATTAACTGATTAAGTTAAGTCGAAATTAATTTAGTAGGGGTAAAATCTAAGACACCAACAAGGGATTAGTGACTCTAGGTTGTATTTCTCGATATTGGAATTCGCTCTTTTTCTACTATTAGTTCTTATTACTTTTCTTTTTGAAAACAATTCTGACTCACTCAACTTAAACGAAACAAGGAAATTTAATATCTACTCGCTAGTTAGATTGAGTCCTCGTGGGAACGATACTTTCTTATCACTCTATTACTTGATACGGTCCGTACACTTGCGGAGTCTATAGGTTATAAAGTTTTTCCCTATAGCATCACATTATTTTTGGAACAAATATATACCATCACATAATATATATAAAAAGGATGTAATATTTATATTGTTATAAGGTAAAATCATGCACTAATATATTTCTAATGCCATGATCTATTCATTACTCCTTTCGTCCCTAAATGTAAGCTTGAGTTCTGAGAAGAGGTCCTAAAATGTAAGCTTAATTACAGTTTTTGTAACATCCCATTTGAAAACGGCGGAATATTTTTTTTTTTTTAAACGTTTCCAAATATTTCAAGCAGAGTAATCAGAGTAGAGCATTGGAGCGAAAGAGTAATCAGTTCATAGACAAAACATCAACCATTGTG
Source organism: Acacia melanoxylon (assembly GCA_019022615.1). Lineage (NCBI taxonomy): Eukaryota > Viridiplantae > Streptophyta > Magnoliopsida > Fabales > Fabaceae > Acacia > Acacia melanoxylon. Next base: position 2,670,983 of record JAFJYJ010000014.1, read on the forward strand.
TAATATTGTATAGATTACAATAGTCCTAAGGTTTAGAAATGAAATAGCGGAATGACAGAATAACAGAATAACAGAATAACAGAAGACGATAAGATAGAAATAGTCTTCAGCTGCACGTCTATTCCGGGCACTTGCCTCGATCCCCGAACCGTGGTCCTCCTGACCCTGAAGCTACAGCTGAGATTCAATTCACCATATTGAATCTCGAGTAAATTAACCTCATACCCAAACAATACAATATACGAGACAACGAGATATTTCTAGAGCTAATACCACGGTATATCATAAGCATACAAACGATGCATGATCATTATGCCGACAAACATAAGCACAAAGCAATATGTAAAGCCCCATAAGGTAAACAATAACACTGCACTATTCACCAGTGCCACGATAATTACTCGTGTCCTCGCGCTAGGAAAACAAAACGGTGTTACCAAAACTATAACCCGTATAACCGTCTCGTATAACGGTCTACGAACATATCATTGACATATAAGTATTTAAGATGTACAAGATTAGTGTTACAAGACGCGTCCGTACCTTCGTTGACGACGTTAGGTACTTACGGCGGAAAAACGTACTTTTTACGGAAAAACGTGAAATGTTCACCGCGGCACGTCGGGCGGCGTAACGGCAAAGCAAATCGAGTTTCGATGCCCTATCAGTAATATCACTTTCATTAGTGATTTGACATCATAACGGCATTTTAGGTAAAAATTACCATTTTGCCCTTCTACCCCTAATTTGGCGGAATTTCGCTTTAACTTCGTTACTTTGACCGTATTCCATTTCAAAATTATCCCCACTATGTTTTTACCTCGTCGGGCATCTTTCAATGCAATGAGGCATAAAAACAAGCATAGGAACAAATTCGAAACTTCCTAGATCAAAACAACGGTTCTACTATAACTACCGAAAGAACTACGGAAACTAAAAACTAAGGACGAAGAACTTACTCGGAGCTAAGGCACAATTTTTTCCAGAGCTTCTCTCTCTAGAACCTCTCTCTAGGATCTGAATTTTGGTGTGAAGAATGAGAGCAAGAGAGCTTGCTATTTATAGAGAAAAATAGGGACAAGGTGGGAATTTCCAAAAAGTCTTCGAGAAATGATTTCGCCGTTGGATCTAGGGTTTTGTAAGATGCAATCTTGACCATTCAAGGTCTTGGCCGACCTCTTGGTCCCCCAAAAGTCAAAGATTGATTTTTCATCTTGCTTTATGGCCTCCGGTCCGATAAAGCTACCCGATCGGTGCCCGTTTCGCGCGATTTCGTTGAAACTCAAAAATCTGGGCATGTAGCTTTGAAGATCTTTTCATCCTCTTTCATATTATCTATTTTGATCCTCTTTTTGATCATATCCAGGTATTCTCCGGTGCGTCGGAAGATATTCGGACAAACGCCCGGTTACGGAAATCGCTTCCGATAGAACCAACTTACGGACAATAATTCACCAATCGTAAAACGTCCGGTGGTTGCCTAACTTAATCCCGTGTTTGAAAACACGCAATTGTTTCTATAGGTTCTCACTTTGCCTATCCGGCTCTACTCTATCCGATCGCCTTTCCGTCTTATTAGGAATTAGGGTTTTCGGTTCGGAATCGACGTCGGTAAATTCTTTCTTCGTGTAAAAATTCACTTGTTCTTAATTTGATCAGTCTGAAAAGACTTTTACCTCTGGTTTACCTGTAGAATTTATTTCTAACTTTTCCCTCGGCCCGCCTATAAGCCGACTCACCGCATTATATTATTATTTTATTCTAATTACCATTTTAATTATTTAAACAATTCTTTTTAATTAAAAATACTAAGAATTTCGGCCCCCTCTTTTAAAAATTCAGATTTATTTATTTTTCTATAATTTTTTCCATTTTTTAAAAATATAATATTTTTTACCAAAAATTCCCGTTTTACCCTCGCTTCATTAGGGCTTAATCGGGCCTAATTTCTTCGTTTAGTGATCTTTTCGGATCATGTTTCTTCATATATTTATCTTTACTAATTTACAGTATATTGTTATCTTTCAAACTTCTATCCGATATTGTCATTTTATATCCTATGTAAAATATTAAAAATGTTTACCCCATCGGTTACTTTATGGTTCCGAAATGCTTTTTAAACTTTTCTTCATGTTATTTCCTCGAAATACTTTATTAAATTCTCATAATTAGGGATAACACTTCCATATTTTTCTCATAATTTTTCATGATCTTTCGTATTTATCATAATATTTTTATTTGTTTTTATCACCATTATATCATTTTTAGTCATTCTCATTCATCGATTTTCCGTAACTTTTTCAACAATTTACTCTATAATTATAACAATTTTCTATAATAGTTTTATCTCATGAATTTACTTCATTAAAATATTCATTAATTTTCCTTTATCTCAGAAATTCCAGATTTGCTAAAATCCGGGTATTACATTTCTCTCCCCCTTAAACAAAATTTCGCCCTCGAAATTTAATCTATACTCACTAGACTACGGGCCATAAACTCTGGGTACTTCTCCTTCATGTCACTCGGTTTCCCAAGTTGCCTCGTTTGATGACAAACCCTTCGGACCACCTTCACTATCGGTATAGTTTTAGTCCTAAGCCGTTTCTCCCGGCGTTCGAGAATTTGCTCCGGCCGACTACAAAGGTGTTATCATGCCGTACTTCAACATCATCGTACTTTATGACATGATCTCGATCTGGTAGGTATTTCTTCAGTTGTGACACGTGAAAAACATCGTGGAGATTACTCAGGTTCGGGGGTAACGCTAGTTGATACGCAACTGGTCCTCGCTCGGCTAACACTTCAATTGGTCCAACGTAACGTGGACTAAGCTTCTTTCTCTTCAGTGTTCTGCGCCGACACCAAGCATCGGAGATAATTTCGAAACACATGGTCTCCGACTTCAAACTTCAACGGTCTTCTCCTCTTATCTCGCATAGCTCTTCCGTCTCATCGTGTGCGAAGGAGTCTCTTCTTGATCGAGCGATCTGCTCGGAGGTCTCTTTTAGCATATCCGGTCCAAGCAACTACTTTTCGAGACGCATCTCATCCAAAGATAAAGGCGATTGGCACTTTCGCCCATACAAAGCCTCGAACGGGGCCATTTGTATGCTTGAATGATAACTATTGTTATACGCGAATCCCGCTAGTGAGAGGTGTTCGTCCCAATTTCCTTTGAAATCCGGGGCACATGCTCGCAAAGATATCCTCCGTGTCCGTATCGTCCTCTACGATTGACCGTCGGTTTGAGGGTGATAAGCCAAACCGAACTTCAGCTTGGTATCCATTCCTTCATGTAGTGCTTGCCAAAAGCGGGATTGGAATCGAGTATCCCGATCGTAGATAATACTCTTAGGGAGTCCGTGCAGTCTCACGATCTCTTTGATGTAGATTGCAGCCAATCGTTCTGGAGAGTAGTGGATGCTAATGGGTATGAAATGTGCCGACTTGGTTAATCGGTCAACGATCACCCAAATGGTATCGTGATGCACGATCTTAGGTAGACCTACCACAAGATCCATGGTCACATTCTCCCATTTCCACTCCGGCAGTTCTAGTCCTTGAGAAGACCGGGGGTCGCCGGTGCTCAATCTTTACTTTCGGCAAGTTAGACACCCACTACGCATCGAGTTACGTCTCTTTTCATTCCAGGCCACCAAACTTCGGCCTTCAAGTTCTAGTACATCTTGACCATTCCCGGATGCGAGTGTACTTACTCTTATGAGCCTCATCCGGTATCTTCCGCTTCGGTTCATCAAGCGCGGTATGTAAATGCGCCCCTTGTGTCGACCAATCCACTCGATGACGGTCGTGGTCTTGGGTTTCACCTTGAGAGATCTTCTCCCGCATGGAGATTGCCCAATCATCTTGTCTCGAGCTTCATCAACTTCATCTCTCAGGTCGTACTCCCCTTGACTCACAAAAAGATTTGCAAGGTAGGCGTCACTTGGTGCGTTGAAATCCATGCAGATTCGGTTTGAAAGATTCGGTCTCGAAATCTTCAAGTAATTTCTGCTCTTGTATCATCATGTATGACACTTGCACCTTCTTCCCGCTTAGAGCATCTCGCAACGACGTTTGCTTTTCCCGGGTGATACTTGATCTCCGGGTTGTAGTCTTTCAGCAATTCCATCCAACGACGTTGCCTCATATTCGATTCCTTTGATCAAAGAGATACTTCAGGCTCTTGTGGTCGCAGTATAGTTCTACGGTCGTACCGTACAGATAATGCCTCCATATCTTCAAAGCGAACACGATGGCAGCAAGCTCCAAATCGTGTGTAGGATAGTTCGACTCGTGCGGCTTCAGCTGACGAGAGGCATAAGCCACCACTCTGCCCAATTGCATTAGGACACAACCCAATCCTTGCCCACGGCATCACCGTAGACAACATATGTCTCATCGGGATCCGGGATTATCAATACCGTGTCTTTGTAGTCAACCTCTCCCTCGGTCAACGAAAGCTCTCCTCGCGTCATCTCCCCATATGAAGGATTGATTCTTCCTCGTAAGCTTTGTCAATGGTAGGGCAAGACACGAGAAATCCCGTATAAATCTGCGGTAATATCCCGCTAGACCTAGGAAACTACGTATCTCGTCACACGTTTCGGCCTCTTCCGGTCCGTAACCGCTTCCACCTTGCTCGGGTCAACGGCAACTCCGCCGCTAGATATCACATGGCCCGAAATCTCACTTCCGGCAACCAAAATTCGCATTTGCTCAACTTTGCGTAGAGCCGCTTCTCTCTTAGTATGCTCAACACTAGGCGTAGATGTTCTTCATGCTCTTTTCGCTTTTTGGAATAGACGAGTATATCGTCAATGAACACCACCACAAACTGGTCTAGGTGTTGTCGGAAGATACGGTTCATGTAATCCATGAATACCGCAGTGCATTTGTTAATCCGAAGGGCATCACAAGGAATTCATAATGCCCATATCTCGGTTCGAAAGCCGTTTTGGAAATATCATCGTCTTTGACTCGAATCGATGATATCCCGAACGCAAATCAATCTTTGAAAAGACGGTGGAACCAGATAACTGATCCAAAAGATCATCAATCCGGGGAAGTGGATATTTGTTTTTGACAGTCACTTTATTTAGTTCACGATAATCGATGCGAGTCGAAAACTTCCATCTTTCTTTTTCACAAACAAGATGGGCTCCCTGGGGTGATACACTGGGTCGAATGAACCCCTTCTTCGAAGTTCTTCCACTGTTTCTTCAACTCTTGCATTTTATTTGGAGCCATACGATACGGCGCTTTGATATTGATCGTGCAGTGCATCAATTCAATATTGAACTCCACCTCTCGGATAGGAGGTAACTCGGTGAGATCCTCCGGAATTACATCGGGAAAATCATTCACCACGGGGATATCCGGAGTGAAAGTTCGGCTTCGCTTTAACCGAAAAGAATACCATGTAGGCATGGCATCCCCGTTTCACACATCGATCAACACGTAGCGGAGGAAGCTCGGGCTCACATCAACCTTGTCTCCGGAAATGATATCTTCTTCTTGCCACAATCGATCATTGCACCGTTGGCCGTTAGCCAATTCGGACCGAAAATGACGTCGATGCCGTGAAGAGGTAGACGGATGAGATCTATCTTTGACACTCGTCCATCCACGTTAGCGACGGTTCATACACGCGTCGAAGCTAAAGATTTTACACCCAGCGATGTAGACACTACCAGATCAAAAGGTAAACTACAGGCATGCATTCCTAAACGACTTGCACAATCATAAGATATAAACGAATGACTGGCACCCGAATCATACTATGCTTGCAATTTATTCCCATTAAGATAGATGGTACCTTGGACCATTTTCGGAGACTCCGTCGGCCTCGGTGTTTGTCAACGCAAAGATCCGGCCGGCGCTCTGAGGTCTCGCCTCTGCAGCCTTCACAGGGCAATCCCGGCTAATGTGTCCAGACTTCTGGCACATGAAACAGACTTGTTTCCCATCACAGTTGGCTCCTGGATGGTACTTCTTGCATTTTGGACACGTCTGGGATCCCGGCTGTTTGGGGTAATTCATTTGTCCGTTTGGTAGGGTTTCTTGTTTCGCCTCGGTTATCGCTCCAAGGCGCCTTCCTCTTCTCGTGAGGAGCCTCCGCGGTTAGACCCACTTGCGGGTTGCATTGTTTCCTTCTTGGCCTCGGAATTTGCGCAGTTCTTTCAAATTGCGCTCAGTCAATCTGCAGGATTCCACAGCTTGGGCCATCTTCGGAAATTGTTGCGATACTAGCCTCGCCCTTATGTCATATTTCAATCCGGTCACTAGTCGATTCGCCTTCCAGCTCTCATTTTTGTGGCTGTTCAGATATGACGAATAACGAGACAGGTTGGTGAAACGCGCGAAGTAGTCGTCGAATGATTCTTCATTTCCTTGCTGGATGTGAAGAAATTCCTCTTCTTTGATCACCCGTGCACCGAGGAGGAAAATGCGTTCGTTGAACTGTTCTAGGAATGCCTCCCAAGTAACGGGGCCTTGAAGGGTTGTGGAAACACTCTTCCACCACTGTGGGCATCGCCCTCTAGCTTGTAGATTGCCGGTGAGCCTTCCGATTTCCGGGCACTCAATGACTTCGAATATCTTCTCCAGACTCGAAGCCAATCCTCGGCCCAATTCACTCTTTCCCGTGAAACCGGGTGGTTTAAGCTTACGTAACTGGTTGACCCGACTTTCCATGGTTCTTTCTCTTCTTCCTTGTCGTGGAGGTGATCGGGATCGATCGATTCATTTTCTTCATCGTTATGTTCATCGTTGTCCTCTTCTTCATTATCATCTTCTTCTTCGTCATTGTCATTGTCACTTTCCTCATCACGTTCTTCCTCGCGTTGTCGTGCTTCCAACTGTCTTTGGGCTTCTTCATCCTGTTGATATTGCCTCGCCAAGAGTGCATCTATGAGAGCTCTCGCTCTTCGAGAGTTCTTCTCGGTTCTTGCACTTCATTTTGGTCTGGCTGATTTGGTATATTTTGTTCGGGTATTTCGTCGGTTGAGGTTGTACGCCTCGTGTCTACCACGACCTCGGCCTCGGCCTCGGCCCCTTGGTACACCTAAGTACCTCTCATAATGGCCATGTCTTATTCTTTTTCCTTTATTTATTTAACAAATATGTAAATATTAGAAATGACACAATGATTTTTACATTGAAATATATATATTCACATATATTCATTTCATAACATTTTACATATTAGTCGGTCTAGTCCTAGTACAAGTCATATATTACAACAAGTTACAACCCCTCTTTATTCAAACATATTTTACAATCTCCCGGGGTGCTTGGAGATACAAACTAAAATTTGGACTATACGCTCAGGAACTTTACTCTATCCGTCACCGCTCTCCTCTTGGTGATCGAGAATTCGCTCTGGTTTGACCACAAAGATCTTGTCATGTCGTACCTTGATATATAGTGTTTCCCGTGGCACCCATATACCGATTGATCAACACTAGATATCAAAATGTCTCCATGGCGCCCATACACCATGGTAACACAAGATACCTTAAATGTTTCCATGGCGCCCATACACCATGACAACACAAGATACCTCCTACTTAATGACACGTTCGCGGTCCGGTTGTAGTAACCAAGAGATATGCATTGGAAACTAAAATTTTCGCGGCAAGTAAGATAACTATTTATCAAACCATAGGGGAAAACGTTAGATTTAGGAATCTATCACAGACTTTATCACACTAATACTACAAACGAACGGACACTCGTACTATTTCCCCTCGTTCAGGATTTCGTTGATTTGGTCTACTTAGAAACGGGTACGGAATTTCGTATCGGAGTTCCTCTACATGAGTCAAATACTGCATGTATCTATCCTTGTTGGTCTCGGAGTTTCATCCGGCGTGGCCTAGCTCCACATATAAGCTCGCGCTAGGACAGATGAATAGTCGTCGAAGTACAAACCGACGATTATCGAATTATAAGAAACCGATATCAAATATGAATATGGACGATGGATTTATCGATTCGGGTTAGAATGATGCACCGACGAGGGTGGTACACCGGTTCAGAATGGTATACCAGTCCAGACTGGTACACCGACTTAGGGCTATCTCAGTACTCATTTTCAAAAATGTGCTCACAATTTAAAAGGTTTTTTGAACATAACTCCGTTATCCGAACAGAATGGCCAGATAAGTGTCTATCATGGGGACCTCACCAACTCTATGGCGACTGATTGGCCACACCCACATAGACTAGCCTTAAGCGTCCTACCATACTATCCGTAATAACATAGTCATATCAATGCCGGGACTACGCTCCGATACCATAAATGTAACATCCCATTTGAAAACGGCGGATTTTTTTTTTTTTTTTTTTTAAACGTTTCCAAATATTTCAAGCAGTAATCGAGTAGAGCATTGGAGCGAAAGAGTAATCGGTTCATAGACAAAACATCAACCATTGTGTAATATTGTATAGATTACAATAGTCCTAAGGTTTAGAAATGAAATAGCGGAATGACGAATAATGAATAATGGAATAATGTAAGACGATAAGATAGAAATAGTCTTGCCGCACGTCTATTCCGGGCACTTGCCTCGATCCCCGAACCGTGGTCCTCCCGACCACGAAGCTACACCGAGATTCAATTCACCATATTGAATCTCGAGGGTAACGGTTAACCTCATACCCAAACAATACAATATACGAGACAGATATTTCTAGAGCTAATACCACAAGTATATCATAAGCATACAAACGATGCATGATCATTATGCCGACAAACATAAGCACAAAGCAATATGTAAAGCCCCATAAGGTAAACAATAACAGCCTGCACTATTCACCAGTGCCACGATAATTACTCGTGTCCTCAGCGCTAGGAAAACAAAACGGTGTTACCAAAACTATAACCCGTATAACGGTCTACGAACATATCATTGACATATAAGTATTTAAGATGTACAAGATTAGTGTTACAGTACGCGTCCGTACCTTCGTTGACGACGTTAGGTACTTCGCGGAAAAACGTACTTTTACGGAAAAACGTGAAATGTTCACCGGCCGCACGTCGGGCGTAACGGCAGCAAATCGAGTTTCGATGCCCTATCGAGTAATATCACTTTCATTAGTGATTTGACATCATAACCGGCATTTTAGGTAAAAATTACCATTTTGCCCTTCTACCCCTAATTTGGCGGAATTTCGCGTAACTTCGTTACTTTGACCGTATTCCATTTCAAAATTATCCCTACTATGTTTTTACCTCGTCAGGCATCTTTCAATGCAATGAGGCATAAAAACAAGCATAGGAACAAATTCGAAACTTCCTAGATCAAAACAACGGTTCTACTATAACTACCGAAAGAACTACGGAAACTAAAAACTAAGGACGAGAAGAACTTACTCGGAGCTAAGGCACAATTTTTTCCAGAGCTTCTCTCTCTAGAACCTCTCTCTAGGATCTGAATTTTGGTGTGAAGAATGAGAGCAAGAGAGCTTGCTATTTATAGAGAAAAATAGGGACAAGGTGGGAATTTCCAAAAAGTCTTCGTAAATGATTCGCCGTTGGATCTAGGGTTTTGTAAGATGCAATCTTGACCATTCAAGGTCTTGGCCGACCTCTTGGTCCCCCAAAAGTCAAAGATTGATTTTTCATCTTGCTTTATGGCCTCCGGTCCGATAAAGCTGACGTCAGTGCCGCTTTCGCGCGATTTATTTAAAACTCAAAAATCTGGGCATGTAGCTTTGAAGATCTTTTCATCCTCTTTCATATTATCTATTTTGATCCTCTTTTTGATCATATCCAGGTATTCTCCGGTGCGTCGGAAGATATTCGGACAAACGCGTCCGTTTAAATCGCTCCGATAGAACCAACTTCGGACAATAATTCATCAATCGTAAAACGTCCGGTGGTTGCCTAACTTAATCCGTGTTTGAAAACACGCAATTGTTTCTATAGGTTCTCACTTTGCTATCTCGGCTCTACTCTATCCGATCGCCTTTCCGTCTTATTAGGAATTAGGGTTTTCGGTTACGGAATCGACGCCTGGTAAATTCTTTCTTCGTGTAAAAATTCACTTGTTCTTAATTTGATCAGTCTGAAAAGACTTTTACCTCTGGTTTACCTGTAGAATTTATTTCTAACTTTTCCTCGATTCCGCCTATGTTTCGACTCACCGTATTATATTATTATTTTATTCTAATTACCATTTTAATTATTTAAACAATTCTTTTTAATTAAAAATACTAAGAATTTCGGCCCCTCTTTTAAAAATTCAGATTTATTTATTTTTCTATAATTTTTTCCATTTTTTAAAAATATAATATTTTTTACCAAAAATTCTCGTTTTACCCTCGCCTTCATTAGGGCTTAATCGGGCCTAATTTCTTCGTTTAGTGATCTTTTCGGGATCATGTTTCTTCATATATTTATCTTTACTAATTTACAGTATATTGTTATCTTTCAAACTTCTATACCGATATTGTCATTTTATATCCTATGTAAAATATTAAAAATGTTTACCCCATCGATTACTTTATGGTTACGAAATGCTTTTTAAACTTTTCTTCATGTTATTTCCTCTGAAATACTTTATTAAATTCTCATAATTAGGGATAACACTTCCATATTTTTCTCATAATTTTTCATGATCTTTCGGTATTTATCATAATATTTTTAGACCTGTTTTTATCACCATTATATCATTTTTAGTCATTCTGTTCATCAGATTTTCCTGTAACTTTTTCAACAATTTACTCTATAATTATAACAATTTTCTATAATAGTTTTATCTCATGAATTTACTTCATTAAAATATTCATTAATTTTCCTTTATCTCAAAAATTCCAGATTTGCTAAAAATCCGGGTATTACAGTTTTGTTTCAACATTTAATGAGTTTATTTTCTAATTTTTCCCTTGTTGAAAGCATCTATTTACCCTTGCCTTTTTGCTTTTTTTTTTTTTAACTAGGGTATAAATTGTATTAAGGCCTGTTTGGATGGGCTTTTTAAAAAAATATTTTTTTGTAGTGCTTTTTTTAAGCTCGAAATTGGAGCTTTTTAAAAAATCAGCATTTTGACTTCTTTTTTTGTAACTTTTGCTTTTTTTAAAAAAATATCTTCTAAACACATAAATTAATAAAAAGAGCTTCTTCTTTTTTTGCATTAAAAAAGTGTTTTTTATATCAAAAGAGCCCATCCAAACGGGCCCCTAATCAGGTACTGCTATTTACGAGGGAGGGAAAAGTAATGGTCATATATTTACCCATGATATAGAGTATTGCTTTCTTGATAAAAAAAAAATCAATTACTTACATAAGGACATAATTGAAAAAAAAAATTACTTACATATTTATTGTATTTAACTACTTTCTTGATAAATAAAAAACGATTTAATCAAGCTTATATTTAGGGACGGATTTAAGGACGGAGGGAGTATTATTAATAACATACTACAATGTATGTACACACAATTATATTTTATCAATAATATTCATATAACAAATTTCTAGTTCATAATAGTTCAATGCATGCATATCAAGTGAAATTCTCTAGGTTACATCAACCTTCCCCTAATAAGCTAACTCCAATATGTTTAAAAAAAAAAAAAAACTTTAAACTTCATTAATTTTACTTTAAAATTTAACACCTCTTCATCTGCCAAAGACATTCAAAGAATTAAAGAACAACTTACTAAAAGTGTAAAACCTCTTAACAATCCAAATGCAAGTTAAAGCCTTGACTGAGCATGAATTTCAAGAGTCAACTTAAAATACCCAAAACTAAAATCGAATTTTTATGAAACTTTATACGCTAGTAAATCATCTTCCAAAATATAAAAAAAAAAAAAAAAAGCAACCGATTATAACAAGATCAAACAAAAAATATCCCTAAAAATCACTGAAAATTCGTCTATAATTTAAAAATCACCAAAACCACTCCCAATGTCCATCACGTATTCCTATTCTAAAAGGCATATATTATAGTACTACCCATAATTTACGTAAAATAGAGGGATATTCAATATATTTTACTTCAAAATTTAATATATTCCTCCATCAATTCATCTCTTTCATGCTCCCATTCTATAATTTCTTGTATTAGAAAAGCATACGTGTTTGAGTTAACCTATTTTAAATAATTTTAATTTGCACAGTAAATATATGAAAAGAATTTTTATCTCGTAAAGGATAAAAAAATTGTTAACTATCTACTCCAGTTGTAAAGTGACGAACCGATGTAGAAAGTCAAACTTTCTGTTTCGTCAACTGGGGTATAAGTTTTTTTAAAAAAAAAACAAAAAAAAAAAAATCATTTTATTTCTTTATTAACCCAGGTCTCACAGTGTATAAAATCTTATATTAAGGATTAGATGTAGTATAATTTATAAAGAGTAGTAGTGTAAACTATGGGCTCATTTGAACCAAAGCAAAGATAATATGACCCAAACAAATAGGGGTATGTGAAACTCATCATTTAATTTATTTGTCCCAGACATTTTTTCCTCTCCACCTCTCTGAACGTAAACTTTTACTATAATAGGAGCCGGACTGAAAACAAGCTTTTTCATTGCTTAGTTTCCTCTCGCTTTCAGTCCCATTTATTGCTTTCCAAACATGCTAGGCTTTATGTGGCTGCAAAAGTCAATAACACACAGTATCGCCTTAAAAAGTGGAACGAATCATAATCGGAAACAAATGGAAATTGTTGATAGAGATTAGAGTTATAAGAGAAGACTTGTTTGGTGTGTTGGAAAGGTCGGCGTGTGGCAATCCCGTAGTCCAAGCGTTTTTTGCTTCTCCAACCATTTCTACTTTTTTCTCTCCCCTATCTTGAACTCTATCTCATCCTTCCCTTTTTTTCTTTTTCTTTTTTTCATTTTTTTGTGTAATTGTCTCATCTTAATTTAATGTATATGCAAAATCACGTCACATCACTCAACTGCGAAATATATGTAATCTCAGGGGCTTAATTAGAATTATATACCAATTAGAGAAGTATTCTCGCTGGGTAGTTGGTGAACAAGTTAGAGTATCATTCATGTAAACGACGGATTGGCGGTAATCTCCACATAGTCGTGAGAAGAAAGATGTTAGGTTTTGGGCTTCCTTACGTGGAGATATGTCCAGATTTTATATTTTTTATATTTTATGTATTTCCTATTTTTTGAAAAGAAGAAAGAAAAGAGTGAGAGAATGAAAGAAAGTCTCCCGATTGTTCTTAGAAAGAATACTCTAAGTTTCCTAATTTGAGGTTGTGTCTCACTTATTTAAGTAGAAAGAGTGCATATTAGGTTTTTGGGCAAAGAAGCCCCGTCGAGGTCAAATGCTGAGGATGGAAAGGTCAGAGAAATCTAATGTTGCAGCCATGTGAGAGAAAAGAAGAGAGAAAGCGAAAAACGCAGCTTCACATGTTAGTATCAATAAATTACTTTTTGCTCACTCGTTGAACGTTGGATCAAGCTTAAAGTTTGCCGTAAGTTTAGAACATATGGTTCATTTTTTCAACGTTGGGATTGTTGTTTGGAAACCTGGTGTGAGAGAAAGCATGTTCATGGTCAAGGATGTTTCCTTGGCATTTTTAGCTGTTTTGTTTTCTATTGTAAGCTTGTAGCTTTGGTTTTTTGACTTTGGTGGTTGCACGTGTTTGTGCATGTAATTGAGACTCCCTTATATCCTGTTTTGATCATAGTGGATCATATTTTCATTGGTCTGAACGAACCATGGTTTTTACCCTTGAATTGATAGGTTTTCCATGTTAATAATTCTTATGTCTCTTGTGCCATTTAATTTTTGTCATATATTTATTTATTTGTTTCCTCATAGACTCTTGCAAGTGATAGGAAGGTTTAACATCCGATGCGCTCTTCCTAACACCCTATAAAATGAGTTACCTATTTGTTATAGGTTTTATATTGTATATTGATAATAATATTTAGTAGGTCGTCGCTTGTACTATTAATAAATAAAGGTTCAAAAATTAATTTTTAATGTTTATCAATTAAGTTACGATTTTTAATAATAAGTTGATATATAATTTGTCATATTTAAATATTGTCAAGTTTTAAATATTTTATTTAGCATAAATGAAGTCTCTTCCATTTAGCTCAACCACAATTGGCAAAATTAACTTATAGTTGGTACTTCCTAAAATAACTAATCATGCATAGTTTTCCCAGTGTATCACTACTATTTTAAATTATATATAGAAGTATATTTGTAACATGTTAACGATTCAAGGCTAACGTATGCATTCAGCCTTTTATCTTTGAAGTTTCATTTTAATCCCTTAATTTTATAAATTATCTTTTTAGTCTTTTAATCCTAACATCATTAACAAAAATGTTGATATTGATTTTTTTTTTTTATCTGATATTGAATTTTTAAATATTGAAAAAACCTTTTTTTTAAAAAAAAAATATATGAAATTTTAATTTTAATTTTCAAAATAACAATAATCATTACAATAAATTATCATTTGACATAAAAAATGTTGGAGTTAAAGGAATGAAAACCTGTTTTCTAAAATAAACGTACCAAACTGAGACTTTGCATAAATTAGATGACCAAATGTGTACTTTTTTTTGCCAAGATTAAATTATAACTTTAAAAATATGATTGATATTTATTAAAAAAAGATACCAACAATAATTCATGCTTAACATGACCAAATACATATAATAAACACAAAACAAATCTGAATATGATTTTGATGCACAAGATAGAAATACAGGAATCTCAAACATTACTTAAAACGTACTTATAAATATCAAATAAAATTTATGAATTTTGTCTTAGTCATGATATTTTAAATATAATATTTTCAAATTCGTTTATAACTTTTTTTTAAACTAAAACTATATCAATACATCTGCCAAATACACGCATGTATCGAGAGTATAAAATTAGATTGTATATATTTGATAGAATGTTTTAATAATATCTTCTAAGCAGATATATTTTGTTTTTTTGGATACAGATAGATATTTTGTTTTTGTTCATTGAGATACAAAGACTTTAGCATCCTACCGTCCTTATTATAAGGCATTAACTAGCAAGTTTATTTGGTCTTTTTTATAAGGCACTTTCTTGTTCCCAATGAGCAATAATAATTTTTTTTCCATGTCTGCCCATATAATTAATAATTAATAGGAGTAATATTAGAAATTACTTAGACTTTAGGACAACTTTATTGACTTTAATTATTTTTATTGGTTTGTGAGAAAAGTTAGTTGGTGGAGGAAGTAGTAGATTATATTATGAATTTTGGGTCCCAATTTGTTGTGACAGTTAAAGTATATCATTGGATTGGGAATCGGAAGGCAATAAATGAGTGGAACCATTTTTGACAGAAAATTGTGTGGTGAAATGACGATCCAAGTATTCTCATAAAGACGATAATCTTGATATAACCGAATAAGGCCATGCGATTGAAGCTGACTTTGGACGCTGTCGCTTGTGGTGGTTGATTTGATCCAATATTATTGGGCCATCATTTAAGATTTCGGATTTAACAACCATTTAATCCAAATGGGGCTCATTCCAGATTTCAAATTCCGTGTGAAACTGATGCATATCATTATCATTGAAGTCTCTCTGGACCTCAGATAATAGAACTTTTATGAACTAAGACCAATGTACAAATAATCCCAAAACGTTTAAATTTATGCAAATACCATCCAATTATTATATCCCCTTGAATTTTATTTTTGTGTGCATATAACTTGTCAAACTTTGAGTTATATGCAAATAAATTATTTAAACTTTCAGCCAGTTGTAAACAAATAATGAACAAACCTGATAGTATGAGAGTTATCAATATAAATAAATATAAAAGTTTAGGGAGATTTGTTGTAAAGTTTTAAAGACTACGGAGGTAATTTATACATGTCATAAAGTTAAAGTTCATGAGACTTTGTATAATTTAGCCTAAGAAATAACATGAACGTGGATATTCAAAAGTAAAGGTATCAATCCAATTGTCATTCATTTAGTTGCATTCAACAGTAACAATTGTAATATCCAGAATTTCGGGCCGAGAGACTAGAGGATAAGCTTGTATTAGGCAGAAACTAAGCCCAATTTAGGATGAGTCCTAAGATTGTCGATAGATAGAAAAGACTCTCAATGACTATATGATTCGGGCCTACCAAGTAGAGGGCCAAATATGCATACACAAAAAAATTAAAGTGTCGGAGTAGAAGGGCACAAAACACATATATGGTGCCATTGGGTTGGTTTAAGATGTGACCAAGCTATGTCATGAGGTATGAGACAATTGGTCGAGCAAAATGTGCTGGTATAGGTGCGCATAGGGCATTTTCAGGGCAAACACGTGTACCCTGTGTTTTTGGAAAAGACATCGGTATATGGCGCCATGTGGAAGCCCACACACACACGAACGTGGTGTTATTTGGCGGGCCTTGGTATGCGTTTTGCAATCCCGAGTAAGCAACAATAAAGTAACTTTATTAAAGTAGCTTTAATAAAGTAGGTCATAATAGCTAATGCTGACACAACTTTTGTGTTAGCATCTCCAAAACACATCACTTAGCGCTTGAGTCTCGGGAATCCATCGGTCTCCAGTTCGATCGAGTACTTGACTTTTTCGAACACCATACCTGAGAGTCAGGGGAATTCATTAGGCCTCCCTTTCCCTTGACATATAGTGATGCCTAATAAGGGAGGGAAAAGGGAAAGAAGATGCTTCAAGGACACTTGGCGTCATGAGATTTAATCACTTGGACATATGTCAACAGATCTAATTAAATGAGATTGAAGCTTACTTAATCCTCCCAAAACCCCTAATTTGGCCAGCTGTAAGAGAGAGGATAATTTGAGAAAAACCAAGAAAAAATGAAGAGAATAGAGGGAAGGTGAATAGTGAAAATCTATGGAGTTCCAGAGCCAATTCCGACCTCGTAACGCTGTTTTCGTCTGGTAAGTCCTTCACAAACATTGTTCTACTCACTGAGAGCTTCATTTCTATGGTCTTAGTTTTTTGATTAGAGGTGTTTTGTGCCATTTAGTTAGACGGAGTGCCGCTAGATCTTCAAATTGATTGTAAAATTGTGTTAAGGTAAGCCTAAGCTTCATTTTGAACTGATTGTCTTGGTTGTTGCTAACTTGGGTGTATGGTTCGGTCAGAACTAGAACACAAGGAGGGAGTGTGCTTTTTGTATTTTTGAGGATAGAAATAGAATCTACCTAAAAAAAGGTGTGGGAATATCCCATAAGTCTTGAATGAATTGGAATAAAGAACTAAAAGTTGAAATTTTGTTATAATACTGCCATATTTGAGTTTCTAGGAGGCAGTCCATTTGTGATGTATTGTTAGCTAACCAAATGATATCCAATGGCTATGAAACATTTCAAAGTTTACGTAGACATGAAAAGCTTTAAAATGATATATAATATGAGGTAAATGGGTTAATATATTAGAAGTTATGAATTTTTGAAGTTAGGTGTTGAATCTGGAACAGTGAGGATTGATTGATAATTCGAAAACGTGTGTGTGTATTTGGCAGTGGAAGACATTTTTCCCTTAAGAATATATTTAATTAGTGACACATGAAATTTTGAACCACCTAATTTGGATATTTACAGAAAAATATATGAATTTGCTAATTTGATTGAAAATTCTTTTAGCTTTTAGCTCTTGTGCGAAAATAAGAAAGTAATGGCACTTAAGGTAATTTCGGACAAGTATGGGCTCAAAGATATGTGACATGTCCTAGAGGCTAATGTAGCCACATAGGTTATTCATTTGTCATGACTCTAATAGTGTAACTATATGCCTAGGGTCATGAGTTGACAAAGAAGAGGGAATTAAAGGTTCCCGAGCAACTTTAGTGATTGGATGAAAATGTACAAGAGGAGAACACATGCCAAAGGTAGTAAAACTTTCCTGACTTGCATTTACTTGATATGTATACTTATGTGTTGGTGTGTATGACTGCTTTGATGAATTGTGTGGAGCATATATGAATGATTGAAGCTTTGTTTCTAACTATACTATGGCTGTGAGTATGTTGTATGAAACATGGAGCATGTAGGTATGTCATCATGCTAGCATGAATTTTAAGCAAGCATGTCATGCATTAAAGTTGTATCTTGTATGCTTAGTTAGCAAAGTTTGCTATTGAGATTCCCCCGAATCTTACCCTCCCCTATCAACCATTAGACAGGTGAGCATTGGAGAGGAATATAGGTACGTGAATATGAAAGAGAAGAATGCTTGAAGATGAACCAAAAGGAAGAATGATAATGTAATAATTTACTGTGTGTAAATAATTTGCACAACAATATATGTGTTCGTATGGAAAGGCAAGTTTTAGTTGGATGGTAAATGGAATCACCAAGAACAAGAATTAACTCTAATATTTGGTAAGAATAAAGGCTAATAGTCATGAATGAGTAATTAACCCCTAAGTAATTGAATAGTAACACTTCCGATATGTAATTAAAGGGGTATGTAGAAGGGGTCTTACATTTTTGGTATTAGAGTAGAGATTCTGGCACTAGGCTAATGTTCTCTGTTGCGGTGAATAGGTCTAATGATACCTTATTAGTGATCTCGTAACTAGAATGGAATATGGGTGATGGATCAACCAAGGAAATTAGAATTTTCCCTTGATGACTAGTTGGTAAGCTGGTATAAAGGAAGGGGTAAAGCTGTATATAGAGAATAAAATGGAGCATTAGTGATGTATACCTAGTTGAAAAGGGTATGAGCTCTGGAGAATTTGATGCCAAGTTGGCTTGTGACTCGGATTCCAATGGAACTTTGTGGTTGAGCGTGCTCAAGCGAGAGCAAGTCTTGGGATGGGTGAGCCCCTAGGAAGTATCATAGAAATTTGAAACCTTTGGATTTAAGCTTAAGGGCATTGAGGTATGAAATATGATGATCCTTAGGGACACCATGAGAATGTTAGAATGAATACGGTAAAGGTTGAGGATAGGCTTGAATCCAATCTAAGATGAAATAGTGTTCAGATCAAAATGTGACTAAGGTTGTACTATGGTTCCAATACATGAAAGTATGAACCTTGTGATTAATGTTGCGCTGTTAACAATGCTTTGGGAATATTTGATGATATTGCTTGAATGTTATGAGAATAGAATAGAAGTTATGAATCATGATTATCCTATCATGCTTGTTGGGTATGGCTGAGGTTCCAGAATTAGGTCAATCTAAAAGTTGGATAGGCATCCAGAGGGTTGCTACCAACTGAACTGTGACCTAAGAATCAAACTTAATAGTTGAATTGATTCTTTAGGCAATTGAATTGATCTAAATGAATTGAGCTATTAGAATATAGAGTAAATACCCTTTTGAGTCCCTGAAAAAAAAACACGGACCCCATTTTGGTCCCTCACACAAAGAAATGCCCTTTTAGTCCCTAAAAAGGATGAATAAGGGTCGATTGGTGAACATTTTGGTCCCTCGCAAATTTCCAAAAAGCCCTTTTTAGTCCATAAAAAAGTCTCATTTTAGTCCCTAGGGACGAAAATGGGGTTCGTGTTTTTTGTCAGGGACCCAAAAGGGTATTTACTCTAGAATATAGTATAGATGAGAATGAGGTTTCTCAAGGTAGCTCGCTACTAATCTAGCACAGGGAGATATTTTGATAATAGAATATTCCTTTAGAAAGAATGATTGATGAAATAAGATAAAAAATGAATATTCCTGTCATTCCACTAACTTGAGTACTAGGAGTCGATTGGTGGATTGTAGGAAATGTGTTGAAAGGTATAAGTATACGCTAGTTAGTGAAGTAGAATTTACAATGTTGCTTAGAGCTGAACTGATATCAAAAGCCCATATAGAATGACCCTAGATGAGATGGAAGAATTTAAGAAAGCATACTACAGAACTACAAATGAAGAGGGACCTTATAATATTTAGGTTTCCTGTTACAATGGTACTTCCATTTAGAGATGGCCAACTGGAGAGAGCTACTTACGGAGAGATCTGATCGGAAAGGGCTATATACGGAGGGTTTTGATTGGAAAGGGCTACCCTATATGAGATGGAAGAATTTAAGAAAGCAGACTACATAACTACTAATGAATAGAGACCTTATAAGATTTGGGTTTCCTATTACAATTGTACTTCCATTCAGAGACGGTCAACCGGAGAGAGCTACTTACGGAGAGATCTGATAGGAGAGAGCAACCTACGGAGGGTTTTGATTGGAAAGGGCTAGCTACGAAGGGTTTTGACTGGAGAGGTTGACTAGTCAGAGTAGACTAAGTAATGCGTCAAGTGAAGTACCGTAGAGTGGAGCCACCTTGACGTCAAACCGCAGAGTGAATCCGCCGTGATAACGAACTTAAAGTATTGCTACCTAGACGTCGACTCTGAAGGTTGATGCATTGTAATGAGTCCCACATTGGATATGTTTCCTAGGAAAAAAATTTATATGCCCAGTGTATCGCCATGGGGTGCCCCAACACTATGTGTTGAAGGAAAGACAGAAGAAAGGAATTAAGGAAGAACATGCTCGACAGTATAAAGGAAAGAAACTCTTTCTTTGTTATCTTATGTAATGGTTCTACATGTATGTGTTTACCATCGAGTATATTCGTGTTATGAATATATAGTTGGCAGTAAGACCTATTAGGTTAATGTGTCCTTAAGTCGTCAAACATAGTATGCATTCAGGGCAGGGTTGTAAGACTTGCTAGCAATTTGAATTTGAGAATTCTGGGAAGTGACTTGATGCATGAGATTTTGAGCATTGTTCCAAAGAGGTTGCAAAGCCTGAGAATTGGTGGTAAGATACATTTTTTGGATAGAAGAGATTGAGACTCCAGAGAAACAAAACCGTGAGGGTGGGGGCTACATCACTAAAGCGGTGTGCAAATAACATAGGGCAGAGGCCTTAGGTCGCCGAATGTCAGTAAGACCTGTTGGGCTGGTGTCCTTAGGGCAGCTAATTGATAAGTATCTAGTGGCAGATAGGCAGGCCTAAGGCTATAAGTCTTAATGTACCTATGGCATAGGGGTGATTCCCTAGGCTATAAGACCTCATAAGCTACCTGGATAGTAGATGATGAACAGTGTATCCTCTGATTTCCTATTGGACTGTGTGTTGTGTGATTGTTGAATCCTGAATGAATGATTGTTATTAGATGGTTTGTTTTGCTTGCTTTGTGAACATTACATAAGTATATGAAGGGTTTGAGTAGCAAGGGATTGTGTGACCTAGGTAGTTAGACTGGATATGTATTCAACAAAGATGATGGACGACATGTCCTAAGGCCATAAGACTTGATAGACTAGTATGTCCTTAAGTCTGCAACATGTTATGTATTTGAGAATTATAATGGGTAGAGGCTTGAGGCGGTAAAACCATTAAGTGCGTGAAGCATATGGCGGTGTCCTTGGACTGTAAGACCTATATGCCTAGCACTATAGTTGTTGCCCAGCATGGTGACATTGGACTAGTGTGTCCAAAATATATCTTAAGGTTTCCAGAACATTAAGACTGTACCAGGTTGTAGTTGAGGTAGAAAGTTTCAAGATTCATATGGCATGGGGGTGATTCCCTTGGCAGTAAGGCTAGAATATCTAATGTTGTGGAAATAGAATGAGCTGAAAGGCCAGAATGAAACAAGCCGTAAGGATGAATGTATTAGGCAGTGTCTTAAAGAGGCAGTGAGGCCTGTTTAACCAAGCGCCGTGAGAATGTACCAGTGGGTCCTATGTTTGAATACTACATATTGGGTACATGTTGAATGAGAGTGTTGTATGATAGTTGTTGAATACTATCTGAGATATGTGTTGAGAATATGATAGTGATGTTGCGTGCTTAATGAGCATGCATAAGAAAGAGATAAACTAAATTTCTAGAATGATTCCCCAAGGTATAATTGTTTAAAATTTCAAGGATGAAATTTATTGAACTGGGGGAAAATTGTAATAAGTGAGAAATACATTTGAAAGTGCTTTTGAACAAATGACACTTGAGTGTAAAAATGCTGACTCTAACGAGCAACTCGAGTGCATATTTATTAACTCGAGTTTGAAACTCTTTTGACTGTTGAAAAGATATTTGAACGTGGGAGTTAAGGTTTGAAAAATAAGTTTTAAAACTTCCCAAGTCAACTTGAGTCATACGCTGCTAACTCGAGTTGCTGCATTTCTTTCAAACTTCATATAAAGCCTTTAACTCGAGTCACATACACTTAACTCAAGTTAGTCAAAACTGAAAGTTGTTTTGACTATGTTTTCAAAGCACAGACTCGAGTTCTTGGACCTTAAATCGAATGTGTCTATGACAGACACATTAAAACACTTGCTGATTCAAGATTTGATTGAAGTAAAAGTTATTCACTTAAGTGCTATTAAACATACACTTAAGTGACTTGAATAATTAAGTCTATTTTCTTTACAATTATCTGTTATCATCAAAACATTGATAACTAACATTCTCCCTCTTTTTGATGATGACAACACTTGTAAAATTTTCAAACTTTCTTTGAGATTGCAAGAGATAAATATAGAAAGAGTAAATACCCTTTTGGGTCCCTGGAAAAAAACACGGACCCCATTTTGATCCCTCACACAGAGAAATGCCCTTTTAGTCCCTGAAAAGGACGAATAAGGGTCGATTGGTGAACATTTTGATCCCTCGCAAATTTCCAAAAAGCCCTTTTTAGTCCATAAAAAAGTCCCATTGGGGTCCGTGTTTTTTTCCAGGGACCCAAAAGGGTATTTACTCATATAGAAATTAAGAAGCTCAAAGAAATAAAATATACGTATTCCATTCAAGAATATTAAAAGTACATGAAATCCATAAGCAACAAGAATAAACTTTGAAATGAAATACATATGAAAGGATAAGCATAGATACAAAGTGAAATAGAAAAACTACACAGTCTACACTCTACTTCTCTCCCCCTTTGTCATCAGGCAAAATGGGGATGGAAGGATTAGAGGAAGGAGAAGGGGGACTAGATAGGCTGAGCAATATGAACCACAAGTGGATCTAAGGTAAGAGATGGAGAAGCAGTAGATGATGGTAAGTCTGGTTTGAGTGAGGTCGAGTGATGAGAGGGGAGGCTTTATGTAAAGGAAGAAGGAGAGACTTTAGCAGTGATTAGTTGAGAAGGAGGAATAGGTATGGTAGTAGGAGTGGTAGATATGAAGGTGTAGTGACAGTAGGTATAGGAGAGGTGAAGGTAATAGGAGAATGAGAGGGAGGTAAGAAAGGCCTAGAAGGAGAAGAATCAGATGACCCAGTTGTAACAGCAGAAGGAGTAGAGGAGTCCAGAAGCTTGGCAACTTTGGAGTCAATGATGTTGAGCAAGGCCAAAACACTATTGAATTTCTTTGCATAATCTTCCAAGGTTCCCTCTATGTTCTCAATCTTTTCTTCCATATGCTCAAGTGTCTTAGCTTGTTCTTCTTGAACCTCTGCCAACTTGTTATGGCTCTTAGTGACCTCAGAGACTAAGTTTCCAACCTCAGTCTCAATTTTCTCAGTTAGCTCATGGTATTGGGCAATCATAGAGGTTTGTAATGAGCTTATAGTTTCAGCAACAACTTTCTTAACAATTGCCTTAATAGAGGCACCAAGTATGGATGGAGGAGGTTGAGTGAAGGTAAACCGAGCACTAGCATTAGGTGAAGATTGAGCCTCATTGGCTCTAGACTGAGTGGCTCTGGATTTGGTAGAAGCCCTGGATTGTCCTGACCCCTTTCTAAATAAAATCCTCATATGGTTTAAGTGGAATTGACCAAACATCAGTGCTTTTACTTGTTTCTCATTCAAGTCCAAATGCCATATCTTTTGTTCAAAAAGAATCAAGGAAACTAGGTTGGGAAAAGGGATAGTAGATGATCATTTTGAATCAAACCTAAACCTTTTTATCTCATTGTAGACCCATTGACCTATGTTATAAGGAACTTTAGCAATGATAGAGGGAAAAAGATAATGTTCTCTCTTTTGTAAAGTCGGTAAAGTTCTTGCCCTTTTGAATAAGATTTCTAGAATAAATATACCAGAGGGCTGTGTGAACAGGGGGCATCTCCACAGGAGTAAAGGTTAGTAACCCTAATGGTTTACCTGGCCTGATGATCTTAAAGCTTTCCTCATCAATGAAAGTGTTATCAGGGACAAGGGGAGGATCAATGATCCTTAAGAGAGTATTTAGAAATTTTGCAGTAATGATAACTCTCTTACCCCTAACAAATGTAGTCATTATTTCTTCTAAAAGATCACTATTGTCTTAGAGAAATCTTCACATAAAGCATCATTAGTAGCACCAAATATAATATCATCAACATATATTTAAACAATTAATAAATTGTTTCTTAACCTCTCATACCAAGCTCTAGGATCTTATTTGAGGCCATACAAAGCCTCTTTGAGTTGAAATACATGATCAGGATGTGAATCATCTTCAAATCTAGGAGGTTGTTCAACATAAACTTCCTCTTAAATAAAATAATTTAGAAAGGCACTTTTCACATCCATTTAATATAATTTGAATGCCTTAATGAAAGCAAAGGCTAAAAGAACTTGTATAGCTTCCAATCCTACCACTGCATCATACGTTTCTTCATAATCAATTCCTTCTTCTTGATTATAGCCTTTTGCCACCAATCTTGCCTTGTTACGAACAATAATTGCGGATTCATCTCATTTGTTCTTGAATGCCCACTTAGTGCCAATAACCGGATGGTCTTTAGGCCTAAGTACCAAGTCTCAAACTTGATTTCTTTCAAATTGATGTAACTTCTCTTGCATTGCTATAAGCCAATCATTGTTTGAGAGGGCTTCGTTGATCTTAGAGGGTTTAATCTCATAAATGAAAGCAGAGAAAGTAACTTCATTCAAAGTAATTTTTCTAGTTCTCACTCCTTGATTTACATCACCTATCACTTGGTTTAAAAGATGGCTCCTACTATATCTCCAAGCTCCAGGTTGAGATTGATCAGTGTTTTCACAAACATTTTCATTTTCAGGTTCTGTTTCCAAAACAGAAGGAGTTTTTGAAACAGATTGACTTTGATGAATTGACTCATCATCATCTAAAGATTTGTTAGGCTTAGCTTCACAGAACAAAACATGTATAGACTCTTCAACAATATGAGTACGTTTATTAAAGATTCTATAAGCCTTACTTCTATTAGAATAGCTCATAAATATACCTTCGTCAGACTTAGGATCAAACTTTTCTAAGTTGCCCTTACCATTATTGTGAACGAAGCATTTGCATCCAAAGATATGCAGGTGGGCTAAGTTTGGCTTCCTTCCTTTGTATAGCTCATATGGAGTCTTCTCAAGTTTCTTCTAGAGGTACGTTCGATTTGAGATATAGCATGCAGTAGTCATGGCGTCTACTCAGAAAATTTGGGAAGTTTGATTATTGTTCAACATAGCTCTAGCCATTTCAGTGAACACTCTATTCTTCCTTTCTACCATTCCATTCTGTTGTGGAGTCTTCGGGGCTAGAAGTTATGATCAATCCCATGGGCATCGCAAAATTCTTCGAAGGCTTGATTTTCAAATTCTCTTTCATGATCAATTCGTATTCCTGAAATAGAGAACCCTCTCTCGTTTTGCACATTTTTTGCAAAAAAAACAACAAACTGATCAAATGTTTAATCTTTAGAAGATAAGAAAATTGTCCATGAAAATCTTGAGAAATCATCAACAATGACCAGAGTATATAGATTGCCACCAAGGCTCTTTACTCTAATAGGTCTAACTAAATCCATATGAAGTAGTTAGAGAGGTCAATTAGTTGAGATTTCATTTTTAGATTTGAAAGATGACTTGGTTTGTTTACCTCTTTGACAAGCATCACAGATCATGTCATTTTTAAAATGTAGCTTTGGTAAACCAAGAACCAAATATTTTCTTAGCAATTTGTTCGGTTAAAACATGTTGACATGAGCTAATCACTTATGCCACAACCAACTTTCATCCATATTGCTAATAAAACAATTTTCAGAAACAATATTATTGCTAGGAAGGTTTAGAGTATAACAGTTACCTTCTCTAGGAGCCCTGAATAAGGCTTTCAGATTACCTTTGTCTAACGGAAAATCATTCTTGCTAACAATAAGGCACTCACCTGAATCAAAGATAACCCAATTATCCTTAACTGTACTTTGACTAATGCTCAAGAGGTTGTGGCAAAGTCCTTCCACCAGATAGACATCTTTGAGTTGGGTTCCGTCTTTGTTCCAACTTCACAAATTCCAACAATTTTACTAGATTGGTTTTCCCTAAAGGTTACCGTGTCACAATCTCTTAGTTTTATTGTAGCAAACTTAGACTGATCTCACATTATATGTTTACAGCATCAACTGTCAATAAACCATTTGTTGGACCTTGATCCTCTTAGACAAACTTGCAAATCAGTAAGGAACAAGTCTTAGGTACCCATCTTTTCTTGGGTCCTTTTGGGTTAGTCTGTGTCTTAGGAACCTCATATGATCCCTTAGGCACCCATCTATAATTTCCTACTATTTAACTTTTCTTTCTTTCCGGTGAAAACAAGAAGAAATACTATTCCCCTTTCGGTTGTAACAGTTACAGTGAGCAAAAGGGTTGGAAGAATGTATTGGTTTCTGAAAATAGTTCAAATATGTTCTTTCTCCATTTTTCTTCATTCTTTTCTTTTTATCAAGATCAAGACTATAACCAATTCCAAACTTGTCATTTGTAAATCTTTGTTGTTTCAAAATCACATTGAGCATTTCACTGCCTTAAGTTAACTTCTCAAGAGTTTTGTTAAGATAAACATTTTTCTTTTCCAAAATCAAACAATTTTCACAAGTCTTTTCGCAAGCTTGGGTAACATCTTGAAATTTTTGTTCAAGAGTCTTAATTTTCCTTTTTGAGGAAATAAGCTCTTTAGTTCAAAATTCAAAATAGAGAGAATTGTATTCAAATAAAAGTTCATTAAAAGAAGGTTCTGAGTCATATACCTCATCATTTTTTGGTTCTTCCTGAGCTACAAGACAAATGTTGGCTACTTCTTCTTCATCACCTTCTTCATCATCAAAGGAGCTATCTCCCGATATAGCTAAAACATACACCAACTTGTTGAATTTGTCCTTATCTTTCTCCTTGTTCTTCAATTGAGGACATTTAGACTTGATGTGTCATGGTTTTTCACATTCATAGCATATGACGGGCTTCTTGGGTTTGTTGCCTAAGCTACCTTTGTGAAATCTCCGGAATCCTTGATCTTTTTAGTAGAATCTTTTGAATCCCTGGACCATCATGCAAAATTCTTCATCTTCATTATCATCATCGTCTTCATTTTTCTTCTTTGATAATATTAAGGGCGACTCCCTTGTGTTTGCTACTGATCCCATCCAGACCTTTCTTGAACTTCATCTTTCCTTCATACTCGGATAGACTTCCAAATAAGGTGGTTGCGGATTGCATAGACTCTCCACGAGCCTCTTCTATTGCAGTGACCTCGACTTCCCATTCCTTAGTAAGGATATTCAGAATTTTCCTTACTTGAGCTCTCTGTTCATATTCCTTTCCCAAGTTTGAAAGTTGATTTATCAGGTGAGTGAATGTAATACCCGGATTTTAGCAAATCTGGAATTCTTGAGATAAGAGAAATTAATGAATATTTTGATAAAGCAAATTCATGAGTTTAAAACTATTAAAGAAAAATGTTATAATTGTCGAGTAAATTGTCGAAAAAGTTACGGAAAAATCGGATGAGAAAGAATGACTAAAAATGTAATAATGGTGATAAAAACAAGTCTAAAAACATTATGATAAATACTGAAAGATCATGAAAGATTATGAGAAAATTATGGGAGTATTATATTTAATTATAAGAATTTAATAAATTATTTCAGAGGAAATAACATGAAGAAATGTTTAAAAAGCATTCCAGAACCATAAAGTAACCTTATGGTGTGAACATTTTTAATATTTTACATAGGATATAAAATGGCAATGTCAAAGATAAAGTTTGTAAGATAATAATATACTTGTAAATTATAAAATTATCAACCATTGGTAAGAGAATGATTAGATAATTACTAGCTAATTGATTCGATAAACCAAGAGAAATATAGAAAGTTAAATTTATGGTAAAATATTTAATTAAGAGATTAAGGTTTGGTAATTAGCATAAAATATACTTAACGATTATGATAAAAAGGTTTAGAAAAATTAGTAAAGATAAATGTATGAAGAAACCTAATCCTAAAAAGATCACAAAACGAAGAATTTAGGCGATTAAGCCTTAACGAAGGCGGGGGTAAAACATGAATTTTTGGTAAAAATTATTATATTTTTAAAAAATGGAAAAAATTATGAAAAAAACAGTTAAAAATGAATTTTAAAATGAAGGGGCCGAAATTCTTGGTATTTTTAATTAAAATGAATTGTTTAAATAATTAAAATGATAATTAGAATAAAATAATAATATAATGCGGTAAGTCACCTTATAGAGCGATCGCAGGGGAAAAGTTAGAAATAAATCCTACACCAAGGTATAGGGATTTAGTTTAAGTCATCAAGACTTTTTATAAATCAGTGAAATTCTTACTCGGAATGACCTGTCTCCGAGGTTAGTTCTGAAACCAACAGGGTATTTAAGACACCGGGTAGGAGAGAGAAAATGCATATAGAGGATTTAGAGTTAATACTGAAACAAGTAGTTGCCGTGAATTAGGTACCTAGTGACTTAGGTCGAACATATTACAAACCGGTGGATTTTTGCCTAGACGCGACGCTTCCTAATTCAATTCCGTAACAGAGGGCGTCGACCTAAAATCTTCGCGAGATAACGGAATGTTCTTAATGGGATTAAGAATTTAGGCAACCCAGATATTATGATTAAGGAAGTTTAAACCTTCGAAACACCGTCGTCGGAATTTTGAGTTTCGACAAGATTACGCGAATCAGGTACCATTAGGGGAAACAATCGGGGAGTCAGCTAGGGTGACATCATCAATGATGATGTCACAAGGGGTGAGATGTCGACCAAGTCATCCAAGGGCCAAGGGAGTGCCACGTGGCGAAGTGCGATCCGACGGCCGAAATCCGATCTCGGAAACAAATTCAGAAATTCCCACCTTGTCCCTATTTTTCCCTATAAATAGCAAGATCTCTTGCTCTTCATTTCCATCCCAAAATCCGAAACCTAGAGAGAGGTTCTAGAGAGAGAAGCTCGGAAAAAGTCGAGCAAAAGTCGGGTAAGTTCTTTCGTCCTTAGCTTTTAGTTTCCGTAGTTCTTTCGGTAGTTATAATAGAACCGTTGTTTTGATCTAGGAAGTTTCGAATATATTCCTATATTTGTTTTTAAGCCTCATTGCATTGAAAGATGCCCGACTAGGTAAAAACCTAGTGGGGATAATTTTGAAATGGAATAAGGTCAAAGTAACGAAGTTCCGCGAAATTCCGCCAAATAGAGGTAGTAGGGGCAAAATGGTCTTTTTCACCTAAAATGCCCGTTATGCTGCCAAATATTCATAAGTGTGTTATTATTCGATTAGAATACTTCGACATCGAACCGCTGTCGAAATTCCATCGTTCCACCGTTTGCCGTTGTTTATTTGTTTTTTACGTAGTCAAAAGTACCGTTTTTTTAGCCTAGGAAGAGCCGGATATCGCAACTAAGGTACGGACGCGTACTGTAACCCTAACTCTATGCTGCTTATATACTTTTGCGTTATAGACACGTTCATAAACTGAGGTTCTGTTGAGAATCGTCAGAGATACTTACAGCTTTACCCACGGATTATAGTATTGGTAATGCCGTTTGAGTTATTCCTAGCCCTGAAGACACGTTAGTGGCGTGGCACTGGATATGTGCAGAACTAGTCGAGAGAGACTTTACATACCGCTTTGTGCTTATGTTCGTCCATGTTATTGATCATACATCGCATTTTGTTTGCTTTTGTGATGATATGCCGTATTGAAATGAATATCTCGTTATACGTATCTTGTTTTATTTGAGCATAAGGTTAACCGTTACCGAGATCCATATGTGGAATGGATCTCAGCTGTTTGTAGCATCGTGGTGCGGAGGACCGATGTTTGGCGATCGAAGCAAGCAAATGGAGTAGGCCAAGACGTGTCTACACTATTTATCGTTTTCTTTAGTTTCTTTAACTTTTGAGAATTCGGATGATCGTAATCCGATACATTTACACTATGGTCCATATTTTGAATATAATGTAAATTACTTACTCGCTCCAATGCTCTACTCTGATTACTCTTCTTGAAATATTTGGAAACGTTTTAAAAAAAAAATCCGCCGTTTTCAAATGGGATGTTACAGTGAACCTTAGTTGAAACTCACCAATGGATTCACCTGACTTCATACGAAGTAAATTGTATTCCGTCATTAAAGTGTTGATGCAATTTTCTTTAATGCCCATTGTCCCTTTGTGAGCAATTTCGAGGGCCTTCCAAATTTCCTTTGCTGACAGCATAGTGCATATATGAAAATATTCCTTTTGGCTTAGTGCACTTTGCAGCATCAAAATAGCCTTGCTATTTAACGTGATCTACCTTCTATCATTCTCCTCAAATTCTTCCTCGGCCTTCGGCATGTGAACTCCTCCATCTAGTCTCGTTGGAAAGTAGTCTCCTTTTACGAATACATTCCAGATACCATAATCAGAGGCCATGATAAAGACTCGAATTCGGCCTTCCATAAGGAGTAATGTTCTCCATTGAAACCTGGAGGTCTATTCTTCAAAGCTCCATCTGGTAGGATTCCGTCCATAACGATTCTTCTCAGGGTGTTACTCCTTTCAGAGAAGTTCTAGCTTTGATACCAAATGAACACGGAATATCACCACAAGTGGGGGGTGAATTGGGTGATTTCAAAAAAATTTCGTGATTTAGGCAAATTAATAAAATGACAGAGCAAGGATAGAAGAATAATGACACAGAAGGATTATATTGGTTTGGTCCAAACTCTTGACCTATGTCCAGTCCTCAGACTCTCTGGGTTTTTCACTATCACTTTCACACAATTACACACTCTGTAACTTGAGTAATCCTCTCTCTAGGATTCACTCCCCCTTACAAGTTGTAATCAATACACCCACTCTCAAGGTCCCTCTACCTTGAGTTTCTTACATATATATTGATCAGATTATAATTCTTTTATAGAGTAGATAAAGAATCACTGAAGTACAAAATATCCGAAGATATTACACAGTAATGAATGAAACAATAATTGCCATAAATTCATTTGAGTGTAAATGTTTCGATAGTTGATTCGAATTGAATGCTTCGCCTTATATTTGGTGGTTGCAATTAATGACCGTTGAGAAGCCTCAATAAATCTATTTTGAATAATAAATTAGCCGTTAGACGTTGAACTCGTTTGATACTCATAACATTAATCTTGTAGAGCTGTCGCCGTTAAACATTCCTTCATTCCTTTTGTTTTTCCCGTTGAGATATGGTAATTAATGCGGAATGGGAATAGCAGAAAAGGTCTTTCGATTGCTCAGAGAATGGTTGCTTTATTGGTGCTTCGTTTTCTGCAACAACATTTAATGCTTCTGACATAATTAGCGCTTTTGAGATTTTTGAAGTTAATCATTTGTAACTCATTAATAAACTGATTAAATATAGTTAAGAACAATAATGAGTGATGATAAGAAGTAATGAAATCACAATCAATGATGTTAACTTTACGAACATGGTGATTTATAAAGCAGAAAGGTCAACTCGAGTTAATCATTAACTGACTTGAGTTAATGACTCGAGTTGGTTTTCAGTGCTCGAGTGAAATGATTGAAACATAAGTTTTGAACTGAGAAAATTATTTCGCAAAGGATGACTCAAGGCTAACAAATACTGACTTGAGTTATTCACTTGAGTCAGGTCTTTTAAACTTGAGTCTAAAGATATGTTTCATAAACAGTGACTTTGAGATGTATGTGAAAATGAGTTTAAAGCAAAGGACACTCGAGTCTAGAAATGTTGACTATAACAGATGATTCAAGTCAACACAAATCATAACTCGAGTTAATCAAGATTTGTTCATAGATAAGTGAGAAATACATTTGAAAGTGATTTTGAACAAATGACACTCGAGGGCAAAAATGTTGACTCTAACGAGCAACTCGAGTGCATAATTATTAACTCGAGTTTGAAACTCTTTTGACTGTTGAAAAGATATTTGAATGCGGGAGTTAATGTTTGAAAATAAGTTTTAAAACTTCCCAAGTCAACTCGAGTCATATGTTGCTAACTCGAGTTATTGCATTTCATTCAAACTTTATATAAAGCCTTTAACTCAAGTCATAGACATTTAACTCGAGCCAGTCAAAACTAAAAGTTGTTTTGACTAAGTTTTCAAAGCACTTACTCGAGTTCTTGGACCTTAACTCAGTGTGTCTATGACAGACACATTAAAACACTTACTGATTCAAGATTTGATTGAAGTAAAAGTTATTCACTTAAGTACTATTAAACATACACTTAAGTCACTTGAATCATTAAGTCTATTTCCTTTACAATTGTCTGTTATCATCAAAATATTGAGAACTAACATTCATCAGGCCTCCCTTTCCCTTGACATAAAGTGACGCCTAATAAGAGAGAGAAAAGGGCATGGCATCTATATAAGACATCATCAAAACTAATCATAACTAACATCCCTTTCCCTTGACATAAAGTGACGCCTAATAAGAGAGAGAAAAGGGCACTTCAAGGACACTTGGCATTATGAGATTGAATCACTTGGACACATGTCAACACAAGATCTAATTACATGAGATTAAAGCTTATTTAATCATCCCAAGACCCCTAATTCAGCTAACTGAGAGAGAGAGAGAGAGAGAGAGAGAGAGAGAGAGAGAATTTGAGAAAAATCAAGGAAAGAAGGAAAAGGAAAGAAGGAAGGTGAACAGTGAAAATCACTGGTGTTTAAGAGCTGATTCCGACCTTGTAACGTTGTTTTCATTCGGTAAATCCTTCACAAACATTGTTCTACTCATTGAGGGCTTCATTTTTATGGTCTAGTTTTTCTGATTAGAGGTTTTTTGTGTCATTTAGTTAGACGGAGTGTCGCCGGATTTCCAAACCGATTTTACAATTTTGTTAAGGTAAGCCTAAGCTTCATTTTGAACTGATTGTCTTGAGGTTTTGATGAGTTTTATGAATTTCTAGGGGCACCCTAATGTTTTGTTAAAGAGGTATTTTTGGGTATTTATGTTGTTTTAATCATGTATAAGATGATATATGATGATTAATGATGGTGTTAGACTAGTTAGTGGTAAAAAATGCAAATGTTGTTGCTAACTTTGGTGTATGGTTCCCTCAGAACCAGAACACAAGGAGGGAGTATGGTTTTGGTATCTTTGAGGTTAGAAATAGATTCTACATGAAAAACAATGTGGCAATAGCCCCTAGTTATAATCTTGAATAAATTGGAATGAAGAACCAAAAGTTGGAATTTTTTTATAGTGCTTTACAGATTTGAGTTTCTAGGAGGCTGTCCATTTGTGACATATTTTTTACAAAATAAATGATATTCAATGGCTATGAAACTTACATGTTTTACGTAGACATGATAAGCTTTAAAATGATATATAATCTGAGGCAAATGGATTAGTATATTAGAAGTTATGAATTTTTAAAGTTAGGTATTGAATCTTAAACGTTTTCTGGACCAATGAGGATTGATTGATAATTCTGGAACAGTGTGCGTGTATTTGGTAGTGGAAGGCATTTTTCCCTAAACAAAGACTTAATGAGTGACATTTGGAATTTTGAACCACCTAATTTGGATATTTACAGAAAAATATATGAATTTTCAAAGTTGATTGAAAATTCTGCCAGCTTTTAGTTCTTGTACGAAAATAAGAAAGTAATGGCACTTAAGGTAATTTGGGACAAGTATATATGGGCCCAAAGATATGGGACATGCCGTAGAGGCTAATGTAACCGCATAGGATATTCATTTGTCATGACTCTAATATTGTAATCATATGCCTAGGGTGATGAGTTGACAAAAAAGAGGGAATTAAAGGGTCCTGAACAATGTTAGTGGTTGGAAGAAAAGGTACAAGAGGAAGACACATGTCAAAGGTAGTAAAACTTTCCTCACTTGAATTTATTTGATATGTATGCTTATGAGTTGATGTGTATATGATTGCTTTGATGAATTTTATGGAGTATATGTGAATGATTGAAGCTTTGTTTCTAACTATGTTATAGCTATGAGTATGTTGTATGAAACATGGAGCATGTAGGTATGTCATTATGCTAGCATGAATTTGTGTAATCAAGCATATCATGCATTAAGCTTGTATCTTGTATGCTTAGTTAGCAAAGTTTATTAGTGAGATTTCCCTGAATCTCACCCACACCTACCAACCATTAGGCAAGTGAGCACAGAAGAGGAATATAGGTATGTGAATATGAAAGAGAAGAATATGTGAGGATGAACCAAAAGTAAGAATGACAAAGAGTTGAAGAATGACAGTGTAATAATTTATTGTATGTAAATTATTTGCACAACAATATATGTGTCCGTATGGAAATGCAAGTTTTAGTTGAATGGTAAATGGAATCACTAAGAACAAGAATTAACTCCAATAGTATTTGGCAAGAATAACAGCTAATAGTCATGAATAAGTAATTAACCACTAAGTAATTGAATAGTAACGTTTCCGATATATAATTAAAAGGGTATGTATATAGATCGGTTCTTACAACAATAATGTTGGATATCCTTCTAATTAAAATCATAAGTAAAAATGTTAGATATGATACATATACATATACATATATAGACACACACACATCTACATTTATATAGAGATAAATCTATATATACATATATACATGTGTATACACACACATATACACATGTATATAAACACATATACATGTATATATATATATATCTTTGTTAATGTATAAACACATGCAGATATACGCACTTACCACACAGTATAGTAGAGAACGTAACTGCCCCTCACAAGTCACAACTAGGGGCCTTAGTCACTAAACTAATCTTCATTGGCTTTCACAACATTATTGTACTTAATTATGTATTCATGTATGTTAAAATATATTAGGTTTATAATCAAAAGATTGTATACTAAAAGATGCATATTTTATTTTATTTTTGATAATTATTATTGTATATACATATTAAATAAAGTTTTAAAATTTAGTTGTGCTGATCCCAAAAATTGGACTTCTATCCAACGATTGTTCATTTGAATAATTTATATCATTCATATAATAATATTTGGATTATGAAAGTGTTATTGACATAAAAAAATTTCTTGTCTCCTTTTTCTTAGACTTTGGAAGGAATATATAAGTGGATTTGATATATCACCTCTTGCTCTAACATGAAAGACAGAATATCACCAAGAGGGGGGGTGAATTGGAGATATTAAATTTTCTCGCGTAAATACTCGTAAGCCGAATGCAAAACAGAGATAAACGAGTAAGGGTAAGGGAGATTGAACACAATGAATTTATACTTGGTTCGGTCTAAATCCTTGACCTACGTCCGGTCCCGAGACTCTCGGGATTTCACTAATTTCAAATGATTACACACTCGTAACTCTCGAAGCAATTCTCTCTCTAGAACTTGCTCCTCTTACAAGTTGTAATCAAATGTCCCAATCTCAAAGTCCCAATACTTTGAGATTCTTACAATAAAGAATAATCTATGAAGACTCTCTAAAAGAGCGAGAATAATAATCGAAGCTTAATATATCCGAAGATATTATCTCTTCGTGTAGTAGAAACTGTAAATGCTCTTAATGACTAATTTAATGTGCAGAGTTTTCAGTAGTTGGAGACTTGAATGCTTCTCTTATTTATAGTTTGGTAGCATTGATGACCGTTGAGAAGAACTTAATGAACCGTTGTGAGTAATCAATATATCCGTTGTAATTACTTGACTCAGTTCCCTCGTACGCTTTGACATTCGACCGTTATTCTCCGTTGACATTCTTTATTTGAATTGTCCGTTGTGACTCGTAAAGAATGTTGATCGGGAAGAAGCTGAAATTCTTTTTGAATGTCCGAGGTTTATTTCTTCTTTCGGCTTCGAAGTCCGGAAACGCATTTAATGCTTCGACACATATTGACTTTTCGTGATTTCAAGTTTAAAAACATGTTAGAAGTATCGAAATACACTAGCAAACGATTAAACTTGGTTAGGAATAATAATAATCAATTACATGAAATACCCAAGCTTTAATCGGATGAAAATTAGAATGCGCGGAAAAACATATTCAAATCGATATGAACAACTCGAGTTGCTTCACATAACTCGAGTTATATTTAGTTCGAGAAGATATGCGCATGAAGAATGAACTTGAGTTATCCCGAATAACTTGAGTTGGCTAACTCGAGTTACTATGCCTAACTCGAGTTACTTCGAGAATCAATTATTCGGAAATTCTTCGCAAATGGTATAACTTGAGTTATAGTAATAATCTGGAGTTGTCCAACTCGAGTTTCTTTGGAATTCAAATCGATTTAAAGTTTTCGAGAAAACATAACTTGAGTTATTCCAAGAATCGGAGTTGTCCAACTCGAGTTGTACTTGAATAACTCGAGTTACTTTTTGAATTTAAATCATTCGTAAAACTTTCGCAAATAATATAACTTGAGTTACAAAAATAACTTGAGTTGGGTAACTCGAGTTATACTCAGAACTCGAGTTTTTCTACTTCAAAATGTATTTAAAGTTTTTAGCACTTGGACAACTCGAGTTTTTCCTTGTAACTCGAGTTATATCGTATACCAAAAATCGATATCGCGATGAGGCTTTGGGAACTGAAGTACAACTTATAACTTGAGTTGTTTAGTGACAACTCGAGTTATCCTTCGTTTGATCTGATTTTTCTTAAGTGTAAAACTTGAGTTATGATAGGCAACTTGAGTTATGTAACTTGAGTTGTTTTCAACAACTTGAGTTACTGATTTTTCAAAATCATTTTACAAGAAACTCAGTGCAATTTGTCTAAACTTAATTCTTCGCAAATTAACCCATTGATCATTACAATTGTTAGACATCATCAAAACATATAGAGAACTAACATAACACACCAAGATATTAGGTTTATTACTGTTTATCACTTTTAGACCTCTTTGGATTCAAATTCATCATCTAATGCAGGAATTTTTTTGACTCTTATTCTTAAACTCGTTCTCTATTCCTAATAATCGCTGTTCAAGTGTAAGGTTGGGCTAGAGTTCTCTTACTTATCATTTTCGTTTCAGAATCTCATGTCTACCATTATATTAAAATAATACTACCTCCGGTCTTAATTATAGGAATACTTTTTGAAAAGACAATTTACACTATAAAAATATTCATATGCTTAAGACGGGAGGGAGTATGTTGTTTGGATTTAATATTTTATAATTTTTTTATTACAAACATAAATAAATAAATTTATGTTATATATCAAAATCCGATTTACACAATTGATAAAATATTATTATAGTAATTTTATAAAATATTAAATCTAAACCATTCATTTCTTGATCTATTAGTGGAATTAGATAGTGAGAATAAAATAACTTTTGATTAATTATTTTTTTAATAAATAAAGGTTTCTCTTCTCGAGATCCCAATCCATATATACAAAGAAAAATCGAAAGGGTTGAGATGTTTTTAGTGACTATTTAACTATGAATATACAACGACAGAACAAAATAGAGCATGATGCTTATTTGGTTAATTATGTTTGACTGGAAGAAACGAATTCATTGAAAAAGGTGACTAAACCATCAAAATAATGTTCATCATATTTTTAAAAGGTTAAAATATACATTTATTCATTTAAGTTTTACTGATGTATACTTTTGATCTCTTAACTTTATAAAGTATACTTTTTAGTCCTATATTTTTAATACTTGTTAATGTTGATAATGAAAAATGTTGATGTAGCAAGCTGAGTGATGTATGCGGTGACAAAGTATATTTAATTTTTAATTTTTTAATATAAAATATTTAGATTATTAAACTAAAATAAATTGACAAATCCTTGCAAATGAAATTGATGTTTCGATATTAAGATTATTAAGCTAATATATTTAGATTATTAAACTAATTTTTTAAATATAATTGAGGATTTGATATTGACGGTTTCATTAGTTATTTAGATATTTTTCAATTTATACATACTTTAAATTTAAGATTACTAGTTTTTAATTACATAGTAATCTTTACACAATCATCACTTGAATTTGTTACGTTAGCGTTTCTGTTGGCAACATTAACAATGTTAGAATTATAGGACCAAAGGTATATCTTTCAAAGTTAAGAGACCAAAAGTATACTTCATGTAAACTTAAAAGCTATGTTATTAAAATTAGACTAGACTGGCTGGTTTGACCATGAAACTTGTCGAAACAATCATCTAACTGCACGATCCAACCAGTTTAACAGTTCAATATTTATTTAAATTTTCCTAATTTCAAAAATTCATATCTAATTCTATATATTCACAAAAAAATTATAAATTAAGACTCTATGGAAAGTTTGAGATGTCTACTTTCTAATGCAAAAAAAATCACTAAAAAATATTATTATTTGATCTTCAAAAATGATCAAATTCCCCAGTCTAGCCCTGAGTTGGCTCTATGATTTGACTTTGATCTAACCCACTAACTTTTAATTCACTACCCGGACAGTTCAGTAGCCGATTCAGGTTTATTAACCTTGCCTTACAATATATTTTAGTCTTTTTGAAATAATCATTCAATACAATCTAATTTTTTTCATTCTTAAAATAGGACATCAAAGTCCTTTTTTTTCATATCATCAGACCTGGACTTTCTAAGATTGTTTAATTTATATTTTATTGTTATTAGCTTATAAATAGATATTTTCCACGTAAAAAATTTTCATGTTCTTATTCACGATCTCATGTCAGCATTTATATGGTAAGACGTTTGATTCCAAATCTACAAACCCACCACGAATTTATTTAAAATTTTTGGCGATATGTCCAATAATTCTTTTTCTTGCCAGCCCAATAATTCTTATACATATATAGAAGTTCTGGAAGTTATATGCTCTCTTTGCTCAGAATTGTAATTAAAGATTAGGCCTTTTGTGCAACAAGATTACAAGAACATGCAATTATGCAGGTAACAATTCAAATCCACTAACTTCAAGCAGTTCAAGAAGTACAAAAAATAAAATAAAAAACCTAAAATCAAGAAACTGAGTTCAGTGCTTACTTCAGAGCCTTTTGGGCTATCTTATTCAAAGCCAAACTACTTTAATCAATTTCAATATAATACATAAAGTCTATATATAGCAAATCACATTATTCATAAGTTCGAACAATGTGGTTCTTCGTATATATACTTTGTGCATATTTCAAATGCACAGAAAACATGTCTAACTTTTACCTATTTGGAATACATATTTTACACAAAAAAAGCTGTAACAGTTTAACAGCTCAAACAGAAGAACACGAGACAGATCGATCAGTTCTTGGAACTAGATGCTGGAGGTTGCTGCATTTGCTGATACATAGCAGCCATCCTACTGTATGCATCCATGGTCATGGGCTACAAACAATTAATCAAGTATTTATTAATAACATCATATTGAAAATAATAACAGAAATTAATATATTTGTGTGTGTGTACTCTATGTATGTATCCTTTGTAGAGATGAGTGAAAGAGACATTTAAATACTTTTGAATGAAGAAGTTGTTTAGGTATAAACACATGATCTTAAAATAAGCCATAGATTTTTCATAAATTTGTGAATAGTGTGAGATTTAAACCTGATATAGTACTAAAAACATTGAAATTCTTAAGATTCAAATTATTGCAAGCAGATAGTTCAACAACAGAATCAGCTGGACTTCTATCCGACCTTTCCATAGAAAAGTAATTAAGGCATGCAAACACAAAAATAAAAAATCATCAATACCCAATTTAAGTCATTCTTTGATCTGAACAATTATGGCACAATATTCCTCCGGTTCTAAATATATGATCTAGTTGAGAGGTTTACTTTAGTTTGAAATGTGAGACTCTACTCCACTTTATTTTCAAAATTTACAATTCTTTTTCCAAATCATCCATATTTTGTTGCACTTATTAAAGGAATTAGTAGTTTCTAATGCAAATGACTAAAGAGAATATTTTAAGGAAACCAATACATATCTATTACAAATAATAAATTAACAAATTCTTTTAACCTATGCAAGTTAGTTATCTAGTTTCATTATTTAAGACCAGATGAATTACCATATTCCCACCTGTGTCTGTGCTAGGAATGATGACCAGAAGTCAGGCAGTGCTCCTTGTAGCCGATTGCCGCCAGTAGACGGGTCCCATGAGCCAGCCATCGACATGAAGCCGGCGGCGGTGGAAGGGTGGAGAATCGGAGGTAGGGTAGGGATGTTAGGGCGGACCATAGTGTTCATATCCATACCCAATCCCATACCCATTGGAGCCATCATGGACATGAGTTGAAGTTGTTGCTGTTGCAGGGTCATTGGCAACATCATGGAAGATAGACTCATTCTATTCATCATTTGCACTTGTGCTTGAAGTTGCTTCACATAGTCTATTACTTCATCCAGCATTGAAGCTTTATCAGTCTGAAATTAAACAAAAAAATTTGTAAGCAGATTCATCAATGATAAACAATCTGATCTTAATTATTGTTATTTTAAATAATACTAATAAGACCGTGCGAGTACATATAAACACTGGTCGTGAGAGCGATAGGCCTTTCGCTTTCTTTCTTTCTTTCTTTCTTTCTTTATTTTTCCATTTTTAAAAATGATAGTTAAATAACTCATAAATTATAGTTTTGACACTACTGAAAGACCTGAATAGTATTATTTCTTGCTAGAAGAAA
Source organism: Acacia melanoxylon (assembly GCA_019022615.1). NCBI lineage: Eukaryota > Viridiplantae > Streptophyta > Magnoliopsida > Fabales > Fabaceae > Acacia > Acacia melanoxylon. The sequence goes on from JAFJYJ010000014.1 coordinate 2,711,809, forward strand.
ACACTTCTATTAGGTTGGGAAAAAATAGTAACTTGAGAGAAAAAGAGTCATGAATAAAGAAACATGACAAATTATTTCTATGGTCTCTTTGAAAAAATATTTTTTTCCCCTTATTTTGAGAATAATCTAGAATATCCTGTGTTTACATATAAAATAACTCGATCCGATTTGAGCTGTGTAGGCCTGAAATGGAGAGAGAACATGTTTTGGTGTGGTTTTCTTTTTGTTTATAATTAAGATCTGAACTCAAATATCCGTTGAAGGGACATGGATTAATTCTCTTTTACTCAACATAATTTCGGTATTATTTTTAAAAAGTATTTTAATTTGTAAAGTTCTTAATTAACCGTTGATATTTCATCCTTCTTTTTCCTTTTTTTAAGGTTTGGTTAACTCGTTGAATGGCTAATGAGAGTGGACGAAAATAAGGACCTACCGCAAAAAAAGGGTTGTCCCCGAAACATCTGTCAAAGTGTGACAAGCTATAATTAGTATGATAGGAAATTCGTATTTCGTATGGTCTGAGATTTATACAAACCCTATAAAATACCATTTTATATATATTATTGTGATTTGATTGGATATACACTTTGGACCCCATTAATCCATTCCGATCTCTACAACTTCTTTTTCCTGATTTTTTAGTTCTTGTTTGACTGTCTAATTAGACAATTTAAAGGGCAAGGAATTTTCAAAATGATTAAATAAACAAAGAATTTCTACATAGAGTATATGGAAAAAAAAATAGAGAAAGTGTCTACAAATTAATACATGTTTTAATTTGTAGGATCACATGATATATAAGAATTTGTGTGTGCGCTCGTGCGTGTCTTATGTATATTTATAAATTAAATAGAGAAAATATTATTAATTTGATAATTTATTTTATGGTGAGTTGAAGAAATTTGATTGAAAAGGCTTTGAAGGGAATTAATTACCTTGCTGGAATTTGGAACCAGCTTCTGCAATGTCTTCATCCTTTGGTTGATCTTGTCTCGCCTTTTCTGAAACAAGAGGATATGAATCAATGAGCAAAATATTTAAGTTTAATTTTCATTTAAATAATAATAATAATAATGATCAATAATCTATTTGAATCTAAGTAAGTTAGATTTTATTAAACGAGATCTCACTCTTTCAGATTGATTGTGCACATCAGCAGCTCTACGCCCTTTGTTGGACGATGAAGATTTTTTATTCCTTTCTTTTTTGTCCTCTTCCTCATCTTCATCTCTCTATAATAGACATAAATTGAAACAAAAGATTGCAGGAAAAAAAAATTGTATATTAAAAAAATTTAGAAAAATATAACCATCAGTAAACATAATTATATACACAAACATGGGGAAACGATAATGTAAACGAATATGATAATTTTTGGTTTTTTTAACGAAGAAAACTTTACCTGTGTACTGTGGCAAACAGAATCATGGTCGTCAGCGGCGGTCGTTTTTGTGCACGGCCAGACGGAACTGGTGTTTTCCGGCGAACCCATTGAAGCAGAAGTACCCACATCCATTTCCCTATCGCGCGTGTCAGGGGTCACGTCATGGCTATCTCTCTCGCTTACGCTTTGATCCCACTGGCGGGCTACAGGCATACGCGCCACGGCCTGGACTCTCGCAACACCACCGCCACAAGACCCCACATGTGCTGAGCAACCCATTCCCAATCCACCACCGCGCGTGCCAATCCCTCCACCCATAGATCCATCTGCAACCGCCGTACTCTGCTCATCCGTACGATTCGAGCAAGGAACCAAAGCATCCATAGTCATTGTGTTTGATACAGCAGCGCCAGCGCCGCCCCCACCACCGCGTCGGTATTTAAACCGCGGCACCAACTTGTCTCTGTCACCACCGCCGCCGCAGTCTCCGTCAACACTTTGTGACATCACTGATTTGCTATTCTGGGAGAACCTAGTAGCTTGATTGACTATGGACTCTAAAGTACCACTAGCACGATACTTAGAATTATTGGAGGCCAAAAGATCGGACCTTGCATTCTCCGCTTCACCTGAAGTAATAGGTTTCTCCGGAGGTCGTGGCAGACCCATCCCGTTCATCCATATCTGCCCGTTCTGCCATGTAAGCTCTGCAACTTCATAGTCAAACCTGCAAATAGTACCAGAAAATATAAGCAGCTAGCCAGTACATACAAACACACACATATATAAAGACAACTCGAAGAAACACTATATATATGTATATGTATATGTAGATTTAGTACGTGGGGATGAGATCAGGGACAGTGGAGTTGGAGTTAGAAGGAAGAGAGGTCCTGGACGCTGAGGGAACATTATTATCAACATCCCAGGTGGGTACGCAGAAGCTCATGTTTGGAAGAAGGAGATGGATCTGTTGCAGACGATGAGATTTCTGTGATGGAAGTGAGTTTGGGTACTGTTGAAGAAGAAGAAATGAGAGAGAGAGAGCAGTGAGAAAAAGTTATAGAGGAAAATGGTGATGATATTAAGGAAATCTGTGTGAAGCTAAAATGTGTTTGATAAAGGAGATGCATGGATGGTAGCTTTGTTGAGAGACTTGTGGATTCTATTTCATGAGGGAGAAGAGAGAAAAAATCTTGTCCACATGAAACGACATTAAGAGGACTTTGTTTCCTCTATTTTTCTTTTCTTTTCTTTTTTTGAAATATCAAATACTACTTGATATATGGGCTTCACTATCACTAAGCAATTATTGACTTTGTTGTGGGGTTGAGGAGGATGCAATACGATGGGAAGATCAATATTTATATATACGTAAAACTAGGCCATTATTAATGGCCAGGTTCAATGGAATCCAAGTTTCTCTCGAATTCCAAATAATGCATTGCATAAGGCTGATTGATTGGAGGCATGAATTTGGTTAATTAGAAGGAGTGATAAAGGGAGGAACAAAACAAAAATAGGATGAAGTCACAGTAATTCTTCTAGAATATACTCTCTCATCTCCAAGAAATAATCTAACATAATCTATATTTATAAGTCGCTGCTGAAAATATTGCCTTTCCGCGGCGACAATTCTTGTCACTGCAAAAAGTGTACCTATCAACGGTGAAAGAAAAAAAATACGACAAGTAAACTAATAATTTTGCCGAACGACTTTTATTCATCTGCTTATGAAATATTATATACTACCTCCGGTCCTAATTATAAGACCTAGTTGACTTTTTTGGGAAAAATTAAGAAAGCTAAATAAGTTATTTAATCATTTCATATGTTGTGAATCTTTAGATTATATGTTAATTTATTAGTCAAACTAATTAGTTTGAAGAAAAAAAATGAAAATACAAATACTCTAAAATAATTTAATTAGCTTCCTTAATCGCTCTAAAAAAGTCAACTAACTCTTATGATTAGGACTGGAGGGAGTAGATGTTAAAATGCAACTGCAAGCAAGCAACGTGATCCTAAAATATAGGACCATTATAAAAAGAAATGACAATAATAAAATCCGACGCATATAAGACTCGGTTAAACAAATCAGAACATATCTCTCACACTCCATAATGTTAAGCCCACTAACTGATGACTCAATAATAATAATAATAATCCTAAAATAAACACCTAATTTTTTCGAATATCAGCATCCACGATCAGTGTCATGACAAAGCGGGGATTTTAATTTTCTTAACACTCCCCCTCAATCATAGCTTCTTTGGTTTATTTCACACCGAGTTGTTCATGGAAGCTCTTAAATTTGCTGCTACTCAAGCCTTTTGTAAACAGATTCACAGCTTGATTTCATGTTTTAACACGAATACAAAATAGAGAATTTACGTCACTAATCTACGTTTGTTTCTACAAAACATGAGTAATAAATATAGGCAGTGAAATTTTTTAAATTTTAAGATCAATTTTACGTCTATTTCTTAAGAACATATGTTAAAAAGAGATTTCACGTCTATTACGTCTCTTTCTAAAAGCAGACGTAGAAATTCTTTATAAATATATTTATTATACTGTGTCCCAATCTCTCTCATTCTTCTCTCCTCTTCCCCCTCCATCCTTGGCCAATGCTCGCCCTCTTGTGCATCTCAGATCCTTCCTTCTCAAACGTTGCCTCAACTATTCATTTCCTCCTTTTCTCTACCAGATCTCCTGATCCTTTTTGTCGCTGTGTCCAAAAAGCTCGAAGAATATGGCAGATTGGGGTCTAGTCCTCATTGCAGTTCTCTTGTTAGTGCTGTTGAGCCTAGGTCTTCTGTTTCAGATTCCGGCGAGAGGCAGGGTTGTTGAGTTTGGCAACATGCATACTAGTGGCGCTTCTATCCTCATTCACGCCATCATTTGCTTCGGCCTCATCACCATCTTCCTCATTGCTATTGGCATTCACATCTGTACTAGCTAGGGTTGTTTGTTTGGTTTCCTTGATTTGGATACTTCTCTTTCTTAGTGTTTACTCTGCTTTCAATTTTATTTTCCCCAAATCTTCAAATCTCCCATCGAACCCTAAAAAAAGAAAACCAAAATTGAAAAGGAATGAAAGAATGGTAGAAAGAAGAAAGGAATTGAATAATATAATGTTCAATGTTATTGTCTTTTGCTTCAAGATGATAGGTTTGATTTTACTGTTGAAGAAAATGTAAATATTTTCGTCGGCCTTTTGTTCATAGAGGTTTCACTTTCATTTAAAAGAAAATGGTTTGATAAGATACATTGGTGGCGCTATGGGTTTTGCATCTGCAATTCACTTATTTTGTTTTTGTTCTGATTGCTATTTCTTGTTGAGAATTGTCAGTGAATTATATGTGAAAATTATTCCTGCATTTTTGCAACCAGAAAAAGAAAATGGGAGAGAGTTTTGTTCTTTGCATAAATCAAAAACAGGCTTTTAAGACCAGTTGAAATTAGCTTTTTAGACCGGGTTTAAGTCTAATGTAGTATCGACCGTTTTAAAAAGTATGTCCTTATTAACCAGTCTTACAACCGGTTTTAAAAATTACTTTTTCAGACCCGTTGGTTAAATAACCGGTGTTTACAAGTTTTAATTTATAATATAAAAAAAATGTTCACTCTTTAGACCAGGTAATTTCATACCCAGTATAAAAAGCGGGCATTTTTTTTTTTAAAAAAATGTATGATTTATTTTGTTTCACAGAAGCCCTGTTGGATATTATTATTATATCTAAACACTACTATAGAAATTGTGATACATGATGGTTATTAACTGCCATACTTTACGGTTCCAAATTGTCATACATGTGAGCGCTATATTTGCTCCACATAGATAAATTATGATTCTAAATCATGATTTATTTTAGACCTATTATAACGGTTATAAGATAATACCAGTCACTAGTTATGTATAGAGGCTTAATGAGACCATGATATGCATATTACTGTGATAATAATTGACGATCACACATTATTGAAGCTAACAGATTTATAACTGTAATAATATATGGTAATGTTTGCATAATAAATAATGGTTCCTCTTTGACAACCGTTATATATTGATAATGCTAACAGATTTATTTAAACAATCGTTATATATAGTTGACATAAATAACGGTTGTTAGGGAACAATCATGATTTATTGAAGCTAAATTATTTTTTAAAAAGCTTTTTTTTTTTTTTTGGGTTCTGCTTTCGATATCCCCTGCATATATACGTTTTCACAATATATATTTAAGTTCATATATAGAACAATACAACAAATCAGAATATATCTATAGTCATTCTTGTATATGTATGCACTATTAAAACTAAAACTTTAAAACAAACAAATTAGCAGTATCAAGAAATTTGCAATCATTCTAGGGTTAAGGTACGATTTGGCCAATAAACTATTGGCTCAGGAGCGTCCAACACAATTAACTATTAATTGGACCTTAAATACCAACAAACTATTAAAAATGTGCAATCAGCACAATAAACTTTTACTCAGGGGCGCTCAGCACAAAATTCTAAATTTCACTAAATTAAATATTTTTTTTTCCTCAATTGTCATTATTCAAAACTACTTGTACAGATATCTATGGACAAAAATTACTCATTTTGCTAAAATAAACAAAAAATTTCATTAAAAATATAATTATATAATTTAAATAAAACTCAAGGTGTTTTATAAATTATTATATATGTTAAACAAAAAAAAATTATATGATTTATTTTTATTTTAGAAGAAATTTTTGTGATTTAATTAATTCATTTAATGTTAATAAAATTTAACCCATTATTAAATTTCATTAAAAATATAATTATATGATACAAAATTTTATTTTAATTAATTCATCAAACTATATGATTTATTTAGAAGAAATTTATGTGATTTAATTAATTCAACAAACTATATGATTTATTTTGTATCATATAAATCATATAATTATATGATACAAAATTTCAACAAACTATATGATAAACAGAATAAGCACTTTGTGTGAATTGGCAGAGGTAGAGGAGAATCACTCTCCTATATTTAAATGGATTATTGAATAACTACACACAAAAAAGAAAAGAAAAGAGGGTTATAGAATAAGATCAAGCAATGGGTTGGAGTGCTTAGTTTCATGTAATGTATAGACCCACAAGTATTTTTCAGCCTTGTATATATAAAAATATTTCGGAGGTGTGTTACAGTTTGTTGAAAAGAAAAGAAAAGAGGATTATAGAATAAGATTAAGGTGCAGATTTGCCAATGAACTATTACCCGAAGAGCGTCTGGCACAAAAAACAATTAAAGGGACCAAATTGGCCAATGAACTATTAAAAAGTGAAAAAAAAAACCCAAAGAACTATTAAAAACTGAAAAAGAATACCAAAGAACTATTAAAAAAACAACTATCACTATTACGTTAAAATATGAGGCACTGGCGTAGGACAGTGGCGGAAACGCTGGAGAAAAGAACGTTTATGCCTTCTTGTTGGATAAGGCAAACACCAACAAAGATGGGACCCATGCGAGCAGGAGTTGTGGCAACGGCGGTTGCTGCTTGTGGCATCGGAGGCACGCAACCATGGTGCAAGGCGCGTGTCGGTCGAAAGCTGTGGACTATTGGATGAGTTCAAGAGGGTGAGTGGAACACCCAGCAACAATGGAAGCTTTGGAGACAGACGTCGCCGACACTGTGACAGTCAATGGAAGACGGAGACACCAAGACAGTGACGGGGTAATAGTTCGTTGGCGAATCTGCTCAAAATTGTGTTCTTTTTCACTTTTTAATAGTTCATTGGCCAATTTGGTCTCTTCAATTGTTTTTTGTGCCAAACGCTCCTCGGGTAATAGTTCGTTGGCAAATCTGCACCTTAACCCTAATTTATAAAACACCTTGAGTTTTATTTAAATCATAGGGTTAAGGAGCTAATTTACCAATAAACTATTCGTCCAGGAGCACCCAACACAATAAACTCTTATCTGGACCTTAAATACCAACCAACTTTTTAAAATGTTGATTTACCACAATGACGTTACTTAACCACCAACGTTCGTTACTGCCTTCACCTTCCTCCACCTTTTAACGTTTTCCCCACCATATCCGTGAGCTGAAACCGACCAAGCATTGTCTGAATTAAACATTAATTTCATCAAACACCTGGAAGACCCGATTCTTGCTGACTCACTCCCACATTCCAAAACTCGGATCAAAGGCGCGATAATCCCAGATGCGATCAGAACACCTCTGTAAGAATCAAAGCCTGCGATTACAAAAAGAACCTTGGCAGATTCTTCTTGGATTTCCATCTCGGGCGAATCAAGAAAATTTACAAGAAGATGAACACAATCACTCTCACATACTTTTCGTCTTCAATTACAGCTTCATGAAGATTAAATAGAGCCTGCCTCTTCATTTCCACATCGCCAATCTTCATTCTGGTCAGCAAATCCCTCATGTAAAACCTCATATCATCTTTACAAGCTCCAAGACTTGGCCTCGAAACAATGAGAGCGTATTTGTGAGTCAAAATACCAGCTGAGTATATCTCTGATAGTTTCTTTGCATGATAAGTGAGCCTGGTGAAGCTAACATTCAAATCCCTCTGCATCAAAAGCTTCCCGCTGTACGAAAGATCAACGTATCGGCGAGCGAGATCGTGGCGATCGTTGACGGTGGTTAGAATCGTAGGGACCGGTGTGACACCCATCCTAAGAGTGCCTTTCTTTGTTTCAGAGTTTAAATGCACAGGCATCGAAGTAGTTTGGACGACTTAATTGCGGAATAAAACTTTCTAAAAATAACATAGTTTGAAAACATGAGGATAAGCTTTTCGCGATTCGAATCTATCCCATAGGGATCTTATTACATTAATCCAAAAATAGACAAATGATAAACGATAAATATTCGGTTCGTCCGTTCAAGACTTTCAAAATAGTTCCTTCTGCTGTAACCCTTACGGCCTACATCTTTCCTTTTGATCCCGATCCACTACTGTCTCTTTCATGCGATCCGGAGTTCAAATGAATGAACCCCAGGGTAACAGTTAATCTCATATGCGGGTATGAAATGTAAATCACGGTATAACACATGTATATGCATAGAATAATTCATAGTAACAAAACACACCATAACCGTTAACGGCCAAGGACCATGACCCCGGGACACGCGGCCACCTGTGTTAGGACACGCATGACCCTATGAGACCGCAGCCTCAAAATCCATAGCTAGGAAATAAACATATAAATCATCTAGCAAACATAATCGAGTCATACAAGAAATACATACGTACGGGCTAACAAGATAACGATTACCCACCTCAAGTTTGAATCCTTAATTTGTGCGAAAGTGTTGGGATCGGCAAAGGTGTAAAGGTATGCCTATAAACGTTTATCATTGTCATTAGTCACTTCTTGTGCCGCACAGCATCTAACTAAACGAATTATTTATAGAGGGTTAAAACTAGATTAATCCCTAACATTCCCGTAATTTCCTTACGTTTAGACTTGACCTTAAATTCTCAAAATTTCCTTTAATCTTTGAAAATTCATAACTAATTCTCTAGATCTCCGATTGGGGTGATTCAAATTTCTATTCAAAGTTCTATAAGTCTAGTATAAGGGACAAAAAGTCTTCAAATCAAATAATGGCTGTATAATTCCCAGGAATTTGCAAAGTAGACGTTACTTAAATCTGGAACAAGATTTTCCAGGTTTTCTGACCAAACTTTGAAAAATGATAGCTCTCATTCCACACGTCCGATTTAGGTTTTCTTTGGCTTTTTGGAAAGCTTGAGATGTATAATTTTTACTGTAAAAGTTTCAAGCAAAAACACAAAGGTTTGCTATTTTGAAATCAAGCCCGAAAATCACTGTTCACCAAAAGTGCAGAAAACGTTTCAGATTTTGGCTAAACTTTGGAAAATCATATCTCCCTTTGTACAAATCCGTTTTAGCTGTGCTTTGGCTTTTTGGAAACCTTGAGATGTATACTACATACTGTAAAAACTTCAAGGAGAAAATAAAATTTTTACTTGGTCCGAAATACAACGTCATATGGTTGCTCCAGAATCATACCAGTAAGTTTCAGATTTTTAACACAACTTCCAAAAATCATAACTGGAGTTATAGACCTCCGTTTTGGGTGATCCAAAGCTCATTGTAAACCTTATTGAGTCTAGTATATACTGTAAAAATATAAATGGAAAATTCAAATGTTTGATATTTCAAAATCATGCCCGAAAAGTACTGTTCACTGGAAGTGCAGAAAACATTTCAGATTTTGGCCTAACTTTGGAAAATTATTTCTCCCATTCTACACGTCCGTTTTGGGTGGGTTTTGACTCGGTTTAAAGCTTAATATGTCTACTATCTTACATAAACATTTCGTGCAAAAACTCAAACCTTTTCTATAGGAACAGAAGCTCACAAGACTACTCTGTTTTCAGTCCGAAAAACAGAGGTGTTTCTGATTCTGTCATTTTCTTCACTCAACCAGCAAAACTAATGTGTAAAAGCCATGGAAACAAAGAGGAAGAGGCTCAAAGAACTCACCTTGGTCGTTAGGCAGGCTTACACGGACGGTTCCAACCTTCTTCCTTTCCTTCCCGACTCTCACTCACACGTCAACTTTCGGTCTCTCCTTCTCTGCGTGTTCTTCTTTTACGCATTTATGATCTCTGTCTCACACTCTCTCTTTCTATTTCTTTTCAGGCTGTGTTATGCATTCTCTTAATGGCTCGGCCTTCTCTATTCTCGGCCTTTCGGTGACTAGCCAAAAATGAGAACATAAGGGAGCTGAAACGTAACACTTATGGAGCAACAAGAGTGGGGAATAAGAGTATATCTTTGTCCGAAATCATTGAGTTGAGAGTGAGGGGTCAGTTGTCGAAATAATAAAAGAGTAGCGGCTGGCCGAAATTCATGGAGTCGGGAAAGTATATTTGCTGTCTTGTATCTTCCTTATGCGCTGGATGAGATATAATGAAGGAACAAATGGAATATAATGGAGTGTTTGCATCGTGTGCTTTCTTTGGCCGGGTGGTGATGCATAAGTGTTCGAGTTCTTTACACCATGATAATAATAATAAAGAAAATGAGAGGGACGTGAGCACATGTATGAGAAAAAGAGTGAAACATATGGGTTGGCCATATGGTAAATGAGGAAGCTGAATTGTCCATAGAAAATGGGATGTTACAATACTTCTTATTAGAATTTATTCTTTTCTCAACATAAATTTAGGGAAAAATAAGCCTAAATCTCAAATAATTATTCTCATAATTATTTTAAGCCAAATTCCATAATTTAATCTCCATAAAATATTTTAAATCTCAAATCCCAAAATTTGGGATGTTACATTTCTCCCCGTTAATTTAAATTTCGACCCCGAAATTTGTTACACGTTTTGCAGACTCTGAGCCATAAATTCCAGGTACTTCTCCTTGATGCTTTCCTCAGTTTCCCATGTTGCCTCTTCAGGAGATAAACCCTTCCAGACCACTTTCACCAAAGGGATACTTTTGTGCACGTTTTTGCTTTTCTCGTTGATCAATAATCTCTTTCGGCTCAACCACGAAAGTATTGTCATGTCGGAGTTCGACCTCTTCATACTCTATGACATGACCACGGTCCGGTTGATACTTTTTCGGTTGGGAAACATGGAATACATCATGAAGTTTTCCCATGTTTGGGGGTAGGGCTAGCGGTAGGCTCTTTGGTCCACGTTTCGCCAATATTTCAAATGGACCAACATATCGAGGACTTAACTTTTTCCTCTTTAATGTTCTACCAACCCCGTGAATGCTTTGGAGATATCTTCAAAAAGACGTGATCTCCTACTTCAAACTCCGAGAGGTCTTCTCCTTTTATCGATAGCTTTTTTCGCTGCTTTGTCTTTGCTAAGAGCCTCTCCTTGATCAACTTAATGCGTTCGGAGGTTTTGTCAACTATCTCTGTCCCAATTAGCAACCTCTCGGACATTTACATCCAGCAAATGGGTGATCGACATTTTACGCCATACAATGCTTCAAAAGGAGCCATCGAATGCTCGAATGATAGCTATTATTGTATGCAAATTCGCCAATGGGAGATATTGATCCCAATTTCCTTTGAAGTCCAATACACGCTCTCAACATATCTTCTAGCGTACGTATGGTTCGTTCGGATTGACCATCGATGCCGGGGGTGATAATTTGTACTAAATTTTAACTTTGACCCAAGAGCTTCATGTAAAGCTTGCCAAAATCGGGATGTGAATCAAGGGTCTCATGCGAAATAATACTTTTCGGTATACCATGGAGCCTTACTATATGCTTGATGTAGACCTCGGCCCAGTTTCCCGGAGAATAACACCTTTGATGGGAATAAAGTGTGCCGACTTGGTGAATCGATCAACAATTACCCAGATCGCATCAAAATGTCGATCTTGGGCAATCCCACTACCGGGTCCATGGTAATATCCTCCTTCCTTCCATTCGGAATTTCAATTTTCTGCAAAGTAGTCTGGCGGTTGTCGATGTTCAATTTTCACCCTCTGACAAGTTAAACATTTGGCCACATATTGGGTTACATCTTTCTTCAACCCTGGCCACCATACTTCAGATTTGAGATTATGGTACATTTTGACCATGCCTGGATGTAAGGTGTATTTACTCTTGTGAGCTTCATCCGGTATTTTACGCTTCAACTCGTCATTTGGCGGTATATAAATTCTCTTTCTATACCTCACCAATCCACTAGGTGACAAGTCATAATCTTGAGTTTCATTTCGAGATATCAACTCTTGTACAATAATTGCGTGTTTATCTTGCTCCGAGCCTCTTTAATTTCATCCCTCGAGATCATACTCTCCTTGACTAACAAGAAGATTTGCAAAACAAACCTTGTGAGGCTCTTTTGATTCCTTAGCAATTTGATTCGACAGATTCGGATCCCGAAATCTTCTAGTAATTTCTGTTTGTGGATCATCATGAATCTTTGTCGTGCTACCTTCCTACTCAAGGCATACGCAACAACATTGGCTTTCCCCTGGGTGATATTTAATTTCCAAGTCGTAATCCTTCAAAGCAATTCCATCCATCTACGTTTGCCTCATGTTTAGCTCTTTCGGTCAAAAAGATATTTAAGGCTCTTGTGGTCACAAGTACAATTCCACGGTATTACCATACAAATAATGCCGCCAAATTTTCAATGCAAAAACAATAGCCGCGAGCTCCAAATCATGAGTTGGATAGTTTGACTCGTGAGGCTTCGGTGTCGAGGAGGCATAAGCCACCACTCGCCTGTTGCATCGGGACACATCCCAATCCACTTACTAGCATCACCGTAGACAACATATGTCTCATGCGGATGCGGGATAATTAACATTTGGTCTTTGTAGTTAACCTTTCCTCGGCTCTGCGAAGCTACCCTCACAACGTTCATCCCAAACAAATGATTGGTTCTTTCGCGTCGGCTTCGTTAATGGCAAGGCAAGTGCGGAGAAATCTTTTATGAATCTACGGTAATAACCCGCCGAGACCAAGAAACTCCGTATTTCGATCCACCGTCTCGGTCTCTTCCGAGTCTAATCTTGCTTCCACTTTACTAGGATCAAGTGACCCCATCTCGTGATATCACATGGCCCGGAAATTTAACCACGAAAGCCAAAAATCACACTTACTCGGCTTGGCGTAGAGTTTCTTCACTTTCGGTACATTAAGTACTGCATGAGATGATGTTCATGTTCCTCCTTATTCTTGGAGTAGATCAGAATGTCATCAATGAAGACTACTACAAATCGATCTAGATACTCACGAAAGATTCGATTCATATAATCCATGAACAACTGCGGTGCATTAGTCAAACCAAAAGGCATCACCATAAACTCATAGTGTCCATATCGGTCTGAAGGCTGTCTTCGAAACATCCTCGGCTCTTACACGTAGCGATGGTATCCGAGCGCGGAGTCAATCTTCGAGAAAACGCAAGAACCGGATAATTGGTCTAACGAGATCATCAATTCTAGGGAGTGGATATTTGTTTTTGATTGTCACCTTGTTCAACTCCCTATAATCAATGCGAGTCGAAGACTCCCATCCTTCTTCTTCACAAAGCGACATAGGAGCTCCCCAGGGTGACACACTAGGCCGGATGAACTCTTTCTCCATTAATTCTTCGATTTGCTTCTTCAATTCGCCATCTCACTAGGCGCCATTACGTAGGGTGCTTTAGATATGGGTCCGTGCCAGGCATCAACTCAATAGTAAATTCAACTTCCCTCATAGGTGGCAATCCGTTAATGTCTTGCGGGAATACTTCAGGGAATTCATTCACTCTTGATATGTTTGATAATGATGATTCGAGTCTCGGCGCAACGAGAAAAACACCATATACCCTAGGCAACCCCGATTCAGATCTTTCTTTGCTTCTAGAGGCGGTGAGAAAATTCAAATTGTTTACCGTAGTGTCCTTTGTTGACCCAGTGGGTATAGGATTTGCTTGTTACCGCAATCGATCAAAGCATCGTTGGCCGTCAACCAGTTCAATCCCAGTATGACGTCAATACCAACTAACGGTAGACAAATTAAATCTAATATGGACTCATGCCCATTTACAATCAACACACAATTTAAGCACGCATCTGATACTACAGACTTAACACCAAGCGGTGTACTTATGATCAAATCATATGGTAATCTATGGGTGTTTATCCTAGCCTTTTAGCACAATCACAAGCAATAAAAGAATGGCTAGCACCCGAATCAAATAATGCTTGCAAAGAATTACCATTTAATGAGATTGTACCTTGGATCATGTCAGGAGATTTTCTAGCCTCTTCATGGGTTAAAGCAAAAACCCTTCCTTGATTTTGCGGCCTCTTTTCCCCAGCATTCTGCGGGCAGTTAAAACTAAGGTGTCAGCTGGTTGCACTTGAAGCAGATCAGCTTCCGTCACTGGTCGCCCCTGGGTGGCTCTTCCGCATTTCACACAAGATCGGGCATTGGTGGTCTTGGATTGTTTTGCTGAAGTGATTGGGCCTCTTGTTTCCGCCCTATAACCGAGACCAATTTGCTCTCCTCTTCGATTACTCATGGAATTTCCACGACTATGCCCATTGTTATTCATCTCCATCCTGCTCGCATGCAATTCCTTCAGGTTGCGTTCAATTAGCCTACATTCTTCCTCAGCTTGATGGAATGTAAGAAATCTTCGGGAGACTAATCTATCTCTCATCCCAAAGTTCAGTCCTTTGACGAGCATGTTTGCTTTCCACCCTTCATCTTCATTTTTCTTTAGGTAGGAGGAATAGCGAGGCAGTTGACAAATCTTGATAGATACTTTTCGAAAGACTCTTCCGGTTTTTGTTTGATGGTTATGAACTTATACTCCATCTCTACTTGAACTGTATGGGGAAAATACTTTTCATTGAACTTCTCCTGGAACAGCTCCCAAGTAATTGGTCTATATTGGGCACGTAGAGCCTTGGCCACGCTCATCCACCAATAAGTGCATCGCCTTCCGGTTTGTAAATAGTTAATTGCGCTTTTCGTTCTCTTGGACATTCCATAACTTCAAAGATTTTCTTCGATCCCGAGTAGCCGGTTTTCAGCAACTTCTGCGGTATGCTCACGGTAAATGTTGGTGGGTTGTGCTTTACGAATTGGATAGTCCGGTATTGAGACTCTCTAGCAAGTCTCTCGTCGTTGTGGTTGGACGGGAGGTGGAACCTCTATGCGTCAGAGGGTTATCCTCTTCTTCCATTTCCACCATCTGGGCTAGTTGTGCTTCGCGGCAGCCTGTTGCCTTTCTTCGTTTCGCTCGAGTTCTTAACAAAAATACCTCCTCCCTGAGTTCTTTCAAAGCATCTCGATGTTCATCCAATACTTGTTGTATGGGATCCTGAACTAGTGGTACTTGTTGATTGGTCCTTCCCCTGCCTCGTCCTCGACCTCTACCTCGGCCTCTGCCCCTTCCACGTGTAGGTGGATTTGCTTCTTATTGGGGCGCCTGTTCAGGAATTTGCCTTCGACTGGCTCTTGTGTTGGCCATTGTACAACTATAGTACTTTATATCAAAAAGAATTTGATTGTTAATAACAGAGGTATAATAATCATTCACGATACTCATATGCATTTAAACATACTTCATACTTGTTACTAACATTCCAAGATCTTGTCGAAGCATAAGGCACTTGCTATTTACATAACGTCATTCTTTAATAGAGCTTCCCTAGGACTTTAGGAATAGTTGTTACATTCCTCTTTTGTAATCAAGTACTAGGTTGGGTTTCCTAGTAGTTTTCGCCCACAACACACCTACGTGAGTTGTTTTATTTATATGCTACCATACGTACGTCGGGGGTAACTCTCTCTCCCGTAAATCCTCATCATTTGTTTTCAAAACAACTAAGTTTTGTTAAAACCTTTTCAAAACTTTTGTCCAAACCATGCTCACGATACCATAATTGTGACACCCATCCTAAGAGTGCCTTTCTTTGTTTGAGTTTAAATGCACGAGCATCGAAGTAGTTTGGACGACTTAATTGCGGAATAAAACTTTCTAAAAATAACATAGTTTGAAAACATGAGGATAAGCTTTTCGCGATTCGAATCTATCCCATAGAGGGATCTTATTACATTAATCCAAAAATAGACAAATGATAAACGATAAATATTCAGTTCGTCCGTTCAAGACTTTCAAAATAGTTCCTTCTGCTGTAACCCTTACAGCTCTACATCTTTCCTTTTGATCGATCCACTACTGTCTCTTTCATGCGATGCGGAGTTCAAATGAATGAACCCCCGGGGTGAGTTAATCTCATATGCGGGTATGAAATGTAAATCACAAGTATAACACATGTATATGCATAGAATAATTCATAGTAACAAAACACACCATAACGCGAGTTAACGGCCAAGGGCCATGACCCTTCGGGACACGCAGCCCTATGAGACCGCAGCCTCAAAATCCATAGCTAGGAAATAAACATATAAATCATCTAGCAAACATAATCGGTCATACAAGAAATACATACATACGGCTACAAGATAACGATTACCCACCTCAAGTTTGAATCCTTAATTTGTCGAAAGTGTTGGGATCGGCAAAGGTGTAAAGGTATGCCTATAAACGTTTATCATTGTCATTAGTCACTTCTTGTGCCGCACAGCATCTAACTAAACGAATTATTTATAGAGGGTTAAAACTAGATTAATCCCTAACATTCCGTAATTTCCTTACGTTTAGACTTGACCTTAAATTCTCAAAATTTCCTTTAATCTTTGAAAATTCATAACTAATTCTCTAGATCTCCGATTGGGGTGATTCAAATTTCTATTCAAAGTTCTATAAGTCTAGTATAAGGGACAAAAAGTCTTCAAATCAAATAATGGCTGTATAATTCCCAGGAATTTGCAAAGTAGACGTTACTTAAATCTGGAACAAGATTTTCCAGGTTTTCTGACCAAACTTTGAAAAATGATAGCTCTCATTCCACACGTCCGATTTAGGTTTTCTTTGGCTTTTTGGAAAGCTTGAGATGTATAATTTTTACTGTAAAAGTTTCAAGCAAAAAAACAAAGGTTTGCTATTTTGAAATCAAGCCCGAAAATCACTGTTCACCAAAAGTGCAGAAAACGTTTCAGATTTTGGCTAAACTTTGGAAAATCATATCTCCCTTTGTACAAATCCGTTTTAGCTGTTCTTTGGCTTTTTGGAAACCTTGAGATGTATACTACATACTGTAAAAACTTCAAGGAGAAAATAAAATTTTTACTTGGTCCGAAATACAACGTCATATGGTTGCTCCAGAATCATACCAGTAAGTTTCAGATTTTTAACACAACTTCCAAAAATCATAACTGGAGTTATAGACCTCCGTTTTGGGTGATCCAAAGCTCATTGTAAACCTTATTGAGTCTACTATATACTGTAAAAATATAAATGGAAAATTCAAATGTTTGATATTTCAAAATCATGCCCGAAAAGTACTGTTCACTGGAAGTGCAGAAAACATTTCAGATTTTGGCCTAACTTTGGAAAATTATTTCTCCCATTCTACACGTCCGTTTTGGGTGGGTTTTGACTCGGTTTAAAGCTTAATATGTCTACTATCTTACATAAACATTTCGTGCAAAAACTCAAACCTTTTCTATAGGAACAGAAGCTCACAAGACTACTGTTTTCAGTCCGAAAAACAGAGAGTGTTTACGGTTCTGTCATTTTCTTCACTCAACCAGCAAAACTAATGTGTAAAAGCCATGGAAACAAAGAGGAAGAGGCTCAAAGAACTCACCTTGGTCGTTAGGCAGGCTTACACGGACGGTTCCAACCTTCTTCCTTTCCTTCCCGACTCTCGCTCACACGTCAACTTTCGGTCTCTCCTTCTCTGCGTGTTCTTCTTTTCTGCATTTATGATCTCTGTCTCACACTCTCTCTTTCTATTTCTTTTCAGGCTGTGTTATGCATTCTCTTAATGGCTCAGCCTTCTCTATTCTCGGCCTTTCAGTGACTAGCCAAAAATGAGAACATAAGGGAGCTGAAACGTAACACTTATGGAGCAACAAGAGTGGGGAATAAGAGTATATCTTTGTCCGAAATCATTGAGTTGAGAGTGAGGGGCTGTCGAAATAATAAAAGAGTAGCAGCTGGCCGAAATTCATGGAGTCAGGAAAGTATATTTGCTGTCTTGTATCTTCCTTATGCGCTGGATGAGATATAATGAAGGAACAAATGGAATATAATGGAGTGTTTGCATCGTGTGCTTTTTAGGGTGGTGATGCATAAGTGTTCGAGTTCTTTACACCATGATAATAATAATAAAGAAAATGAGAGGGACGTGAGCACATGTATGAGAAAAAGAGTGAAACATATGGGTTGGCCATATGGTAAATGAGGAAAGCTGAATTGTCATAGAAAATGGGATGTTACAATACTTCTTATTAGAATTTATTCTTTTCTCAACATAAATTTAGGGAAAAATAAGCCTAAATCTCAAATAATTATTCTCATAATTATTTTAAGCCAAATTCCATAATTTAATCTCCATAAAATATTTTAAATCTCAAATCCCAAAATTTGGGATGTTACAACTAGCACCGGAGAGCGATGGGTTCTCAAGAAATCACGGTTCTAAGCGAATGAATGGAGCTCCTCGAGTTTGTTCCGAATTAGTTACCATTTCGCCGCGAAGACCCTAACTGAATGGGAAAGAGAAATCAAGGAAGATATAAGATTGACAGCTTGAGGAATACTGGAACCTCCAGTGAAAGATTCCGGCGAATCCTGGTCTGTTATAGCCTTTCTATCTCCCTCTTCTTCACCCATTTTTTCGTCTCTTTTCATTGGTTCTAAAACAAACCCGTTTCTAGGGAAAGTGAATGAATGAGACAGACGGACGTTAGTTTTACCTTTAAAGTCATTGTGGTAAATTAACATTTAAAAAAGTTGGTTGGTATTTAAGGTCCAGTTAAGAGTTTATTGTGTTGGGTGCTCTGAGCCAATAGTTTATTGGTAAATTTGCTCCTTCACCCTAAATCATATAATTATATTTTTAATGAAAATTTTTGTTTATTTTAGCAAATGAGTAATTTTTGTCCATAGATGTCTATACAAGTAGTTTTGAATAATGACAATTGAGAAAAAAAATTATTTAATTTAGTGAAATTTAGAATTTTGTCTTTGGGCCACGAGTAAAAGTTTATTGTGCTGGTTGCATATTTTTAATAGTTTGTTGATATTTAAGGTCCAATTAATAGTTAATTGTGCTGAACGCTCATGAGCCAATAGTTTATTGGTCAAATCGCACCTTAGCCCATCATTCTATATGTACTTACTCTCTCATCAATGTTACACAGATGTCGCCAACTCCTGCAGGTCTTACCCTTGCATATATCACTTTAGGCAAGTCAACCATGTTTTGTAGTCGATGTTGTTGAGCTTTTTCAGTCCAACAAGAACTTGAAAGGCTATCATTGTTGGCTAAAGCAAACTCTAAGAAAGCTATAAAAGATGGTCTCTTGATTGACTAACTCGTATACCAATTGTTAAAAGAGAAAACACAATCCGAAAGAAGAGAAAAAATACGACAAGTGAAATAATAATTCAGCTAAACAACTTTTATTCATCTGCAAATTATCCGGAAGTCTTCCCCTTTGTCCTAGAGCTAGAGCAGAGTAAGGACAGTAGGGATTGAGGGATGGTCTTGGGGAATAGGTTTGGATTGGATAAAACAAATAGGAGTTGCTCTTAGGCAGCTAGAGACTAGACTGTTCCGGTCCCTTTCGGCTTCGAGTCAAGCTTAGGAAAGAGTCCCCTGAATTTATAAGGTGTCATCGGAACTAGTGTAGAGAGATTTGACAAAACTCACCGCCATATGCTTCTCAGGAAAGGACCATAATCAAATAATAATAATAATCCGATGCATAAGACTTCGTTAAACAAATAAAAACAAAATACCTTTCACACTCCCTAATATTATGCCCACTAACTGACTAATAATAATAATAATAATAATAATAATAATAAAACACCCAATATTTTTTAATATCAACATCTGTGAGCAGCATCATAAAAAAGCTGGGATTGTAATATTTTTCTTAATAGGTATAACTTTCAACAGCAACACCAATTGTCACTGCCAAAAGTACAAGATAGTGTGATGGCAAAAGTTCAAGCTATTTAATGGAGACAGTCTCTTGTAGCAAAAGAAGGTTAGAGTCTTCAGCGGCCACTATCTTGTGATTTTAGTTTTTTTTTAAAAAAAAACTAAAATCATGATATTTATTCAATAATATCATATAGTCATTGATGTAATTAGTTATGAATAAATAAAGTAATTCTTCATATTATTATAAGATTAAGAGAATTTGAGAGATACTGATATGTGTTGTGTGTAACATCTTAAATTTTCATTCTTAAGATTTAGGTAATTTTATGAAGGAAATAATTAGTGGTAAATAGATTGAACAAATAAATAATTAAATAAGGAAAATTGATTTAAAATAAAGTAGAATATCAAAGGTTAATTAAATTTAACAAAAACATAAATGAGCATTTGAATTTTTTTAGAAAAAAATAAAATAATAAAGTTAATACAAGTTAAATAAGAGTATTCAAGATAATTCTAATTGTATATAAATATATATGGGTGTGTATATATGAGTAAATAAATAATTAAATAAAAGAAAATATGAAGTCCCACGTGTACTAAATAAGGTGAATATGAAGTGTTGTAGAAAAGTTTATAACTCGAGTGCTTAAAATATAATTTGAGTGATCTTCTATTGTTTGGAAAATGCTTCAATACTACCAGGTGATTACTCAAGTAAATTTATGGATTACTAGCACACATTTGCAAACGATCTTGGATCACTCGAGTGATCTTCTGTTAAGATAACATCACTCTTAGCTTGGTTCATCTGCAAGTGTCTCACTGAAGCTTGTAAGTTAGCATCATCACTCGAGTGATCACTAATACACTCGAATGATCTTGAGCATATCACTCAAGTGATCTTCTCCAACTTCCAAAGACTCTGAGAATCACTTGAAAATTCCTGAAAGTGATGAGGAATCACTCGAGTGATCTTTGCATCACTTCTGAATTTTAGCGAGTGACTTGCAGAAACACTAGAAGTGAGGATGCATCACTCGAGTTTAGTTATTGCCACTCGAGTGGTCGTCTTAGATTACTTAAAGTGAATAACATTCACTCTAGTGTTTTGTTAATTCAAGTTTATTTTAAATACAATTATATCACTCGAATGACTTAAATCATCAAGTCTACTTTCTTTTATATATGCTTTGTGTATCAAGATTTGTTATCATCAAAATAAACTACTACGAGAACTAACAAAAGTTTTACCTCAACAAACACACAATCACAAAATCATCAATATCAACATTTCTAAATTGATTAATCCTTTAATTTTACTACAAAAACACAATTTTTTGAGAATTAGCCATGAAATTTTTTTCGTAGTTAACTCTGTTAGAATTTTCGACGGAATTTCTCAGCCATGAAAAAACTTTCTGTGACTATTCCATACAAATTTTTGTTTTGCCAGGGAATTAACCATGGAATTCGGGATAAATTTCGTTGGTAATTCCGCCACAAAAATTAAAAATTATTATATTTTTAATAAATTTCATATTTAAAATAATATCTTTAGAAAAAATCATGATATTAATAGCCATATAAATAAATACAAATTATATTTTCATAATTATTGTTAAAATTATGATATAATATACGTAATTTTTTTAATAATATATTATATATAGAATAAACAAGAAAATATATAATGTATAAGTTGTATAATTAATGTAAAATCCCATTTTTCATGTGCCTCAATGTGAATTCATTTGCATATATGAAATTTTATTAAGTCATGTATGATAAACATTTATTTTGCATGAAATAATCAAAATAGGATGAGGAAGTGAAATTATTTGTTTATGTGTAATTAAATAAATATGATTAGGGACAACCTTATGAAAGAGATGACAATGAAAGTCAAAACATATTATATTTTCCCTTTTTTATGTACCTTTAGGCAAAATGCATAATGGAAAAAATAGAGAAAATAGCATAAGATTCCAAAAATGCCCAAGAAGGTGTTATGGACTTAACCTAGAATTATGGGTTATTGGGAAGGATAATTTTTGGAGTCCAGAAGGAAGACCCATTTCAAAAATTTGAAAGGATGGAGGGAGCTAAAAATTGTGTTCTTGAAACAAAAGATGTTGACAAGTTATTAAGTACATCTAATCTACTTATAGGAAAATAATAGCCATTTTTGAGGCAAATACCAAAGGAAGCATTGGAATAGGAGTGAAAGAAAATCTCAACCACTCCCTCTCCCTCATTTTCGCTGGGCAGAGAGGGAGGAAAAAAAAGAGAGAAGAAAAATGAGGGGGAAAAAATGCCAACAAACCCATCCAAAGTACATTATTAATGAAGCATGAAAGGGGCATTGGATTGGATTTTGTAAAGTATAAATATCCCCCAAAATCCTCCCCCACCCCACGGATTGAAGAAGGAAGAAAGAGGAAAAAAGAAAAAAAATGATGATGATGCCAAGTACCCATAATAACCTAGGGAAATTATGGCTAATAAGAAGAAAAGACTTGAGCATTAATTGGAGACTTTTTGACACAACAATCAAGCCAAATTTCAAGCATATTTTTGTTCCCCAACAGCCCCTATTTTTCGATCAGCCATGGGAGAGAGAGGAAGAAGAGCATTCATGAAATATGTGGAATTATCTAGAGAAGTAATGGGCAAAAAGGTAATTCATCATAACACATGGTTTGAGCATTTTAAAAGGGCCAACTTCCCCCTTATTTGGTTGCTTATTCAGCTGAAGGAAAGAAAGAAAAAAGAGAGAGAGCAAGTGCTTCCATACAAGAGAGTAAGAGGAAACTCAAGTTGAAGAAGAAGGTTAAAGCTAAGGTAAGAACTTTGAGTATGAACCCTAAACCACTTCAAGGTAAGAACTTTGAAGAAGGTGGTCTGTGTTGTGTGCTATTAGGACTACTACAGTTTGTGTTGTGTGCTATTAGAACTGTTAGTTCCAAATTTGGCTGTGTGCCTTGATACTGAATGTTATGTGGTATTTGTTTATTTATGATTTTTCTTACGTGCATTATTTATACATTTTATATGAGATTAACAGTTACTCTGGGATTCAAATTTTGAATCTCAACCCCTTTTAAGCCCTTTGGCAGTTCATCTAGAGCGGAGCAGGGAGACAGAGGTAAAGGCTCCGGAGTAGGGCTAGTGAGATGGTGGATGATGATGATTTTCTTTTGGACATTTATTTTGATTTCCGGATGACTGTATTATTTTATTTTGGCCTGTCATGCACCATTATCCGGATGACTGTATATTTTGATCCCTCAGGGGAAAAATTTATCTTTTCATATTTTTATCAATATATTTTTGTCCAAACCGATGCGTGCTCCGCTGTTTATACTCTGATGTGTGATGTACATTAACCTAGGAAAAATAAGCTAAAACTAAATAAAAGTAAATGATCACACTACTCGCCACCTGAAAGGCGGGCGGGTAGGTATGTAATAATTAATTTTAATTAAAAATAACATTCAATTTCAAAAATTGTCGAAAAGTTTATTTAAGATTTAAAATTGTTAAAATTTGAAATTCATTTATATTAAAAAAAAATTAAGTAGATGATTTTTTTTTCATAATGTCATTTAATTTATGATTAGTTTTTCATATTGTTATACAGACACACACAATCCATCTTTCATAACTGTCTCGTTTTTATTTATTTATTTTAGTGTTTTGAGCATTGTTTTTTGATGTGTTGGTTAGGGAGACACTTACTACTATACTTTTATATAGTTAAATATTTTATACCAACCTCCCCTTTTATTAATTTACAAATTCTTGTGTAGACGTTACCACCTTTCTCATTATCCATCTTTTATAACGCCTCACTTTTTTTAGTGTTTTGAGCCTGTCACTTTGCTAATGTGTCGGTTAGAGGGACGCTTACTGCTATATTTTTATGTAGTTAAGATTTATAAATATTGTGCCTCCTCCATGGTTAATTTACGAAATATTGTGTAACTACTTTTTCTATTATCTATCTTTCATAACACCTCATTTTTTTAGTGGTTTGAGTATGTCATTTTGCTGATGTGTATACTGCTCTATTTTTATATAGTTAGATATTTTGTGCTTACCTCCTCCATTATTAATTTACAAATTATTGTGTAAGCAACCTTCCCTATTATCCATTTTTTATAACAGTCTTTTTTTTTTTTAAAAAAAATAGTATTTTAAGCCTATCATTTTGCTGCATTACTTTTATGTACTTAAGATTTATGAGATTTATTTTGTTGATGCTCTACTTTTTTGTAGTTTAGATTTGTGAGATTTATTTTGTTGAAAAGATAAACATAAATGATAGGTATGGGATGATTAAAAGGAACAATTAGAAGTTGACCAGAGCCCAATAACTTATTAGGTGGCAATGTATGATTGGCCTCGTTTACGTGGACTAGTATCTTGGGATATAAAATCAAGTCTGGAAAATAAACGCGATCGTTTATAAATATAAATATCGAAGGTAGGCTTGTTCATCTCCGTTTCAGATCTCTCGCTCAACTCGTACCAGTCGATCCCAGGTCTTTTTACGTCGTCTTCTTTTGATTTTTCCGATTTCGGTTTTTGACATCTTCGATGTTTTGTTCATATCACAGATCTGGCTTGTTTGTTTACTGTATTGAGGTTTAGCAAGTGAAGTTTTTTTTTTCGTCGATTCCTTCTGTTTGATTGAATTTTTTTTAGTTCTGAACCTGATCTGTTGATTTATTGAATCCTTTTCTGCGATTTGACTGATTCTGAGTTTTGCCGGAATTTAGTTTTAACAGAGAACTAGACTGTGTTTTATCGTTGTAGCGTTGTTTGCTTTTGTTGGATTTTTTTGTTTTCCCTGGAATTTCGTTTGATCCAATTAGAATTTCCTCTAGGCTTCGATCTTCAGAAATTCATCTGGCGGTTCCAATTTTTATATCCTTTAATACGGTAGGTTTTGTTCGTATTTCTAGTGGTTCGGATTCTTGTTTGGCTTAGTAATTGTTCTATAGACGTGTTTAGGGTAAAATAGATTTTCCCCTGAATTAGGCCTTTTGAGATTCACTAAGCTGAGATCTCATAGTGTATCTAATGGAAAAATGGCTCAGTATCTTATCCGGTAGATCTCTACCTGAGAAAAATTGCCTATATTTAGATTGGGAATCAAAAATTGAAGAGAGCATTGGATATCTGCAGATATCTTGTTATTTTTTGATGATCGTCTTGTTAGTATTTTCCAGTCATCTTCATTTTAAGATGAGACAACTTCCTACATCATGAATTAATAGCACTTCTCTGTTGCTTCATTGTGGGTTCAAGTTATTCTTTGCACCTAGGTTGCAAAAATTTCTCAACTTATTTTCATGAGGATGTAGAGATACAGAGCAAAGTGTGTGCTTTGAATTTGTATGTCTTGAAGGCTTTGCGTGTATTCTTTGGATTGACATGTAAATCTTGTCTATGTGTTTCAGAAAATGGCTTTAGGTGGAACAGCTCCCCCAAGAGGAAGTGCAGCTGCTACTGCAAGTATGCGCAGGAGGAGAACTACTGGTGGAGGAGCTTCAGGAGGGGCAGCTGGAACTATGCTTCAGTTTTACACAGATGATGCACCAGGACTTAAGATCTCCCCAAATGTGGTTCTTGTAATGAGCATTGGCTTCATAGCATTTGTTGCCATCCTTCATGTGGTGGGTAAGCTGTATTTTGTGCGCAGAGAGGCTTAGAGGAAATAGCAGAGGCGAGTTTTTAATTAAATCTATGTATTCTAAATTCTAAATATTTAATTTTAGGTACAAAAAATTTTCAGTTACATGATGAAAGTTGTATTCTTTCGGCTTGGACCTTTCCTTCCTTTTTCTAATTATGTTTTATGTTGTTGGGCAATTGATTTCTCTTCTTATTTTCTTTGCTTTAAATCTTTATAATGTTAGGCTTTGATTGATAGGAGAATTAGTTTCCAGTGGGTCATCATATTTCACTTATATGTTTTCTTTCTACGCTAAGAAGCTTGCACTTAGGTTTAGCTGCATTATATTGCCATCCATAAAGATGCAATTGGTAGATCCAGCCAATAAAGGGTGAAAAGTGTTGGTGGAAATATTATACAAGTCTGATTTGATTAAATTGCAATAGTAACACTGATTATCAATAAGCCTTTCCAGTTCTGACTTATGATTTCTGAAGCTTCGTTTTTCCCTGAGCTTTTTCTGACAAATGTAGAATTAGAATGGAAGGTCCGAAAAATAGTGAGCCCTTAGGCCATAAGGTGATACCAGATTTAGACTGGTTTGGATGTCCCCTTAAGAAGAAGCTTGCACTTAGGTTTAGCTGCATTATATTGCCATCCATAAAGATGCAATTGGTAGATCCAGCCAATAAAGGGTGAAAAGTGTTGGTGGAAATATTATACAAGTCTGATTTGATTAAATTGCAATAGTAATACTGATTATCAATAAGCCTTTCCAGTTCTGACTTATGATTTCTGAAGCTTCGTTTTTTCCCTGAGCTTTTTCTGACAAATGTAGAATTAGAATGGAAGGTCCGAAAAATAGTGAGCCCTTAGGCCATAAGGTGATACCAGATTTAGACTGGTTTGGATGTCCCCTTAAGTTTTCAATCCCATGAGAGAATAAAGTTATATAAATAATGAGGAATGAGGATTTTGCTGCTATATTCATCTTAGGTTTATGCTTTTACTTGATTTGTTTATTGATTGCCCATGGGAGCTGAAAATGGTCGCCAGAAGGAATAACGTAGAATGAACTGGGGCTAAGAAATTCAAGGCATTATACTATTAAGGAATGATAGGTACTTTTTATTTCTGACGAGCGACTGCTTATGTGTTTGGATTGGACTAACGAAGTTACGTGTCAGGGTTTTGGCTAAAGACTTTCTACTTTCAGTGGTGACCGTTTCCTCTCATAAAATTGAACTAAAACGAATGGGTTGCTTGATCGAAATTAGGACTTAAATAAGAAAATTAAAAATTCATCTTGTTCAACCAATTGAAGTAGTGTTTTTTTCCCCCCCTAATTTTACTCCTACGAAATCGAATTTCATTCAATTTGGATTTCTTTTTTGCAAGAATGAACTGTAAGGAAAAAATGCTGGTTATCGAACAGGTTCTTTTACCGAAAATATATTTCATTAGATGGAAAAGAAATACAAACGATAATTCACATTTGAAGCAATCTAATCGAATCCAGAATCAAGATGAGCTACAAAGCATTGAAGTACCTAGGCCGAAAATAACGCACATGCAAACAACTAAAGCCAAAGCCCAATGGACCCAACACTGCACAACCAAACCTATTGTGTATTCAAGAAATTCTCCTTCCGAACAATGTTGCAGACGTGCTAGCAAGAAGGGAATCTCGGAGTCCCTTATTTTCAATGAGTGTCCTGATTTTGCCCAGGATTTGTATGCGCACGATTTGATGGGATTAAATTCCCCCTTGTAAGGTTGCTTTATTAATATCAATCTCTTTAGTATCTCAAAAAAAAAAAAAAAAAAAAAAAAAAACTCTCATTCCTCACTTTCATTGAATCTTTTATATCAGAAAAGAAAAGAAACCCTCGGCTTAGAGTTTGCATGGGATTTGGGTTTCAAACAGGTTATTTGTGAGTCTGACTCTAGAAATGTGGTGGATTTGCTGGATGGGACTATGGGGAGTCTGTCACATAGTAGTACGGGTATTGTGCAGATCAGTTGCTTTTGCAGCTATAGTGGTCTGTTGAGACCAGGCATGTAATGAGGTCTCAAAACCAAGTGGCTAATCGTTTAACAAAGGAAGGTTTCTCTGTATCTACTTTCCTTGATAGGTTTCCTGATTACTTAAGGACTTTAGTGCTTCATGATTGTATGGGAGTTAATCCTCCTCTTCACCAGTTTTAATATAATGGCTATGCCTCTCTTATAGCAAAAAAAAAGAAAAAAGAAACCCTTCTACCTTTTCAACAACAAAAAGGAAAATAAAAATAAGGGTTAAGGAGCGTCCAGCACAATAAACTATTAAATTTCGGGAAAGCGTCCAAAGACAATTAACTATTAAGTGGACCACCAAAGACAATAAACTTTTAAAAAGGAGTGCCCAAAGACAATGCCGTTAAAAAAAGTTAACGCTAGTTAGCAAAAAAGCTAATGTTCGTTATCAAGGAAGCCAAAGACAACAAACTATTATTCCAAGAAAGACCCAACACAAAATTCTAAATTTTACTAAATTAAATAATTTTTTCTCAATTGTCATTATTCAAAACTACTTGTATAAATATCTATGGACAAAAATTACTCATTCTTCAATTTTGTCAAAATTATAATTTGCTAAAATAAACAAAAGTTTTGATTAAAAATATAATTATATGATTTAAATAAAACTCAAGGTGTTTTATAGTTTATTATATATGTTAAAAAAATATATGATTTATTTTTATTTTAGAAGACATTTATGTGAGTTAAAAAATTCATTTAATGTTTATAAAATTTAAAAAATCTAAAAAATTTGTTGACAAAATTGAAGCATGAGTAATTTTTATCCATAGATATTTATACAAATAGTTTTGAATAATGACAATTGAGAAAAAAATTATTTAATTTAGTAAAAACCCAAGGTGTTTTATAGTTTATTATATATGTTAAACAAAAAATATATATGATTTATTTTTATTTTAGAAGAAATTTATGTGAGTTCAAAAAATCATTTAATGTTAATAAAATTTAAAAAAATCTAAAAAATTTGTTGACAAAATTGAAAAATGAGTAATTTTTGTCTATAGATATTTATACAAGTAGTTTTGAATAATGACAATTGAGAAAAAAATTATTTAATTTATTAAAATTTAGAATTTTGTGCTAGGCGCTCTTGGAATAATAGTTTGTTGTGCTGGGCGCTCCTTAATTAACGGACATTAACTTTTTGCTAACGGTGTTAACTTTTTTTAACGGCATTGTGCTGGGCGCTCTTTTTTAAAAGTTTGTTGTCTTTGGGCGGTCCACTTAAATAGTTAATTGTGCTGGACGCTCCTGAGCTAATAGTTTGTTGTACTGGACGCTCCTTAACCCTAAAAATAAACCCTCCTATCATAAACCTGAAAGTCAAAAAAAAAAAGAAAAAAAAGAAAGAAAAAAAACTTGTTGAGTGACAATGAGGAATGACCATAATAGAGTTAAGATAGCCAATACCATAAACAAAATTAATCCACAAAAAGTTCTATAAATGAAAAAAAAAAAACAACAACAACAACAACGTGACAGAACAAAAAGGAAAAGAAAAACCATACATGAAAAAAAAAAAAAAAAAAAAAAGCCTAGCAATTAAAAAAAAATCCATAAACATCCATATAAAAGAACAAACCGACGACATTGGAGATTTTGTGCAATGTTATTTACACGCTGCTCTCAAATATTTTGTTCAATAGATTAAAGGCAGTGCTGGGTGAGTTAATTACTCCTAATCAGAATGCCTTCTTGAAGGGGAGGCTCAATACAGACAACATCATTTAGGCATCGGAATGTATGTCTAAAATCCACAAGACTCCGAAAGGAAAGGATGGTTGGTGTGCTATCAAGCTTGACATTTCCAAGGCATGACTAGGTATCTTGGCCTTTTCCGTACAGAGTTCTAGAGAAAATGAATTTTCCTCATTGAATGATTCAGTTGATTCTGCAGTGCATCGCAACAATATCTTATAAGGTGGTGGTAAATGGCTTCCCAGGAGAGAAGTTTAGGCCTTTGCAAGGGTTACGGCAAGGGGATCCTATGTTCCCTTCTCTCTTTCTTTTAAGTGCAAATGTATTATCCTGTATGATTCATTAGGCCGAGAATTTTGGATGGTGGAGGGGCATATGTATCTCTCATCAAACAGAACCATTGACTCATAACACTCTCTTGTTTTGTCGCGCAACAGAGAATGATTGCTGCATTGTCAAGGCATTGTTGTAGGCGCTATACAACAATATCAAGATAGCATGTTAATTATCAAAAATCATCCATGGTGTTTAGCCCTTCTGTTTCTTACCGTATGAAGCAAAATTTGTTTGACCTTTTGGAAGTCAAGTTTGATTCTTGCCTGGGGAAGTATTTGGGTACCAACATTGATGATCCGCCTTCAGAAAAAAGAAAGTTTGAGGAAGTGTTGGAAAAGATTGACAAGAGATTGGCAAAATGGAAGAGTCATTTGCTTTCCCAAGCAGGTGGGCTGGTATTGATTAAAAATTCCTTATCTTCCATTATTGTCTTCCCCTTCTCCACTATGAATTTCTCCAGGCGCTTATGTCATCAGATAGCCATGAAAATAGCTAATTTCTTTTGGCCTTATTCTTCTACTTCTAACAGAATCCATTGCTTGAGATAAGAGGAAGTGTGACTTCCAATAAATAGAGGCAGGCTGCAAATAATACAGCTTGAACTTTTTAATTATGCTCTTCTGGTTAAGAATATTTTCAGGGTTGTCCATAATCAATCTTCTTTGCTTAGTAAAGTCCTGATTGACAGATAGATGTATAGTTATCAGAATTGTAGTTTCTACTGTGTTATAACAGTTCTTCTCTTTGGAGACAGATTGTTATTGAGGAAAAGGTGGTTTTAGACCATCTTACATGACAGGTTGGAGACAAATCAGTCATTCCGCTTAGTATTCGCCTTTGGTGGTCTTTGCAACAATCTGGTCAGTCATATGCCTCATTGAGGGCTGCTAACCTTATAATGTGCTCAAGGGGGAAATGAAACTATCTGTTATTGTTTTCTCTTTATCCTAGTCAAAGAAGGAATAAAAGTGATTTTAGTAGGATTTCATGGCATTGTAGGCTTGGTCATCCTAATGATGGAGTACTAAATCAAACAATAAACAATTGTAGTTTGAAAGTTGTCTATGGAAATGATATTAAAAGTCTGTTTTGTGAGTCTTGCCAATTTTGTAAATCCCACTCCCTTTTAAACTCGCGAGTTCCCAAGCTTCGAAACCTCTTGAATTGATGCATACTGATCTATGGGGGCCTCGCCCGCTTGTTTCCCTGAATGATACTCTATTTGTTGTTATATCCTATTTTTAGATGATTACAATCAAAGTTGTTAAATTCGTGGGTTTAAGCAAACTTGTGAGATGAATGTAAACTCAGAAACGTAAACTCATAAGAGTTTACATATATTAATAAATAACAATTAAAATTATATGATAAAATAATTAAAATACTAAAAATGACAACAATTTGGTTTAAATATATTTTAAATCTAATAACTGAAATTAAATTTATTAACATTCATAATTTATCATACTTAACATAAAAATTTATATGAAATTCATGTTCTAATATAAAGTCACTAAACATAATTAAATAAAACTTATTATAAATTTAACAAATATCATCAAATGTTGAATTATCATTATCTCCATTGTCTTCAAATTCTTCACCTTCACCATTATAATCTCCATTTATATCACCCGTGTCCTCATTATCATTATAATTTGCCCTAACATCATCAATGTTAAAATCAACATTAAGGTCAACACCAAATAGTGGATTAGCCATATTCTCATTAATTTCACGAGGTTGAAGAATCTCATCATCCTCTTCGTCCACATCATCTCCATCTATCCTTCCTTCAGTAATCCATTCCTCATTAGAATATATATCATCAAAATCATAATTGAAAGCTCTACTCTTTTGCTTCCTTGTGAGTTTCAAATTTCACATGACAAATGCCAAATCATTAATCTTCATTGGATGCAAACAGTTTCTCTCTCTCCCCTCTCTCTCTCTCTCTCTCTCTCTCTCTCCCTCCCTCCCTCTCTCTCTCTCTCTCTCTCTCTCTCTCTCTCTCTCTCCCCCTCTCTCTCTTTTTGTATGAATCTACAAAAAAAAAATTGAAGAAAAAAACACTTCATTATTATTCTAACATTCAAACAAAGATACTTTAAAAATTTAAAATAAGAAAAAAGTAAAAAAAAAAAAATCTTATGATTTTAAAAGCACTCCAATTACATTCACAGTCAAAAGAGCTACAACATAAGCTAAGAATACGAATTGCAATTCTTTTAAGTTCTGGATATCCATCTCCATAAGAATCCCACCTTTCTACTGCAGGTAGGTTTTTTTTTTTCTTAATGCTTGTGTAGTTTGACGCCCAAACATATCTCTTGCATTATGAAAGTCAATTAGTTGAAACTCAATTTTGTTAAGCTCATCTTGATCCCCAACCATCCTTGACAAACAATCATATAACCCTTGTTTAATTATATAATGAGGCTTAAAATTAGTGTCATAATGGAAATGAGGATTGAGGTAGTATGCTGCTGCATGTAAAGGCTTATGTAGTTGAGCTTCACACCTTTCATCAATTATATTCCATATAAGCTTATAACTATCACAAATCACAGTCAATTAAAAAAAGGTCATTCCACACAATTTTTTTTATATATAAAACATAAAACTTGCCTAACAAAATTAAGTACAAAAATTTAATTTAATACTTGCCTTGTTTTAATACTATTAAAATTTTGTTTGGTTTTTTTCTTCGCACTTTCCACGGCTTCATATATGAATCCCATAGCTGGCTTCTCTTCTGAATCTACTAAGCGAACAATTTAACAAGAGGAGCAGCACCTTTAAGGCATGTCACAATATTCTTCCACAAATTATTGTCCATAACACTTTTTGCTACTTCTTTTCCGTCTTTGGTAGATGCAAATTTGCTATCCTTCCAATGTTGAGAATTAAACAAATTTACCAGGGATACTCTATGATCTTGCATAAATATATGTTGTGATTTTTCTGCCCCTGCTAATGGTTTCCTTATGCAATATAATTTTTTTTGTCAAAGTCCTCCAACATTAAGTCAATACAATTGGATGCACATGGAGTCCAATACAAATGTTTTCTTTTCTCCATTATTTTTGCCCAGCTGCTTTATAATTTGTAACATTGTTAGTCAATATCACACCACATTTTTTTCACCTACTTTTTCCACGACCTCATCAAGCATCTCAACTACTTTATCAGATGTCTTAGAAATTTTAGAAGTATCTAATTTATATAAAAATATTGTCCTTTTGGGACTACTCACTAGAAAATTGCAATTTGAACGCCTTTTTCTATCAGTCCACTGATGAGTACTATTTATGCCATCTTTTCCCTCTATTGTGTGATTGTTTTGTATGGTGAATATGAGCTTAAAGCATCTTATCTGAGAAAATATGTCATAATTCACGCACATAGGGAAATGTAGGGTGAATTTCACAAACTATGGTAATTGTATAAGCATCCCATACATGTGCATACGAAAAGAACAAGTTTGAGGTTTTATGTGAAAAGCACATAGCATAGCCGATGCAATGCTATAGCATCGGGTCAGCCACAACAAGCCGCAATACAATGCATCCTTAATGCTATAGCACCGTAAGTGAGGCAATGTTGTGCGCCATTTATTGTGACGTTTCCTCAAGGCTGTTTCAGGACACTAAGTGTAGGTTATTGGACAGACATTAGACGAAGGTTAAATTGCTGACGTATTGAATTAGAAGATGCAGATGATTGAAGTTAAGATTTGGAGAATCCTGCAGTATCAGCAAAATCAATCAACCGAATTTGGAAAGTTGGACTAGTTGGACCTGACAAATTTGGAAAGGCCCAGCTCACTGAACGTACGCCGCAAGAAAACCTGACTATAAAAGGAAAAGACAGCCAACCCTAAATATCATCAAAGTCGTGAAGGAGCCAAGAGAATTCTTATTCGACTAAGACTCCAAAGAAGAGGAGAGAACTTATGGAGCACGAGAGCTTCAAAAGAAACCCAGAATCCTTCCTCATAGTGAGACGAAGACGAGAAGATGTGGAGTTGTCATGTGACAGACCTCTCCTACGCCGTCAAACCCTCTTGCATACTTTCTAATTTCCTTTATTGATTTTTTGTTTATCTTTTGTCATGGGCTATTCCGTTGTGATTTGTTTTGTGATTACCTCATCAGTCAAGAACTAAATTTCCTTTGATTGAGCGAGGATGAATTCTTAAGTGTAGAATGAACCCAGTTTGCTAGTTCTTAATTAAATAAATTCAATTTGTTTATCATTATTTTAATCTCTTGTCGATTAGCAGAAGCTAAAGGCTAGATCAATGGCCTCGACTTACTGGAAGGGAGTCGAGGTTAGACATCTGATAGGCAGTGTTTGTTGGGCAGGCTG
The DNA here is from genome assembly GCA_019022615.1 of Acacia melanoxylon. Classification (NCBI taxonomy): domain Eukaryota; kingdom Viridiplantae; phylum Streptophyta; class Magnoliopsida; order Fabales; family Fabaceae; genus Acacia; species Acacia melanoxylon. The sequence continues at coordinate 2,745,942 of JAFJYJ010000014.1, forward strand.
GTGCAAGGCTTGACCTATCGTTGTAGGCTTCAGGAATAGGTCTACCGCTCATAACCATACACCTTGTCTAGTAATGATAATTTGGACTAGAAAATCGCCATAGAAATATGGGAGAAGTAAAGCTAGGATTGTACGTATAGGACACGAAATCTTCTGTATAGCATAGTGGTGGGTTAACTGGATAACGTTGTGAAGGCGGCTATGTTGTAGCATTGCGGAAGCTGTGCAGCATAGTTGCTATAGCAGTATGCTAAGGCAAAATGGGGGAGTGATATGCTTCAGATGAAATCTGATCGCAACCTATCTTTTAACTGATATTTTCTTGCGACAACGATCATTTGTCTATTTTCTTGTTTTATAGTTATAACCACAAAACACCCAAACCAATTATAATTTTTCTTTTCTTTTACACACAACTGCTCTCGACAATCAATATCATTATCGGTATCTCGGTCTCTGTGGGACGATACTCTACTTACTCTTTATTACTTGTTTGACTGGTTCACTTGCCATCAAGGACCAACAAGTTTTTGGCGCCGTTGCCGAGGGACTGTAAATACCTTTTATGATTACAAGTTTATCGTTGAATAGTTGTGTTGCATACAATAAAGCTTACTCCTTCTCTGTTTTTGATTTTCAGGTACATTTTGTAGCGTATGCACAGTTCGCCCTCTGTTAATCTTGAGCCTTACAATCCTGAGATCGAACGCACTTATAAGCAAAGGCGTAGGAAGCTGAAGCGAAGAAGTCACCTCGTTGACCCCACAAACATGGCGGATTTACCAGCTAATCAAGTCAAGGTCAAGGAGAGCAACAAGTAATAAATGGGGCCAACCAGGTCCCTCCACCACCAAATGCTGAGTTGAACAAAACCATTATGGAGTTTGGGATCCCAGATTTAACCAAGCTCAATTCGACCATCACGCCCCCAACTTCAATGCAGGGCATTTTGAGATTAAAGGTGTCATGATTCAGATGCTGAATGCAGCTGGACAATTTGGAGGACTCATTTCTGAAGACTCTCATTTGCACCTCAAGTTCTTCATGGAGGTATGTGACTCTTTTGTCATTCCAGGAGTCACCCCGACGCTTTCGAATCAAATTATTCCCATTCTCTCTTCGGGATAAGCCTCGGACATGGCTTAATAACCTACCTGCTAATTCTATCACCTTGTGGAATGACTTGGGGAGTAAATTCTTGCTCAAATTCTTCCCACCAACAAAGAATGCTGAACTAAGAAAGGACATCACTAGTTTCCGATAGAGATCTGGTGAGTCAACATATAAAGCATGGGATCGATTTAAGGATCTTCTCAGGAAGTTCCCATAATGCAGATTGTGTGAATGGGTTCAGCTGGAAACATTTTACAAAGGACTAGATGGACAAATGCATTCAATCGTAGACGCTTCTTCAGGCGGCTTTATTCTGATGAAGTCCTATGAGGTGGCCTATGAGTTGTTAAAACGAATGGTGATGAACAGCCATCAATGGTCAGCAGACATGGCAATTGCCTCCAGAACGGTTGCTGGAATACATGAATTAGATGCTATGAATGCTCTTACAGCCCAAGTATCATCTCTAACCAACATGGTGAAAGGATTGGCCCTCCCTGCAAACAACACACTTATGTAGTTAGCATAGGTAGCTTACGTGTACTGTGGCGGAGAGCACTCCTATTCTCAGTGCTCTGCCAACCCTGAATAAGTCAACTATGTTAACAATTTCAACAAGGGCAATAACGCCAACAACCCTTACTCTAATACATATAACCCAAGATGGAGGCAGCACCTTAACTGAAGGTTAAAAATCGTTCTTTCTTGACATTCAAGCAATATGTTCACGAGGTTGAAAAACAAATTTTTTCTGTATTTGCGGAACCCACATTGAAAAATACTATTCATGTGAATGGTAATTACTATTTACGTAAATAGTACTAGTAAATTTTTTTTACCGTTATGGTACATAATTTTTACTGTACCTGTAAATAATATTTACTGTGAAGGTAAACATTTTTTACTTTGCGTTTTTTAGTAGCCGTAAAATTTTTTGCCTGCCGGTAAATTTTTTTACGCGCTAGGTAAATAATATTTACCGCCCTAGATTAATTCTTTTCTGATGTGACAGATCAGACTAAGCTGCAGCCACAGAGCATACTCAAAAAATCTTGACTCTGATACGGTAAATAATATTTAATGCGCCATGTGGAAATACTATTCTCATGTACTATAACTCTTTACAATACATATTTAGGATCTGCTCGTTAAAACACATACAGGGTTTCAGGAATACGTGATCACTTGAAGACGTCAAAGAGTATGATGTCCTCTAACGTTGATCCACACGATTATCTCCCGATTGCAAATGAGAACTCCTTCTCCTTGAATCCCCGTCTCCTTGGATGCTTGCTAGGCAGTAGCAAGGTGGAGGGCTCAAGTGTTTGGATCTTTTACCTCAAGACTATAAAGACTACTAGAGCCTTAGAAGAGAACTTCCTTAAGAGGAAGAGAGAGGAGAGAAGCTTAGGAATTGGTAATTTGAAATGAAGGAAATGAAGGCTATTTATAGATTTTCTGAATGTGAATAGTTATTTACTATTTGAATATTATAATAATATAATATTATTATATTATATTAATATAATATTAAAAACATTACATGCAGTTTACACGAGGGAAGCAAGATGCAATTTTCTAATTTGGGGAAAATTACCTCAAATGACCCAAATGAAAAATTACACTTAACGACCCATTTTTTACTATTAACTATTCACGTGAAAAAATAATTGTTATCTTTATCCAATCCTGATTGGATACAGCCTTCATATCCTTAATCTCCTAATCTCTTTATAATTGGGTTTGAAATTCTAACCCAATTACATCAATAGTCTTGACAAAATCCAATAACATTTATTGGTCCAAACTTGCTAAATTAAGCAATCAAGAATAATCTTAGTGTGTGACCCATTAGGCCCAACTAGTTACTGACATAGATAAACTTGAACCAATTAAACTCCTTTAATAGGTCAATTTATCTAATGACTACATAAGACACTAGCAATGCTCTGTAGTCCCAGAACTAATCAAGTTGATCAAGTGATCTACCTTTCTTATTTGGATACCATGCATGTATCATCCCTTACAATGTTGTTCATATTTAGTCGAGAGCAAGGATAGAGTATCACTTCTCTAGATTGACTAAATGTAGCTTTTACACAGAACTAGGAATATTCTTCTATCGACCCTAAGACAGATCATGACTCTTCATGATCACTTACTATGCATAGATTCCCGAGTCAACTAGAAGTCATCCAAGCCCTACCGGTCTTGTGAACAACTAATCCCTTGTAGGGGACTGTAAGTCCTTTCGGTATGTCCATCTATACTCATGTATTCAAGTTACACCCAAGAGTACACATCGTTCTCCCCATATTTCAGGCGGATAGAGTTGTACAGTCAAAGTATAACTCTAGGACATAGTGTTCGATGACATCCTCAAGTCTAAGATGATCAGCACTACCAAACGATGAGAGACATTACAAATCCAATGATACTCTCTACAATGAATCCTTGTAGAGTCTCTCAGCAGGTCAGTTCAGTGCTATCTGTTCTCTAACAGATACACCCACGACATCAACTAAGGCATCAACATGCCTGCATTCCATGAGGTCCCTACCTTGTATCACTATACAAGTAGATGATGTCGTACTAGTCTTATTGAGATCACCAATGCCCTTTCTTGGTGATTCAGGACTAGGAACAAGTTTCAGGCAATAGACATGTAGTGTCCTCGATTCCTCATGATCATGATCTCTATCATAGATCATCGAGTAAACACATATTCTATTCCTTGGGCCTTTATCTTTAAACTCATATTAACCATAAAATATAGGCGGACATAAATATGATAAAGATAAATTATGCTCAAATATATTAATCATGAAATATCAAACAATACAAGGTGTTCAACAGATTGTCTCTAGGACACCTACATACTAACATTAACTTCTCATGGAATTCTCAGGGCCAACAAGTAGCAGGTCAATCAACCGACCCATCATACACAAATAAACCATCAAACCTACTAGGATTTACCCAGCAACCAAGGCAACAGGGTAGCAATTCAGACCTGCAGACTTCAATGAAAAATCTTCTGAAGGAATACATGGCAAAGAACGACGAAATCATCCAGAGCTAGTAGGTGAACCTGAGGAACCTTGAGAACAAAGTCAGACAACTCACAACTGCTCTTAACAACAAACCCTTCGGATCTCTGCAGAGCGACACTGAAGTCCCCAGGATCCACGGAAAGGAACAGGTTAAGTTAATGAAGATGAAATATCACCTAGAGGGGGGGTGAATAGGTGATCTCAAATTCTTTTTACAAACCCACACGAAGGCAAGTAAAACAGAAACAGAGAAATGAGACAGAGAAGTGAAGTAGACATAGGACAATTTATACTGGTTCGGTCCAAAATCACTGACCTACATCCAGTCCCCAGAACACCTGGGATTCCACTATCTTTCAAGAACAATTATACACTCTGTAAACGAAGGATAATCCTCTCACTTTCAGACTCCACTCCCCCTTACAAGTTGTAATTGATACACCCTCTCTTAAGGTTCTTCAACCTTAAGGTTCAACTGATAATGAAGTAAATATTTATGAACTCCTCACGAGTAGATAAAGTATTAAACACTGAAGTATAAATTAATGAAACAGTTGAAACAGCGAATAATATTAAACGCGAATTGATTGCACAACGTTTCAGTAGTTAGCGAAATTGAATGCTTCTGGTATTTATAGTGTTTGCAATAAATGACCGTTGAAGAAGCTTTGAAGAATATCCATTGAATGTCTTGAATGTGTCCGTTAGATAGATCAAGCTTCCGTTACGATTTTCGCCATTTGAATATTCCGGATGAATTTGCAGTTCCGACATTCCCTTCATTCCTTTTGATTCTTCCCGTTGTGAGATGGCATTAAATGCACAGTTGGAATGACAGGGGTTGCTTTACATTGAATAGGTATTGGTGACCGAGATTATTACCGGTTTTGGCAAAACGCATTTAATGCACTTCTGACACACTTTCCTTTCTGTTAATTTGATGTTTAACACTTGTTTAATCAACCTGAAACTCATTAACAAACTGATTAAAAGCATTTAGAATTAGCAATGAGTAACATTCAAAGCAATGAAATTAACACAATGAATATTTAAATTATGCAGACGAGGATTTAAAGAACATAGGTACCTTGCTCGAGCAACAATCTAAACTTTCTCGGGCAAGCTTCTCATGAGTAAGTTAAAAACATGCTTGGACGCTGATGCCCGAGCAAGGTTACCTTGCCTACTCGAGCATGGTACTCGAGCATGATAAATTTCATGCTCGGGCAAGGTTTTCCCTATGCAGCTGGAAAGAGCTTCTACTCGTTGTTACTCGAGCAAGTCATAATGCTTGCTCAGGCAAGGCATAGACAAAGGCGAGAACCGAAAGAACAACAAAGCTGGTCGGGCAAGCTTTTTCTCTTGCTCGAGCATGGTGCTCGAGTATGTAGAATTGCATGCTCGGGCAAGATTGATACAAGGATGAAAAGCGCAATTGAAAGATGCTGCTCGAGCAATGATTTGCTCTTGCTCGAGCATAGTGCTCGAGCATGATTTTACCATGCTTGGGCAAGCTTCATACAGAGGCGAGAGTAAGATTCTAAGGAATGTTGCTCGAGTAGGAATTTATCTTTGCTTAAGCATGATGCTCGGGCAAGTCTCTTTTCGATGCTCGAACATACCTTTTTAAGAAGCATGTTTTACTTCTGCCTCGATGTTGCTCGAGCAAGGATTTTCTCCTGCTCAAGCATGATTGCTCAACTCATGCATTTTGCTTCGACTCGATATTGCTCGAGCAAACTAAATTTATTGCTCGAGCATACCAAGACTTAGACGATTATGACTCAATACAGAACTTTAGAATTTGTCATCATCAAAACACTAAGAGCCAACATTCTCCCACTTTTTGATGATGACAATCCTGAATTGTATGATTTGAAATGGAAAAAGTTCATAAGTTTTGAATTGAATGAAAAGCATAAAACAAGGTATCAATATAGTGCTAATAATGTTTCATTCATATTTCTTCAATTTGTCAGTACAATGAGAACTAAAACAACCTTAATCAAAACATCCAAAAGACTCTTAATAAACTAAAACTAAAACTACTCTCCCCCTTTGTCATCAGCTAAAAGGGAACCCTGGACATATGGGGAAGGAGAGGAAGGAGCACTTTCAGAAGAAACAGAAATAGATGGGAGAGGCATAGTAGAAGGATCAACAGGAGGAACAACTATGGCTGGAGTGAAAGGAAGACCTGCAGAACCAAAAGGTGCAGAAGCCGATGGAACAGGAGACGAGGTATCAGGAGTAGAAAAATCAATAGGACCATCAGGAGCAAAACTCGTCACAAAGTTGTCTAAAGTGAAATCAAAGGCATTCACAACTTTGTGAATCCCATATTGCTGTTTGGATAGAGTTTGAATTTCTTTCTTGATTTCTTGCTGTTGATCATATATGATAGAGAATCATTTGTCCAATGACTCCTCTAATTCTATCTTGAAGTCTTACAGGTCTATATCCATTTGTATCCCAAGATTAGACTTCAACTTTACCATGTCTTCAGAGAAGCCCTTGATAATCATCTTTGTAAGATTCTGATAAGCCATCATAGATTTCAATACGAGAGCCATAGCTTTCTGAATAGAAGCATCTACAATGGTTTGGATGGCTGCCTGGGAAAAAGATGGTGCAGAGGAGGAAGAGGAACCAGCCTTAAACGACTTTGCTTCATCAGGAGGTTGTGAGGCAGATGGCTTGGAAGCAGATGGCATTGAAACAAATAGCTTAGAAACTGCCGGTTGAGATGAGGAAGGTGGTGCTTTACCCTTCTTATTTTTTAATAAAGCCTCTGTGAAGGATATCCTCATATTATTCATGTGTTCCTTCCCATATAGTGGAGGGTATACTTCCTTGTCATCCGAAAGGTACCAAATGTTGTTGACTTCCAATATTCTACAAACCAATGACGAATACGGAATGGTAGCACGAAGCCTAACCTGAGCCTCAGAAATAAAGGATATCATCTCCTCCATAATCCATTTGCCTAGATCCCGTGGCTCCATGGCAATAAGTGAGGCAAAGCGCTCGAAGTCTCTTTGTACGAAATGAGTGAAACTCTGTCCCTTTTGAACTAAGCTTCGACTGTACATGTACCACAGAACTCTATATTCATCTTTCATCATAGCCGGAGTCACATTGACCTTTTTGCCTTCAATTGCGACATCCGGAAAAAGAATATGATGACACTCAACAGGAGAAAGCTTATGAGGGTCTTCAGGAGCGTCGATAATACCGAGAAGCACGTTGAGATCATGAGCAGTAAGCTTGATTTTCTGACCACGAATCTTTGTGACCAAAACATCCTCATCATCCTTTTGATTCTTTTTCTGCAGGTGCATGTTATGATAAAATACTCGCACAACTTCAGGAGAAAAAGGCTTGCTAATCCCGAGAAGTGGATAAACTGAAGTAGCCAGTCGCTTAAATCCAAGTTGCACTTTTCCTTGAAATGATCCAAGTTTACATACACTATTGGACAAAAGGGCCTCGACTCGTAGTAGTGAGAAAACAGAGCATGATCATCAACAGCTATATTACCAGTTATCATACCTAGTGAAGGTTCAGGAAACTGACCATCCGGAGGATGACTAGTCACGACTTGTTCCTTTTTGCTTTCGGAAGCTTGAGATTTCAATGAGAAAGAAACTTTCTTTTTACTCTCTGAGGCCTGTGATTTTTGACTGAGAGATGGTTTGAGAGTCGAAGGTCGATCCTCTCTTTCTGTACCTCGTATCTCATCAACTGTCTGCTCGGTGTCGTCGGACTTTGAAGAGGGTAGAGATGGCGACCTCGAGCGTTTGCCCTTTCTAGTAGGAAGAGACCCAGTCTTGAGTCGAGTCGTTGGCTTTGAAGATTTTGGAATCACCACATTGATCTTGGGCTTCTCTACGGCCTTAGACTTAGTCGTCTTCTTCGACGAGGTTGTGGTTTTTGGAGGATTTTCGGACACTGCGACTTTGGGTTTGAAATATCTTGATTTCTTAGCGAGAGATGGAGTAGAGAGAAGGTTTGTCTCCTGAACCAGCCATCGATTGAATGTCGGAGAAGAAATTTGAAAATTTGAGAATTTTGAAGAAGAGGGTCCGACGGTGAGAGTGAAGAAATTGGAGGGAAATGGAAGAATTTAAGGAAAACGATCGGTTGAAACGGATCATCTTTCAAACTGCTTTCATAATCTCCGTTGTTGCTTGGGCAGCAGACTGGGCTTGCTCGAGCAGCAACCACTACCGCTTTTAAGTCCAGGAGAACAGCACCCGACGTTGTTCGAGCAAGTTGGAGAGGTATTCTTGAGCAACGTTCTTCTCGAACTTGCTCCCTTTTTGCTATTGCTCGAGCATTGTTTTTTTTTGGGTATGCTCGAGCAAACATCTTCCTCGTTAATTTTTCAAGACTTCTCGTTATTGCTTGAGCAGATGTGGGAAGTGTACTCGAGCAAACTTCCTTGACTTAGTTTCCTCAACATAATTTTAGTAGTTGCTCGAGTAGAAACTGCTGGGATGCTCGATGACTACTTTCTCGTTAGCCTCTGTCTTATCTCTTATGAACAGAGTATCCTGCATAAATACGAACAAGAAACTCTGATGCCAAAGTCAGTAAGCTTTTATTAAATGAATTAATTAAGAGAAAAACACTTACAACTCGTTAGGATTAGCCATTCCTAATTCTCTTCGAATGAATAAAAATTGCTCTTTACTCAGTGGTTTGGTGAAGATGTCGGCCTGTTGAAGATGTGTAGGAATGAAAATTACTTTGATATCTTTTTTTTGCACGTGATCACGAATAAAGTGGTGCCTCACATCGATGTGCTTCATCCTTGTATGTTGAACTAGATTTTTTGCCAAGCTTATTGTACTTGTATTGTCACAGAGAATTGGAATTTCTTTCAAATGAACTCCCAAGTCAGACAATTGTTGCTTTAACCACAAGACTTGTGCATAGCAACTTGAGGTGGTAACATACTCAGCTTCAGTTGATGACACAGCTACAGTAGTCTGCTTTTTACTGAACCACGATACAAGTGAGCCTCCGAAGAACTCACACTGTCTACTTGTACTTTTTCTATCAGTCTTATATCCAGCGTGATCAGCATTCGAGTATGTAACCAAGAATTCTTGTTGACCTTTTGGGAACCAAAGTCCTAATTCCTTCGTATTTGAGAGATATCAGAAGATTCTCTTAACGTGCTCAGCATGTGATTCTTTGGGAGCTGATTGAAATCTTGCGCACATTCCCACACTAAATTGAATATCCGGCTGACTTGCAGTTAAGTAGAGTAATGACCCAATCATCCCTCTATACTTGGTTATATTAAAGTCCTTGCCTTTTTCTTCATCCGCATCCAAAGAGGCTGTTGAACTCATTGGAGTATCTGCGCCATTACAATGCTCCAATCCAAACTTTTTGAGCAAGTCTCGAAGGTACTTTGTTTGTGAGATGAATATTCCATCCTTCCGTTGCTTGATTTGTAATCCGAGAAAGTAATTAAGCTCTCCCATCATTGACATCTCGAACTCTCCCTGCATCTTCTTGGAAAATTCCTCACATAGAGAATCATTAGTAGCACCAAATATTATATCATCTACATATATTTGCACAATTAAGAGTTCATTAAGCTTATTAGTTTTGATGAAAAGTGTTGTGTTTGCTTTTCCTCTAACAAAGCCTTGGTCTAAGAGAAATTTACTTAAGCGTTCATACCAAGCTCTAGGAGCTTGTTTGAGACCATATAAGGCTTTTTTAAGACGATAAACATGATCTGGATGATGTTCATTTTCAAAACCAGGAGGTTGTTCAACATATACTTTCTCCTGAATAAAACCATTTAAGAAAGCACTCTTTACATCCATTTGATAAAGTTTGAATCCTTTGATACAAGCAAAGGCTAAGAGTACACGTATTGCTTCCAATCTGACCACTGGAGCAAACGTTTCTTCATAATCAATGCCTTCTTCCTGATTATAGCCTTTGACAACAAATCTAGCCTTGTTACGGACTATAATTGCAGATTCATCACGTTTGTTTTTGAATACCCATTTAGTGCCAATAACCGGATGGTCTTTAGGCCTAGGTACCAAATCCCAAACTTGATTTCTATCAAATTGATGTAACTCCTCTTGCATTGCTATCACCCAACCATTGTCTGATAGGGCTTCATCAATCTTAGAGGGTTCAATATGTGATATGAAAGCAGAAAAAGTTACTTCATTTAAAGTGCTATTCCTGGTCCTTACTCCTTGATTGATGTCACCTATTACTTGGTCCAAGGGATGATTCCTAATGAACTTCCAAGCTTTAGCCTGAGATTGATCAGGATTTTTAAATTGTTCTGAGGATCAGATTCAAAAACATCCTCTGGATTTTCAATAGAAGCAGGAGTAGTTTTCGAAAAGAATTGGTTTTTGAAAACATTTTCCTCATCATCAGGATTATCCATTTTAGATTCACATAATACAACATGTATTGATTCTTCAACTACACGAGTACGCTTATTGAAAACTCTATATGCTCTACTTCTATTTGAGTAACCAAGGAATATACCTTCATCAGATTTGGGATCGAACTTTCCCAAATTGTCCTTACCATTATTGTGAACAAAGCACTTACAGCCAAAGATGTGAAGGTGAGCCAAGTACGGTTTCCTCCCTTTGTAGAGCTCATATGGAGTCTTGTTAAGTTTCTTCCAGAGATAGGCTCGATTTGATATATAGCTAGCTGCGCTCATAGCATCTGCCCAGAAGACTTGTGATGTCTGATTTTCATTTAACATAGCACGAGCCATCTCAATTAGTACACGGTTCTTCCTTTCGACCACACCATTCTGTTGTGGTGCCCTTAGAGCCGAGAAATTGTGATCGATCCCATGATCATCACAGAATTCTCCGAACGCTTGATTCTCGAATTCACCTCATGATCTGTTTGAATGGCTATAATGCAAATACCTTTCTCGTTTTGCACCTTATTGGCAAACACAACAAACAGATCAAATGTTTCATCCTTAGAAGATAAAAAGATAGTCTAGGTGAAACACGAGAAATCATCGACAATGACTAGAGTATACAAATTTCCGCCAAGACTCTTTACCCTTGCAGGTCCAACTAAGTCCATATGAAGCAATTGAAGAGGTCGATTAGTCGAGATTTCGGGTTTGTTTTTAAAAGATAATTTGGTTTGTTTACCCCGTTGACAAGAGTCACAAATTATGTCATTTTTAAAGCGAAGTTTGGGTAAACCAATCACTAAATATTTTCTTAACAACTTATCTAGTTGGTGCATGTTGACATGAGCCAAACGCTTATGCCATAGCCAACTTTCGTCTAAGTTTCTAACAAAACACTTTTCAGAGTTTATTTTAGGCAAATCCAAGGTATAACAATTTCCTTCGCGAGGAGCTTTGAATAATACCTTCAGTTTACCTTTATCGATTGGGAGATCATCCTTGTTGACAATGAGACATTCTTCTGAGTCAAAGATAATCCAGTTGTTCTTATCAGCACTTTGGCTTACACTCAGAAGATTGTGACAGAGACCTTCCACAAGATAGACTTCTTTAATTTGAGGTCCATCCTTTGCACCGATTTCACCAATGCCAGTAATTTTCCCTGATTGATTTCCTCCAAAGGTGACTTTACCGCCACCTTTTGATCTCATTGCAACAAACTTGTCTGCATCTCCCGTCATATGTCTGGAGCATCCACTGTCAATATACCACTTGTTGATTCTTGATGCTCTCAAACATACCTGCAAGAATATAAGAGATTAAGTTTTAGGTACCCATCTTTTCTTGGGTCCTTTGGGGTTAGATTGGGTCTTGCGAACATAAGTTCCCTTAGGTACCCACTGGTAGTTGCCAACTAGTCTATCTCTTCTATCTTTCTTGTGGAAACATGATGAAGTATTATACCCTTTTCGATTACAGTAGCTACAATGGGCAAAGGGATTTGAGGAATGGACAGTTTTTTGAAAATAATTTAAATAAGACTTTCCTCCTTTTTTCTTTCTCCCTTTCTTTTTGTCAAGAATGGGATTATAGCCAATGCCTGATCGATCGTTTGTAAATTTTTGTGCTTTCAAAATAACGTTGAGCATCTCACTCCATTTAGTGAATTTCTCAAGTGTTTTCGTAAAAGATAAATTTCTTTTCTCGAAATCCAGGCAATCATCACAGACTAGCTTTCCACAAGAAAGATTTTCAACTTGTAGTTTAAGAGTCATGTTTTCCCTTTTCAAGGTTATACATTCCTCAACTACTTTTTCAAATTCAGCTTGTATTTCATTGTACTCATCAAATAATTCATCATAAGTAGGTTGTGATTCATATACCTCTTTGTCATTATCCGGTTGTTCTTCCTCTGCTACTAGACAAACATTTGCAGTTCCTTTTTCCTCTTCACTTTCTTCTTCTGAGGAACTATCACCCCATATGGCTGATACATAGGCTTTCTTCTTGAAGTGGTTGAACCTCTTCTTCTTCTCTTTACCATTATCTTTCAGCTGAGGGCATTCTGATTTGTAGTGCCCTAGCTTCTCGCATTCGTAACAGATGACTTGCTCTTTATCTTTGAATTCTCGTCTGTTATTGGAACCACCTTTCTGGAATCTATTCCTGAAGCCTTGATCCTTTCTGTAGAACTTCTTGAATCTTTTCACGAACAAGCCCATCCATCATCGTCACCGTCTTCGTTTTTGTCTTCCTTTTCTTTTACAACATTAAGAGCAATTCCTTTGCTTCGAGTAGTGTTGACTTCGTCCAAGTCCTTTTTGAATTTCACCTTGCTTTCATATTCATATAGGCTTCTGAATAAAGCAGCAACTGAAGTCATTGATTCTCCTCGAGTCTCCTTTATTGTTGTAACTTTTGCTTCCCAATCTTTTGTTAGAACGTTGAGAATTTTTTTAACTTGAGGACCTTGATCATATGTTTTGCCCAAAGCCGCCAGTTGATTGATAAGATGAGTGTAGCAAAGTTGAAACTCAACAATTGTTTCTCCAGTCTTCATTCGAAGAAGATCATATTCAGTGGTCAGAGTACTAATTCGGTTTTCCTTAATGTCGGTGGTTCCTTCATATGCTACCTCCAGAGCCTTCCACATTTCTTTCGCAGTTGACAAATTGCATATTCGAAAGTACTCCTTTTGACTGAGAGAACTCTGTAACATCAGGATAGCTTTACTGTTAAGAGTGATGTTTCTCTTGTCATTTTCATCGAACTCATCTTCTATCTTGGGAACGGCGATGCCACCTTCAATCCTTGTGGGAACGTAATCACCTGTCTCTATTACTCGCCAGAGACCGTATTCAGTAGCTAACACAAACACTCTGAATTTTGATTTCCAGAATGAGTAGTGTTCGCCATTGAAGCCTGGAGGACGATTAATCGAAGCACCGTCAGGTAATTTTCCTTCCATGATCTATCTCGAGATGTTAAGCCCAACTGAGAGACCTTGCTCTGATACCAAATAAAGATGGAATATCACCTAGAGGGGGGTGAATAGGTGATCTCAAATTCTATTTACAAACCCACACGAAGACAAGTAAAACAGAAACAGAGAAATGAAGTAGACACAGGACAAACCCACACATTGAGTGGTGACATGACATGGCTTCTTCCACGCCGTCGGAACTTCGTCAAGCTTTCTGGTTTTTCCTTTTATTTTAGTATTTAGATCATGGGTCATTTTGTTACTATCTATTTTGTGTTTCCCTCATCAGTCATGAACTGATTTTCCTACGGCTGAACTGAAAGTGGAGCTTAATCACCAAGAGGGGGTGAATTGGGGATTATAAAAATTCTTTTGAAATTGCTCTGTTTTCAAACACTAAAAACATAGCTGGACAGAGGATAGGGAAGAACAGCAAAACACAATAGAGTTATACTGGTTCGGTCCAACTTCTTGACCTACGTCCAGTCCCCAGACACTCTGGGATTTCACGATCACGATTGATTACACACTCTGTAACTCAAGAATAATTCTCTCACTAGAACTTACTCCCCCTTACAAGTTGCAATCAATATCCCAATCTCCAAGTCCCCAGACTTGAGATTCTTTACAATAAATGATTTACAATCTGTGAACTCTCTCTAAGAGTAGATAATGATAAACACTAAGGCTTAATGTATCAAAAGATACTTTACAAGTGAAAACTGAAAGAGTAGTTGTAAAACTTGAATGTAATTCATTTTCAGCAGGTGTGTTGGTTGAAAAGACTTGAATGCTACTCTATTTTCAGCAGGTGTGTTGGTTGAAAAGACTTGAATGCTACTCTATTTAATCTAGCTGTTGGAGACACTTTGGTGTCTTCTCTCTCTACTCTTCAGTTAATTCCTTTTGTCCAGAGGATTAGTGTTGACTTTCCTTGTAATAGATCCGTTGGAAGAGCAAGTACGCTTAGGGAAAGCGCAGACATTAATCCTTTTGCAACCGTAGAGAATGATGGCTCAAAAGTATGCAAGCTTCTGGACTTGCATTTAATGTTCTGACATTGCTTTTTGCTTTTGTTCAAATCTTCATTTAATGTCCTCTAAACAATCTGAAACTCACTAACACACTCATTGAACATAGTTAAGAATAGTAGTGGATGTAGAGGAGAAGTATTGAGATTAAACAAGAAGATTTCACACATTCGTCAAATTTAATTTTCAAACCACGTGACCTATACTCGAGTATGTTCTTCAATACTCGAGTTTAGCACTGTGCACTTATATCAATACTTGAGTATCCAACATGATACTCGAGTATTCCTCTTCCAGAGAGGAATGTCGTGATTTGATCTTTGGACCATATCTTTGAAATAGGAACAATACTTGAGTGTGCAAATCAATACTCTGTATACCCAATACTCGAGTTTCGAACTCAATACTCGAGTATGCAAATCATTTGAAAAACTTTGTGAAATCTTATCCCAAGTCAATACTTGAGTATTCAAAGAATACTTTAGTATTCAAACAATTGTATAAAACTTGAAAACTATCTGTCAGTCAGATACTCGAGTGTTCACGCTAATACTAGAGTATTCAGAGAATTTGAAAACTTTGAGAAATATTTGTCAAGTCAATACTTGAGTTTTCAAATTAATACTTGAGTTTTCAAAGACATGTGTAAAGTTTGAAAACTTTCTGTTAATCCCATACTCGAGTATTCATACTAATACTTGAGTATTCACAAGTTGAAACTTTTTGGTGACTCTCTGTAATACCAATACTTGAGTATTGAAATAGATACTTGAGTTTTGAAAGATATGTGAAAAACTTGTATGTTCTCTGTCAATCCGATACTTGAGTATTCCAACCAATACTTGAGTATTCTCAAGTTGAAAACTTGGGTGAATCTTTGTAAGATCAATACTTGAGTATTCAAAACAAATACTTGAGTTTTGAAATCTTGAGGAAATATTGAGAGAGTCTCTGCATGATGCATACTCGAGTATTCAAACCAATACTCGAGTTTGGCTCAGGGTGAAAAACTTGGAGTGCTCTCTGTAAGTTCAATACTTGAGTATCCAAAGGAATACTCGAGTATTGCTTTGTTTAATAAAATTGAGCTACTCTCTGTCAAGTCAATACTCGAGTATTGAGACCAATACTCGAGTTTGCCTTTGACAGTAAGTTTTTCAACTTAACAAAGACAAACTTCAACTTGTGTTTACAATTGTCAGTTATCATCAAAACACATAGAGAGGAAGTCTTGAAAATCAAGTGGGACATCTAGCTACTGCCCTTAACAACAGACCCTCAGGATCCCTGCCCAGTGACACTGAAGTCCCCAGGATCCAAGGAAGAGAGGAAGTCAAGCTGATAGAGCTCCGAAGTGGTAAAAGCTTAGAACCCAAGAAAGCAACCAAGCAACCTATGGTTGTCACTGATCCGAAATATGAGAAATTTAAGGAAGGGCAAGGAAGTACTTAACAACTTCTTGAAGACGAGCAGAGTCAACCAAGAATGTCACAACCGGAACAGGATCTCAGCACCGCAACATTACCTCCGCGTGCAGCATTGGATGATCACGTGCAATACCCAACAATGAATGCTACCGGATCATCATCAAAGCATAATCGTGATCTCGGGCCATCAAAAATGCTAAAACAACCCCCACCTTTCCCACAAAGGCTACAGAACAAGGCCAAGAGAAACAACTTAAGAAATTCCTCGACATGCTACGGCAATTGCACATTAATATTCCTCTGGTGGAAGCTCTGGAGCAAATGCCCAGCTACGTGAAATTTATGAAGGAAATTCTGTCTAAAAAGAGACAACTGGAAGAGTTTGAGACAGTAGCATTGACCCAGGACTGCAGTGCCGTGCTAACAAATCGGCTACCTCCGAAATTAAAAGATCCTAGAAGCTTCACAATCCCCTGTGCAATCGGACCTCAATATTCAGGGAAAGTTCTGTGTGATCTGGGAGCTAGCATAAATCTCATGCCCATGTCTAGTTTCAAACAATTGGCAGTTGGGGAGGCCAGGCCCACAACAGTTACATTACAACTGGCCGATCGCTCCATAGTTTTACCTGAAGGAAAGATCGAAGATGTTCTGGTAAAGGTGGATAAGTTCATCTTCCCTGTGGATTTCATTATCCTGGACTTTGAAACATATCGCGATGTCCCAATTCTTCTGGGAAGACCTTTCATGGCAACTGGGCATACGTTGATTGATGTGGAAAAATGAGAACTTACTATGCTTGTAAATGATGATCAGGTCACCTTCTCAATCCTTAATTCTGCGAGATTCGAAGAACCAGCTGAGAAGTACTTGACCCCTGAAGATGATGGAAAAGGCAGTAGAGAAGCGATCAGCCGTCCAGCACTACCGCAGCATTAAATTGCTATAGCAAAGTCCGGCTGAAGACTTTAAAGCAAGCGCTATTGGGAGGCAGCGCAATTTCGTGGTTCTTTAGCATCACAGCAGGATAGAACGATTCCAGCAGGGTGCATGCTACGGCATGCTGCAAGGCATTATGGCCCCAAAACGACAATACAAAAAACCCCACTAAACACTAGTCAGGTACGCCCCTCATCTCAAAAATAAACATTGTGTGCATCCATTTGATTTAGTAGGCCACTCTTGTGGGCCCACTACGTGCCAACTAAGTTTAACTCATGGTCAAAAGAGTCATGACGGTTCAAATTCAAAATTCTACCTCTATCTTGTCTATTCTCTTCTTCCTCTCCTCCCGCGTCTTTTCACAAGCACACCGACCCTCTCCCTTCATCTTCCCCCTTACCCAACCACCATGCCTAGAGTCAAAAAGATGACGAGGCTTCACCAAGCGCCCCCACCGGTCTACGCCCGCCGTCACCCCGACCCACCACCGGCACAAGCACCTGCCGCTTCCGTACCCACTTCCTCGTCCTCCTCCTACTCCTCTGACTCTTCAGCTTCCATAGGCCCTGCCTCTGCTTCTGACAAGGCCTATATAATCTCCAATGCACCCCTTTATTGGCATCCGTAAATCGATGCCAACTCCACGGACAAGTTCCGCAAATGTCTTTGCCTGTTGCGCACGAAGTTGAAGACCATCCACAGAGACCCACGCGCATTCTCTGCTGCTCATCGTCAAGGTCCGCCGATATCCCTCTCCCTCTCACAGTCGCATTCGGGAATTCCGGTCGTCACCGGGGTGAATTACACCTCCTCCGATGAGGATACGGCCAGCAGTGGCCCACCACCGCCCGCTCCTCCTGCCCCTTAATCTTATTTTTGCTGCTTTATTCTAGTTGTTTATTTGCTTTTCTGACAATCTGCTAATGCCCTGGGCGTTTGCCCCAGGGCAATTTTGTGAATGATGCTGGGATTAATTTGCTTCTCTTACTCTTTATTTTCCACCCGCCCCCTTGTTGCGCGCCATATCTCTGATTATCGCTCTATTGCTGCTGCTGCAATGAGGGCATTGCATCGTTCTAGTGTGGGAGGGATAAAAGGTTTAATCTTTGATTTGCTATTTCTGTGTGTGTGTGTGTGTGTGATCCTAATTACTCTACATGTAGTTTTTGCACAAACTGAAATTTTTTTCAAATTGCATGATAAAGTATGAATAGAATTTTGTAGCAATAGAAGGAATGTCTGTATAACGGAGCATAGCATGATTGCCTAAGGAAACTGAACCTTTAGGCTTGGGAAATTGACAGTGCTAGCTAATCTGATGCGGGGTAAAATGGCAGTGAGGAAGTTTAAATGGAAGAACCCCCAATGGAAGGATTGAGTTGAGCTTAATTGTTATATTCTAAAGTGTGCATGTCTGCTAGCCCATGTTTGATCCTTTATTTGTCTTAGTTCTTTGATAAACTATCTGGCATCTGAGTTTGAAGTTCGTAGGATAAAGGCATTCATGTCATACCCATCAATCCCATACACAACCCATTTATCATCATCTCCATATTGCTACCCCATTGAGCCACAAGAGTATGCTATAGCAGAACAAGATAGACAAAAAAAACTAGAAGAAAACTGTGGAAAATGCTAGGGCAGAGTGCTCCCATGAAATGTTGCAAAAAGAGCTACTGTTTTCCTTATAAAAAAGGGGGGGAAAGACCTAGAATAAAGAGCAGCAAGAAATACAAAGTTCAAGGAGGAGCACTCGGCTGAAGCCAAGATATTTGTCTACCTAATCTGCTATAACATTCACCAACATTTCCCATCTCAAACTCCTATCCATCCTTACCATTGTAACCCAAAAAGTCCTTTTGATGAATGAATACTCAGATGCTAGGAAGCAATCTTAGAACTTTGACAAGGCTATGGACCTTCTGGGCCCGTATGACAAGAGAGAAACTAAAATCCCCTGGGTAAGAGAGCGTAAACACTGGACTTGAGAGCCTCTTGAGGCTTCTTCATCTAAGCAATACCACGCATTTTGAGCTGTTAATATTGGGCAGTGGGATTGCCGAATGGGGGATGTTAACTAAAAGCAATTATGTAAGCAAGGGTTATACAGACAAGAGTACTATGACTATGAGTTTTTGTTCACTTCATCTTATTTTTCCCAGGAGTGCAAAAAGCTAAGTGTGGGGGTATTTGATGAGCACAAATATTGCCATGTTTTCCCTATATTTCATGACTGAATTGTATGGTAAATAAAGGCTCAACTGCAAACAATCCAAGCAAAAATGCATATATTCATGATATAGGGAACTGAAGGATATAAACCATTTACATCCTAAACATGTGCTAAGAAAGGAGCAAGTTACATTGTTTTTAAGAAAGAATGTATAGCAAAGCTGATACTATGCTATAGCATTCTGACAGCAACTCGAAGTGCAATAAAAGGCATCACGAAAACTATAGCAAAGTAAATGACGCAATGCTATGCGGCTTATTTTCTGACTTTTTTATCTAGATAATTTCAGGGATAATAATGAAGGTCGAGAACGACAGGTAGATTGCTGATGTAATAAAATAAAAGATGCAGAGGATCAAAACTGAAAGATTTTAAGAATCCCGCAAGATCGAGAATCAATATACTATAATCAGAAGATGCGATGGATCTTGACAGATTTGGAAAGCCCAACTCGCTGGAACTTGCGCCACAAGAAAGTCTGATTATAAAAGGAAACAGCAAGTCAACCCTAGCTGAGATTCGCGTAGAGCCAAAACGAGATTTCACATTCGGCAGACTCGAAAGAAGAGTGAGAGATTTCACAAGCACGAGAATTCTAGGATAACCCAGCATCCTCCCTTGCAGTAAGACGGAGAGAAGAAGACGTGGAGTGGTGACATGACAAGGCTTCTTCCACGCCGTCGGAACTTCATCAAGCTTTCTATTTTTTCCTTTTATTTTAGTATTTAAATCATGGGTCATTCTGTTACTATTTGTTTTGTGTTTCCCTCGTCAGTCATGAACGGATTTTCCTATGGCTGAACGAGGATGAATTCTTAAGTATTAAATGTACCCATTTGCAAGTTCTTAATTTAATAGATTCGGTTTGCTTATCAGTGAATTAATTACTAGTCGATTAGCGGAAGCTAAGGGCTAGATTTGTGGCCTCGACTTACTGGTAAGGAGTCGAGGTTAGACCTTTGAGAAACAGTGTTTGCTAGGCATCCGGTGTAAGGCTTGACCTATTATTGTAGGCTTCAGGAATGGGTCTACCTCTCATAACCATGACACCCTGTGTGTAATGCAGATCTAACTAGAAAGTTTCCATGGGAATATGGAAGGAGTATAGTTAGTATCATATGTATCAGACGCGGAACCTTCGATAGATTATAGTGGTGGGTTAACCGAATAGCGTTGTAGTTAGTAGCTATGCTGTAGCATTGTGGAAGCTATGCAGTATGGATGCTATAGCAATGGGTAGAGCAACTAGGGGATTGATGCACTTAAGGGTGATTCCGAGTTCAGCCTAACTTCTTACTGATATCTTCTTAAAACTATGATACTCTATTTATTTATGTTATTAGCATAAATACAAAAACCTCTCAAACCAATCATATTTACTTTCTGTTTGCGCAACTATCATACCAATCGAGCATCACTTTTTGGTATCTCAGTCTCCGTGGGACGATACTCTACTTACACTTTGTTACTTGTTTGACTGGTTCACTTGCCATCAAGGAAATCGACCAACACCCATCTTTTACCCTTGCCTTTCTTTTTCATACCCATTCCTTTCTGAACCATCAAAACAATGTTGGGCTTCCTTTTAATGCTCTGCTCAGCTGTTTTGAGCATCCCATACAATTCAAAAATTGATTTCTCCATGTTGTTCATATTATAGTTCATGACAAACTGGTCATAACTTTCTGGGAGTGAGTTCAAGATCATATCTTTAGCTAACTCCGGGCTCATGGGAAATGCCAGTCTCTCAAGGTGATCAATGTAGCCCTTCATCTTCAAAACTTGAGGACTAACTGATGCACCCTCAGTCATCTTGCAGGAATGTAAGGCCTTTGTTGTTTCATACCTCTCTTGCCATGCCTGTTGCTGAAACACTTGCATAGGATGAACAATCATCTCAGAGGCCTCCACATGTTCTAGATCTCTATTGAGGTCTGGAAGCATAGTGGCAAGCATCAGCATCTTGCATCCATAGAGTCATCCTTATGCTCTGTATAAGCATCAGTCTGAGCTCTTGGATCAATAGCTGAAGGCTCGTAAGGAATGGGTTCATCAATGAGATACTCCTCTCTTTCGTGTTTGGGATCAACACTTAAGTTCCCAAACATGTCAAGAAAGTTTGTCTCATCGAGTTCGTCCTTCTCAAGGTCTGATCGCATTGATGGTGTGGCAGTATTACTAGTCTACATGATTCTACAACTAAAAGATATGCAAAGTTTAATTAATAACCTCCCACTGAATTAATAACCCTCATTATAATTAGTGGGCTAAGATCCATATTTGGCTTAAATTTAAGTCCGTTTTGGCAGGACACTTAAAATCAAGTTATTTAGGTAGGGAATCTCTTTGCCAATTACATCACATGTAACTCTTAGATCTTTACGGGATTCAATCATCAGATGACTCGGCATGTGTAATTCCATCTAATGCCTTCAGATCCAAAACCATTTTGATAATCTCAATTAAGTCAAGACAATAATGAATGTTAAGTATCACCATTACTCACTCTTGTCTCACCAAGATAACTCAAATGCATCCACTTTGGTGGAACATACAAATGGGCGATCTAGGTTTTGACAAGTATTCATTTATTGATGGCATTATGACTTAAGATTTTATTTAGAGGGTATATATGATATAGTCTAATTAATCCTATTAATTCTACCTATATGAATGCAATCACTATTGTATCTCATATAAACTCTAAATTAATCATGAGTGATCTAATCAAATCATAATTAAAACTCTAAATTAATTATGAGGTGATCAAATCAAGACATAATGAAAATTGTGATACAACATGGCTCATACTTAACCTAAAATCCTCTCAAGCCAATGAGAGGACTTCTCTAAATAATAAAAGAGAAATACATAGGAGAAACCTCGTTTCAACATACGAGGGGAGTGGGATGAGAAGAGAATGTACATCAAGAGTATTTAGAGAGAGGCATGGCTCGCAGGCCATATTTAAAATTTACAACACTTGTAAAACTCTAGAGCCATGATGTTCACCATACCCAAACAATATTTGAAAGGTAAATTACAACATATACTAATTCATACAATTATGAAATAAAATATTATTCATGATTAAAATTCTCTAATTTATATTATATTATTTATATTATATATATAATATATATATATATATATAATATAATATCATGATTTAGATTCTCGGGCTACGAACAATCAGCCAATCCCTACGGCGGTCCTACTAACTTATCATGATTTTGAAAACGTCATATTGTTTTAGAAAGATTGTTTCATAAAATTTAAAACTTCTGTTTAAAACAAGTTTAAAAACAAAGCCCTAACTTTTCGAAAAAGTGATCAAGTTCGAACATGACCGAATGTAATTGATCTAGCGTGATCGACCCAGTGTGATACAACACTGTTCATATCAGCGCGATCGAACGATCTGAACAACGTAAATGAACTATTCATAATGCAACTATTCATAACGTTGTCCGAGCGTGAGCGACGTCCAAACTATTCAGAACATAACTGACGCACGAACCTGATCTTTGATCTTGAACGATTTAGATCCTTATGAAAACGACCACATAATGCGAACCAAACGTGAACCAAACCCTAGCGTCTGAATGTGTTTGACCAACGTTACCTGAACGTTCAAACAACGTTCAACCCCAGTGCGACCCTGATCGACGTCGGATCTGAATGCTTTAGATCCACACGAATCAATCGTATAATCCGATCTGAACAATTTAGAAACGGCCGCCAAAATCTGACTAGCAATCCGTAAAACCCTAACGTGAATTAACGTTTAAATGCATACAAGATTCAATTAATCATATATAGATTTAAACACATACATGGATTCAGTTTATCATATATACATCACATGTATTCACATATAGAAAACCCAATCTAAACGCACGGTTGACCTGGCTCTGATGCCACTGATGGGATCCGTACACGCAGCGGAATTAAAAATTTACGAATCCCATCGGAGGATCCATCAACGGCGTTTAGATCAAGGTTCGTTAGAAACAATACCTATGTGAATACATAAAGATTGTTCTAAATGTCTATTATGTTATAATATGATTTGCATGTTTATTATGATGAATGTATCCTTGGATGTATCATAAAGATTGTTCTAAATGTCTCTGGTCGGTCATCTATGTGGGAGCGAAGATGAAATAAGACCAGTATGACTTTGATGAGGTATGGAGATACGAATCAAAGTCTTAGGCACTTGTAAGAGTACAAGGTGTTGGACCGACCTACTATGAGAAAGCTGCATGGATTAAGTCATAAGCTTATCTCATTTATAAACACGTCACAATGCCTTTTAACCTAAGATCATCATGGATTCCTACATGAGAGTCGCTAATCTTTGACCTAGTCAAAAGTCACATTTGATCGGGTGATGATAAAGGCTTCGATCGAGATTATTGGTTTTTATGCAGAGGAATGTGAATGGTCAAGATTGGATTTGTCCCTCACATTTGTAGAGAGATAATACTGGGCCCTTCAATGAGTAAGTCTGAGAAAAGTATGGCCATACTATGATGGAAAGAGTTTCCGTTTCAATTGTTAGATTTCTTAAGAATTGAGAAAGTAATGGTAAAAAACAGGAGGATGACACTATCCATGCTTCATCCTTGACCAAATTATCGCGTGACACAAGGGACGTGGCATGATTGTATGATAGGTTGCATCGTATCATCGATCCTCATATGAATTGGGTAGTCGTAATGTCTTGCTAGAGTCTGCTTGCGACTTGTGGGCTAGTACAGTGTTGGCCCGCTAATAATTTTATGTAGGCCTACAGGGTTGCACACAAGAATAGCCCAACACGAGCAATAATGTCCAGATTCATTGAATCGAAGATATGTCTAAGATTTAATGAATACAACGTTTAATCTAGGGTGGATGGATATATATATATATATAAAGATATATATAATATATAAAGATGGATTGAAGATAGGAGAAATAATAAATGAGGATTGAATTAAAAATGATTTTGAATTTTAGTTTAAGAGATGAATGTGATCCATCATCTTAAATTATTATTCAATTAATCAATTAAGATATAAATGTGATTCATCATCTTAAATGGTTGACTCAATCAATCAATTAAGAAATTAATGTGATCTATCATCTTAAATGATTGATTCAATCAATCAATCAAGATATGAATTTCATTCATTGTGATTTGGATTTTCCAATTCAAGCTTGTATTGGGCCTTTCTGTTAAGTACTTAAATTAGGGTTAGACTCTTATAAAGTGCTGATTTTTGGTGTGCCTTTTTTTTGCACATTTTTCTAAGATAAAAACAAGATCCTCATACTCTCTAAATTTCGATCTTTACCAAAGGTTTAGAGAGGAAAAGGCACAATCCATAGAAAGGCAAGGTTCTGATGATCTTGCTCCTTCTTTCTTTAACCTAATCCTAAGAAACCATCATCTTGTTGCAAGATAGAAAACCCTAGAAGATACGGAGAAAAGTTAGAAGCGCTGGCACGCTGCCTGTGTTGGAGTTCTGTTTGTGTGGATACCGGTAGAGGGAGCTGGTTCGTTCAGTTGGCTCCTAGTGATCTATCAAGACGCATACGGAAGAAAGGTACTATTCTGACTACTCTAATTTAAATGATATTAATAGATACTCCATTGGGATTCGAAATTTATTTTGATAAATTTCTTCATTGCTTGTTCGAATCCAAACATTACCAAATGAACCTATTCCAACCAGAGACAAATTAGACTCAATCTACGCACATAACTATCCACAACATTCACCAAACTAAACTAGGAAGAAACCACATAACCTAGTAGCCTACCTACCCATGCATCTCCTGCCCAATCCAGCCTTATATTTAGACCTATAGTAGCCCTACAACACCATCCCATGACAACCAGTAGTATGTCAGGCATACATAAACCGAAGCTACCCTTCCTCGGTCAAGTGTCCACTGTGTGGCAATATTAAAGGAACCTTACAATGTTCAAAAATCACTAAGCAATTTTGTGTGGTGAAAAGCTATACTTGAGGAATATAACGCATTGATTAGAAATAAGACTTGGCAACTAGTTCCAAAGACAGGGGAAAGAAAGAGAGCTGATTACAAATGGGAGTTCAAGTTGAAACCCACTACTGATGCCACGTTGTTCAACCCTAAAGCCTGACTAGTGGCAAAGGGTTTTCAACAAATTGGTGGAGTTGATTTCTATGAGACCCTTAGCCCAGTTGTAAAGGCAACACTCTGTTTTGTTCTTACTATGGCTGTTACTTTCAGTTGGCAGATTAGACAGGTCAACATTAATAACTCCTTTTTAAATGGAGACCTACAAAATCATGTTCTCATAAAACAACCAGAAGGGTTTACTTCTTCAAAATATTCCAAACATGTGTGCCCTCTTAAAAAATGTGCTTTATGGGCTATGACAAGCTCCCTGAGCACGGTTTGATAAACTAAGGTCAGCTTTTCTCAATTAGGGTTTCAACAACTCAAAATATGACATGTTCCTATTCTTTATTAAGGATAAAATATTTGTTATGTTTATCCAAATCTATGTGGATGATATCATCATCACAAGTAGTTTAAATAAGGTACTTGAGCTATTCATAAACAAGCTCAACTCTCAATTCACCCTAAAAGATATTGGCCAACTACATCACTTTCTAGGTGTTGAAGTATTTTGAGATGACATAGGACTTTACTTAAAATAGGAATGGTACATTCTAAATTTACTCGATAGATTTGGAATGACTAATTCATCCCATGTACCAATGCTTATAACAATTAACGAACACTATTCCAAAGACAACGACACTCCTTTGACAAACCAACAATTTTCAGGAAAGTGATTGGAGGTTTGCAGTACTTGATTAGTATGAGACTCGACACCATGTTTGCAATGAATAAATTGAGCCAATTTCTTGGTTATCTGACGGACATCCATTGGAAAGCGGTAAAGCGTATATTTAGATTCTGAGAGGAACTACAACTCTATATCAAACTGACCTCCAACCTTACTCTTCAGGGTTTCTTGAATGCAGATTGGGCGATAAGCCCCAACAATCTATGGTCTATCTGAGGCTACTATATATAGTTCAAAGACTTTCATTTTGTGCTCCGCAAAGAAGCAACCAATTATGGCACTATCATGTGCTAAATTGGAGAATCGTTCGTTGGCCAAGCTCGCAACCAAGCTTGCCTAGGTTCAGTCTCTCTTTGGTGAGCTTGGCCTTCACCTCAAACAGCCGCCTATTGTGTGGTTTGGCAACCTGAGCACAAAAACACTAGCCTCTAATCCCGTTTTCCACATACGAACTAAGCACATCAAGGTTGATGCGCACAAAGGTGGAAATAGGCTATCCTAGGCTAGGTTTTAGCAAAGTAGGCCTAAGCCTGCGATGGAGATCTAAAGCCTGAGCCTAGGTTTGATCCTGTATGTAGGCTTCTTTTTTAGCATGAACCTGAGCCTTCAAAAGGCCTAAAGCCTATTTAAAGGCCTACTTAAAATTTAGGCATTTAAATAGGCTTAAAGCCTATATATCTAAGTTAATATATAATTTATAAAGCCTATTTAAAAGCCTACGTTATCTCTTAAAAGTTTAGGGATTCGTTCTCAAATGAAATAAAAGAGTTTGTAAGAAAAAGAAAAGAACACCAAGTGGCAACAATTGTTTGAGCAAGTAGGAATTGAATAAGAAAAATCAATCATTAATTAACTAAGGAGATATATTTTAAAAATCAACCAAGTACGACAAGTGGCATGTAAAACTAGATTTTACCTCTCATTTTTCTTGTAGAAAATAAGACAAACTCCTCCTATTAGAATCATTTTCATTTGGGCTTCACTAAAATAAAATTACTGCAATTATTATGATGCATAAATTGACAAAAATCAAGGGAAAGGTAGTGAGCTAGCATTGCCATCTCAGGCAATCAAAAAGGAGAGAAGTAGATGTGATCAATTGATGAATGAAAAGGTTAAGCTTATGGGTAAATTATGAAATGTGAAACTTAAGGTTAAGACTATGTTATTAATTTTAGAAATAGTTTACAAAATTAATTTAGTTTAAATTATATATATTTATGCATAAAAATACATTTTTTTTTAAAAAAAAAAAACTAAATAAGTTAGGCCTGTATAATTGTCGGCTAGGCCTTATGAAAATAGGCCTGGCCAATTTACCCAAATAGGCCCCGATAATAGGCCTAAGCTTAAACTTGGGCTATTTAATAAATAGGCTTGGCTAGGCTTAAAGTAGGCTAGACTATAGGCCCCTAATAAGGGCCTAGCCTATTTCTACCCCTAGATGTGCATTATGTTCAAGTAACATTCTAAATCGACAGCTTGTTGTTTGGAACTTGCCATTGTCAGAGCATATTGCATATTTGTTCACCAAAGCCTTGTCTCACTCCAAGTTTTGGGCTTTATGTCACAACTCGGCCTTGTCAACTCACTAGGCCTTAGTTTTAGAGGGGTTGTTAAGACCCAACCCAAAACCTTAGTTGAGCCTTCTATTAGTAAGCCCAAGTGTTTAGCTCGTCTAACTTAACCCTAAGCAGTTTGTATTATTCATGTTTGAATGAAACTTGTGGATCTAGTAGTTTAGATCCTGTTGGCTCCTATGTTTTGATGATAACAAATGTTTAAGCATTTAAGTTTTGAAACTATGATTGACTTATGTTTTGTGTGCTCCAGGATTGACTCTTGAGAATTAGATCTTGTATTCTCGAGAATAGCTGCAAAACTGTGTTAACTGATTTCCTTGGCAGCATAGCATTCTCGAGAGTGGATACTGGATTCTGAAGAATGATTCTCGAGAATTCCAAGCAATTCTCGAGAATGATCGGATCTGAACAGAAACAGAAATATGTCACTCAAGTAATTCTCGAGAATTGAAATTCAATTCTCGAGAATGATTCTCGAGAATTAGAAATCGATTCTCGAGAATGATCGTAAGCTTCGTTCTGTACTCTACGGGTTACAGGTGATTCTCAAGAATGAGAAAGTAATTCTCGAGAATGATTCTCGAGAATGGAAAAATGATTCTCGAGTATGCTCGACTACATCAATTGTTGTCGTTACATTTTAGGATTCTCGAGAATTGAAATGCAATTCGAGAATGGTTCTCGAGAACCACTAGGTAATTCTCGAGAATGAACGAAAATTGTTCAATCTGCGCAGTTGATTCCTTGAGCGATTCTCAGTCCAGTTTTTGCTGATTCTCGAGAATGATCATCAGGACTCTCAAGAATATTCAGACAGCATCAACTCGACAGAAACCAGATTCCTTGTAAATCTTATTTAAATCATCCAGTTAATTGTTTTTAACTTTCAATACATCTTTATATATTGGCTGTGATATTATTGATCATCTACCTAAGTGATCTACAGGTTCATAACCAAAGTTGCCAAGATCGGACGTAGAAATCCAAAAAATGCTCATTGTGACTTAATTGCTGATTTGAGATTTGTTGAATATGACATCTCGCTTTATTATCGATTTTAACTATGTTTAATAAGTTTGCTTGTGAATCTGAGAAGTTCAAAGTTTTGCTTTTCAGAGTTTAAGTTCTTGACAGGCTGGCACATTGAGAATGTCGCAGAACAGAGCCGACAAAAAGAATCTTATCATAATGGTGCCCATACAGCAAAAGCTTCCGAATCATTAAACTATGATGATCTCCATCCAAGAACATCTGAGCAACAAGCTGTAAAGACATTCCACTAAGCAAACTTCAAACATGGGCAAGCAGAAGGCGCGAGTGCGCTATTAACGGACATATTCAAATATTCCAACAGAGACACATTCAAATCCTTCAACGGTCTTCAACTTCAACCAAGTACAAATACACGACGGATTGAATTCGACATTTAAAAACCAGTGCATACATTGAAAAAGCTTTCAAATAGTTCAAATTGTATTCTAATTATATCTTCGGATATACTAAGCTTCAATGTTCATTATCATATCTACTGTGAGAGAGTTTTACTACTTGTTATTACAATTCGTTCAAATCTCAAGATAGAGGTATCTTGAGTGTGGGTGTATTAATTACAACTTGTAAGGGAGTGAGTCCAAGAGTGAAAGGATCATCCTTCGTTTTAGAGTGTGTAATTGTATTTGTAAGATAGTCGAAATCCCAGAGAGTGTCTGGGGACTGGACGTAGGTCGAAGAGTTTGACCGAACCAGGATAACTTCTCTATGTCCATTATCTTTACCTCCTTACTGCTTTCATCGTTCACCTATCTTACAGCGAAAAGATTTTTGAGATCACCTATTCACCCCCCTCTAGGTGATATTCCACCTTCATTTGGTATCAGAGCCTGGTTTCTCAGTTGGGCTTAACATCCCGAGAAAGATCATGGAAGGAATATTACCTGATGGTGCCTCCATTAATCGACCCCCAGGATTCAACGGAGAAAACTACTCCTTCTGGAAAGGAAAATTCAGAGTATTCGTAATGGCTACTGAATATGGTCTCTGGGAAGTGATAGAAATTGGAAACTATGTACCTATAAAGATTGAAGGAGGAATCTCTGTTCCAAAGACGAAAGCTGAATTCGATGAGAATGATAAGAAGAATGTCACTCTCAACAGTAAGGCTATTTTGATGCTTCAGAGTGCTCTCAGTCAAAAGGAGTACTTTCGAATATGCAATCTATCAACTGCGAAGGAAATGTGGAAGGCTCGGAGATTGCATATGAAGGCACTTCCGCATCAAGGAAAATCGTATCAATACTCCGACCATCGAGTATGACTTATCGCGAATGAAGTCGGGAGAAACCATGGCCGAGTTCCAACTCGGATATACTCATTTGACAAATCAATTGGCGGCCTGGGTAAAAACTACGATCAAGGTCCTCAGTCGTCAGGAAGATTCTCAATGTTCGACAAAAGACGGGAAGCTAAAGTCACGCAATAGAGGAGGCTCGTGGAGAATCAATGGTTTCGATTCTTTGCATTATTTGGAAGCTGTCGAATATGAAAGCAAACTGAAATTCAAAAAGGACCTAGATAATGTTAACAGCAGTCGGAACAAAGGAATTGCTCTTAACACTATAAAGGAAAAAGAAGAAGATGAAGAGGACGATGACGAGATGGCCATGTTTGTTCGAAGATTCAAGAAGTTCTACGAAAAGATCGAGGCTTCGAAACAGATTTCAAAAGGTGACACAAGTAACAGACATGAATTCAGAGGCAAAGACCAAATCATCTGTTACGAATGTGACAAGCCGGGACATTACAAGTCAGAATGTCCTCAACTAAAAGACAGCGACAAAGAAAAGAAGAAGCACTATCAATTCAAAAAAAGGGCTTATGTATCAGCAATATGGGGAGATGGCTCCTCAGACGAAGAAAGCGAAGAAGAGAAAGAGCGCAACGTCGTCGGTGGCGAGAAGAAGAGCTAGCAGAAAACAACAATGAGGTACATGATTCGCAACCAACCTATAATGAATTATTTGATGAATATAATGAAATTCAATCTGAATTTGAAAAGGTTGTTGATGAATGTTTTGCCCTAAAAAGGGAGAATATAACTCTCAAACTACGTGTTGAAAACCTTTCATGTGAAAATCTTATACGTGATGAATGCCTGGATTTAGAGAAAAGAAATCTTCATCTTACGAAAACACTTGAGAAATTCACTAAGGGAAGTGAAATGCTCAATGTGATTTTGAAAACTCAAAGAATTACAAATGATCGGTCGGCATAGGATATAATCCTATCTTTGACAAAAGGAAAGGCAAAAAGAAAGCGGCGGAAAATCTTATTTGAACTACTTCCGTAAATCAGTTCATATTTCAAATCTGTTTGCTCATTGTAACTATTGTAATCGAAAAGGACACTCTACTTCATCATGCTTTCATAGAAAGAATCGAAGAGATAAACACGTTGGTAATTACCAATGGGTACCTAAGGGAACTTATACTTTCCCCGAGGCCCGAACTAACCGAAAGGACCCAAGAAACGTTGGGTACCTAAAGCTTAATCTTATTTGAATTATAGGTTTGTCGAGAGCATCAAGAACCAACAAGTGGTACATTGACGGTGGATGCTCCGGACACATGACGGAGATCAATCCAAATTCGTTGCAATGAGATCAAAAGATGGTGGCAAAGTTACTTTTGGAGGAAACCAATCTGGAAAGATCTCGGAATTGGAGAGATTGGTACAAAAGATGGACCTCAGATCAAAGACGTGTATCTTGTTGAAGGTCTCGCCATAATCTCCTAAGTGTGAGTCAAAGTGCTTGATAAGAACAACTGGATTATCTTTGACTCGGAAGAATGTCTCATTGTCAACAAAGATGATCTTCCAATTGATAAAGGTAAACTGAAGGTATTATTTAAAGCTCCTCGAGAAGGAAATTGCTATACATTAGATTTACCTAAAATTGACTACGAAAAAATGCTTTGTTAGCAATTTAGAAGATAGTTGGTCGTGGCATAAGCGTGGCTCATGTGAACATGTTCCAACCGGATAAGTTTGCTAAGGAAAGATTTAGTTCTTGGTTTGCCTAAACTTCGTTTTAAAAATGACATGATTTGTGATTCTGTCAAAGAGGTAAACAAACTAAATCATCTTTCAAAAATAAACTGAAATCACGACCAATCGACCTCTTCAATTACTTCATATGGATTTGGTTGGACCAGAAGAGTTAAAAGCCTTGGTGGCAATTTATATACTCTAGTCATTGTAGATGATTACTCTCGGTTCACTTAGACTATCTTCTTATCTTCTAAGGATGAAACATTTGATCTGTTTGTTGTGTTTGCCAATAAGGTGCAAAATGAGAAAGGTATTTGCATTACAGCTATTAGAACAGATCATGGAGGTGAATTCGAAAATCAAGCGTTCGGAGAATTCTGTGATGCTCACGGAATCAATCATAATTTCTCAGCTCCCAGAACACCACAACAGAATGGTGTGGTGGAAAGGAAAAATCGAGTGCTCACAGAAATGGCTCGTGCCTTGTTGAATGAGAATCAGACCTCACAAGTCTTCGGGCGGATGCAATGAGCACGGCCCGGCTATATTGCCAATCGAGCATATCTCGAAAGAAGCTCAATAAGACTTCTTACGAACTCTACAAAGGAAGGAAACCAAATCGCTCATCTTCATATCTTTGGTCGCAAATGCTTCGTGCATAACAATGGTAAGGACAATGGGAAAATTCGATCCCAAATCGATGAAGGTATTTTTCTCGGATACTCTAATAGAAGTAAAGCATATAGAATCTTCAATAAGCGCACTCGTTCGGTTGAAGAATCAATTCATGTAGTATTTTGTGAATCTAAACCGCACGAATCTTTGGATGATGATGAACCCATTGATAAAAATCAATTCTTCTCAAAAACTACTCCCGCTTCTATTGAAAGTCCGAAAATGTTTTCGAGGCTGATCCTCAAAATGATTTAGAAAACTCAGATCAATCTCAACCTAGAGCTTGGAGGTTCATTAGGAATCATCCTCTGGACCAAGTGATAGGTGACTTGAATCAAGGTGTAAAAACTAGAAACAAGTACCTTGAATGAAGTAACATTTTTCGCCTTTATATCACAAATAGAACCTTCTAAAATAGATGAAGCCCTTTCGGACAATGATTGGGTGATAGCTATGCAAGAAGAGTTACACCAATTTGATAGGAATCAAGTTTGGGATTTGGTACCTAGGCCTAAAGACCATCCGGTCATTGGCACTAAATGGGTATTCAAGAACAAACGAGATGAATCAGCAATCATAGTCCGTAACAAGGCTAGACTTGGTTGCCAAAGGCTATAATCGGGAAGAAGGGATTGATTATGAGGAAACATATGCTCCAAAGTAGCTAGATTGGAAGCAATACGTGTGCTCTTAGCCTTTGCGTGCATCAAAGGATTCAAACTCTTTCAAATGGATGTTAAGAGTGCCTTTCTAAATGGATTTATTCAGGAAGAAGTCTATGTTGAACAACCTCCTGGTTTTGAAAATAATCATCATCCAGATCATGTCTATCGTTTGAAGAAAGCCTTATATGGTCTCAAACAAGCTCCTAGAGCTTGGTATGAAAGATTAAGTAATTTCTTATTAGAACAAGGCTTTATCAGAGGGAAATCAGATACAACTTTGTTTATTAAGACTAACAAACTTAATGAGACTTTAATTGTGCAAATATATGTGGATGATATTATTTTTGGTGCTACTAAAGATTCTCTGCGAGGAATTTTCCAAGAAAATGCGGGGTGAATTCGAAATGTCTATGATGGGTGAATTGAACTACTTCCTTGGTTTACAAATCAAACAACGGAAGGATGGTATATTTATATCTCAAACGAAGTATCTCCGTGATTTGCTCAAGAAATTTGGAATGGAGCATTGTAATGGAGCCGACACTCCAATGAGCTCAACGCCTCTCTAGATGCCGATGAAGAAAAAGGAAAAGACTTCAACATAACCAAATATAGAGGAATGATTGGATCCCTACTTTATTTGATCGCTAGAGACCGGACATTCGGTTTAGTGTGGGAATGTGTGCAAGATTCCAATCAGCTCCTAAAGAATCGCATGCCGAACATGTCAAAAGAATCTTTCGATATCTTTCGGATACAAAGGAATTGGGTGTACGGTTCCCTAAAGGTCAACAAGAATTTTCGGTGGCATATTCGACTCGATCACGCTGGATACAAGACGATAGAAAGAGTACTAGTGGACAGTGTGAATTTCTTGGAGGATCACTTGTATCATGGTTCAGCAAAAAACAAACCACTGTGGCCGTATCCTCAACGAAGCCTGAATATGTAGCTGCATCAAGTTCGTGCTCGTGTTCTATGGCTCAAGCAACAACTTCAAGACTTGGGAATTCATCTAAAGGAGATTCCAATCCTCTGTGACAACACTAGTACAATAAGCTTAGCAAAGAATCCAGTTCAACATACAAGAACCAAGCATATTGATGTTAGACATCATTTTATCGAGATCATGTCCAAAAGAAAGATGTAAAGGTAATGTTTATCCCTACTCACTTGCAACTTGCTTGATATCTTCACTAAGCCTTTGGCTAAAGAACAATTCACATTTATCAAGAGAATTGGGAATGGTAAATCCCAATGAATTGTAAGTAAAATGTTGACTCAATCTCGCTGATTATGTTTTGATGATGTTTGAAAACTGACTTAAGCATCGGAGCTTCTAGATATTGTTTTTGCAGGTTTTTTGGTCCAGTTGTAAAAACTGATAGTTCTCAAGAATGAATTTATCATTCTCGAGAATTGATAAGTGAAGCTTTCATGCTCTTCCTAAGCACTCTCGAGAATTGGAATCTACTCGAGTAATATCGGGATTTGGTAAATAAGGATCATTTCGCATATTAACATTCTCGAGAATACAGCTCATTCTCGAGAAATATCGGATATTGTCTCGGTGTTCTATGTCGATTACATATGTCATTCTCGAGAATGGCTAAGGCATTCGAGAACCGTATCGTAAAAATATGTTCTGCAGAATTCACTGAGATAATTCTCGAGAATGAAGCGTCATTCTCGAGAATGGCTCTCGAGAATCATTTATTGATTCCCGAGAATTGTAGCAGATAGCATGTTCTGCTGAATGGGTTACTCTTCTTTACTAAGATCATTCTCGAGAATGAAATATCATTCTCGAGAACGGTTCTCGAGAATCAATTTTTGATTCTCGAGAATTGTCGAGCAGGAGATCCCAAGCGTCGCCAAGCCTTGTGCCGTTTCACTCATAACCCTGTCGTTTCGTCCCTTCATTTCCTTAACCTTCATTCGTCGCATCTGTTCCCTCGACTCATTCTTTCTAACTCTCGAGAGCCTTTCCTCTCTTCGTCTTTTCCGTCGCCTCTCTTCGTCTCTTCATCCTCCCAAAACTCATCATCCATCTCGTGATTCTTTGTCGAGAGACCATGACGAAATCTTCATCCTCTCGAATCTCCCGAACAACCACTCAAGAAAAAGCCACGCACCAAGTATCGTCCTAAAGTTCAAATTTCGGAGAAGACCGAACCATCGAAGAAGAAGGCTAAATCGGTAACGATCATGGACTCTCCTCATGTGACTCGCAGCAAGACTCACTCTCGCCATCCGACAAGGCCAAAAGCAAAGAAAGCTCCGCCCTAGATCGCAATCCGCGGTTCGAAGCAAACGAAAATGCAAACTCAAAATCCAAGTCTTGCTCTCAATCTCATGTCCAAACTCGTAAGTTCCGCAACAACCAAGTCGTCCAAGCCTTATTCAAGTTCAAAACCACATTTTTATGAAAGAAGAACTAAGGAAATTGAAGAACGGATTCGAGACCTCCCCACACTCATCATGAGATTCCTCTTTCAACTCTTCCTCCGTTTGCTTCCAAACTAATTGGGCAACTCAATGTCCTTGATTGTCCTCCAGGCTTCGTAAAGCTCCTCCGGTAATCCCATCTCGATCCTAATTTTGTTCTTTCATATGAAGGAAGACCTTTTTGTCCTCGTCTGGTTGAATCTAGATGACTTTAGGAGGGAGTGTAATTTGGATCTTTCACCATGGTTAAAGTCTTATATGCCGTTGCTAGATATCCAGACCCCATATTCTCCTCAAATTGTTAAGACTTTCTATTTTAATATGGTTGAGGAAAAGATCGATGATGGTGAGATTCCGCCGTATACTCATATTAGAGGCAAATCCATTAAGATCACAGCCAGCCCACTATCAATTCATTTCTCGGGTGTCATTGATCCTCCGAAGATCCTCCCACATTATCTCGAGCATGAATGTTTTAGACTTCTTCTCCCTACAAAGCAATATGATGGAAATCCCTTCAAAGTCAAGCCATCGACATGCCGAGACACCACGTAATCCTTTGGTACCTTTACGATCGCAATTTAGTAAACAAAGGTCGTAGTTTTACACACTTTGTGAACAAAGACTACCAATTGATGGGCTCCATTATGGCCAAGCAACCACGTAACCTTGGCAAACTGGTTATTTCTGAGATATCCAATTTTTTATCCAATTCTGAAGTTTCCAAGAAGAATACCATTCCATATCCTAACCTAGTCTCTAGGATTCTGGGCTTGTTTAACATCTGGTATCTTCTTGACAATGACGAAACTGTTTTTCCCAAGAAATTTGGCAAGACTCATCTTTTATACATGAAGATCTCATTTACGAAGCTCTTGGGAAGAAGGAAGTCAAGTCCACCACCGATCCTAAGCCATCAACCTCCAAGACAAGACGAAGGCCAATCTTTGTGCAAGCACCCGCTTCTACGCCCCCTTCTTTTGCACAGTACGCAATCCAAGCTCGATCAACTCGCAATTCGGGAAGCTATGGCTCCTGTAATTCAATGTTTGGACTCTTATGGCAATCTAATAAAAGCAATGATCAAGGCCATAAGTAATGAGATTATCAAAGTAGATGCTCATCTTGAACAATATGTGAACTCAGCAGTGGAAAACCTCAAGAAAGAGATCCACCTGAATTCTTCTGTCCTCTATGATCAGCAACAAGAGATTAAAAAATCAGTTCAACAGACAGAAGATTGTTTGGAAGCCCTCTTATTGAGTCTTCGTAATCATACTAAATCCTCTCGCTATGACCACTACATCCATTCCCGATCCCGAGACTGTTCCCCACTTTTGTCTCGATATTCCCATGTCGATCCTGTTCCTGCGCCTCCAGCATCTGGCTCTCAACCTACTCCTGAGACTGTCTCTACACCTCCTGTTGATCCTGATATCTCTGATCCCCCTCTTTGATGGATGACAAAGGGGGAGAAGGAGAAACAGCAGCGAATTGAGATTGGGACTAACTGGTGTCTAGTTGGAGTCTAGTTGTTCCTTTAAGGTTTACTTTGATAATTGTCTGTTTAAGACTCTGAGAACTATCTAATCCTTTCTGATGTATTTCTGTAAGATCATTTTGGTTTAACATGTTATGTATGAATGGATTTTCGTTGCATCAAATCCTGAAAAAGCTTCTGTATGAATACATGACTTGTTCTGCAAATGCTATACTTTCGTTATTTTACCAATCAATAATTTCATTTTCAAAATTTCAAAATGATTTTCACTATATGTTGTCATCATCAAAAAGGGGAGAATGTTGACTCCTATGTTTTGATGATAACAAATGTTTAAGCATTTAAGTTTTGAAACTATGATTGACTTATGTTTTGTGTGCTCCAGGATTGACTCTTGAGAATTAGATCTTGTATTCTCGAGAATAGCTGCAAACCGTGTTAATCGATTTCCTTGGCAAAGATAGCATTCTCGAGAGTGGATCTTCGGATTCTCGAAGAATGATTCTCGAGAATTCCAAGCAATTCTCGAGAATGATCGGATCTGAACGAAACAAATATGTCACTCAGTAATTCTCGAGAATTGAAATTCAATTCTCGAGAATGATTCTCGAGAATTAGAAATCGATTCTCGAGAATGATCATAAGCTTCATTCTGTACTCTCTCGGGTTACGGGTGATTCTCAAGAATGAGAAAGTAATTCTCGAGAATGATTCTCGAGAATGGAAAAATGATTCTCGAGTATGCTCGACTACATCAATTGTTGTCGCGTCATTTACGGGATTCTCGAGAATTGAAATGCAATTCCGAGAATGGTTCTCGAGAACCACTAGGTAATTCTCGAGAATGAACGAAAATTGTTCAATCGCGCAGTTGATTCCTTGAGCGATTCTCAGTCCAGTTTTCCGATTCTCGAGAATGATCATCAAAGACTCTCAAGAATATTCGACAAAGATCAACTCGACGTAAACCGATTCCTTGTAAATCTTATTTAAATCATCCAGTTAATTGTTTTTAACTTTCAATACATCTTTATATATTGGCTGTGATATTATTGATCATCTACCTAAGTGATCTACGGGTTCATAACCAAAGTTGCCAAGATCGACGTAGAAATCCAAAAAATGCTCATTGTGACTTAATTGCTGATTTGAGATTTGTTGAATATGACATCGCTTGCTATTACGATTTTAACTATGTTTAATAAGTTTGCTTGTGAATCTCTGAAGTTCAAAGTTTTGCTTTTCGAGTTTAAGTTCTTGACAGTGGCACATTGAGAATGTCGCGAACGTAGCCGACAAAAAGAATCTTATCATAATGGTGCCCATACAAAGACAAAAGCTTCCGAATCATTAAACTATGATTATCTCCATCCAAGAACATCGAGCAACAAGTCGTAAAGACATTCCACTAAGCAAACTTCAAACATGGGCAA
The DNA here is from genome assembly GCA_019022615.1 of Acacia melanoxylon. Classification (NCBI taxonomy): domain Eukaryota; kingdom Viridiplantae; phylum Streptophyta; class Magnoliopsida; order Fabales; family Fabaceae; genus Acacia; species Acacia melanoxylon. The sequence continues at coordinate 2,784,371 of JAFJYJ010000014.1, forward strand.
GCGGAAGGCGCGAGTGCGCTATTAACGGACATATTCAAATATTCCAAACAGACACATTCAAATCCTTCAACGGTCTTCAACTTCAACCAGTACAAATACACGACGGATTGAATTCGACATTTAAAAACCAGTGCATACATTGAAAAAGCTTTCAAATAGTTCAAATTGTATTCTAATTATATCTTCGGATATACTAAGCTTCAGTGTTCATTATCATATCTACTCTGTGAGAGAGTTTTACTACTTGTTATTACAATTCGTTCAAATCTCAAGATAGAGGTATCTTGAGTGTGGGTGTATTAATTACAACTTGTAAGGGGAGTGAGTCCAAGAGTGAAAGGATCATCCTTCGTTTACGAGTGTGTAATTGTATTTGTAAGATAGTCGAAATCCCAGTGTCCGGGGACCGGACGTAGGTCGAAGAGTTTGACCGAACCGGGATAACTTCTCTGTGTCCATTATCTTTACCTCCTTACTGCTTTCATCGTTCACCTATCTTACAGCGAAAAGATTTTTGAGATCACCTATTCACCCCCCCTCTAGGTGATATTCCACCTTCAGATCCTACTTTTGTGGATCTATTAGGAGCGTGTGTTATGGCCATGTAATCATCGGTTAATCACCCTTCTATAAATACTATCATAGTACACACAAGACATTCAAGCTGTTATCAAAAGAGTTATCTACACCTTCTTATTTTTATCTTCCTCTAACCCTCTCTACTCTATGCTAAACAAATGCATAAAAGATATTTTATTAATTGGTAAAAACTCAACCAGTACATGACCTAGACCCTCATATATATAACCTAACTTATTGGGTCTTAGGAATGGGCCGCGAGCAATGTAGTATCCCAAAACAAGTAATACTACAATACGTACAAGTATATACAAAATAATCTAAAATACATATTAACTTTGTCTTTTACATTCCCCCTCAAGTTTGGGGGATAAGATATCAAAAATCTCTAACTTGGACAACAAATGCTTCTGCATATTTCCTTCAATAGGCTTAGTTAATAAATTAGCCTGCTAATTCTTCAAAATGACATGAAGCAAGCCTATCTCTTTGATTCCTATTTCTCACGAGTAAAAAGGAAGTCTACCTCAATGTGTTTAGTTCTCTCATGGTAGACTGGATTTGTGGCAATGTGAATTGCCGCCTTGTTGTTACAATAGATCTTTACTAGTTTCAGATGAGCCATTCCCAAGTCTTGCAACAAACCACAAGACCATACTATTTTGGATGTAGCCACACTTAACGCCCGGTATTTGGCCTCGGCTAAAGATTTAGACAAGGTTGCTTGGTTCTTTGTCTTCCACATTACCAATGACCCCCTCAGCTTCAATAGATAGCTGGTGACGGACCATCAAGTTATTCCACAAGCAGCCCAATCAGCAGCACAATAGCACTCAAGTTCTATATTTCCCTCTGAACTAATTAGTATCCTAAGACCAAGAATGCCTTTGAGATATCTCAACATGTTCCTTGTTGTAGCCATGTGATGCTTGGTAGGTAAATGCATAAATTGAATAAGTGTCTGTACAAAGAAACATATGTCAAGAAGAGTGATAGTTAGATAAATTAATTTCCCTACCAAGTTGCGGTATCTCTCATGATTCTTAAGTAAGTTTTTCGAATTTTCCTTCTCTTCATCAATGACCATCAACTTGAGGCTTTGTGCCATGGGCACTTCTAGAAGTTTGCAACCACTCATACCTATTTCAACCAAGAGATCTAGCACATACTTTCTTTGAAACAACAAAACCTGGACTTGGCCACCTTATTCCTAATAAAATACTTCATTAATATAAGATCATTAATCTTAAAATTGTCATGCAAAAACTCTTTTCCTTTGCAATACCGTTTCCAGAACTACTGTTACTCTCAAATCATCAACACTAGGATTAAAACCATTCCATTATCACAGTTTCTAACAAACAAAGAGTAATCATTCTTGCTTTGTTTAAGGCCCTTGACAGCTTTTGCTTCCATTGTATTTAGGCTTGTTTTAAGCCATAGAGGGATTTACTTAATTTGCACACTAAGTGCTCTCCCTTACTTTCAAAACCTTGAGGCATTCTTGTATATACCTCTTCGTTTAAATCTCCTTGCAAGAATGCGTTATGAACATTCATTTTATAAAGATTTCATGTATTAATGGCTACTAATTTAAGAACGCATAGTAAGCATTTTAATAATAGGAGAAAACGTCTCTTGATAGTCAACACCTTCTTGTTGCATATACCCCTTTGCTACAAGATGAGCTTTGTATTTCTCAATAGTATTATCTAGTTTATACTTAATCTTATACACCCACTTACAACCAATGGCTCTCTTACCCTTTGGAAGTGGAACAATGTCCCACATTTTATTGGCCTCAAGAGCTTCCATTTTAGCCCTTATGGCCTTTACCCAATTTGGAATTTGAATTGCTTCTGCATAACCATTAGGTTCACAAATTGAGTCAATTGAGCATAAGAAACACATTTCAATAGATATATTTCTCATAAGAAAGATAATTTTGGATTGGATATAGGCATTTATTGGAGTGAGCATGATCAGAATCATATTGTAATAAAGCATAAACATGGTCTTTCAAGATTATCTGCTTGCCTTCATTCTTGTCCCCTTCATCAAGACTATCAAAATTCATGCATGTATTTTATGTTTCAATTTCTAAAGTATCATACCAAAACACGGCTCTCATATCCTTGCCTACTTTCTCTTTGTTATTGACATTCTTTTCTTTAAAAGGAAATCTTTCCTCCATAAAAGTCACATGCCTACTGACAAATATGTTCTTATTATTTAAGTCAAGTAGCAAGAATCCCCTTTGATGTCTTGGATAACCTAAAAATACACAAGGAACAAGATCTAGGTTTAAGGTTATCACTTACTTTCAAGTCAGTTGCATAAGTCAATGAACCAAATATTTTCAAATTCCCCATATTATGTTCCACACCATATACCTTTTCATAAGGTGTTTTATAATCTAATACCTTAGAGGGAATTCTATTTAACGCAAAAATACAACCATTTTCACACACTCTCCCCAATACTTAACAAGAATACCTGATTGCAATATCAAACTCTGAGTGATTTGCATTATTGTTCGATGCTTCTTCTCGGCAACACCGTTATGCTTTGATGTGTGCAAGCATGAAGTCACATGAACCATCCCTTTTTCCTTAAGGAAATTCTTGAATGAGTTGTTAGTGAACTCAATTCCATTATCACTTCTTACTTTCTTTACCTTTATAGAAAATTGTGTTAATACGTAGGCAATGAAATTCTTAATATCCGTTATGGTCTCATTCTTATGCTTCATTAGGAATATCCAAGTACCTTATGCACACGTCTACTATGGTAAGAAAAAAATGATGACCTTGGTGTGTAGGGGTCCTATATGGCCCCTAAACATCAAGATGCAATAATTCAAAACAATTGCAAGACTTTATATAACTAGATGTAAAAGGAAATTTTGTTTGCTTAGATTGAACACAAATATCACATTTTCTATACATAACAACTTTGTTTCCAATTACACTCAAATGTTTTATTACATATAATAGGGCATGTCTTAGTCTAGAGTTCCAATGGTCAAACATCAATAAACTCATGTCCTTTATTGTTATGCAAAACAACATTTGACAAATCAGTTTGTTTATCTACATCCAAAATGTAAAGTCCACCTACCTTCTTACCAATTAGCTTCCTCTTCCCACCCTGAAGGGCCTGCATTATACAAAGGTCAGGAAGAAAATAAACTACACATTGTTCCTTGGTGTTTAGTCTAGATATAGATATCAAATTGAATTGCAAACCAGGAGCAAATAGAACATTTGATAGAGTAATGTCTTTAATTTTAACATCCCCTACGTGACTAACAACAATATGGTTCTCATCTAATATTTTGATTGATATAATAGGACCTTTATATTCTCTACAATTATCCAAAAGGTTTAAATTCTCAACCATGTGAATGGTGGCTCTTGAGTCCAAAATCCATTTATCATGAGAAAAAACAAAGGAGTTAGTGATAGTCAAACCTGTACCAATCAAGGCATGGATTATAGGTTTTGTATTGTGATTCAGGAGCTCCAATAGCTTGTAGTATTGCTCTTGAGTGAAATATGGTCCAACACTTATGGTGGGTTTTGCATATTCCTCAGCAGTGCATATGGAAGACTCTAAGGTTAAGGTGATTCCTTCACTGTTTTCCCTTTATTTCCCCGTAAGATGTCCTGAGTTTAAAGCATTTTTCTCTCAAGTGCCCTCATTTATGGTAGTACGTACACTCTAGTCTAGTTTCTCCATGTCCTCTGTCTCTTCCACAACCTTTCCCGATCATTGCCATTGCAATGCCATCAGAGGAGGTATTGCCCCCAGACTAGACCAACTCACGTTGTGCTTCATCTTCAACAATCATCCCAAATACATCATTAAAAATGGTAGAGGAAATAAGGGTAGGATGTGTCTTCGCTCCTGAGAGTGAGTTTCATTAAGAGCCATTAAGAATTGGAGTGGCTTTTGTTGTTGAACAACTTCATTATAGGGTTTGGAGGTTTCGCAGCTACATGAAGGGATTTTAACTATAGATGATTGTTCCTCCCAAAACTCAATAAGCATATAGAAAAAAGCAGTCACAGTGGAACTACCTTGCCTTGGGTAATTAATTTCTCTATATAGGGTGTAACACCTCAAACCAAACCAAAAAAAAAATACTTAACTAAAGTATTTTAAATACCGGTAATAAGGATGCCAAACATCAAAATACAAAATTTGTTCAACTAAAACCCACATCACAATGTCAAATTAAATCCTTAAACTTTATCAGTAAACAAAATGAAATGTGGAAGTCTTAGGGTCCTGGAAAATGAAAATGACATAACATGAGCTCTAGGAGTACAAACAAGCCTTTAAGACTTACTCCGTAGGTGTTTTCCCTTGCTCCCTACTAGAACAATCACCTGCAAAAATGTTAATATATATTGGGTGAGATTCCATGTCTTAGTAACTACTGAAAGTTTCTACTGTACACAAGCAAACCACATATGATTAAAAGAGGGAGTTGATTATGTATATATTTGTATGTACCATAATCCTCATACAAAACAATTATAAATTTAATCCTCATTATGTCAATATATATTTTTATTACATCATATACTATACAATTATGCAATATGCAACATCACTTATATCGTCGTCCATCCTTATACCATGGACTGAAGCCATAGGCTAACGCATAATCCAATAGAAACCCATCCATTTGATTGGATTGTCCCAAGCTCACCAGTTCTTAAGATACACACATCAAAAGGTGTAGAGCTTAAGTCTTGACCATGGCTCCCTTCCTTAAAAGAGCAAAACTAAGGAGGTCTTATATGTCTCACAGCTCCAATGCAAACCCGGCCAAAGAAATACTGGAAGAAGGGACCCTGACAAGTGACATCCATTGTGCACCGAGTGATGGCATACCATGTGGTAAAGGATCTCAGCATACAAATTCCTTCTTACTCCAACCCATAACAAATGCAACCGCCGTGAAAGATATATTCAATCACCAATAATATAATTAAAAGACAAGATACAATAAATCATGCTTCCATTCATATAAAATATCAATTTAAAAACATACACATATACATATAATTTAGTCCATTTTTTTAATAAAAGATAGTCATTCACAAGTATATGAAAGAATATTCTAAGTTACTTGTTACTCCCTATCTTATAGGTAAACACATAAAAGTTACTCCAAAGCTCTCAATGAGAGTCTACAAGATTATAAACATCAATATTTATCAATAAATTATCCAAAAGCTACTCTAGAATTACTTTGAAAACATTGTAAGGCTACTTTAAAACTATGCTTTAACATATTGTGTGCATATATACACTCACATTTTATTGTATTTAACACATCTCATATTAAAATTTAATACCAGTTGGGAATAGAAAATCATAGGCACACACAGTCACGGGATTTAAGCATGAGAACTCAATCATCATTGAAAAAGTGAGGGAAGGACATATTACATATAGGGTAAAGGTGCAAAAATACACATGCCCAAGGTGCACCAAGTACCATATGCTTTTCGAAGGTGCAAAAATGCACATGAACTCTCAAATTGGTGCAAAAATACTCGTGCCGTTAAATTCCCTTAATTGACGTTACACATAATATGAAAATACCAAAATACCGCTAAAGTCAAAAAAAAAAAAAAAAACACCCTCCCTCCCAAACTCTCAATTCATCCCTTCCCTCTTTCTTTTCTGTCACCCACATCCACTGTAAAAGCCACCACCACTGGGCCACCAGCTCAAGCTTTAGCCATGGAGAAAGATTATTATAAGAAATCAGACCAAAAACAAGAATCCCCCCACAAGAAAATCAAAGCAGAATTTAATAAACAAACATCAAAGTTCACAATGGAAATCAAAATCCAAAAAAAAAAAAACAAGAAACTAGCGAAGCAAGAAAGAAGATAGCAAAATTGTAATCGAAGAAAGCAAACATTGAAATCATAAGGTGTCGTGAGTTTGGGGGAGAAGGCATCAGAAATTGGCAACAATAGCTAACCAAGATGATGCCTGGCTTGCTTCCTCGATTGGCCACATGGTACAAATCCAAGGACGTCACGTAGAGGATCCTCCACACTGTCAAATCTCAGATGAGGAGATGCCCATATACTCTAGGTTTGGGTGAGTTGAATATGCCGAAAAACCTACTAGTTCCCTATGTGTTTTGATGATGATTAACATTTGGAAACAATGTATGCATTATGATCTAGGTAAAATGATTCAACTCAGTCAAAAAAAAATTGGATTATATTAGTTAAAACTTTTGCTGTCAGATTGGCTCGAGCCAAAGCTTCATGACTCGAGTCAATCTCTTCTCATCTATTGCCAAAATGATATCTTGACTCGAGCCACAAAAACTATGCCTCGAGTTTGGGACTAAACTCCAGCCAACATATTTTGTGACTCAAGCCAATTGACTTCGAACTTAAAAAGATTTGAAAATTATGTTCCTTTTGACTCCAGCCAGTGTGGCTAACTCTAGCCAGAATATAGATCTTTATATTTAAAAATGGAGCGTATCAATTTTGAGAGTTCATGCAGTATTTTTGCACCAAAACATTGGTATTGCCGTCGCAGTTACGCAGAAGCAGACCTTTACCCTTATATGTAAGCAGAGAGCTAGTGTGGCGGTAAGACATCAAAATGGAACCTGAAGGAAGCTATATACCCATATATGACTATACATATATTTAAAGGAAAAAGGGACAACTAATGGGCCCCATTCACACATGGAAGAAAAGTTAAACAAAAAGAAGAGACCATTAAAAGGAACAAAAATAAAATAAAATGTATATACAGGAAAAAAGGCAACTGAGAGGTCTTTGGGCCTTTGGGATTATGGTGGCAAAGTGACTTTTGTTTGCTTTACAAACGGAAGATAAGACTATTATACTGTGATTTATGTTTATAATAGTGGTGGCAGAAGTAACTTTTTTCAAGATGAACTATTGTTTGGATGATTATTTGAGATGGAAAATGAATGAAAATAACATGAATCTTATTAAATAATATATATATTATAGTTGTATATATTGTGATAATTGAATAAAAAGAAAATTAAATTTGATTTTAAAAAAATATTATTAAAAAATTACAAAACTCTAAAGTACTTAATTAAATATATTGTAATGGATAAATTAGAATGCAAAAATATTTATATTTAATAGTACATTTAACGGAAAACGCCGACGCAACTAACCTGCCGAGTGACTAATAACATCTAATTACATAAATTTTATAGATTTTTCAATTTACCCATATTTTAAATTTAAGCTTAATAAACATTTAATTACATATTATGTTTAAGTTCACACGGTTATCACTTGAGTTCGTACTCCGTTAGCAAAATTAACGGTGTTAGAATTATAGGACTAAAAGCATATTTTATAAAAATTAAGGGACTAAAAGCCTGAAACGAACTAAAAGATACTTTACGCTTATTATTATTATTATTTCTTTTTCCTCCTAAACTCTTTAAATCCCAAAAAAATCATTACGTAGGGCAAAAATTTTGAACCTGATCATTTATCAAATCTCTGTTCCAGATTGACCTAGACATGTTGGGAGCTTGGAAAGAAAATAATTCCATTAGTAAATTCCTTTGAGAGAGAACTCAGAAGTCAAGGAACCACTTACCCTGGGGGCTCATCCACGGATTGCCCCCTGCGCTGTCAAATCCAAAGACTTGCCGAACTTTTTTAATTTTTTTTAAAAAAAAGATTTTAATAGATAGAAAATATAAAATAAAGTCAATCTTCAACTAACATTTTTTTAAAAAACGATATTTTTACAAAAAAAATAAAACGAAAAATACAAAATAAACAAATTTGATCAAAGATCTTCCCTTTTGCATGTATCGTCCACAAAGCCTACTTTATTCTTGTCCCGAAGTGCGATCGCATGGCTCTGTTACATTCCGTGTAAATTTTGGACCCAGTGAGCACATGAGATATCAACGCCGATCCTTGAGTGTCGGAGGGGTGGAGACAAAGGGGATGAGTATAGTTTCTTCGTTCTTGCAGCTCAAACGGTCGACTGAGAAATTCGCAATTAAAAATGGAGTTTGACTTGAGCTAACAGGAACGAAGAAGGAGATAGAGAGAATAAAGAAGACGAGGAAGAAGAGAGAAAGAGAGAGAATAAAGAAAAAAGCAAATGGGTATTTAGACATTACATTGAAAAGAGAGTAGCAGGCAGCCATGTGAGTACGTGGGTTGAAGGTTTGGGATTTTTTTACAATTTTTTAATAAAAAATGGTTCTTGGTTTGGGTGAAGATTTGAATTGTGCGCTCTGAGTATGGTGATTTGGGAAGCAATTCAGTAGTGATTAGACGCTGCAGTACTTGGTTCGTCCTTTACTTTGCTTTTAATTAATGAAAATTTTATTAATATATTATTTTCATGTTGGGAAAGCAATTCAGCAAAAGAGTAGGGTAAGACTAGGACCAGATGCTATTCGTCCTTTCCTTTGCTTTTAATTAATGAAGATTGTATTAGTATATTATTTTTATGTTGGGAAAGCAATTCAGCAAAAGAGTAGCACTAGACACTGCAATCCTTTCCTTCACTTTTTTACTGTTTCTAATTAATGAAAGGGTCCGGTTTTCTCCCTTTCACCCCCTCTCCCTATCCTCACAGTCACATCTCGGGCCGGTCCAAATGTTGATCCAGCTTTCCAGGTTTTTTTTTTTTTAAATATTAAAAAAAAAAAATATACGGATGGATCTGGCCGTCAAATCGGATCGGATGGCCAAGATTCGGGCAAGCGAGTGATGGGGAGGGATGGGGAGAGGCCCTGCTAAGGAAAGGATCATCTCCCGTAGAACTTGAGTGAAGTGAAGGTATTTCGTCTTTTTCTTCTTCATTGTTTTTAATCCCTATAATAGTATTTTATTAATTAAACACTATCCTATATTATTAAACAAAATATCCTTGAGATAAATTAGTTTTATTTAATTATGTTGACTTTATATTAGAACATGAATTTTTACATTTTTATGTTTATGATAAAGATTAAATATATATTTTTTGAAATATATTTAAAAAATTAATCTATTTTTCAATTTTAATATAATTTTAAAATTTATTAATTTATTAAAATACTAACATATTAAAGCATGCTTAATCAACATTTAATTACACAATCATTTTCGCTTAAAATTATTTATTGTATTTTAATAAATTAATACTTTAAATCCTATTAATATTAATTTCAGTTGTTTTGAGTTTTTCACAATTTGTAAAGATTAAATATATATTTTTGTCGAAGAAAATTAACTATTTTTCAATTAATAGGATTTAAAATATTAATTTATTAAAATACTAACATATTAGCATGCTTAATCAACATTTAATTACATAATAATCATTTAAAATTGTTTCAATAGTGATTAAGTAAAAATGATACCAAACACGACTTTACAAATGATTAAATGATACTGTAAGAAACATAAAACTTTAAATGATACTTTAATTTTTAGGTAAACTCGTTTACGATTCCGAGTCTATATCCTCTCACCAGTTTGCTTAAGCTCACGCTCATAATGCATTTTTGAATTAAATGAACACAATATAATGCCAACTTCTAATTCGATTGAGTGTGCGGTTGCGGAGGTCGTTTAGTGCGACCAATCGCGACCCCTCATCTCTTCCAGAAGGTTCCATTATAAATATGTGTCAAAACCAAATGCTTCTTCTTCATACGTGCTTCTTCTTCATACGTGCTTCTTTCTCGACTTTCAGAGTTTCAGAGATAATAAAAGAATAATGGCAGAATCAGACGTTTGGGGACATGGCTCTGCAATGGCGGTTTTGTTTATCGTTGGGATACTCTTTCTTGCGCCACCTCTTATGGGCCCACTTTCGCCTCCAACTTTCCCACTTTTAATGGTTTTCCCAGTAGTTCTCGTCGCAGTTCTCATCTTCCTCGTTGTCGCTTCCAATTGAAGGCTTTGTCACTCTTAAGAATGTGTGTATATGTTAGAACTTCTTAGAGCGTCAAACACTTTAAGAAGATCGATGGATGGGGCCCCATGTCTGTATCAGTATTTTGGGATCAATAATCTGGAAGGTCTGAGGGTATTACTGTCTTTTGAGTGAAGATTGTTCTTCAGAAGGAATGTTTCGTCTTACATCTTTGAATTGTTTTTGCTTTTGTTTCGGTCTGTTTTATTACTGTTAGTATGTTAGTCAGACCGTTGGAGGCCGTTTTTTCTGATATTGTTTGTGCAAGAGAGTTCTCAGTTTAATAAAATATGATTAAATTCAGCGTCATTTCCTGAATATGCTTTTAATGTTTCTGGTTTATTCTGTCCAATCTCGTCGACTTATTTATCCACCGCAATTCCAAGAGTTTTGGATTTTCCATATTATAAGAACCTTATAAACTTCGATAGAAGGTTTGTGTGATTCAAAATTTAAGACCTTATGCAAAAATTAATTTCTTCTTTTCCACAAATGCCCTTATCAATGGTAATGTAGAGAAAACTTGTATAAGAAATAAATCAAAGATAATTAAGATAGGTTGATTTTAATTGGAGGAGGATATGGAAAAATACTGATGATATTTTATCATTTCAAATATATAAAATGTAGAGAGAATTTGTATAAGAAATAAATTAAAGGTAATTAAGATAGGTTGATTTTAATTGGAGGATAATATGGGAAAATATTGATGATATTTTATCATTTCAAATATATAAACTATTTTGAACTACTTTTCTTAATCTTTGTGAAGTATTCAGAACTTAGAAGGCTCTTATAATATGGTCTAGAAGGAGTACCATCCTGGCCCTATTTATAAATTATTTTTGATTAAAAAATTTGGTTATATTTATAAGTGCAGTTTATAGTAGTAAATGAGAATGTGACAATTTTATTTATATTAATTGAATTCATAAGGATAAATTTTGAAGATAGAGAGAAAAAAAAGTTAAAAAATACTCATTCATAAATGAGGGCAAAATTAAAAATTTACCCCATAATTATTGAATTAATTACATTTCCGAGGTATGTAAGATTTAGTTACAAATGACTTTAGGATCAAAATGTTACCTCCAATCCTAAATATAGGCGGAGGAGAACAATGATTTACCTTTAAAAAATGTGTGAGAATCATTAAGTATAATATTTTAATTAATAATTTCAAATGTCTCTTCTCATTTAAATTTTGTTTTTTGGCCTGATCTTCATTTAAACCCATGCCGCGTAGGCTTCTCTAGATCAAGGTCGTTTCTTGCACCAACAAACCTCAAATCTGAACCAAATCTTAAAGTTTGATAACTAAACTCTCTTAAATCCATCTCAATCCCTTCCCTTATTATTCTCTCCCTTTGGCCAAATTATCAGTTTGGAGGTTATGATTATTCTTCAATTTCCTTTTTTCTATCTGTGTATGATCTTATTTGCTCTCAGATCTCGTGCTTGATTATTTTATATCAGATTCGCCATCTTTTTCTAAATTTTTCTTTCATTTGATCTCGTCGTAGGATTCTTAAAGTTTATAATATCAGACTTACTTTTTATGTTGTGTGTGCTGTTGATTCTGTTTTAATCCATTTTCCTATTTGCGTTGTTGACCTGTATGTAGATTGAGCGATAATGTTTGTAATATACTGTTCTTTTCATTTGCATAAATCTTAACTATTTTTTCCTTCTAATAAGTGCTTTGTTGATGAGAAACTTATACTGTTGATCGGAGAGGCAGGACAGACGACGGTCGCCTTGAACTCCGCCGTCGTGAAGGGGTGCCGCTTGGGTTAAAGGAGTTCCACGTGAAGAAAATTGCTTACAAATGTTTTTTTTTCATCACAGTTTAAAAGTTAAAGGACTCAGTGACATGAAATTTGATAAAATTAAGGGTTAAGGAGCGTCCAGACAATTAACTATTAAGTGAACCCAAGACAACAAACTTTTAAAAAGAAAGCACTGTAAAGACAATGCCGTTAAAAAAAAGTTAACGCCCGTTAGCAAAAAGTTAACGTCCAGTTATCTAAGGAAATGCCCAACACAACAAACTATTATTCCAAGAAAGCGCCCACCACAAAATTCTAAATTTTACTAAATTAAATAATTTTTTTCAATTGTCATTATTCAAAACTACTTTTGTATAAATATCTATGGACAAAAATTATTCATTCTTCAATTTTGTCAAAATTATAATTTGCTAAAATAAACAAAAGTTTTGATTAAAAATATAATTATATGATTTAAATAAAAATCAAGGTGTTTTATAGTTTATTATATATGTTAAAAAAAATATATGATTTATTTTTATTTTAGAAGAAATTTATATGAGTTAAAAAATTCATTTAATGTTAATAAAATTTAAAAAATCTAAAAAATATGTTGACAAAATTGAAGAATGAGTAATTTTTATCCATAGATATTTATACAAATAGTTTTGAATAATGACAATTGAGAAAAAAAATATTTAATTTAGTAAAAACCCAAGGTGTTTTATAATTTATTATATATGTTTAAAAAAAAATATGATTTATTTGTATTTTAGAAGAAATTTATGTGAGTTAAAAAATTCATTTAATGTTAATAAAATTTAAAAAATCTAAAAAATTTGTTGACAAAATTGAAAAATGAGTCATTTTTGTCTATAGATATTTATACAAGTAGTTTTGAATAATGTTGAGAAAAAAATTATTTAATTTAGTAACATTTGAAATTTGATAAAATTAAATCATTAGTTTAACTTCTAGGCGCTCCTTTTTAATAGTTTGTTGTCAAGGCCCACTAAATAGTTTCCTTAACCCTAAAATTAAATCATTAGTTTAACTTCTAGAAGAATGTCTTTATTGTATAATAGAAGTCAATTAAAGAGTAATTAATACTTATTTAATTTGTCAATTTGGCTCATGTAATTAATGATTGTATGCAACTTTTTGTGTTTTTCTCTCATTCAAGTTAAGATATACTCCCTGCAGTCTTTTTTTATAAGTAAAAAATTTCAAAACATACAAATCAGCAAGAAGTTAAAATTAGTTAAAAAATAATAAATGTATCAGAAATGTAATTAGTTTTTCAAATATATCCCTATTTAGAGTGAGAGTATATGAGAGAGAATGTGTGGTGCATGTGTGAACATTATTGTAAAGCCAGCAAGGTTGTCAAACTCGCAAGTTTAAGTAAACTCGTGACAATGATGTAAACTCGTATCGTGAACTCAAATTGTAACCTTGTAAAAGTTTAATTTTATCATTAAATGTATATTAATAGTGTATAATGAAATAATTAAGATATAAAAAATGGCAACAATTTGATTTAAAAACATGTTAAATCCAAATAACTAAAATTAAATATATCGACATTCATAACTTATCATATTTAACAAAGAAATTTTTATAAATTCATATATAAATCCACTGAGTATAACCGAATCGAAAAAGTTAACACAAGTTTAATAGTGAGTGAACATGGTTTTTAAAAGTTAGAAATGTAAAAACGGTAATCTTGGTGTATAAACTCGTGAGTTTAACCGAGTTTACAGCTGGTATAAGTTTACCAACGATTCAACTTGATTTAGTAAAGTAGAAACATAAAAACGATAAACTTGAAAAGTCAACTTAAGAGTTTGACAATGATATATAAAGGTATGTAATTTCAATTTTCAAACACAAAAAACAATGTTGTTTATATTAAGGACTATCATATGAGAGAGATTATTGCTTATAAAAAGGTCCAGAGGGATATTTAATAAGGTAACTATCATTTCTTGGTTCTAATGAATTAGTTAAAGTGACTTATATTGTGGATCAAAAGGAGTATATTTTTTATAAGGGTTAAGTAGCAATTTTGTCTCGGAAGTATATGCCTAGGAGCAATGTTGCCCTAGAAGTTTTTTTGGGCTCAATGTTGCCCCGGAACTCTAAAAACGTAGCAATGTTGCCTTCTACTAATGGTGAGACTAACAGATGTCTACCACATAGGATTAGTTGACATGTAGACATCAACTTGGATAGCCACGTTGGCACACTTTAGTGTGATAACATCACATTCGAGTGTACACTCGAGTGTGAGGGTATCACACTCAAGTGTGATGTATGGTAAAATAATATGCTAAGTTAAATTTCTTGACACCTTTGCCCCTTCCCAACAAAACCCGATTTGCTCTTCATTCAAACAACACGGTCACATAATTGGAGGTTAGCATAGCAAAAGAGACGGTGGAGCATAGCAAACCTCACGACAGAGGTTCGAGCACATCTCTGGCGAGAACAAAGGAGGTTAGCAATGGAGGTTCTACCATAAACTTCAAAATTTCTCACTTTCATGCTTTTGATTTGGGGCTTCTTCATCGTCGCTCATTTTTAGGCATGAAACTGGACTAACTCATTGACAAGGTGTGTGGATCTCTTGCTCGTGACGGTAAGATGAGAGGCAAAAATCCTAAAGTTGCAATGTAAGACAACAAGAAGAAGCAATGGAGCGGTGCCTACAAGAGGATGCAATAACTTCACCGCTTTGCCGTTGCCGGCAGCGATTCTGGCAAGAAGAGGGGACCAAACTCATCGAAAGAGAGATCCTTCAGTGATGATTTTTCTAAATTTTTTGGGGATGTACTATAAGTTATTGGTTAAAGTTTTCATCTTGCTCATGTGAACCCATTCCTATTTTTGGTGCTTTTGATGTTCTACGCCTACAAGAAGGAGATGTTCTTCCTTTTATTTACCACAACACATACACTAGAGTGTGAAGATGGCACACTCTAGTGTGGCATCTATCAACTCCAGTGATATTTTTGTTAGACCTGGCTGTCACCCAAGAGGGATGGTGAATTGGGTGTCTGATAAAACTTTAGGAACTTTGAAAATCTTTTCGCAACTTACTGAAAGTAGTTTATACGACAGTAATGATTATAAAGAAATAAACCATCATTCAAATATGTATGCTGGGAATATAAGAGATAAGGGAAGAGAATATGCAAACAGAGATTTATACTGGTTCGGCCAATCCTTGACCTACGTCCAGTCGCCAAGCTTCACTTGAGATTTTCAATCCACTATCTTCTTTTAACTTGATTACACGCTCTGTACTTGAAGTAATCCTCTCACTAGGATTCACTCCCCCTTACAAGCTGTAATCAATACGCCCACTTGATTACACACTCTGTACTCGAAGTAATCCTTTCACTAGGATTCACTCCCCTTACAAGCTGTAATCAATACAATGGGTTTCCCACTCAAGATCACTCAATCTTGAGAAAACTCTCGGATAGAATGTTTACAGATAAATCTTCTCTCTCAGAAGTGACTGTATAAACACTGAAGTACAATAATCAATCATCTCACTCTCTACTGTAAACTATATAAACATTGAGAAACAGAGTGTATGAGATAAATGTTGGATTTAGAATATCAGCATTTCGACAGTGCAAGCTCGTATCTCTGTTTTTCCATTTTGAATCCTTCTCCTTTATAGTTAATGGAGAGCATTCAACCGTTGAGCAATTCTTCCCGTTCAGGATACGATCGTTGAATGTCCATTGGAAGTAGCCGTTGAGTCACTTCGAAAATGTCCGTTAGAATTGAAGCGTGAAGTGTATGTAAATCATCGTCAGTGTTTTTGGTCTTTGCAAGCATTTTTCATTCCTTTTGTTTTGTCCGTTGAGAGATAGCAATTAATGCGCAGGCGGAATATCAATAAATGCTTTACATCGATCAGAGAAATGGTTACGGAGGATATCACTGGTTTTGGCAACTGCATTTAATTCTTCTCTGACACACAATTGCTTTATACAAATTTGTTGTTAATCCATAATAAAATCATCTGAAACTCATTAGCAAACTGATTAAAAGCAATTAGCAATAGTAATGAGTAATGATATATAGAAATGAAATCACTCACGATGATTTAGGATTTACGAAAACGGTGAATTTCAAAATAGTGGATGATCATGCTCGAGCATGACTGTATGTATGCTCGGGCAACGATAGATGCGATATTCTTGAAAGAATAGAAATCACCCTATGCTCGAGCAACTAACTAGGCTTGCTCGGGCAAGCTTCTCTTGTTGTCTTTTGAGAAATAGTTTTTATCGCTGATGCTTGAGCAGGAAAATCTTCATGCTTGGGCAAGAGATGAACAGAGGCGAAGAATTACACATTCAGTGATGCTGCTCGGGCACCCTTTTACCTCTGCTCGAGCATGATAATCGAGCATGCCTTTTAATCTACTCGGGCATGACTTTTCAATTTTCACATTTTCGCTTCTACTCGATGATGCTCGGGCATGCCAAATACTCTGCTTGAGCATGGCTCTCCAATGTGCACCTCTTCGCTCTGAACTCGATGATGCTCGAGCATCACATATATGCTACTCGAGTATACTTCTATCTTTGAGGCTTTTGATCATACATGAATAAGCATTATACTCTCCAATACAAAGCTCAACTTCCAAAATGTAGAGACTTTAAAAAAATAAGGGTATTGGTAGCACAATAACCAATTTCCGGTAAGCGTAACATCTTCGATATAGCTCCAGTTTTGGTAAACCACTCATTCTTAGAAATATCTTTAATTTTTATTTCCAATGCAAGAACAATCAACTCCAAACTCGTTGTATTTCGTCCATTATCATCAGATGAATGAATGTTGTTCTTGACCAGTGTTTTTTGCAACATTCTGAACAGACTGTCAACTTCAAAACATTATATCTCCTTCAATTGATATTTTTTTTCATGATATTTATTTTTTTGGAAAGGTATGTGAGTCTATTTTCATATGCCACCAATTTCAGCTCAATCGGATGTGTCGTTTGTGAGATACGCTCAAAATACCGAAGCTGGGTCTGGATTGTGATATTGATTTTTGTTGCAACTTCCACAATTCATATCTCCTTGATCTAAACTCCTTTGGACTTGAATTTTATATCAAAATGACGCATTTGGAGTCTAGTTTCATAAAAAATTGGTTTCACCTTAATCGGACTTCTGGTTGGAGATATATTGTCGAATTACCAGAGGTCGCCTGAAAGAGAGCTTAACAGAGTAGCTGAAAAACCGTTGTTGCTCGAGCATTAGATTTGCTCTGCTCGAGCAAGGCATTTTTTCATGCTCGAGCATGACACTATTCATGCGAGAAAAAAGGTTGAAACTACAGCAAAGTCATTTAGCAAACTACTATTCATCCGGAAGCTTGAACTTGCTTATTTTAACTCTGAATTGAGTCGTTCCAACTTCTGTTTGATCATAGAGACTTGAATATTGATATTCCCATAATATTTAACAAGTTCTTCTTTCTTCAATATTTCCTCTTCTTCTTCAACTTAACATTTTCTCCAATTTCTTCTTTTTGAAATCTCTTATCTCCTTCTTGTTCTATAATTCAACTTAGACTAATCTACATTAATTATAGTAGTTAGTCAATGTAGGAGATAAATATATTATACAAACTTTTTTCTCTTAAGAATGACATCTATATAAGACATCATCAAAACTAATTATATCCAACAATTTTTTCTTCTCTCAATTGCCTAAACACCATGACAACACTTAAGTGTGTAAATGCCACACTGGAGTGTATACTCAAGTGTGCCATCTTCATACTTGAGGAAACGTTATACAAATGATAATCATTGGTGTTCTTTGTTCAAGAAAAACATACAAAATGGCATAATAAGTTCTCATTCATAATCATAAATGTTATACAAATGATAAAAGACACAAACTTACAACACCAACTATATAATATGAGATAATATAAAATGCTCACTCACTCTCCCCCTTTGTCATTGTCATGAGAGGTTGAAGTGGAGAAAGATGTGGGTTTTAAAGTAGGATCTGGATCAAGTAAGGCTGCAGCGGATTGAGGAAAAGGAGTAGGGACGGTGTCGGGTATATTGGTGGTTTCAGCTGGTGCAGAAACTGGAGGGGGTTCAGTGATATGTGTGGATCCACAAGGTGAAGGTACAAAAGTCTCATAAGGTGGGAATCCCAAATGATCCATATTCTTCTCAAGTTGGCTGATTCTCTTTTCATGCTCATCCTGTTGTTCAAAGATTACATGGAAGTTGTGATCAATGTGACTAAGCAAGGTCTTTAGTGTGTCCTCCAAGGTAGTCACCAATTTGTCATTGGCCGCCTCCATTCTATTTAGAAAAACCTCATTTGCCTTAAGAATAGACTCGTTGGATCATAGAATGGACGCATTCAATCTTAGCACTATATGAACAGCCTTCTTTAAAGCATTGTAGATGTAAGACTGTAAGGAGGCCCCAAAGAATGAGGAGAATGACCAAAGGAAAAGGGTATACTGCTTGGGTGGATTGGGCCTCATTTACCACCTTTGGCAACAAAGTCATCTTCTTAGCTACTTTCATCTTCGACGGGCCCGAACCCTCGCCAAAAGAGATTTGCATTATGTGCATAAGATCTTTACCAAACATCGTAGGCTTCACTGGTTTCTCTTCATCAATAAGATACCACACGTTGTGAGCCAACAAAATTAAGGAAACCACATTGGGAAATGGAATAGTGGATGTCATTTTAGAGTTACAAAGAATTTTTTTTATCTCCTCCAGTACCCATTGACCAACATTCCAAGGCTCCTGAGATATGATCGAAGCAAAGAAACGATAGTCTCGTGACGTGAAATAGGTAAAATTGTTACCCTTCTGCACCATTTTCCTTATATAAATAAACCATATCACCTGGAATGTATTGCACATAAAACCAGGTTCGAAATTGAGCTTTCCCACAAGTTCACATGGCTTGAGTATAGAGAAAAAGTCTACATCAAATAGGAGCTACATAGGCGTAGTCGGAACATTTGTAATCCCTAAAGTGTTGTTCAAGGAGTCGGCAGTGATTTCGATCTTCTTTCTCCTCACTTCTGTCACAAGAATCTCTTCGATAAAGTTACCCTCCACATTAGTCCAATTTGCATGTACCATGTTGAAATAAAAAAATTTCACCACCGTAGGACAATATACTGTTTTTATACTCAACAAAGGCTCATATTGCTTCAGCCACAGTGACAAGTCAACATTGCACTCAGAGTTCAATTTACCCATATCAACATACACAATGGGGCAAAATTTCCTTTCACCGTAATAAAATTTAAAAGACTTTTGATCAGATATATGAATTGGAGCAGTGATCATACTCGGTTTAGGCAAGGGTTGCGTCTCCGATACTTGCTCTCCTTTGGGTTGGCCGCCGTCTTGGCCTTCTTCGATGCCTGTGTTAGTTCTCTATGTGTTTTGATGATAACTGACAATTGTAAACACAAGTTGAAGTTTGTCTTTGGTAAGTTGAAAAATTACTGTCAAAGGAAAACTCGAGTTTTGGTTTCAAAACTCGAGTATTGACTTGACAGAGAGTAGCTCAATTTTATTAAACTAAGCAAAACTCAAGTTTCCATTGGAAACTCGAGTATTGAACTTACAGAGAGCACTCCAAGTTTTTCACCCTGAGCCAAACTCAAGTATCGGTTTGCATACTCGAGTTTGCATCATACAGAGACTCTTCAATATTTCCTGAAGAAGTCAAAACTCAAGTATCTATTTGGAAACTCAAGTTTTGGTCATACAGAGAGTCACCAAAGTTTTCAACTTGAGAAAACTCGAGTATGGGTTTGGAAACTCGAGTATTGGATTGACTGAAAGTTTTCAAGTTTTACACATGTTTTGAAAACTCAAGTATCTATTTGGAAACTCAAGTTTTGGTCATACAGAGAGTCACCAAAGTTTTTCAACTTGAGAAAACTCGAGTATCGGATTGACAGAAAGTTTTCAAGTTTTACACATGTTTTGAAAACTCAAGTATTAAAATGGAAACTCAAGTTTTCACTTTGACATAGACTTTCAAAGGTTTTCATCTTTAAATGAAAACTCGAGTTTAGCTATGGAAACTCGAGTTTTGTCTAGGTAGAATGCATCACTATTTCTCAATGGTTTCAAAACTCCAGTTTACTTTGGATACTCGAGTATTGAGGTTTTGGACTTAAACTTATTTTCATATCAAAAGTCCAAAACTCGAGTTTGGGTTTGGAAACTCGAGTTTTGTTCCTATTTAAAGATATGGTCCAAAGCTTAAATCACGATGTTCCTCTCTGGAAGAAGGAAACTCAAGTTTGATTATGGATACTCAAGTATTGATCTTAGTGCACAGTGACAAACTCGAGTATTGAAGAACAAACTCGAGTATGAGTCGCAGAGTTTGAAAATCAAATCTAACGAATTTGTGAAACCTTCTTGTTTGATCTTAATACTTCCTATGATCTCTCATTAATATTCCTAGCTATGTTTAACCACTTTGTTAGTGAGTTTCATATTATTTAGAGGATATTAATTGAGGATTTGAGCAAAAGCAAAAGTGATGTCAGAACAATAAATGCAAAGTCTAGAAACTTGCATCCTTTTGAGCCATCATTCTCTACACGTTGCAAAAGGATTAATGTCTGCTTTCCCTAAGCAGTAGCTGCTCTTCCAACGGATCTATTACAAGGGAAGTCAACACTAATCCTCCGAACAAAAGCAATTAAGCGAAGAGTAGAGAGAAAAGACACCAAAGTGCCTCCAATGACTAGATTAGTGCACCAACGGTTATAATGGAGTTAGCAACGGTTATTTAATGCTCTCTTAGTATAAATAGAGCAGCATTCAATTCTTCTCAACAATACATCTGCTGAAAATGAATTGCATTCAAGTTTGCCAACTACTCTTTCAGTTTTCACTTGTAAAGTATCTTTTGATACATTGATCTTCAGTGTTTATATTTATCCACTCTTAGAGAGAGTTCATTTATTGTGAATCATTTCATTGTAAGAATCTCAATTTAGGGGACTTGGAGATTGAGATATTGATTGCAACTTGTAAGGGGGAGTAAGTTCTAGTGAGAGAATTACTCTTGAGTTACAGAGTGTGTAATCAATCGAGATAGTGAAATCCCGAGTGTGCGGGAATTTGGACGTAGGTCAAGAGATTGGACTGAACCAGTATAAGTTTCTTGTGTCTTGCTATTCTTCCTTATACTCTGTCTCGCTCTATTTTAGTGTTCGAAAACAAAGCAATTTCAAAAGAATTTTAAAATCCCCAATTCACCCCCTCTTGGTGATTAAGCTCCACTTTTAGCCTGTGGAGGTGATTCATCTTCCTGCAGACCCTTTGTTCTCGGCATTGAACTCTAAACTGACATAACCAATATACAAAAATAACCATCAACATAAATAACCAAGTGTGATGTAAAAAAGATGAAACCCAATTGAAAGGTACATGTTTTCCATTTGAATCACAAATGTCTGCAGTTGCTAAAGAGGCCATATTTCTAATGCAACACACTACAAATCACACAAGCAGGCAAACATGCATTCATATGGTTTCTAGTTCTGAATGACAAAATTTCAAATTTATATATAAAACATACAAGACTTCGTTTGGACAATAAGGTGAAAACAAGCAATTCAAGTTCAATTTTTTTCATGTGTAACGCTCCAAGACTATTTTATAGGGAAAAATTACGGTTAAAATTCATTAACTCATAACCACTTGAGCAGAATAAGTAACTAAACAGGTCAAATATGGTGTAGACATAAAAAGAAGGTTAGAATAAATCAAAAAACCAAAGAAAAACAAAAACAAAAGTGAAAAGGTTAGCGCCATTCAGTTTGAAACTTGGCAAACTTAAGCTAATTGCAAAGTTGATGAAGTCAAAAAAGTGGGAGCAAGAAAATAAAATTGAAAGTATCCCTTACTAAAGAAGCACATGCAATGAAATCAAGCAAAAATCATAAATTAAAGAAAAAAATTAAGACTAGAAACCTTGTAAAAGGAGAGATTATCCTTGGGCTCAGGTGTGAGGTCTTTGACTCTGTGGATGGCAATTTCAGAAGAATGGTCAAGATTACTGAAGATCCTAAAGCCGTGAACGTCGCCGACGATCCTGAAGGCGTGAATGTCGCTAATGATCCTGAAGCCACCTAAGATCGACCGATTTCGAGAACACAAGTTCGAGTTGGTGTTTATTGGGATGGAGTGGGGCTTGGGGTTTTAATGGAGAAAATAGAGATTAGTTATGTGCGTCCTTGTGTCTACGGTTTTTGGCATTTGGGGGTATATAAAATGATGGCACTGGAGTGCCACTCAAGTGTATACTCTAATAAAAAAAATTTTTTTTTTTAAAAAAAAAAAAAAAAAAGTTGTCATTTTCTTTTCTATTTATATGATTGTTTTATTTTATTTCTCAAATTACTTATATTCTAATAAATTATATAAAAAAAAAAAGTGTCATTTTATTTTCTATTTATTTTTTAAAATTTCATTTCTCAAATTACATTAATATTCTAATAAAGTATTAAAAAAAAAGGTGTCATTTTCTCTTCTATTTATTTGTTTTTATATTTCGTTTCTCAAATTACTTTAATATTCTAATAAAGTATTAGAAAAAAGGTGTCATTTTATTTTCTATTTATCTGATTTTTTTATTTCTCAAATTACTTTAATATTCTAATAAAGTATTAAAAAAAAAAGATGTCATTTTATTTTATACTTCAAGATTCAATATTGCAAATGATTATTAATTGAAATAAATAATCATCTTATTATTATTGAAATTAATAATTAAATAATAAATATTCAAAACTCATAAAAAAAAGTTACACTGAAAAACGAAATTTAAAGATAGACATTAAATTATTTCCACAAAAAATTTATACATGGAATTAAATTGACACGAACACAATTGTGCACACTTGAGTGTACACTCGAGTGTGAGGTTTTCACACTAAGTGTGTGCTAATTTTATGACGAAACCACACGCAATTTTGTGGACACTTGAGGGTGAAAAGCTCACACTTGAGTGCACACTCGAGTGTGAGAATTTTTTTTTTTTTTTGTGAACTTACTTTTAAGATTGAATGTTTAAAAAGTTCGGTCTAAAAAGTCTATTTTTAGGACCGATAAGTGTGACTTTTAAGATCGCCTATATTTGAGATCGGTCCCAGATCCGGTCTTAAGAGGCGTTTTTTGTCCGGTCTAAAAAGCCTATTTTGTACTAGTATGTGTAGTATTTATGCCAAATTATTAAGAAATGACATGATTAGTAAGAGTGATCAAACTTATTAAGGATGATCACATATAATGAATTGTAACCTCTAATCATGATGGAATTGGTTTCACACGACATTTTCCTCATTGAGGTAAATATGAAACATAATGAATTTCTGAAATTTTCAATGGGTCAAGCTTGAAATAAGAATTATCAATATTATGGACTCTATCAATTATTAGGAAAAGTATCCTAAAACAAACAAGCGATACTTCAAATTGATAGATGGTGCTCTTAATTATTATTTAACTTCGATTTACAACAGGTTGGGTTAAGACCAACAATAATTCAAATTTGGCAATTGCTACCGACTATATATCATGTACTTCAAGTAATCTGACTAAAACATAAATATTGAGGTTAACCCTAAATTCCAACAAAGGCACTAATTCATGATAAATATGTGAGATCTTAAGGTAGACAACAACATATGGATATTTGTAAAGTTGTTGGAGTACAACATTGAGCTATAGAAAGAAAGTTATTTGCTGAAAGTTTTATATCAAGAAGGAATTAATATAGTGAGGTACTTCCTCCTATGATAATGTGTAGATCCTTCAATATCTTCATGATGTTTAATGCCCATTTTGAGTTGGAATATTATTGGCATCTTTCCATTATAGACATAAGGAGAGATGTATGTGAATTAAAAAAAAAAAAGGGTCAAATAAATTCTTATGGGAATTTAGTTAGCAAAACTTAGCAACTGTCATCACAAGTATGTCTCACATTAGTGATAAATAAGGTGTTATGATGCAATCACATACATGATGAGGCTGAAAGCATCAATGTCCTGTTTATATCACTAGATTAGTGGGAGTTAAGTCATCTAAATTGAACAAAATGATGATTCACTAGTTGCTTGCGAATTTTGACATAAGATGTGTCACACCTAACTAAATCACCATTGTTCAAGTTTGTGATATGAGTAGGTTAAATGTAGTATTCTTTTATAATATATAAAGAGACTATTCTCAAAGTACTTGAGAATGTCACAAGTAACCTATGGTCATAGGTATATGAACATTTATGGATAGATGGTGGTTGTTGTATATAACATCTATTGTGAGAATATGATTTAGTTGTCTATATGTCTCTAATATCATTGTATTTCGATCCTTCCAATTCAATTTCCTAGGTGTAGGCTTGCTTCGTACACACAAATAGGCAATCCTATTGCAAGGGAACTTTGGGAGGATTATCAAGCATATTCTTGCTTGAATAATAATTGAAAAGCTGCAGGTCATAAATACAAAATGTACATTAAGTCTCATCATGCTCTACATATAGGAGAATGATTATCTTCATTTAGTTTAACATGATGTCTTAACTATAAAAATAGTTAACATTATGATGCATCTTTATGTTTACTGAACAAATTGCATGATGGAGGAGTACAAGATTGCTAAGTAGTCACTTATTACTTAATTCCACAATGAATTACTCAATATAATCATTCTTGGAGGCAAGTTAAAAGATTTCCAGTTAAAGACTTTCATCATGTGGTTTTAAATTAACTTAAACCCATTAAGGGTGTTGTGTAACCATAAAGTCAATAGGTCATAAACACATAAAGTATAGATCCTTTAATGAATTGCACGCATTTAGATAAATTAAAGGGATCAAATGCCTTATTTGTGAGATGGATCACATTAAGTGATCAAGACGAGGTATTGTGAAATGATGAAATTTAAGTTAGAGTTTGTTGTCTCAAATTGATATTTAGTTATCAAGATTGACAAACATTCAAGTATTCCCAATAAATATTTAAGGTTTATTCTTTAAGTTTTAACCCATTAAGTAAGGGTGCTGCTGCGTAATACATGGAAAATAATACTCGACTTAAGAGGACATATTGCCATGATTCTTGCAGTGTAGACTCAATTAATTTGGATAAGGCAACTGACATATAGTTACAAGCCAAGTGGGAGAATGTAAGATTTTATTAATATATTATAATTATTATTAGTCATTATTTACTTAATTAATTAAAATATCCTAAGTGTGCCATGTAAGTTAGATCCAGGCTTAATTCAAGATTAGGGTTGTTGGCTAATGGCTATTAATGTAATACCTCTTATGGTGGGATAACATATTTTTGAGTTTACGGCCGATTGATACAAGTGTTAGAAAACCTAGATTTCTCACATGAGGTTCCCTGTTTAGCGACGGCTCTTAACCCGGTTGCTATCGATGTGCCTCACAACCAGTCAGAAAGAGACCTAACAATTGTCTTCCATGTTCACTTTCTTTTGCAGCTCTCTTTCATTAGGATTTGCGAGTTCTCTCTCACCAAAGCTTAGCAATGGTGAGAGATAATTCTTATAAGTCTTCCACTATTGATATAAGAAAATTCATATACTATAATTTATGACTTATTTTGTATTCCATGAATTTTGTCCTACACAAGTTGTACGTAATAAAAGATAAAAATAGCATCCCCATTGAGTATATTTTGTACGTTTGATCGCTCCAAGGCATACACTACCTACCTTGTCATTCTGTGTTGATTGAAGGAGTCTCACCTGAGTGGTTTGGGCCTTCTAGTGGTGTCTATTCGAGGAGGGAAAGGAATTTAGAGAAGGGAAAGAAAGGAAAGAAAAGATTTTGAGGGATGAGGAAACATGGCTTGAGGGAAAAAGAGTTGTTTGGTAGGAAGAAAATAAAAAGGTAATAGTTGGAAAAAATCGGAAATACCTATTTTACCCTAAAAGTAATTAATTCAAAATGAAAAGGAAAAATGTATATATATTTGTTCATAATTTGAATTTGATATGAATTTTCTTGCATTAAATTAGAATTTCATGATGAAGCATTTATTTCACAAAAGGGAAAAAAATCAAATTTATGGGTTACATTCGATTTTTATGACGAAGCACTTATTTCACACCCAAAAAAAATAAAAAATCTAAAATATTCTCTTATCAAATTCGAATTTGTTGCATAAATTCGAATGTAATTCTATTTTCTTGCCTTATAGAAAATAAATGTTTTATAAGGGTTAAATATATCCGAAAGCTTCACTGTTCATAGACGGAACTTTGGTTCCAACATGGAATATTATCTTCCCACCTTTAAGAGAAGATTGGGGGCCCGGGTGAGCCCAAGAATTTGAGTTTTCAGAAAGATTGGACGTTAAAAGAATAAAAGTGTTCTAAACAGAAGAACTTAGTTATATTCCCTCCCGTTCCTATCTGTTCCATGTACCAAACGGGCCCTAGTAGAAATATAATGTATAGATCGGGAGAGAAAAGTGAAGAGTGAAAGTTTCTACATAAGTGTTAAAAAAAAAAAAAAAAAAAAAGGTCGTGGAATTACTGGTTGCACGTAAGTTCTTATACTTTGCTTAGGAGATTATACGAATTCAGTTCCTAGTTTACGTGCTATTTACTTTCCTATGCTATATGTTGGTACATACATTTTATCATCCGAATCCACTTTTTATAACTTCTGGCTAATTCTAGGTTCCAAGCTAAATTGGTCAGTATAAGTGAAACAACAACTTTTCTGTGTTACTAACTTACTATAACCCAATTATCTAGTTTTCTATACATACATACACACATACATACATATATTATATTATGTTGTCTTCATGTTTGTTTTCTATTAACCATGCATATAGTAATTATCATCTCCTAGTGTTCTTTTGTTGGTTGACTCAACTTGCTGTGGTTGTATATAGGGGGAATATGAGGTACTAAGAAGAACTTAATTATCAAGAAGTCCAAATAACAATTGACGAGTATGCAATGACAAGTTCAAATGTAAGAAATGACAATACTTATGAGATTTCTTGATAATTAAGTCATTTAATTTCTTGATAATTAATATCACTCAAATCCCTTTATTTTAGCATTAATAACTTCCAAATATATCAAAATATATCTCAAATTTATCTAAAAATACAGAGTCATCACCCCTATATCTAATCTTAAGAATAAAAAGCAATATTTCTAGAAAATCTATTCATATATTCTTATTTTGTAGATGTATAATATAATATCTTGAAGGCATGGGGTTTTAACTGTGATTTCCTCCAAAAGACCAATAGAAGAAAAAGGCTTGTGACGAATATACTTGTAGAGACGGGGTCCTAGATCCTAATTTGCACACAAGATTAAAAGAGCTGATTAGATGGGATCCTAAACTGTAATTTTCACTGAAATTCAAAAGCATCAAAAGATATGAAATAGAGGATATATCAAATCAAGATATACCCCCTCCCGTCCTAATTATAGGAACAAATTTTGGAGTTGGTTTTGATCCTAATTATAAAAACAAGTTTTAACTTTTGTCAATTTTTTCCTATAATACCCTTATTTATACTTTGTCAGTAATAATTAAAGAAAATAATAATTTAATAATACACTTATATATTTTATAAAGTAAATAATGTTTACAACTCATTAATGCTATATACACCTCACTTATACTTTTTTTAAAAAAAAATTAAAAAAAAAAACATGATTTGTTATTACGTATATTTGTGCTTGCGTAGTAAATAGTAATATAACATGATTTCTTATTACGTAATATAATGATGAAGTTTGAAAGATTTGTTTTTAAAAATGTATCACAATTTAATGGAAAGATGATGAATTAACCAAGAAAAAAAAAATTATATATATATATATATTTTGAAAGTTTTTAGTATTAAATTTCAAAAACAAAAAACTATATACTCTCTCCGGTCCTAATTATAGGAATACATTTTGAAGTTGGTCTTAGTCCTAAATTATAGGACCAAGCTTAATTTTTTATCAATTTCTTCCTAAAATAATTGATACTTTCTCAATCTTAATTTTTTATCAATTTCTTCCTAAAAGTTTCTAGCTTACAAAATCGTGTTAACTTATTCTTAAACTCGTTAATTTTTTTGATTGATCAATGGCTTTATATAGATTTTTTTATTAAATATGATAAATAATATATGTTGATGGATTTAATTTCAATTATTTGGATTTAAAATATATTTAAATCAAACTATTGTCATTTTTATATTTTAATTATTTAATTACTTTCTCAATAATAATTAAACTTAAGAATAATTTAACCTATACATTATATAAAGTAAGTAATTCTTACAACTCATTAATGTTATATACACCTCAATTATACTTTTTTTTAACAAAATAATTTGGAGCAACTTTTGTTATGTTTTTTTGATATCACCCTTCCTAATATTTCCTCCACAATAATTAATTTAAAAACTCGCTTATATTATATCAAGTGAGAGATTCTACTTTCTTTTTATTTTTTAAATAAAATAATTTTAATGTTTCTTTAAAAATATTTTCCTGTCCAAAGAGATTGATTTTTGGTAGTCAATTAGGATTGTTTGGAGGTGGGAGATGAACGAAGAAAATAACGAGTTGAGTTGAAGCGCATATATTAAAAATCCTAATTTTAATGAGCAATAATTTATTTGTCTAGACAGCCCATAAATTTTGGGCTCCAAAGACAGAATGAAGCGCATGGGGGAGAGACATGTTACAGATGTGGTTCCTCCTTATAATTATCATTAAATTTTAAGGGTATTTTAGGAAAATAAATATAATTAACTAATTTAACCTATAATTAGAACCTAGGATGGAGTAATATATTATTATATAAATATATCCTTAATCTCTTCAGGGGATTTATATCAGAGAGTCCCCGATCACTCTTGACATACAATCACCACTTTAAAGTTTAAGTATTAATAAGGCTGGAGTTCATTCCTTTTCTTGATTTTTTATTATCTTGTATAATTAGGATTTTAGAACACTTGTTATTATCTTGTCATTATTTAGTGAAGGAGTGGATAATATATTATTATATAAATATATCAAAGAATCTTACACCAAGAAGAAGCTTCGGCTATAAATAGAGGCTCTATAGGGGATTTATATCAGAGAGTCCCCTATCACTCTTGACATACAATCACCACTTTGAGAAGGAATAAGTTTAAGTATTAATAAGGCTGGAGTTCATTCCTTTTCTTGATTTTTTATTATCTTGTCATTATTACTAGGATTTTAGAACACTTGTTATTATCTTGTCATTATTTAGTGAAGGAGTGGATATATATAGTGTTCCATCCCCTCTTGTAAATAAAAGGTAAATCCGGTAACAATCATATATGAACCATTGAGAGAACGGCGTCTAGTTCTACTCTCCAGAGAGTGACTTGGTTCTGAGACATCATAGTAGATAATAGCCTGGAATTTGGCAGTGCGGCAGTAACTCTCGGCACCTTGGACCCCAAACGGCACCGGCTGCATTTTTTCCCCTGCCGAGCTTTTCCACGGCTCCACCGCCACCGCTCGTCCAAACAGGCTCATTATTCACCCCAAGCCTTCGTTTCTCCCAAAAAGTTTCGCACTATTGTGCTTCATCCTCGGCTCGCTATCCTGAGCCAACGACCCATCGTTGTCCTTGCTTGCCGCCATCGAGCTTGTAGCTAAGGTTTCTAAGATTTGAAGTTCAGACAGGTAGGAGAAGAAGATGGGAGAAAGAAAGGTGTTGAATAAGTATTATCCCCCAGATTTCGACCCCTCCAAGTTGCCAAGGAATCGAAGACCCAAGAATGAGCAGATTAAGGTTCGCATGATGCTTCCCATGAGCATTAGGTGCAATACTTGTGGAAATTACATCTATAAGGGCACCAAATTTAACTCACGGAAGGAAGACGTTATCGGCGAGGTTAGTTTTTCTATCCCAATTTTTAATTTCTTTGTTTTCCTTGGGAATTTTATCCCTTTTTTTGGTTAATTTTATTTGCATTTTATCTCTTCTGCTTGCTGAACTATCTGTTCCTTGTTGCTGGTTAATTTGAATTTTTCATTTTTGAAAAAAATCATTATTCTTTGCTTGTCGTACCTCTGTAATCTTGAAAGTTATAGAAAGAGAGAAGGGAAGGGAGGAACAGAGGGTCCGAGAGAGAATAGAAGAACATAGGACAAGACGAAACTGAATAGTACTATTGCTTATTCACAAGAAACATTACTCATCTGATTATTCTACCTTGGGTTTTTATATAGGCATAGGAATAGGCTTTGATAACAGTTAGTATTCCCCCAACTAACTGACAACTCTAACCAACAAATCAAGTCAAGATTACAATCATATAACACTTTCAATTATGATGGCCTGTAGTTCTGAGCTTATTATTTTATCTTTTTGCAGACGTATCTGGGCATTCAATTATTCAGGTTTTATTTTAAATGCACCAAATGCTCAGCTGAGCTTACCATGAAGACTGATCCGCAAAATTCAGATTACATTGTCGAATCTGGAGCAACAAGAAATTTTGAACCTTGGCGTGCAGAGGATGAGGAAGATGAAAAAATGAAACAGAAGAGGGAGGCTGATGAAATGGGAGATGCTATGAAATCCTTAGAAAATAGAACCTTGGATTCTAAAAGGGAGATGGACATTCTTGCTGCTCTTGATGAAATGAAGTCAATGAAGGTACTACTACTTGCATATGCTCCATCTTGTCTTGTCACTGTGATCTTTATCTGTTTATTATTGCCTGTGCATGAATTTGAGATAAGTTTGTGGTCATCACTAATATTTGCGTCTCTGCTTTTACAGTCAAGGCATGCAACTGTATCCGTTGATGCAATGCTGGAGGCTCTGCAACGCACAGCAGCTGGCAAGGTATGATAAGACTTGCAATTCACATTATATGAGCCTATTGCATGTTTTCTATGTAGCCTCTTTCATAAAAGGTATCATTATAAAGCAATGAGCTATAATATTTTGAATTAGTGTAAGCAACTGATTGAAATGTTAGCACAGAAAAAAGAATAGTAGAAGAAATAAGATTCCGTAATTAACTTTTCCAGATTTTATTTTGTAATTAATATATAATATATTAGAACACTGCTAAGATGTTCCTCAAGGGTAGGAGATGGTAAATTTTTCTCTGTATGGATAAGAATTCTGAAGACCTTGTATGATTTGTATAACTTTGCTAAACTTTCATGTAAGATGTTCCCCTGTTTAGTGTTTACTATATTCTTGCATGTTATGTCAATGCGTTTGGCATGGGTCTGACTAACTAGATGGGATTTTGGGTTCCAAATTTGAATGCATATCTTAACTGCTAAACCCAACAACGTATTCTATGTCCTAAACATGAACACATGCAATGTCGTGTATTAGGGGGTAACTTTTGGTTATTCTTTAATCTTTTCATGCTTTTATCTTGACAAATTTAACTGAACTATATGTTTTTATATCTTCAGGAGAAACAACTAGAAGAAGAAGATGAAGCACTGATAAAATCAGTTTTCTCAAGGGTAAGTATTACTATCTAGATACTATCTATATATATATATATAATTCTTTACATGTGTGTATTACTTGTGAAATTAACCCTTGTTTTATTTTTATGATCATAAACAGAAGTCGAAAGAATTGATTAAAAGAATTCGTGATGAAGATTTAGAAGATGATGAGTTTATTGTTGTGCCTTCAAATGGGAATGGTGAAACATCTGAGGATCATATGAAGGTATGGATTTTTTATGATATATTCCTCCCATTTGTCATTTGTAGATTGATGTTTTCCTTGAATATGGTATTTACCTGAAAAGTGTGACATTTGTAGTTAAGCTTTTTTATATGTTAATTTCATATCTACAAAAATCCTGTTGGCTAGCTTCTCCTCCAGGCTATGTTAATTTCATATCTACAAAATCCTGTTGGCTAGCTTCTCCCCCTGCCTGAGTTATGGATTATTTTGCAACAAATTAGTGTGTTTGAAATTATGTAATAATTGTATTGGGCTATATTGGCTTATGTTTGACTCATCTCTGCATGCAGAGAAGAAGAATGTCTGAAGAGGTTACAGCCGAAGCGACTGATATTTTGACGAAAGATAGTTCCGATAATGCTGGTAACACAGGTATATGCCCTTCCAAAGACTTTAGGCAAAGGAACTAGATACAAGAAACTTCTTGAATGCATCATATATTTAGAATTTTTAGCATTGTTGTCCTGATTGGGTGGAATCATCTATGCATGAAAATGTAATTAAGCTTAGGAACTGAAGAGGATTTTAACCTGCTAAGTTCAAAACGGCAAGGAAAAAAAGGACTACTTAAGAAGAAAGACTACTAAATAAGATTAGGTTCAATTCTATACTCCAACATGTAGTGGGAAAAAGTAAGCCAACATAAGGAAGGGGAAAATATTTGGCGATAATTTCATTAGATCAAAGTTACCAACACAATCTGTGATCCATAATGTCCCAACATTGTATATGTCATCAAATTTAAAAGTTGCTCTTACTATCAAACTAGTAAGAAATATTGTGACTTGAGTCGTTTGATGGAATAAAGAATAATTTATTTTTTTCTTCTTCGGCTTTTAAGGATATGTGAGAGAGGCTTCTGTGATTTGACTCCTTATATAATAAGGCAACATACTTTCAGTTCTTAACTTTATGATATTTTTGCAGAAAAATCTCAAGGTTTAGGGACTGCAGGACCTTTTCATCCCTTTGTGAAGATCAACGTTGTCAAAAAACCAATAGAAGCTGATAAAAAGAAGATAGAGGAAGAGAATAAAAGTAACACTACAAGTGCACTACAATCTTTGTGCCAAAGTTATGATAGTGATGAGGACTAGTAATTGTAAAAGGGTTAAGGCGCAATGTTACCCCAAAGTTAAAAAGCGATTTTTCTTTTGCAGAAGTTTTCGGGCGTAATTTTGTTGCCCTTGAAGTTTAAAAAACGATGTTTTGATCCTAGTTAAGCGTAAGCTGCCCTAACGGTCAACTCTAACTGAGTCAATGTTAGGGCTTTTAAGCGGAGGGGCAAAATTGTTACGTTTTTAAACTTCAGGGGCAACATTGCTCCAAAAAAACATAGCAATTTTGCCCCTCCGTTTTTAACATAGGGACAACATTGCTACGTTTTTAAACTTGAAAGCGGCATTCTTCTTATTACAGTGATGAGGACTAACCTAATTGTAAAATATCTCAGAATGATTTTTCTTTTCATTTCTTCATAGTACTTGTGTCCATTGAATTGTAGCCTTACTTCCCGTGGCTTACCAATGCATGGTTCATTAAAGATTTAAACAGTGATTGTAATATAAGAATTGAAGAAATGAAAATGCTTCTTATAAAACTCCGATGGTTTCTTCACCTTGTTATTATGCTTGTATGTACTCTCTCCGTTCACAAGGATAGGATGTTTCTAGAAAAATAGTTTGATTCAAAATATAAGTCACTTGTAAAGATAATTAATGTTCATTTTCAATTTTGCCTACTTATTAAATTTTCAAACACATTTTTTAACAAGGGTAAAAGTGGGAAAAAATTTTGATTTAGGACATATTTGAAGTGTCATATATTATAAATAAAAAAGAGTACTTATTTTATTAACAAAGCGAGCCAGAGGCAGGCTTGAATTGCATAGAGAATAAATTGTACTGACAGGTAAAGTTTTTCTAAAATATCTCAAAGCTTAATAGAATAATGGTTATCTTATATATTATTTTGCATTATGCTAGTGCTTGTTTGAAACTACTTTTAGTAAGTATGTTTATACAAGTTGAGACAAAACTTTTTTTTACATATTTACCTTCTACACAATATATCATAAATAAAAGTTATTTTTAAAGATCCAATTGTTATTCTAAACAAAACTTAAATGGTTTTAGTGGCTTGATAGTTATGTGTTTTTGGTACAAAGATTGTGACATAAAACCTCACCTTGACCAACCTTTGCCAATAATTCTGAAAGCCTAGAGTGCAAATGACGCTGGGGAAAACCACAGGTCATTGGAGTATTAAAGTATAGAAGCTCGATGAAATTGTATGTATTAATTGCTTAACCCAGAAACAAAATAGAAATCAAATGAGATCATTCATGATCCAGATGAATTAGCTTGTTTAATTCAGAAAGCGGGCTGGGCTTAAATCATTACTTTTTTTTTTTTTTTTGGTCAAGAATCATTACTTTTTATTTGAGTTGTTAATTTTTATTATTATTTTCACAGTTATAATGATGTAGAACTCTTCCAAGTGAATTAATAGGACTCAACTCAGTATTATGGAATTTTTGATAAATTTCAAATTAGTTTTTGTCAAAAAATAATTAATTTGAGATATTGAGTTAGAAAAAATAATATTTATTTGAGAAGATTTTAAAAACTATATTTTAGGAAGACTAAATAGGATAACAAATAAAAAATGCTAAATATAATTTAATCTAAATAAAAAAAAAATATAAAAAAAATGTCAAAATATTTATTATATTGTTTATCAGGATATATATTTTTGTATGTGTAGGACCATATTTATCTTTAAATATAATTTTAAAATTTTAATGGAATGAGTTAAAGAAACAAAAATGCGATGATAAAAAGAGATAAGGTTGTTTAAATTATATAATTAACACCCGTTTGCTTCAGCTTTTTTCATGGAAATTAGTTTTTCTTAGAAAAAAAAATACTTATCAGAAATTTAATTATATTTATTTGAAATTTTACAAATAATTGAAACAAAAACATATTTTTGATTATTTTAATAATTTATCTGAATAAAATTTTAAAATAAAAACACTTTTTTATGAGGAAAAAAGATGGAAAACGAACTTTAAAATTACAAAATTTTAAATTAGATTTCTTACTAAGAGTTGATAAAAACAATGATGAAATTTGATAAGCAATTCACAACTCATTTTTTGAGAAATACCTAATTTAGACTTTTATAATTTCAATTTTTTTTTGTCTTTTTCCTGTTCTATTATTATAGCGAAATAAAAAGTAATTTTTTTTCTCATAAAATCTTTGAATAATCACTGTTAATAAAATATATATGATATCTTTATTTTTAGTCAAGTAAAAAAGAAAAAGGCCCTGATTCTCCTTCAAATACATTTTAAGATTTTGTTATGTGCCCATAAAGATTGAAGATTAATTAGGTTGATCCAATCTGAATCGGCATAGTTTAAAATTTTTTAAAATTTTTAAAAGATAAATTCATTATTATGAGAAATTGTTTTTGGCCCAATTCTGAGAAATAATAAATATAATATTTTATTTATTTTTCTTTATTTATATTAATATAAAACTTAAATTAAAGGGAAAATGTCAAAAAAATACTACTTAAACTTTAAAATCCTTTTGACAACAACAATAATAAGATTAAAAAAAATAGTAAAATAATTGATAATTCATTTAATTATAAAATCACTTATTTAGAATTTTGAAATATTTTTTAAAGTTAAATCTGATAGTAAAAAAAAAATTTTCAAGAGGTCCAAATGAGTACATGGTGCTTCCAATATTAATGAAGATAGGTTGGAAAAGTTAGATTGAGTTGGAGAAGGAGTGAACACGATTTTGCAAGCTACAAATATAAAAACAGTAAAGTCGGCATGTGAACTTGTAAGTTTGATTGATTTTACAACTATAATGAGTTTAAGATTGACTCGACACGAATTTGTTAGGTAGAAAATTAAAAGATAGTAAACTCGAAGAGTCAATTTACGAGTTTGAGAACAATAATCAAATTTGCTAAAGTTTACAAACAAAAAACATCAAATCATCCTTAAGCAATTAAGATATAATAATTTGGTTTAAAGATGAGGGAAGAAGGTTGAGATTTTTCTCTCTGGAATTGAGAGGTATCAGTAGGAGTGTGACTCATGGATTTTGTAAAATTAACATATTTTTTTTTAAAAAAAAAAAAAAAAATATGCAAGCTGGCCACATCAACCGACGGGTCGGGTCTGTGCAGCCCCTATTTTTGGTGGGCTGAAAAATCCACAACCCTAATCCTGCCATAATCCGCGGCTAGGTAGTTGTGCCTGTATTACCAGCCATAGGTTTTGATCAGTATGGTTCTGGACAGGATGACAACAAGCCACTATTACCTTAACTAGTGCATAGAGGATACAAGGGGAGTTTGATACAGACAATAGGCCTTATGGTCCACAATTAAGTTGCAAATACATACCCCAACTAACATCAACAAGCAACGGCAAAGAAAATTTGGGAAAATATTTTCGTGTACAACTTTTTATGTATTGTTTCAGTTATTTTAATTATGTATTTCTAACTTACTTGAATGCATGTTATGCATTGTGGCTAACTTGTGTAATTCTAACATAGCAAGTGTCTTTTCTTCTTACCTTACTTTGAAAATTGTCCTTTTTATTGCTAATAATTCTCAGGGTTTAATATCATAGTTAGAGTCAAAAATCAAGCCAAGTTCGTTAAAGGTTGGACTTATGATTTAGAGCTTCCAGAAGAAGTCGAGCCTAAAAAAGCTATTCCTATAGGGATAAGGGCTTAAATGGGCCGGATCTTTAACCCTACAAGGCCGACCCATTTTTTTTTAAAAAAATAAATTTGTATATTATTGCACCGCATGGTCATATGTGATATGTATAGGACTTTAATTTGGGGATTATCTTTTTTTCTTGCACAACAAACTCTCATTCTTCACCACTTCATCTGTAATATCTTTAATGCCAAACAGAGTTTATAACTTGAGATAAATTGCAATTCTTAAGCTTACCTAATTTTAGCCTCTTTGAAATATTGTTTAGTGTTTAATTTATGATCATGACTTTATCTAGTTATTTATTTGATTGTGGTTGTGGACATTATCTTTTGACTTTTTGGACTGTGTTTTGTTAAACATAGCTAATAATATTTTTGTTTTAAATTAGGCATTTTAATCTTCAAGAATGTAAGAAGTGAAAAACGGCAAATAAGCCTGAAGCCCGTGGACCGGCCTATGACCTTTAATTAAAAGGGCCGGGCCTCAGAAATGAGCCCCTTTTTTAGGGCCTAAATGGGTAGGTTTCGTTTAATAGACCCGGCCGCGATGGTGACCCATTGTCCCAACTCTAATCATAACTTTTATCAGTTTTAATTCCCTTGCACCATTGATTTTTCAAATGCTACCTAGTAAAAAGCGTTTTATGAAACAACAAATTGTCCTTCAGATCGCTGACTATGCATTTTCTGCAATTAACAACTACAAAATATATTGCTGCCATGGAATCGAATCGTGCAC
The DNA here is from genome assembly GCA_019022615.1 of Acacia melanoxylon. Taxonomy (NCBI): domain Eukaryota; kingdom Viridiplantae; phylum Streptophyta; class Magnoliopsida; order Fabales; family Fabaceae; genus Acacia; species Acacia melanoxylon. The sequence continues at coordinate 2,822,046 of JAFJYJ010000014.1, forward strand.
ATGGCTTACATGCATTTGGTTTTCGTCACATAGGTTTTTAAGTAAATCACTTATTCTATATGCAAATAAACTAGAAAGCTCAAGAATTTTGTTTATCACGGTCACGGAGCTTGATACTTTTTTATTCTTTTGAAGCTCTTTATTTTTTATTTTATTTTTTGGGTTTGAGGATATCTTATCATCAATAGTTGAAAAGAAGTTGATCGATAGATTAGCTCTTATTTAAAATAGCGATTGCAACATTTCAATTGTGATTTATGATATATAAAATAACACGAGTTTTGTCTCGATTGACATAAATAAGCATTTTTAAGGGTCCCAAACATGATCTCAAACAAACACTACTATTTCTAGAACTGTATTTATCTGTGTTACATTAGCAACAGTGTCTCATTGAATAAATTAACCGACGCTGGCAAAAGGCACTATCAGCTACTATTGAGACTGGGTAGTTTTTGAAAACTTCTCAGCCAATGGATTAAATAATAGGAAAGACCATTTATAGCTACCTATAATTTATCTCAATTTTTAATTTAGAGCCAAGTTACAAGGATCAATGATACCAACAGAGTAAGATTAAAGAATTTTATTAAAAGAAAAAAACTCACAAGTCCCTAGGTAATTTGTCAGTGCTCTCACTCAGGTTGTAATATGAACTGCTTGACTCTCCGTAAAAGAAAAAAAAAAGGGAGAGAGACCAAAAGTTTGGATCCTCTTATTTTTTAAAAGTTACTTTTAAACTAAAAGTTAAAATTTTTTAACTTAAAAGTTGAAATTTAAAATAAGGTGTAATATGAACTGGTATATTTTAGGACTCTCGGTGATCGAGTAAAAGCTCTTTTTCTTCATTATAAAAAAAGAAAAGGGAGAGTATAATCATCACACTATCTAGAATAATGCAAGTTACGTTCCAAAATACATCTTTCAACTAATTTTAACCAAGTATAATCATCACACTATCTAGAATAATTCAAGTTACGTTCCAAAATACATCTTTCAATTAATTTTAACATCAGTGTATGTGTGTGCGTGTAATTTATAACAAATGCAATTCATTCATCACATTTCGGGTGCGAAGTTCAAGGTTGACTTCTCTGCGAATTAGTCCGTTGGAATAGCAAATTTCTTGGATGTGGTAGGTAGACATTAATCCTTTGTAGACGTGTGCAGAAGGATTACCCAAAAGTATGCAACTTTCAGGGTTTTGCATTTAATGTTCTGACATCACTTTTGCTTTATCTTTGAACCTTCAATAAACATTCTCTAATTCATCTGAAACTCACTAAAAAAGTGGTTAAACATATCTAGGAACATTAGAGATTAATCATTGGAAGTATTAAGATCAAACAAGAAGGTTCAAGGAATTCGCGAATTTGAAATTCGAATATCGGCAGAAACCTCGAGGTTTGTTCTTCAAACCTCGAGTTTTTGGACATGTAGCAAGTGAAAGTGATCTAAGTCCAAAACATCAAACCTGGAGGTTTTGAACCAAAATCGAAGGTTTTTAACACAAAGCAAAAAGTGACACCCTTCTGTTTGGAAAATACTCGAGGTTTTATCGAAACCTCGAGGTTTCACTTTGAATGTGAAACTTTGCAAAATCGCGCCAAGTGCAAACCCGGGAGGTTTTCGAGAAACACGGAGGTTTTCAAAACCAAGTGAAAAATTGTTTCCTCTTATACGGATGCCAAAACCTCGAGGTTTTGTATCAAACTCGAGGTTTCTCTTAAATGTGAAAATCTTGAGTTTTTGCGCCAAAACATTTTTGGAAAACCCGGAGGTTTGAGAATAAACTGGAGGTTTTGTATGTTGGAAAAACATAGATACTTTACGAAACGGACAAACCTCGAGGTTTGTCCCAAAACTCGAGTTTTTTCTCTTAATGTCGAAAACTTTGAGAAAACTTCATTTAGCTCAAACATGGAGGTTTTCTCACAAAACCGGAGGTTTTAAAATGTTCAAAACTTAGGAGACTTTCAGAAAGTCAAAACCGAGGGTTTGAAAAAGAACCTCGAGTTTTTCCATTTTTTAGAAAATATATGAGAGTTTTTTTTCTATTACCAACAATATATAGTATAAACATAAAATTTCATGCATACCCAAATTAATTAATTAGGTAATAAAAACAAAAATATGTTAAAAGAGAGTTTACAATCATGGCATAGGAAAAAAAACGAACCACTGTGCCATAAGATACCGTTGAAGCACCGAACCAGTTACGATTCACTAGGGAGAACATTGAAGAAATGATAAACTTCATCTTCGTCAAAAACACCAACAATATATAGTATAAACATAAAATTTCTGTCAGGCAAACAATTGCAGGATACTGTTAAGACATTGACTGTTTCAATACATTGAAGAAAGAACATCTTTCCTCAGGTGACTGTTTCATCACTTGCTTTTTTCCTCCTCTTGCCTTTTATTTCTCTAGAATTATTTTTATTTAAATCTCGGTTTTCCTCAACTTTGCAGTTCATAACAAAAATAGCTCTGTACTGGGTCACATATTGTTCATGCCTGCAATAATCTAATGACAATCAGTCACAGTTCACAACTAACCATAATAAAAATTGAACTAGTTCAGACTATGAATAAACAGTCTGATGGGCTCTATAGGTTTTGGAGCCAAGTCTATAAGAGGAGGGACAAACATATTGGACCAGGCCCAACAAGGCCCAATGGTGAATACAGCCAGGGAGACAATCAGCACTGAGTTCTGACACTACCAGAGGTAGTGGGAGTGCGTATAAGGAGGGGAGGCACAATGTAATAGGCACGGAGTGAGACAGTGGAGAGGAGGGTCCTGGTCTCTCGAAATACCAGATGGTAGTTACTGTTTTATTGCTTTAGGTTTCTTTTCACAGTGAGAGTTGTAATCTTTCCTTCAAGTGTTCAATAGAACAGAGTATTGTTATCCTTTCTTCATTGATTACTCCATTGAATTGCTCGGTCCTATCACAGTCCAATGTAACTAGCCTATGTTTGGAAGCAGCTTTTTGCAACTTACAAGAAGAAGCTATTCTAGCATTACTTTTAGTCAAAGACTAACAGGTTTCCAAAACATATTAGGTCACCCAAAAACCAAGAAATAGGGAGTGATTCATCCTCTATAAATTCTGTTAGCCTTTGTTCTCAATATTAAACACATTAATTAGATAGAAGTGATCAAGAAATGAGACAACAATGGCATGATATCGGATACCATCTTATCTGTTGTGAAAGAATAAAATTCTGATAATGAATCTGCGAACTTGCAGTGGTGTCAAGCGTAGAAAAAGAAGTTAACGTGCTTGCATCTACTATAACTTATAGTGGAGTAGAGACGCAAGCAACATCTATGATGTCTTGCTTGCTCACTTCACAAAGATGAAGCTTGTATGGTTCGCCAAGAACTATTGGCAAAACATCCAAGGGAGCCCATCTTAGATTCAACATGACCCTATGCAACACTTCAAAGTACACTAGGGCACTTCAAATCTTGCCATGTCACTGTGTTTGTGTTTGTATCTATGTTTTCCATGCATGAGGTGAACTTGAAATTGCCACTGTTTTGTATTATCAAAATATATCATTACTAAAAACAAGAGGCATTAGTCCTACACTTATCATAACCTTCGGAAGAAGAAAAATGCACCACTAACTCACAAAAAGGGGAGTATATTAATCTTGGCCCATTTTATTGTACCCTGACTTTACAAAAATTTCCAAAGATTAAATCCTCTAGTTTAATAAATACAGGTTTTTTTACAATTCGTTTTTCAAGCAATTTGATGTGTGAATGTGCCCTATGCGCAGCAATATTTTAATGCATTGTCATGAGTCCGTACATACATGATATCAAAATTACAGAAAATAAGACCTCGCAAATTTACAAGTTCAAGCATATACCTTTGGGATTCTAGGCAGAGGGTGGTGAAACAAGCGGGACAGCTGAGCACAGCATCAGAGTCATGTCCTCTTCTTTTCTTCTGAACCCATAATTCATCCTTATTATCAAGATCTGAATCATAGAACTCTGGTTTGATGGAGTAGTCTATCTCATCATCATCAGAAACTGATTTATAAAGGAATTAACAACAAAAATGTCAGCTTAATATAGACTAATAACTTACATATGGTACAGAAGACTTTGGTAAGGAATTGAATAAATAAAGGGAAGAGAAATCTAAATGGAATCACTGCCTTGTTTGGCCAGACAACCTGTGTTTATTTATAATCTCAAGAGCAGTGCAACCAGTACAAGCTCAGCCTACGAGAAATCTTAATGCATGAAATTTAACCACTTAACCTGGCCATCAACACTCTTCCAAGACCCCTTAAGTTTGAATATTACTCAAACTCAATTTATTAAAAACAAAAGCCTTGTTTAGAATAATAGGAAATGATATATATCTTGACATGGAATACAGAAAAGTTAGACAGAGCCGAGATACACAATTTCTCAAATAGCAGCAATTCAAGAAGTTTTGACATCACCGATTTATCTAACAATATGCTTAATAGACAACTCCCAAAATTCAACCCGTTTACTTTGAGTAGTCCCTTTATCACTCTTCTTTCCTGGGAAATATCATAAAACATTTTTACACAGCTCAACCTACTTCCATGATAAGCCCCTTTAGCATTTTCTCAATTGATCACCAGTCAGCATTTACAACAGTCAACATAACCAATCAGCATGTTCTGGAATCAACAGTATCCATTTTTTGTCATAAAAAATTTCTAAGCAACAAAATTTGCCTAAAATCATAGAAGATAATAGCACGTGAATAAGTTAATTACCAGTTTTCTGAGAATTTGTGGGAGAGTCAACCTTCTTTTCATTGTTATTTCCTTCCTCCATCGCTCTCTAATGTACAAATCAGTTGAAGGTGAAATAGAGGGAAGAACAAAATTAAAAACGTTATAAAGATTGCCGAAGACTTCCTTTGAAAGACCCAGGATATGTTGCAGTAATTTGCATTTGTTTTGAGGTTTTAAATGTCACAAAAAATTCAAATTTCGCCTAAATTCTAGTAAATCCATATCAATTGAGGATTAATCTTTTTCTCTTGTATTTGTTCTTTATAAAAGAATTTCGTTGCATTGTTTTAGGATTACATACTAAGGTGTTATAGACATTTAAACCATAATTTTTAAATCACACCACCATAAACCTTCAAACCATAAACTAGAAGGTTAAAGGCTCATGAATGCCAAATATAATCTATGATATATTTGCCAAGAACAGAATGAAAGTCCAGGTATTGCTTACATGTTGACGATGTAGTGCTTGTCTTTCTTTACTCTTATTGGACAAATAAGCATTCTTACCTATAATCTATAAATAGGAAACAACTTTCCATTTCATATCCACGATATCTCACATTTCGAGTTATTTAGAGTCACCATCATTTCAACCATCAACGGTCCTTGAGTTAAGGTGCTAATAATTGATCGAGGACGGCCAAATATTTCTTTTATTTTTATAAAACTAGAGCATGCCTTATGTTTCACATGAATGATTTATAAAACCACAATATCTTCAGAAAAACCCACACTCTCTAAGAACATCTCTTCAATAAATGATTGAAGTACTCACTTGGATCCTAAGATTTGGAGTTCTGTAGTCGGCGATCGGTGTGTCTTCCTCTTTGGTGTCCTCCTCTGTGGTTGAGAAAGTAGTTGGCGCCACTCATCCAGTGGCCGCGACAAGCTTACAGAGAAGGCAAGGGCTGGAGCAGTTGATTTTTTGGACCAAGAATGGCCCTATTTTTCCCGTCCAAAATATAACGCTTTAGAAGATAAATTGAAGGTTTATTGTAATATTTGGCTGCTCAAATTTGCCACGGTTTTGATTCCAGTAGCTCAATTTTCAAATCATGAATGATCCAGTTTTTTAATTAAATTAGGGTGACAAAATGAATTTGACGGAATGTAACTAAAATAGTAAATTTATGGAATAAAAATTGTATTAACCATAAATAAAAAATACTCATTTTTGTCTTTAATATAGAATATAATTAGGGATTTGATATTGATAATAAATAAAAAATATATTTATCATATTTATGAATCTTGTTTATAATGTATTCTTATTAATATTCTCTCAATAATAATCAATTAGAGCGACAAATATAATTAATGAAGATTATTATGGTATTTTAGAAAAGAAAATATCATATTAACTAACTTAATTATCTTCTTAATTTTCAAATCATGACTTATCCAATTTTTTTATTAAATTAGAGTAATTAGTGTTTTTGATTTGATTGAATGTAATTAAAATGAGCAAACTTAATGACTAAATATTGTATTAATCATAAATAAAAGTAAACATTTTCTTTAACCAAAATACCCTTCTTTTAACAAATGAATAAAAACTTATATTTTCCTAAAAGTAACTTTTATGCAAACAAAAATAATTATAATACATACATGTTCACAATTTCCAATACATTATAAAATTTATTATTTATTATTATATTATAAAACTTAAAATTTTTAAAATTTTATTGAAGTTTATTTATTTAATATTGTGTTAAATGACTAAAATTATATTTCTTTCTTTGTTTTTTTTTTCAATGACACCTTGATTAAAAAAATATTTAAAAGGCATATTTTTAATCACCATATGTTATTAATACTATAGATTTGATATATTATATTAGTTATATTTATTTAAAATTTTAATTTTTAAATGCATTTTTTGCACAAACACTTATAAACTCGTTTATTTAAGTATTTATAAATTAAAAGAATTAATCATATTTTAATTAATTTTTATATTTCTGCATTAATTAAATTAATTATGTCATTATCTCAATATGAAAAAAGTAACAGATAATTATTTACAAAACTCTAAAAAAAATTTAAACAAAGTAAAAAATATTAATTAAATTACTTGAACAATTTTAGCTTAAGAAATTAGTAATAATTAAGGGTAAATTAGTAAATAAAATTTGTTTTAATTTTAATATTAATTAAAAAATAAAAATCCGTAAATGAGAGTTAATGGTTTGGACCTAAATGTATATTTTTAAAATAGAGGGGAGATCCGTGTAATTAAGGCAAAAACGCAAAGGAAATTAGAGTATTTTACTCTAAATAAAAAATGCTCTCTTCGGTTCCTAATATAGAACATAATTAGGGAGTTGATATTGATAATAAATATAAGATATATTTATCATATTTATGGATCTTTTTCCTAATAATAATCAAGTAATAGAAACGGATAGAATTAAGGAAGATGATTAGGGTGTTTTAAAAATTATATATCATATTAACTAGCTTAAATAATCTTCTCAATTTAATCAAATTAGATAAATATGTTTTATAAGCATTATTATCCCCATCACATAAATCCTATACGGTGCTGTTTCAATTGTGAGATTTTAACGAACTGTTAGGAAAACCAAATGAAATATCGCAAACAAGCTAGGTTCATGTAATAGTACTATTTGTGGCTCTTTAAGTTCCTAAAGTGATGCAAAGCTTCTGCAAAGTCTCGTCGCATAGAATTAACTTAGAGAAATCCAAAATGTTTTGCTCTCAGAACATCAACTTTAATAGAGCTTTGGAGCTGAGTCAGCAGCTTGGGATTAGGCTCACTGCTGATCTTGGGAAATACTTAGGGGTGCCGATCATCCACAAGAGAGTTACTAAAGCTACATATCATCCCATTGTGCAACGAGCTCGGCAAAAAGTTGTCTATGTGGAAAAGCAAATTTTTGAATATTGCAGTCACTCGATTCTTATCAAGTCGGTTCTTTCATCTATGCCTAGCTATTGTATGCAGTCCACCCTCCTCCCGATTTGCACTATTAGTGAAATCGAGAAGATTTCCAGGAACTTCCTATGGTCTCAAGAGGTAGATACGAGGAAAATGCATCTCGTTGTGTGGGACAAGATTACTCAAACAAAGAAGCAAGGGGGGTTGGGCTTTAAAAACCTTCGGCATCAAAACAAAGCTTTCATTATGAAACTCTGTTGGAGCCTCCTAACAAAGAAAGATGCTCTTTGGGTTCAATGTCTTTGGTCCAAATACAATTGTGGCAACTTTCTGGTGCCTTCTATTTCCAAAAAGCAAAACTCTTCCTCTGCTTGGAAAGCGATTGCTGAAGTCTGAGATAAATTCCTTAGTGGAGTGGGAAAAAAGTCAATAATGGGGCAGGGACTTAATTCTGGTATGATCTATGGCTCCCCCTTGATCGCCCCATCATTACATATGTCCATGATCCATCCTTAATTAATGAAGATGAGACAGTAAGTGATCAGGTTCTGATGAATAGAAGATGGGACACTAACCGATGGCAAGGATTGTTACCTCCTGCAATTATTCATACTCTCTCTGAAATGCTCCCTCCCTCTAATAATCTCCCTAACCGTTTCACTTGGAAAGAAGCAAAGGATGGGTGTTTTTTCAGTGAAATCTGCCTACCAATTTCTTTTTGACAGAGGAGCGGTTAACAATAACAATTTATGGATGCAAATTTGGAAATGGCAATTACCCGAGAAAGTAAAATTCTTTATGTGGCAAGTTGGCCACGAGAGACTTATCACCAACCTGCTTTGAACTAGGAGAGGTCTTACCAGTGATAGTCTTTGTCCTTTTCAATGTAGTAACGAGGAAAGTGTGATCCAGATCATCAGAGATTGTGAGCGAGCTAAAAACTTGTGGAAACAAATTTTAATGCCTAACTATTTTTCTCAATTTTTTAATGGTAGCTTGCAGGATTGGCTCACCTAGAACACCAACCACAAACCTGGAAAAGGAAGGTTCCAGAACTTCTCGTGGACTAGAATTTTCAGCCTGGGGTGCTGGATCCTTTGGACAACCAAATGCAAATTTTTATTCCAAGGAGAGAGCACGACACCAGAGAAATGTTGCACTTATGCCACTACCTCCTTATGGAAAGCAATGCAACGCAGAATCTAAGTCACCAGATTTTCCATCTCGACAAGATTGAAGAGCATTCTTGGACCCCTCCTCTTGCAAATGTCATCTGTATTGATGTAGATGGCTCAGTTAGACATCTTCACCAAGCGGCTTGTGGAGGAGTAATAAGAAACACTCAGGGTTAATGGTTGATAGGCTTCTTCAAATCCCTCGGCTTTCATACGGTTATTGAAGCTGAAATCTATGCTATCATGCTAGGGCTAAAAATTGGGCAACAAATGGGCATACAAAAAATTCTCATCTACTCTGATTCCCTTGATGCTATCAATATCCTTATGAGAGACTGCCCTACAGATCATCTCCTTAGAGACATTGTTGGGGAGACGAGATCTTTTGTATCAAGACTAAGAAGTGGAGTTACATCACACTCCAAGAGATAACATCTCATGTACAGATTATATGGCCAAACAGGGTCATAGCATTACTATTGATGCTGGGGTGGTTCTGGTTCCAACTACCCCGAGAGGATGTCTAGATATGGTATTGAAGGATCAACGTTAATGTTCTTCTTAATTTTATTTAGATGTATTGAGGGCTACATTTTCACAATTTGGTTCCTAAACTCTTTTTTCAAGCCTCGGCTTGCCTATATTATCCACACACAAAAAGATATATATATATATTTTGAATGAGTTTGTCATCTTTTTAAAGTTCATCTTAATAATAAATATAGTTTTACCTATTTTATCTTTAATCATTTTCTCATTAATTATTCTCCATACATTCCCTTTTATCATTTTTTTCATTATTACTCTCTCTGTCTCACTTATGTATAAATAGTGTCATTTTTTGAAAATAAATTATTTTTCTGTCCTATCAATTACTTTTATCTAATTTTCTGCAATTTGCTAAAAAAACCTCTTTATATTTAGGGGGCGGAGGAGTATACACTAATACAAATCTGGGCGCCCGGTTTCCTAGCTCTAGGATAGAGCTTCTTACCTGGACCCACTTAAAAATCTCTCTGGTATTAAAAAGGTACACTTCCTGCGACATTTTAGAGTTATAGATAGCTCAGCTGCTCAACCAGCTTGCTCAGTTTCATATCTTCGAAGTCTAGCACAAGCGGGGAGGAGAACGCTCCATAACCAACACTTCCCTATCCTTTGGTTCAGTATGAGTAGCGTTGTTTCCAAATCTTACTGGGGGAAGCTTCCTTTTCCACCTCTCAACAATAGGTGAAATTCTAGTCTGTGCTTTCAATTCTTGATTTTTTTATTTTTTTTACCTAAACTTTCTTTTCCCTTCACTTGTTTTGTTGAAATTTTTGAATTTTTTTCTGTCCGACTATGAGAGTTCCTCATTGATTTTTGTGCTGGTCTACTGACGGCTTGAATATAAACACCTTTTGAGTTCATAAGAGTGCATATCTTTATTGATTATCAGTTATAACCAAATTGTTCTCTATCTGATGGCATCTGTTATAATTTAAATTTCTTTGCTGCAGAGAAGGATTGTGCCTTATTCCGTTGTAATTGATGTTTGCCCAAAAGTTGAGCTAATATTCGTTTGAATGTCATTTTGAGAGCGGCTTTGATTTTTATATAGTTAATTTGGATGGTTGTGTTGTTAATACGCTAACTGTTGTATTGTATGTGTGTGTGTGTGTGTTGTTCAGTAAATCAGACAGTGGAGTTGCCAAGGTTAAAATAAGTGGGAGAGCGATCGTAGTCTCTATGAGTATGCTTACACCAAGAAAGTTTTTGCAGAAAAGGAAGAAAATGGAAGTTTTCAAGGATGCGGCTGATGAAGCTGATCAGAAGAACTGGAGGAGATTAATGAAAGAAATTGATGAGACTGGTTCTGCCGTTTCAGTGCTGAGAAGTGAAAGGACAAAAAGCCAGACTATTCCTAGGGACCTTGTTGTTGGAACTTTAATTAGATATAAGCAACTGAAGAGATGGAACCATGTCTGCGAGGTAAGCAAGGGACATTTTGTCACTTGAATTTAAGGAAGCAATTAGAATTCAGTTGAGAATTTGATGACCTTTTTTATTTGTAATATGGCGCTATTCTGCTCTCTGTTATCTGATTGCAGAAGCTGTATGGTTTTGTGGTGGAGCACTAGTAGTAACTTGATATATAATTTAGTTTTGGTTGTTGAACTTAATGAGAGAATATTATGGCTTCATTACCATTTTGTATCAATATTTGCAATGCATTCTGATTGGCTGTTACTTGCATGTTTCTATTTACTTTAGATTCTTGAATGGCTACTGACTCAAACCTGGTGGGATTTTGGAGAGATGGATTTTCTAATGCTTATAACGGCTTATGGAAAGCTAGGGGACTTCAATGGTGCAGAGAGAATCTTGTGCATGATGAATAAAAAGGGTTTTGTGCCAAATGTAATATCTCAGACTGCTCTTATGGAAGCATATGGCAAAGGAGGCCGCTACAATAACGCTGAAGCAATATTTCGTAGGATGCAGCATTCAGGCCCTGAACCTTCTGCTTTAACTTATCAGATAATACTTAAAACATTTGTGGAGGTAAGTATGCATATTGTGTATAGTTGTATTCCGCTTTAATAAATAGAAGCAAAGTGTCAAGATTGCTTACCTTTATAACTCTTACCTTTTCCATTGATATCGGGCATGGAATGTGATCTCTGTCTTCTCCAAGGTATGTTTAGGTATATTTTCTTAAGACATAAAGATGCAAGAGTAGAATTGTAAGCCCTACATGCCTCCTCACTTGAATGCCTATTAGACTTGAACTGTCAGCATGGGTACTGGTTTACAACAACCTTGGTTTGAAACAAATCATAGTTTTGTATTGAAATTTTCTTGCATCTGCTTTTATCGATGTATTCAAGATCTACATATTGTTCTTTCTTTCTTTTTTTACTTTGATGTTATGCATATGCATTTTAAGTATCTCTTCCTCCAAAGGTGTAGTAAAGTAATAGAATTATGAATGCTTATGCTACTATATGATTCCCAACACCATAAATTTGTTTGCTGCGTGTTAAATTTGCAATAATTAACTGCATCAGATATGAGTTCAGGGCAGTTTTTCTGAAGGTATTGTATTACAATTGAGTGTTGACAAATAAAATATTTGTTTTGACTTTTAGTTTTGATATTTATTTTTGGTGCACTTGCAGGGAAACAAGTATAGGGAAGTTGAAGAAGTATTTAACAGCCTTCTGAACAATGAAAAGCCTCCTTTGAAACCAGATCAGAAAATGTTTCATATGATGATTTACATGTATAAAAAAGCTGGAAATTATGAACAAGCTCGTAAGACATTTGCTTTGATGGCTGAGCGAGGAATTGAGCGATCTACAATCACTTATAACAGCTTGATGTCGTTTGAAACAAATTACAAAGAAGTTTCAAAAATATATGACCAGGTAAGGTTTAATATTGATCAGATTCACCTTTCTATTGTTACTGATAGATTTAGTGTTCTTTTAGTTTCTTTAGGAATATTTCAATAAAAGAAATTAAGTGGAAGCCTGTAATATTAATTATTATTAGCATTATTTATGTTAGTATTAAATTTTGTTTTTGGTTCTTTTCTAAATATACGAGCTCCCAAGGGCAATAATCTGTATTCTCTTAGCTCTGTACGTATATTTGTGAACTTATCTATGCCTCATGCCTATAGGTAGAGGCCTCTCCACATTTGTAATGCATTTGAACATTCATTTAAGAGTAGAATGTTTCCCTCTACCTTTATCTTATGATCATTCGATATGGTACCAGAGCATTAGGGCCCATTTGGCATATCATATAGAATAAGGTTTGACTGTTAAGGCTTTTTGTAGAATCCTGGTAGTTTAGATACTAAAATCCTGATATCTTAGGGATAAATTAGATCCAATATTATGTGATTAGATATTTTGATATTATTATTATCTGTAATTCGCTAAATATCGATCTTAATCAAAGATCTGATTCGGCCTCATTCTCCCCTCCTTCTGTATATATGGACGACATTCTGACCAGAATATATAATCAAAATACAATTCTTCATCTCTGAATTCTACACTTTTTTAAATTTTTTATATAAGTTGAGTTTAGTGTAGCATTGTATAAGAAATTGTATTGCATAAAATGATACTGTCATATGTCTGCTAATAAATGATAAAATACTGAATAGGATTTAATTAACTCTTTTGACAACATTGTCGTTTACTTGGAAATGTTGCACATTTTAATTATTCCTCTTTTTTTCTTTTTTTTTTTAAAAAAAACTAGATGCTACTCCAATATTCAGACATGCATATACTCCCAAAAGAATATAATTAGGATCTGTACACTTGCATCAAACTCTTTATTAAACTTTTTATGCTAGCGAGAGGGTGAGACCTGTTTGGTGAGGCTTCGTTTTTCTTTCCTGTTCTCTATCTTTCTGTTACAGAAAGGTAAGCGGCTAAGCTGTGAGGCCTTGGTTAAACTTTGTCGATGTCCCACTGAAGTTGTTGATTTAATCAGAATTTTGTCCCTTAAACTTAATATTTCACCGATGAATATAACATAACAGCAAAGTGTACATCAGCTTCTTGGTAGCCTCTAACTCTTGAAGTAAAGGCTTCATTTTTAGCTATTTTGACATCATTTTGGAAACATGGATTGGCACAGAAGGCTTGTCTGATTCCTACAAGTCGATGACTACCCACTTTATGCTATTTAAAAAATCAAACCTTTGTGGTGTTTTGAAGGACTGCATTTTAATCTCAACATTTTTCCTTGTGTTCTGCCTTTAATATCTTGTTTATAATTAATTCATCAGATTTTGAAGTGAATGCCTAATTTTAGATGCAAAGAGCTGGGCTCCAGCCTGATGTTGTGAGCTATGCCTTACTCATCGGTGCTTACGGGAAGGCTAGAAGGGAGGACGAAGCACTAGCTGTCTTTGAGGAAATGCTTGATGCTGGTGTTAGGTATGCAAGCCAGACTCTTTATAGCTTATTGATTTCTGCTTATATGTTCTGATGACATAATTTTTTATTTTCTGGTCTAGTTGTTAAACTCTGTAGCTTAGTAAAACAATTTTAACGTTACATATCCTATCCTTTTTCACAGACCAACCCAGAAGGCTTATAATATTTTGCTTGATGCATTTTCAATTTCGGGAATGGTAGAGCAAGCTCGGACTGTGTTTAAGAGCATGAGAAGGGACAGGTAAATTCTGTCTCTAATGTTGAAAGCCTTAAAGCCCTTTTTATAATATAAATTTATGTTTGTGTGCCTTAAACAAGTGAGATAGATAGAGAGTTTGTTTAATTAAATGCATATATCCTCTAAATTTTCTTTCCTAGAAATTGTGTCAAAAGAGAAGGAAAGCTAATGGGAGGTTCATGCTCAGAAGTGTCCATTGTAATTGAGAAATGTTTCCTTGGAAGATGTCTAGTCGAAAAATAATTTCTGCTTTGGTCACAGGGACAGTTCATATTCATTGACAAATAACTTCCTCTTATAAACTGTCACATGGTGCTTCTGCTTATCCTGAGCAGCATATTTTTCTGGTGCAAATAGTATATTGTTTTTTCGACACAGCCATTTGTTTTGGTTTCTGGTGCAAGTAGCATGATTTTTTTCCAATGGGTTAAGATCAAATTTTGACCTGGAAGTTTTCGTATAGGAGCTATGAGAATCCGGATTTTTTTTTTATTATTATCAATATTGCCCCAAAAGTGTTAAAAAGTGGGCAATGTCACCACTGGCCTTTAAAAATGTGAACGGTCACCATTACTTTTTTTTTTTACAATTATGATGACCTTGCTCCTTTTGTAACATTTACGGGGCAAAATTTATCCAAAAAAAACTTCTAGATACCCACTGTTTCTTCACGGAACCTTGAGGTAAAACTGAACCTTGACTCCTTTTCCAATTGTTGCACTGAACAAGAAAAAAAGTATAGCCATTAGATTCCATCTTGTTTGTATTGAGAACGACATAGATCATGCTTCTCTCATCCTGTCGTTGTATGTTTTTTCCTTTCCAATGCAGATATTCTCCTGATCTTTGCTCGTACACTACTATGTTGTCGGCTTATATCAATGCATCAGACATGGAGGGAGCTGAGAAGTTTTTCAGGAGATTAATACAGGATGGTTTTAAGCCTAATGTTGTCACTTATGGAACCCTAATTAAAGGGTATGCTAAGATGAATGATCTTGGCAAGGTAATGGAGAAATACGAGGAAATGCATCGATGCGGCATCAAGGCCAATCAAACCATCTTAACTACAATCATGGATGCGTATGGAAGAAATGAGGACTTTGGTGGTGCTGTTCTTTGGTTTAAGGAAATGGATTCTAATGGAATTCATCCTGATCAAAAAGCAAAAAATATTTTACTGTCTCTGGCAAAAACAGAGGAAGAAAGACAAGAGGCTAATGAGCTTGTAGGACACATTGATGAAGTTAGCAGTTTAAATAATGGCTTCGTTCCCGTTGGTGATGGTGGTGATGATGATGAAGATGATGAGGAAGAGGAAGGAAATTCTGAATATTTTGATGTCCAGCTAGCCATGGCTTATGAGGAATAATCCATATGATTATTAATTTGATGTTCGACACCTTAATTTTTTAATTATCTCTGATTTTATGTGGTCCATTTTAATTTTGAAATATAAAAATAAGTATACTAAAGAATTAAAATTAAAATATACCTACAGGTCATTAAAATAAACTTGGTGATCTGCATGTTTATTTTACTTTTAAAATGATAAAATTGATTATGATTTATAAACTCATATTCTCAACATTTAATTGCAGAGTCTATTTAAATTTGTTAAGTCAATAATTTTCATTAAATCATACTAGAATAACGATGTTAACGATAAAGAATTAAAAATGTACTTTATAATTTTAAATGACTAAATTGAAATATGATATAAATTTAAAAGAATAATCATATATTTTAACTTAAAATGTTGAATGTAGTTTTTTCTATTCATAAAAACTTGTTCTATAGTGTTCTTAGTTGACTCAGACAATTTGAGTCAACATGATCTTATGTTACACATTAACTTGTTACTTTATGAAAGAGGATTCTCTCATTAGCAAATTTTCTCCTAATCTCTCATCATCCAATCCAAACCATTGATTTGACTTAATGAGGTTGTTGGTGTAGGTAGTTATATCAAATGTATGGTCCAGATTTAAAGCCGATGAGGAACAATGAAAAAACGCTAATAATGAGAAGATCTAGACCCGTTAGTTTATACTAGTATATGAATGTTCTTGCCCACACCAGCTCATATATATTACATAGAATATAAAATAATTTGTACGTGTTGTAAACACTTTTGTTTATATGAATGTTCTTGCCCACACCAGCTCATATATATTACATAGAATATAAAATAATTTGTACGTGTTGTAAACACTTTTGTTTAGTAATTTTTTTTTGAATAAATACCGAATACATACCAAAACGATTGGTTATAAAAAAGAAATCCTAAACTTCTTCATCACTCTACCTCCTGACAGAGCTCCTCTCTAACTCTGATGAATAAAATCGCTCCTCTCTAACTCTGATGAATAAAATTCCTAGTCTCATTAATGATGTCTATAAAGGGGAGATCACAATCGTGACGCAAAAGTAATTGAATAGCTTCTAAACAATTAAAGTTAATGACAACATTCCTATAGCTCCTGTTCCAACACAAGTGCACTTCATTCAAGATGGCCAGAACCTATTCAATTGTTGGCAGGACTCTGATAAGCTTGCAACTGAAAACATATGTCCATTGCCCCTCATTATCTCAAATAACTATTGCCATTCGTTAAGACCGAACCATCCACCACAAGTGCGCGTGATGGAGGGCGTATGAAAATGGCCTAAAGTCCATTTTGCGATCACATGGCGGAGAGAGAGAAGAGAGTGATGGGGGAGAGGAAGAGAGAGAAAGAGAGTGACGCCAGAAAAAAAATTGTGGAAAGAGGAAGAAGAAGTCGCGACAGCGTTGCGCATCCGATCAAAACTGGAGGTGACGGAAATGGAAGAGAGTCGACGACCATTGGAGCTTTGCTTGAAGGAAGGAAGGAGGAAGAGAGAGAGATTTTTCCGAATCGGAGAAGAAGACACTGCACACTCAATTTTTGAGTGTGCACGCATACTCAAGAAAGGAAGACAGGTTCTAGCACTTGTCCCCAGTGCAGTTGGATAATACAATGCAGACAAATGATACAATAAGAATCCTAGTCCAAGCCCCACTTCAAGGAAGAAAATGGAGAGAGTTTTGCCATTGGCTCAAAGATCTATCATTTTTGTCTTTACAGCTTTTCTTCTTGCTATAGCTATGAAACCGAAGAACCTATAGTATAGCTAGCTAACCTCCACCTGCATGACACAAACAAATATCAACATGGCATTATGTTTTGCAGGTTCCCTGTTCTGCAACTAAAAAACAGAGATGTACAATTTCATTGTTATGTAGCTAGAAACCATTTTTACTTATAATTCTCCAATATTCTTACACTAGGTATTGTCACTGAACTTTCCAGAATTGAAGACATCAAGGATAATTTTTTAAAAAAATTATAGAGTGGAGGGCATAAGCATTCTCGACAGAAAGCACTGTCGAGAATGTCTAAGGCATTCTCAATGTAATGCCTCAAGGCATTCTCGAGAATGCCTATTAGGCAATGAATCCTAATAGGCATTCTCAATGTAATGCCTTAAGGCATTATCGAGAATGCCTTAAGGCATTACTTCAGGCATTCTCGAGAATGGCTTAAAAGCGGGGTTTTTTTTTTTTTTTTTTTTTTCCCTATTTGGAAGGGTAAAATGGTATTTTGCTTCATTTTCCTACCTTATTTTCTTCCAACCAAATTTTTCCTATCAACCCATTTTCTTTTCCAGTGCCAACCAAACGCATCGAGGTAAAATATTTTCCATTCCATTCCATTCTTTTCATTTTCATTCATTTCCATTCCCATCTTTTCTTTGATCCAAACGGGGCCTTAGTTTATACTAGTATATGAACGTTCTTGCCCACACCAGCTCATATATATTACATAGAATATAAAATAATTTGTACGTGTTGTAAACACTTTTATTTAGTATTTTTTTTTTTGAATAAATACCGAATACATACCAAAACGATTGGTTATAAAAAAGAAATCCTAAACTTCTTCATCACTCTCTACCTCCTGACTAAGAGGGGTGGGTTGATCAAGGATACAAAAAATATTAGTCAACTTATGAGAAATCTTAGATGGCGGTGAGACAGAGCTCCTCTCTAACTCTGATGAATAAAATTCCTAGTCTCATTAATGATGTCTATAAAGGGGAGATCACAATCGTGACGCAAAAGTAATTGAATAGCTTCTAAACAATTGAAGTTAATGACAACATTCCTATAGCTCCTGTTCCAACACAAGTGCACTTCATTCAAGATGGCCAGAACCTATTCAATTGTTGGCAGGACTCTGATAAGCTTGCAACTGAAAACATATGTCCATTGCCCCTCATTATCTCAAATAACTATTGCCATTCGTTAAGACCGAACCATCCACCACAAGTGCGCGTGATGGAGAGCCGAGGGGGTGAGGCCGTAAGGGAGTGAGGAGGACGATGAAGGGATGAAAGTGAAATAAGTTCCACAAGGAAGCTCATAATCCATTAGGCAGTTCCAAAAGTATATTCGTCGTAAACGAGAACCTCTCATTCAAAGGGTCAGAGAAAAGTAGGGCCTATGTGATTAATGAAAAAAAAATAACCAAAGCTAAGTTGACTTGGTATGACGTGTAATGATATTAGTGGTTGAACAGAG
Organism: Acacia melanoxylon; assembly: GCA_019022615.1. NCBI lineage: Eukaryota > Viridiplantae > Streptophyta > Magnoliopsida > Fabales > Fabaceae > Acacia > Acacia melanoxylon. Next base: position 2,840,725 of record JAFJYJ010000014.1, read on the forward strand.
GGGTGCAGAGAAAAGTAGGGCCTACTGATTATTGGAATAAAATAATTAGGCAGTAACCGACACGGCTCTCTGAGCTTATCAGGGAAGATCAAATATGAATATAAATTTTTTGTAGTAATATTGAAGTTGCCTTCCCCTCTCTTCCCGAAATATACACATAATTTTTTCGTGATAAAATTACCAAAACAGTGGAAAAAAGCCCTCAGATAACCCATAACAACAGAAGCAGCAGGAATTAATTACATAAATGAAAAAACAAGATTTTTCTCCATTAAAACCAACTACTATTAGCCTACTTTCTATGGTAAGCCATTCTATGGAATCTCAAGAGGGTTCACTTCTCCCACATCAAGGTTACTTGTTGTTGTCTGATCGGTTGTAATATATTGAATGATGCCACGAAGCGATTGAATAATTTGTTGAAACAATCTAATTGTTGGACCAACCACCAAGAAAGCCCATACGATGGATGCAGCCAAACCCAGGAAGAGCGATAATATGAAGAGAAGTAGAACAACAACAAGAAGTCCAAACAAAGGAGTAAATTGTTTCATGATGGCAAAGTAATTAGATTTATTTTGAAGTCTAAATTCTGCCATGAAAGCCAGGACATAGAAGAATAGCATCACAAAAGAGGCTCTCATGATGTTTCCATGCTCATCAAAGAGGGACAATTTCATAGTTTGAAATTGAAATACCACGTAACCACCTACTGTTGTAATCAGAGAAATTATGATGGCATGTAGTGTGGCAAAATGTTCCGCTTGTCCCCGATATGAACTGCAGCCGCAAAAATAGGCAATGTGGTCAGATAACAAGTACGTCGTACTTAAAGTCTTAAACCAAGGTAGAAGTGTGGTGAAACCTTCGTGGAAGGATAGGAGTAGAAAAAGTTGGAGGCGTGTTGAGCGGCGCCGGTGGGGAACTGCAGGTAGCCGGAAAAAAAAAACGTAATAAATAAACTGAATTAGCATCGTAATGTAGAGTAGTAATAAGTAATAACAATAATAGGAAGAAACTAAGCAAATAGTAGAAACCAGAAAATGAAGGAATTTGTTTAGATGAAATTTACATGCAAGCGAAAAATTGAGAAGGTTGTGAGATAATGATTGGGCAGTGGTAGGAGTGGTAGAGCCTTCGTTGAGAGGTAGAAGTAGATGGAACAGCAAGAGGAATGTTGGGAGGCGGCCCTCTAATTTTTTGGTGTTGGGACATGATGGGAAGATACAGAAAACAAAGAAGAAGGAAAAACAGGTGTTGAAGATGATGGGAAGAGTGTCGAGGGAAAAAAGTGGGGAAGAAAACTACACAGATTTGATGATGGTGTGTGGGTACGTACGTATATATAGTCGTGTGAGAAGATGGAGAGAGAAATAGACTTTGATGGGGTCGGGAAGAGAGAGCCTTACACTTGTTAGGGTCGGGAAGACTTACACCTCTTAGGTTCGGGAAGAGAGAGCCTTACCTTTACTAGGTTCGGGAAGACTTACGTTCTTCTTAGGTTCGGGAATAGAGAGCCTTACGTTATTCTCTGATATTTCTTGGCATTTTCGTTTAGCCGACGACGGACGAATTGTCTAGTGTCTTTGTTAAGTTTTTTGTTGTTGTTGCTCGAAGTGTCTTTGTTAAGTAACATGTTCACGATTTGACCCAAAAAAAAAAAAAGGAAAATGTTCACGAGGATTACTTTGCCATTATTCAATGTTCAAAGTGCAAATTATCAGTTAAAATATACTTGTACTCTTTTAAATTTATACGAGATTATGTTGTAGTCATTTAACTTTAAAAAAATGGTTTCCATCATTTTAAGTTAACCCCGGTTAACTTCATTAACACAAAAATACTGAGTCAATGACAAATAATCAAATTTAAAATATTGACATATCTTTCTAAAAGATTGATTTTAAAGTTACAATATAAAAGTAACTATATTAAATATTAAATAATTAATTTGGGCAGGTCAATATTTTAAATTTATTGACTCATCATTTGTTGTTGTTGTGATGGACTCATCATTTTTATTAGTGAAGCTAATGATTAAAAATACACTTTTTAAGTTAAAATACTAAAATAAACCACGTTTAAACGTAAAGGATCAAAAATATATTTTATCCTCTCATAAGTATATATTTTTCACCTACATTGCTCAATATATTTCCAAAAGTGGATTCTAAGTAATACTGATAAAGAAAGAAGCGGAAATTCCAAAAATAAAAAGAAAAAGGAAAATTATTCCCTTGTTTATTATGGTTTGAGCTAATTTTAAATTAAGTTTCTATTTTCCCCCTTTTTGTTAGTTCTTTTCTCATATATAAACATTAATTCGTGTGTTCCTAATATGTTAACTATGACTTTTCTTTAGCCTGAAAATGTTAACTATGACTTATGTGTGCCCTGTCCAACATCAATAAAAACACTATTTAAAGGGACCTATAAGTACAAAAGTATAAGGATTTCGATAAAGCCTAGCCAAATTATAAAATTGCGAGAAGGGGGGAAAAAAATAGAAGAACTTGATTAAAAGTAGGATGAAATTAATTATAAGGATCTAGGATTTTTTTTTCCCCCAAATAGGGAATCTAGGCCCCACCATTGAGAGCCCCTTCGACTATGTTTCTAACGGTATTGTATGTAAGGCTTCTAAAATGCTAACGGTATTGTATGTGAGGCTTCTAAAATTGTGTGTTCAATAGTGAATTTTGTGTTTGTGTAATCTCCTCCATTGCTACTTCCAACATTTGGATGAATTAAATTCGGTCCTTATCTTTCATCTAAAAAATGTTATCTTAATTAATAAACAAAAAATATAACAAATGGACATTTTAATTAATTAAATCTTAATTCAAATAGAATGAAAAATAAATGTAGACTCCTAAGTAAATCTAGATGCTAGTTGGATTTGGTTGGCTGCAAAAAGTTTATCTCGCATTATAGTGGGACTCCAACAAGTAAATATTCTAGGTTTGTAAACTTCTACATCTCCTAACTATTATTATTATCAATAATCTTGATCACTTTATCATATTAAATTTGGATTCGACTCTTAAAAACATATATAGCAAAGATTATTAAGCATGAGATGCACAAATGCCCATTCAATTTACTCGGGCATTTTTTGTAACAGAAAATTTTGTTTGTTCTAATTTGAAGCATATTTTATAGAGTAAAATACATCAACCCCTCTTTTATTTACTCTAAATTATAGAAACATTCCTTCTATTTTGAAAATCTATATAAATCTCCATTAAAATAAAAAAACATGTTGCATAAACCTTCATTCTATTTTTTAGATGAAACTTTAATTCACTCAACTATATTTAATTGTTAATCACAACATTGACTTGTTATTTTGACCAACTAAACCTCGTTAACATAAATATTACTCTGTATCATTTAATTTTTGGGCCACAAAGATAATCATTTAATCATATATCTTTATCAGAAATTAATAAAATAATGTTAAAATGTATTTTTAAATTTTTTGTCATACTATTATCATATTACAAAGTTAATTGATTTCATCCTTATAAATTTTTATTTTTCAATAAATTTAAATGTTTAATCTTGTTTATTTATTAAAATTTGCTTATGATGTAATCTTTTGTAAATAAGTTGGCTAAAAATGTTTTGCAATCATATATATATATATATATATATATATATATATATATATATATATATATATATATATATATTCAATCAAATTATAAAATTATTAAATAATATAGTTTTGAAATCCTTATATGAAACATCATAATTAAAAAATATTAAATTTATTTCATTAACCATGTGTTGTTAAAAAAAATACATATAAATTATTTATTTATTTTTCTAAATTTAGTAAAAAATATTAAATAGATCATTATAAACATTAATGTTAAAATGAAGTCTAAATTAGTAAAACAATATTTATTGTAATATTATTTTTAATTAAAAATACACTTCAAAAATCTTTTTAGAATATTATTTTAACGATTTTAATGTTTTGAACTAAAGTGTATGTTTTTAAAATAAGGAGAATGTTCGTCTAATTAAGATAAAATAAGAGTGTAGTTAGACTATTTTACTCTCCTCTATTTTATATAATGGAAAAGTTCAAATACCAAATGTCAAATTCAATGGGGGAAAGATACTAGACTTTCTCAAGAGTCACAATGCTTTTGCTTTGTTTTTGTTTTTGTTTTTTGTTTTTGTTTTTGTTTTTTGTTTTTTCCCCTCAAGAGTCACAATGTCAAATGTCAAACAGGGAAGCCAATTTCCTCATTCCCTTGAGGCTGTTTTCTACTATGCCCAAGTTACCTCTCATAGGTCCTTCAGTAAATGTTACAAGACACAGAAAATTTGCTTGCAACAACCTGTAACAGCTTTCCCATAAACCGATCCGTGAATGAAATAATTCCAAACAGTGGTAATAAGATTATGTAGCCCATCTAACCCAAACTTAAATTAGTCTTATAGTTATGTGGGCCAAAGAGATGGATCGGAATTTATGGTCATTAAATTATGGGATTTTTAACGACAAGTTCACTGATAAACTGGCCTACATACAATTTGTGTGCCAACAGTCCCAACACCAGTTGAAATGACTACCCCTACACAGAATAAGCATATAAAATGAGATTTCAAAAAATATAGAGCTTTAATTGATTATACAGACTATAATTGGAAATGAGAAGATTAAATTAAGAATGATGTGCCACACTCAAGCTCAATAAGAAGAATCTACTATGTCAGTTGAATTTTCCGATGTAGTGTAATTTGGAAAAGAAATGGCTCCAAATATAGTACGACTTAAAACAGCTCTGTTTTTTACATTTTTAATGGATGGCGACGTTGAAGGAACTTAAATATACTAATCTCATGATTTCCACCTTCTTAACTCTGTAATAAAGCCAAGGTTGACAAAAATGCAAGCTAGCAACATATTTGATCCCTCCAAATTTCTGCAACATGACAATGCAAGATGCATGCTGCCATTATCAAAAAAATTTGATGATAGTATACACCTTAGGTATTTAGTCCATCCACTAACAGAGTACAAATGTGTAATTTGGACATAATTTTATGTTTTCTCCTCCTCAAGTTTTTGTCAAGAATTAGAGTTTACCACAGGTGAGGATGCATGTTTATGTTCAATTGCATTTCATCCCCTGAGCAAATTACTTGTACGACATTAGAAACAGAACATTATACAATATACATGCAAGTTATATGAAGAATATTTACAATTCGATTATGAAACAAAAAGTTCCTCAAAACCATGAAACAAAATTCATTAGTGTTAAAAATAAATGCAATTTTAATTACCAAGTTAATGGGACAGAACAAAGAGAATGTCTTCAAAAAAATCAATACAAAAAGTAAACATCTTTTTTCACTTGAGCCAGATTCTATCAAGCATATATAAATATCCATAAGAATCTTATAGTTCTTAAACATAATGCAGCATCAAGTTTTATTATTATTTGCGATTGCAGTTATTGTTTTCTTCCTTCTTGGTCTCCCCGTTTTCCCCATCCTTTGATTATTTTTTCAGACTTCATCATTTCTAGATATGGAATTTCTTCTCAATATGAAGTGTCAAATAAATATATCTTTCATAATAAAATTATCAAAGCAGTGGCAAGAAGCGCATACAGATAGCCCTCATGTAACATCCCATTTTGAAACGCATAATTTTTTTTTTCAATCAGAGTCGAGCAATAGAGCGAAAGAGAAATCAGTTCATAGCCAAAACATCAACCATTGTGTAATATTGTATAGATTACAATAGTCCTAAGGTTTAGAAATGAAATAGCGGAATGAGAATAACGGAATAACGAGAAAACGATAAGATAGAAATAGTCTTCCGACGCGTCTATTAGGGCACTTGCCTCGATCCCCAAGTGGTCCTCCGACCACGAAGCTACAAATGAGATTCAATTCACCATATTGAATCTCGGGAATCGGTGATTAACCTCATACCCAAACAATACAATATCATGATAAATGAGATATTTCTAGAGCTAATACCGGTATATCATAAGCATACAAACGATACATGATCATTATCGACAAACATAAGCACAAAGCAATATGTAAAGCCCCATAAGGTAAACAATAACAGCTGCACTATTCACCAGTGCCACGATAATTTTCGTGTCCTGTTTTAGTGAAAAACAAAACGGTGTTACCAAAACTATAACCCGTATAAGCATGGTATAACGGTCTACGAACATATCATTGACATATAAGTATTTAAGATGTACAAGATTAGTGTTACGATGACGCGTCCGTACCTTCGTTGGCAACGTTAGGTACTACCGGCCCGGAAGACGTACTTTCACGGAAGAACGTGAACTTCAAACGGCGGTTCGTCGGGCGGCGTAACGCGACAAATCGAGATTCGATATCCTATAAGAATAATATCACCTTTATTAGCGATTTGACACTATAACTGGCTTTTTAGGTAAAATTACCATTTTGCCCTTCTATCCCTAATCGGCGGAATTTCACCAAAGATTCGTTACTCACAGCAAATTTTCTTCCCGAAATTTTGCCGAACTTCGACGCAACTATGATTTTCGAAAATAATGACTAAAATAGCCCTCCCATATGATACCCAAATCATACTTGAAATTTAAAGGCTATTCTAACAAATTCTACCCTTACTTTTAAAAAGAAGCTCGCTAAAGTTCCAACTTTTCTGACGACCGACCCCTACTATGTTTTTACCTCTTTAGGCATATTTTTCAATGCAATGAGGCCTAAAAACAAGAATAGGAATCTTATCACCTACTTCCTAAATCTAACTAATAATTCTACTAACTACCGAACTAAAGACTTAAAAGCTAATGGCCAAAAGACTTACCGTTGAAGAAGAATGCAGAGCTTTTCCCAGCTTATCTCTCTACTTTCTCTCTCAAGAAATTCGGTCAAGACAAGAAATAAATGGTGTGAGGATTTCTCAAGGAGCATGCCTCCTATTTATAGACTTTGGTTAAGGCTTTGTTTGGAATTCCAAATTGTAAAGAACCCATTAATGCAACTTGAACAAAAAGTCACAAACTCCACCTCACCCCCTTTGGTCGACATCTTTGGGCTGTTTGGCAGCCAAGGATTGGCCAAGAAGTGATGACTCACCTCACTTTATGGCGAGTCCAGCCAGTATTTCTCGATCGGTACCGTTGCGTAATTTCGGAGAAATCTCAAAATTCTAGATTTAGAACTTTGAAGACCTTCTCTTTCTCATCAATAATATCTATTATAACCTGAATTTTGACTTTAGACGGGGTTCCAACCGTCTCCATTTAAGTTCTCAAAACGTGTCCGCACGCGTCCGTGTCGAAATCGGTTCCAAATCATCAAGCTCTAGATAATAATTCACGATTCCAAATGTATTTTTATAATTATAAACTCATCCCTAGATGTTGAGTTATAATTTATTTCCTTAATTTAAAATGTGACTGTAAGATTTTCCCTATTTCGTCTTATTAGGACAATGTCTTACGGGTCTCGGAATTGACTTAGGAAGAGGTCACTTGAAGGTAAAAACTCACTAATCAATATTTTACCTTGACTTTGGAATTCCTATTCCTGATTTCCTAGATAGGATATGTTTCCTAAATATAAGATTACTATTCATGCTTTTTAATTATATTATATAATAATCAAAAATTTGCAAAATATCAAGATATCAAATTTTTGCTTCTTATCCTCAAATTCTTTGGCCAATTTTCGCAGCCTTTTTTTTTTTTTTTTAAATGTTTTTCAAGAATTAATTAATTACTTAATTCAATTTTTATTAAAAATTCTACAAAATTCCCTAATTGGTCCATTCTTGTATTTAGGTTTAAAAATACCTAAACTCAACTATTTTTCTCAAAACTTTCCAATTTAATTAGTAAATACATTTTATTAATATTCAACTAATTTCCACTAATTTTAGAGCTTCACATAATTATTACTGAAATTTTCTTTGCTTATGCTTAAGTAATTAGCTATTAATTACTTAATTACTCTTTTAACCATAGTTGGTATTTTTCTTAATTAGAATGCTTCATTACCTTCATATTCTTGTATTAACATTAGCATTTCCATGCCTCTTGCATTGTTTCATAATTACAAGGGTATTTTGGTCATTTTATTACTTTATGAGCATCCTTTCTCATTTTCCCAAGTTTGTAATTTATTTAATTACTGTAATTAGAGATAATATACTCTCTTAATTCAACTGGTCATTTTCTTGACTTTTAGGATCTTTCATGAATTTTCTAAGTTAATTACCCTTTGCGGGGGCATTTTGGTCATTTTGGCACTTTGACCCTTAAACTCCTAATTCCTTGCAGAAATTCTACCTAGAAAATAGACTATAATTACCAAAGAATGGAGATTGCAATTTCACTTATCAGAAATATCCAACTTTTATTTATAATATTCCAGATAAATATCCGGGTATTACACCTCATGCTAAAAAGCAAAAGAAGTGGGAACAGGAAAGCTAAAAGGTGACACAGAAAATTTTCCAACACCATGTTTTTGCTAAGGAAAATGCCTTTATTAGATTCTTTGCAGAATTTTTTTTTTCCAGATTCTATTTTACATTTCTAGAATTGTCTTTCAACTGCATTTGCTGTGCCAATTAATTTGCGATATTAGAAATTCATCTTGCAAGGAATTATTGAATTATTTATTGATTCAAGAGACAAAAATACTCATAAACTTTTGCCAGATTTGCTTTTGACATAAATTGCTTGGGACAAATGAACCTGAGATATGATCAATACTAGTTCACCACAAAAAATTGCTAGGGACAAATAAACCTGACATAAGAAAATTGCACATTCAGCAAACATGAAAACAATCATTGCCACTTAAAAGTTAAAATCAAGATTCCTGCACAAAAATAACATTTACTTATTCCTCGCAACCAGACCAGGACACTGCTCTTGAAAATTAAAGAATAAAAAAAATGGTTTCAGGACTTTTCTTAATAATAAGATTTTTTTTTAAAAAAAAAAAAACAATGTGGCAAAAGTTTATTCTCTTACCGTAACTTTCTGTTTGCTCTCATCCCTGAGTTTTTTCATCTAAACGTTGAGGTTAACAAGAATTAAGCAATTTTACCATCGATGAGGTGCACTTTCCCTTTCCAGTTTCAGTTCACCCTCTTCATAAATTACCTGTAAGACATGACAAACAGAACATTATACATGTAAGTTGTAATAAGAATACATGCAAATTTAGTTCCCAAGTAAAGAGACAGTATAAACTGAGATAGAGGGAATGGCTTAAAAAATTTCAATTACATGTGTAGATATCTTTTTTTCCACACTTGGAAGATTTTATCAAACATAAATACCCTAGGCACCATGCATGGTTTTTCAATATAGTTATATAACCAAGCATAAAGTCGTGAGTTTGATTATTCTCCAAATTTACTTGCAGTTATTGTTCCTCTTCCTCTATATCTTAACAATTTTTCCCCCCATCCTTATGTTTTTATTTCATACGTTGTCATTTTTAAATACAACATTTTTCATTAGGTATGAAATCATAAGATCTGATAGAAAATATAATATCATCTTTCATTATACTATTGACATGGCAGATCTCTGGAAACATAGGCGAGAAGTCGTCATATAGATCTCATGAGAGAGGGAATAGAAGATGGAATAAGCAAAGGTAAAAGCTGATAAAATACAAAAAATTCATCAGCACGTTCTTAAGTGTTCAAGCCAAATAATGAATCTCACAGAATCTGTACTCAACTACATCCCTTCCCTGGAATCCTTAAAGAGAATATGTAAATGAAAGAAAAGAGATTCATCAATGAACCGATGTCAAATAACCTAATTTCTTGGTAAAAAAAGATGAGGAGTAACATATCAAGAAGATGATGCAGAAAATTCCTTTTTCATATATGGTACTGATTTAATTTAGCATCCGACCAACTTCAGACAAGGAAGCCAATTTCATCATTCCCTAGAGACTGTTTTCATTGATGCCCAAGTTATTTCTTATAGGTCTTTTGGTAAAGGTTACAAGACAAAGCCAGAGAAAATTTTCTTGCAACAACTTGATAACGGCCTTCCCATAAACAGAGCCCATATGGTGAATGAAATAGTTCTCAACAATGGTAATAAGATTATGCAAACCATCTAACCAAACTTACATTAGCCCTATGCTTATGTGAACCAAATAGATGGATTGAAATTTATAGTCATTAGCTCAGGCTTCAAAGACAAGTTTACTGATACACTGGCCTATATATATATCTAGATTTAGTTTATAACATGACACGCCACATCAGTTGAATGTTCTGATACAGTGTAACTTGGAAAAGAAATGGCTCCAGATATATAGCAAGAAGACTTAGAACAACCCTGCTTTTTCATTTTCAATGGATTGCAAGCTTGAGGAAACTTAAAGCTACTTATCTCATGATATCTATGGTCTTAACTCTGTAATACAGCACAGGTTGACAAATATGCAAGCTAGCACCATATCTGATCCTCCAAATTTATCTATCATGACAAAGCAAGATGTTCACTGCCATTATCATAATATTCTGGATGATAGTATATACTTTAGGTATTTATTCCATCCCCTTACTTACATAGTACGAATATGTTATTTGGACAGAATTTTCTTTTGGATCTTCCTTGAGTTGCTACATAACAAGAATCATAGAGTTTACCACAGGTAAGGCTGCATGTTTCTGTTCAATTGTAGTTCATCCTCTAAGCATAAAAGCAAACGACCTCAGACAAATGATCCTGGGATACGCTCACGGCATACACGTCAGACCAAAGTAAGTATGGAAAGTATATCAAAGACTACGTCATCAAGCGCCCACGGACAAATTAGCAAGAGGTAAGAGAACTTTGAAGTTCCATGCACTCAGTGAAACTCGGCAGGCAACCGGCGAGGTGTCAGAAAATACCTAGACCCATGAGGTCGGGATTGGGCAACAGAATAACCTCGGCAGATCAGGAACCTGAGCTACCGAGCTTTGGGGCAACTGTTATGGACTTATGTAATGGGCCCGACAGAATATAGGCCTACTAAGGGTACTTTATGACAAGATCATCCTCAATCAGGTAAAATATCAATCATCCCATGATCATGCCTATAATCCTGGGTAGTGCAGGTAGTAGAGCGGAAGTTATGCAGGTCGTAAGAGGCCACGATTGAGGATGGACGTGAAAGCGTAGATGGGAGACTAAAACCCTAGATGATCACTATAAATAGGAGGACATTCACCAGGTGTGATCCATCTATTCTCTATTTCGATTACTTTACATTCAGTCACATTGTGCACACACCCCACCCCTCTAGCAAAACGCTTTACTTGTGTAGCACAGTGATCTGAGAACGCTCTGTGATATCTCCTTCATAGTTATCACTGAGCGATCACCTTCTCATTGGAGTTTAACTTTAGACATCCTTTGAGGAGTGCATTGATCCAATATCAACCAGCCACTAGCCTTAGAGGCTAGATGTACATGTTCAGTACTAGAACATTTAATAATAAAAAAAATCAGGCTAGTGTGCATATTTCAAATTATATATATAATATTTTCATTAGCGGCATTTAAAAAAAATATTTTCATCAAAGAGTTTCATCTATGTAAAAAATAAACTAGATATTACAATATTCAAATAAAAATTTAATGAAGTTTGATTAAAATATTAAGTCAAGTTTTTCTTAAAATAAAATTTCTTATTCACGATACTAAAATAAAAATATTTTAATAATATTGGGTTAATGCTTTTCTTAGTTTTATTTTTTGACTTGAATTGTTGTTGTTGATTCTTCCCAATTAAAGGAATCACATTTTATTTTATTATATTATAATGTTAATATATATAGAAAAATTAAGATACAGAGTAATAAAACTCTTTTAAGATGAAATAAGATAAATCAAACTATAAGAGTGCAATAAAACAATCTAATTTACAATTTTTCTATTTCAAGACCCAATTTAACATTTGTTGAACTTTATATGAGATTTTCCCATTTTATTTTAAATTAATGAGATTAAGTAATAAAACTCTTTTAAGATGAAATAAGCATTGGAAACATTTTTTTTTTAAAAAAAAGTCAATAACTTAATTAAAGAAAAAAGATTTACAATTTTTCTATTTCAAAAAAAGATTTTCCCTTAAATTAAAGAAGAGAAACATTTTTTTTAGATGGTGGATCGTAATTTAACTTATTTTTTCTTAAAGTATCATCAATGAAATTCAATAACAACAAGATATTGATTAATTGATTGGAAAATATCAAAACAAAAGACAAAAGCAAAAGTAGTAAGGTAAAAAAATTGGAGAAGTGGGGATGTAAAATTTTAATAAAGAGAAGGTGTATGATAAAAGAGGAAAAAAGTTAATTAAAATATTTTAATCTCACTTCTCCAATTTTTTTAAATCGAACTACAAAATTTTTCTCCCCTCTCCTCCAAATCCCTTATACCAAACACCATCACATTCTATTCTCTATGATTTAGTGAACCAAGCGAGCCATATAGAAAGTTTGACCAACAATAATTTAGTATTTTTAAATTTATATTTTGAATAATTTCATTTTTAGTATACGTGAAAAATAATAATCAAATTATGTTTAAAATAGACTGGGGAGAGATTGAAGGAGCTACTGTTGACCAACGGTAATTCTGTTTTTTTTTTTTAAAAAAAAATTATATTTTAAAATTTGGTTCTTCTAAATAATCTCTAAAATTAGTGAATAAAATATTATATGCTAAAATATACATTTGGTCCTTTATGTTTTTCTTTATCATTTTAGTCTTAAGTTTGTAAAGTACGCGTTTGGTCCCTTTAATCTAACACATTAGTTGACTTAACAAGGAAAATCGACTCAACAATTTTAAGCAATGACTCTGCAATTAAATGCTGACTAAGCATGCTTATATGTTAGTATTTTAATAAATTAATATTTTAAATCCTATTCATTGAAAAATATTTAATTTTCTTCGACCAAAAAATATATATTTAATCTTCATAAATTATGAAAAACCACAAAACAGTCTCTAAAGATTTTATTTTTCAATTAATAGGATTTAAAATATTAATTTATTAAAATACTAACATATAAGCGTCTTGGTTAATATTTAATTACATTTCGCTTAAAATTATTGAAATAAGTATTTTAGTTAAGTCGGATTAACGGTGTTAACATTAAGGACCAAATGATATTTTTACAAACTTAAGGAACTAAAATGATCTATGAAAACATAAAAGATCAAAACGATATCTTTAACCAATATTATATTAAGGACTAGCCATAGTCAGGTAGAATATGGTTTGAGAAATTGGCGTAGCAAACAAAACAAAAGGATAGAAGAGGTAACTATTGGGCTTATAGGTATGGGCCAGAAAGATTTAGGAGCCTGTGAAGATTATTTTGAAGATTTCCTCTCCGGCGTGAGGGAATTGGATCTGGGTGTCCATGAAAATTAAATATCAGAATCTTCCAGATTCTTAAACATAATGCAACACAAAGTTTGAGTATCCACTAAATTTGGTTGCAGTTATTGTTTTTTTCCTTCGCACTCTTCTCATTGCCCCCATTCTTTCATTAATAATTCAGACTTTTCATTTATAGATATGGATATGAGGTTATGAAGTCTCAAATAAATATATCATTCATAATAAAATTATCATAACAGTGGGAAGAAGCCCTCAGGTAGCTCATAACAACAGCAGCAACAAGAAATACATAAATGAAAAAACGAGATTTTTTCTCCATTAAGCAACTACTATTAGCCTAATTTTTGTGGTAAGCCAGTCTATGGAATCTCAAGAGTGTCCCCTTCTTCCACATCGTCACGGTTTCTTGTAGCTGTCTGATCGGTAATAATATATTGAATGATGCCACGAAGCGATTGGATAATTTGTTGAAACAATCTGAGTGTTGGACCAACCACCAAGAAAGCCCATATAATGGATGCAACCAAACCCAAAAAGAGTGATAATATGAAGAGAAGTAGAACAACAACAAGAAGTCCAAACAGAGGAGTAAATTGTTTCATGATAGCAAAGTAATTAGACTCATTTTGAAGTCTAAATTCTGCCATGAAAGCCATGACATAGACGAATAGCATCACAAAAGAGGCTCTCATGATGTTTCCATGCTCATCAAAGAGGGACAATTTCATAGATTGAAATTGAAATAGGTCGTAACCACCTACTGTTGTAATCAGAGAAAATATGACGGCATGTAGTGTTGCAAAATGTTCCTCTTGTCTCCGATTTGAGCTGCAGCCGCAAAAATAGGCAATGTCGTCAGATAACAAGTACGTGGTACGTAAAGTCTTAAACCAAGGTAATGGGAGTACTACGTATAAAAGTAAATCAATTAAGTGTGGTGAAACCTTGGTGGAGAGATAGAAGTAGAAAATGTTAGACGCGTGTTGACCGGCGCCGCTGGGGAACTGCACGCAGACGCAAAAAAATGAGTAATGAATAAACTGAATTAGCATCGTAATGTAGAGTAGTAATAACAATAATAGGAAGATGGTAGGAGTGGTAGAACCTTTGTGGAGAGGTAGAAGAAGATGGAACCAGAGGAATGTTGGGAGGCGCCCTTCCAATTTGTTGGTGTTGGGACATGATGGGAAGATAGAGAAAACAAAGAAGAAAGAAAAGAAGGAAAAACAGCTGTTGAAGATGATGGGAAGGGAGTCGCGGGGCAAAAGTGGGGAAGAAAACCACACAGATTTGTTGATGGCCAACGGTGTGCCTGTGTGGGTATATATATGTGGGGGTAATCTATTATTTGCGGAGGATAAAGGTAGTATTTTGACTACTGGGAAACTTCGTTTCAATTTTGCCGTCAAGCTATGGAAAGTCTTGACGGCAAAATTAAAAATTTACTTTCTGAATTATGTCTCTTTTATTATATGTCTGTCAATGAGTCTGGTGGGTCCCTCGACTGTCTTTGGGTCCCACTTTCTACTATGGCTATCCGGTGGGTCCCCCGACGACTCTCTTTGAACCCACTTTCTAATATGGCTATCGCCGAGTGGGTCCCTCGACTGTCTTTGAACCCACTTTCTAATATATACACGCTTGTATGAAAAAAAAATATATATATATATACACGCTTGTTGTGATGTGGGTTGCTCTTTATAACGACGATTTACGTTTCTAGAAGGACAAATCGGACCCCGTTACTGTGTTCTCCAGGCCTGATTTATATATATATATATATATATATATATAAAATAATGGGTAGATATTCTAAAATAAAGATAATCTCTTAACTAACATTTTTTTTAAAAAAATGATTTTTTCATATAAAAATAAAAATAAAAATAAAAACAAAACAAAATCAAGACGGTTAGGAGCTCGCAGGAAAACTAATTCCGGACAAATCCTAAAATCGAAAGAGGCAAATCTAAGAGTACAAATTCTAAAATCGAAAGACGCAAATCTAGGACGACAAATCCTAAAATCAAAAGAGGCAAATTTGATAGGTCTTTTCTCAAATATAAACATTAATTCGTATGTTCATAATATGTTAACTATGACTTTTTTGGGCCTGAAAATGTTAACTATGACTTATATGTGCCCTATCAAAATTAATAAAAACAATATTTATTTTATTTTTTAAAAAAATAAAAGAATGGAATAAAATTCATTTATTATAAACATAACAAGAAAATTGTTGTCATCATAACCATCTCCTAGCATCTATATATAATATGTAATTTAGTGGATTTTGATTTTATTTAGATTCTTATGACATAATTAACTTATAATTACTAATGTTATTTCTCTTATAAGCCTAAGTATAAGGGATCTATAAGTACAAAAGTGTAAGGATTTCGATAAAAAAAATAAAATAAAATAATAATAATATAGGAACTTGATTAAAAGTATTGAAAATCCCTTCCATATATGTCTCTAACAGTATTGTATGTATAGGAAGAATCCTCTCACAAACATTACAGCTAGCAGAGTGTAGTGCCATCTAGACTTTGTGCGTTCAATAGTGAATTTTTTGTGTTTAATCTCCTCCATTGCTAATTCCAACATTCGGATGAATCAAATGCGGTCCTTATCTTTCATCTCAAAAATGTTATCATAATTTCTAAATAAAAAAATATAACAATTAATTAATTAATTGAATTTTAATTCAAATATAATGAAAAATAAATGTAGACTCCTAAGTAAATCTAGATGCTAGTTGGCTGCAAAAAGTTTATCTCACATTGTAGTGGGACTCCAACAAGTCAATATTCTCAGGTTTGTAAACTTCTACATCTCTTAACTATTATTATTGCCAAAAATCTTGATCACTTTATAATATCAGATTTGGAATCGACTCTTAAAAACATGGCAAAGATTATTAATTGCATGAGATGCACAAATGCCCATTCAATTTACTCAAGCATTTTTAGTAACTGAAAATTTTGTTTGTTATAATTCAAAGCATATTTTATAGAATAAAATACATCAACCCCTCTTTTATTTACTTTGAATTATAAAAACATCTCTTCTATTTTGAAAACCTATATAAACCTCCTTAAAATAAAAATAAAAACATATGTTGTATAAACCTCTATTCTAATTTTAAGATGTAGCTTTAATTCATTCAACTAACTAGTTGATTGTTATTTTGACCACGTAAACCTCAAAATAAATATTACTTAATTATCATTGAATTTTTGGGCCACAAAAATAATCATTTAATCACATATATATTTTTATCAGAAATTAATAGTCACAATGGAAAAGTTCATTTAATCATTCCCTCATTAATTGCGTTGTTCGAATTCCGTGGATGCATGACATTTCATTGTGATTAGATGTCACCTTCATGGAGACAAAAATTTCTTCTTTTTCTTTCTTTTGCTCAAATAAATTTCTTCTTTTTCAAAAGATGCTTATATTTACTTTCATACACAGATACATACAAATATAGGCTTCATAAGACGATGGTCACGTGAAAGAGGAGCCTCTAAATGGCAAAGTATACAAATATAGGATTCATAAGAAGATGCTTTATTTTATTCGCCTCACGCCGAACTAAGGGCGTGGTTAAGGGAGATGTTAAGTTGATTAAAGGCTGGCTCACCATGGTCCCATAGCCCTCCAATATTTGACCTTTTTTAAGTCAGAATATTTGACCTTCAAGACAACGTAAGATTTTTTTTTTTTTATATATATAAAAATTTTAGAAAAGGGTTGGACTCACCCATCCAAGGCGGTGTCTTTACCGTCAGATATCTTAGGTTAGAGTAGACATATATCTCTACCTCTTTCCAAAGATTTCCACCGCTTCAGACGTAACCCAAGGACGCCTCCCATGGCATTGGACAACTCGGGATAACCCTCTCCCCTTTTTGGTGAGAAAATCCGACCTTGTGGAGTTGAACCAAGAACAAGGGGTACAACGTAAGAAAATGTTGATGGGAGGAGTAATGTTATCCAACTTAAGGTGGGCTTGAATTATGATGATTAGAGCATTAATGGCCCGACTACTTTGGGCTTAGCATTGATGGGTGGTGCAAAAGTGAAGGTACATAGACAAGGAAAGGCGAAGGAAAACATAGATATCTAGTCATTTAATAATTCCCACCCCCACCCCTTGTTCTTAGGTTCAAGTGGCGAAGGGGTCGGACTTTTTCATCTAAAGGGAGGAGGTTCGATCCCTGCGTTGGTCAAGGAGATGGAGAAGACATTCTAAGGGTCTAGAAAGTAGTGGAAACGCTGGTAGAGGTGGAGAGCGTGTGTCTTTCACAAGATGCTTATGACGGCAATGTCCTTGGCTTGGATCAAGGTTTCAACCCCTTTCCTAAAATTTATGTATATAAAAAAAAAAATTCCCACACCCCCCCCCAAAAAAAAATTTCTGCCACAATTTTAATTTTTCTCTTATACATTTTCTTTCATCCTTTTCACACTTATTATTTCTCTCACTTGTTATAACTAAGGGCATTGTTGGAAAAAATGTAGATATCTTATATATTTATGGATGTGGCTTTACTCTGTTACTTTTGTGGCCAGTGACTCTCCTATTCCTTACCACTCTGTCGTTTTAATGCAAAATACTCATGCTGATAACTTTTTTGTTTTTTTTGGTTGAAAAAGTAGCATTCAACAACTTGAATTATTCTTTTAGTATTGCCTACTATTTCGAAATATTTTTTCAATAACAATCAATATTATCCTAAAATAATGTTTGGTGCACTTATCACCCCAAAATTATTTTTTAATACAAGTCAATATCTCAAATCCAACACCCTAAATTGTTTTTTTAGCAGCACTCAGTATACTAAACTAATTTCTGTTGTATCTAGCACCAAAAATATTTTTTAGTAACACTCTGTATTTTGAAGTAATTTTTGATACAATATTTTAGATTTCAAGATGTACTAAAAATAAGTTTGACACTCAATAATATTGAAAAAATTATTCGGTGTGTTGGATACTAGATACTGGGTGGTATTAGAAAAATATTTTAGTGCATTGGATGGACTAAAAATTATGCTAAGATATTGAAAGAATATTTTAGGATATTGAGTCGTACTGAATTTTTTTTCAGGATGTTGATTGTTATTTTTCAAAAACGAAGAAAAATAAAAGTTATTAACATTAGTATTTTGCGTAAAAATGGAGGAATTTTAAGGAGTTACCTGTGAAAACAAAGGAGAGAAACCGTGTGTACATATTCATTGTATTGAACTAATTTTGATATAATTTTATACAAAGTAAATCTGTTACTTTAACAGTTTAACCTTATATTTTGAACTGAGGGCGTATTTTGCAAAGTCTCTTCTCCCTCCGGCGTCTCTCTTCTTCACCTTCATCTCGCCTTTCCTCTGAACCTTCTCTGTTTCTATCAATTCTCTAGACCTTATTTTGAACTTTACTTACCTTCTTACTTCCATATTCTTAACTCTGTAGCAGAGCACAAGTTTACTAAAACACAATCTGGTAGCATAGTTGATCCCTTCACATCTCTGAAACTTAACAGAGAAAGATGCATACTGCATTATCTTAAACTCTAGACGATACAATATATTTTATGCATTTACGCCATCCACTTACAAAGTATAGAGAGATATATAAGAGAAAATTTTTTTATAAACTTTTCCTATTACTATTACTTATTGACTCACTAGCCAATTTAATTCAGAAATGTAAGATTTATCTTAAAAAACAAAAGGTTCATACATACAAGTTCTGGTTTTTGGCCAAAAGAATCTTCAGACAGGCAAACCATTTTCTCGAATCCCAATAGAGTCAATTTGTTCCATGTCAAAGTTACTTGCTACTGCTGTCTAATTTGTAAAAATAAATAGAATCTTGTCATGAAGCCACTGAACAATTTGCTGGAAACAATCTGAGTGCTGGCCCAACCACCAAGAAAGCCCACAAGATGGATGCACCCAAACCTAGGAAGAGGGATAAGATGAAGAGAAGTAGAATGACAACAAGAAGTCCAAACAGAGGAGTAAATTTTTTCATGATGGTCAAGTAATTTTTTATCTCACCGTTGAGATTAACAAGAATTAAGCAATTTTACCATCGGCGAGGTGCATTTTCTCCGTCCAGTTTCAGTTCATCCTCTCCATAAATAACCTCCAAGACGTGACTAACATAGCATTATATAATAATTTACATGTAGGTTGTATTAATAATACATGCAAATTTAATTACCAAGTAAAGAGACAGTATAAACTAAGAAAGAGGGAATGGCTTAAAAATTTCAACTACAAGTGCAGGTATCTTTTTTTTCAACTAGGAAGACTCTACCAAACATAAACACCCTAGGAACTTGATATGTAAATAATAAAAGGTATTAGGATTAGTTAGTAGCCGTTAGGATTAGTTATGAGTAGGGATAGGTATGAGTCCTATATAAGAGGTACTCCTGAGTTGTAAAGAGATTATGAATGATATGGATTAATGCACTTCCCTGTTTCTCTCTCTCCTCACTTTTCTCTCTGCCTCTCTTCTCTGTTCCTCAATTCTATCTCTCTTTCCCTTTGTTTCTCTTCTTCTCCTCTATCTTCCTCTTTCTCTTTCATACTGAATTACAATTCTGTTAAAGAACCATATACACGGTTCTTCAACATGACAAAGCATGAAGTCAAGTTTGATTATTCTCTGAATGCACCTGCTGTTATTGTTGTTCTTCCTCTAGATCCTCCAAATATTTCCTTAATCCTTGTTATTAAAGATTTGTTATCATTTCAGCATAAATCATAAGATCTAGAAGAAAATATAATAATATCTTGGTCTTAAATATAAGACTGAGTTTGTAGTGCAAATTACATTACCAACTAGGTTATACATTTAAGATCGGATGAGTATCATCTTTTATTATATTATTGACATGGCAGAAACTGGAAAAACAGGCAACAAATCCTCTGATAGAAGGAGGAATAAGCAAACGTAAAATCTGACTGCAAAAATTCCATAAGCCCATTACTGACGGTTGAAGCCTGATACAGAATCTCCACTCTATTACATCCCTGCCTTGGAGATAACCTAATTTCTTTGTTAAAAAAAAATAAAAAATAGATGAGGTACATAATGAAAAGAAGATGATGCAATAAACTTTCTTTTCATATAGTACCGATTTATTTAGCATCCAACCAACTTCAAACAGGGAAGCCAATTTCCTCATTCCCATGAGGCTGTTTTCTACTATGCCCAAGTTACTTCTCATATGTCCTTTAGTAAATGTTAGTATGTTACAAGACAAAGCCAGAGAAAATTTTCTTGCAACAACCTGATAACAGCTTTGCCATAAACAGATCGATGATGGTGAAAGAAATAATTCCAAACAGCAATAATAAGATTATGCAGACCATCAGCCATATAGTTATGCGGGCCAAAGAGATGGATCAGAATTTATGGTCATTAGATTATAGGCTTTAAAGACAAGTTCACTAATAAACTGGTCAACAGACAATTTGTACGCCAACAGTCCCAACACCAGGTGAAATGAGTACCCGTACACAGAATAAGCACATAATAATGAGATTTCAAAAAATATATAGATTTCATTGATTATACTGACTATAATTGATAATGAGAAGATTAAATAAAGAATAATGTGCCACGCTCAAGCCCAATAAGAAAAATCTACTATGTCAGTTGAATGTTCTGATATAGTGTAATTTTGAAAAGAAACGGCTCCAAATAGTGAGACTTGAAACAACTGTTTTTATTTTTTATTTTTAATGGATTGTGACATTGAAGGAACTTAAATATACTTATCTCATTATTTCCACCTTCTTAACTCTGTAATAAAGCCAAGGTTGACAAAAAATGCAAGCTAGCAACATATTTGATCCCTCCAAATTTCTGCAACATGACAAGGCAAGATGCATGCTGCGGTTATCTTAAATTCTTGATGATAGTATACACCTTAGGTATTTATTCCATCCACTAACATAGTACAAATGTGTAATTTGGACACTCTTTTATGTTTTCTCCTCCTTAAGTTTTTGCCAATTTAAACATTCTGCTTAACAAGAATAAGAGAGTTTACCACATGGAAGGATGCATGTTTCTGTTCAATTGCATTTGGTCCCCTGAGCAAATTACCTGTAAGACATTAGAAACAGAACATTATACAATATACATGCAAGTTATATGAAGAATACTTACAATTCGATTATGAAACAACAAGTTCCTCAAAACTATGAAACAAAACAAAGAGAATGTCTTCAAAAAATTCAATACAAAAAGTAAACATCTTTTTTCACTTGAGCCAGATTCTATCAAGCATATATAATATCCATAAGAATCTTACAGTTCTTAAAGATAATGCAGCATAAAGTTTTATTATTATTTGAGGTTGCAATTATTGTTTTCTTCCTTCTTGGTCTCCCCATACTTTCATTATTATTTCAGACTTTATCATTTCTAGATATGGAATTTCTCCTCAATATGAAGTTATGAAGCCCCAAATAAATATATCTTTCATAATAAAATTATCAAAGCAGTGGCAAGAAGCCCATACAGATAGCCCTCATGGTAAACAGCAAAAGAAGAGGGAACAGGAAAGCAAAAAGGTGACAGAAAATTTTCCAATAGCATGTTTATTAACTGTTCCGACCAAATAATGAATCATACAGAATTCAGACTCCATTGATATGTAAACATAATAAAGATAAAAATCATATAATTTTTTTTTTCTAAAAAACTGGTTGCATTAAAAATTAAGTGGAATATCTAGATTTAGTTTATAACACGGCGTACCACATCAAGCTAGATAAAAAGAATTTACTATGTCAGTTGAATATTCTGATACAGTGAAACTTGGAAAAGAAATAGCTCTAGATATATAGCAAGAAGACTTAGAACAACTGTGTTTTTTCATTTTCAATGGATTGCAAGGTTGAAGAAACTTAAATCTACTTATCTCATGATATCTATGTTCTTAACTCTGTAATACAGCACAGGTTGACAAATATGCAAGCTAGCACCATATTTGATCCTCCATATTTCTCTAACATGACAAAACAAGATGGGCGCTGCCTTTATCATAATATTCTGGATGATAAAATATGCTTATAGGTATTTTTTCCATCCACTTACATAGTACGAACATGTTATTTGGACATAACTTTCTCTTGGATCTTCCTTGAGTTGCTACATAACAAGAATCATAGAGTTTACCACAGGTAAGGCTGCATGTTTCTGTTCAATTGTAGTTCATCCTCCAAGCAAATTACCTGTACGTTATTAATACATGCAAGTTGCATGAATAATACTTGCAATTCAATTATGAAACAAAAAATCTCCTCAAAACTATGCAACAAAACTCAATTGTATTAAAAATAAATGCAAATTCAATTACCAAGTTAATGGAGACAGAACAAAGAGAATGTCTTCAAAAATTTCAAACAAGAGAATGTCTTCAAAAATTTCAATTACAAAAGTAATAATTTTTTTCACTTTAATCAGATCCTATCAAGCATGAATACCCCTAAGAATCTGTTGTCAGATTGTAATTAGGACATGAGAGAGAAAGAGGAAGGAAGAGAGAGAAAGGGAGAGACCAGGGAATAAAGAGAAATTAAGAGGGTAGAGAGAGAGCGAGAAAGGGGAATAACGAGAGATTAAGAGGGTAAAGAGAGAATCACACAGATGGATTGAGAGGGACTGAGACTAATGCCATACATCCATTCAGATCATAAGATGGCTTACAATAGGGGGATTTTCATCTATTTATAGGCACAAATGACTCTGATGTCTAGTCTTTTATGCTGTTATTTATTAACTAACTTTCTAACTATACCTACCTATTCTCTTATTATTACAAATCAGAATCTTACAGGTTCTTAAGCATAGTGCAGCACAAAGTTTGAGCATTCACTAAATTTGGTTGCAGTTATTGTTTTCCTCCTTCTCGCTCTTCTCATTTCCCCCATCCTTTCATTAATAGTTCAGACTTTATCATTTATAGATATGGATATGACGTTATGATCGAAGTCTCAAATAAATATATTAATCATATAAAATTATCAAAATAGTGGGAAGAAGCCCTCAGATAGCTCATAACAACAACAACAGCAGGAATTACATAAATGAAAAAACATGATTTTTCTCCATCAAGCAACTACTATTAGCCTACTTTCTATGGTAAACCATTCCATATCATAACAGCAGCAGCAGCAGGAATTAAATAAATGAAAAAACAAGATTTTTCTCCATTAAAAGCAACTAATATTGGCCTGATTTCTATGGTAAGCCATTCCATAGAGTCTCAAGAGGGTCCCTCTCTTCCACGTCAAGGTTACTTGTTGATGTCTGATCGGTAGTAATATATTGAAAGATGCCACGAAGCGATTGGAAAATTTGTTGAAACAGAGTGTTGGATGAACCACCAAGAAAGCCCACAAGATGGATGCAGCCAAACCCAGGAAGAGAGATAAGATGAAGAGAAGTAGAACGACAACAAGAAGTGAGGAGTAAATTGTTTCATGATAGCAAAGTAATTAGATTCATTTTGAAGTCTTAATTCTGCCATGAAAGCCATGACATAAAGGAATAGCAGAACAAAAGCATCTCTCATGATGTTTCCATGCTCATCAAAGAGGGACAATTTCATAGATTGAAATTGAAAAAGACGCAACCACCTACTGTTGTAATCAGAGAACGTATGACGGCATGTAGTGTTGCAAAATGTTCCTCTTGTCTCCGATTTGAACTGCAGCCGCAAAAGTAGGCAATGTCGTCAGATAACAATTCCGTTGTACCAAGGTAATGGGAGTACTACATATAAAAGTGTATTAATAGAAAGAAACTAAGCAAATAGTAGAAACCATAAAATGAAGGAATTTGTTTAGTTGAAATTCACAAGGAAGCGAAAAATGGAGAAGATGGTAAGATAATTATTAGGCAGAGGTAGGAGTGGTAGAACCTTTGTGGAGAGGTAGAAGCAGATGGAACTGGAGGAATGTTGGGAGGCGCCCCTCCAATTTGTTGGTGTTGGGCCATGATGGGAAGATACAGAAAACAAAGAAGAAAGAAAGGAAGGAAAAAGAGCTGTTCATGATGGCCACGGTGTGCGTGTCTATGTATATATACTGAAAAGAAGAATAAGATTTCGTTTAGTGGGAACCGGGAAGTGATCAATGTTTTCTGTTTTTGTTTTTTCCAATTGAAAATGGGCTAAAACTCGCCCTATACTTATAGGATATTTCTTGGTATTTTCCTTCGCCCCTGCGTAAAAGTGATCAATTTCTTTGTTTTTGTTTTTTCCAATTGAAAATGGGCTATCACTTCGGCCTTCTTGCTTGTGTTTGCTATGTTTCCGTCCTTGCGTTTTGATTACATACTGGCGCAATCTGCCATCTCTTACGAATTTCTCGATAGCATCACGGAGTTCATAGCACAGGTCCGTGGTGTGTCCCGGCCCATCATGAAATGCACAAAACTTGGAGTGGTCCGTAGTGGGTCGAATTCGGGGAGGACGAGGTCTTTCGGCCTTTTTCATCTTGGTTAGCGCCACCTCCTTCCAGATCTGAAACCGTGAAACGTTCAAAGGGGTGTATCTATCATACCTAGCCTTCCCTTCAAACTTGTCACCCCGGGATCTGTTATCTTGGTTCCGTCCGTTCGAATCTTCTCTTCGACTTTCGGATGGTCCTTTTCCTCTTGGGGGTGAGTCTTTCCTCTTATCATTCTCGGTCGAATTGGCTATTTCCATTTGCTCTACTTCTAAGTACTGCTTTGACCGTTCGTTGAACTCGGTGAGGGTATAGACCTTGTTTTTGAAAATTGACTTCGCCAACCAAGATGTTGGGTCTAATCCGTCGATGAGGCAATGTATGTGTACACTCTCTGGGAGTGATCTTACCTGCAACGCAACATCCTTGAATCTATCCAAGTACTTCTAAAGCGTTTCTCCTCGCTGCTGCTTAATCTTGCTAAGAGCGAATTGGGACTTCGGCTGCTTCTTATTGGTTGCAAAGTTCAATTCAAACTTGGTCCCGAGGTCTTCAAAATTCTGGATTGAGTTGGCGGGCAGCGTAATGAGCCACTTCTAGGTAGCCCTGGTCAACGTGGCTGCAAATAGCCGGGAAATAACTGGCCCGCCAATCCGTCGCACGAACATGAGTAGTTCGAATGTATCAAGATGGGACCTCGGGTCTTGGGTTCCGTCGTATTTTGGCAGGTCCGCCAAGTCGAAGTCTTCCGGGTACGGCGCGTTCGCAATGTCATCCGAGAAGGGACTGCTGTTGTACCCTACGACATATTCATTTTATACTTTTTTGGGGATCTTACCTGCCAGGGTGGTCTTTCAATATCTCGGTCTTCATCATCCAGGGTCCTCTCAGCGCACGTTTTCCTTTGAGATGAAGCCAAATACTGGGCTCGTGGTCGCCTCGAATCTATCCGTTGAGCTGTTGCGCCAGTTTCATGTTGCGTGGACCTCGACTACTCACTGCGAGGATGTTTATGGGTGTCTCGTGCCTCCCTTTCTTTCCTTCCACGCCCTTCATCTCGGTTGTCCACCTGAATCATTGATCCCAGCTGCTTGAAGCGGTCTTTCATCATCTGCTATATCACCCTGAAATCTTCATGGCGCTGGAGATTATTGCGTTTCTCCATCTCCTGGGTTTTCTGTAGGAGAAGAAAGTCTGGACTCTGGGCTGAGGCTTCTTGTGCCGACGCGCTTTGGGGCTTAGCAGTTACGGGAGGGGAGGATGCCGTGTCAGGAACGTCATTCCCCTCGTTCGTGGTATGACCTTCCGGAATATCTTCAGGCAGCGGTGGGTCTTGGGTTTGTTGTTGCTGACTTGCCTCGGCCTATGGTGGATTTCCAGGCTGAGGATTCCGACTGCTGCTTCTAGTGTTAGCCATTGTTGGTCACGGGATCGAAATTTAACGTCCCCACGGTCGGTGCCGATGTTCTGGTCTAGAACACAGATGTCCAGCCTAGTAGGCTAGTACTTTGATAATGGATCAATGGGCTCTGCCTGAGGGTCTATGAGGTAGATGCTTAGGAGAACTTGGGATCACTACGCACATACGAGGCTTTCGCCAATAGGGTGGTGTGTGTGTACAGTGGGGCTAAATTTAAATAGTTCGGGGTTAGAACGTGTGCACCTTAATGCTTGGCCTCTATATTTATAGGGTATAACTCGGTATCGTAACTACCGAATCTATCTTATCCCTTGATCATCGATACGATAGGATCCCCCATTATTATAGGCCGATTCTGATATGCATTATATCTATAGTTGGGTCGTCTGTACGTTGGGCCTGAGGGAGGTTTGTAACAACCTCATTAACTTCGTTAATAGAAAATGTGGAGTCAACAAATTTAAAATGACAAGTCATCAAATTTAAAATATTGACGTATCTTTGTAAAAGATTGATTTTAAACTTACAATGTAAAAGTAATCATATTAAGCAATTAAAATTTGGGCATATCAATATTTTAAATTTATTGACTCATCAATTTTTCTTTTGGTGATAGACTCATCAGTTTTTATTAATGAAGCTAATGGTATTATCTTAAAATGACTGAAAAAACACTTCTTAATTTAGAACACTAAAATAAACTTCATTTAAACTTAAAGGATCAAAAGTATACTTTATCTTTTCATAAGTATATATTTTTCACCTACATTGCTTAATATATTTTCAAGTGGATTCTGAGTAATACTGATTAAGAAAGAATGGGAAATTCCAAAAATAAAATAAAAAGAAAGAAGGCAAAATTATTCCCTTGTTTATTATGGTTTGAGCTAATTTTAAATTAAATTTCTACATTTTTCTTTTCTTTTTGTTAGGTTTTTTCTCAGATATAAACATTAATTCGTATGTTCATAATATGTTAACTATGACTTTTCTTTGGCCTGAAAATGTTAACTATACTTCTGGTCAACATTAACAAAAAAAAAAAATTAAAAATTAAAAGAGTGAAATAAAATTCATTTATTATAAACATTAAAAAAAAATTTATTGTCATCATAATAATCTCCTAGCATCTATATATAATATGTAATTTAGTGGATTTTGATTTTATTGAGATTCTTATGACATAATTAATTTATAATTACTAAGATGAAATTAATTATAAGGATCTAGGATTTTTTTTCCCCCCAAATAGAAGATCTAGGCCCTACCATTGAAAGCCCCTTCTATAATGTCTCTAACAGTATTGTAGGTATAGGAAGAATCCTCTCCCAAACATCACAGCTAGCAGAGTGTAGTGCCATTTTCTGTGGGACAAGAGTGTAAGGCTTCTAAAATTTGTGTGTTCAATACTAAATTTTCTGTGTGTTTAATCTTTCCATTGCTACTTCCGACATTCGAATGAATCAAACTCGGTCCTTATCTTTGATCTCAAAAACGTTATCTTAATTTGTAAACACATTTGAGCAAAAAACAAAATTGTAAACAAACAATATAACAAATGGACATTTTAATTAAATTTTCATTCAAATATTATGAAAAATAAATGTAGACTCCTAACTAAGTCTAGATACTGGTTGGCTGCAAAAGGTTTATCTCACGTAAATATTCTGAGGTTTGTAAGCTTTTACATCTCCTAACTGTTATTGTTACCAATAATCTTGATCACTTTATCATATCAAATTTGGATTCGACTCTTAAAAACATAGCAAAGATTATTAATTGCATGAGATGCACAAATGCCCATTCAATTTACTCTAGCATTTTCAGTAACCGAAAATTTTGTTTGTTCCAAGTTGAAGCATGTTTTGTACAGTAAAATACGTCAACCCCTCTTTTATTTGCTCTAAATTATAAAAACATCCCTTCTATTTTAAAAATTTATATAAACCTCACTTTAAATAAAAAAATATGTTGCATAAACCTCCATTTTGTAACACATAATAAATACTTAAAGTTCAATTCAATATTACATGTCACTTATGAGTTTAGGGATTCTATCCCAACAAAACTTGAACAACATTTACTTAATACTTTATTTTAAGACGAAAAATAATTCTAGTGTTATGGTAATTAAATATAAAGTGACATAAAGACTTATGAGGAGCCTAATAGAGCTTTCAAGGCTTTCTCCATATGTGTTTTCCCTTACTTTCTACTAGAACATTTACTTTTAAAATATAAATATAATGGGATAAGATTACACATATCAATAACCGCTGAAAGTTTCTACCGTAACAAGAAAACCACATATGATTTAAAAGAGGGGATTGGTTACATGTATATTTACATATATCATAATCATCATATAAAACAAATTCAAATCACTGTATCAATCTCTATTTTAATCACAGTATGTAATACACATATATGCAATATGCTACCACTCTTTTTATCACCGTCCATCCTTATACCGCTCACTGGAGCCATATGCTAATGCATAGTCTAATATAAACTCATCCATTTGAATGAGTTGTTCCAAGCTCATAAGTTCTTAAGATACATCCGACCAAAGGTGTAGAGCTTAAGTCTGAACTATGACTTCCCTCCTTAAAAAGCACAACTAAGGAGGTGTCATATGTCCCGCAGCTCTAATGCAATCCGACTAAAGGAAACCATGAAAGAAGGGCTTTTGACAAGCGTCATTCACTATGCATCGAGTGATGGCATACCACGTGGTAAGAGATTTTATCATACAATCTATATAAACCTCCCTTAAAATCAAAAAATATGTTCCATAAACCTTTATTCTAGTTTTGAAATGTAACTTTAATTTATGCGCAATTGTAAGTTGATTGTTAAATCAAAGCATTGACTTTTTATTTTAACCAAATAAAACTCCTTAACATAAATATTACATAATTATCATCTAATCACATATCTTTATCAGAAATTAAGAAAATAATGTTAAAATATATATTTTTTTTTCATAATATTATCATATTACAAAGTTAATTAATTTCATCCTTATAAATTTTTATTTTTTAATAAATTTAAATGTCTAATCTTATTTATTTGTTAAAATTTGCTTATGATGTAATCTTTTAAGTACATATGTTGGCTAAAATGTTTTGCTCTTACTTATATATATCCAATCAAATTATAAAAAGATATAATTTTGAAATCCTTATATGAAATATTATAATTAAAAAAATAGTAAAGGTATTTCATTAAACATGTGTTGTTAAAAAAGTACATAAATATTATTTCATTTTGTTCTAAATTTTTTCAAAATATTAAATAGATCATTAGTAAACATTAATGTTAAAATGAGAGGTAAAGTAGTAAAAAATATTTATTCTAATATTATTCTTAATTAAAAAATACACTTCAAAAATATTTTTAGAATAATCTTTTAATGATTTTAACATTTTGGACTAAAGTGCATGATTTCAAAATAAAGGAGAGATTTGTATAATTAAAGTAAAATAGGAGTATAGTTAAAGTATTTTACTCTACTCTATTTTATATAATGGAAAAGTTCAAATAGCAAATGTCAAATTCAATGGGGGAAAGATACTAGACTTCTCAAGAGTCACAATGTAGTAGCTTTAACATTTCCATGGGTTATTTTAATATTACACTCAAATGAGGATACTACTGTTGCTTTTTTTTTTTTTTTTTTTTTTTTTTTTGGACATAGAAGATACTACCACTGCTTGAGACTTGACTTATATGTATGGATGGCTCATATATGGTGTTGTTGAACATAACAAATTATCCGTAATAATAGTTAATCATCTATGTCAGAATATTTGACCCCCTTTTTTTTGATCATGAACATGGCTAAAAAATTACAAAGGAAAATTACACATAGGGAGAATTTAATTTCAAACTCTCTTGTTCCACCAACTTCTCAAATGAGTAGGGCAAAAATCAAGAATACTAAAAATAGAAATGCCTAGTTTAGCTAAAGCATCAACAATTCTATTAACATCCCTAGGAATTACTTTTAAAATGACTTGCCAGTCCCAATCTAGCATTTCTCTAGCTTTCATCACAGCCATTCTTCCCGAATTGCAGCTATGATTTAAAATCAGATTAATTACCTCAGTAGCATCAGACTCCAGTTCCACTTTTTTCAGGCCCAAGTCCCAAGCTGGATGAAGGCCTTCCAACACCGCCCATTCCTCCGCCACATGCGCTTGGCAATCTCCAATAGCCTTGGTGAAACCCACAACCCAATTTCCATTCCAATCTCTCAATAATCCTCCACAGCCTGCCTGAGAGGAAGCTAAAGCCCTGGCTCCATCAATATTTAATTTCATCCAACCCCAAGGCTGTTTAACCCAAACTGAACCCTGCCTACTATCAAACGCCACAGCAACTCTACCAGGATCATTATCAGATACATAGTCATTCCAAATCACTGAGAATAGAATCAAACAATCACCTAGTCATTTAATAAGTTTTTTCCCTAATTTTTCCACAATCTTTTTCGTTAATTTTTCTCCCATATATTTTCTTTCATCATTTTTCCATTTATTATCTCTCTCAGTTATTATAAATAAGGGCATTGTAAGAAAAAAAAAGTTATATATTATGGATGTGGCTTTACTTCCTTACATGTGGTCTGTGGCCCTCCTATTCCTTAAAATTGTGTTGTTTTGGTGCAAAATACTGATCACTTTTTTTTTTTTTTTTTTTGAAAACATAGCATTCAACATCTTGAATTATTTTTTTAGTACTGCCCTAAAATGATATTGGGGGCACTTACCACCCTAAAATATTTTTTAATGCCATCCAATATTTAAAATCCAACACCCTGAATTTCTTTTTCTTTTGGTAGCATTCAGTATTCCTAAATTAATTTTTGTTGCATCTAGCACCAAAAATATTTTTAGCAACACTCTGTATTTAAAGTAATTTTTGGTACAATATTGTAGTGCTCAGGATGTACTAAAAATAAGTTTGATACTCGATCAAATTGAAAAAAAAACAAACAAACTTCAGTGTGCTAAATACTAAATATTGTGTGCTATTAGAAAAATATTTTAGTGTTCTGAGTGGACTAAAAAGTTATGCTAGGATATTGAATGCTATTGAAAAAACATTTTAGGATATTGGGATATACTGAAAAAATTCTCCAGGAGGTTGAATGTTATTTTTCAAAAAGAAAAAGAAAAGAAAAGTGATTAACACGAGCATTTTTGCATAAAAATGGCACAACTTTCTTTAAGGAAAAGTAGTGCAGTAGCTAACAAAAACAAAGGAGAGGAGCGGCGTATACATATTCATTGTATTTGACTACCTTCAACGTACATTTTTATAAAAAGTAAATCTATTACTTTTAACAGTTTAACCTTCTATTTTGAACTGAGGGCGTATTTTGCAAAGTCTCTTCTACTTCCGGCATCTCTCTTCTTCACCTTCATCTCGCCTTTCTTCTGAACCTTCTATGTTTCTGTCAGTTCTCTAGACCTTGTTTTAAACTTAACTTACCTTCTTATTTCCATTTTCTTAACTCTGTAGCAGAGCACAAGTTTACTAAAACACAAACTGGTAGCATATTTGATCCCTTCACATCTCTGAAACTTAACAGAAAAAGATGCATGCTGCTTTATCTTATACTCTAGGCGATACAATATACGTTAGGCATTTATGCCATCCGCTTACAAAGTATAGAGATATATGTAAGAAAAAAAAAATGAAATTACTACTACTTATTGACTCACTAGCCAATTTAATTCAGAAATGCAAGATTATCTTGAAAAACAAAAAGTTCATACAGACAAATTCTGGTTTTTGGCCAAAAGAAGCTTTAGACGGGCAAACCATTTTCTTGAATCCCAATTGAGTCAACTTCTTCCATGTCAAAGTTGCTGCTGCTGTCTGATTTGTTGAGAGAGAGAGAGAGAATCGTGTCATGAAGCCATTGAATAATTGCTTGAAACAACCTAAGTGTTGAACTAACCAGCAAGAAGGCCCACAAGATGGATGCAACCATACCCAGGAAGAGAGATAAGATGAAGAGAAGTAGAACGACAAGAAAAAATCTAAAAAGAAGAGCAAATTGTTTTATGAAAGCCAGGTGATGAGATTGATTTTGACGTTTTAATTCTGCCATCAAACAGTTCCAACTGCGAAGTTTCATAGCAGAACAGCACCTATTGAATTTCGATCGCTTGTCTTGCATGTTGTGACTTTGTTTTTCTTTGTTAATTGAATGTTTAGGATGATGTACTATAATTTTCAATGAGCTAATAAGGCCAAAATAACTCTATTAAGGGCAATTTTCTCTGAGTATTCAGCACGCTCATAGTAAAAAAGTAAAACGAATAACCCATAAAATTAGAGCCATATGATCGAAACTGATTCCACCACGACAATTGCTAGTGACAAATGAACCTAACAAAAGAACATTGCACATCAAGCAAGTATGAAACCATTCTCTGCCACTTAAATTCAGAATCAAGATTCCTGCACACAAATAAGACTGCTAGTTTGTTGCAATCAGACCAGGACCCTGTTCTTGACAATTAAAGAATAAAACAACTGGTTTCAAGATTTTTATTAATAAGAAAATTAAAGAAACATTGAGATTAATAAGAATTAATCAATTTTACCATAACAGGTTGCAAAGTTTGTTCTCTAGTCATAACTTTCTGTTGTGCTCATCCATGAGTTTTTTTTATCTCACCGTTGAGATTAACAAGAATTAAGCGATTTTACCATCGGTGAGGTGCATTTTCCTTGTCCAGTTTCATTTCATCCTCTCCATAAATAACCTCTAAGACATGACAAACATAGCATTTTATAATAATTATATAATAATATACATATGGGTTGTGTTAATAATACATGCAAAATTTAATTACCAAGTAAAGAGACAGTATAAACTACGAAAGAGGAAAATTATAAGTGTAGGTATCTTTATTTTTTCACTAAGAAGACTCTATAAAACATAAACACCCTAGGAACCTGATATGTAAATAATAAAAGGTATTAGGATTAGTTAGTAGCCGTTAGGATTAGTTATGAGTAGGGATAGATATGAGTCCTATATAAGAGGTACTCTTGAGTTGTAAAGACATTATGAATGATATAGATTAGAGCACTTCCCTGTTTCTCTCTCTTGTTTCTTTTCTCTCTGCCTCTCTTCTTTGTTCCTCAATTCTGTCTCTCTTTCCCTTTTTTTCTCTTATTCTCCTCTATCTTCCTCTCTTTCTCTTTCATACAGAATTACAATTCTGTAAAAGAACCGTATACACGGTTCTTCAATATGACAAAGCATAAAGTCGTGAGTTTGATTATCCTCTGAATTCACCTACGGTTATTGTTTTTCTTCCTCTAGATCTTCCCAATATTTCCTTAATCCTTGTTATTACAGATTTGTTGTCATTTCATGAGAGAGGGCATAGAAGGAGGAATAAGCAAAGGTAGAATCTGACAGAAAATTTTCCATAAGCCCATTCCTAACTGTTCAAGCCTTTATACAGAATCTGCACTGGAATACTTAAGGAGAAATTGTAAATGAAAGTAAAGAGTTTCATCCATGGGGCGATGCCCAATAACCTAATTTCTTTGTAAAAATAATAGATGGGGTACATATTGAAAAGAAGACACAATAAACTTTCTTTTCATATAGCACTGATTTATTTAGCATCCAACCAACTTCAAACAGGGAAGCCAATTTCCTCAATTCCCTTGAGGCTGTTTTCTACTATGCCCAAGTTACTTCTCGTAGGTCCTTTAGTAAATGTTACAAGACAAAGCCAGAGAACATTTTCTTGCAACCACCTGATAACAGCTTTCCCATAAACAGATCCTTGATGGTGAATGAAATAATTCCAAACAGTGGTAATAAGATTATGTAGACCATCTAACCCAAACTTAAATTAGCCTTATAGTTATGTGGGCCAAAGAGATGGATCGGAATTTATGGACATTAGATTATAGGCTTTAAAGACAAGTTCACTGATAAAATGGCCTACATACAATTTGTGTGCCGACAGTCCCAACACCAGGTGAAATGAGTACCCCTACACAGAATAAGCACATAAGAATGAGATTTCAAAAAATATATAGATTTAATTGATTATACTAACTATAGTTGGAAATGAGAAGATTAAATAAAGAATGATGAGCTACACTCAAGCTCAATAAGAAGAATCTGATATAGTGTAATTTTGAAAAGAAATGGCTCCAAATATAGTAAGACTTAAAACAACTCTGTTTTTACATTTTTAATTGATTTAATTGATTGCGACGTTGAGGAACTTAAATGTACTTATCTCATAATTTCCACCTTCTAAACTCTGTAATAAAGTCAAGGTTGAAAAAAATGCAAGCTAGCAACATATTTGATCCCTCCAAATTTCTGCAACATGACAAGGCAAGATGCATGCTGCCATTATCTTAAATTCTTGATGATAGTATACACCTTAGGTATTTATTCCATCCACTAACATAGTACAAATGTGTAATTTGGACATGATTTTATGTTTTCTCCTCCTTAAGTTTTTGCCAATTTAAACATTCTGCTTAACAAGAATTAGAGAGTTTACCACAGGTGAGGATGCATGTTTCTGTTCAATTGCATTTCGTCCCCTGAGCAAATTACCTGTAAGACATTAGAAACAGAACATTATACAATATACATGCAAGTTATATGAAGAATATTTACAATTCGATTATGAAACAAAAAGTTCCTCAAAACCATGAAACAAAATTCATTAGTGTTAAAAATAAATGCAATTTTAATTACCAAGTTAATGGGACAGAACAAAGAGAATGTCTTCAAAAAATTCAATACAAAAAGTAAACATCTTTTTTCACTTGAGCCAGATTCTATCAAGCAGAGATAAATATCCATAAGAATCTTACAGTTCTTAAACATAATGCAGCAGAAATTTTTATTATTATTTGCATTTGCAGTTATTGTTTTCTTCCTTCTTGGTCTCCCCATTTTCCCCATGGTTTCATTATTATTTCAGACTTTATCATTTCTAGATATGGAATTTCTCTTCAATATGAAGTTATGAAGTCACAAATAAATATATTTTTCATAATAAAATCATCAAAGCAGTGGCAAGATGCCCATACAGATAGCCCTCATGGTAAACAGCAAAAGAAGTGGGAACAGGAAAGCTAAAAGGTGACAGAAAATTTTCCAACAGCATGTTTATTAACTGTTCCTACCAAATAATGAAAACAAAATAAAGATTAAAGTCATATAATGATCATCTTTTTCCTAAAAAATTGGTTGCATGAAAAACTACGTGGAATCATCCATATGTGTGGTATTACTTATTTCATTAAGGAAAATGCCTTTATTAGATTCTTTGCAGATTTTTTTCTTTCTAGATTCTATTTTACATTTCTAGAATTGTCTCTCAACCACATCTGTTGTGCTAATTAATTTGCCATATTAGGAATTCGTCTAGCATGGAATTATTGAATTATTTATTGATTTAAGGGACAAAAATATTCATGAACCTTTGCCCAATATGCATCTGACATAAATTGCTTGGGACAAATGAACCTAAGATATTATCAAAACTAGTTCACCATAAAAAATAAAAATTGATTGGGACAAATCAACCTGACATAAGAACATTGCACATTCAGCAAGCATGAAAACATTCATTGCCACTTAAAAGTTAAAAGCAAGATTCCGCACACAAATAACATCTACGTTTTCCTCGCAACAAGACCAAGACCCTGCTCTTGACAATTAAAGAATAAAAAAAAAATGGTTTCAAGACTTTTCTTAATAATAATATTATTTTTTTTGAAAAAAAAAAAACAATGTGGCAAAGTGTATTCTCTTGTTGTAACTTTCTGTTCGCTCTCATCCCTGAGTTTTTTCATCTAAATGTTGAGGTTGACAAGAATTAAGCAATTTTACCATCGATGAGGTGCCCTTTCCCTTTACAGTTTTAGTTCACCCTCTTCATAAATTACCTGTAAGACATGACAAACAGAACATTATACATGTAAGTTGTAATAAGAATACATGCAAACTAAGGACGAGGGAATGGCTTAAAAAATTTCATTTACAAGCATAAATACCCTAGGAGCCATGCATGGTTTTCCAATATAGTTATATAACCAAGCATAAAGTCGTGAGTTTGATTATTCTACTGACATGGCAGATATCTGGAAACAGAGGCGAGAGGTCCTCATGTAGATCTCATGAGAGAGGGAATAGAAGATGGAATAAGCAAAGGTAAAAGCTGATAAAAACAAAAAAATCATCAGCACCTTCTTAAGTGTTCAAGCCAAATAATGAATCTCACAGAATCTGTACTCAACTACATCCCTTCCATGGAATCCTTAAAGAGAATATGTAAATGAAAGGAAACAGATTCATCAATGAAAGCAATGTCAAACAACCTAATTTCTTTGTTAAAAAAGATGAGGAGTAACATATAAAGAAGATGATGCAGAAAATTCCTTTTTCATATGTACTGATTTAATTTAGCATCCGACCTTCAGACAGGGAAGCCAATTTCATCATTCCCTAGAGACTGTTTTCATTGATGCCCAAGTTACTTCTCATAGGTCTTTTGGTAAAGGTTACAAGACAAAGCCAGGGAAAATTTTCTTGCAACAACGTGATAACGG
The DNA here is from genome assembly GCA_019022615.1 of Acacia melanoxylon. NCBI lineage: Eukaryota > Viridiplantae > Streptophyta > Magnoliopsida > Fabales > Fabaceae > Acacia > Acacia melanoxylon. Next base: position 2,877,694 of record JAFJYJ010000014.1, read on the forward strand.
CCTTCCCATAAACAGAGCCCATATGGTGAATGAAATGGTTCTCAACAATGGTAATAAGATTATGCAAACCGTCTACCCAAACTTATATTAGCCTGATGCTTATGTGAACCAAATAGATGGATTGGAATTTATACTCATTAGCTCAGGCTTCAAAGACAAGTTTACTGATAAACTGGCCTCCATATATCTAGATTTAGTTTATAACATGGCGTGACACACTCAAGCTAGATAAAATGAATTTACTATGTCAGTTGAATGTTCTAATACAGTGTAACTTGGAAAATAAATGTGTAACATCCCATTTTGAAACGCATAATTTTTTTTATTTTTTTAATCAGAGTCGAGCAATAGAGCGGAAGAGAAATCAGTTCATAGCCAAAACATCAACCATTGTGTAATATTGTATAGATTACAATAGTCCTAAGGTTTAGAAATGAAATAGCGGAATGACAGAATAAAGAAGTAATGAGAAAACGATAAGATAGAAATAGTCTTCCATTTGCACGTCTATTCCGGGCACTTGCCTCGATCCCGAACCGTGGTCCTCCCGACCACGAAGCTACATTTGAGATTCAATTCACCATATTGAATCTCGGGTAATGGTTAACCTCATACTCAAACAATACAATATACAGACAACAGATATTTCTAGAGCTAATACCACAGTATATCATAAGCATACAACGATGCATGATCATTATGCCGACAAACATAAGCACAAAGCAATATGTAAAGCCCCATAAGGTAAACAATAACAGCCTGCACTATTCACCAGTGCCACAATAATTACTCGTGTCCTCAGCGCTAGGAAAACAAAACGGTGTTATCAAAACTATAACCCGTATAAGCATCGTATAACGGTCTACGAACATATCATTGACATATAAGTATTTAAGATGTACAAGATTAGTGTTACGTACGTGTCCGTACCTTCATTGGCAACGTTAGGTACTACCGGCTTAAGACGTACTTTCACGGAAGAACGTGAACTTCAAAAGCGGTTCGTCGGGCGGCGTAACGGCAAGAAATCGAGATTCGATATCCTATAAGAATAATATCACCTTTATTAGCGATTTGACACTATAACTGGCTTTTTAGGTAAAAATTACCATTTTGCCCTTCTACCCCTAATCGGCGGAATTTCACCTAAGCTTCGTTACTCTAGCAAATTTTCTTCCGAAATTTTGCCGAACTTCGACATAACTATGATTTTCGAAAATAATGACTAAAATAGCCCTCCCATATGATACCCAAATCATACTTGAAATTTAAAGGCTATTCTAACAAATTCTACCCTTACTTTTAAAAAGAAGCTGCTAAAGTTCCAACTTTTCGGCGACTCGGCCCCCTACTATGTTTTTACCTCTTTAGGCATATTTTTCAATGCAATGAGGCCTAAAAACAAGCATAGGAATCTTATCACCTACTTCCTAAATCTAACTAACAATTCTACTAACTACCGAACTAAAGACTTAAAAGCTAATGGCCAAAAGGCTTACCCGTTGAAGAATTCGCAGAGCTTTTCCCGTAGCTTATCTCTCTACTTTCTCTCTCAAGAAATTCGGTCAAGACAAGAAAGAAATGGTGTGAGGATTTCTCAAGGAGCATGCCTCCTATTTATAGACTTTGGTTAAGGCTTTGTTTGGAATTCCAAATTGTAAAGAACCCATTAATGCAACTTGAACAAAAAGTCACAAACTCCACCTCACCCCCTTTGGTCGACATCTTTGGGCTGTTTGGCAGCCAAGGATTGGCCAAGAAGTGATGACTCACCTCACTTTATGGCTATCCAAAGTAGTATTTCTCGATCGGTACCCGATTCGCATAATTTCGGAGAAATCTCAAAATTCTAGATTTAGAACTTTGAAGACCTTCTCTTTCTCATCAATAATATCTATTATAACTTGAATTTTGACTTTAGACGGGGTTCCAACTGTCCTCCTTTGAAGTTTCTCGAAAAACGTGTCCGTACGCGTCGGTGTCGAAATCGGTTCCGGAATCATCAAGCTCTAGATAATAATTCACTAATTCCAAATGTATTTTTATAATTATAAACTCATCCCTAGATGTTGAGTTATAATTTATTTCCTTAATTTCCCAAAATGTGACTAAAAGATTTTCCCTATTTCGTCTTATTAGGACAATGTCTACGGGTCTCGGAGTTGACTTAGGAAGAGGTCACTTGAAGGTAAAAACTCACTGATCAACATTTTACCTTGACTTTGGAATTCCTATTCCTGGTTTCCTAGATAGGATCTGTTTCCTAAATATAAGATTACTATTCATGCTTTTTAATTATATTATATAATAATCAAAAATTTGCAAAATATCAAGATATCAAATTTTGCTTCTTATCCTCAAATTCTTTGGCCAATTTTCGGCAGCCTTTTTTTTTTTTTTTTTTTTTTTTTTTTTTTTTTTTTTTTTTTTTTTTTTAATGTTTTTCAAGAATTAATTAATTACTTAATTCAATTTTTATTAAAAATTCTACAAAATTCCCTAATTGGTCCATTCTTGTATTTAGGTTTAAAAATACCTAAACTCAACTATTTTTCTCAAAACTTTCCAATTTAATTAGTAAATACATTTTATTAATATTCAACTAATTTCCACTAATTTTAGAGCTTCACATAATTATTATGAAATTTCCTTTGCTTATGCTTAAGTAATTAGCTATTAATTACTTAATTACTCTTTTAACCATAGTTGGTATTTTTCTTAATTAGAATGCTTCATTACCTTCATATTCTTGTATTAACATTAGCATTTCCATGCCTCTTGCATTGTTTCATAATTACAAGGGTATTTTGGTCATTTTATTACTTTATGAGCATCCTTTCTCATTTTCCCAAGTTTGTAATTTATTTAATTACTGTAATTAGAGATAATATACTCTCTTAATTCAACTGGTCATTTTTTCGACTTTTAGGATTTTTCATGAATTTTCTAAGTTAATTACCCTTTGCGGGGGCATTTTGGTCATTTTGGCACTTTGACCCTTAAACTCCCTAATTCCTTGCAGAAATTCTACCTAGAAAATAGACTATAATTACCCAAGAATGGAGATTGCAATTTCACTTATCGAAATATCCAACTTTTATTTATAATATTCCGAGATAAATATCTAGGGTATTACAAAATGGCTCCAGATATATAGCAACAAGACTTGCAACAACTTAAAATGACTGAAAATACACTTTTTAAGTTAAATGACTAAAATAAACCTCATATAAACTTAAGGTATACGTATACTTTATTCTTTCATAAGTATATATTTTTCACCTACATTGCCCCATATATTGAGAAATATTTTTCATGTAACATCGTATCCGGAAATTAATTAATTTGAAATACTGAGTGTAAAAAAAAACAAAAACAAAAACAAAAGATGTAGCATATAAGTTAATTTAAATAAATAAAATATATAAAATTTTTTAAAAAAACTCATCACTCTAATTAGTGGGAGAAGCACATAATAATAATAATAATAATAATAATAATAATAATAATAATAAGAAGCACCTAATTTGAATTGGTGTGTGTGGGTATATATTTGCGCATCGGCATGCTTATCCATACTTTGACGGGTGAAGTCAAGTACTCTGAGAAGAGAATAATTTGAATTGGTGTGTGTGGGTATATATTTGCGCATCGGCATGCTTATACATACTTTGACGGGTGAAGTCAAGTACTTTGAGAAGAGAAAACACTTATAGAATATTTCTTGGTATTTTCAGTCGCCCTGCGTAAAAGTGTTCAATTTCTTTTGTTTTTTTCCCCAATTGAAAATGGGCTAAACTAGCCCTGTAGGGATAGAACTCACAACCTAACATATGTCAATGAGGACTACTTTGCCACTATGCCATGTACAAGGTGCAATGTATATCATAGGGTGAAAATATATTTTTGATCATTTAAATTTTAACTTTAAAAAGTGTTTTCAATCCTTTTAAGTTAACTCCGTTAATTTCATTAACGAAAAATGTTGAGTCAGAAAATTTAAAATGTCAAGTAATCAAATTTAAAATATTGGCATATCTTTCTAAAAGATCGATTTTAAAATCACAATGTAAAAGTAATTATATTAAGTAACTAAAATTTGGGTATGTCAATATTTTAAATTTACTGACTCATCAATTTTTTTTTTTTTTTTTTTGATAGAGGTCAGATGAAGGAGCTATGAATTTTGGAAGATGACAGTGCAATGAAATTCACGCCACACAGCAGACCAAGTTTCAGTATTTTGAGTATATCTCTCAAATGACAAATCCAAATGAGCTGAAACCAGTGCCATTTGAAACTAGACTCAAATACCTTTTCAAAAACATCAAGATCACATAAAAGAAGAAGATCAATTGAAGGAGATATGATGTTTTGAAGTTGACTATCAGTTCTGAATGCTGCAAACAACGCTGGTCAAGAACAACCTCCATCCATCTGATGATAACGGACGGAATACAACGAGTTTGGAGCAGATTGTTCTTGAAATGGAAAGAAGACTTGAAGAGCTTTTTGAGCATGGGTGGTGTGACAAATTTGCTATCGCAGATGCAACCTCGATAAGCGCTCTCGAGAACCGGCTAGACACTCCCGAGAACGGGTATAACAATTTCATCACAAAGAAGACTTCTATGCAAGAATTCTCGAGAATGAGTAAAGAGTTCCCGAGAATGATTCTCGAGAAGCATCAAAAGACTCTCGAGAATGCCTAAGTCGAAATCAGATAGAACGACTTCTCTAATGCAATTCTCGAGAATTGGAAATCAATTCTCGAGAATGGCTCTCGAGAATCAGTAAAGGATTCTCGAGAATGGACGGTAAATGTTCTAATCGTTCCTTTCTATATTTCATCTTTAAAACTCAATTCTCTAGTATGAGTATAGAAATTCTCGAGAATGCTTTGTCACTGACATTTGCGAAAACATTTCAACGTGTCATTCTCAAGTATCTGAGGTATGATTCTCGAGTATATGTAAAACATGCTTTCTGGAAAGACTTTTACTCAAAAATTCTCGAGAATCACATGAACAATTCTCGAGAATACATATCTGCATTTGAACTCTCCGTCCTCGTAAATTGCAAATCTTCGATTATAGCTTGGTTACTTCATATTACTAATCTATACTTCTTCTAACCAAGTTTAATCAGTTTGCTAGTGATTTTCAGATATGCTTAACATGTTTTAATCATCAATTTATCATAAAGCAATCCGACGTGGCAGACGCATTTAATGCATCTCAGAAAGACAAAGCAACATTCCGAATTAAAGCAAGTGGGAGACGAAAACATTCTTTCGAGGAACACTTAATCCAACTATCAATCTGAGTCATTATTTGCACAAGTACAAACGACGGCGAAACATTTAATGAAGCAACGGTCGAATATGCTCAACGAAAATCAACTGTGCCTAACGGAACTACGAAGAAACTCAACGGCTAGTTTGCGAAGCTTCCAACGGTCATTAATGACGATCAACTATAAAAGGAGAAGGATTCAAAATGGACAAAACGAGATACGAGCTTGCACTGTCGAAATGCTGATATTCTGAATCTAACACTTATCTCATATACTCTCTGTTTCACAATGTTTATATAGTTTTCAGTAGAGAGTGTGATAATCAATTATGTACCTCAGTGATTATTATTCATCTCTTTGTGAGAGAGTCTAGACACTGATTTGATTTTCTGTTTAGTGATCAAATCTCAAGGTTGTGGAACCTTTGAGTGTGAGTTTGCAATTACAAATTGTAAGGGGGAGTGAGTCTGAGAGTGAAAGGATCATCCTTTGTTTACAGAGTGCGTAATTGTATCCTTACAGTGTGTAAGGAGGAGTATCTCTGTAAGAGATTGTAAAGGCTGCACAAGTGCCCGACTAAACTTGTGAGGTTGTAAAGGCTTTTCTCTTGTGCCCGGTTAAACAAGGAGATAGTGGATTGAAAATCTCAAGCGGAGCTTGGGGACTGGACGTAGGTCAAGGATTGGGCTGAACCAGGATAAATTATAGTTTGCATATTCTCTTCCCTAAACTCTTATATTTCTAGCATATATGTTTGAATGACTGACTATTGCTTTATAAAGTATTTCTGTCATACGAATTGATTTCAGTAAATTGCGAAAAGATTTTCAAAGTTCCCAAAAGTTTTATCGGACACCCAATTCACCCCCCTCTTGGGTGATAGCCAGGTCTAACAATAGACTCATTAGTTTTTATTTGGAAAGCTAATGGTATTAACGTAAAATGACTGAAAATACACTTTTTAAGTTAAGACTCTAAAATAAACCTCACGTACACTTAAAGTATCAAAAGTATACGTTATCCTCTCATAAGTAAATATTTTTCACTTCAACCAAAAAAAGTATATATTTTTCACCAACATTGCCCAATATATTCGTACTTAGGCGAGGGAATAAAAAAAAAGCCCTCATCCCTCTGAAAAGCACATAATTCACCTGAGCCCCTAATGTGAATTCTCTGTGGGTGTGTGTAGGGTGTGTGTGTGTGTGTATTTGCACACCAGCGTGCTTATCCGTACTTTGGTTGGTGAAGTCAATTACTCAGAAAATTTGCACTCAGTATCTCAAATTAATTAATTTACAGTCTTACATTGAGAAATGTTTTTCCTGTAACTTCAGTATCCTAGAAATTAATTAATTTGAGAAACTGAGAGCAAAAAAAAAATGCAGCATATAATTTAATTTAAATAAATAAAATATATAAAAACTAAAAAACTAAAAAAACAAACTTATCCCTCTAAACTATTTGAATTTGTGTGTGTGGGTATATATTTGTGCACCGGCGTGCTTATCCGTACCTTGGCGGTTGAAGTCAAGTACTCTGAAAAGAGAAAATACTTATAGGATATCTCTATGTATTTTCAGTCGCCCTCCGTAAAAGTGTTCAATTTCTTTTTTTCCCCCAATTGAAATGGGCTAAACTAGCCCTATAGGGATAGAACTCACAACCTAACATATGTCAATGAGGACTACTTTGCCACTATGCTATGTACAAGGTACAAAGTATATCATAGGGTGAAAATATATTTTTGATCATTTAAATTTTAACTTTAAAAACTGTTTTCAGTCCTTTTAAGTTAACTCCGTTAATTTCATTAACGAAAAATGTTGAGTCAGCAAATTTAAAATGTCAAGTAATCAAATTTAAAATATTGACATATCTTTCTAAAAGATCGATTTTAAAATTACAATGTAAAAGTAATTATATTAAGTAAAAAAATTTTGGGTATGTCAGTATTTTAAATTTACTGAATCATCAATTTTTGTTTTTGGCGAAAGACTCATTAGTTTTTATTATTGAAGTTAATGGTATCAACTTAAAATGACTGAAAATACACTTTTTAAGTTAAAGGACTAAAATAAACCTCATCTAAACTTAATGTATCAAAAGTATACTTTATCCTTGCGTAAGTAAATATTTTTCACTTCGACCAAAAAAAGTATATATTTTTCACCAACATTGCCCAATATATTCGTACTTAGGCGAGGGAATAAAAAAAAAAAAGCCCCCATCCCTCTGAAAAGCACATAATTCACCTGAGCCCCTAATGTGAATTCTTTGTGGGTGTGTGTAGGGTGTGCGTATGTGTGTGTGTATATCTATATTTGCGCACCGGCGTGCTTATCCATACTTTGGTGGGTGAAGTCAATTACTTAGAAAATTTGCACCTAGTATCTCAAATAAATTAATTCATAGTCTTACATTGAGAAATATTCGTCCCATAACATCAATATCTTAGAAATTAATTAATTTGAGAAGGTTCTGAAAAAAAAAGAAAAGAAAAAAGATGCATCATATAATTTAATTTAATTTAAATAAATAAATAATATATATATATATATATATATATATAACTCATCGCTCTAATTATTTGGAGAAGCACATGATAATAATAATAATAATAAGCACCTAATTTGAATTGGTGTGTGTGGGTATATATTTGCGCACCGGCGTGCTTATCCGTACTTTGGCGGGTGAAGTCAACTACTCTGAAAAGAGGAACACTTATAGGATATTTCTTGGTATTTTCAGTTGTCTTGCGTAAAAGTGTTCAATTTCTTTGTTTTTTTTTTCCTACTTGAAAATGGGCTAAACTAGACTTATAGCGATAGAACTCACAACCTAGCATATGTCAATGAGGACTACTTTGCCACTAAGCCATGTAGAAGGTGCAAAGTATATCATAGGGTGAAAATATATTTTTGATCATTTAGATTTTAACTTTAAAAAGTATTTTTTTGTCCTTTTAAAGTTAACTCCGTTAATTTCATTAACGAAAAACGTTGAGTCAGCAAATTTAAAATGTCAAGTAATCAAACTTAAAATATTGACATATCTTTCTAAAAGGTGGAGTTTAAAATTACAATATAAAATTAAGTATATTAAGTAATTAAAATTCGGGTATGTCAGTATTTTAAATTTATTGACTCATCTTAGCTTAAAATGACTGAAAATACACTTTTTAAGTTTAAGGACTAAAATAAGCCTCATATAAACTAAAAGTATCAAAAATATACTTTATCCTCTCATAAGTATATATTTTTCACTTCGACCAAAAAAAGTATATATTTTTCACCTACATTGCCCAATATATTTCCAAGTGGATTGTGAGTAATAATGGTTAAGAAAGAATGGGAAATTCCAAAAATAAAATAAAAAAGAAAGAAGGGAAAATTGTTCCCTAGTTTATTATGGTTTGAGCTAATTTTATATTAAGTTTCTATTTATTTTTTCCTTTTTGTTTAGTATTTTCTCAGGTATAAGCATTAACTCGTATGTTCATAATATGTTGACTATGACTTTTCTTTGGCTTGAAAATGTGAACTATGACTTATGTGTGCTGTGATCAACATTAATAAAAACAATATTTGAAAGATTTAAAAATTAAAAGAATGGAATCAAATTCATTTATTATAAACATAATAAAAAAATTATTGTCATCATAATCATCTCCTAGCATCTATAGATAATATCTACTTTAGTGATTTTGGCACAATTAATTTATAATTACTAATGTTATTTCTCTTATAAGCCTAAGTAAGGGACCTATAAGTACAAATGTGTAAGGATTTCGATACATAAATAAAAATAATACAAGAACTTTTTTTTATATATAAAAATAATACAAGAACTTGATTAAAAGTAAGATGATTTTTTTTTTTTTTGATATATAAATTTTAGGAAAGAGGTTGGGCCACCTACGGATTGATAGCAAGGCGCTTGAATCCGCCCGCCCGTCAAGTAGGGTATATTGGGTTAGAAGTATTACGTCTTCCACTTATTAAAGCATTTCCACTGCTTCGTAGACCCATAGGATGCCTCTCTCAGCGTCTTAACCAACTCCAGATCGAATACCCTTCTTTTAGGTGAGAAAGTCTGACCTTTTCACCAGTTGAACCCAAAGACGAGGGGTAAAAGTAAGTTGAAATTAATTATAGGGATCTAAGTTTTTCTTCTTCTTACAAATAACAGATATAGGCCGACCATTGAAAGCCCCTTCTATAAATGTCTCTAACAGTATGTATATATAGGAAGAATCATCTCCCTAGCATCACAGCTAGCAGATTGTCGTGCCTTTTTTTCTATCGGACAAGAGTGTAAGGCTTCTAAAATTTGTGTGTTCAGTAGTGAATTTTCTGTGTCTTTAATCTCCTCCAGTGCTACTTCCAACCTTCGGATGAATCAAATTCGGTCCTTATCTTTCATCTCCAAAATGTTATCTTAATTTGTAAACAAAAAATATAACAAAAGGACATTTTAATTAATTAAATTTTAATTCAAATATAATGAAAAATAAATGCAGACTCCAAACTAAATCTAGATGCTGGTTGGATTTGGTTGGCTGCAAAAAGTTTATCTCACATTGTAGTGGGACTCCAACAAGTAAATATTCCCAGTAAATATTCCCAGTTTTGTAAACTTCTACATCTCCTAACTAGGGAACGGCTTGGGTCCTCTGCGCCTTGAGGACCTCTGCCGTCCTCTTCTGGAACGGCGTCGTTTGGACGCCAATTTTTTTGGGGGGCTGATGCCCTTTTTAAAAAAATAAAATAAAATAAAATAAAAATAAAAATAAATTCGGGTATTAAAAAGATCTTTAGGATAAATAAGTCAAAAAAAAAAAAATACTAATGAGTACTTCATGATCTTACAAAATTATTTCGGGATGTTGAAAAATATTTAGTGCGACGAATTTGTAAAAGATACTTCGGGATCTTTGGGGATACTATTTGGTACTAAAAAAAATACTTCATGATCTTGAAAAATTATTTTAGGATATATATTCAGATAATATATATCCTAAAATAATTTTTCAAGATCATAAAGTATTCTTTTTAGTATCAGCCGAGTATCCTCATTTGGTATCATAAGTATCTTTTTTTTGCCGTCAAGACTTAAAATATTTTTTCAACATCTTAAAATAATTTTTCAATATCATGAAGTATTTTTTCAGTACCTGAAGTATCTTTTTACTACCCTGAATTTATTTATTTTTTTATAAAAAAAGAAAAAGAAAAAAAAAGAGGGCATCGGCCCCAATTTAGCGTCCAAACGACGCTGTTCCAGGAAAGAGGACGACAGAGGTCCTCAAGGCGCAGAGGACCCAAGCCGTTCCCTCCTAACTAAGAGACCATCTTTTTTTCTTTTTTTTCTTCCTTTTTATTTTTCTAAAAAAGGATGTTTTCGGTCTTTTCTCCTTTAAATTTTTATATGAGGTTATATTTTAGTCATTTAACTTTAAAAAATGTTTTCGGTATTTTAAAGTTAATCCCGTTAACTTCATTAACAAAAAAAGTTGAGTCAGCAAATTTAAAATATTGACATATCTTTCTAAATGATTGATTTTAAAGTTACAATGTAAAAGTACTTATATTAACTCTTACGTAATTAAAATTTGGGTATGTCAATATTTTAAATTTACTGACTCATCATTTTTTGTTGTTGGGGTGATAGACTCGTTGGTTTTTATTAGTGAAGCTAATGCTATTAATTTAAAATGACTGAAAATACACTTTTTAAATTAAAAGACTAAAATAAACCTTATTTAAAGTTAAATGATCAAAAGTATACTTTATCCTCTCATAAGTATATATTTTTCACCTACATTGCTCAATATATTTCCAAGTGGATTCTGAGTAATACTGATTGAGAAACAATGCGAAATTCGAAAAATAAAATAAAAAGAAGGAAGGAAAAATTATTCCCTAATTTATCATGGTTTGAGCTAATTTTAAATTAAGTATCTATTTTTTTCCTTCTTAGGTATTTTCTCCGATATAAACATTGTTCATTTGTTCAAAATATGTTAACTATGACTTTTCTTTGGCCCAAAAAAGGGTTCACATTAGGTGCACATCTAGAGGGATGAGCACATTTTTTTATATATATATATATTGTATTTATTTAAATTTAAATTATATGATGCTCTCGGGATGTTTTTTTGCAGATCCAAGATTATCTCATATTAATTAGTTTCCAAGTATGCATTCGAAATATTTGTCATGTAACACCGTATCCGGAAACTAATTAATTTAAGATCTGGGTGCAAAAAACATCCTAGAAAGTTAAAGATATGATTTAAATCTAAATAAATACAATATATATAAAAAATTTAAAAAAAAAAAAAAATGCCTCATCCCTCTAATTTGAGGGATGAGCATGTAAGGAAGCACATAAGGGAGAAGCACCTTATGTGCTCCCCCCAAAAATGTTAACTATGACTTATGTGTGCCCTGATCAACATTAATAAAAACAATATTTGATAAATTAAAAAAATTAAAATAATGGAATAAAATTCATTTATTATAAACATAATTTATGTTACGGACGACCCACGACCCAATTAGGGGGCGGCCCAGCGAGAGGCACGCCCTCACCTCGGCCCAACCAAGGGGACGGCCCAATAGAGGGATGCCGAGTATCCGGGTTTCCCTACAATCATGGGGCAATCTATCATATCCATAATCCGGGGATATGATAGATTGTGCAATTAAGATACCGTGGAACGCCCTATAAATACAAGGGGAGAATACCAAGGTGCACACGTTCTAACTCTAGCTATTTACTTTTCGCACTCACACCGCACAAACCCCACTGAACACATACCCCCCTTGGGCGAAAGGCCTTGTGTCCAGTGATTCATCGCTCACCGGGATATCTCTACTCTTAGATATTCCGGCATAAGCAATCCGATCCAAGATCAAACCACCAGCCATCTGGGCTGGACATCTGGTTCCACACCGGAACATTGGCGCCGACCGTGGGGACCGTAAATTTCGATCCCCGTGACCAACAATGGCTACTACTAGAAGCAGCAGTCGGAACCCTCACCGAGAGAGTCCATCGCGTGCGCAGCCGAGACAAGTCAAGCGGCAACAAACTCAAGGACCTCCCTACCCGAGGATATCCCCAATAACAATGATAGCAAGGATGGGAACAAAGTGTGTCGACACGGCCTCGTCTCCCCGCAGGAGAGCTAAGTGCAACAACATACCGAACCCAGACCTCATCCTCCTCCAGAATACATAACAATCAATTCTGAGGAGGATAGAGAACATGGAGAAGCGACATGACCTCCAGCGTCAAGAAGACTTCGAGTAATGCAACGAGATCATGGAAGACCACCGCCGGCAAGCTAAAGCGTCGGAACACGAGCAAGACCGGGATACGAAGAGAAAGAAAGTAAGGATATCCGGAAACACGGAAGCCCTCGGCCGCCGAAGCTCAAGGCATGACCGGTATGCGAGAAAACGACCTCTTCGGAAACGGACTCGAGCATGAGGAGACCCGAGACCACTTGTCGGCTCGGAAGAAACGTTTTCTAGGGAAGACCTCGGATGACGAAGACCGAGACAGAGAGGCCGCCCGGCCAAAGGGCTCGCCCGGGAATATCACGTGAAATATATAGCGGGCCACAACGGCAGCCCTTTCTCGGAAGAAATCGAGAATGCTCCATACCCTAGCAAATTTGAGCTGGCCTCTTTATCGAAGTATGATGTCATGTCCGACCCGAGGGCCCATCTCGACGCCTTCGAGCTACTCATGTTCGTAAGGCAAATCAAAGGCTCGGTCATTAGTCGACTCTTCGCGGCCACATTGATCGGACCAGCTCAAATCTGGCTCCACACGCTGGCGAAAAGGTCCATCCATGATTTTCAAGACCTCGGGCGTAAATTGAATTGAATTTCGCAACCCAAAGCCGAGTAAAATAAAGCAAACAACCCAAATCTCGACATTGATATACCCCGAGTAAAATAAAGCAACGACGGGGGGAGACGCTACAAAAATACTTGGCTACAAAAATACTTGGAGATTCAAGGAGGTGGCCCTCCGGGTAAGATCCCTCCGGAAAGCGTTCACGTACATTGCCTCGTCGACGGCTTGGATCCTTCTTCCCGGATAGCAAATTCCATCTTCAAGAACCGGTATACACTCTCACCGAGTTTAACACTCGAGCGAAGCAAAGTATTTGGAAGTAGAACAGATGGAGATCGCCAATACCAATGGCGATGATAAACGAAGAAGCACACCACCCCGGAATAAGAATCAGCCGAGTGGTCGTAGGGAAGACCCCCGTAGTCAGAATCGGGACAGCAGGCCAAAAACCGACAAGTCAGAAAAGAAGCCGAGGTATGAGAGATACACTCCACTCAATGTTTCGCGAGGCCAGTTATGGAAAGAAGTGGCCTTCACGAGATGAAAAAGTTTGACCTCGGCCCACACGGTTCCGGCCCACCACGGATCATTCAAAGTTCTGTGACTTCCACGATGGACCGAGGCACACCACGGATCAATGCTACGAACTCAGGGACGCAATTGAAAAATTCATCCGAGAGGGTAAGTTGCGCCAATACCTGATAAAAACACAGGGTCGGAAGAACAACAAAAGGAAACAAGGAGGTCGAAGTCCGAGTCCGACCCCACTCGATCGGAAGGTGGACGGAATAGGACGAAAGTCGTCTTCCGATGACGAGCAGTTCCCGGAAATAGACACGAACCACAGGTGCAATGTAATCAGTGGAGGCATGGGCGGAGGAGGAGACACCGCAAGTCAAAGAAAGAAGTACTTGAGGGAGGTACTATCAGTAAGAACCCCCCAAGTTCAAAGATGACCATGGCCGACTGACGCCCCCATCATTACAGTTCACCTCCGAAGACATAAAAGACGTTGTGCCGGGACACCAAGATGGATTGGTAATTACCGGGATCCTGGCAAACTGCCTCGTGAAAAGGATTTTCGTTGACTCGGGCAGTTCAGCGGATATCATTATGTGGGACGCCTTTAAAAGGATGAACTTGGATAAAGAAGACCTGCGTCCATGCAAGACAACGCTTGTGGGTTTAACGGGGAGCAATCCAGGCCAAAGGGATACATAGACCTAAAGCTGACATTGGGAACTAAAGAAGCCTTCAAGGCCGAGAGGGTAAGATTCATCGTGGCCGACTTCCCCTCCCCGTACAATATGATATTGGGCAGACCTACCATCCACAGCTGGGACATGATCGTTTCCACCAAGCATCAAATGTTAAAGATGCTTAGCTCCAAAAACAAGGTGATCACCGTGACCGGGGACCAAAAAGAATCTCGGCAATGTTACTATGAAACTATGCGCGAGAACAAGACCGGGAAGGCAACATCATCCCAGGGTCAAAGTGTTGAAAGAACCTCGGCCGAGGAAAAAGGTAAACCACAGGCCCGACCCGTCAGCGTGGTGGAACTGGATATAAGAGACGAGGAACCTGAACGTCCAAGACCCGAGCCCGAAGGGGAGTTGGAAGATTTAATCCTGGGGGAAGATCCGACCCAAAGGTCACGAAAATAGGAGGCGCAATGACCCCAGAGCTCAAAGAGACATTAAGCGAGTTCCTAAAAGCGAACCGAGACTTATTTGCATGGAGGGCCTCGGAAGTACCCGGAATAGACCCCACCTTCTGCTGTCACAAGTTGGCAATCAAACCGGGATCGACCCCGGTATCACAGAAGAGACGAAAACAGGGGACCGACAGGCGTAACGCCTTAGAAAAGCATGTGAAGGAACTATTAGAGGCCGGATTCATCCGGGAAATACAATACACCACATGGCTATCTAATACGGTCATGGTCGTAAAGCCTAACGGGAATTGGAGAGTATGTATAGATTACACCAATTTAAACGAGCACCGCCCTAAAGACTCTTACCCGATGCCGAGCATCGATCAGTTGGTCGACAACTCGTCCGGATTTCAACTACTATCCTTCATGGATGCTTACTCTGGATACAATCAAATAGCAATGCATCCGGAAGATCAAGAACGGACGGCCTTCATAACCGACAAGGCCAATTATTGCTATAATGTCATGCCGTTCGGATTAAAAAACGCCGGGGCCACCTATCAACGGATGATGAACAAAGTCTTTAAAGACCAGCTCGGTCGAAACATAGAAGTGTACATTGACGATATGATCGTCAAGTCGGTCAAGCCAGGAGACCACATCCGAGACCTCGAACAGACGTTCGAAAAATTGCGGAAGCACCGAATAAGGCTAAATCCGGCAAAATGTGCGTTTGGAGTCCCGGCAGGGAAGTTCCTCGGGTTTATGCTGACACACCGAGGAATCGAAGCAAACCCTGACAAGTGCAAAGCGGTGTTGGAGATGAAAGCACCGACCAACAAAAAGGAAGTACAACAGTTAACCGGGAGACTGGCGGCAATGACAAGGTTCCTACCTAAGTCGGCTGAAAACGTGTTACCCTTCTTCAAATTACTGAAGAAGGAGACACGAGGCGGATGGAACCCGGAATGTGAGTCCGCATTCGCGAAGATCAAGCGGTGCTCGGCAACCCCGCCGGTCCTATCAAAGCCCGACTCGGGAGAGACGGTTTTCCCGTACTTGTCCGTGGGCGAAGAGGCCATAAGCGCCGCCCGGTTCGTGAAACCAAGCCGGGACAGATACCGATCTACTTCGTAAGCAAGGCATTGCAGACCTCGGAGCTCAGGTATCAAAAGTTGGAGAAGGTAGCATTCGCTTTGTTGATGGCAGCAAGACGCCTACGCCCATATTTCCAGGGGCACAAAGTCGTGGTACGTACCAGTCAGCCAATCCGGCAAGTTCTACACAAGCCGACTTGGCGGGCGAATGACAAGCCTGGGCCATAGAGTTATCTCGAATTCGACATTTCCTACGAAGCCCGGCATGCGATAAAGTCGCAAGCCTTGGCCGACTTCGTAAGGAACTTACCCCAACCCACGCAGAAAGGGAGGTCGGCCTTAAAGAATGGACGGTGTACGTCGACGGATCCTCAAATGCAAAGGGGAGTGGAGCTGGAATAATAATTGAAAATCCAGACGGAGTTGCCGTCGAACACTCTCTCCACCTCAAGTTCCCGACATCCAACAACCAGGCAGAGTACGAGGCAGTACTGGCCGGCCTCGAACAAGCAAAGGAGCACGGGGCACAGAAAGTCAGAATCCTGACCGACTCCCAGCTCGTAGCAGCTCAGATACAGGGCTCGTATCAAGCCAAAGGCCCATTGTTGGCAAAGTATTTGAACAAAGCCAAGGACATGATAGCCGAGTTTGAAGAGGTAACGATCACTCACATCCTCGGGAGGAAAATACCGGGGCCGACATACTATCAAAGCCGGCTAGCACCAAAGGTCCGGAAATTACCGAACCGTGGTCCAACAAAACTGGACGAACCAAGTTGTGTCATGTCCATATCATCAGCCTCGGACTGGAGAAAACCAATCGAGGACTATCTGGAACGAGGAATCATACCCATCGACATCACGGAGGCTAGAAAGTTGATCCGGCAAGCCGCCATGTACACAACGGTGGACGATCAATTATATAGGAAAGGATTACACTCTCCCATGATGAGATGCTTGAACGCGACCGAGGCCAGGTACGTTCTCGCCGAGATACACGAAGGCATTAACGGTCAGCATATGGGAGGAAAATCCCTAGCTCGAAAAGCACTTAGAGCCGGGTACTTCTGGCCAACGATGGCGGCCGACTCCATGGAAACAGTACGAAGGTGTGACAGTTGTCAGAAACACGCCAACATCCTTTGGCGCTCCCCGTCGGGAGCCGAAAAGCATCACGGCTCCCTGGCCTTTCTACAAATGGGGGATGGATCTTCTCGGACCATTCAAAACAGCCCCAGGACAGTTGAGGTATCTCATTGTCGCCGTCGACTACTTTACCAAATGGATAGAAGCCGAGCCGTTGACCACGATCACCTCGGCCCGCATTCAACGATTCTTTCAAAGACAACATCATCTCTCGGTTCGGTATCCCGGCCGAGATAATTACTGATAACGGAACTCAATTCGTTGACAAAGGGTTTCAGAGTATGGTGTCGGACCTCGACATCATCCATCACTTTGCATCTGTCGAACACCCTCAATCCAATGGGCAGGCCGAGGCCGCCAACAAAGTCATTGTCGACGGATTAAGAAGACGTATGGAGGACGCCGATTCTTCTTGGGTCGAACAACTTTACAGTGTTTTGTGGGGATACAGGACTAGCATCCAAACCTCCACTCAAGAAACTCCATTTCGTTTAACATACGGATGCGAGGCTATGATCCCGGTCGAGATAGGCCAACCGACATGGAGGAAAATGAAAGCTAGCAGGGAAGGAGAAGACTCGAACAGTGACGCCTTGATGACAGAGTTAGACCTCATTGACGAGACACGAATCGTGGCGCACTTCCGAGACCTAACGCGCAAGCAACTCATCGCAGCGAAGTACAACCGAAAGGTGAACCCTCGCTCCTTCAACCGGGAAACCCGGTGCTCCGACGCGCCGACATCGGGAACAAGAACGCCGAGATGGCAAGCTAGCGGCAAACGGGAAGGTCCTTACCGCATAAAGGAAAAATTGGAAAAGGGCGCCTACGTCCTGGAGACCCTGGGCAGAAAGCCGGTCAAAAGGACTTGGAATGCCGACAAACTGAGAATCTATTACAGTTAGACCTCGGTCCACCTGCAAAGATAGGACCGACGGGCGCATTCGTTTTCATGCTTTTTCAATTGATTTAGTATTTTCAATTTCAGTTTCATATTTATTTGAAAAAGACAAAGACGCATTGTTTCTTTCAAGCATTCTTATTTAAAGACTCCCTAGTGGATGCACCAATTATGCTTTTGGTTAAATAAATTATCACCGAGGCATAGAAGCCGCGGTCAAATACGTTTGATTAAATAAGTTATCACCGAGGCATAGAAGCCGCGGTCAAACGAAAATCCCAACAGAAGGGAATACACCCGGGCTGCCACGCCCCGGTCGCGAGATGGTAAAAACACTATCTCTTTTATAAAATAGATGCATCGAAAAATGCTCCTAAATAGGGAAGTGAACTGTCACGCAGGTCCCGATCAGGCCGACATGTACGGTCGTGCGTTTATACACCACGATTACGCATCTGACATTTTGCCCCTACTATGGAAAAACATCCCCGGACAGCCATATCCGGATCTCGGTAGCTCGGGTTTACTCCCCTACCCCTATTCCCGAAGTCAACCTATCGGAAGTAACACTTAGCAGATACTGCGCATATAAAGGCCCTGGCCCGGCCATAAAAAACATATTGTTAACTATGATAAAGTTGACAAGACAAACTGATTGGTTGAAATCAAGTTTATTTACAATTAATTAAAGTAGCAACTTTACAAAACCACAAAGTCAACCCGGTACAAGCCACCGGTACAAAAAGTATAAAGCTACAATAATTAAATGGAGGGAGTGTTATCTCCCGAAACCACCACCTCGGCACCAGGGATAGCCACCTCGACATCCGGAATAGCCACCTCAGCATCCGGAATAGACTTGGAGCTCCCTTCTCCACCACCATCGGCTCCTTCGACACCCTGATCTTCCCCTTCCCCGTCCTGATCCTCCTCAAAAAGGGAGTCAGAGTCATCCACAGGGGAGAGAGGGGCCGGATGGAAGACGCCGTCCTTCACATATGCCCGGTGATCATACCCATCCGTCTTCAGCTCCAACTCAGGATTGAGATAGCGGATTTGGGCTAGGGCCATTTTAAAGCAGTCGGCGGTGACCTCCCTCACAATCTATTCGGCGGTAAGACGGGCTTGCTTCTCCTCAGCAAGGGCTGCTTTAGTCCGCTCGAGTTCGGAGCACAGATCCGCCCGCTGGAGCTGAAGGGACTTAAGGGCATCTAGGCCTGTCGAGTGAGCCCTTTGGAGAGCGGCGAAGTCCGAGGAAGTCTTGTCAAAAGCTTCTTTTGTGAGAAGAAGCTCCTCGGTCGCCTTCCGGCACTCGCCCTCGCAACCTCAAGGTCCTCTTCACCTTCTCCTTAGACTCCACACCCTCATTCTTCTCTTTTCGCGGCTCGCGAGCCTGGCAAATTTAATCACGTACTTGTTCTTCAAGTGCAAATAGGCCTGGGCTAGACCAACACCCTGGCAGAGGCGTGCTTGGATATCGTGAACCACGGCCTCGTCAATATCACCCAGAGGTAAGGCATTTGTAAATTGACGAGGCGGTAGGAAGGCAACCCCGAGCTCTTCAGTCTTTGGCCCCTTCTCCCAAGCGAGACCTCGTTTGACTTTCGGGGCGGGAAGATGAACTGGAGTACCCAGATGAGGAGGCGACGGCCCCTCAGAAATCTCCTTACCCTTGGAGAGAGAAGCGGGGGATGGTTGGACAGGCTCATCGACAGGTGACGAAGTCGTCCGAGTAGGGGACGAAGCCTTGGTTTTCTTGGCCATCCTGGCTTGGTTTTCCTCCGAGGACGGCTCTTTCCGAGCCTCCGAGGACGGACGCTTGCGGGAACTCTTTTTAGGCCGAGCATCGGGGGCAGGCGTCACCAGCGTAAGATACCGGGGCAGTTCCGCCATCGGTTGAGCTGCAAAAGCAAACAGTTGAGTTAGTAACAAAGTAGAACAAAATGTAAGCATTATAATAAAAGAACCTCGAGATGCATACAAATTACGTATCCCGGCTTAGAGCCGGCTCCGTTAATAAAAATGCCGCGCTCCGGGCACCACAAGATTTGGCCCAGGATACCAGGCGGTCAATCGACAGGACCTCGTCAACTGGAAGGTCATCGGACTCTACTTGATAGGAGGCGGCCAACTTATGATGATCCTCGGTCCAGTAAAGGGGGAACCTCCACTCCACATCGTCCTCCTCGGCCCCCCTCAAGAACCACGGCTGTTGGCCGGGTTTTGCCACCACCTTAAAGAAGCCGTCTTTGAAGTGCTTAAACGACTCAGAGAAGGCCGTCAGGAGTTTTTTGTCGGGATCACCTCGAAGAGAGGTAAGCCCCTTTAGTTGCTCCGGCTCCTTACCAGACCGGGGAGTAAAAGGACAGAAAAAGAAGAAGAATAAGGTGGTAGTGCACGGTATAGGGACCGAGAAAGACCGACATAGCTGCTCAAAAGCAACTATATAGGCCCACCCGTTAGGATGAAGCTGAGAAGGGCTAGATGGAGATGGTTGAGACAGACATTTGAAACTCGGTGAACGGAAAGCGAACACCGAGCCGGGTCATATAAGCTTTGTAAAAGAAAAAAAAGTTGGTAAAACCCTCGGCCCTCGAAGCACGACGGGCTCATTCCCACCGAGGGGCAAAAGTAATGACCTTCCATAGCCGATAGTTTCATCGGCGGAGGGCCCGCATGGTCATTAGGGAATGGGTCGCTAACACATCCCGTGTCACCCAGGGGAACCTCTCCATAAGATCCTGGGGAATATTAGAGGAATCCGACCTCCCAGCCTCCGAGGGGGCATTACCTGGCGAAGACGATGACTCCATTTACCTATACAAAAAACAAAAAATACTAAAGTTAGTAGAAGCGAGGGTACCTGACACAGAAGTAACATCCGGTCGAAAAGAAGACATGGGTGGACCGGCAGCAAGACGGCCCCCAGAACCCGAGGCCGGGACAAAGGCCGACCTATGACGACAAGAGCCCAGAATGACGTCGGCCCTAGAATCTTCGCCTCTGGCGACATAGTATGAACTTGATTCTATACAATCCCAACAAGGGCCGGCATATCCCTCCAGCATAGGAGCCGACCTAGGGCGAACAGGAGGATAATAAGGGTTGACGGGCCGTGCGGACAGTACCGCGACATCTCTCCGACCTTCGAGAAAAGGTCTAACTGGGGGACGAGACCCTCCAACGGCCCTCCTACCCGTGCTACCCGAGCTGCCACCCAGGAAGGAGGCCAGCCTCAGCTCCTCGGACAGAGGAGTACCCAGTAGCCAATGGCTCGTTCGAGGGTAACGACCACGAAGGGCTTCCACCTCTTCAGGGGTTAAGTCATGACTCGAAGTCGAAAGTTGATTAGTCCTATTCATTGTCACCAAAGGATGCAAACCTAAAGAAACGGGAAATGGCAATAAGGAAAAAGCGATGACCCTGCGGGAATGAAGGCATGTGGCTATAGGTAGAGTAAGCAAGCCTAACCTAACAAACTAAAGCCTACCCGAAACCTCGACAAACCACAAGCATACCGGGTTCGTACTAAAACCAACCGAATTAAGCAAAGAAGCAAGAAATCCAGTAAAAAGATGAAAACAACAGAAGAAATGACTTACCAGAATAAGAAAAGGTCGAATAGAGGACAGTCGCCGGAAGGAGAAAGCTTGAGAGCCGCCGGAAGAAGGAGTCCCAGTTCTTCGGAGAAGATGGAGAATGAGAGAAAAATCAGAGAATGATCGAAGGTGGTAGACGAAAATGAAGAAAAGCGTGATTAAAAACCTTCGAAATGGTAGGAGGCGCGAAGAGGCGCCGGGGAATTAAGGGTAAAACCAGAAAATCACCTGCAAAACGGGTTGACGTGCCCTGGGAAGCACGCGCACTAAATGTGCACGGAAACCGAAGGCGGCAGAGAATGACGGTTGAAAATCCTCTCCATTCCAAAGATGCCAGGTGGCAGGGCGCCATGATGGCGAAGTCGGAAGGCTTCGGCGCCATGATGGCGAAGTCGGAAGGGCTTTCGACCTCGAAACCAAGCAAACCACCCGGCACCACCTCGGCCCCCTTTAAAGTCACCAACAGAGATGCCGACCTTTGAGAAACGATCTCGGGTCCGGATGATCGGGCAGACACCTCGGGTCCAAGCACCGGATGGGTAACCCGGTAGAATACCTAGGTTCGGGGGCAAGGACACATCCTACCCCGGAGAGTAAAGTACACCCCGGTAGCTCAAAACCTTGAACTACCGAGCTGGGGGGCAACTGTTACGGACCTGACCCACGGCCCAATTAGGGGGGGCGGCCCAGCAGAGGCACGCCCTCACCTCGGCCCAACCAGGGGACGGCCCAATAGAGGGATGCCGAGTATCCCGGGTTTCCCTACAATCATGGGGCAATCTATCATATCCATAATCCAGGGATATGATAGATTGTGCAGTTAAGATACCGTGGAACGCCCTATAAATACAAGGGGAGAATACCAAGGTGCACACGTTCTAACTCTAGCTATTTACTTTCTGCCTCACACCGCACAAACCCCACTGAACACATACCCCCTCCCCCTTGGGCGAAAGGCCTTGTGTCCAGTGATTCATCGCTCACAGGGATATCTCTACTCTTAGATATTCCTAGGCATAAGCAATCGATCCAAGATCAAACCACCACCATCGGGGCCGGACATCCGGGTTCCACACCGGAAAGTATATATAGGAAGAATCCTCTCCCAAACATCACTGCTAGCAAAGTGCCATTTTTCCGTCGAATAAATTGTGTGTGTTCAATAGCGAATTTTCTCGTGTGTTTAATCTTCCATTGCTACTTCCAAAATTCGATGAATCAAATTCGGCCCTTATCTTTCATCTAAAAAATGTTTCCTTAATTTTTAAACCAAAAATATAACAAATGGACATTTTAATTTATTAAATTTCAATTCAAATATAATGAAAAATAAATGTAGACTCCTAATTAAGTAAATCTAAATCTTTGGTTGGATTTCGTTGGCTGCGAGAAAATTTGTCTCACATTACCAATAATGTTGATCACTTTATCATACTCCCTCCGGTCCTAATTATAAAACCTAGTTAACTTTTTTAGAAAGATTAAGGAAGCTAATTAAATTAGCTTAGAGTATTTTGTTTTCTTCAAAATAAATAATTTGACTAATAAATTAATATATAATCTAAGAAAACACAACATATGAAATGATTAAAATGGAGATAGTACTACCTCCCGTTCGTAATTATAAGACATAGTTGACTTTGTTTGGAGAGATTAAGGAAGCTAAATAAGTTGCTTAATCATTATATATGTTGTGTATCTTTAGATTATATATTAGTTTATTAGTCAAACTAATTACTTTGAAGAAAAAATAAAAATACTCTAAAGTAATTTAATTAGCTTCCTTAATTTCTCTAAAAAAGTCAACTATGTCTTATAATTAGGACCGGAGGTAGTACCAAATTTGGATTCGATGTTAAAAACATAGCAAAGATTATTAAGCATGAGATGCACAAATGCCCATTCAATTTACTCAAACATTTTTAGTAACCGAAAATTTTGTTGTTTATTCTAATTTGAAGCATATTTTATTGAGTAAAATACATCAACCCCTATTTTATTTACTCTAAATTATAGAAATATCCATTCTATTTTGAAAACCTATATAAACTTCTCCTAAAATTGAAAAATATGTTGCATAATCCTCTATTCTAATTTTGATATGCAACTTTAATTAACTCAACCTTAATTGATTATTAAATCACAACGTTGACTTGTTATTTTGATCAAATAAACCTCCTTAACATAAATATTACTTAATTATCATTTAATTTTTGGGCCACAAAGATAATCATTTAATCACATATGTTTATCAGAAAGTAAGAAAATAATGTTAAAATATATTTTTAAATTTTGTGTCATACTATTATCATATTACAAAATTAACTAATTTCATCCTTATATATTTTATTTTTCAATAAATTGAAATGTTTAATATTTTTTATTTATTAAATACATATGTTGGCTAAAAAGTTTTGCAATATATATATATAAATTTTCCCTAAATTTACTAATTTAGTAAAAATATTAAATAGATCATTAATGTTAAAATAAGGCCAAAATTAGTAAACAATATTCATTCTAATATTATTTTTAATTAAAAAATGCACTTAAAAATATTTTTAGAATATTATTTTATTGATTTTAATGTTTTGGACTAAAGTGTATATTTTCAAAATAAATGGGAGGTTTGTGTAATTAAAGTAAAATAAGAGTACAGTTAGAATAGTTTACTATACGCTATTTTACTACCATTGCTTGAGTCTTGGCTTACATGTTGGATGGCTCATATATGGTGTTGTTGAACATCACAAATTATCTTGTAATAATAGTTAATCATTTAGGTGCACTCTTGAATATGGGGCTGTTTGGTTCGAAGGATTTGTAGAAGAGAAAAAAATTAGCGAAATTGAGATATAAAAAAAACAATTAATTTTCCTTATTCTTTTATCTTTATTAAAATTTTATAACCCCACTACTCAAATTTTTTAAAATCCAACAGTAAAAAAATTCTTACACCCCTTCTCTCCCTTCCAAATCCCCCCGGGGTCTCCCTTCCAAATCCCTCATATCAAACAGCCATAAATGTTTTACAAGGCTAATCATGTCAGTGAAGGTGTTCTTTGATTTTTATACCCTGGATTTATTATATAACTACTTTCCCCATTATATTGTGCGGGTGAGAAGTCAAGTATTTTTTAATGGATGTCTGGTTGATTAAAGGCTGGCTCACCATGTTCCTATAGCCCTCCAATGTTTGACCTTTTCTTTTATCAGAATATTTGACCTTGAGGACAACGTAAGAAAATGTTGATTGGAGGAGTAATGTAATGATCCAACTTAAGGGGCTTGAATTATGATTATTAGAGCACTAATGGGCTGATACTTTGGGATTAGCATTGATGGGTGGGGGTAAAAGTGAAGGCATATAGATAAGGAAAGGCAAAGATAAACGTAGATATCTCGCCCTTTAATAAATTCCCCTCTCCCCTAATTTTGCCACAATCTTTCTCATTAATTTTTCTTTTATACATTCTCTTTCATCCTTTTCCCTACATATTATCTCTCTCACTTGTTATAAATAAGGGCATTGTCAAAAAAATATATAGATATCTTATATATTTATGGATTTGGCTTTAATTTCTTACTTTTGTGGTCTACGGCCCTCCTATTTCTTAAAATTGTGTCGTTTTGGTGCAAAAAGGGTGCAGTAGCCCATAAACACAAAGGAAGGTATCCATAAACAGTTTCACCTTATATTGTGGATTGAGGGCGTATTTTGCAAAGTCTCTTCTCCCTCCGGCGTCTCTCTTCTTCCTCACCTTCATCTCGCCTTTCCTCTGAACCTTCTCTGTTTCTGTCAATTCTCTAGAACTTGTTTTAAACTTTACTTGCCTTCTTATTTCCATGTTCTTAACTCTGTAGCAGAGCATAAGTTTACTAAAACACAAACTGGTAGCATATTTGATCCCTTCACATCTCTGAAACTTAACAGAGAAAGATGCATGCTGCATTATATTAAACTCTAGATGATACAATATACTTTAGGCATTTATGTCATCCGCTTACAAAGTACAGAGATATATGTAAGAGAGGAAAAAACTTTTCATATTACTATTACTTATTTACTCACTAGCCAATTTAATTAGATATGCAAGATTTATCTTAAAAAACAAAAAGTTCAAACCGACAAGTTCTAGTTTTTGGCCAAAAGAAACTTCATACATTTGTTGTGGTTTTAAAATCGCTACAAAAATTCGTTGGTATTTTAACAAAAGTTTATAATAACAAAAGTATAATTGGTTAAGGTGCAAATTGGCCAACAAAGTATTACGCTAGGAGCACTAGGCACAAAAATGTTTTGAAGGGAGCAAAAATACCAATAAACAATTGAAATGGAGCTAACATACCAATGAAAAATTTAAAACTTCGGCGAATAGACCAAAACGTTGATTATGTTACTTTCACAAGTTTTAAATTCTTCGTTGGTATGTTAGCTCCATTTCAATTGTTTATTGGTATTTTTGCTTCCTTCAAAACATTTCTATGCCTAGTGCTCCTAGCATAATACTTCGTTGGCCAATTTGCACCTCAACCCAAGTATAATTTGTTTAATCATTCTTCGCCGCCATCCCTAGAAAAAATGAGTGGAGAAAATGTTATTAGTGAGTTTTATATTTTGTACAAAATTAAATTTGAACTAAGTGATAATAAAGCGTGACTTATAAAAACGCATAGAAAAATAAGTAAATTGTTATCACCTTCAAGGAAGAAGTTTTGGAAATTGGCGGGCTGGAATGAGGCGATGTTATCACCATCACCCATATCGTAAAGGTCTCGAGGCTTTAAGTGAATCACCATATTCTAATCCATATACCTCTCGTTCTCAACATAATAAACATGATGTACCTCTGAGGCAAAAATATATAGCTCATCATCTTCAGATTAACCAATATGAATTGGCCGGGAGAAATTTATTGACGTGATGTCTAAGTTGTCAGTTGTAAATCCCCGAGAAATTGTTGTATTTGCTTACAAACACTTGAATAGTGTCACGGTGAAACGGCCTTCATAATTTAGTTCGACGACATCAAGAAGCTTTTCATGATAAGAGACGGCTTTGAACTACATGTTGTCGTTACTGTTGCTCGCATAATTCCTTGTCCCAAAGGTGCTATAAACACTAAGTTTTGAGTTAGCAAGCATTGATTTCATGAAACTGTGCAAAACTTGAAACAATTGAGATTGTATGATGTAAACCTTTTTGCATGGTCAAGAGGGCCGATTACAAGAGTTCTCAAATTTAGCGAGTGTGGTTTGTGGTCATTTAGTATTCTACGCGCAAACCAACTTGAGAATTCTCTGTTGACCTTTTTGTCAATTCCGGAGGATGTTTATGTATGGATCATGAGTTGACACTTTACATGACTTTTGAATTCCCTGCAATTAATCATGAGATGGTGATCATGAAATGTAAGTAAAAAAATGTAAGAAAATATATAGAATAACATATGAGTGAACAATTCTTACTAAAGGAAGTGTTCAATTTGAGCGCAATTAATCAAGACATCGTTATGTGTTTGCAACTTCTCAGTTGTTGTTAGTTTGAAGTTCTCACTTCCTCCAACTGGTTTACCAACACGAGGGATTAGCAGATCTCTTAATGATGGCTCAGGTTCAGAACAATAATCTATACGAGGCGGTCGGTTGAAAGACGTCTTAGTGTCATCAAAGTATCTTGAACATAAATATAGAATCTCATCCCTTATATAAGCTTCAGCTATAGAAACTTCTGGCCACACCTTATTCCTTATATAAGATTTCAATTTCCCAAGAAATCTATAAACTAAAGAAGGAAAAATGTTAATAAATTTTGAAACGTACGACTAGCAAGTTTAGAACTTAATGCTGATATATAGAATGAATATCTCTTAATAAGATACATCATCGATATTGAACAAGGCCGCAAGCTTTGTTTCATGAATAAGGTAGATTGTCAGATGAACCATCACAATGAAAAAGGATAGAGGAAAGATCATCATTAAATGACAAAGCATAAGAATGATTTTTGTATTGCAGCTGATTGAGCTCTTCAATGATCAAAACCTTAGAACACAACTTCTAAAAAAAAAGAACACAGTTCCACCAAAATGATGGACACATCGAGAGACAACGTATTTTTATTTCCAGCGAAAAGCAATCGTTCTATAAGAACATGTGAGTCATGACTCAGCCTAGCAACCTTTTGAGCTTGTATGTCACTATACCATTTCATGTTGCTTGAATACCCATCAGAAACTTTTATTTTCTTCAACGTTGCGAGGAAGGTTTCTTTATTCGGTTTTGTGAGGGTGAATTTGGTTGGTTGAAATTTGTCATACTCATCTGGTTAATAGTTAATCATTTAGGAGCACTCTTGAATAAGGAGCTATTTGGTTCGAGGGATTTGAAAAAGAGAGAAAATTTTTATGAGTTGAATTTAAAAAAATTAGAGAAATTGAGCTAAAATTTTTAATTGAGTTTTCTTATTCTTTTATCTTACATCTTATCTTTATTAAAATTTTATAACCCCACTACTCAAATTTTTTAAAATCCAACACATAAAAAATTCTTCCACCCCTTCCTTCCCTTCCAAATCCCCAGTATCAAACAGCCATAAATGTTTTACAAGGCTAATAATGTCAGTGAAGGTATTCTTTGATTTTTATTCCTGGATTTTTATTATGCAGATGGTATTTCTTGCCATGCTGAAAATCGATTGCTAGTGTTAGTTGCGTACATTAACTCTGACTTTAACAAAAATGGATGTCTAGTTTATAAAGGCTGGCTCACCATGGTCTTATAGCCCTCCAATATTTGACCTTCAGGACAACGTCGAAAATTGTTGATTGGTGGGTTTGAATGATGATGATTGGAGCACTAATGGGCCGACTACTTTAGGCTTAGCCTTGGTGGGTGGGGCAAAAGTGAAGGTATATAGACAAGGATAGGCGAAGAAAAACATAGATATATAGTCATTTAATAACTTTTTTTTTTTTTCACCAACATTCGTTGGAAGTATGTAGAAAGGGACTCGCTTTTCCCTTAACCACGTCTTCGTTTTGAGGCGTGGAAATGAAGATAATGGTGTTAGGAGTTTTTCCCCCATGACCGGTGGTGAAAAAAAAAAAAAAAAAAAAAAAAAGTCGAAACCGATAGTTCCAATGAAACGGGTGAGTTAAAAAACAAAAACAAAAAAATTCCCCTAATTTTGCCAAAATCTTTCAAATTAATTTTTCTCTCATACATTCTCTTTCATCATTTTACCCACTTATTATCTCTCTCACTTGTTATAAATAAGGGCATTGTTGGAAAAAAAGAAGAAAGATATCTTGTACATTTATAAATGTGGCTTTACTCCCTTACTTTTGCAATATGTGGCCCTCCTATTTCTTAAAATTATATCGTTTTGGTGCAAAATACTCTGTTGATCACTTTTTTGTTGAAAAAATAGCATTCAACATCTTGAATTATTCTTTTACTACGCCTAGTATTCATAAATATTTTTTCAATAAAAATCAATATTATCCTAAAATAATATTTGAGGCACTTGCCACCCTAAAATATTTTTTAATACTAGCAAATATCTAGAATCCAACACCCTAAATTGCTTCTTTCTTTCTTTCTTTCTTTCTTTTTTTCGGTAGAACTCAGTATCCTAAACTAATTCCACCACGAAAATTGCTAGTGACAAATGAACCTAACAAAAGAACATTGCACATCAAGCAAGTAGCAAGTATAAAACCATTCTCTGCCACTTAAATTCAAAATCAAGATTCTTGCACACAAATAAGACTCCTAGTTTGTTGCAATCAGACCAGGACCCTGTTCTTGACAATTAAAAGAATAAAACAACTGGTTTCAAGATTTTTATTAATAAGAAAATTAAAGAAACATTGAGATTAATAAGAATTAAGCAACTTTACCGTAATTGGTTGCAAAGTTTATTCTCTAGTCATAACTTTCTGTTGCGCTCATCCCTGAGTTTTTTTATCTCACCGTTGAGATTAACAAAGAATTATGTGATTTTACCATCGGTGTGGTGCATTTTCCCTATCCAGTTTCATTTCATCCTCTCCATAAATAACCTCTAAGACATGACAAACATAGCATTTTATAATAATTATATAATAATATACATGTAGTTTTTATTAATAATACATGAAACTTAACTACCAAGTAAAGAGACAGTATAAACTAAGAGAAAAATTACAAGTGTAGGTATCTTTATTTTTTCACTAGGAAGACTCTATCAAACATAAACACCCTAGGAACCTGATATGTAAATAATAAAGGGTGAAGGAGCAATATTGCCAACCAACTATTAGGCGGAAAAGTGGCACAAATAACTTTTAATAGGACCAAATCTACCAACAAACAATTTAATTTGTTAAATCTTCACAAAACCGTCTATGGGCAAGTAACGTCCGTTTAAAATGGAGCCCTCCCCTTCCTACCTCATCGCCCCCTCCAGACCACCACCGATTCCCAAACATATCTTCTTCTTTCATTTCCTTTCAACTCTCGAGACTCCGACGGAAACACTAAAATCTAATTCTCGTTTCTATCTTTCTTGCTCTACCCTTTTATATTTCATATCCAAATTTCAATTTCAGCTATTCGCCTCGATTGGATCCACGAATGGGTCGTGATTCTGCGACTTCTCTCGCCCTCGGATTCTGATTCCACCCCACCGATGAAGAACTCGTTCGCTACTACCTCAAGCGCAAGGTGTGCGGCAAACCCTTCCTGTGCGACCCAATTGCCGTCATCGACATCTATAAAGCCGAACCCGGGACCTCCCCGTTAGCTCTTTTGCTCTTCTCTCGTGTTTCTTTTGTGTAGCATGATTTTCTCTATGTATGTAGTATCAAATTGAATTTCTTTTCTTGCTTATCTTGCCGTTTGTTGTTCGAGTGAACCGTGTGGTCCCTTGCCGATTGATAAATTTTGTTAATTGGGGATATTGCGGTGTTTTAGGTCAAACCGAAAAGTAGGGACTTGGAATGGTACTTCTTCGATGGGCTAGACAAGAAGTACGAACGGGTCGAAGACAAATTGAGCTACGGAGAAAGGGTACTGGAAGACTACGGAGAAGTAGGGAGAGAGGAGGAGGGGCTGGCGGGGGCGCTGAAGAAGAAGTTTGGGAATCGGTGGTGGCCGAGGCTGGAGGGGGTGATGAGGTAGGAAGGGGAGGGCTCCATTTTAAACGGACGTTACTTGCCCATAGATGGTTTTGTGAAGATTTAACAAATTAAATTGTTCGTTGGTAGATTTGGTCCCCTTAAAAGTTATTTGTGCCCACTGCTCCTGACCTAATAGTTGGTTGGCAATATTGCTCCTTCACCCAATAATAAAAGATAAAGGTAGTTATTAGTATTAGTTAGTAGCCGTTAGTATTATGGATGATATGGATATGGATTAGTGCAATTCCCTGTTTCTCTCTCTCATTTCTTTTCTCTCTGCCTCTCTTCTCTGTTCCTCAATTCTCTCTCTCTCTCTCTCCCTCTGTTTCTCTTAGTCTCCTCTATCTTCCTCTCTTTCTCTTTCATACAGAATTACAATTCTATAAAAGAACCATATACATGGTTCTTCAATATGACAACGCATAAAGTCGTGAGTTTGATTATCCTCTCGAATTCACCTGCTGTTATTGTTGTTCTTCCTCTAGATCTTCCCAATATTTCCTTAATCCTTGTTATTACAGATTTGTTGTCATTTCATCATATATGGAAATCATAAGATCTAGAAGAAAATATAATACTAGCTCTAGTAGAGACCGAATTTTTTTAGGAAAGGTAAAAGAATAAGAGGATAAAAATTAAAAGTATAAATCTTTACCAGATTATGAAATCAGAATCTAATATCATAATATAATAAAGAATAGAGTAAATCATTAATAGAAGATGAGCCAGCATCTGTAACTCATGGGACTACTAAAACCTAAAGAGAATCTCCCATAATCAGAGAAGTAATTCTCTTATAATTTTCCATATATATATTTCATACCTACTTTTACATGAATTGATGCTCCATATTTATAGATAAAAAAAATTTAACAATCACTCCCTAAAGATACTCCTAAATTTATCCTATTAATCCACGATGTAGATAATGGAATTAAATACCTAAATAAATATTATTTTAATTTGCAACTAATCAACCCACTAATCCTAAACTTAAGGGCCACTAATAAATAAGAAAATATCCTAAATAAAATAAATAATATCTAAAATTATATTACTAAATATTTATTCCCAAAATCTCTAACTTTCCACAACTTCCATTATCTTATGCTAATCCGGTACTCTATCAACCTCGGTCCTAAATGTAGGAAGGTCCTACATTTTAGATTGGAGGAAACAAAGGCAACAAATCCTCAGATAGATTTTGTGAGAGTGGGCATATAAGGAGGAATAGGCAAAGGTAAAATCTGACAGAAAAATTTCCATAAGCCCATTCCTAACTGTTCAAGCCTAATACAAAATCTCACAGAATCTGCACTCTACTACATCCTTGCCTTTTATTTATAGGCGCAAATGACTCTGATGGCTAGTCTTTTATTTATCAACTAACTTTCTAACTATACCTACCTATTCTGTTATTATTACATATCATAATCTTACAGGTTCTTAAACATAATCCGGCACAAAGTTTGAGTATCCACTAAATTTGGTTGTAGTTATTGTTTTCCTCCTTCTCGCTTGTCTCATTTCCCCCATCCTTTCATTAATAGTTCAGACTTTATCATTTATAGTTATGGATACGAAGTAATGAAGTCTCAAATAAATAAATCAATCATAATAAAATTACCAAAACAATGGGAAGAAGCCCTCAGATAGCTCATTACAACAGCTGCAGTAGGAATTACATAAATGAAAAAACAAGATTTTTCTCCATTAAGCAACTACTATTAGCATAATTTCTATGGTAAGCTATTCTATGGAATCTCAAGAGGGTTCCCTTCTTCCACATCGTCATGGTTTCTTGTTGTTGTCTGATCGGTAATAATATATTGAATAAAGTCACGAAGGGATTGGATAATTTGTTGAAACAATCTGAGTGTTGGACCAACCACCAAGAAAGCCTATATGATGGATGCAACCAAACCCAGGAAGAGGGATAATATGTAGAGAAGTAGAATGACAACAAGAAGTCCAAACAAAGGGATGAATTGTTTCATGATAGCAAAGTAATTAGATTCATTTTGAAGTCTAAATTTTGCTATGAAAACCATGACATAGAAGAATAACATCACAAAAGCGGCTATCATGATGTTTCCATGCTCATCAAAGAGGGACAATTTCATAGATTGAAATTGAAATAGCACGTAACCACATACTGTCATAATTTCTCTGATTACAACAATAGGTGGTTACGACCTATTTCAATTTCAAACTATGAAACTGTCCCTCTTTGATGAGCATGGAAACATCATGAGAGCCTCTTTTGTGATGCTATTCTTCTACGTCATAACTTTCATGGAAGAATTTAGACTTCAAAATGAATCCAAGTATTTTGCTATCATGAAACAATTCACCCCTCTGTTTGAACTTCTTGTTGTCGTTCTACTTCTCTTCATATTGTCGCTCTTCCTGGGTTTGATTGCATTCATCATATGGGCTTTCTTGGTGGTTGGTCCAACACTCAGATTGTTTCAACAAATTATCCAATCGCTTCATGGCATCATTTAATATATTTCTACCGATCAGATAGCGACAAGTAACCTTGATGTGGAAGAAAGGGACCCTCTTGAGATTCTATAGAATGGCTTACCATAGAAATTAGGCCGATAGTAGTTGCTTCATGGGGAAAATCTTGTTTTTTCATTTATGTAATTCGCTGTTATTTTGTTGTTGTTATGAGCTATTTGAGGGCTTCTTCCCACTGTTTTGATTATTTTATTAAGAATAATATATTTATTTGAGGCTTCATAACTTTATATCCATATCTATAAATGATGAAGTCTGAACTATTCTTCTATGTCATGGCTTTCATGGCAGAATTTAGACTTCAAAATGAATCTAATTACTTTGCTATCATGAATCTAATTTATTCTTCTATGTCATGGCTATCATGAACGACCCCAGCAGCCTCTTTCTGTCATATAGAGTGGGCCAGGTACATGGAGTTTAATTATTTCAAACTTCCTACCATTGGCATCGGTTTCACTTGAAAGCAAAGAATATGCCTCTACAGATCTTTCATACTGCGGATCAGTTTCATCATCAATCCAAGACAGAAGAACCACACCAGGCCTTGCAAAACAGCACATGTTGTCGATATGACCATTAGTATCATCATCCCCTGTATCAAACCAATAAAAAGATTTATTTAACATATATGAACCAAGGATAATTATCAATTTTAACATTTATGTATCAAGATATATCTGGATCAGGCATATGTAAGTGTCTAAAACTCCCTAAGTTGGCCATCTTTTTAGGCGTATATATATCAGCCTAATCATTTGGAACCCTTTGGATCAGCCTGCACTCTTGAAAGAGAATATATCAATTGATGCTGAGGTTTAAAGAAAGAAAAAAATTAATTTGCAGCATCCATGAAATTCATTCCCTGATTTCTAATAAGTATCAGGAATTTCAGAGAATTTGAACTCAGAATTCAACTTTCATTGGAGGGAAATTGATTGCATAAATAGGGAAGGAAAAGAGACAAACCTCCAATTCAACGCCAAAAATTATCCATCAATCAAGCAAAGAGAAATGGGTGCAAAAAGATGAAATTTGACTAATAGTTAGGGGACAAACCACTCATATTTATGTAGAAGAAGTCACAATCTCCAACAAAGGATCACAACAAATGAAAACTATCACCCAGAACTTTATGGTTTTAAAATTTCTTTCTAAAAATAAGCTCCAGAGCTCAGGAAAGAATCAGAGACTTCACAAATTTCTATAAGCTTTCATTCAAACTTGTGAGGAAAGAAATGTGTTGGTTTGGCTTTACTTTAGTTTCACCCTATAGTTCAGAAAGAGGAGGTCATAAACAAATATACTGCAAGTTCAACGCTGTAACTTCAAGAATTTTGATAATAAACGATGTCATAGTACAAGACAAACTACAGAAATATTATGCTACGTTTCAGTACTCTAAATTTGTTCTTTATTGATGAGGTTAAAGTGAAGTCAAAGTTGATTAATGTTGTAACCTGAAAATAAAAAGTTGATCAACGTCAATAACTGCATAGAACACTCTGAGGACAATCAGATTCTACCCTTTATTGCACTTGATAAGTAGCATAGAATGCTTGTACTACTCATTCATTGTACTCCTTTCTGAATAGGCTTTATTGGAAAGCTTTGCAGTTTCCATATCCTACATTGGCTTTTTCTATATCTTATATCGCAAGGCATACCTATATGGTCCTTTTAAGAAATTTCAAAGACTGAAATTAAGCAGCCAAAGAAAAATACTATCAACTCAGAAAAACAAAGCTCTTAAATCTAAAAGATTAAGTTAATATACCATACAGCCCACGTGACAACCATATAACCTTTCTGACTCCCAGATATGCTTTAAGTTCATCCTCTATCTGGATTTTACTCAAGCTTGGGTTCCTGCTTTTGTTCAAGAGACATTCCTCAGTGGTAAGACAAGTCACTGAAGTAAAAGAAAGCACTGTCATAAACAGCAGAATCATCAAACTTTATAAGCAAATGGCATGTTACATTCAGAAGTGGAATCCAAGTTAAAGAAGTAAATCAAATCATATGTAATGAGGAAAGACTAAAATAAAGCAATTAAGTAGACAGAGTGACTACTGACTGACTAAAGAAAATAATCAGAAACGTGACCACTTATTCTTGATCATGAATAAGCCAAAAACTAAAACCAAATTTTCAATAGATGTTTCATTGTCAACAAACTAGCATTCTGTAGAAATTTTGCTTTCATTCTTCTCCAAAGTTCAAACTAGAGAAAAATATTGTAGCAAGACAAAATAACTCTTACCTTTTCTGTCCACATGGATGCTTCCACCTTCAAGCACAATTGTCCGGGAAAATCTAGGAATCATCTCGATTTCTAGAATCTAACAAACATATGATGATAGGGTAATCAAAGAAGCATACTGTACAGAAAATTTATGTTCACTTAGACCAATAGTAAGATATCTGATTACAAAAACCTTCTTTGCAAGCGAGTAGAGAATAAAGATTTAGCGAGAAAAACCACGCCTTATGACGAAAGGGGAGCATTGGATCAAGGCAATGGATTGTGAGGCGCGCGGGCAAGCATATAAAGTACCGAACAGCCCACAAGAGGATGGCCGGTCTAGCCCCCTTTGACGTAAGAAGGAAGCGGGCGGAGACCCGTGCGTGCAGCCCCTATATTTCTTCCATTTCTAATAAGAGTAGCCGCTCTTTCCGACTTGCCCTCATTATTAATTGGCAATTATGCCTGGGAGGACTGGGCATGGGTCTGGACTGGTTGGGAGTGATAGGTTTTGATACCCGGCGTGGGGCTGTGGCCGGCCATTCATCATGGCCCAGGAATCCGCTGGCGGAAGGCCAATGGAAGTACCGATGGGGGAAGAGTTACTCTCCTCTCGAACAACGGCCCTGCGGGCACAGCCTCTACGCTTTTCGCCTGCCGCTCCCGATGCCTGTCTATCTGGGAAAAAGCCCGTACGTAGTTTTAAAACAAGCATGTCCCTTGATGGATTGCTTGCTGAAACGCCTGTTTTAGGCGCAGTTTTCAGAATGGCTCTTAGTGAGCAGGGGACTACTCTCGATATTTTGTTCAACAGCCCAAGGAATGTTCGCCCTTTTTGTTCTCCCACTGGCTCAAAGGGCAAAGCAACGGAAATTGAGCGAAAGCAATAGGGCACCGAGCTAGGACGTCAAGACTCCAGTCACTGTAACAGCCGCCATCTGGACCGGGACGATTTTTAAAATTTATCAGGTAAAAGAGCCAAATAACTATATGATAAATATGAACTAAAGGAAAATTTATTATTAATTAAACCACCCAATCACAAGTTAAAAATTATTAGTCAGAGAACCCAAAAGCAAGATGACAATAAGCTATACCAAAAATATAAAAAATGCTTCCCAAAAATTTGTCTGTAAAGTGTAAACAACAAATGAACAAAAACCTGACAATCACTTCCTTTTATGATTCATCTTATAAAGCATCTGACAATCCTTATATCAGTAAAAATAATTTTACCATGTTTCGACAAACAACCAAGGTTAAAATAATGGACAAACAATGATCACTGAATGTCTGTTTGCTCACCTCCCCAGCAGTTAAAAACTCAATCAATTCCTGCGAACTTCGGCTCTGTATAAGACTTTGAGGGATTTCTGCTCACCACAAACTATGGACAGGGAAAAAAAGCAGAAAAGTAAACCTAAGGGATAAGCAATAGAAACTTTTCAATATTTTAAAAATATATTCTCAACAAAAAAACAAAAGTCTTCTTATTAATGGTAATTTAGTCAATATCCTCATTTACACTACCTTTCTCCCCCTCCCTCTCCCTCAAACCAAACAGGTGGTAAGAAAAAGGCGAAATCAAAAAGATGATGTTATGAAAATAAAGATATATCTAGGGATAAGTGATAGATAACACGAGCAAAGGAAAAATGTCGGAGAGAAAGGAGGATGAGCAATTCTCATTCAACTATATTTTTAATGTTTACATAAGGCCACTATTTATAAACTTTTAGGAGGCTTGAAGATGAAGCTAAGGGGAAGCTTCCTCTTGACTTTTAAGTTTGGTTCGACGGAGGGGAGGAGGGAGGGGATAGGAGATTTTAACATTACCTGTTTGGATTGATCGGAAGGAAGAGGAGGGGAGGGATTTTAATATTAGCTTGTTTGGTTTAGGAGGGGAGGGGAGGGAATTTTTTTAACATTGACAACTTTAGCCTTATATTGGAAGAGAGGTTTTAATGTTATCTTATTTAAGGAGCTAATTCACTCTACTCATTTTTACAAGTGTAGTTTATCTAATTCTCACGTTTTAGTTAACTCGTCAAATTAACTATCACACTGATGCATGATAATTAATATTCATAACACTCTCTCTTGGATGTCCATTATGTATATGTAATATTTAAAATGATTCATACCCTTTTAGTCATTTTTCATCTCAACTGACTTTCGAAATAATAATCAAAACACTTATCAGTTTAAGAAAAAGTCACTTCTACAAAAGATAAACATGCAATCCAAACACATATCAATATAACTTAATAGATATTTTTACACCTTAACCCAAAGATTAGTTTTCTTTTAAAATAAATACAAGCAATCAAGATAAAATTTTATTTAATAACTAGAGGCAAATCTCCGTCCGTTGCACGAACGACCCTATTATTGTAGGATGTTTTAATTGTGAGCGCATTTGTGAAATGATATGTTATTTTTAACATAAATTCTCAATTTTATCTAGATGGTGATGTAATAATTTACTACATTGTACTTGTATAATTTCACTTTTGTGTTTTTCTTGGTACTTTTTCAAGTGTTCAGATCAAGGAGTTATGATTTTTGGAATTTGCAACAAAAATCAACGTCACAATCCAGAACCAGCTTTGGTATTTTGAGCATATCTCACAAACGACAAATCCGATTGAGCTAAAATTGGTGGCATTTGAAACTAGACTCATATACCTTTCCAAAAACATCAAAATCATGAAAAAAAGATCAATTGAAGGAGCTATGATGTTTTGAAGTTGATGGTCAGTTAAGGATGTTGCAAAAAACGCTAATTAAGAACAACCTTTCTTCATATGATGATAATGGATGAACTACAATGAGTTTGGAGCTGATTCTTCTTGCATTTGAAAGAAAAATTAAAGACATTTCTACTAATGGGTGGTTTGCCAAAATTGGAGCTATATCAAAGACGTTACACTTACTGGAAATTGGCTATTGTGCTACCAATACTCTTGTTTTTGAAAGTCTCTACATTCTGGAAGTTGAGCTTTGTATTGGAAAGTATTATGCTTATTCACACATAATCAAAAGCCTCAAAGATAGAAGAATGCTCGAGCAATGTATTTGGGTTGCCCGAACATCATCGAGCTCAAAACAGAGATTTCTAAAATGAGCAATCATGCTCGAGCAGGAGATTTGGCTTGCCCTAGCATCATTGAAACAGATAGCGAAATCTTGCAAGTTAGAGAGTCATGCCCGAGCAGCGAAGAAGGCATGCTCGAGCAGAAGAAAAGCCATGCTCGAACAGTATTACTAAATCTCCAATCATCGCCTCTGTATATGACTAATGCCCAAGCATGAAAACTATGTTGCTCGAGCATCAACGATAATTCAAGTTTTAATTAGCCTCGTTCAAGGTTTGCCTGAGCAAGCTCACTAGAGTGCTCGAGCACCAGTAGCTCCTTGTTGCCCGAGCATAAGATGATGATTTCCATCTGCAACGGATTTACACCTTGGTTGCCCGAGCATGTAAACAAGGATGCTCGAGCATGATCACCTTGTTTTCAAATCATCATCTGCGTAAACTATGAATCACATTGTTTAATCTCATTGCTTCTTAACGTTACTCATTACTATTCCTAATTGCTTTTAATCAGTTTGCTAATGAGTTTCAGATAATTAGATCATGGATTAAAAACAAATTTGCATAAAGCAATTTGTGTGTCAGAGGCACAAAATGTTACGTCAGAAAACAGAGAAAAGCATCTGAGTGTAATGGATAGTTTGAACATACCAACGAAAAGCTTGAATCTTTACAACGGCCATAAATACAACATTCAAGACTGAGCATTAACAAAGTCAATGTTAAACATTTTTAAAGTTGGATTAGAGTTCAATGGGCAAAAAGCAACAAAAGCTTCAACGACTACTTCCAACTGATTTCCAACAGTAGAATGCTCGCAACAGTCGAAACACAATAACCTATAAATTGCGAAGTCTTCAAACCGGAAGAAGTGACGACGATTGATGAATGAATCGACGAACCCAACAAAATGATTTTACTACTTCACTGTCGATAGTTTATACACTTTGTTTCTCAATGTTTATATAGTTTACAGTAGAGAGTGAGATGGTCGATTATGTACTTCAGTGATTATTATTCATCTACTTTGTGAGAGAGTCTAAACACTTATTTGATTATATGTTTAGTGATCAAATCTCAAGGTTGTGGAACCTTTGAGAGTGGGTGTACAGTTACAACTTGTAAGGGGGAGTGAGTTCTAGTGTAAAAGGATCATCTTGAGTACAAAGTATGTAATTGTATCCTTATAGTGTGTAAGGGGGAGTATCTCGATAAGAGATTGTATTGGCTGCACAAGTGCCCGACTAGACTTACGAGGTTGTTAAGGCTTTCTCTTGTGCCCGATTAAACAAGGAGATAATGGTTTGAAAATCTCAAGTGGAGCTTGGAGACTGGACGTAGGTCAAGGATTGGGCCAAACTAGTATAAATCTCAGTTTACATATTCTCTTCCCTAAACTCTTACATTTCCAACATATATGTTTAAATGACTAATTGTTGCTTTATAAACTAATACTGTCATTCAAACTACCTTCAGTAAGTTGCGAAAAGATTTTCAAAGTTCCAAAGTTTTTATCAGACACCCAATTCACCCCCCTCTTGGGTGATAGCCGGTTCTTCAACCTTCGTTTTAAACAAGTCTTCTTCCAGTGTAAGTTCATCAACACTCGAGCGTTAAGGAAAAATACTCAAGTGTGAATATTTGACACTTGAGTGTCATCTGACTCTGCACTGAACCTTCGTCTTCGTAAATTAAAATTCACTAATTATTATCTTATTACTTTTAATTATTACTCATTATTGTTCTCAGTGCTTCTAAACATGTTTATTAATGAGTTTCAGATAATCAAATGAAGGATTACATGAAAATCCTCAAAAACCAAGATTTGTGTCAGAACATTAAATGTTGTAGTAGAAATAAAGCATGCACACGGAAACTTAGTTAGAGCAGGTCAAATGATCATACGCTCAGACACACATTCCGGTGAAAGCGAAAGTGACTTATCCTTAGTCAACTACAGACCAAAGGGATGTCATATGAATATTTACAAGTAGCGATACAAAAGCGACATATCCTCAAAATCTTCCAACGACTATGGCTTGTGTCTAATGGAAAGCTTTTGAGTCTAATGGAAAGTTTGAAATCTCATAACGGATAGTTTGAAGCTTCTCCAATGACCATTAATGAAGTTCAACTATAAATGCGAAGAGCATTCAATACAGAGATAACAGCCAACGAACGATCAAATTTATTTCTCATTTATTGCTATCAATACTCCATGAAATATCTCTTGATACTCAATTCTTCATTGTTCATATATCTACCCTGGGAGAGAGTTATTATCCTTCAATGGATTGTTATAAAATATCAAGGTAGTGGGATGATAATTGAATATTTTATCCATTCTTGATTAATAATTTAGGATTGTTATAAAATATCTTTTATTATAAGGTTTTACATTGCTTTACTATTCCTACCATAACTCTAGATTTTGGTGGATCAAAATAGGAGTTTTCAAATTCTCTCAAATGTTCTTCGTGTTCTTCGCGTTCTTCATCTTTTCTTCTCGTGTTTTGCTTAGTCATGCTTGGCTAAGTTTCTGTGGTTAACCCATGGATTGAGGGTTCCACGAATCCAGAGGACATGTGCTTCAGTCGGTAACGTAATTCATTTTTGTTTATTTTAATCGGATCCGATTATAATTGCGGATTAGGTATTAGATTTAATACCTAGATTGATATCCTAAGGACATAGGTCGTGTAATATCCCATTTTCAAAAGCAGTATTTTTTTTTCATCAGAGTAGAGCATCAGAGCGATTGAGTAACTGATACATATATTTAAAATGTCGTAAGTCTGGCTGTTTACAGAAGCGGTACAATAACCGAGTGTTTTCAAAAGTAAATAACAACGGAGGAAAGTCTTCAGCCGGGTCTCTATGCGGCCTGCTTGCCTTTCTCCTTGGTCCTCGGTGCTCCTGAACCTGATGCTATGTTAAGAGCTGAGGTCCAACGTGCACCGGACCTCAGGTAATGGTTAACCTCATATTTACATATATAATATATGGACTACAGACGTTCACAACATTAACAACACATACACACAACCAATGTAGACACATCGCTCCCAGCATGTTCACACACACAATGCAGACACATCGCTCCCAGCATTTTCACACATACACAATGCAGACACATCGCTCCCAGCATAATCACACATATCGCTCCCAGCAGTACAGATGCATCGCTCCCAGCTTGCATACTGATACACACTAACGTCTATATGCACTCAAGCAACATAACAACTATACACACACAATACACATAGCACATACATGCATAACATAAACATCAGAGTTAGTGTTACAGTACGTGAACGCACATATCCTAACAACACATATATTACACACACAATACACAATACACATATACGCATACCATAAATATCGAGTTAGTGTTATAAAGACGCGAACGTACCTTCGTTGACTAAAAAACGCACGTTTTTGACAAAACGGTATTTCGACGTAAAAAAACGGTTTGACAAATGGGTACGACGGTGGTTCGTGATTACAGATATCCTATAAGGATAATATCACATTTATAAATATTTGGCAACATAATGCATTTTAGATACAAATTACCATTTTGCCCCGAACCCCTAATCGACGGAATTTCGCGAGCTTCGCTATTTTAACCCTATCTCTCCTAATTTTGACATATCTTTTCCCCAATAATATTTTCGAAAATGATACCATATTTACCCCTAAATATGATATCTAGACTATCTTAAAAAATTAAAGATAAATCTAGCATTTCTACTACATCTACTGAAAGAACTACCGAAACTAAAGACTAGGGACCAAAGAACTTACCCGGGCTTGGCTGCAACTTTCTCAGAGCTCTTCCTTCTCTCTAACTTCTCTCTAGGATTTGGTTTTGGGGTGAGAATTATGAAGAGAAGGGCTTGCTATTTATAGAAGAAAAATGACACTATTCATGCATTTTTCAGATCGAATCTCAGCCGTTGGATCTTGTTTTGACTGCGTGGCATCATCTTGGCCCTTAACACCATTTGGCCGACCTCTTTGGCCCCCAAAGTCAAAAATTGATGTCATGCATGATGTCATCTGATGTCATGCATGATGTCATCTTCAGCCGGTACCGATAAAGTTCCCTGATCGGTGTCCGAATCGCGTAACCTTGGAGAAACTCAAAAATACGGCAACTAGGTTTTGAAGTTCTATTCTTTCTCTTTAAAACTACTGGGTTTAACTAAATTTTTGATCTCGTTAAGGGTATTCCGTAGTCTGCTGAAGATTTTAGGACAGACGCCATCTAATCGGTACTTTGGAAATGACTTACGATAGAACAAATTTTTACGGACAAAAATTCACCGGTTCGTAATATGTTCTCGACTTAAGAAACCTAATCCCTGGTTTGTCACAACTATTTCGTTTTCTATAGGTTCTCATTTACACTATCCGACCTATTTCGATTTATCCCGTATCTTAATGACTCATTTGTTTTCGAAATGACTTTTGAGATATTCTACACTCCGAGGTAGAAATTCACCTTTGGTTTATAAAAAGTCGGATGACTTAGACTATATCCCTATATTTTGGTGTAGGATTTTATTTCTATCCATTCTCAAATGTCTGTTGGCTCTTTACCGTATATATTATTATTTTATTCAAAATATCTAGATATTTTTTTCCTTTTATTTTTTATTTATTTTTCTAAGCATACAATATTTTATTATTATTTATTTAATTAATAATTTCGAATTTCTCCCCTTAAATTAATTATTTACTAATTAATTTACTTATATCATAATCTAAACAATTAGCCACTAATTACTTTATTAGCCACTTACTAATTGTTGATAATTTTCATAATTAGGATATATTATTATCTCACAACTATTTTAGTTACATTGGTATTTTATATCCCATGTAAAATATTAAAAATCATGGGGTCACTTATGATCCCCAAAATAATATTTAATTTTGCCTCATTATTTTTCAAGGGAACATTATCCCAAAAATTCCCAAAATTAGAGACAACATACTTTATAATTTTTAATAAATATTTTACTGCCTCTTAGGATTTATCATAATATTTTTAGGCCATTTAATGCCCTAAGAATACATTTTAGCTCTTTATTCACCCTAATTTCAATAGAAATTACCTTAGAAAATAAGATAATTTTAACTTATTATTTGAGACCACATATTCACCTATTTCCAATAGGTATTATTTACTAAATTTATGATATTTATCATAAGTCAGATTTTAGGGTATTACAGGTCGGACCAGGTTCTGAGAGAGCGTTATGCGATAGCACAATGAGCTCACCACATGTTCGATTAAATGCTAGACGATCGTCTAGTCGAGGGAATATCTAGACGAACATAGAGATCTCGGTTCGTCGTAATCAATCACGAGTTTGGTTATTATCTTTTTGTCCGATGAAGGTTATGGAATCCCACGGGTTGATCGTTTTTAATCATCTCGTCATGGGACCTTGAGTGTAGTTGTCCGATTACAGTTGTAAGGGGGAGTGAGTTTTAGTGAGGATTACTTTGAGCTTGTGTAATTGTTGAAAGATAGTGGAAATCTCAAAGAAGCTCTAAAGACTGGACGTAGGCCACGAGATTTAGGTCGAACCAGTATAACTCTATTTGCACACTTCAGTGATATCTTTCTAACTCTTCCTTAGTGATTTAATTATTTGTTAAGATTGTTTTAATTTTTATAACACCCAATTCACCCTAATCTTAGGTGACACACTGTAACTAACAACATATGACCATAGTATAAATAGAACAAAGCTTCATTCATTCTTACATGCTTCACATAATCCA
The DNA here is from genome assembly GCA_019022615.1 of Acacia melanoxylon. Classification (NCBI taxonomy): domain Eukaryota; kingdom Viridiplantae; phylum Streptophyta; class Magnoliopsida; order Fabales; family Fabaceae; genus Acacia; species Acacia melanoxylon. The sequence goes on from JAFJYJ010000014.1 coordinate 2,922,097, forward strand.
ACATAGCAATACTACACATCATACACATCAAATATGTGCAAGTTAAGAAAATTCACTACCTTGTGGACTAATGTCCTTCCTCGGTTTCCTCTTCTTCCAACAACTGAAGTTGCTTGCAACATCATCCATTCTTCTTCTTTCTTTCTTTCTTGACTTCTCATGGTCCTAAACACATAGTCATAGTATGACAGCCATGGAATATGAACTCCTAATGAGCTACCCTAGCCTCATAGGCTTACTTTCACCCTTGGAGTTTATACTTATTACATTTGGCCCATTTCTTTCTTAAATTCATATGGTAGCTAAAAGCTACCAGCATTTTGACCAAAATGTGAAAAACCATATTTAATTCCATTGAACTCCAATTGGGGTGATTAAAATTTCTATTCGGATCTCTGTAAGTGTATTTTAAGGAAACAATAATCACCAAACTAATTTGTGGTTGTATCATTCCCAGAATTTCACAAAGTGGACATTACTTGAATATGGAAATAGGATTTTCCAAATTTTTTGATCAAACTTAGGAAATTTGTAACTCTTAATACGCATATCTAATTAATGTGATCTTGGATTGATATTAAATCTTAATAAATGCTTTAAAGGTCCACCAAGTATCAAGGTCAAAAGAATATGTTTGTCCTGTATTTACCTCACATAAACATAACCCTTCAGTCTAGAGGATCAGAACCTTCTAGTTTCCCGTCCCATTTTGGAAAATTCCTATCTTGGGTTATAGATGTCCAATTAACATGTTCTAGTACTCTTTTAAAATATTAACATGTCTACTCTATGTCCACAAAATCTCAAGGTCAAAAGAATTCGAATGCCCTGGTTTGGCCTTACTTAAAAGTTAGTGGTTTATCACCACACTCAATCTCAAACTTTTAATTTCAGCATGCCACAATGTCACTTATATGTCAAACACACACATGTATATGCTTATCTACCCCTCTTTCCAGATAGTACAATTTCTCAAAAACGAAAATCATCATCTACACTCACAGACTCATATTCATACATGCATTTATCCAAATAATGGCATTAAATCACATGCAACATTATATATAAGTTTTATTATACCTTTAGATACATTTTCAAACCCTTAATCATTGTTTCTTATTTCAGAACTATTATACCACTATTTCCCTAAATCCCAAACAATAGCAATATGCAGAAAATGAAGATAAGAGAAGATCTAGGAGACTCACCTTAATCAAAATCTACGGTTGCATGCGAGGTTGGTGATCTTTTCCTTCTTGATCGTTGATTCTCTCTCTCTCTCTCTCTCTCTCTCTCTCTCTCCTCTCCCTTTCTCATGCTTTCATTCTCTCGGTCTCACCCTATGTTCTTTTTGGCCGAAATGTAAATAAATGAGAATGGGGAATTAGAGGGTGTTGGCTGAATGGATTATTTGGAGTATTGAGGGAGTATGTGCATATATGTCATGAGATGGTGAGGGGTGAGGTGGCGTGAGTTAAAGGAAGGAAGGAGATGTGCTGTCATGTTTTTATTGATAGAAGGACGGTGATTGTTATGGGACCCAGTCCAAAATAATCTCATTTGATCCTCTTTAATCGTCTACAAGACTTTGATTTGCAACTTGGTCCTTTACTCATTAAGTTACAAATATTGGGTAAGTGTTAGAAATTAATCCTAAATTCCATATGAGTATTTTTCTTTCTCACTTAGCTTCTCTAGGCCATTAAATATTACCTCCAAAATTTCTAGGCCAAAAATTATCCCCTTACTATTTTTTATCTGAATGTAAGTTCACGGTTTTATATTACAATTGTTAGGTTTTGTAAACGGTGACGGCTTTTTCTTAATGATAGTTAGGTTATTGACTTGGTATTCTAAAATGTGACGGGTTTTACTTAATAAGCGTTATTTATTTGACTTTTTTAAATAATTTTTGAAGTTGATTATTCAACCCCATAGTACAAACGAAAAATTAAAGAGAAAATGAGAGTGTGAATAAACAAACAAAAAATAAAAATTTATGAGGATGAAGGATATGCTGCATCATCATATTCATCTTTCTTCAGTGATTTGTCCACCTTCTTGATCAGAGAGAGAACAAGAGAGGCCAGTTCCTTCAAACACTTGTCCATGTGTCCTTGCTTTCCCATGTAATCATTGACTATATGTTGGAGGTCATAATTTGCGTGGATTAGCCCTTTAATGCTTGTCGATGGATTGAGATCATCTTTTGGTTTTACCCTAAGAAGATCAAAAGATGATGAACCAAAAGATCTCTTGCATTTGTCCATGATATCAAATAAGAACAAAAGTCAAAAGTTGGATATGAGAAGTTGAAATAGAAATGGATAATTTGATCTCATTTTTTGGACATTTAAATAGAAAGGGTTTGTTGGATTATCTTACTTCAAACGCGTCCTTTAGTATTAAACATCATTTCTTGTTAATTAAATAGAAGTGAATGGAAAGAGTTTCGTGGGTTATCTAGCAGAACGTGTCCTTTGAAATGGAAAGGGTTACTTTATAGAGCCAAATGTGCCCTTATAAATTGCCACGGTTATTGACATAAGTAACATTTATTTACTAATAACTGTGAACGTCCCTTTTAAAATGTCTAACATTGGTAATGGTTGTTTACTAATAACCATGAAGAAACAATTATTTTTTAAAAATATTATTGGGCTACTTTTCCCTAACCATGGTTTGAGGTGCAATATTGACAAGAGTGCTAATAAAATTCGAGCAAACTAGTATAAAGAGTATGGAATGCGGGTGAACTATTCTCAAGCGTATAGGGCAAAAGAAAGAGCATTTAGGGAATTACATGGTATAGTAAAAGACTCTTACATGCTAATTCCTTGGATATGTGGCAGACTCATAGAAAGTGATCCCGACACAGCTGCAAAATATGAAGGGTAATCTAACAATAGATTTGAGAGGCTATTTATTGCTTATGATTGCTTGATTAAAGGTTTTATATATTGTTTGACTTTATATAAATGTTTTGATGAAAACAATGAAATGTTTCCCTTAGCATATGCCACTGTTAGCAATGAGACATATGATGAATTGGCTTGGTTTCTAAATAATGTGAAAGAGATAATAGGATTAGCGATGATAACAATTGTGTCAGATCAGAATAATGCCATTATTGGTGCTGTGAAAGAAATATTTGGCAGTGAGAGATATGCTTTTTGCTATCGCCATTTGAAGGAAAATTATAGTGTAGAATTCCTAAAAATCAATAGGGGTCTGACACATACCTCGGGGAATAGCAAGGATAGTGCACTCAATCTCCTTGATGAAATTGCCTACGCAAGGCTCGATGAGGACTTTACTAATGCGATGGTAAAATTAAAATTGTTCAAAAGACAATTGGCACATTGGGTAGAGACTAATGAAGACGTTGATTAATGGGCTCTTAGAAAATTTCCTTTCAAGAGGTGGGATAACATAACCACTAATATTGCAGAGTCCTTTAATGCTTGGATGTTGAAAGAGAGGAAGCACACCGTGTCAGGTTTAATACATGAGCATCGATAGAAATTGGCAAAATTGCTTGCAAACAAGATGGCTATGGCTAATTGGAAAAATAGTGTTAGACCCAATATTGAAGAAAAATTGATGCAATAAGTTAAATATGCACAAAATATGCATGCAACATATTATGGAGACTACCGATTTTAGGTGGAAACTTGATTTGATGGTGGAAACTTGATGTGGATTTCAAAACTTCTTGATGCCATTGAAAATTTGAAAATATCACCTAGAGGGGGTGAATGGGTGTCGATAAAAACTTTGGATTTGAAAAACTTCCTAAAAAAGTTAAATAAATACGAACAATAAATACGTGATTTATATTGGAGACAAAGTAAGAGATTTTCAATCCAATCTCCTTGTTTAACTTAGAGAATGAACACAAAGAGTTTATACAGGTTTGGTCCAATTTCTTGACCTACGTCAAGTCCCCGAAGGATGATCCACTCACTCTTGGGGATTTTCACTAACACTTAATCACGAGTAGATATAAATATGATAATCATTATCTCACACTATAAACTATATGAATATTGTACTCGAGATGATCCTTTCACACTGAGGATTTGTTGGAAGTAGCCGACTTTTTCACTCTAATCCAACTATAATCATAAAGTTTTGTAATCGTTAATGCTCGTCTTGAGTGTTGTATTAATAGTTGTTGAGAAGATTCCGTGAGTATGTTCAAACATCAAGACGTAGCATTTAATGCTTCGACACACAAATTGCTTTCCAATTTGTTGTTAATCAACCTTGAGATTAAAATAGAAAATCAAATAAGTGTTTAATAACTCCTTGCGAAATTCGGAAGTAGTCCAAATGCTTGGGCGCGAGAGGTTGCTCGGGCGGGCTTTTTCCTTTGCTCGAGCATATGCTTGGGCAAGCTTATTTTCTTTGCTCGGGCAAGACCTTATGACTTGGAGATGATGAATAATCACTAAAGTCGAGCAAGGCCTTTGTTTGGGCGAGAATAAGAGCTGGAATACATTGCTCGAGCATGGAATTAGTTGTGCTCGAGCAAGGCACTGTTTGGGAAAGAAACAAATGCTGAAATTGCATTAAAGCCCCCAAACAAACTAGTATTCATTCGGAAGCTTGAACTTGCTTATTTTGACTCCGAATTGAGCCGTTCCAACTTCTATTTGAGCACGAGACTTGAATATTGATATTCTCATGATAATTAACAGGTTCTTCTTTCTTCAAGCTCCGTTTCTTGAATATTTCGAATAATGATTTCTTTCGAATAAGATCAATATAAGGCATTCAAATGAAGTGATTGAAACAAGTTGATCTAGGATCTTCACTAACAATAATACAAAATTGAATGCGTAGAGTTTTGGTAGTTGGCGGAATTGAATGTGATGAGTTTTTATATCATTTTCCATTAATGTTGTGAATGCGCGAGTTTTGGTAGTTGGCGGAATTGAATGTGATGAGTTTTTATATTGTTTTCCATTAATGTTATTGTGTAGCTTTGAATATAGCCGTTGTGACTCTTCGAACTTCCGTTAGGCACATATGGTTTCCGTTAGGTACAGTCGACCATTGCTTCATTAATTTGTTTGTCGTCGACGTACTTGTGCACAGAAGTTGACTCAAAATATTTTTCAAAATAGGTATGCATTGAAGGAATGATCTAGTCTACTACAAGGTCTTATTCTGTTTGTTGGATCTATTTTTTGTCAGCATTAAATGCTTCTGACACAACAAATGGCTTTTTCGGCTAATCACAATTTTAAATGATCGTTAGTCATCTGAAACTCACTTAAACAATAGTTAGAAATAGCATAAACATGTTTGAGCAAAATTTTAGTGGAAACAGTTAATAACCCAAAGTATTTAACTTTACGATTACTATTACAGTGGAGGAGTCTAACAGTAGAAGACCTTTACTTGAGTAACACTACTATATTACTCGAGTATTATCGCAGTAGTTTAAATTAATGATCTTTGCAACATGCTTACTCAATTAATAAGATATATTTACGCGAGTAGTCTACTTGAGTAGACCAAAACCTTTGCTCGAGTAATAACAATTCTGCTAAAACAACATACTAAGTAAACTCATTAGTAATGGTTACTCGAGTAGCATAAGAATATTACTCGGGTAACCTTTAGTGAGAAAATATATGGTTCAAGTATATATATACTCGAGTAACATAAACAATTTACTTGAGTACCTTACTCGAGTAGCGTATTGTTTGTACTCGAGTATATTTTAAACGGAGAACATATATGAAATATAACAGTGATACTTCAAGTAATCACTTACCTTTACTCAAGTAGATTACTCGAGTAACACTTACTCTGTACTTGGGTAATGCTAAGACAGAGAGCATAGCACAATACAAGACCCTTGTTACTCTGGTAGATAGAAGATCTTACTTGAGTAGCTTACTCGAGTAGAAGAGTATCACTACTTGAGTAATAACATGAATGACTCTGAACTTTGCTCTGCTTCTATATTTACTCGAGTAACGCAATATGCTTACTCAAGTAATGCTTGATGATATACATTGAATATGCTCTTTTTGATATAATACTCGAGTAATATTGAATCCTTACTCGAGTAGTGTTCTGTGAATACATAAACAAACTGATCAGATTAAGGATACCCAAGTAAACATAATGGCTTACTCGAGTATACTCTTAACAAACACAATATTTATTGATTCAAAAACCGTAACCATTTTTAATATAAAACTATAATCATCTAAGTCTTGTTATCATCAAAACTTTGAGAACTACAGCCATAATTTATGTTAATGTAGATCTTGGTGAAAACAAATGCTCGTGTTTAGTCTGGAAAATGAGTGGAGTACCTTATGCACATACATGTGCAGATATTAAGCTTTTCAATGGTAATGTCTACATATTTGTAGATGACTGCTTTAAACTTTGTGCGTGGGAGAAAATTTATGCAAATAGCATAAGGCTAGTTGCAACACATGATTGTCCACGTGTTGATGCTCCAACAATGACACATATGCTAAGAGAGACATTCTTGGACCCTCCCATTAGTACAAGGCCACTAGGGAGACCTAAAAGAAAAAGACAAGAACCTCAATTCCAAAACAAAAGGCTTTATCATTGTGGGAGATGCCATGAGGCTAGACACACAGTGAAAACTTGCAAGAATTCAAATCCAAGATGATAATTTATGGTGGCTTGGGTGTTTTGATTTTGGAAAATGTATCTTACCATATGATTTTTTATAGAATTCAAGCTGAGAATTCAAATCCAAGATGGATTTATATAGAAATCTATACCATATGATTTTTTTTTTGGAAATGGTGTGTGATGTTGTAATTAGCGCATTGTAGATGCATTTGCATATGTAAATGAAAGTTGGATATAATAGAGAATTGTATCCAAGTTTCATTTATGACTATTAATATTCTTATGTAAATTATGTGGTAAATAAAATGACATGAACTTGTCAATATATATAGAGATATATTTATATTCTGTGATTATTGTACAATCAAGTTATGAAAAAGTACAAAAATGGATGTGGACTTGTCAACACGTGGAGAAGGAATTGTCAAAACATGGAGATGCAATTGTCAAAACGTGGTGATGGAATTGTCAAAACCTGGACGTGGGATTGTCAAAATAATGAGATGGAAAGGTCAAAATATAGAGAAGGAATTGTTAAAACCTAGAGATGGAAGTGTCAAAATGTGGAGAAGGAATTGACAAATCGTGGAGATGGAAGTGTCAAAACCTGGACATGGAATTGTCAAAATGTTGAGATGGAAGTGTCAAAATGTGGAGAAGGAATTGTCAAAACATAGAGATGGAAGTGTCAAAATATGGAGAAGGAATTGTCAAAACATGGAGATGGAAGTGTCAAAACGTGGAGAAGGAAGTCTCAAAACATGGAGAAGGAATTGTCAAAACATGGAGATGGAATTGTCAAAACTTGGACATGGACTTGTCATAAACTGGACATGGAGTTGTCATCACATTGATATGGACTTCTCAACATGTGGAGATGGAATTGTCAAAATGTGTTGATCAAAGTGGCAAAACATATAGAAGGACTTATTAAAACCTGGACATAGAGTTGTCAATATGTTGAAATGGACTTGTCAAAACGTGGAGATAGAATTATCAAAACATGGATATGGACTTATCGAAAGCTAGACATTAGCTTGGCAAAGGCAGTAGATGGACTTGTCAAAGCGTGGAGATGGACTTGTCAAAACCTAGACATTGACTTAGCAAAACCTGGACATTGACTTGGCAAAAGCAGTACATGGACTTATCAAAAATTTGGACATGGACTTGTCAAAACTTGAACATTGACTTGGCAAAAGAAGTACATGGACTTATGAAAAACCTGGACATGGACTTGTTATCAATTGGCAATGCATGTCCCTGTTGTTGACACCATTTTTGTATACCTATCATTATAAAACAAGCCAAAGTGCAATGAGGCATGAATTGTTTCCATTATCCAACTGAAATCACTAATATGAAGTAGCTACAAGCAGTGTTCATGTAATAATTACAAAAATATTGTCATCAATATAATAACCCTGGACACAAATGTAGTTGCCAAAATATAAGTGGTTAATACAATCAGTATGTACGTTATCTGACATTACAACTAATCCTAGATAAAATCAAATTTAACTACCTATTTGTTCTCGTTCCTTTGGTGGTTCTCATCAACCAAAGAAAAAAATTTGTCTCAATGTATGTTGTCAGGATTAGTGACTAGCCACTACAAGAACCTAACCTTCATTTCATGTAGCTCTTCCATGGAATAGTACAGCATGGTGTAACTGTCATCACCTTGCACAGTTTTGTCCCATATTTGTAACCATGACAGAACATGAACCATACAAAAGTCGCTGCAAAAACAATTGTGAGGAAAGAATTACGAAATCGGCCATGAGAAGATGTCACAGATTAAACCAAAATCACAATGATACTCACGTGTCATATTGGACATACACTTTTGCACATGTCACTTCCTTGTAAATTATGTCCCCATTCTTGAATAATTGTGGCTTTACTCTTGGAAGAATTTGCATAAAGCAATTTCCCTATAAAAACATAAAACATGTACGTTAGAAATATGTACACCAAATTCCCAAATAATACACAATGAAATTATAAGTTGTTCATACAATGCCTCTTGCCATATGTTCCTTAGGATCAATCTCTCCTTTCCATTTTGTCTTCTTCTTTGACTCCTTTGGCTTTGTTCCCAATTTGTCTCCAACTTCTAGTTCCCTTTGCCCCCTCATATATATGAGAGTATCAACGAAGGAGTCAAGTGCATAGAATCTCATAGTGTTTGTCTCAAGAACATAGCAAAACCAATGGTCATGCCAAAGTGACTGACCAAATATGAAATCACAATCCCCAATGTTATATCCTAAGTGTTTAGGCATGATTTGTGTTTCATTGTCTTCCAAAGACTATTTCTGCATAAAGTCAGCTGTAAAAATGTGTCTACTAACTGTACCAGCTTCCTCTCTTTGATCAACAACTAAGGTCTTGGCCACCATTGACATTACCTACATTAGGGAGAAAAAATCTTAGCGATGGCAAAACATACCGTAAGCACTATGTTTCACTCTTAACCCGTGCCTTACCCCATCATTAATCCATCCTCTTGGTCGGAGATAATAGAATTCCCTCCTTTTGAAGAAATAGTCATACATCTCGAAGAAGTCCCTAAATGAAAAATAAAAAACAAATGAGGATGTTAGTCGAACTATGCGTATATGTTAATATGAATAAATCCAAGTACAAAGTATGTTAAACTTACTGGTCACCCTCCTCTGCAGTACCTGTCATTGTACACAATTCATATAGAATGTTTGTATCATCATATTTCCTCTTTTCCTTATATTCCCTCTTTTTTAAAAATCTAGGGGATTTTACAACCCAGCTAGGAGTTAGAACCCTTTTAGATCTTCTCAATTCCAAGTCATTCCCTTCTTCCTCTTTTTGTCCCGTTTTGCTTATTTATTCATCCTTTTCAGCATTGTTAATTTCTTTCATTTGTACATCAGCCTCCCAAATCTTATGTCTTCTCCATCCTCTTTATCATCTTCAATTTCTTTAATTTAAGAATCATCCTCCCCACCATGTGTGTCTTCTCCATCACCGTCGTCAAACTGACTTGAACTTGCTGGTTGGTTTTTGGTGTTGGCATACTCATTTTGCACTTCTTGTGGCCCATCTTCATTGTTGTTGTCGTCTGACAACCTATTTTGAAAGGCTAGCAGTTCTTGTCCCACCATGGAAATCAGCCTTGCATATGTTCTCTGCAACTCTTGAAACAACAAAATTGTGTTAATACATCCAGAATCAGACCATGAACATTTTTATTAAACAAAATGAAATACACTATGTATAAAATAGTCAGCATTGTTGCCACTAATTATCAAGTGAGTCAGCATTGTGTCAGAATCAAACGATGTAGATGATTGGAGATATGGATGTCTAACACCATGTAGTAGGCCTTTTTTGTTTCCTTTCTCAATGATGACTCTGCTCTTCACCCTTTCATCATTCCAATATGTCATGTCATGGCAGAGTCATCTTCGAATGCTTTTAGTTGACCCAAAGGAAAATGTTGGAAACAAAAACATCTGCATTACAATTCAATTATAAACCAGCATTAGCCACCATTGACAAATCAGCTTTAAAAACACAAATATATGATAGGCACTTACCATTAGGAAGTATCGACAACCGCCTACCATATTACTCCCTTTACCCTTTCATTTGAATAAATCCTTCTTGAATTCCCCTATCTCATGGCAAAGTTCTTAATAATAAAGGAACACCAATCATACTCACCAAGTTCATCCTTAGTGATCGTCATTTGCTTCAAAACACAATCACTTATATGAATAGATGCACTTGGCACCAAAAGTGTTCCTAACACGAATATAACATAAAGGAACTCAAAATTTTCGTCACTTTCTCCCATCAACCATTCTCCTATTGTTTTGTACTTCACATTCTTATAAGAACTCCTCAAATCCTTGTAAATTGGATGTTTGTTGTCAACTTTAACTTCTATATCATTCCCCCTAATGGTAGAACCATCAAATGATGCACATCTTCAGGCCCCATTACTCATGTCTCCCCTTGAATGGACATTTGGTTGGTGGGAGGGTTAAAACATCTCATAAACTCTGCACATAAGGCGTGGTTGATTTGTGGGCAACAAATATTGACCAACTTATCAAGCCTTAAGCCTTCCGATGATGTTTGGTCTATCATTCAAGTTCTTGCATACTATCATGAATGTATTTAACGCACATCTTGTAAGGAAGGGAACAACATACGTCTTCCCTTGACTGGGGCTCTTAATTTTTAAGCTCATTTAGTGTATTTCACTTTCTTCTTATCACTTAGCTTATTCCAAGCATCTCTCACTTCGACAATAACCTCTTTAAATGTCTTAACGTCACCAACAACGTCCTCCTAACCCTTTTGCTTATGTTTCTCTTTCTTCTCCTCCTCTTACTGGCTAAAACATTCTTTGATAAAAAAAATTGAATCCAGAAAACCTTGGGGCCCTTTGTCCAATTTTGATTTTGATTTTGTTCTTCTTTTTTAACGGCCTTTTCCTTCTCCCTCTTGTTTACCTGGAAAAAAATAAATTCAAGAATAAATAATTGAGGCTTTATCATTACTATAAAGACAAGACTCCAGGCTCAAACATAGTCCTCACTGAGATAAACAAGCATTCTTGATTGAATGGGAAATAGCATAAAAGAAGGACACTGTGTTTTGTGGAAGGATATAGGAACTGCAATGGATAGAGCTTTTATCGTGAATAGTGTTGTGATTGCTGATTATGAGATTGCTATGAGAACCCTGTTAAACAATGGAAGTAGTAGCACTAACAAGGAGATCCATCATTTTCTAGGAACAAAAGACAATCAAACAACAATCAAATAAGTGTCTAGGAAACAAATAGAAGTAAGATTTCACATTTGACCATCATTGCCTAATATACTTGCCATATGGAATGTCTATGACTGTTTAATACAAAGTTCCCAAGTTGTATGATTGCAGTATTCATAAGTTTTTCAAATTAGCAAACTAGAAACATTCAATCAAGTTGGTTTTTTTATCGCATGTCTCTTATTCAGAGACTACATCTTAATTCCCCTTTAAGACCCTATGTTCAGAAATAGACATGTACATCCCATCATACTTAAATAAGATATCTTTCAACGAATGATAGTGTCTCTTGTTTCTCTATAAATAGTGCCCCTTGAAATATGTTTTTCAAGACAGCTGCTACGCCTTATATCACTCTGATTAAAGTTTTAAGTTCTTGGATCAACATAGATGATGTAATGGTATCCAAGCCACATATCACAATAGAAAAAGAGAAAAATATATAAGAAAAGTAAGTGACAAGCAATCATCTTTACTGAATTCAATATACATATCAATTATCGGTAAATAGAGGCAGATAATTCTGGGTTTTTTAATTCTGTGAAGGACAACTATTTTCCTATTCTTTGACTACTGCAAGGACTTGGAACACTCATTGTCATATAGCTGACAAAGACTCAACATAATGTTTACTAACTATTTCTCATTCAACATAAGAGAAAGAAAACTTACAACCACCACCATTGTACAGAGCAATCAAGTTCAAATAATGATGAGAAGTCAGGAATATTTTCGTAAATTGTTTAATATTTTGTTAAAAGGATCAAAATATCCACTGTGTAATCACAATGTAGACCCAGAGAAAAATTAAGCCCTAGTTAGAAAACCATTCATCTAAAGAATCATTCAAAATGTGTCATACCATGGCTGGAACTGATGGCGACGGGCGACTCAAACAAAATGGACGATGGCCAAAGGCGACTCCAATGCTTGGGCTTTCTTTCAATTGAACACAATGAACCACCAAAAGATCAATCAGGCTATAGCGACACACAATGGGAATCAAACACCAATGGCTACGACAACTATATCGGCTTTGGTGGGTCGACGAAATTTTGGTGTTTACACAATGGCGAAATGCAACTCCAATGCCAAGGATTTCTTTCAACCAAACACAATAAAGCAACACAAAAGCAATCAAGTCACGACGACGCACAATAGGAATCAAATACACACGACGACAGTGACAATTTGGGCGTTGGTGGGTTTATGGTATTTTGGTGTTGGCAAGAGAGAACAAAAGCGGGCGTTAGAGCAGATAGGATATCGATTTGAATCAGACATTCCCTAAGGATGTTTAGGTCATTTCACCATTGCATTATATCACATAAAAGTTCCAAGGGACTTGACAGTAATTACAATGTTTCTTGAGACTTTTTTTATAATCTTTTATGTACCATGGGACCTAAACATGATTTTCTCAAAAATTCAGCTTATACGATAGGCATTTTATTTATTAGGTCTACATAAGGAACCCACAACTTGGTGAGCTCGCCCATAACCCGGTGTAATCGGGTCATTTTGAGCCTACTCAAAAAGGCCCATAACGGGTTGGGTTAAAACCCATCCATTTAAGACTTAAATGGGCGGGCTATGGGCACACATTTAGGCTGCCCATACTCATCCATTTAGTTAATATTTTGGAAAAACTAAATATATTGACAAAGGACAAGACATTGAGGCCCCTAAGTAATGGTGTAATACCCATTTTTCCTCGAAAGCTCGACTCTTAGTCTCTCACTCTCTTTTGTTTTTCTTTTTACTGTGACTCTGACTTTTAATTTCAAAGTTGGAGTTTGAACATCAAAATTATGTTATAATGATACTTGTCTAAGTTTAGGTTCTTTTGTGTGAATTGTGATTATTCAACTTTGAAGATTCAGATTTCACAATTTAGAATGATAGATTTTGATAGAATTATGGATACTTAATGCTTATGTATGTTTTTTTTTTCAAAAGAAAAAAGTCAAATGTAAATGGGTTACTCAAAATCTGGTTAGGCCGCACATTTATGTGCTAGCCCGTTTACATGGATTTAAATGAGTTGAGGTATGGATATAGGTTAACCCATACTCATATAAAGTTAAATGAGCGGGTTACAGGTTTGAGCCCCAACCCGCCCTTTGACATGGAAGCTTGGTTTTTGGGAAAGATAAGTACGTAGAACCTCATCCCTTCCGTATTCTCCTCAGCTGATGCGTTTTGGGGAAAATATGGTGACTGAGATATGAAATTAGTAAGAGAAAATTAAGGAGGAATAACCATAGTCAAGCATAGGTTGAAGCTTATAAGGATTATATATAGATTGTATTATGTGTCTTATGGCTTGTACGTTGAGTTTTGTTGGGGTGGAAGAAGATTCTCGAACCTGGAATATTCCAGATTTAAGGGTACTGTAATTCAAAACTTTCTTGAAGGTCGGGGAGTTTATGTGCTTGTTGAATGCTCGACCCACTCAAAGTGTGGTTTTCTACCGTAAAAATATTAAACCCTTATTAAAATATGAGTTTAATGTTTCTGCTTTTGATGAAGAAACATTTGTTATGCCACACTCACATAAAAATGAATGGGTCCTATTGTAAAGAGAAGAGAGAAAAATATTAATGGAATCCACTCACTTTTATATGAGTTTGTAAAAAAAATGTTTCTACAGTAAAAACAGAAACAATAAACCTTTAAAATATTGTTATTGAATGGTAAACTTTCAAAGTTCAAAATGGGGTGTTGCGCGAGTTTTGAAGGGAATAATGCACCTACAAGCTAATATGTATAATATTTTATAGAGTTGCTACGATGAATGAAAATGAATGTTGTTAAACTTGTAAAGGGAGACATGATTTTAAATCTAGAAAAATTTCTAGAACAAGGCATAAAGTTGTTCAATGTGTAAGAAAGTGTAAAATGCTTAAATGAGAAATTAAGGGTAGGTTGATGCATATCTATTAAAATTGAATCTTTAGGACCTGGAATTTAAGAAATGCCACTGTTTTGGGGCGTTACAATATGACATTAATTAAGTGCTCTCAATAATTAAATCATACACAAGACATGTCGGACATTTCTATGAAATGTTTGATAGTCGTGAAAGTAAAGTATATGAATTTTCTTTTTCTCCCCTGTTTTGGGCAGCTTTCTTTTAGTTAGAGGGGGTTGGATTTTATTTCATTTGATGGCTCCCATGTATAGACTGAGCATGAGGAAAGAATTCCCAAGGAAGAGCACAAGTTAAAATTTAAAGTAACAAGAGCAAAGTTAGAGAGATAAGCTGAAGGGTTTAGAGCTGGAGGATAAGAGAGAGATTGGATATGCTATTGAAGAATATTTTATATGTAAATTAATTTTCCCTATACCCATATAATTTATAGGTTTTAGGCTTGTGCCCAAGCCCACCAAGAAGACATGAAGAAGCAAGGGCAAGAGGAGCAAGAAAGGAGTGCAAGTTCAAGGAAGATTTTGCGAAAGGTTGTGAATCTTATTGACTATTTACCCTCTACGTAATTAGGACTTTGAACATCTTGAGCTTCTGTCATGGCCTTGTATATTTTGCATGTGAGGTGTTGTTATTACATTAATTGTTTACATGCTTAATAAATTACCATTGCACATTATATTTTGAGTTAATTATTTACTACTGAAGGTAGAGACTAGGGGCCCGTTTGGTACAAAGAATTAGTGGGGAGGGAAAGGAACTTAGAGGAGGGAAAGGAACTTAAAGGAAGGGAAAGAAAGATTTGAAAGATGAGGGAAAATGGCTTGAGTTGTTTGGTAGGAAGAAAATGAAGGGGTGGTAGTTGGTAAAAAATTAGGAAATGTCTATTTTACCCTCAAAAGAAATTAATTCAAAAAAAAAAAGAAAAATATTTTTTTCTAAAAAATATTTTTTTAAAAAAATGTCCCGTTAAATTCGAACTTGTGACCCAAAAAATTTTCGCCAAGTTCAAATGTTTTCAAATGAACTTCCCGCCAAGTTTGGATTTCGGGGGTAAATCGTTAAAAAATGTGAATAGTGACCAGGGAACTTGAGATCCACCAATTTTGGTGGGATCTCAAGTTCCCACATATGAGGGAAGGGTGGTGA
Organism: Acacia melanoxylon; assembly: GCA_019022615.1. Lineage (NCBI taxonomy): Eukaryota > Viridiplantae > Streptophyta > Magnoliopsida > Fabales > Fabaceae > Acacia > Acacia melanoxylon. The sequence goes on from JAFJYJ010000014.1 coordinate 2,937,638, forward strand.
GCCCGGTGTAGGCTCGGGAACTTGGGTTCTTGGGCACTTGGCACACCAAACGCATTTTTGGCAAGGAACTCTGTTAAGTTCCTTTTCCCTCTCCCAAGTTCCTTAAACCAAACGAGCCCTAGAGAAGTCTCTAGTTTTTTATTTGAGTTATTATTTTTGTTTAAGAATGTTTGCATATATCAATTAAATAAAAACATTTTATTTCATTGAATAGAAACAACAATTTAGTTAATCCAACACAAGCAATTTATCATATTCTGGGCCAGAAATTGTTGCTTCCATGATAGCTTGAGGATTAATGGCCCCATCATTGTCTAAGAACATTTGAAGCAGATTCTTAGAAAACCCACTTACTAGTGCTACGGAAGAAGATACTCTCCTAATCATCTTTCTACCCATCCCTGCTCGTCGATTTCCAGATAAAATTTTGATCGATCACTCCATCTTGATCGATCACTAAGCACTGGGGTTGCAATAGAGTGTCTCAGGTTCCAAAAAACTATCTGAGGCACCACAGACCCATACCCCTTTTCTCTGTACTTTCTTTTGATTGCTTCATAATCAGTCTCCCATGCGGATTCAATGATGCTTGATCAAATTCCATGTCACTGAAAACAAATACCCTCTTAATCATTTGGTCTTCCCTGAGATTCCCTTTCACTGCAACCTTTAGAATCACATCGAACACCTACAAAAAATCAGTGTTCATATCCCATTTGATCCTTCTCACGAACTGTACCTTGGTCTTCAGATCCCCCCTTTTATCACATGCAAATTCGGGTTCTCACGAAATGTAATGACCTTCCCTTTCTATGGCTTTTCACTCGTTTCATATATCAATAACCCCATTGCCATAGATACATCAATTGGAATTCCATGCATGCTTCCTGAAACATCACAAACAGCTAAGCTGCTTCTCAGTTTACCTTTCTTGAGTAAGTCATCCACCATTCTCTTCCACTGAAGCTCTGCAACTGATACATTTGTACCACATCCATAATTTAACGATCTTATGATCTCATGGGGAAGCAATGCACCGGCGGCTATAGTGGACTTGCCTGATTTGACATCCAAAAGGTATTCCATAAATCTCTGTCCATCATACATCATAAATTTATCTGTGTAGAATTTCATGGCTACCGAGGCCACCCTATTGTATGGTATTAAGCCCCACTGATTGGCACCAATATAGACTTCAGGTAATTCCAACACTTTCCTTAGTGGAACCAAAATTTCCTTTCTTAGACGGTCCCGAATCCTATAAGCATAATGAACTTCCTCAAGTTCTTGATAGGATTCACGAGGGAAAATCCTCCTTGCAATGCTTTCACAAAGCAGTGTAGAACGACCAAAGGAGGAATCAATTGATGGACACCATTTGGCAGCAAGACTAATCCTTCGTAGTTCCCTACGTTTGAGGAATTCTGCATCTGCCTTCAAACATTTAGCAAAATGATTTGAGATGTGATCGTATAGAAAGTGAAATTTAGCCTCATCCTGATATCTTTGTACGACTTTCTTAGCCATTGTTATTCTCTTTCCTTGCCTTGTTGGAATGGATGATTTTGTGAACAATGCTTTCTTGTCTTTTCTCCTTTGAGGTTTCTTATGATAATAATTTATGACACTTCTTTTTCTTTGCAGCCATTCCTCTTTTTGAAGTTTTCTCACATCAAGACCTTCCAAGATTCTATAAAGAATCTCAGGCAAGTCCTTGAAGTAGCGCAAAATAAGGGACGTTGATTGCAAGGGTTCTGGGGAAGTCAATAAAATCCTTCCTTGTCCGACTTTCCTGCTCTTCGCTTGAGATTAAACGAGCTTGAGGGTGGTTAAGGGGTTATGGACGTTGATTGCGAAGGGTTATGAAAGAAGGATGATTGGTGTAAAGCCCAACGCCTTGATGTTTGAATTTTGTTGAAATCAGTCACCATTTGATCCATAAAATGCTGGCATCCTTGTCTAATGCTGTGGGTGAAGTTATAGATTTCGGGAGGACCAAGTAGAATTGCCATTCTTCGAGAGGCGGAGGAACTAACCTGAATGAAAGAAAGAGATTTCAATATAAAACTATCTTGGAAAACAAAAACAAAAACAAAAAGTTGGAAACTTGAATGATTTTCATTGCCCCAAGTCATATTCTTAGTCCCAGAGAATGTTGTAAGAAGAAATATATTTAATGCAACTCGAGGATCTATTTATACCAAGAAATTTTGTTCAAACAATACTCATTTTGAACACGAGACTAAGGCATGTTTGGCATTAAATAGAGGAAAAACGAGTAATTTCCTTTATTTGGTTTGAAATTTTGTTGGAGGGCAGCCCAAAGTTTTCATCTTCTATTTGAAAGATAGGAGGAGTATTTAATTTTGAATTTTTTAAATGTTTACAAGTCCTCTTACCCAATAAAAACCACAATTTGTAATATTAACGTTGTCAACATTAAGGATTGACTTAAGTTTTAATGTTTGTGATTTAATATTATTATAATTTTAAATTCAAAAAAGCATATAAATAAATTAAAATTATATATAAATACTTCAACTATGTAGACTTCAATGAAGAGGTTTTACATTTATTTTTTTACTTTTTTATCTCCTGTACTTCTAAGCTTTTCAAGTTGAATTTTAATAGTCTCAATTTATTTATTTATTTTATTATTTAAGATTATAATATATGTTTATAAAAAGTTAAATCTAAGCAATTGGAAGTTAATCCAATAACGGATATAGTAAATGTTAAGCTTTGCAAACTTGAGTTTGTCTTTGACCAAACTCGAGTTTGTGTTTTTAAAACTTCAGTTTGTTATGACAAACTCCAGTTTGCACTTGACCAAGTATTTTCTAAGTTTTCCAAAGTTTTGAGAAAATGATGAGAGCTTTCATGTTTTACCCACTTTGAGAAAAATCCAGTTTGTTTCGAAAACTCCATTTTCCATTTGGCAAAGATTTTCTTTGGTTAATCTTCAAGTTTCCAACTACTCTTTGAGTTTTCTCTTGTTAAGTATCTTTTGATACATTTATACTTCAAAGTTGATTATCATTATCCACTCTTAGAGAGAGTATCATTTATTGATATCATTCATTGTAAGAATCTTAAGTCGTGGGACTGGGAGATTGGGCTATTTGATTACAACTTATAAGGGGGAGTAAGTTCTAGTGATAGAATTACTCTGAGAGTTACAGAGTGTGTAATCATTTGAGTTAGTGAAATCCCAGAGTGTCTGGGGATTGGGCGTAGGTCAAGAGGTTGGACCGAACCAGTATAAATTCCTTGTGTCTTGCTCTTTCTCCCACTATTCTGTTCTACTCTGTTTTAATATTTAAAAACAGAGTTCTTTGAAAAGAATTTTAAAATCCCCAATTCACCCCCCCTCTTGGTGATTTGCTTCACTTTCAAATAGGGAGTATTTTTCATTGATATTGTTATATTTCTCATCGCTTTTTCTCTCTCACACACGCTCCTCTGCCCTTCTCATTCCTCAAACAGTGTGTGTGCGTGGTGTGTATATAGAGAAGGAAAATGGGTCTTTAGTGTAATTTCCACCTCTAGGTTAAAAGATATAATTTTCCCTAACCAAATTTTCAAGGTTGAAGAAAGTGGAAATAATTTCATGGGTCCCATATCCTTATATATTATATTATATAATATAATATCGACATATAATGAAAGATTAAGAGTCAATGGACATCCACATAATCAATAGATTCATAACACTCCCTTTGGATGTCCATTATGAATGTGCCCTATTAAAAACTTTAACTAAAAAAACCCAATGGGATAAAAACCTAGCCAAAGAAAAGAGTATGTCATTCATTGATATACTGTCCAGTGCTTCCTCATTAAAAACGTTTCTAGGAAAACTCAGTGGGACAAAACCTAGATAAGGGAAAAAAGAGTACAGCGTGTATCGACTCTCCCTTTTGACAACATCAGTATTCCTCCCCCTGATGACAACATTGCTTGCGCAAAGAACTATATCTTGCTAATAAGCATGATACATTAGTGCTCCAATAGCACTAAGATATGGTACTTTTGAACCAAGTAGTTCTTCTTCAACTTCTTTCTTTAAACAATTAATTGCCTTTTGAAGCTCTTCAGAAGTTCCATTGATGTTTAATTATCAACATAAACAACAATTATATCAAATTCACTTCTATATCTTTTCAAAAAAAAAAGCATGGCTATATCGGGTCATTTTTGTACTCTTGCTTTACAAATATTCCTTGAGAAGATTATGAAGGTGGAATATCACCTAGAGGGGGGTGAATAGGTGATCTCAAAAATCTTTTCGCTGTATGATAGATAAACGAAGAAAGCAAAGAAGGAAGTAAAGATGACAGACACGAAGAGAAGTTATCCCGGTTCGGTCCAACTCTTTGACCTACATCCAAATTCCCGCACACACTCGGGATTTCCACTATCTTACAAATACAATTACACACTCGTAAACGAAGGATGATCCTCTCACTCTTGGACTCACTCCCCTTACAAGTTGTAATCAATACACCCACACTCAAGATACCTCTATCTTGAGAATTTGAACGAATTGTAAAAACAAGTTGTAGAAAACTCTCACACGAGTAAATAGAATGATGAACACTGAAGCTTAGTATATCCGAAGATTTAATCAGAATACAATTTGAACTATTTGAAAGCTTTATCAATGTATGCACTGGTTTGTTCTAGTTGAATTCAATCCATCGTGTATTTGTACTGGTTGAAGTTGAAGACCGTTGAAGGATTTGAATGTGTCCGTTGGGATATTTGAATATGTCTGTTAATGGAGCACTCACGACTTCTGCTTGCCCATGTTTGAGTGTTTGCTTAGTGGAATGTCTTTAAAGCATGTTACTCACTTGTTCTTGGATGGAGATCAGCATAGTTTAATGATTCGGAAGCTTTGGCTGTATGGGCACCATTATGATAAGATTCTTTTTGTCGGCTCTGTTCTGCGATATTCTTAATGCCCCAGTCTGTCAAGAACTTAAACTCAGAAAAACAAAACTTTGAACTTCTGTAGATTCACAAGCAAACTTGTTAAACATAGTTAAAATCAGTAATAGCATGCAGTATGTCATATTGTATAAATCTCATATCAACAATTAAGTCACAATGAGCATTCTTGGTATCCTTCGTCTGATCTTGTCAACTTTGGTTATGAACCTGTAAAGCACTTAGGTAGATGATCAATAATATCACAGTTAATATATAAAGATGTATTGAAGGTAAAAACAATTAACCGGATGATTTAAATAAGATTTACAAAGAATGCGGTTTCGCTGATCGAGCCGATGTCGTTCGACCATTCTCGAGAGCCAAGCCATACTCGAGAATCACTCAAAGAATCAACCCGCAGATTGAACAATTCTTGTTCATTCTCGAGAATTACCCATTGATTCTCGAGAACCATTCTCGAGAATTGCATTCAGTAGATGTAGTAGACATCGCTTAATGTGATCGTGCATACTCGAGAGTTGTTTTCCTATTCTCGAGAATTACTTTCCAATTCTCGAGAGTCATTTGAAAACCAGAGAGGACTCGAATCGAAGCTTTCGACAATACTCGAGAATCGATTTGATTCTCGAGAGTTATTCTCGAATTAGTTCAAATTCTCGAGAACTACCTCGAAAACAGAATATATAAGTTGGAGACCGACGACCATTCTCGAGAGTCAATTTCTGAATTCTCGAGAATCATTCTCGAGAATTTATTCTCAATTCTCGAGAATCACTCGATAGACAAAGTCTGTTTCTGCTTTGGTCCGATCATTCTCGAGAACCATTCTGGAGAATGCAATTCTCATTCTCGAGAATTGCTCTGCTGTGATAGGAATTAACTGATTCTTTTGAACACCTTCTCGAGAGTCAATCCTGAACTTCATTAAACCAATTTCAAAACTTTAAACATTTGTTATCATCAAAACATTTGGAGCTAACAGATTATACCTCAAGTGCCTTGATTGTTTCCAGCCATATTAAGACTTATTTCACTTAATTGAGTTTTATTCTCAAGAACTTGAATAAAATGCTTCTAACATCTTCAGTCCTTCAATGACTTTCATAGAAATATCACTGTCAAGTGAGCCATACAAATAGACATACACGACATCCATTAGGCACAGATCAACTCCTTAATTTACTGTTAGGCTTATCAAATAACAAAAAGTAGTTGCATTCACTATAGATGAATACGTTTCTTCAAAATCACTGCTACTTGGTCTTTGTGCAAAGCCTTGCGCTATAAGACGTGCTTTATATCTTATAATTTCTCCATTTTCATTTCTCTTTCGTACAAAGACCCATTTGTATCCTACTAGCTTTACATCTTCAAGTGTTGGGATTACAGGTCCAAATACTTTTCGTTTTGCCAATGATTTTAATTATGCATTAATAGCATATTTCCATAGGGGCCAATCCTTTTGCTATTGGCACTCGCTAATCGATTTTGGCTCATGATCCTCATTATCATTCCTTACATAATATGCTATATTATAAGCAAAGATGTCATCAACGTTGACTTCATTCAATCCTATCGGATACCATTCATTGAAAGTGGAGCAAATCACCAAGAGGGGGTGAATTGGGGATTTTAAAAATTCTTTTCTAGTTACTCTGTTTTCAAACACTAAAACAGAGAGGTGCAGAGTATGGTAAGAAGAAGCAAAGATACAAGGAATTTATATTGGTTCGGTCTAACCTCTTGACCTACGTCCAATCCCAGGACTCTCTGGGATTTTCACTATCTCAATTGATTACACACTCTGTAACTCAAGAGTAAATCTCTCAGTAGAACTTACTTCCTCTTACAAGTTGCAATCAATATCCCAATCTCCAAGTCCCCTGACTTGAGATTCTTATAATAAATGATTTTCAGTAAATGAACTCCCTCTAAGAGTGGATAAATATAATCACTGAAGAACAAATGTATCAAAAGATACTTTACACAAGAAAACTCGAAGAGTAGTTGGAAACTTGAATGATTTTTTTTTCGCAGATTGGTTGTTGAGAAGAATTGAGTGCAGATCTATTTATACCAAGAGAGCATTAAATGACCGTTGTAATCTTCAATGTGACCGTTGTCAACATTAAGGAAGGATTAGGTTAAGCTTTGGTCTTCTTCTCTATCTACTCTTTGGTTAATCCAGTTGCACAGAAGTTTATGGTTGACTTCTTGAATATTAACCCGTTGGAAGAGCAGCTACTGGATGAAGAAAGGAAACATTAATCCCTTTGCAATGTGTGTAGAATGATTGTCCATAAGGATACAAGTTTTATGGACTTTGCATTTAATGTGCTGACGTCACTTTTTGGTTTTGTTTAAATCTTCATTTAATATCCTCTAAATCATCTGAAACTCACTAACAAATTGATTAAACATAGTTAGGAATAGTAATAAGTGATGATAAGAAGTATTGAGATCAAATATGAAGATTTCACAAATTCGTGTAATTTGATTTTCAAACACAGTGAAACAAACTCAAGTTTGTTCTCACAAACTGGAGTTTGCAGAACGCCAAACTCGAGTTTCCTTCTTCCAGAGAAGAATGTCGTAAGTTGAGTTTTGAAGCACATTTTGAAACATTGAGCAAACTCCAATTTGTTAATGACTAACTCGAGTTTTGGACTTTTATAGTGAAAACATGTTTAAGTCCAGAAGCTCAAAACTGGAGTTTCCAAATGTAAACTTGAGTTTTCAAATTACTGAAATGAGCAAAGCTCTCTATAAGGCACAAACTCAAGTTTCCAAAACAAAACTCGAGTTTCCTTTTAAAATTGGAAACCTTTGAAAATCTTTGCCAAGTAAAAACTAGAGTTTTCAAAACAAACTGGAGTTTTCTCAAAGTGGATAAAACATAATAACTTTCTGTCAAGCACAAACTCGAGTTTACAAATACAAACTCGAGTTTTCTCTAAACTTTGGAAAACTTAGAAAATGCTTGGCCAGTTGTAAACTGGAGTTTGCTTGGGATGAAAAATATTTAGACTCTCTGCCAAGCCCAAACTCAAGTTTGGAAAACACAAACTCGAGTTTGGTCAAATTCACAAAACTTGACAAAACTCTTTGTTTGGTCCAAACCGGAGTTTCCATATGAAAACCGGAGTTTACTTAAGTTCAAACTTTGGGAGATCTCGTATGACCAAAACTCGAGTTTACAAAACCCAAACTTGAGTTTCCTCATAAGAGAAAACTTTTACAAACTTTCCGGTAGTTTAAAATCGGAGTTTGTAAATCAAAACTCGGAGTTTTGTATTCTCGGGGAAATATTGAAGTGTCTCAGTATGGTACAAACTCGAGTTGGTAAACCCAGACTCGAGTTTGTCTTAATGTGAAAAACTTGAGTGCTCTCTGTGTCTTGCAAACTCGAGTTTGCCTAAGCAAACTTGAGTTTTCTTTAGTTTATAAATTTGAGCTACTCTCTGTCAAGTCCAAACTCGAGTTTTACTTCCAAAACTTGAGTTTGCCTTTGACAGTAAGCTTTTCAACTTACCAAAGAAAACTTCAACTTGTGTTTACAATTGTCAATTATCATCAAAACACATAGAGAACTAACATTCATAACATAATTTATTGGGATCTCATTATTTTCACATATTTTAGGTACCTAGGTCTCTTCTAAGACTACAAAATTTTCTTTTGGAGATATCTCTATTGGAGATAGTAACTCTTCAGGAGATAGCTCTTCTAGAGCTACTAACTTATCTTGTTTATCCTTGACTTGATCATCTATATTCTTATCTCCTTTCCTCTTTTGTGAATTTTTATCTTAAGAACCGACGGGCCTACCACACTTTAGGCATGCTTTAAATTCATTTATAATATGTTGTCCTTTAGGAACATCAATTCAAATAGGAGCATTAGCAGCTGGGACATGTGACTTTGTCACTTTCTTTGGGTCATTAAATGCTTCTAGCATTATATTAGATAAATTCTGCAAATGAATTATCTTTTGAACTTCTAGTTCACATTGTTTTGTATGATGATCAAAATGAGCCAATAATAATTCATTCTAGCTATTCTCTTTACCCAACTACTTTTTTCTCCCCCTAATGTAGGGGAAACAATTTCAAATGACAATTAACTAATCATGCAATATAAGTGTCCTAAATCCATTTGTTTTCTTTAGAAACATCATTTTTTTTCATTTAGAGACAAACAAGAAGGAGAGGTCCTTACACAACATTTATCTCAACTTTCTTTCTATATCCATCTATGTGCATTGTAATGGATTAATAAGCATTGCACAGTCAAACAGTTTAAGATGGAATTGTTAGTAATTTTAGGTGTTGCTAGACGTTCAAGCGTAAACTCATGAGATGGAAAAAATTGTTCTCCACTAATTGCAGCGGAATTTATTATTTATAACCGTAACTCTTTACGTTACTCATGAGAACCTATAACTCTTTACAGTACTCATGAGTTACTTAAATAAGTTAATATATGAGAACTCGTAACTCTATACAAGTGCTCATGGAACTGAATATCAAAAACTTAAAATCATTATTAAAAGTAATCATGAGATTGAAGATCATAAATATATAATCATTATCAGACATATGACTCTTTATGGGCGCTCATGAGAAACTATAACTTTTATGGTATTCATGAGTTATAACACATAATCACTTATGGTGCTCATGTGTAATCCAAAACTTATGGGATATTCCCAGGAATATCGATCATGTGATTTTCGTAACTTTTACAATTGCTCATGGGATATTCCTAGGAATATTGATCATGTGATTCTCGTAACACTTTATAGGTTCTCATGGGAACTGATTTCAATTATGTTTTTCAAATCTATTACTTATTATGGATCCTGTAACTCTTTACAAGTGCTCATGTGTTATATATGAGAACCCGTGCTCATGAGTTATTCCAAATTAAACGATAAAGAAATACTCATGGGCTCTTTGAGGATCTACTCATTAAAATACATGTGGGTTTCAGATTACCTTAGATCGCTCGAAGACCTCAAAACTTATGATGTCCTCTAACGCTAATTCACACGGCTATCTCCCGATTGCCTTGAGAACTCCTTCTCATTGATTCCTCTCTTTCCTTGGATGCTTGCTAGGTGATGAAAAGGTTGAGGATTCAATGTTCTTGGTTGTTCTTTTTCTTAAAACAGTGATAGTTTCTTGAGGTTAGGTATGGAGCAAGATAGGAGGATTTACCTTTCTTGTATGGGCGGTATGCATGTGCAAAAGTGACACTTTTTTTCCTTCTTGAACCCTTCAAGAGTTGTGCATTCTTTTTTAAAAAAAACGTACAAAAAATTTGGCCGCCAAAATCAGCCACCAAAATTAGGGTTTAACCCTTATTTTAGTGCTTATAAGAAAGGCTCAGTCTAACTTGAAAGATCCAGTCGAACTAGAAAGACCCAATCCAAGAATGGTGCCTTCCAAGAAGCCCAATCCTTTATCTAATCTTTATTGGATATCTATCCAATCTTTATTGGATCTTATCCAATCTTTGTTAGATCTTTATCTAATCTTTATTGGATATTCTTTTGGATAATTCATAATTATCTTTTATTACCTAACTTCTTGAATTTAAATTACAAGTATAAATTTAATATTTAAATTCCAAATTCAAATTAGCCCAAGACCCTATTGGGCCTTCTAATATATTTTGGCCTTTTAATGGAGAAACTGATTTCTCAACAAGGGCTCAAATAAGGTGCAATTTTGCTATTGGCCTTGTGGTCCCACTCCAACCTAATTACAACTTTAGTCTTGACAAAGCCCAATAACAATTATTGGCCCAAGCTTGCTAATTTTAAGCAATTAAGAATAACCTTTGTATGTGATCCATTAGGCCTAATTAGTCAGTGATATAAATAATCTTGGGCCGATCAAACTCCTTTCATAGGCCCAATTTATCTAATGACCACATAAGACACTGGCAATGCTCGCGGTCTCATAACTAATTGAGTTGATCAAGCAATCTATCTTTCTAATTTGGATACTGTGCTAGCACCATCCCTCACAACGTCATTCACATTTAGTCGAAAGCAAAGATAGAGTATCTTCTGTTAGCTCCCAATGTTTTTATGATAACAAAGGTTTAAGTTTAGAAAATATGCCTAAGTGTTCAGAAAGCAATTCTCGAGAATAGATCAGGGATTCTCGAGAATGGTTGTATCAATTTGGTCATCATATAAGCAATTCTCGAGAACTAATAAAGAGCTCTCGAGAATGGTTCTTGAGAACTAGTAAATAATTCTCGAGAATGCTTCATTGAAGTCACATTGGAATAAACCTTCCTAATGTAATTCTTGAGAATTGGAAATCAATTCTCAAGAATGGCTCTCGAGAATCAATAAAGAGATTCTCAAGAATAGTCTATTGCCTAATCAAAATTACACTAAAGAAAAGTTCCCTTATGTAATTATCGAGAATTGTAAATCAATTCTCGAGAATGGCTCTCGAGAATCAATAAGGGGATTTCGAGAATGGACGATAAGGGTTTTGCAATACCACACTTCTGGTTCTAGTTAAAACGTGATTCTCAAGAATGAACGTAGAAATTCTCAAAAATGCTCAAACTCTTTCCTCTGCGAAACACTCTGATCATTCAATTCTCGAGAATCTTAAATATAACTCTCGAGTATCAACGAGACACGCATCCTGGTTTAAGCTTTTCCTTGACAATTCTCGAGAATACATTTTGGCTTTTGAAATCTCCGTTGTCATAAACTATAAATCATTGATTATGTCTTCGGTGTTTCTTGTTATTGATTTATACTTCTTCTAACCAAGTTTAATCAGTTTGCTAGTGCTTTTTAGATATGATTAACATGTTTTAATCATCAAATTTCCATAAAGCAAATTTGTGTCAGACGCATTAAATGCGAAACAGAGATGAAGCACAAAAGTAGAATATGAACCTCTGAGCAACTGTAAAGCATTTCAAACATTTCCAATCAATATTCTACCTAAGTCTCAACGGACAAATAAAACAAAGAATGTCAACGGAGTATATTGACCAACGTCGAAAGATTACGAAGAGACAGAGCAACGGATATATTTATTACTCTCAACGGCTCATTAATCTATCTTTCAATGGTCATCAATTGCTATCCTCTATAAAGCCAAAAGCATTGAATTCGCCACCTACTGAAACGATGTGCATTCATTTCAAACTTATTGCAATTTGCTGTTTCAACTACTTCATTAATATCTACAGATATTTTATACTTTAGTGTTTATCAATATCTACTCGTAAGGAGTTTTAAACATCATTTGATTATCTGTTTAGTTGTCAAATCTTAAGGTTGTGGAACCTTAAGTGTGGGTGTATAATTACAACTTGTAAGGGGGAGCGAGTCCTAGTGAATTAGGATCATCTCGAGTACAGAGTGTGTAATTGTAACCATTTGTGATTAGTGAAATACCCAAAGGATTTGAGGACTGGACGTATGTCAAAGTGTTAGATAGAACCAGTATAAATTGCCTTGTGTCTATGTCTCTTCTCTATCTCTGTCTTACTTACATTTGTGTGTGATTAGCAAAAAAAAGTTTTTGAGATCACCTATTTACCCCCCTCTAGGTGATATTCCTACCTTTCATTTGGTATTAGAGCTCTAGTTATCTAATTGAGGATTAACATCCTAGATAAAAGATCCAATGGAAGGAATATTGCCTGATGGAGCCTCGATCAATAGACCGCCCGGTTTTAGTGGTGAGCACTACTCATTATGGAAAGCCAAATTCAGAGTCTTTGTTATGGCTATTGAATATGGCCTATGGAGAGTGTTCGAGATTGGAGACTACAATCCAACTGTTCTCAAAAATGGACTCAGAGTCCCAAAGCCTGAAGACACCTATGATGATAATGACAGGAGAAACGTCACTCTCAACAGTAAAGCTATCCTCATGTTGCAAAGTGCGCTACGCCAACAAGAATATTTTCGTATTTGCACATTGACGTCTGCTAAAGCTATGTGGGATGCACTGGAGATAGCCCATGAAGGAATAGTCAGAGTCAAGGAAAATAGAGTGAATACCCTCATGACCGAGTAAGATCTTCTTTGTATGAAGTCTGGGGAATCCATTATCGAATTTCAACTGAGGTTCACTCATCTAATCAACCAACTTGCCGCCTTGGGCAAAAACTATGAACAACTTGTCCAAGTGAGGAAGATTCTCAATATCCTCAATAAGGAATGGGAAGCTAAAGTTACAGGTATTGAAGAAGCTCGTGGAGAGTCAATGAGCTCTGTAGCAGCCCTGTTTGGCAGTTTGTCAAAATATGAAGGAAAGATCAAGTTCAAAAAAGGACTTGATGAGATTAGTGGTAAGAATAAAGGAATTGCCCTTAAAGCTATTAAGGAAGCAAAGGATTCAGATGATGATGAAGAAGACAAAGATGGAGGGCTAGGGATGATGGTCCGGAGATTCAAGAGATTTTACAAGAAGGACCAAGGATACAAGAAGTTTCACAAGGGTAGCTCCAGCTTTGAAACGAAAAAGCCGATAATATGCTACGAATATGAAAAACCTAGCCACATCAAGTCAGAATGCCCCCAGTTGAAGTACAAAGATAAAGAGAAGAAGAAATTCAACAATTTCAAGAAGAAAGCTTATGTGTTAGCTATATGGGGATACAGCTCATCAGACGAAGATGAAGCTGAAGATGAGGAAAGAGCCAACATATGTCTCGTGGCTCAAGAAGAAGAGCAAACTAAAAATGTCAATGAGGTTTGTCTAAGAGCATCGAAATCCAACAAGTGGTATATTGACAGTGGATTCTCTAGACACATGACGGGAGATCATACTAAATTTGCTACTCTCAAGACCAAGGATGGTGGCAAGGTGACCTTCGGTGGAAATCAATCCGGAAGGATTGCTGGAATTGGTGAAGTTGGCAACAACGATGGACCTCAAATCAAAGACGTCTACCTTGTAGAAGATCTCTGCCACAACCTCCTCAGTGTGAGCCAAAGCACAGACAAAGGTAACCTAGTTATCTTCGATTCTGAGGAATGTTTGATAGTTAGCAAAAATGATCTACCATTGTAAACATCATATCAAAATCCTTATTCAAGGCTCTTAGAGAAGGTAACTGTTACACTCTAAACCTCTCTAGTAGTTGCAATAAAATTACTTCTGAAAATTGCTTTATTAGTAACTTGGAAGAAAGTTGGCTATGGCACAAGCGTTTGGCTCATGTCAACATGTTTCAACTTGAAAAGTTGCTAAGAAAGGATTTAGTCATTGGCTTACCAAAATTCAATTTCAAAAATGACATGATTTGTGATGCTTGTCATAAAAGTAAACAGACTAAATCTTCTTTTAAATCTAAAAATGAGATTTCATCTAACAAACCCCTCCAACTACTTCATATGGATTTAGTTGGACCAGCAAGAGTAAGAAGCCTTGGTGGCAATCTCTATACTTTGGTCATTGTTGATGACTACTCAAGATTTTGTTGGATTATATTTTTATCATTGAAAGATGAAACCTTTGATTAGTTTGTTGTGTTTGCCAAGAAGGTCCAAAACGAGAAAGGTATCTCTATTTCAGGTATAAGAACTGATCATGGTGGAGAATTCGAGAATTATGCCTTTGAAGAATTTTGTGACGCTCATGGAATAGACCACAACTTCTCTGCCCCGAGAACTCCTCAACAAAATGGCGTTGTTGAGAGAAAGAATTGTGTCCTCATTGAGATGGCAAGAGCAATGCTGAATAAAAACCAAATTTCTCAAGTCTTCTGGGATGATGCAATGAGTACTACCTGCTCCATATCAAATCGTGCATACATCCGAAAGAATCTTAAGAAGACATCGTATGAGCTATACAAAGGGAGAAAGCCCAACCTTGCTCATCTACACATCTTTGGATGCAAGTGCTTTGTGCACAATAATGGTAAGGAAAATTTGGGGAAGTTTGACCGAAAATCTGATTAAGGTATATTTCTCGGTTACTCTAATAGAAGTAAGGCCTATAGAGTTTTCAATATTCGTACTCGTGTTGTTGAAGAATCTATTCATGTTGTATTTAGCAAAACCAAATCTGATAAGCCTTTAGATGATGATAAGGAAAATGCTTATAGAAATCAATTCTTTTCAAAAACCACTCCTGCCTCTCTTGAAAATTCTGAAGATGTTTTTGAAATTGCTTATGAAAATGTTTGTGAAAACACTGTTTAATCGCAACCTAAAGCTTGGAGGTTTATTAGGAATCATCCTTTAGACCAAGTAATAGGTGATGTAAATCAAGGAGTAAGAACTAGAAAAGGTACTTTAAATGAAGTCACCTTCTCAGCGTTCATCTCTCAGATTGAACCCTCAAAAATTGACGAAACCCTCTCAAACAATGATTGGGTGATCGCAATGCAAGAGGAATTGCACCAATTTGATAGAAATCAAGTTTGGGACTTAGTACCTAGACCTAAAAACCACCCGGTTATTGGGACTAAATGGGTATTTAAGAACAAACGTGATGAAACATCAATCATTGTCCGTAACAAGGCAAGATTGGTTGCTAAAGGCTATAATCAAGAAGAAGGAATTGATTATGAAGAAACTTATGCTCCAGTGGCAAGATTGGAAACTATAAGAGATCTTCTAGCCTTTCTTTGCATCAAGGGATTCAAGATCTATCAAATGGATGTCAAGAGTGCATTCTTAAATGGTTTTATTCAGGAGGAAGTGTATGTTGAGCAACCTCCTGGGTTTGAAAGTGATCATCATCCAGATCATGTGTATCGTCTCAAAAAGGTCCTATATGGCCTTAAACAAGCTCCTAGAGCTTGGTATGAGCGATTAAGCAAGTTCCTTCTTGATCAAGGTTTTATTAGAGGCAAAGCTGATACAACTCTCTTCATTAAGAGTAATAAATTAAATGAAATTTTGATTGTTCAAATTTATGTTGATGATATCATTTTTGGTGCTTCTAACAAATCCATGTGTGAGGATTTTTCTAAGAAAATGCAGGGTGAGTTTGAGATGTCTATGATGGGCGAACTAAACTACTTCCTCGGATTGCAAATCAAACAACGAAAGGATGGAATATTTATCTCACAAACAAAATACCTCCATGATTTGTTAAAGAAATTTGGAATGGAGCATTGCAATGGTGCAGACACCCCAATGAGTTCAACTGCCTCTCTAGATGCAGATGAAGAAAAAGGCAAGGACTTCAACATAACGAAATATCTGGGAATGATCGGATCTCTATTGTATTTAACTACAAGTCGGCCTGATATTCAATTCAATGTGGGAATGTGTGCAAGATTTCAATCTGCTCCTAAAGAATCACATGTTGAGCACGTTAAAAGAATTTTTTTGTTATCTCTTGGATACAAAGGAATTGGGTCTCTGGTTCCCTAAAGGTCAACAAGAGCACTTGGTTGCATATTCAGACTTAGATCATGCTGGATACAAAACTGACAGAAAAAGCACTAGTGGGCAGTGTGAGTTTCTTGGAGGATCACTCGTATCTTGGTTCAGCAAGAAGCAAACCACTGTGGCCATATCCTCAATTGAAGCTGAATATGTTACTGCCTCAAGTTGTTGTGCTCAAGTCCTGTGGCTAAAACAACAACTGTCTGACTTGGGAATTTATCTGAAGGAGATCCCAATCCTCTGTGACAACACTAGCACAATAAGCTTGGCAAAGAACCCAGTTCAACATACAAGAACCAAGCATATTGATGTAAGACATCACTTCATCAGAGATCATGTACAAAAGAAAGATGTCAAAGTGATGTTCATTCCCACGCACTTGTAACTTGCTAACATTTTCACAAAGCCCTTAGCCAAAGAACAATTCAATTTCATCTGAAGAGAATTAGGAATGGTAAATCCCAATGAATTGTAAGTATGTTAGTTTAAAACTGTTAATTATGTTTTGATGATTAATATAAACTAACTTAAGCATTGGAGCTTCTAAATCATGTTTTGCAGGACGCCCTATTTTGTGATTAGAGAACAGAGAGACTAACATGGTATGATAATTCTCAAGAGTGATCTTGCCATTCTCGAGAATTGGTATAGTTTTCTCTCAACTCATTACAATTTTCTCAACATTCTCGAGAATTAACAATGAATTCTCGAGAAATATCGAGAGTTTATAAGTTTTCCAAGTGTCTCAGTGTAAAAATGAAAAACCATTCTCGAGAATCATCAAGGGATTCTCGAGAATTGTCGAAGATCGGAGACTCCCAGAACTTATCTCAATTACTCATTCTCAAGTATCATTACATGATTCTCGAGAATTGACGAACTATCACCATATATTCTGAACCAGAATTAGTTCTAACATTGATTCTCGAGAATCAATTTCTAATTCTCGAGAATGGTCGAAGCCAGAACACTTGAAACAAGTGTGTCGTTTCATCGCGTTTTTAACTCCGTTTCTTTTACACTCATTTTTCCATCACCTTTCGTCATTTCTTCAAACCCTATTTCCTTCTCCGTCTTTCTCTCTCTGATTCTCCCCATTATCTTTTCTTTCGTGTTCAAAGTCTCGACTATTGGGCTCCCACCATTATCATCGATTGCTCTTCATCTCGTATGAACCCGTTTTGTCATTCTTTCTATCTCAGATTGTCAAACTCACTCGATTCTCGCCTTCTCTAACCCTAATCCTCTCATTCGATTATTACTCCTCA
The DNA here is from genome assembly GCA_019022615.1 of Acacia melanoxylon. Classification (NCBI taxonomy): domain Eukaryota; kingdom Viridiplantae; phylum Streptophyta; class Magnoliopsida; order Fabales; family Fabaceae; genus Acacia; species Acacia melanoxylon. The sequence goes on from JAFJYJ010000014.1 coordinate 2,955,260, forward strand.
ATGGGTAAATCCTCATCAAAGTCTCCTCAACGGCCACCTCCCAAGAAGCCACGAACAAAATTACACCCAAAGGTTCAAGCTTCTGAGAAGACGAAGACACTGAAGAGGAAACCAAAGTCCGTTACCATCGTCGAATCACCTCGGCTTGTAACTCGCTCCCAAACTCACTCACTGCCATCCAATAAAGGAAAGGGAAAAGAAAGTTCACAATCCAAGTCAGTGGGTTCTAAAGGAAAAGGAAAAGATAATTCACAATCCAAGTCAATGGGTTCTGAAGCAACTGAATCCACGGTTCCATATTCGGAATCTAAACCACATTTTCATGAGAGAAGGTCCAAGAGCATTGAAGACAGGATTCAGAAGCCTCCTCACATACATCCTGAAAGAGAAAATCAACCTTCTTTAAGTGGAACGCTTCCTCCGTTTGCTTCTAAATTGTTTGGCCATATCAACATACTTGATCGCCCTCTAGATTTTTGCCAAGACCCTCTAGTAATCCCATCTGACCCAACCTTTGTGCTTACTTATGAAGGAAGACCCTTTTGTCCCACTGTGTGGTTGAATTTATATGACTTTAGAAAGGAATGCAATCTAGATCTATCTCCCTGGCTGAAGTCATATATGCCTCTCTTAGATATTCAAACTCCTGACTCTCCTCAAGTAGTGAAAGTCTTTTACTTTAATATGTTTGAGGAAAAGACTAAGGATGATGACATTGTGTTGTATACTCATGTTCGGGGAAAGAAAATTAAGCTCACAGCTGATATCATTAACACATACCTTGGGATCATTGATGTCCCTGAAGATCCTCAACAGCTATATGAGCCACAGTGCTTTAGTATTCTTTTGCCTACTGAGACATATGATGGCAGTCCCTTGAAATTCAAGCCTGCGCAGATGCCTAACACCTACAGAGTCCTTTGGTATCCTTATAGCCGCAACTTGGTCAACAAGGGTTAGAGCTTCACTCACTTTGTGAACAGAGATTATCAGTTCCTGGCTTCTATCATTGCTCAGGAACCACGAAATCTGGGTAATTAAGCTGGTGATCTCTTAGATGTCCACCTTTTTATCAAGCTCTGGGACTTCCAAGAAGAATACTATTCCCTATCCTAATTTGGTTTCTAGGATACTGGGTTACAACAAGATTTGGTATCTTCTGGAAAATGACAAAGCTATACTTCCCAAAAAGTTTGGTAAAACCCATCTCTTGTACATGAAGATATCCTTCACCGAGGCTACCGGGAAGAAGCAAGACAAGCCTATTGCAAATCCTAAGCCATCAACCTCCAAGCAACCAGAAGAAGTTCAATCCTCACAGGCTACACCTTCTCCTTCCTTGTCAGTCCTACACCCAAGAGATGAACCATTAGATAGGAGAAGTCATAACCCATGACAAACCAGCCGTAATTGGAGATCTGAGTTGTACATAGTGACAAACCAAAGGAGGAGACAGTCTAACAGTGTATCAACCCCTTTCAACCAAGCACTACCCCCCGACGATAGCATACTACAATTTCTCTGTCAGCTTTGGTAAGTTATTTCAAATGCTTACCAAGATGGGAGATGCAATAAAATTGCCTCCCAAGACCAAAAAGCTAGCTAACCAATAGGATAGGTCTAAATGGTGTGAATTCCATTTTGACAATCTATCGGACAACAGACTGCATTGCACTAAAATTAGAAGTGGTTGAACTCGTTAAACAAGGGCACCTAACAGACCTACTAACCAAGAAACGTAAGTATTCTCTATCCAACGATGGCATTAACCATACAGGTCGAACACCAGCGAAACCACAAAGAACACCCGAACCATTAATTGCATCACGGTGGCTCAGAGATAAGTGGTGCCACCTATTTTGCAATAAAGTGACATACTAGGGTCTTACTAAAAGAACCCCACTAGAAGCGACTAAAAGACGCTCCAACTAATATATGAGAAGCCCAAATCACATTCTTTGAAATCAATTCAGATTTGAGAATACCACAATTATCTCCCATTGATCATAATCCCTAATTTAATGCTTTATTGTTTAGAAAATAATCTCTGATTGTAATCCCTTTATTTACTCCTATGATAACTCTCTTTAGCCAATTTATTGTACCCTTCCTAGTTGAATAACATTCAAAGTGAAATTGGTGTATGATTTAACATGGCATTAGAGCCCTTGAGTTCGACCTAGACTCATAAAGAGAGAGAGAGAGAGAGAGAGATAGTGAGAGAACACAGTAAGCAAGAGAGAGGTAGAGAGGGAACGATGCCTGGGTTCCAGCAAGAGAGCGAGTGATATCTCACTGCGACCACCACAAGGACCAAAAAAAAGTTGATCGGTGAACCCCTAAGGGTCTTATTCTAATATGAGCTACGATTGAGCCTTACGCACCATAACTTCCTTCGCACATGAGTTCACGTGCTGCCACTGTTGCCCACTTTCTGTCATCATTCTTCATCCAGAACATGGATTCTCGTGATCTTCCTCCTCTTTTCGGATTAGTTCCTCACGTCCCAACAAATTATGGAATCATTCCTATGCCCTTTAGGTCCGGTACTAGTGCTTCAAAATAATTAAGTAGTATTTCTTCATTTACCACTACTGAGCACTCTAAAACCCTTGAGATGACATCAGATTTTCATCCCTTACAGAAAATCGAGGAACGATTATTAATCATAAACTTAATGGGAAGAATGACCTTCAGTGGTCCCAATGTGTATTAAGATATTTACGTGAGAAGAGAAAGGAGAAGTATGTTAATAATGAAGATCCTCAACCTAGTTCGCTGAAAATAACAAGGTAATGAGTTGGTTATGCAACTCAATGACTCTATACATTAGTAAAGGCTACCTTCTTGCCAACACCACCAAAGAAATCTAAGATGCAACCAAGAGAACCTACTCCTCTCTTGATAACACTGATGCCTTGATCCATTTGAAAAGGCAACTTTGTGATTTAAGATAAGGTAACATGTTGGTAACTGAATATTATAATGCTTTACTAAAATTATGGTAACCTCAGGACTTGTTTGAGGTCCACCCATGGAAGAACATCGACGATGCTCAACTATACAACAAAATAGTGGAAGATGGAAGGATACACGATTTCTTGCTAGGCCTAAACAACTCTTTCGAGAAGATAACAGAATCATGGGATTGTGCCCTCTACCACTTCTATTTAATGTTGTTAACTTTGAGCATTCAAAGAAAGCAGGAAACTCATGAACCAAAGTGGTCCAAGTCAAATTAAGAACTCACCACTTGCTGTGAGAGAACCACAAGGTGAACGAATGAATAACAAATGGTGCAATTACTGCATAAAGAAGAGTCATATCTAAGAAGAATGTTGGGATCTACATGGCAAGCCATCCAACGAAAAATGGACCTTGTAGAGTCACCTTACCACAAATGAGTAGAAAATTGAGAATGATGATCACCTGAGCCAAGAAGAACTACAAGTGCTTCGCAAGATACTTGAGAAGCAAAATAATTTAAACTTTGTTCCTAGTATGAATCTAGTACAATCAAGTTATTCCATTTTAGCTCTCAATGATGTGATGACTAATGAAGACACTTGCATGGTTGACTCAAGAGCTATAGATCACATGACCAGTAAAAAAACCTTATTCCATAACCTTAAATTCTGTCACGAATACCTCAAAGTAAAAGTAGCTAATGGTGTTAACACGGGTTGAGGGAATTGGCATGACCACATTATCTAATCACTTGGAAATACACAATGTCTTATTTGTGCCTGCACTCACTTGTAATCTAAAATATGTGAGCAAGATGACAAAGGATCGTATATGCCAAGTAATCTTTGATGACGATCTTTGTGTTTTCAGGATTTAAGATTGAGGAGGATGATTGGGACTTCTAGAGATGTGATGAACTGTTCTACCTTGAAGGATTGAGTTTGTAGAATAAAGATGCATGCAAGGCAAGCAGAGCACTAGTTAGCTCAAATTCTCAAAACAATGATGTATTGTTATGGCATTGCCGTTCAGACAACCCTAGTTTTGATTATATGAAACATGTGTTTCCAAGTTTGTTCAATAAAAATTATATTCCTTTTCATTGTGAAACTTGTCAACTTGTAAAACAAACTCGATCCTCGTATCCCAAACAACCCTACCCCCTTCCATACCATTCACACTAATCCACAGTGACATTTGGGGGGACCTGCACGAATGAAAACCCTCACTAATGCTAGATGGTCTGTTACTTTTATAGATGACCACACAAGAACCACATGGGTTTACTTAAATAAAGAAAAGTCTAAAGTAGCCAAAGTATTTTAAAGCTTATATACCTATGTGCGAACCCAATTCAATACTTCCATTAAGGTACCACAAAGTGATAATGCCAAGAAAACATGATGAGTCTACAAAAGGATAACTTGGCTGATTCTCTTATGAAGGGAATTTGTCAGAGAAAACATGATAGTCATTATGAGTCTTTAGGTTTGACACGTCAACCTGATTGGCTCTAGGCCAAGTAGGAGATTGTTAGTAAGTAGGTGTCCTAGAGACAATATGTTTCGACAGATGAACACCTTCATGATTAATATAAATTAGCACATTTTATCTTTATCATATTTAAGTCTCACCTTTATTTTAAGGTAAATATGCGTTTAAAGATAAAAGCCCTAAGAATAGAATAAGTGTTCACTCGAGGATCTATGATAGGGATCATGATATGATATGAGGATTCGAGGAGACTGCATATCTATTTTTTGAAACTTGTTCTTAGTCTTGAATCACCAAGAAAGGGCATAGGTGATATCAATAAGACTAGCACCACATCATCTACTTGTATAGAGATACAAGGTAGGGACCTCATAGAATACAGGCATGGTGATGCCTTAACTGATGTCGTGGGTGGATCTGTTGGAGAACAGATAGCATTGAACTGACCCACCAAGAGACTCTACAAAGATTCATTATAGAGAGTATCATTGGATATGTAAAGTCTCTCAACGTTTGGTAGTGCAGATCATCCTATACTTCAGGATGTCCTCGAGCACTATGTCTTAGGGTTATACTTTGACAATACAACTTTATCTGCCTGAGAATGGGGAGAATAGTGTACTCTTGGGTATGACTCGAATAATGAGTGTAGATGGACATGCCGAAAGGACTCATAGTCCCCTACAAGGGATTAGTCGTTCATAGGACCAATAGGGCTTGGATGACTTCTAGTTGACTCAGGAATCTATGCACAGTAAATGATCATGAAGAGTCATGATTTGTCTTAGAGTCAATAGAAGAAGACTCCTAGTTTCACAAAAAAGCTATATTTAGTCAACCAAGAGAGATGATGAAAGGTAGGAATATCACCTAAAGGGGGTAAATAGGTGATCTCAAAAACTTTTTGCTAATCGCACATAGATGTAAGTAAGATAGAGATAAAGAAGAGAAATAGACACAAGGCAATTTATACAGGTTCGATCTAACACTTCGACCTACGTCCAGTCCCCAAATCCTTTGGGTATTTCACTAATCACAAATGATTACAATTAAACACTCTGTACTAGAGATTATCCTAATTCACTAGGACTCACTCCCCCTTACAAGTTGTAATTGTACACCCACACTTAAGGTTCCACAACCTTAAGATTTGACAACTAAACAGATAATTAAATGATTTTAAAACTCCTCACGAGTAGATATTGATAAACATTGAAGTACAAAATATCCGTAGATATTAATGAAGTAGTTGAAACAGCAAATTGCAATAAGTTCGAAATGAATGCACAGTGTTTCGGTAGGTGGCGAATTCAAGGCTTCTGGCTTTTATAGAAGATAGCAATTGATGATCGTTGAAAGACAGATTAATGAGCCATTGAGAGTAATAAATATATTTGTTGCTCTGTCTCTTCGAAATCTTCGGATATTGGTCAATATACTCCGTTGATATTTTTTGTTCGATTTGTTCGTTGAGACTTAGGTAGAATATTGACTGAAAATGTTTGAAATGCTTTATAGTTGCTCAGAGGTTCATATTCTACTTTTGTGCTTTGTCTCTGTTTCGCATTTAATGCGTCTGACACAAATTTGCTTTATGAAAATTTGATAATTAAAACATGTTAATCATATCTAAAAAACACTAGCAAACTGATTAAAACATGTTAATCATATCTGCTGAGTCTGTTCGTGTATCAAGGTAGCCATTTCGTCAAGACGCGCTCGGAAGTCAATATGTCTGTCCTCCATGGTGGGCACATCAGTCATGATGAATGATCAAAGGTGAGTAAGAGCAAAGTAATCCCTTCGAAAACCATTGTTGGTCCGCACGATCGGCGCCAATTAATGAAACAATAATTTTCAGAAACAATGATTTGTAATAAAGCAAGAGGAAAATAAAGAGTGATCTTATTATTGATATGTGAGGAGTACAAATGAGTAGATGATGAAAGAAAGAGATGAGAGAAGAGTAGCTAGTTTGTAATGTAATATTTCAGATTGAATAACTCCTATTTATAGAGCCCTCGTCATGGTTATTAAGATCCTATAATTCCGGATCTGAGCTGGACGAAGTCTAATGAAAGTTGCAATATCCACGGGTTGAAGTGGCTGGGAGTGAGTTACACCATGTAGTCGAGAGTAGCGCAAATGGACTTATTCTACTGGGCTTGCTTGGGCCCTCTTGTATTGGGCCTACCTCGTGTGTAAGTCCGAAGGCGGATTTTGGGGCCCACATATGTCATTAATCATCATACAGAAACTTATTACACATACAGTTGCAACTAAAATCTAATCGTGCGTGTTTACTTGAGTTTGGAATACTTGGCGAGTCCTCTTTTGCGAAGGTAAAGATGTTGTCGCATGAGATACCAATTAAGGAGTGAATGAGGAACCATTCGTATGAGAAGACATTGAAGAGAATGGAAAATATAGGGCACACATATACTCTCTTTATAACCAAACCATCTGATGCAACTTTTGCTGTAATCGTTAGCAGTTGGAATAAATAAGGATGTCTTCAGTTTCACCATCTTCGTTGCCACAAACATCGGTACCTATACATAAATATGATCCAACAATATTCATCAGATCATGGATCATGGATCATATCATAAATAACTAAATTGTAAGTCATGTGTCTTCCACAGAGTTTGAAGCAAGCTTATCTATGATTTTGTTCTCTCTCTTTTTCTTTTTCTTTTTTGTCATTTTATAATATATATTAAAGATGAATGAATTTAGAAGGTCAAGAGAGTATAGGAGAACCTGGCACTGGATGTCAATCCCTTTGGATTTGTATTATAAACCGATGCATTTTGATAACATCCACAAATATCTGTGAAATTGGCAAAGTATGAAACTATAATTACATATCTTAAATTAATAATTGCTTTAGAACTGTATCTTTGCTACAAAGAGAAGCAAAGATTGTGGGGGTGGTTGGGCCCCATTCACATGCCACCCTTTTCCTCTTGGTGTTTCTTTCTTTTCACTTTATACTATTACATATATAGTTGTGGTATACAATCAAAATTTGTATAATATATATATATATATATATATATATATATATATATATATATATCACATAAGATTTTGTTAAGTCACTCCAAAACTATGTCGTCTTAGAGTTAGGGGAATTAATAAAGGGTGTTTTGGTCAAATTCATATAATAAATACAAAAATAAAAATACCAAAACACCCTTTATTAATTTTCTTAACTCCCAAAATGACTTAGTTTTGGAGTTAAGGGAATTAATGAAGGATCTTTTGGTAAAATTCATATAATAAATAATGTTCTAAAAACCGGACCGGACCGACCGGTTCGGAAACCCGAAACCTACCGAAACCGGTTCGAGTTAAGGACAAACCCCGAGTTCCGAGTTGACTCGGGTCAACTCGGCCAACTCGGTCTGAACCGGCCGAGTGGACCGAGTCAGATTCGTTTTTTTTTTTTTAAAAAAAAAAAAAAATCACTAAAGAAGGGAAGGAAGAAACTAAGATGGAAAAAAAGACCCACGACTCGGATGGAACCCTCTCATCGCCTGAAGAAGTGAAGGAAAATGGAAACACAGACCCACGACTCGGATGGAACCCTCTCCCTTCGACTTCAACAAAAGCCAGACCATCCTCTTCTTTGAAAGGCATGGAAATTGCAAAGTAAATCGAAAAAGAGACTAATTTTCTTGATTTATCTTCCCAAAGCTTAGCTTTATGGGTTTCTCATACATGACATCTCCAGCGCCGAAAAGCTCAAACACAGAGTCACCATGAAACTGGATGCAAGAAATGTGAGGTGAAGAGAGAAGAATTGAAGGAGATATGGGGTTATTTTGAAAGTGAGGTGAAATGGGCTTGTGAGGGCATTTCCGTCTTTTAGTATAGGTTTTCTTGATCCTGACCATTCTGGGAAAGAAGCAAAAGGGTTATCTGCTGGTTTGGTGGGTTCAAATGGGATTGTAAGGCATATTTTTAATTAATACCGGTCTGATCCATTAACCCTTGACCCCGTTCCTCCACCGATTCAATAACCGGTCAGGTTTAAGAACTTTGATAATAAATACAAAAACAAAAATATCAAAACACCCTTCATTAATTTCCCTAACCCCAAAACAGTGTAGTTTTGAAGTTGACTTGACATACATAACCTTATGTTAAGTGACATGGCAAACGATAAACATATATATATATATATATAGTTATAAAATAATTGAAAAGCTGATAATAAGTGCTTGTAGATTAAACATGACATGACAACTGAAAGAATAATTTTTTTATTGAATTAGAATCAATTTGTTCATGTTTTATATATTATCTTTTTAAATTTTAATATATATTTCATATTTTTAAATGATCAAAACAAACAGAAAGTTAACTTAAACCCGTATTGGATCAGAGAGCATCCAAAACTTGTGATACTCAGATCAGGTTTTAAGAACTTGATGCAAAACACCGTTTCTCTTTCTTATGCCTAAACTTTTCTTACTGCTTCTTTGATCAAATTTAATGTAAACTCATACCAGAAATAACCTTAAGCTGCAATGTTCAAGAAACCGGTTGAGAACTTCAAGATTAATAATAAATAAAACTTACTCTGGCAAAAAAGAAAGAAAGATTAATAATAAATAAAACTTACGCTTTTGTAGCACCATAGAGAGAACACAGAGGATAGGAAGGAATGACAGAGCATGAACCAGAACCAATGTTGACGATGACTCCTTTTTTCTTTCTGATCATTCCTTCAATCACAGCCTTTGTCACCCAAGTTATTGCTTCCAAATTCACTTTAATTATTGCTTCCATAAACTCCAAATCATCTTCATGAAAGTACCTCGGATAAGGACTTGCCATTCCTACGTTATTCACCAACACACCCACATCTAAACCTTCAGTTTCTTCCTCTATCTTCTTCACTATTTCTTCTCCATTAAATTTCTCAAAGTCTATCACTACAAGCTTCACTTCAACGTGTTCACCATGTGTGTCTCTTATCTCCTTCGATGTGGCTTCGAGCTTTTTAGGGTTTCGACCAACCAGAAGGACGTTGAGTCCTTTGGAAGCCAATTCCAAGGAAATGGCTTTTCCGATTCCATCGGTCGAACCGGTGACAATAGCCCATGAACCATAGGTTTTGAGATTCTTGGATGGCCGTATAAACATGACCCACACCCATCTCACAAAATAGATTAAAGCTTTGAAAAGAGTGATGAATCCTGTGGAGCATGTTGCCACCAAGAAGATTTCCGGCCACTCCATTGCCATATGCCTGACAATAATTGAGTTAGGAATATCCCTTTTTATAGGCGCATAATATATATGGTTATCAATGTATTGTCATTAATATTTATTTATTTATTTTATACTGTAGGCTAATTTACATAAAATTTCCCTAAACTCAAAACAACGTATAAATAACACCCATAATAGTTAACATTTCATAATAAACCTCCTTAAAATTTTAAACCATGTTGATGATCCTAAATTATCAATTTTAATTTATACCATTTAAACTTTATTTTTAGCATATAACCTCCTCAAACTTTGAGTTATATGAAAATAAATCCTGTAAACTTTAACCTTGTTTAAAGATAAGTAATAATTAACAAAGCTAATAGTATAATTGTTATATATATAAAAAAGAGTTTGTACGTGTTTATTATAAATTTTCAAAGGTTAAAGAGGTTATTAAAACTGACCAGTCACTGAACCCATCGCGATATTGAGTTAAGAGTTAGTAAGTTAGATCGGAGTCAAACCGGAGTTAAATTGGAGTCAAACCGGTAAGAAAGTGAGGATTTCAAACTTATTAATATAAAATTTAAAAAATAAAAAAATAAACTACTACCCTTTGATTTGATTAAAAGGATGTATGACTACCCTATGTCCATGGAATAAAATAAAGTACTTTCTTTTCATTTCTTCACGTCATTATTTTTGTCCTTGGGAATTAAATTGTCAAACCCCTCTATTATCCATTCAATAAAAAATGTCCGTTGAATAATCTTTTCACTTCTTCCACAGACTTCGGAGTTGGCCTTGCTCAGCTGCCTTAAACTGCGCCGGCTTTGATGCAGTCACAACCCTTTTTTATTTAAAAATAAATAAATAAATTTAGGCTCTTCCTAGTAGTAAAAAGATAATTCAGAATACTGAATAGTACTAAAAAAACTTCATAATTTTAAAAAATTATTTTAAGATCGTGAAAAAATATTTCAGGGTACTGAAAAAATAATTTGAGGGTACTAATAATTCCTAAAAGGATACTTCATAATCTTGAAAAAATAATTCATAATCCTAAAAATATTATTTTTTTAAGATACTAAAATAATTTTTTAAGATCATGAACTATTTTTTCAGTACCAGTCGTATCCTGAAGTATCCTATAAACTTTAACCCTGTTTAAAGATAAGTAATAATTAACAAAGCTAATAGAATAATTGTTATATATACCACTCTAGTCCTATTTATAAGTCCAGTTTGACCAAATCTCATATACCAAGGAGAGGTAGTTGACACAATGATTATGTAGGTAAATTTTCAACTTTACCCTCATTTATGATTGAGCATTTTTCAACTGTTTTTTCTCTCTGGGTATAATTAATAGGGGTAAAATTGTCACAATCTCATTTATTATATGAAACTGGATTTATAAATAGGACCAATTTTTTTTTATCAAACTGGACTTATAAATAGAATCAGAGTGGTGTGTGTATATATATATATATGAATTTCTACATGTTTATTATAAAATTTCAAAGGTTAGAGAGGTTATTTACATATTACTTAAAGATATGCAGGAAAATTTTGTATAATTTAAGCGTATATTTATATTGCAATTTTGTAGAGTGTATATATTAAAGATTACTAACCTACTCCGTTTTCATTGGCCTTCATCTAACCACCCCACATGGACTTAACAAAATTTATAACCCCTTGCAGATTTCTATCAATCTATTAATTATTTTTAAAAGTTTGATGATCAATTTCTAAAATGTCTCAACAAATTTTTAGCAATCCATTAAATATCATTAAAAGTTTGATAATTGTCCCTAATTATATTCTCCTAATTTTTCGGGTAGAAATTTGGAATTTTATAATTATGTATTACGAATCATTATTGTTAGAAAACGTTTGAAGGTTATCAAGGGGTGAAATATAAACTACTGGCAAAAAACAGAATTACTATTTCAAAATCAAATCATTATAACTAGGACATAATTTATGTGGATGGAAAAAACAGAATCATCATTATTTATGGAGATGTAATACCATTGATGGAGAGATAATTTTCAGACCTATATTGCGCTTTTTAGGAAGTTTTTATTTTGTTCAAACGGAGAAAGTTATAAAATAAAGAAAATTAGGAAATATAAAAATTATCAAATCATTTCCGAATATAATTGATTTTTGATCATATTTCCAAACGTAATTGATTAACCAATGAAATATGAAAAATACAAATAAATAGAATTAGGAAGTATTTCTCTTAGGAAATATTATGAAATAATGATTAACACCGGATATTTAATCACGGATGGATCCAAACTGTTTCTTATAGAACTGTGTTGTACAAATGTTCAACAATAAAATTGATTTTTTACGTGGGATTGCAAAATGACTTTTTCACTGCATAACATCAAATTCAAAGTAACATATTTCCTTTTTTGGGTACGACTTCAGAGTAACTATTGTTTCAAAATGGGAGTATTAATTTTGGGGACGAGTGGGAGTAAATGTTTGATGAATAGTTGAATACTATAAATTTGTCTTTAAGGTGTAGGGACGGATCAACCTACCTTCGTTACTCTTGAGTAATGGCTACCGGTATTGGCCTATTTGGGTTGGCGGTAGGATCGGTAGTTTAAAAGCTATCTGACTTTTAAAAAAGCTTGGTAGGAAAAAAGTCAGATTATAGATAATGATTTATGTTTGGATTGATGGTGGTAGAAGTGGCGGGGCCCACATAAAAAAGTTTGAAAGTATTATGGAAAAAGCTTGATTTTGGAGCTTTTTTCCTTAAGCTAAAGCTTTTGAGTTTTTTTGACTTAAAGTTCAGGTAACGATGGACAATCCAAACAGGTTTTTTTCTTATTGGATCATTGGCTTAAAAGCCACTAAAATTTTTACACACCAATACTGAAAAAAAAAAAAAAAAAAAAAACCCCACTCCAAACAGGGGCCCATTGTTCTATATATCCAATTGGAAAGCGAGGTGCTATGTGGTTTTAGAGCCCAAAAGTCGTACAGTGGTTATCTGAATCCATGGACAAAAATTTAATACTCCAATTACGTGTATCTACCAATTTTAAAATATTGACAGCTTTTTCGAACAATTATAATAAAAGAAGGCAAAAGGCAGCTTAAGAAATTTTATTATATAACAGATCATTGATAGGATCCATATGAATAATTGCACAAATAATTTTTCTTTACATTCATGTCATGGCTGGCAATTAGTATCTTAGCCGGCCTCTCCAAGAACATAATTTATATCTCCCAATATTTTATAAATATGGTTACACTATTACGAAAAAAGGCCTTTCATCATGGTTATTTTTGAGCATACATTATGATATTGAAACGCCGTATGAAGGCACTATATAACTCGGTGCAAATACCTAATGGTTTCGAATTGTGATGTATTGAGGGCATACTTGACAGTTCTTTGGTAATAACCATCATGTATTAAGGACATATTTAGTAGTTCTTTGTTAATAACTGTAATGTAAGGAGGACATACTTGACGGTTCTTTTTTAATAAATGTTAATATAAAGTATGAAAATCAGAATATAGTAAAAATTGGCAAAAATAAAAACTTGAGAAAATATCAAAACCTGATTCAACAAACTTGATTTCAACGTATAGTTTTGATTGCTATAATTTAGGAACGTGAGATATTAACAAAAAAAAAAATTAAACATTTTACCTCATCATTCTGTTCTTCCATGTTCTTTACTTGTCTCTTGTATTTTTCTCTATTTTAATCTTCAAACCAACAGCCATCTTCATAAATTAAATATAGTTTCTTGTCTTCGATTCTTATTCTTAGATAATCCCACCCGACGATCTTGTGCATCAACTAGCAAGCGCTCTTTATATAAAAAAATAAAATGAAACAAAAAATGGTAATTGAAAAAAAATGAAAGCGTATATAAGGAAGAATAACAAGATCGAGGAATAGTTGCAAAGTGAAGACCCATGGTAATGGTGAAAGATAAGAACTGCATCATCAGAACAAAACCTATGGAAAAAAGAGTATGAGCCCCATTAAAAAAATACTTAATGGTGTGTATTGTCAAATAATTTTCCTGCCTTTGTTTATATTAAAGAATATTTAATGGTTCTTTGTGAAGAACCATATCTATTGTCAAATAAATGGTTCTTCATTGTCAAATATATTTTTTAGGATTTCACCTTATATATGATATCTTTCAGAATCTCTCATTTATTTATATTTGATAATACTTAACCATTCGTTGTGAAGAACCGTAATGTATTGTTAAATATTGTTTTTTTCCCTTAAGAATCTTGCCTACGTATATTTGGCATTTTTCATAATATCATATTCTTATATATGACTGTTATCATTTTTAACCATTAAGTGTTCTTGAAGAATACATAACGATTCTTTCACTATGAGAAAAAAAGCATTTTAGATGAGGTTTAAATAATATTCTTGAAGAATGTTTTGTTAAATAATGTTTTTATTCTTCAGAATCTTGCCTTCTTATATTTGATATTTTTCATAATCTTGTATTCTTATGTATGACGGTTATCATTTTTAACCATTAAGTGTTCTTAAAGAATACATAACAGTTTTTTCACTACAAGAAAAAAAGCATTTTAGACCAGGTTTAGGATTGGTCTTGTATCAATCGACTTAAAAAGTCTAGTGTTATCAAGACCGGTCGAACAACCAATCTTAAAAATTGATATTTAGACCAAGATTATAATCCGATCTAGAAAGTTGTATGTTTAAGACCTGTTGTTAGCTTATGAGGTCTAAAAAGGGTTCACTTTTAAGATCGGTAGGGGGACAAATTCGATTCATGTAATTATACATTTTTTAACCATCCTTTAACTATCTCCAGCAAGTATATTATGCCTTGCTTTCAATGGCCTACTCATTTAGAACCAACCTAGAGAAGCACAATTCATGTACAACATACACATATTAGCAATTAACTCTGATGTTAATTTATAAAACAAATATAAAAACTCGTAAAAAGTAAAATCTCTCACGGATAAATGATGTACTCTACTAATGTTGTATTCATTAGTTAATTGCAAATACAAGTACATTATTCTAGAACCATACCGAGACGTGACCTCCAACCCCTTCTCCGACCTTCACTCCCATCCGATCATGACCCCTTTCCCCATTGGCCTTACAAATACACACGTCGTCGAAGCCCTCTCCCCCTCTAGATGCGTCATTGTCCTCACATAGTTGTCGACACCGTTGCGCTCTGCCCCTGATCAAAGTTGAGGCCCTCGTAGTCTCGTGATTTACACTTCAGTATGATCTCCTCTCTGTATGTCTTCAATCGTATAAGTGTACTTTGTCCTCTCCACTTTTAGTTTTTTTTATTGTTCTTTGGTTTGTTGTATATATATACATAAGGAATTGAAAATGAAAAAGGAATATATGTATACATGCACACAATAAGACGGAAAGACATGTGGGTTCTGGCGACACAGAGTAATGAGAGGTTGGATTATATGAAAGAGGTAATACATGTGCGTATCACACAAAACGAGAAGGGTTTCTTTTTTAAAATAATAAAAATTTAAAAGAATTTGCAGCTAGTTCAAAAAAATTGTTTTTCCTGTACCTATATTGGTGTGCACAAGAAGAGTATGTTTTTTTAAAAAAATATATATCCACACACAGAGGACAAGGTGTAAGGGTATGAGTCATGAAGCATGATATAAATTCACCTTTATTTTAGCGATGCGATATCTTGGTGTGAGAAAAAGTGAAGACAAGACACATGCGTTCGAAATATGGAGGAAAAGAAAGAGACGTACCAAAACCCAATATTTATATAGAAAACAAATAAAAGAAAAAGGGAAAATTACACTTAGGTCTCAAGGAAGAAAATAAATCACAATAAAGTCCCTTGAAATCATGAAATTACACAGAAGTCCCACTCAGGTCTCAAGGAAGAAAATTAATCACAATAAAGTCTCTTGAAATCATGAAATTACACAGAAGTCCCAAAAGACTTCTGTGTAATTATTTGTGAATGTAAAATTGCCATTTTACCCTTCTATATTAACAACATAAAATGCATATATTAACAACAACTTTTGAAAACCTGTATTTTTTCACTTCCAGAAGCTATTTACAACAACAAATCCTAAATTAACAATATAAAATGCATATATTAACAACAACTTTTGAAAACCTGGATTTTTTCATCTCTCACTTCCAGAAGGTATTTACAACAACAAATGCTTAAATTAACAACATAAAATGCATATATTAACAACAACTTTTGAAAACCTGGATTTTTTCATCTCTCACTTCCAGAAGCTATTTACAACAACAAATGCTTAAATTAACAACATAAAATGCATATATTAACAACAACTTTTGAAAACCTGGATTTTTTCATCTCTCACTTCCAGAAGCTATTTACAACAATAAATGCTTAAATTAACAACATAAAATGCATATATTAACAACAACTTTTGAAAACCTGGATTTTTTCATCTCTCACTTTCAGAAGCTATTTACAACATAAAATGCATATATTAACAACAACTTTTTAAAAAAAAAGAGGTAAAAGGGAGAGAGGAGAGAGACAGGAGAGAGGGAAGGGCAAAATGGTAATTTTACATTTACAAATAATTACAACCAGGTTCCTTGGGACTTCTGTGTAATTTTATGATTTCAAGGGATTTTATTGCGATTAATTCCCTTCCTTGGGACTGAGTGTAATTTTCCCAAAGAAAAACCCACAGTGACGAGAAACAAATGAGTTCTTCTGGATCAATGGGCTCACATATATTTATATATATACCTTCATGCTCGCCCAGGAAAAGGAGGAAAGTTGTGGATGATGATTGTTGGGAGAAAAATAAAATAAAATGAACAAAACACACCAACTCCAACAGTGATAAGCAGAGGGTAGTGGGTAAAATAAATTAAAGACGCTGACACTCATGAAGATGAAGAGAGCAAAATAATATACTTTGTGTGGTGGAGGGATGCGACGCCAAGAGTGTATTGGAGGGTGAGAAGTAAAGGGTGTTTTAAAGGAGTGGGGTCAGGGTTTTAAATAAGGGTTAAGTAGTAATTTTGCTCTGGAAATATATCCCCAAGAGCAATTTTATCCTGAAAGTTTTTTTGGGTTCAATTTTGCCCCGAAAGTTTTTTTTTAGAGCAATTTTGCCCCTCCGTTAACAATCCTAACGGTCAACTAACAGTTCACCATTAGGGTTGTTAACAGAGAGATAAAATTGCTCCAAACAAAAACTTCCGGGGCAACATTGCTCAAAAAAAAGAAAAAACTTTCGGAGCAACATTACTCCAAAAATAACTTCCAGGGCAAAATTGCTCCTAGCCATATACTTCCGGGCCAAAAATGCTACTTAACCCAAGTATATTTAATATTTAATTTTGCAATAATAACTCATTAATGAAAATGTAACACTTTTTTATCTCTGCCTTCGTTGATTTATGTAATTCGGTCTGTTGAAAGTAGGCTTATTTTTGGCCTGTTTGAAGTAGACCTATTTTGAGGTAAGGCATGTGGCCTGTTAGCCTAATTATAAAATTTTCAAAAATATAGGCTTCCTTAATAGGCTGAAAAAATGGCCTCTAACAGGCCACAAGCCAGGCTCAGGCCACTTTGTTGCCGAATAGGCCTGGCCTATTAAGGGTGAAGCTTGGGCTAACCTGACCTGTTTCCACCCTTAGATATTATATAAATAAGAATTAAAAATATATGATATCATAAATAACAGTTTTAACATTTTTATGGGTTAAGTAGCAATTTTGCCCTAGAAGTTTTTTTGCGAGCAATTTTGCCCTGGAAATTTTTTTTGAGCAATTTTGCCCATCCGTTAACAATCCTAACGGTTAACGGTGTTGTTAACGGAGGGGTAAAATTGCTAAAAAAAAACTTTCGAGGTAAAATTGAACCAAAAAAAACTTTCAAGGCAAAATTGCTACTTAACCCTTTAAATATTAGTAGTACTACCTCTGATCTTAATTATAAGATTTAATTGACTTTTTTTTGGAGAAATCAAGGAAGCTACATAAGATACTTAATTATTTCATATGTTGTGTATCTTTAGATTATAGTATATTAATTTAGGGAAAATTCCAATAAAATACCTTTTGAATTTGCAAAACCCCCAGAAGTCTTCTAAATTTTTAAAAAGACTGAGAGGTACAAAGGACCTATGAGGGATATGCAAATTCAGGTGAAATTACTCTTTTACCCTTATTTTTAATAATAATAATAAAAAATACCCCCCACCACCGTCGCTAGTAAAAGAGTAATTTCACCCGAATTTATATATCCCTCATAGGTCCTTTGTATCTCTCAGTCTTTTTACAAATTCGGAAGACTTCGGGGGTTTTGTAAATTCAAAAGGTATTTTATTGAAATTTTCCCATTAATTTATTAGTCAAACTAATTAGTTTGAAGAAAAAAAATAAATATACTGTAAAGTAATTTAATTATTTTCCTTAATCTCTCCAAAAAAAAGTTAACTAGGTTTTCTAATTAGGACCAGAGGGAGTATTTTTTTTAAAAAAATAATAATAATATGAGTAATAATCTGACAACATTTTTGTTTTCTTCTTATTTATTCTCATACTAAGATATATTTACATACACAATCATGTATTTAGAAGAATTATTTTGAGGACGTAGTTTCATTTTCTTTAACTTGATTCTTCATTTTAAATTATTAATTTATTCTAATTTTATGACTAAATAAATCATACCTACAATTAACTCTAAGCCCTAAAATGTTAAACTGCTAAAATCATACCTACATATTTGGAAATTTTGTAATCCATCCGATGTTACAAAAGGCTCTGTCCATTTTTTCTAACACTATATCCTCACCTTGCCTGTTATTTGTCCATGTAAATTCTGGGCCACTTGTGACAAATTAATCAGGTTGTTTCTATCTATACATTCATTAAAAGCCTGTATCCCCGAAGATGATCCCCTGACACTCAATTTATCTGATGTGGATAATGCTTGATTGAAATCGACTTTGGAGTGAATGAATTGTGTGTAGGTTGAAGTATTTTTTTGGAGCACGATTTTATCTGCAGGATTCTGGTAAATAATCTTGATGGTATAATATTTTGGTAATTCTTTTTGTTGTTTATAGCATTCGGCTCCAAAAACCCATACTCGGTCCTAAATGTTGTTACAAATATTTAGGAAGAATTTTTTCAATCGAAACTCTGATGTTTTATTGTTGGGACGGAATTTGGTGTGTCATATTCAAGCAGACATTTGGAATAATTTTGGGACTATAAATTTGTCCATTGTGTACTTTTTCTAAACAATATAAAGCTATTAATGAAATAAATCAACGAGTTATCAAGTAATATAACCCTGAGCATAAATAAAAGTAAAAAGTATACGCATGATCCAAACATGATAACATATAACAAGTTTTTTACAAGTACATGTGTGGTAATCATGTTTGAAGCACAATCGGATACTAAATGGGGATACCTCCCATAACGTGTTTTTAAATCTTGATTTACCACATTATGAAATATTATTCTCTTTTGCTAGACCCAATTTCCATCAGGAACATATAACAAGTTAACAAGTACAATAAGATAGCAATCATCAGGGAGGCGTCCAGATGGTCTTCTTCGTTCTTTTCCACCATCTCAAGCCAACCTCAATCGGGTTCACATTACATGCTTATAAGCATGTAATGTTTAGGTACTTATACCTCTTATAAGAGGTATAAGCATATTTTTTTAATTTTTTTATATATTATATTTATTTAAATTTAAATTATATTCATTTTTCTGATATTTTTTTTACACCCAGGTTTCTCAAATTAATTAATTTTCAGTTCTGCATCTAACACCAAACAGGTATTATGAAAATTAATTAATTTGAGAAACTGTGTGAAAAAAATATCAGAAAAATGCATATAATTTAAATTTAAATAAATATAATATATAAAAAAATTAAAAAAAAATATGCTTATACCTCTTATAAGAGGTATAAGCACCTAAACATTACATGCTTATAAGCATGTAATGTGGATTCCGCTCAATCTCAATAATACCCTTTTCTTATTTCACTTTCTCAATCACAATTTTAATATCTTCCCAAAAAAATGTTGCTAGGCGACTTTTAATAATAGTGATTTAGTAATACGTATTTCTCATCATAAGATCATGTGTACAATAATTGTCCCAATAGATACAGTTTTGGCAATTAAGGCGATCTCTACTTCCGAATCATAATCCATATTTTATTCATAATAAGTAAACCTGATAAACTTCTATTCAAATCCATGTAATATTACAGTAGATTAAGAGTCAATTGTAAGCAAAATTGTGCGTTTATAACTAAACAATCAATTGGTATAAGGTAGTTCACCGTCACACCATGGTCCAGAGATAAAATGGTCAATTAGAGTGTCTGATATGTGCAAATATTGCAACGAAAGAAAGAAATGTTCAAAAATAATTACACAATTTAAGAAATGTGTGATAAAATGGTCTATTCTAGCCCCCACCTTAACCTTGTCTAGCCTATGGGACCAGGCCCAAAATGCCGCACCCATCCAACCAAAGGCTCTAAAACATACAGGTCACAAACAAAAATATTCAGACAGGAAAAGGTTCAGATGTGGTATTTGCTACAAGGAATTCGATTAGCATTCTAAAAGCATGATATTTTTTTTTTTTCCCTGGATTCGTTTGAGAGCACTGAATGGTTCAACTACTTGATCGCAACTTACACTATCTGTACAGAAGAAATCAAAAATATCTAACATACTGTCAGTTCTTAATCTGACCTTTCTTTATCTCCTCTCATTCTTTCATACTAGGGTAGAAGTGCAAAAATACCTACCAAAAGTGTGTAAATACCATTTGTATTTCGACACTGTAAAACTACCTATAAACTTCAAAAATGAGAACAAAATTGCCACAACTGTTAAAATAACTTAACAGCCATTACTTTTTGTGTTGGGACCCACATTATTGTTATGAATAAAAAGTAACCACCCTAATTGTGGCAGTTTTGCTCTAATTTTCAAATTTTATGGGTACTTTTGCATATGGTATTTAAGGTTACAACATGAAGCTTGTATAATTACAATGATTCCGATGTTCCCATAAGCCAGAACTATATCTACAGGTATGCTACCTGGTCATGTGTCAATCAATCATGGCTACGGCCAGAAGAACTCTTGGAAAGATGGTCCTGGTGAAAAGGATTATCTGCACCATGAACAGAACTCAACCTTGGAGAGAAATTCCATCCTGATATCTGCTCCATCTCATAGCTATCAGATCTCTTGTTAGCTTCTTCCTGGAACTTCATGTAGAACGTTGACGACCAGTAATCTCTCACCAGATTCTGCAGAAAAACATTTGTTTAGACAAAATTTCGGGTAGCCTGCTAGTGGTCTCCAGAGATGCAATCTTGGCTTACTGTTTTTATCAGCTGCATTATTTCATTTAATGCATTATGGAAGAGATTGGGGCGTGCAAGATCAGAAGTCATCAAAATTTCTTGCTTACTTCGATGAGAAATGTTCACCTCCATTGATGCACCTATCCATTTACAACTTACAATTTATATATATAATAAAGATAAACTCAAGTCTCACATATTTGGAGGGAAATATTGCAACACATATTTCCGAATATCATAAACTGATGATGCAAAGGCCCAAAATATCTCAAAATCTGGTCTAGATATAGGAACAAGCAGAACGCATGTCATTTCCTATAGTGACGGAGTTAGTTACTCTGCTGCCACTACTCCTAGCCATCAATGATGTATGGAAACCAACAAAACACCACTACAGTGAAGCAACTTCCTATATTACTTTCCTACCCTTCTAAAACCACAAAAGCCATTCATGATTCTAAGTATCATCTTATTTATTGGAAAGAGGAAACACAATACGTCAAGCATTTAAGCTCAGAACAGCATTACCATATGGTCTATTTTTTGACCACAAATGGCTGAGTTCATAGACCATTAAAGAGATTTGAAGCTGTTTTAGGCCAACAAGAAATTTCAAGGTTTACAATCATGAAGTAACTAGTGATACATGCCAGACATGCCAAAGAAATCAATAACAAATTTTTACAAACCTGACGCTATGTACTTCTCGATAATATGGCGTGCCATATAGATCCTTCTCACTGAATCATCTTCAGGTATTTTACTCAGCTCATGCAATTCATCAAAGCAGTGGACACTCTCCCCAGCCAAGCAACTGTAAATTAATTGAACAGAAGCATTACATAAATGTTAAACAAAACTTCAACTGTTTAACTTCCTTTTTTAGTTGGCAAAAAAATCTCAAATTGTTAGATCCAAAACAGTCTGGACCTGGTGATACTAGAGAACAGATACAAGATCCATTTATCTCGGCTTGGGTTCCTATGTGCAGATTTAACATCTTTCATTTTCTCTAAGAAAAGTAACCCATGAAAAGAAAATATCACTAGAGGGGGTTGAATAGGTGATTTCGAAATTCTTTTTCAGATTAAAGACAATGAGCAATTAAAATAGAGAAGAGACAGAGAAAGATGACACAGAGAATTTATACTGTCGGTCTAACTCCTCAACCTACGTCCATTCCCCAAACACTTTGGGTATTTCACTAATCCATGATTACAGTTACAATTACACACTCTGTACTCGAGATGATCTTGTCACGCTAGAACTCACTCCCCCTTACAAGTTGTAATCGTACATCCACACTTAAGATTCCACAACTTTAAGATTTAACAACTAAACAAGTAATCAAATAGGTGTTTAAACTCCTCACTGAGTAGATAAATGATAAACACTGGAGTACAAGAAAATATCCGAAGATACTAAGAGAAGTTTAATGAAACAACAAATAGTAGTTGAGTCGAATTGATTGCGCAGAGTTTTGGTAGGTGGTGGAATTGAATGTGGTGAGCTTTTATACCATTCGTCCATTAATGCCGTTGTGAAGCTTTGAATATAGCCGTTGAGAGACTTCGAACTTCCGTTAGGCACAAATGAATTTTGTTGAGATTAATCGACCGTGGCTTCATTAAATGTGTTCGCCGTCGGTTGTACTTGTGCAAAAGTTGACTCAGAATAATTGTCGGAATAAGTATGTCTCGAAGGAATGTATTCATCTATTCAGAACGTTTATTCCATTTGTAGACTCTGCTTACGGTGAGCATTAAATGCTACTGACACGTAGGATGGCTTTTCAGCTAATCTTGATTTAAACAAGGTTAATTAACTAAAATCCACTCAAAAAGATGATTAGAAGTAATGGAAATGAGTTTGAATGAGATAAACAATAAATAGATAATGACCCATAATAATTAGAATTGAGTTTAACAATTTAGCGAAGTGTTCTAGAATACTGAAGTATCTTACTCGAGTAACACAAATGTGTTACTTGAGTAATATCCATATCATTTTAAAATAATGCTCTCTGGAACGATATTACTTAAGTAACATTATTATGTTACTTGAGTAATATCTCAAGTTTTCAAAATAGATGCGTCTGTAGAGTGTAGCGACATTACTTGTAGAGTAGGTGACTATTACTTGAGTAAAGTCCAAAAGTAATATATTCTAGAATAATATTACTCGAGTAACATGAAATGTTACTTGAGTAATTTCGACAGCTTTCAAAATAATAGTCTCTGGAATGGAATTACTCGAGTAGTATTATTGTTACTTGAGTAATTTTAAGTCACGATACTTACAGAGGCAACATTACTTGAGTAACATTTCTCGTTACTTGAGTAATATCGAAAGTTGCAATTTGAAAAAGCTACAAGAGCCATATTACTTGAGTAATAAAATTTGTTACTTGAGTAATATCCAAATATTACTTGAGTTACATTTTGTTACTTGAGTAATGTCGTGAAGCTTCAAAGATAATAACGCCGGGAACAAAATTACTTGAGTAACATATTTGTTACTTGAGTAATTTCGTGGGTATTCAAAATAGTAGCCACTGAAGCGAAATTACTTGAGTAGCAAATATTGTTAATTGAGTAATTACGTGTAAGTCAAAAATGATTGTTCCAGCAATGAGATTACTCGAGTAATTACCAGTCAGACAGAGAGAAAATGCAAGAGATGAACTAAATTACTTGAGTAAAATATTACCTCTACTATGACGCATTAATGAGAAAGGGCTGAGGCCCCATTTGCACCCAAAAAAAAAATGTTACCTCTACTTGAGTGATATCGAGAGCTTTCTCTGTGAACATTTAACAACTTCATTAGATGGGGATTACTTGAGTAATTAAAACAACTTACTCGAGTAATTATAATCTTAATATAATTAATGTTTACTGATTCAAAAACACAATTTCTTTTCAACAAAAGGCTTTAATCAATTAAGTCTTGTTATCATCAAAACTCTGAGAACTAGCATTCTCTACCTTTTTTATGATGACAAGACTTGATAAACTTGAAACATTTATGAAAAGTTTTTGAAATCAGTAAGTCCAGTATAGTACAAGAATGCAAAGAAATATGTAAGAGTAATATCTGAACTTCATTCAAGCATAAAAAAGATTTAAGCAAAAATAGCATCTTTTCAAATCATCAGATCACTCTCCCCCTTTGCCATCATTAAAAGAGGAGGGAGGTGAAAAAGATGGCTCAACAAACCTGCGCCTGCAACCTGACCTTTCATGACACTTTTAAAATGATGCAGTTCGTAATTGTTTTAAAAAAAGGGTTAAGGTGCAAATTAACCAATAAACTTTTACTCAAGGAGCACCCAACACAAAAAACTTTTAGGTGAACCAAATTTACCAATAAACTTTTAAAAAGGTAAAAGTAGCACAAATCTGTTAGATGCAAATTAACTCCGTTAGTTACTCTTTGACTGGAATTCCAAAAAAATCGATATGAGCAAAAGAAACGGCGGACAGAGCAAAATACCTCTAAATCGATGTTTTCAGTCTCAGAAACGTGACGCATAATGGAGTGAACAAGCTTGCTCTTGTTGTACCTCTCCTCACAAGCCTGGATATCCTCCTCGGATACCCTTCTCTCGGCTCAAATCGATGTAACCCTTTTCCTTGTCGACCCTAAGAACCATGACCGCTCAATGCGGCCGACCTTGATGACCGCGACACTACGAATCCGGCGGTGAGAGTGCTTGGAGAACAAAATCATGCCCTCGATGTTGTTGTACTCGAGAAGTGAGACGTATGCGCCCATGTCGGTGATGTTCTTAACCTGTATCATGACGGCCATGTCCACCTCCGGATACTTGGTCTCGTACATCCGACATTCAAGGTTGGGAGCCATGGTGAGAAATACGCGACTTAAGGGTGGTGATACTGGTGAGTGCTTTGATTTCGTCTCTCCGCCCAACGCAATCCTGGTAAGGGTTTTAACCGGGAAGACGAAGGCGAAGGATATGACTAGAGCCGGTAAGGGTTTCGAAAATAACAAGATACATCATGCTAGGAAGAGGAAGACATGATTTGTTTTTGGAATTCCAGTCAAAGAGTAACTAACGGAGTTAATTTGCATCTAACATATTTGTGTTACTTTTACCTTTTTAAAAGTTTATTGGTAAATTTGGTCCACCTAAAAGTTTTTTGTGTTTGGTGCTCCTAGAGTAAAAATTTATTGGTTAATTTGCACCTTAACCCTAAAAAAAATGATGCAACTTTGGAGTTGTTTAAAAAAAAGGACTGGTGCATTTTAAAAGATGCTTTTTAAAAAAAATCTCTGAACCTTCTTTTTTAAAATAATGATGGAAGCACTTTAAAGTGATCAGTTCCTGTTGAAAACGCGTGCTGATCATTTTAAAAGATGCTTTTCAAATGAATGTAGATAAAACACAGTAAGAATTCTTGGGTAAAAACGATGCAAAAGCTTTTTCAATTCTTCATTAAATGAAGATAAAAATTGATGCAGGAACGCACATAGTATTAAATGAACGCAAATGAAGCTTTTTCAAAGCGTGACACCAATTTAATTTATTTATTTTTTTTTTTTTTGGAACTTTGCACGCACAGTAAAAAGAAGCAGCTCGTCATTAAATGACGCTTACAATCAAAGAGAAGCAGCTCGTCTTGGGTAAAACAATGCAATGAACAAAGAAAAAAATTGAGCTTTTTGAATATAAAAGCAAAGCTGCGTCCTTACTCGAGTAATTTATTTACTCGAGTAATTTTGTCGCCCAGCGCTGATCTGAAATAAGACGCACCCGACGCATTTGATCGCTAAGCCCGACATTACTTGGGTAGCAGATTAGTTACTCGAGCAATTTTTTAATCCAAAAGTTTTACATAGATAAAACAACGCTTTTTCAAAGAAAGAAAGAAAGAAGGTTTTGATATTACTTGAGTAATAATTTTATTGCTCGAGTAATTTGAATTACTCAGGTAATACACCAATATTGCTCAAGTAAGCAACTCATTTTTCAAAATCGCGAACAACCAGAGCGAAATTACTCGGGTAGCCAGTATGCTTCACTCGGATAATTGATTTAAAGATTTTTAATAAAATCAGTTTAACCTCGACGCATACCCAAAAGCACCACGACCCATATTACTCGGGTAATATTTAACAGATCCAAAAGAAGACTTACGGAATTACTCGGAATTATTAGAACAAGAATTAAAGACTAGAAATTGCTAATATTACCTTTTCTCATCAGTTGAGTACCTTAGATTTGAAGATTTGGCTTTTGAAGAAATAATTGAAGAATCTGATAGCAACCCCCCTTCTTCGTTCGAGTAATAGATATTACTCAAGTAAAAAGAACGTTACTTGGGTAATATATATATTACTCAAGTAACTAAGTGTTGGGTTAATATGCTCTTTGGTCACTTAAGTCCAATAAGGCTTAAGTGAGACTACAGCCCAAGAACTCTATGGCCCATGTGGTTTAGGGTTAGGTCTTGGTGTAGTAGTATATAAACATACTTTCACTCATTGAGACGGCTAAGTAAAAAAGGAGGCTCTAATCAGAAACAAACCCTAGAGGCAGACGTTCATCATCTGAACGGTTGCCCACACAACCATCCTATCCCCCTCGAGAGATAGTCTGGAAGATCGATCATAGAGCGGACTTGAATTGTTCGTGTAGAGGCTTTCGAGATCGCGAATCTTTCCTTTCGATCATTGCATCTTTCCAAGTAATCAAAACGATGAAGGTTTCATCTTTTCCTACATCGTCTCGGTACGATTCACTTCCGCGTTTCTGGTGAGATTCCTACAATTGGTATCAGAGCCGGTTCGCGATGAGGAAAAGAACCAGTTTTGATTTAGTTTATGCGATCAAATTTCAGATTTTTTCAAAATATTATTTTTTGAAAAATATGACATCTATTTCTATATTTGTTATTTATTTCATGGGTATTATTCGTTTATAATTCAGATTTGATATTAGTTCTAATTTTAATATGTTAATCGCTTTAATCCATGGTTAGATTTTCTCGTGTATTTCTTGATTTGTAACAAGGAGGCTAATCCCATATGATTAGGTTTCCTCCTTGCTTGTTCTTATGTTTTTTTTTTTGCAATTTCTATGTATTTTTCCAAATTTCGTAAAAGTTCGAGATCAAGCGCAAGAAGATGAACATTCGACGTTGTACGACACTTTTCGTGGACTTCTGGACCTTAGATTTGGACGAACCATATATGGTTGGAAAGAGGACGGAAAGACGAACAAAATGGAAGTTGGACCGACGACAGGGGAGCAGGCACACGCCGCCACAAGCTCTGCTAGTGGCCTTCACGCGCCGGCAAAGGTGCCGAGCGTGAGGGCGCGTGGGACACCTTTTTGTGGTGGTTCCGGCGGCCGTGTGATCGTCTCCCCATGGCGGTCCTTCCCCTGGAGTTTCGTGCTGAGATGACTTCGGCTGACGGCGTGACAGTACTGACGGCTAGGGTTCCTCTTTTGCATCCTAGGGTTTCTCGCCAAAGAGTGGGTCTTTGGGCTTTTGGGCCCATGAATACCCTAAAGGGGCTTAAGACAGAATCGAAATTTGGACAAAAGAGAAATTCCAAAGTTGTAATTTTCTTTTTTATTTTAAATAAGAAAGCCATGGATTAAAGTTATTTGTTTAATTTTTTAAATGCTTTTATTGAATTGTATGAATTATATATGCGATTAACATGATGTTTGAAATAACATGTCATATAGAATAGGAAGATGCCATATTGATGCATAAATCACATGTCATAAGCGCATAGTAGCTATTATGTCTTGAATTGACTAGTATGCTAGTTATTATGCGAGATTATTTAGGTTATCCACTTAGCTAATTATAAATTATTATGATTTTAAATTAAAATCTAGAATAATAATTGGATTAATTAATTGTGGAATTAAAAATCTAGACAAATAATCCAGGAAATTTCCTAAGAGAATTGTGTATTTGAGAGTGATTTAAAAACACTCTAAATTGAACAATTCTTGGAAATTGAAAATTCTAAATTTAAAAATTATTGAATGGGTGAAGGTTTTAAATTAAGAAATTAATTTTAAAACCTACGGGCCCCAATTGTGGGTTTATTAGTGAAATAGTTATTCTTTGAAGCCCCGTCGGATAAGGATAATCGGATTTCGCTAGATTAAACCCTAATATTTTTCAAAATTTTAGTAAAGTTTTGTACGGCCCATCGTCGGCGACACTTAGACACTAAAGATAATTTTGAAAGTAAACAATGGTTAAAAACATTCAACTTTGGTAAAATTGTTAACCCTCCCATCGAGGCTCTGGCAATGGAACTGAAGGCCCAAAATAACAATATTAGTTTTACAAGTATCTTGCCCATCGCAAGCCTTGTAAAGATAACTAATGGATTGTTAAACAATAAACGAATAGTAGTTATTAGAATCTACTAGCGCTATATCTGTTTATTGTTAAATATAGTTTGTAATTAGTGTGATTTTTCCTAATTTTCAGAAAAATGTCTTCATTCAATCCTTTAGCTACAATCTTGAGCCAAAAACCTATGGATGGTACAAACTACAAACAATGGAAAAAAAATTGGATATTGTTCTTCAATATGAAAAGCTCAACTTTGTTCTAACTACCCCTATGCCGGTATGACCTGCTGAAGATGCGTGCCGTGGCAATCCGAGACAAAATTTCAGCAAGAGAAGGAAAAATGGGAGAAGGCGAATGTGGCGGTTCGCTGCTATATTTTAGTCGGTCTCGCCGATCACCTTCGGGAGCAAGTGAGCATGATTGAGAGTGGAGCAACAATGCTCCGGACTCTTGATGGCATGTTTGCTACGTCTAGCGCTCTGCTAGGCAAAATGCGTTGAATTCGAGTCACCAAGACGGTGATATGCGGAGGAAGTGTGCGAATCATTGTCTAACAATGATAGCAAACTTTAAAAAGGCTGAAGATCATGGTGTCAAATTTGAACAAGAAGTAAAAGTTGACCTTCTATTGCAATTACTGCTTGAATACTTCAATCATTTCAAGATGAACTATAATATGAATAAGATGAATCTTGATCTCACTCAACTGATGCACGAGCTTGAGAGTCGAACGATCTCTAGTCAAGCGGGCGGTGCATTATTTGCTAGTGAAAGTTACGTGAAACCTAAGGGGAAACCCAAAGGAAAGAACAAGAACAAGAAAAAGAAGAAATCGGGTATTCCGAGTTGCCAAAAACGGTTGCAATGAAGCGGCCAAAAGCAAGTGCTTCAAGTGCGGACAAAAGGGGCATTGGAAGAAAAATTGCCCATGTATGAATCAACCAGGTATGGGTAATTTACATGTGATTGAGGCTTGTTTAGTGGAGAATCACGATGAAAAATGGATCGTTGATTCAGGAGCCACTAACCATGTTTGTTACTCTTTGCAGTGGTTCAAACATAGCTTGCACTGTAAGTGAAGGACAAAGAGTTTTGAAGCTTGGGCTGGGGAGCTTGTGTCAGACCGGGCGTGGGAGAAGTTATTTTATCTTTTGATAATTGCGAGAACTTTGGTTTTAGAAGACTGTTTATTTATTTGATTTTAAGAGGAATTTAATTTGTTAGTTGTTTGGAAAAACATGGTTTGACGGTTCGAGTTTAATTCCTCGGTTTCAATAAGAACTAAATCTTCTTTTATTTGTTCGGGTATAATGATTAATGGTCTTTATTTCCTTAATCCTGTTCCCTGTGAAATTAATCATGTTGAATTAAGAGATGTTGAGCATATAAATTCATCAACGAAAAGAAAAGTTTCCAATGAAACTTATCTTTGGCATTTGAGATTAGGTCATATTAACTCTAACAGGATACAAGGTTTGGTCAAAAGTGGGATTTTAAAATCTCGAACTTTGAACCGATACCAAGTATGTGAATCTTGTTTAGAGGGTAAAATGACCAAGAGATCCTTCAAGGCCAAGGGAAAACATGCCACACTTCATTTGGAATTGGTACATGCGATGTATGTGGACCAATAAATGTCCAAGCCGAGAGGAGGGTATCGTATTTCATCACATTTCGATGAATACTCTAGATTTGGACATGTGTACTTGATGCGTCACAAGTCCGAAGCTTTTGGAAAATTCCAAGAGTTCAAGGCGAGGCGAGAAAAACATCTTGGTGTTCAAATTAAGACCCTTCAATCGATCGAGGGGGTGAATACCTATCGGAGAATTCGGGTCTTACACGATCAAAGAGGGGATAGTTTCACAATTATCGTCTCAAGGACACCCCCGAGAATGTAGTTCTTTGAAAGGAGAAATAGAACCCTTTTAGAAATGACAAGATCTATGCTCGTTATTCATCTCTTTCGGTTCATGCGGGGGATATGCCTTAGAAAGCTGCTATGTATCTATTGAACTTAGCACCGTCCAAGTCGGTTTCAAAGACACCAATAGAATTGTGGAAATGGTGCAAGCCCACCATGAAACATATTCGGATTTGGGGTGCTCGGCACATGTCTTGCAACAAAAAACCGAGATAAGATGGACTCGTGTCGAAGTATGCATGTTTATAGGCTATCCTAAAGGAACCAGAGGTTGGTTGTTTTATAGTCCAAAAGAAAAGAAGGTCATAGTAAGCACACACGCGACTTTCTTAGAGGAGGACTATATGACAAATTATAAGCCAAGGAGTAAGGTTATTCTTGATGAGCTAGTCTCAAACTTAACAGTCAAACGATATTTTTTAACATAAAAAAAAAGTACTTGGTGTTGAGTCTCTTTTAGACAAACCACATGTGTATTTTTCACCTTAAAAGCCACATTATTGTCCAGTTACTTTTGGACAAACTACACGTGTATTTTTGCTCATAAAAAAAATACTTAATATTGGACGCTCATCAAAAAAACTATATATGTATTTTTACCCTCAGCCTATGTTTCTAACGGTATTGTATGCATAGGAAGAATCCTCTCCCGAACATCACGGCTAGCAGAGTGTGTAGTGTCATTTTTCTGTCGGACAAGAGTGTACGGCTTATAGAATTTGTGTGTTCAATAGTGAATTTTCTGTGTGTTTAATCTCCTCCATTGCTACTTTTTCCAACATTCGGATGAATCAAATTAGGTCCTTATCTTTCATCTCAAAATTGTTATCTTAATTTCTAAACCAAATATATAACAAATGGACATTTTAATTAATAAAATTTTAAAATTCAAATATATATACACACACATACACTCACGCACGCGTATTGCCGCTTGTCTATTGTATTTCGGGAAGAGAAAGGACTATGGGGTCCTTGACTAAGAGTTTTATTGTCAAGTCAAATACTCAGAGAAGAAAGCACTTCCACGATATTTCTTGGCATTTTAGTTTGGCCGACCGCAAGAGTGTTCAGTTTCTTTGTTTTTTGTTGTTTTTTTTTTGTTGTTGTTTTTTTTTTCAATTGACTCGAAACCTCACATGTCCATGAGGATTACTTTGCCACTATCAAAGTATCTAGTAAAAATATACTTTTCATCTTTTAAATTTATATAAGGCATTTTCAATCATTTTAAATTACCCCCGTTAACTTTATTAACACAAAAATGTTGAGTCACCAAATTTAAAATGACAAGCAATCAAATTTAAAATATTAACATATCCTTCTAAAAGATTGGTTTTAAAGTTATAATGTATAAGTAATTATATTAACTATTAAGTAATTAAATCTGAATATGTCAGTATTTTAAATTTATTGATTCATCCTTTTTTTTAAAAAAATGATAGACTCATCAGTTTATATTTATTGAAGCTAATGGTATTAACTTAAAATAACTGAAAATACAATTTTAAGTTAAAAGACTAAAACAAACCCCATCTAAACTTAAATGATATTAAAAAAGTATATGTTATCCTCTCATAAGTATATAATTTTCACTTGCATTGCTCAATATATTTCCAAGTGGATTCTGAGTAATATTGATTAAGAAAGAAGGGGAAATTCAAAAAATAAAATAAAAATAAAGAAGGAAAAATTATTCCCTAGTTTATTATGGTTTTAGCTAATTTTAAATTAAGTTTCTACAAAATAAAAATAAAAATTCTTTTTGTTAGGTCTTTTCTCAGATATAAACATTAATTCATATGTTCATAATATATTAACTATGACTTTTCTTTGGCCTAAAAATGTTAAGTATGACTTATGTGTGCCCACATCAACATTAATAAAAACAATATTTAAAAATTAAAAGAACGAAATAAAATTCATATAGTTTAAACATAAAATAAAAAAATTATTGTTATCATAATCATCTCCTAGCATCTATATATACTATGTAAGTTAGTGGATTTTGATATTATTTCGATTCTTATGACATAATTAATTTTAATTACTAATGTTATTTCTCTTATATGCTTAAGTATAAGGTACCTATAAAGACAAAAGTGTAAAGATTTCGATAAACAAATAAAAAATAATACAAGAACTTGATGAAAAGTAAGATGAAATTAATTATAAGAATCTAGGATTTTTTTTTTCCCTTTCCAAATAGCAGATCTAGGCCCCACTATTGAAAGCCCCTTCTAATCTTCTATATATGCATGTCTCTAACAGTATTGTATGTATAGGAAGAATCCTCCCCCAAACATCACAGCTAGCAGAGTGTAGTCATAAGCGGATCCGGGAGAGGATCCTCTCACAGTCGGATCCTCTCCCCATACCTCTGCCCCGGATCTCGTCGTCAATCCGATTTGGACGGCCGAGATGAAAGTCCGATTTTTTTTTAAAAAAATTATTATTATTTTTAAAAAAATATATATATATTTTAAAAAAACCTGGACCGTTGGATCGAGATTTGGACGGTTTAGATGAGGCTTGTGAGAAAGATAAGGAGATGAGGGAAAATGATAAACCTGGACCCAGCGGATCCAGGTATATGATTGGGGGACAAGTGCCCACCCTTGAATTGAAAGAGGGGTTGTTTTTTGTTTTTTGTTTTTTATTTTTATTTTTAAAATTTATTTATTTAATATAAAAAATGTAATAATACATGTTTGAATTATTGTTCACCCTTAAATTAAGTGTCATTCAACCCTTAATACATCAAGATTACACCGTAATCGGATGGAGGATGAATGGTTGAATGATTGTTTAGTGTCTTATATTGAAAAAGATGTATTTGATAGCATTGATAATAAGGCAATTGTGATGAAATTCTAAAAAATAAAGCTTAGAAGGATAACATTGTAATTATTTTTATTGTAATATACTTTTATTATTAAAATATATGTCTTGAACTTATTAGTCTGCCACCCTTTATTGTAATTTATGTTCTTACATTTCTAACCGTCTTAGCCTTGCTTTTCTAAATACGAGGTTTGTAAAATAATTGTCTCTTATCACATCATTGGTATTCACTTGATTTCATAAATTTTTTTTTTGATATTCTTTTCTTTTCTTATTTATATTCTTTTATTTTTTTTAATGCATTTAAAACTTTCCATATTCGGGGGCGCCACCTCCAAACCCCCTTGTCCACTGATACCCACCCTTTATAAATTTTCTAGATCCACCCAGAGTATAGTGCCATTTTTCTGTCGGACAGGAGTGTAAGGCTTTTAAAATTTGTGTGTTCAATAGTGAATTTTCTGTGTGTTTAATCTCCTCCATTGCTACTTCCAACATTCGGATGACTCAAATTCAGTCCTTATCTTTCATCTCCAAACTGTTATTATCTTAATTTGTAAACCAAAAATGGGGTTAATATATCTGCTTCTTCTGAGGAAGAAAAATGACTCTGCAGGGAGGCAAAACGACACAGTTTTTTCTCCTTTTTTTATTAACGCTCTGAGTCTATTATGCGAAAACTGAAAGGGACAGTATTTAATGAGGGCACCACCATGAAATCCATGCATGTTTAGTTTTACCATCTAACGCGAAGAGCCACGGTTCTTGTGCTTTCTCATGAAATCAAAACTCTTCGCATATTATTCCCCGTAACCTTCACCATCACCTCCACACCGCTTCTCTCTCTTCCTCTCACTCTCTCTCCTCCTTCCTTCTCCTCATGGCTGACCCTCCATGTCATCCTTCTTCCACCGCCTCTTCCACCCCTCCCTGCGGCGCCTGCAAGTTCCTCCGCAGGAAAATGCATAGACACTGATCTGCAGCAATAATAATTGTAGTACCATTGATATCAAAATAATAATAATTTAGTATCATCCTTCAGCATAGCAAAAGATCGAACAAGTTACCTCTATTGTTGCATTTGGAGGGATCTCCTGGACTCCTCTGCTTCCATAGGCCAGTTCAAGAGGAACAATTAACAACCTTTGCAGAAAACTCAACAAACTAACTGCTCTGCTTTCATTCAAATATATTAATATGGTTGCACATAAAATATAAGTGTGACAATATAAATTACTTCTTCCAAAAACTTGTATATAAAGGTCCAGGGGCTAGAAATTTAGAGAGAAATAAAAATCTGTTCTTTATATACACAAAAACCATGTATAGTTATTGGCAATAGAACCTATGAAGCCAGAGGAAATGTTTCATTCCAAAACATGTATAACAAAAAACTTTCGGCAAAATTCTATACAGACGCCTGCTAATCAGCGCTCCAATGATACTTCCTGCTGGAGCCAGTGCCTAAGAGGCTTTATACGAAGAGTTCTACAGATTGTCTGGCTTTTAATAGCATATTTGTACCATATTGCAAAGAACTCTGGTATTAAGATCTCTCACTAACTGGCCTCCTACTCGCATGCCTTGTACCCCTAAATCTAACCCTTTAAGGACAGTTCCATTCCCAGATTGGCCTACAT
The DNA here is from genome assembly GCA_019022615.1 of Acacia melanoxylon. NCBI lineage: Eukaryota > Viridiplantae > Streptophyta > Magnoliopsida > Fabales > Fabaceae > Acacia > Acacia melanoxylon. The sequence continues at coordinate 2,990,131 of JAFJYJ010000014.1, forward strand.
CAAATCCATATGGCTGCAATAATTTAAGAATCTCATTAATCAATAACTAAAATTTTCATGCAAAAAATATAGTGTGTGTGTGGACATCTTGACTATCCAGAAAGTACTCTTGCGGCATTAACAAAGAAACACATTGCTAGTCATAAAGGTAATATTCTTCCACTTAGCAACATAGTGAACCTACAAAATGATAATTTGAATATATCTGGGTAACAGATAATCAGCTAATGAAGAGAAGCCAAAATGTAGGGCCAGAAGCAATGGATAATATTGAAAAACAACCTATTCATATTAATCAAATTCATTATCAAGATTGAAATACCTGTGACAGACCATGTCTATTATAAGCGATTCAAACAGCCATAGTTCCAAATTACATATTCAATAAAAATTACTAAATTAATCAGAAATACCAACATTTCCATTCTGCATTACAAAAGGGATTGAGGCCATGAAGAAAGGTTTAATCTGTTTTATATAGAAATCTCGAAGCTCTTTCCAATCATAAGTCAACTTTGCATATGACAAGCAAAAGCAAAAAATGTGTGAATCACAGTTAACAGGATCACAACCGTACAGCAACACGGGATCCCTTCACAGCCTCAGCTCCACTCCCAACCTTCAAATCATAATACCTGATGTTGACATGACATCACAATTTCATCAAACAATTATGAACATTTTTTAGTGGGAAAATCAAAAAATAAAGTTTCAATGTGAGAGAAAGCTTGAGACTTATTAGTGTAGTAACATGAAGCAAATAAAAATTGACAGGTTCAGATAGTCTATTTAGAGGGGTTAGAGTACTCCAACAGTTTTCACATCATGAGACACAAGAAGCTAATGCAGAAGCCAGGAAAATCAATATTATTGGGGAGATATATCATAGTAATGTACTGACTTAAGACCATTAGGCAGGGTTTTGAATTCACTTTCCGGAATTTTCGATCCACGAAGCTGCAGAAAACCAAAAGTGCACTGTATCAACTAGAACAAGAACAATCATTGGGAACAACTCAGGCAATAAGAGGGAATGATGGGAATCATACTGCTCTTCTACTTGTGCTAACTGCTCCAGCCACATCACACGAATAAAGTCCAGCAGCTGAAATAAGACAAAACACGCTTGAGCCATGCTAGTGAGTTCATCAATTGGTATGAGTAAAGCAATCAAGTGCCCTTTACATCTACATAAAGATAACGTAATAGGAAAAACTAATTTAGAATATTGGGGGATAGTGATCTAACCAGTCGTCAGAAGAGCAGTGAGTAATGCCCTTCTTCCCTCAATATGCAAAGATAGAGTGGATGGTTTGGAAGCAGATTGATCAGAGGAAGAATACGAACAGCGGCAGGGTAGCCTAAACGAACTTGTGCTGTAAATTTTCTTGTGTTTCGTCCCTGTGGGGATGTAAGTATAATCAATCGGGCATTAGCTTTAGGTTGAAGTTGAATGAAGTCGGGGTTTGAAAGAAGAAGAGAGAATTTACTTGAAGAGAGAATGGAGCTTGGAGGGGAATGGGGGATCGTGTAATGGCGGTAATGATGACAGAGTAGAAAGAGTTCCATGGGGTTAGTTAACAGTCAAGAGATTAGAATGTAATTATTTTGTTTCTTTGGTTCGGGAGTGGACAGAGAAGGAATAGAGGATAACGTTGTTGTTCCTTTCCATTTCCTGCAGAGGAACTTGCAGGCATCGCAGGAGGTGTTTGTTTTCTCTTCTAATCTTTTTTTTATTATCTCTCATCATCCTTAAATCATACCCGTTCAATCAATAACCACTCTCTCCTCTTCTAAATCAACGGCCCAGATGGGCCTATAAGGGAAAAGGAGAAAAAGGATTATGAGAAGACCGTCCAATCAATCACGATACTACTTTAACCTCTCTCTCCTCTTCTAAATCAATGGCCAAGATAGGCCTATGAGGGAAAAAGAAAAAAAGGATTATGAGAAGATCCTCTCCCCCGCAGGGAGGGGTGGAAAAGGCGGCGGAAGAAGGATGACACGGAGGGTCAGCCATGACGAGAAGGAAGGAGGAGAGAGTGTGAGAGAGGAAGAGAGAGAAGCGGTGGGAACCGGTTTCCCCGCCTATCTTTGGATCGGCAGGGAGAACCTATCCCATCTGTACCATCCAAATAGGATATGGACGATCCCGATTTGATTTTTTTACTTTTGATTTTTCTTAAAAACTTATTTGAATCGGTAGAAAATTTAAAATAAAGATAATCTCTTAACTAACATTTTTTTCAAAAAACAATTTTTTCTTTAAAAAATAATCAAACTAAAACAATTAAATGCGATTTATCCAGGATCCCATCCTGACGGTCCAAATTAGATAGGCTCCCCTACCTATCTAAAAGATAGGTAGGAAATCCAGTTCCGAAGCGGTGTGGAGGTGGTGGTGAAGGTTACGGGAATAATATAGGGAAAGTTTTGGTTTTGTGGGAAAGCACAAGAACCGTGGATCTTCGCGTGGGGAACCGGTTCCTACCTATCCCAAGATAGATAGGGAGAACTCTTCTTATCTAAACCGTCCATATTTATTTATTTTTTTACTTTTTATTTTTAAAACAATAATTATTTTAATGGGTAAATAATCTAAAATAAAGATAATTTTTCAACTAACATATTTTCAAAAAATGAATTTTCATTTAAAAATTAATAGTTAAAAAAAAAATGGACTGTCTAGATCAAATTTGGACGGTCCAGATTTAGAAAAGCTCTCCTTACCTATCTTGGGATAGGTAGGGGAGATCTGGACGGTCCAAATTTAGAAAAGCTCTCCCTACCTATCTTGGGATAGGTAGGGCAACCTGGTTCTCGCGTGAGATGGTAAAACTAAAAATGCATGGATTTCATGGTGGGGCCCTCATTAAATACTATCCCTTTCGGTTTTCGCATAGCAGAGACTCGGAGCATTAATAAAAGGGTTAAGGAATGCTCAAAGACCACGAAGTTGCATTGAGAGCGTCGACCACGAAGTTTTTTTTGCAAAAGTAGACATAACGTTACGTTTTGGGAGCGTCAAAGTCTGTGCATTGGTTAGTAGTCGTCAACTTGGATGGAATGCGACGTGGCGATGACTAGGAATAAAAAATTATAAAAAATAGAAAAATTTAAAAAATCGAAAAAAAATTAAAAAATTAATAAAAAAATTCAAATAATTAGAAAAAAAACAAATTAGGAAAAATTTGATAAAAATAAAATAAAAATCGAAAAAAACTATTAAAAAAAATATTCAAATAATTAGAAAAAAAATTCAAAAAAATAGGAAAAAATTAAAGGGAAAATTCCAAATAAATACTATTTGAATTTTATGCATTTTAAGTCTGTCGAATTTGTAAATACTATTTGAGGGATATGCAAATTCAGGTCAAATTACCCTTTTACCCTTTAGTGTAAAATAAATAAAATAAAATAAATTGTGACATCCTAAAATTTGAGTTTAGGATATTAAAAATATTATAAGGAATAAATTATAGGAAATTTAGCCCGGATAAATTAAAAGGTTAATATTTGGAAGTAAATGCATATTTTCCCGTAAAAATTAAGGACAAATAGTTGGGAATAATTTTAGGCCATACACCCCCCGCCGACCGGACGGTGGTGGCAGTGGCGGTGGCCGGCCGGCCGGTGGTGGTGGTGGCCGGCCGGTGGTGGCAGGGCGGTGGGGGTGTATGGCCTAAAATTATTCCCAACTATTTGTCCTTAATTTTTACGGGAAAATATGCCTTTACTTCCAAATATTAACCTTTTAATTTATCAGGGCTAAATTTCCTATAATTTATTCCTTATAATATTTTTAATATCCTAAACTCAAATTTTAGGATGTCACAATTTATTTTATTTTACACTAAAGGGTAAAAGGGTAATTTGACCCGAATTTGCATATCTCTCAAATAGTATTTACAAATTCAACAGACTTAAGGAAATTGTACAAATTCAAATAGTATTTATTTTTATCAATTTTTTCCTAATTTTTTGATTTTTTTTTCTAATTATTTGATTTATTTATTTTTTCGATTTTTTTTTTTATAATTTTTTATTCCTAGTTAGCCACGTCAGCGTCCACGTCATCTTGTCAGTGCCACGTCAGCATTCCATCCAAGTTGACGGTCAACTAACGGCCGTGTTATCTTTGGGCGCTCCCAAAACGTAACGTTATGTCTACTTTTACTCCCAAAAAAACTTCGTGGTCTTTGACGCCATTTCGTGGCAAAACTCGTGGTGTTGAAAGACTCCTTAACCCTTAATAAAAAAGGAGAAGAAACTATGTCTTTTTGTCTCGGTGCAGAGTTGTTTTTGTGTGTCAGAAGCAGATATTTAATCCCACCAAAAATATAACAAATGGACATTTTAATTAATTATATTTTAATTCATATATAATAAAAAATAAATGTAGACTCCTAACTAAATCTAAATGCTAGTTGGATTTGATTGGCTGCAAAAAGTTTATCTCACATTGTAGTGGGACTCCAACAAGTAAATATTCTCAGGTTTGTAAACTTCTATATCTCCTAACTATTATTGTTACCAATAAGTTTGATCACTTTAGGGCCATTTGGTACAGGGAAGATTTAAGAAGAGAAAGGAACTTAGAGAAAGGAAAAGAAAGAAATGGAAGATTTTGAGGGATGGGAGAAGATGAGTTGTTTGGTAGAAAGAAAATGAAGGGGTAGTAGTTGATAAAGAATCAGGAAATACCTATTTTACCCTCAAAAGTAATTAATTCAAAATGAAAAGGAATTATAATTTTTTTACCAAAATATATTTCAAAAAAAAAAAAATCCTCTTATCAAGTTCAAAATTGTCTAAAATATTCTCCTGCCAAGTTCAAATTTAACTAAAAATATTTTTTGGCCAAGTTTGAACTTATCGCACAAGTTCGAATTTATCTATAAGTTTAAACTTTTCGCATAACTTCGAATTTAATCCTATTTTCTTACATTTTCTTAAAAAAATTATGAGAGGTAAATATGTCCAAAAATGTCACTATTCACGTGGAAACTTAAGATCCCACCAATTTTGGTAGGTCTTATCTTCCCATAAATAAGGGAAGATTGGTGGGTCCGACGTGGGCCAAAGAACTTGAGTTCATAGGAAAATTTGACACAGAAAGCATGCCAAACAAGAGAACTTGTTAATCTTTCTTTTCCTTCTCATCGAATCTGTGTACAAAACAGGCCCTTATCATATCAAATTTGCACTCGACTCTTAAAAACATAGCAAAGATTATTAAGCATGAGATGCACAAATGCCCATTCAATTTACTCAAGCGCTTTTAGTAACCGAAAATTTTGTTTGTTCTAATTTGAAGCATATTTTATAGAGTAAAATACATCAACCGTACCCCTTTTTTTATTTAATCTAAATTATAGAAACATCCTTTTTATTTTAAAAATCTATATTAATCTTCTTTAAAATCAAAAAATATGTCACATAAACCTTCATTTTGGTAATGGGATGCAACTTTAATTCACCTAACCATTAGTTGATTGTTAAATCACGGCATTGACTTATTATTTTGATTAAATAAACCTCCTTTAAATAAATATTACTTAATTATCATTTAATTTTTGGGCCACAAAGATAATCATTTAATCACATATCTTTATCATAAATTAAGAAAATAATGTTTAAATATATTTTTAATTTTTTTGTCAAACTATTATCATTTACAAGGTTTATTAATTTCATCCTTATAGATTTTTATTTTTTTAACAAATTTAAATGTTTAATCTTGTTTATTTATTAAAATTTGCTTATGATGTAATCTTTTAAGAACAAAGGTTGGCTAAAATGTTTTGCACTTACTTATATATATCCAATCAAATTATAAAATGATATAATTTTTAAATCCTTATATGAAATATTATAATTAAAAAAATATTAAAGGTATTTCATTAAACATGTGTTGTTAAAAAAGTACATATATATTATTTAATTTTTTCTAAAAATTAAATAAATCATTAATAAACATTAATGTGAAAATGAGCTGTAAATTAGTAAAAAATATTTATTCTAATATTATTTTTAATTAAAAAAAATACACTTCAAAAAGCTTTTTAGAATATTCTTTTAATGATTTTAACGTTTTGAACTAAAGTGTATGTTTTCAAAATAAATGAGAGATTTGTATAATTAAGGTAGGAATATAGTTAGAGTATTTCACTTTTGGGAAAATTTCATTTAAATACCAATTGAATTTGCAAAACCCCTAGAAGTTCTCCGAATTTGTAAAAAGACTCGAGAGGTACCAAGGACCTATGAGGGATATGCAAATTCGGGTGAAATTACATTTTGCCCTTACTTTTAAATAAAAAATAAAAAAGCCCTCACCGGAGGGCCGGCTGTTGGAGGACGCCGGAGGGGCGGGGCGCGCCCGGCCGGCCACAGGTGGGGGTTTTTTTTTGGGGGGGGGGTTTTGGGAGGGGGTGGGGTTTTTTTTTTTTGAAAAAACAAAACAATTTTTTGAAAGTGTGGGGGGTGGGGTTCGAACCCCCACCCCCAACACATAACCAAGTAGCCCAACCAGTTGGGTTCTTTAATATTATATATATATATATATATTCTTCTTAACATTTTTTCAATTGTATTTACCATTCCACAAACGCCATTTACCATTCCAGAAACGCCAATTACCATTGTTTTCCCAGGGTGCCATTTTTTACTCTTTCATGTATGTTATGGATAACCAAAAAAATGACACTTTTACCATTCCACAAACGCTATTTACCATTCCAGAAACGCCATTTACCATTGTTTTCCCAGGGTACCATTTTTTACTCTTTCATGTATGTTATGGATAACAAAAAAAAATGACACTTTTACCATTCCACAAACACTATTTACCATTCCACAAACTCCATTTACCATTTCAGAAACGCCAATTACCATTGTTTTCCCAGGGTGCCATTTTTTACTCTTTCATGTATGTTATGGATAACAAAAAAAATGACACTTTAACCATTCCACAAACGCTATTTACCATTCTACAAACGCCATTTACCATTCCAGAAACGCCAATTACCATTGTTTTCCCAGGGTGCCATTTTTTACTCTTTCATGTATGTTATGGATAACACAAAAATTGACACTTTAACCATTCCACAAACACTATTTACCATTCCACAAACGCCATTTACAATTCCAGAAATGCCAATTACCATTTTTTTTGTAATCTACAAAATCCCTGCCTTGGAATCCTTAAGGAGAAAATGTAAATGAAGGAAAGAGTTTCATCGATGGGGTGATGCCAAAACACCTAATTTCTTTGTAAATAAAAAAATAGATGAGGTACATAATGAAAAGATGATGCAATAAACTTTATTTTCATATAGTACTGATTTATTTAGCATCCAACCAACTTCAATCCGGGAAGCCAATTTCCTCATTCCCTTGAGGCTGTTTTCTACTATGCCCAAGTTACTTCTCACAGGTCCTTTAGTAAATGTTATAAGACAAAGCCAGAGAAAATTTTCTTGCAACAACCTGATAACAGCTTTCCCATAAACAGATCACTGATGGTGAATGAAATAATTCCAAACAGTGGTAATAAGATTATGCAGACCTATGTAACACCAATACTCATAATTTTTTTCCCAACGTATCGGACACCCATATTGGGAAAGTATCGATACTCCGTATCAGAATCAAGCATAAGAATCAAGCCAATATTATTTAAATTAACGTATCGATGTTCTGTATCAGAAACACCGTATCGAAATCGGTGCATCATAGATGCAGACCATCTAACCCAAACTTAAATTAGCCTTATAGTTATGTGGGCCAAAGGGATGGATAGGAATTTATGGTCATTAGATTTTAGGCTTTAAAGACAAGTTCACTGATAAACTGGCCTACACACACTTTGTGTGCCACCAGTCCCAACACCAGGTGAAATAAGTACCCCTACACAGAATAAGCACAAGAATGAGGTTTCAAAAAATATATAGATTTAATTTATTATACTGATGTAATGAACACAAGCCCAAAGGGAGAGCCCAATCCCCAAAAGCTAGCCTATGAGGAGGGAGAACCCAATGGACTTATAAACCTCACTACAAGAGTTTGGCTCCCCAATGTGGGACTCATAACAACTGACTATAATTGGAAATGAGAAGATTAAATAAAGAATGATGTGCCACACTCAAGCTCAATAAGAATAATCTACTATGTCAGTTGAATGTTCTGATACAGTGTAATTTGGAAAAGAAATGGCTCCAAATATAGCAAGACTTAAAACAACTCTGTTTTTACATTTTTAATGGATTGCGACGTTGAAGGAACTTACATATACTTATCTCATGATTTCCACCTTCTAAACTCTGTAATAAAGCCAAGGTTGACAAAAAAAGGCAAGCTAGCAACATATTTTATTCCTCCAAATTTCTGCAACATGACAAGGCAAGATGCATGCTACCATTATCTGAAATTCTTGATGATAGTATACACCTTAGGTATTTATTCCATCCACTAGCATAGTACAAATGTGTAATTTGGACATAATTTTATGTTTTCTCCTCCTTAAGTTTTTGCCAATTTAAACATTCTGCTTAACAAGAATTAGAGAGTTTACCACTTCCACAGGTGAGGATGCATGTTTCTGTTCAATTGAATTTCGTCCCCTGAACAAATTACCTGTAAGACATTAGAAACAGAACATTATACAATATACATGCAAGTTATATGAAGAATATTTACAATTCGATTATGAAACAAAAAGTTCCTCAAAACCATGAAACAAAATTCATTAGTGTTAAAAATAAATGCAATTTTAATTACCAATTTTAAAAATATTAATTGCAGTTGCAGTTATTGTTTTCTTCCTTCTTGGTCTCCCCATTTTCCCCATTGTTTCATTATTATTTCAGACTTTATCATTTCTAGATATGGAGTTTCTCCTCAATATGAAGTTATGAAGTCACAAATAAATATATTTTTCATAATAAAATCATCAAAGCAGTGGCAAGATGCCCATACAGATAGCCCTCATGGTAAACAGCAAAAGAAGTGGGAACAGGAAAGCTAAAAGGTGACAGAAAATTTTCCAACTGCATGTTTATTAACTGTTCCTACCAAATAATGAAAACAAAATAAAGATTAAAGTCATATAATTATCATCTTTTTCCTAAAAATTGGTTGCATAAAAAACTACGTGGAATCATCCATATGCGTGGTATTACTTATTTCATTAAGGAAAATGCCTTTATTAGATTCTTTGCAGATTTTTTTTTCTAGATTCTATTTTACATTTCAAGAATTGTCTCTCAACCATATCTGTTGTGCTAATTAATTTGCCATATTAGGAATTCGTCTAGCATGGAATTATTGAATTATTTATTGATTTAAGGGACAAAAATACTCATGAACTTTTGCCCAATATGCATCTGACAAAAATTGCTTGGGACAAATGAACCTAAGATATTATCAAAACTAGTTCACCATAAAAAATAAAAATTGATTGGGACAAATCAACCTGACATAAGAACATTGCACATTCAGCAAGCATGAAAACATTCATTGCCACTTAAAAGTTAAAAGCAAGATTCCTGCACACAAATAACATCTACGTTTTCCTCGCAACAAGACCAGGACCCTGCTCTTGACAATTAAAGAATTAAAAAAAATGGTTTCAGGACTTTTCTTAATAATAATATTTTTTTAAAAAAAAAAACACAATGTGGCAAAGTGTATTCTCTTGTTGTAACTTTCTGTTCGCTCTCATCCCTGAGTTTTTTCATCTAAATGTTGAGGTTAACAAGAATTAAGCAATTTTACCATCGATGAGGTGCCCTTTCCCTTTACAGTTTTAGTTCACCCTCTTCATAAATTACCTGTAAGACATGACAAACAGAACATTATACATGTAAGTTGTAATAAGAATACATGCAAACTAAGGACGAGGGAATGGCTTAAAAAATTCATTTACAAGCATAAATACCCTAGGAGCCATGCATGGTTTTCCAATATAGTTATATAACCAAGCATAAAGTCGTGAGTTTGATTATTCTACTGACATGGCAGATATCTGGAAACAGAGGCGAGAGGTCCTCATGTAGATCTCATGAGAGAGGGAATAGAAGATGGAATAAGCAAAGGTAAAAGCTGATAAAAACAAAAAATTCATCAGCACCTTCTTAAGTGTTCAAGCCAAATAATGAATCTCACAGAATCTGTACTCAACTACATCCCTTCCATGGAATCCTTAAAGAGAATATGTAAATGAAAGGAAACATATTCATCAATGAAAGCAATGTCAAATAACCTAATTTCTTTGTTAAAAAAAGATGAGGAGTAACATATAAAGAAGATGATGCTGAAAATTCATTTTTCATATGTACTGATTTAATTTAGCATCCGACCAACTTCAGACAGGGAAGCCAATTTCATCATTCCCTAGAGACTGTTTTCATTGATGCCCAAGTTACTTCGCATAGGTCTTTTGGTAAAGGTTACAAGACAAAGCCAGGGAAAATTTTCTTGCAACAACGTGATAACGGCCTTCCCATAAATAGAGCCCATATGGTGAATGAAATATTTCTCAACAATGGTAATAAGATTATGCAAACCGTCTACCCAAACTTACATTAGCCTGATGCTTATGTGAACCAAATAGATGGATTGGAATTTATACTCATTAGCTCAGGCTTCAAAGACAAGTTTACTGATAAACTGGCCTATATATATCTAGATTTAGTTTATAACATGGCGTGACACACTCAAGCTAGATAAAATGAATTTACTATGTCAGTTGAATGTTCTGATACAGTGTAACTTGGAAAATAAATGGCTCCAGATATATAGCAACAAGACTTGCAACAACTTAAAATGACTGAAAATACACTTTTTAAGTTAAATGACTAAAATAAACCTCATATAAACTTAAAGTATAAGTATACTTTATTCTTTCATAAGTATATATTTTTCACCTACATTGCCCAATATATTGAGAAATATTTTTCATATAATATCGTTATCCTGGAAATTAATTAATTTGAGATACGAGAAATAAAAAAAAAAAAAGATGTAGCATATAATTTAATTTAAATAAATAAAATATATATATTTTTTTTGAAAAAAAAAAATCATCCCTCTAATTAGTGGGAGAAGCACATAATAATAATAATAAGCACCTAATTTGAATTGGTGTGTGTGTGGGTATATATTTGCGCACCGGCGTGCTTATCCGTACTTTGGCGGGTGAAGTCAACTACTCTGAAAAGAGGAACACTTATAGGATATTTCTTGGTATTTTCAGTTGCCTTGCGTAAAAGTGTTCAATTTCTTTGTTTTTTTTTTCCCACTTGAAAATGGGCTAAACTAGACTTATAGCGATAGAACTCACAACCTAGCATATGTCAATGAGGACTACTTTGCCACTAAGCCATGTAGAAGGTGCAAAGTATATCATAGGGTGAAAATATATTTTTGATCATTTAAATTTTAACTTTAAAAATAGTTTTCAGTCCTTTCAAGTTAACTCTGTTAATTTCAATAACGAAAAATGTTGAGTCAGCAAATTTAAAATGTCAAGTAATCAAATTTAAAATATTGACATATCTTTCTAAAAGATCGATTTTAAAATTACAGTGTAAAAGTAATTATATTAAGTAATTAAAATTTGGGTATGTCAGTATTTTAAATTTACTGACTCATCATTTTTTTGAAGATCGACTCATTAGTTTTTATTATTGAAGCTAATGGTATCAACTTAAAATGACTGAAAATACACTTTTTAAGTAAAAGGACTAAAATAAACCTCATGTAAACTTAGAGTATCAAAAGTATACTTTATCCTCGCTTAAGTAAATATTTTTCACTTCGACCGAAAAAAGTATATATTTTTCACCAACATTGCCCATTATATCCGTACTTAGGCAAGGGAAAAAAAAAAAAAAAAAAAAAAAAAAAAGCCCTTATCCCTCTAAAAAGCACATAATTCACCTGAGCCCCTATTTTGAATTCTCTGTGGGTATGTTATAATATATATATATATATTATATTATATATATATATATATATATATATATATATATATTGTGCACCGGTGTGCTTATCTGTACTTTGGCGGGTGAAGTTAATTAGTTAGAAAATTTGTACCTAGTATTTCAAATTAATCAATATACAGTCTTACATTGAGAAATATGTTTCCTGTAACATCTGTATCATAGAAATTAATTAATTTGAGAAATTAAGAAAAAAAATGCAGCATATAATTTAATTTAAATAAATAAAATATATAAAAATTAAAAATCTAATACAAAAAACTCATCCCTCTAATTATTGGGAGAAGCAAATAATAATAATAAGCACCTAATCTGAATTGGTGTGTGTAGGTGTATATTTGCGCACCGGCGTGCTTATCCGTACTTTGGCGGGTGAAATCAAGTACTCTAAAAAGAGAAAATACTTATAGCATATCTCTTGGTATTTTCAGTCGCCCTCCAAAAAAGTGTTCAATTTCTTTGTTTTTTTTTTTTCAATTGAAAATAGGCTAAACTAGCCCTATAGGGATAGAACTCACAACCTAACATATGTAAATGAAGACTACTTTGCCACTATGCCTTGTACCAAGTGCAAAGTATATCATAGGGTTAAAATATTTTTTTGATCATTTAAATTTTAACTTTTAAATTTTTTTGAGTCCTTTTTAGTTAACTCCATTTATTTCAACAACGAAAAATGTTGAGTTAGCAAATTTAAAATGTCAAGTAATCAAATTTAAAATATTGGCATATCTTTCTAAAAGATTGATTTTAAAATTACAATGTAAAACTTATTATATTAAGTTATTAAAATTTAGGTATGTTAGTATTTTAAATTTACTGAATCGTCATTTTTTTTTTGGGTGATAGACTTATCAATTTTTATTTGTGAAGCTAATGGTATTAACTTAGAATGACTGAAAATACACTTTTAAGTTAAAGGACTAAAATAAACCTCACGTAAATTTAAAGTATCAAAAGTATACTTTATCCTTTCATAAGTAAATATTTTTTACTTCGCCCAAAAAAAAATATTTTTCACCTACATTGCCCAATATATTCGTACTTAGGTGAGGGAATAAATAAAAGAAATAAAAAAATCCCTTCATCCTTTTGAAAAACACATAATTCACCGAGCCCTTAATGTGAATTCTCTGTGGGTGTTTGTAGATTGTGTGTGTGTGTGTGTGTCCGCATCGATGTGGTTATCCGTACTTTGGCGTAAGAAGGCAATTATTCAGAAAATTTGCATCCAATATTTCAAATTAATTAATTTACGGTCTTACAAAGTGAGAACTATTTTTCTTGTAATATCATAGCCACGAAAATTAATTAATTTGAGATCTTGAGTTAAAAAAAAAAGATGCAATATATAATTTAATTTAAATACATAATATATATATATATATATATATAATTTTTTTAAAAAAACTCATCCCTCTAATTAGTGGGAGAAGAACATAACAACAACAACAATGACAACGACGACAACAACAACAACAACAACAATAATAATAAGCACCTCATTTGAAATGATATGTGTGGGTATATATTTGCGCACCGGCATGCTTATCCGTATTTTGGCGGGTGAAGTCAAATACTCTCAAAAGAGAAAACAATTATAGGATATTTCTTGGTATTTTCAGTCGCCCTGCGTAAAAATGTTCAATCTCTCTCTCTCTGTCACACCCCTTTCGGTACACCGACATTCGTCAGAGATAAATGCACAGCTTAATAAACATACTGGTTCCAGCATAGTAATACTGATTACAAAGTCTGGTTACATAGCCACAAACCATTATAAGTTCATACAAATATTACAAACTTTCATAACAGTCAAAATACACAACATATAAAATAAACGGCAGATCTCGGCTCGGCCCAGCACCATCAATTACCGGTATCCTTTGTCTTACCACGTGAGCCACGTCCACTATTGTGTTCCGTCCGAACTTTGTGGAATATCCGGGATTCAACCGAATCCCAGTAACGTTAATCACTCACATAAAATGCATGCACGGTACATGGTAGATAACCAGTTGCAATAAATTCAATATTCAAATAAACTCAAAATTCAAGTTCAATTTCAAAATTGCAGTTCAACCATATTCAAGAACCTAGCGGTTCATTCGCACGGTATTTGGATATTCAAATGGGTATTTACCCTTCATTCTACAAATACAACAATTCTCTTATCGGACTACCACCCCGGCCTCAACCGTGATGGCATCCAGGGTTACCCCACATTCTAGGGCACTACCTCCCGGCCTCAACCGGCGATAAGGTTAAGTATTCACAATTCACATATCACAATGGTACATACATACATATAAAGGCACACAACAAAATTAATTCCTCCTTGTACAGAGCTCTTAAAATTACATATTATATATCAATCGAAAGCTTAAGATGTCTACTTCAAATCTGGAAAATTTCATAATTTATAGACATCATTAACTTGATCTAAAATGGTGTACAAGTCGACTGCCTTCCAAACCGTTAAAACTAGCAGTTTTAACAACTTGTACAATTTATTCCCTTAGGTACTAAAAATCATTTCTAACCTTATTCTCACTCAAATTTTCGTGGCAAACCCTTTGGAAACCTTAAAATCTTCAAAATCCTTATAATTTCACCACTTTTAAATCAACCCAAAATATTACATAAATCGCGTAAAGTAACATTTTAATGCAACTTTACAAATTCTAAGACTTTATGAACCAAATTGTCTTCTAACTCATTTTCTAGTCCATCTAAGAAATTTGAGCAGTATATCCCCTTGGAAAAACATGCCTTCAAAAACTAAGGAAATAATGGATAAACCATATTCCAAATTATCCACAATATAAAATAACACAAGACAAGTCAAAACCTTTACTTGTCTTGATCCTTTGAGTTTAAACCACTTCTTCTTGCTTCTGCCTCCTCAAGACTTTCAACCTTCACTCTCAAAATACTATAAGAAAGTGTTTCACTCGCAGTTCTCACTCTCTTATTTCAACTCTCTCCTTCTTTGCGTTCTTTCCTCACTTAACCGATAGCACATAGAAGGAAAGACATACAATTGTATATATTTATCGTAAAAGAAAAGATTGCTTCGTCCGTGAATAAACAGTAGATCCATTGTGATTGCTCCCGTGAACGAATAGAAATCACTCGTGATACGCTTGCATTTGTCCGGATGGTGCAAGAAAAAATTGATTAGATTAGCCTTTTGTCCTTGTGTGTGTATGGATATATTTTAAAAAAAAAATGAAAGTGGATGAGCAGATGATTATAGGCTAGCCGACACTTTTGTAATGGAGTGTAGAATGGGAATATAAAATAAGTTGTCATGACTTTAAGACATTGGTGCGTAAACATGGAGATGAGAGATATATTGTATTGTCCGTGAATGGAGGGATAATTAATTGATATTTGGAAGATAGTGTTGTCAATTATTTAAATAAAAGACAAACACAATATGCAACTTGTGGTCTCAATTGAGTATACGGGAATGAAGATAAGAAATGTTTGGTAGTGGGGTAGTTATAATATTTATAAGTGGGAGACAATTTGTCCGTGAATGAAAGTAGAAAGAATGATTAATTGAAGTAGGGAATACTTGAGCCATTATTGTCTTGATAATGAATACACCTTGGATGCTAACATAATAATAAACAAATATAGGTGGAGAGTCACGGATGAAGAAATGGAAAATGAATGCACCAAAAGTCATACCTAAAGAAATATTAGGGATGATATGATATGAATGCTTTGTCCATATATAATAATAATAATAATAATAATAATGTTTAAATGGGATATTACAATTCTCCCCCCGTAAAAGAAATTTCGTCCTCGAAATTTGGTACATACTTTGACATAAAATCTGGATGTTGCTCTTTCATGTCTTCTTTGTTTCCCAGGTTGCTTCCCTAGGAGATAATCCCTTCCGGACCACTTTCACCATTTGAATACTTCTATGCCGAGCCGCTTCTCCGACGATCTATGATTTGTTACGCTCATTGCATATGTAAAGTTATCTTGTACTTCAATATCTTCGTACTCGATAACATGTTTAGGGTCCGGTATGTACTTCTTTAATTGTGACACATGGAAGACATTATGAAGCCTACTCAAATTTGGGGGTAAAGCTATTTGATAAGCCAGCGATCCAAATCTTGCCAAGATTTCAAATGGACCGATGTAACGAGGACTTAGCTTCTTTCTCTTAATGGCTCTTCCAATTCCGATGAATCGGAGATACTTTTAGGAATACATGATCCCCAACTTCAAATTCTAGAGGTCTTCTCCTTTTGTCGGCGTAGCTTTTGCTCCGCTCTGTCTTTTGCTAAGAGCCTCTTTTTAATAACTTGTATTTTCTCTGAAGTTTCATCAACATATTTCGTCCCATACAATCTTCTTTCAGACAATTCTGTCCAACACAAGGGTGATTGACACTTCCTTCCATAGAGTGCTTCATACGGAGCCATTTGAATACTTGCATGATAGCTATTGTTGTAAGCGAACTCAGCAAGTGGAAGGTTACGATCCCAACTTCCCTTGAAATCTAATACACACGCCCGTAACATGTCTTCTAGCGTCTGTATTGTTCTTTCTGATTGTCCATCTGTCTGAGGATGATAAGCCGTACTAAATCTCAATTTCGTACCCAAAGCTGTATGTAAAGCTTTCCAGAATCGAGAAGTAAAGCGAGGATCTCTATCAGAGATGATAATCTTTGGTGTACCATGAAGTCTTACTATCTCCTTTACATAGATTTCCGCCAGCTTTTCAGGAGAATAGTTGACACCGATAGGAAGAAAGTGTGCCGACTTGGTAAGACGATCGACAATTACCCAGATTGCATCGTAGTTCCTGATCTTGGGTAATCCCACCACTAGATCCATGGTAACGCTTTCCCACTTCCATTCAGGAATTTCCAGACTTTGAAGAAGTCCTGGTGGTCGTTTGTGCTCAATTTTAACTTTTCGACAAGTAAGACATCGAGCTACGTATTTGGTCACGTCGCTCTTGATCCGGCCACCAAAATTCAGACTTCAAATTTCGATACATCTTGACCACACTGGATGAAGAGTATACTTGCTCTTGTGTGCCTCATCCAGAATTTTCATTCTCAAATCAGCTCGGTGGTACATACACACGCTTCCTGAATCTGATTAATCCATCAGGTGAAAGATCATAATTCTGAGTTTCACCGCGTGAAATCTTTTCTCGAATGGACTTTGCTAGTTTGTCTTGCCTTTGAGCTTCTTCAATTTCTGCTCTTAAATCACTCTCTCCTTGACTAACATTAAGGTTAGCAAGAGTTATTTCATTGTGCCCTTTCGAGTTTAAAGTTATTCGATTCAACAAATTTAAATCCCGAAATTCTTCTAGTAGATTTTGTTCTTGTATCATGACACATGCCACCTGCACCGCCTTTCTACTCGAACAAGCAACGACATTAGCTTTTCCTGGATGATATTTAATTTCCAAGTTGAAATCTTTCAGTAACTCCATCCATCTACGTTGTCTCATATTCAACTCTTTCTGATCGAAAAGATACTTGAGACTTTTGTGGTCGCGATACAATTCAACAACGATGCGATACAGTACAAATAATGCCGCCATATCTTCAAAGCAAACACAATTGCTGCAAGTTCCAAGTCATGAGTGGGGTAATTCATTTCATGAGGTTTCAGCTGTCGAGAGGCATACGCCACCACTCTGCCCTGCTGCATTAGGACACATCCCAATCCTTGCTTACTAGCATCACTGTACACCACATAGGTTTTACCGGGATCTGGGATAATCAAGACTGGTGCGGACGTCAATCTCTCCTTCAGCTGTTTGAAACTTTCTTCACAACGTTCATCCCACACAAATGACTGGTTCTTTCTTGTAAGCTTCGTCAATGGCAAGGCAATTCGGGAAAAATTCAGTATAAATCGACGGTAATATCCAGCAAGTCCCAGAAAACTGCGTATTTCGATCCACGGTTTCGGCCTTTTCCAATTGATCGCTTCCACTTTACTGGGGTCTACAGAAACCCCTTCTTGTGAGATAACATGGCCAAGAAATTTAACTTCTTGAAGCCAAAACTCGCACTTGCTCAACTTGGCGTAGAGTTGCTTATTTTTCAAGATATTGACCACGATTCTCGGTGATTTTCATGCTCGTCACTACTCCTTGAGTAGATCGGGATATCGTCAATGAAAACTACCACGAACGATCCAGATGCGACGAAAAATTCGGTTCATGTAGTCCATAAATATGGCAGTGCATTGGTTAAACCAAATGGCATTACTAAAAATTCATAATGCCCGTATACGGTCTGAATCGTCTTTGGAACATCCTCCGCTTTTACTCGTAGTTGATGATGACCCGATCGCAGATCGATCTTGAAAAACACGCTAGAACGAGATAATTGATCAAGCAAATCGTCATGCTCGGGAGAGGATACTTATTCTTGACGGTCACCTTGTTTAATTCCGTAGTCGATACAGTCTCGGACTTCCGTCTTTCTTCTTTACAAATAACACTTTGGAGCTCCCCATGGCGAAACACCGGGTCGTATAAACCCTTTTTCCAAGAATTCTTCAATTTGCTTCTTGACTCCGCCATTTCATTAGGTGCCATTCGGTAAGGTGCTTTGGATATTGGTCCAGCTCCAGGCATAATTTCAATGCCAAACTCCAGTTCCCTTTCCGGAGGTAATCCACTAATGTCTTCTGGAAATACCTCAGGAAATTCATTTACTACTGGAATATTCTCAAGTGCAGTCTCAACTTCTGTCTGTACTGAGAAAAACACAACATACCCCTGGCAACCTTTTTCCAAACACTTCTCAAAGATCGCCCTCGAGAGAAAATTCAAATTCATATTTACATCGACATTTCTTCGCGAATTTGGATATATAATCCTTTTACTACCACAATCTAACAGCACATTGTTTGCTGTTAACCAATTTAAACCCAGTATGACATTTATACCATGAAGTGGTAAACATATCAAATCTACCACAGATTCATGGCCCTCAACATTTATAATACAATTCAAACAGACATCAGCAGTCACTGATTTTACACCAAGCGGTGTTGACACAACTAGGTCATATGGCAGTTTATGGGTAGTTAGTTTTAGTCGTTCAGCACAATCATATGCTATAAAAGAATGACTAGCACCCGAATCAAATAATACTTGTAATACATTTCCATAAAGAAGGATGGTACCTTGAATCAGCTCTGGAGACTTTCTAGCCTCTTCATGTGTCATAGCAAATATTCTTCCTTGATTTTGTGGCCTCTTCTCAATGGCACGCTGTGGGCAATCTGAGCTGTAGTGACCCGGCTTACGACAGTTATAGCAAATGATCTGCCACTACAATTCCTGCCTTGATGAAATTTACCACATTGGGAACATGGTCGAGGTTCTGTGGGTCTTTGGTTGGCACGATCCCCGAACTGAGAAGGTCTTTTATTACTTCCATGAGATTTGAATCCTGGCCCTTTTCTTTTCTGAAAAGAATTTCTTCGACTGGACTCGCCTCGATTTATGGTACCCCTGGTCAACTGTAGATCCTTCAAATTCCGCTCAACCATCCTACATTCCTCAATTGCATGGCTGAATTTTTGAAATTGACGGGAGACCAGACTTTTCTTTCATTTCATATCTTAGTCCCTAATTAACCTTAGGACTTCCACTTCTCATCATTATCAAGTCTCGAGTTGTGGAGTAATGAGATAGGCGGTTAAAGCGAGTCAGGTAGTCATTAAATGTCTCTTCATTACCCTGTTGTATGGTTAAGAATTCAGACTCCTTGGCATCCCTGGTAGATTGGGGAAAATACTCTTCGTTGAATTTATCTTTGAAAATCTCCCAGGTGATTGGGACATTCGGGCCTGCAAAATCAGTCAGTATTCTTCCACCATCTATCAAAGATCCCTTCTAGCTTGTAAATTGCCATTTCAGCCTTCCTTTCTGTGGGACACTCCATTACACGAAATATCTTCTCCATCCTCAGCATCCAATTCTCAGCTGCTTGGGAGTCAAAACCCCCGCGAAAAATCGGAGGCTGGTGCTTACAGAATTTGGTGATCCAGTATTGCGGAGTCTCTGTAACAGGTTGCACCCTATCAGCTACCGGTTCATTAAGCTGAATTTCAGGCTGTGAGGACCTATCTTCTTCTGTAGTTTCCATTCGCTCTCCATCCTTATTCTGCTTAGCCTTCACCTCCCGCAATTCTTCTTGAAGTTTGTTTATCATATTCCATTGTTCATTCATCATATTTCGTTGTTCTGTCAGCATATCCAACATTTGTTGCATTTGATCAGGAGGATTTTGCTCCTGCCTATTCTGCTCTTGTGCCTGCTCCTGTTCTTGCGGCTGTGGTTGCTTGCGAGGTCTACCTCTACCACGACCTCTGCCAGTGCCTCTGCCTCTGGCTATACCTCCTCGAATATTGGCCATACTATTTGTTTTTCTCTAATAAGAAAAGATTTTGTCAATATCGAATTTGATTCAAAATCCTTAAATTTTAATAACGACATAAGCTTGCCAATTATCATAAATCACATTATACCCTCATCTAACCAAGTAATACTGATTACAAAGTCTGGTTACATAGCCACAAACCATTATAAGTTCATACAAATATTACAAACTTTCATAACAGTCAAAATACACAACATATAAAATAAAGCAGATCTCGGCTCGGCCCCAAAGACACCATCAATTACCGGTATCCTTTGTCTTACCACGTGAGCCCGTCCACTATTGTGTTCCGTCCCGAACTTTGTGGAATATCTGGGATTCAACCGAATCGATAGTAACGTTAATCACTCACATAAAATGCATGCACGGTACATGGTAGATAACCAGTTGCAATAAATTCAATATTCAAATAAACTCAAAATTCAAGTTCAATTTCAAAATTGCAGTTCACAGAGCTCTTAAAATTACATATTATATATCAATCGAAAGCTTAAGATGTCTACTTCAAATCTGGAAAATTTCATAATTTATAGACATCATTAACTTGATCTAAAATGGTGTACAAGTCGACTGCCTTCCAAACCGTTAAAACTAGCAGTTTTAACAACTTGTACAATTTATTCCCTTAGGTACTAAAAATCATTTCTAACCTTATTCTCACTCAAATTTTCATGGCAAACCCTTTGGAAACCTTAAAATCTTCAAAATCCTTATAATTTCACCACTTTTAAATCAACCCAAAATATTACATAAATCGCGTAAAGTAACATTTTAATGCAACTTTACAAATTCTAAGACTTTATGAACCAAATTGTCTTCTAACTCATTTTCTAGTCCATCTAAGAAATTTGAGCAGTATATCCCCTTGGAAAAACATGCCTTCAAAAACTAAGGAAATAATGGATAAACCATATTCCAAATTATCCACAATATAAAATAACACAAGACAAGTCAAAACCTTTACTTACTTGTCTTGATCCGTGAGTTTAAACCACTTCTTCTTGCTTCTGCCTCCTCAAGACTTTCAACCTTCACTCTCAAAATACTATAAGAAAGTGTTTCACTCGCAGTTCTCACTCTCTTATTTCAACTCTCTCTCCTTCTTTGTGTTCTTTCCTCACTTAACCGATAGCACATAGAAGGAAAGACATACAATTGTATATATTTATCGTAAAAGAAAAGATTGCTTCGTCCGTGAATAAACAGTAGATCCATTGTGATTGCTCCCGTGAACGAATAGAAATCACTCGTGATACGCTTGCATTTGTCCGGATGGTGCAAATGCAAGCGTATGAATTGGACTAAGTAATCAGATTCTCCGGGCTTATGGGACTATTTTTCCAAGACAATAGACATGTTAATGGACATTTGAGTTTGGAAGCACATCAATTGGACTTTTGTGCATTTAATTATGAATTTTCGAAAATCGGTGACAATTCCGAATAGAAAAGGAGTTAATCCGAAAATTGATACAATAAAGGTTTAAGTTGGATAAATTATCAATTTTGGGTCATAAGGATCCTAAATGATGATAAGAACCCTTTTGAATATTTTTGGAGAAATGGAATAAAGTGGTCATTAATTTTAGTACCTTATAAAATAAGGGAAATTAATATTATGATGATATTATTTTAGGAATTGGTTCCAAGTGGTTCAAGCACCGGAGAATTATTTTTAGCTAATTGGAGTTCGGTAGAAACTTTCTCTCACATACCTTGTGTGCCTTTATATGTATGTATGTACCATTGTGATATGTGAATTGTGAATACTTAACCTTATCGCCGGTTGAGGCCGGGAGGTAGTGCCCTAGAATGTGGGGTAACCCTGGATGCCAACTAAAAATCATTTCTAACCTTATTCTCACTCAAATTTTCGTGGCAAACCCTTTGGAAACCTTAAAATCTTCAAAATCCTTATAATTTCACCACTTTTAAATCAACCCAAAATATTACATAAATCGCGTAAAGTAACATTTTAATGCAACTTTACAAATTCTAAGACTTTATGAACCAAATTGTCTTCTAACTCATTTTCTAGTCCATCTAAGAAATTTGAGCAGTATATCCCCTTGGAAAAACATGCCTTCAAAAACTAAGGAAATAATGGATAAACCATATTCCAAATTATCCACAATATAAAATAACACAAGACAAGTCAAAACCTTTACTTGTCTTGATCCTTTGAGTTTAAACCACTTCTTTCTTGCTCGCCTCCTCAAGACTTTCAACCTTCACTCTCAAAATACTATAAGAAAGTGTTTCACTCGCAGTTCTCACTCTCTTATTTCAACTCTCTCTCCTTCTTTGCGTTCTTTCCTCACTTAACCGATAGCACATAGAAGGAAAGACATACAATTGTATATATTTATCGTAAAAGAAAAGATTGCTTCGTCCGTGAATAAACAGTAGATCCATTTGTGATTGCTCCGTGAACGAATAGAAATCACTCGTGATACGCTTGCATTTGTCCGGATGGTGCAAGAAAAAATTGATTAGATTAGCCTTTTGTCCTTGTGTGTGTATGGATATATTTAAAAAAAAAATGAAAGTGGATGAGCAGATGATTATAGGCTAGCCGACACTTTTGTAATGGAGTGTAGAATGGGAATATAAAATAAGTTGTCATGACTTTAAGACATTGGTGCGTAAACATGGCGATGAGAGATATATTGTATTGTCCGTGAATGGAGGGATAATTAATTGATATTTGGAAGATAGTGTTGTCAATTATTTAAATAAAAGACAAACACAATATGCAACTTGTGGTCTCAATTGAGTATACGGGAATGAAGATAAGAAATGTTTGGTAGTGGGGTAGTTATAATATTTATAAGTGGGAGACAATTTGTCCGTGAATGAAAGTAGAAAGAATGATTAATTGAAGTAGGGAATACTTGAGCCATTATTGTCTTGATAATGAATACACCTTGGATGCTAACATAATAATAAACAAATATAGGTGGAGAGTCACGGATGAAGAAATGGAAAATGAATGCACCAAAAGTCATACCTAAAGAAATATTAGGGATGATATGATATGAATGCTTTGTCCATATATAATAATAATAATAAAAATGTTTAAATGGGATATTACACACTCTCTCTCTCTCTCTCTCTCTCTCTCTCTCTCTCTCTCTCTCTCTCTCTCTCTCTCTCTCTCTCTCTCTCTCTCTCTCTCTCTCTCTCTCTCTCTCTCTCACTCTCTCTCTCTCTCTCTCTCTCTCTCTCTCTCTCTCTCTCTCTCTCTCTCTCTCTCTCTCTCTCTCTCTCTCTCTCTCTCTGTTTTTTTTTTCCACAATTGAAAATGGGCTAAACTAGCCCTATAGGGATAGAACTCACAACCTAACATATGTCAATGAGGACTACTTTGCCACTATGCCATGTACCAAGTGCAAAGTATATCATAGGGTTAAAATATATTTTTGATCGTTTAAATTTTAACTTTAAAAAGTGTTTTTGTCCTTTTAAAGTTAACTCCGTTAATTTCATTAACAAAAAATGTTGAGTCAGCAAATTTAAAATGTCAAGTAATCAAACTTAAAATATTGACATATCTTTCTAAAAGATGGATTTTAAAATTACAATATAAAATTAAGTATATTAAGTAATTAAAATTCGGGTATGTCAGTATTTTAAATTTATTGACTCATCTTAGCTTAAAATGACTGAAAATACACTTTTTAAGTTAAAGGACTAAAATAAGCTTCAGGTAAACTAAAGTATCAAAAATATAAATTATCCTCTTATAAGTATATATTTTTCACTTCGACCAAAAAAAAAGTATATATTTTTCACCTACATTGCCCAAAATATTTCCAAGTGGATTCTGAGTAATACTGGTTAAGAAAGAATGGGAAATTCCAAAAATAAAATAAAAAGAAGGAAGGAAAAATTATTCCCTAATTTATCATGGTTTGAGCTAATTTTAAATTACGTTTCTATAATTTTTTTTTTCTTCTTCTTAGGTCTTTTCTCCGATATAAACATTGTTCATTTGTTCATAATATGTTAACTATGACTTTTCTTTGGCCCAAAAATGTTAACTATGACTTATGTGTGCCCTGATCAACATTAATAAAAACAATATTTGATAAATTAAAAAAATTAAAAGAATGGAATAAAATTCATTTATTATAAACATAATTTAAAAATTATTGTCATCATAATCATCATCTCCTAGCATCTATATATAATATGTACTTTAGTGGATTTTGATTTTATTTAGATTCTTATGACATAATTAATTTATAATTACTAATGTTATTTCTCTTATAAGCCTAAGTATAAGGACCTATAAGTACAAACGTGTAAGGATTTTGATAAAAAAATAAAATAATATAAGAACTTGATTAAAAGTAAGATGAAATTAATTATAAAGATTAGGATTTTTTTTCTTCCAAATAGCAAATCTAGGCCCCACCATAGAAAGCCCCTTCTATTTATGTGTGTGTTCAATAGTGAATTTTCATCTCAATTTTTTTCCTTAATTTGACATTTTAATTTATTAAGTTTTAATTCAAATATAATGAAAAATAAATGTAGACTCCTAATTAAGTAAATCTAAATGCTAGTTGGATTTGGTTGGCTGCAGAAAATTTATCTCACATTACCAATAATCATTATTACAATAATGTTGATCACTTTATCATACTCCCTCCGGTCCTAATTATAAAACTTAGTTAACCTTTTAGAAATATTAAGGAAGTTAATTAAATTAGTTTAGAGTTTTTTTATTTTTATTTTTTTCTTCAAAATAAATAGTTTGACTAATAAACTAATATATAATCTAAGAAAACACAGCGTATGAAATAATTAAGTAACTTATTTAGCTTCTTTAATCTTTCCAAAAAAAGTCAACTAGGTCTTATAATTAAAACCGGAGATAGTACTATCTCCGGTCGTAATTATAAGACATAGTTGACTTTGTTTGGAGAGATTAAAGAAGCTAAATAAGTTGCTTAATCATTATATATGTTGTGTATCTTTAGATTATATATTAGTTTATTAGTCAAACTAAATACTTTGAAGAAAAAAATAAAAATAAAAATACTCTAAAAGTAATTTAATTAAATTTTCTTAATTTCTCTAAAAAAGTCGGTCTTATAATTAAGACCGGATGTAGTACCAAATTTGGATTCGACTCTTAAAAACATAGCAAAGATTATTAAGCATGAGATGCACAATTAATGCCCATTCAATTTACTCAAACATTTTTAGTAACCGAAAATTTTGTTGTTTATTCTAATTTGAAGCATATTTTATTGAGTAAAATACATCAATCCCTATTTTATTTACTCTAAATTATAGAAATATCCATTCTATTTTGAAAACCTATATAAACTTCCCCTAAAATTGAAAAATATGTTGCATAATCCTCTATTCTAATTTTGATATGCAACAATCCTCTATTCTAATTTTGATATGCAACAATCCTCTATTCTAATGTTGATATGCAACTTTAATTAACTCAACCTTAATTGATTATTAAATCACAACGTTGACTTGTTATTTTGATCAAATAAACCTCCTTAACATAAATATTACTTAATTATCATTTAATTTTTGGGCCACAAAGATAATCATTTAATCACATATGTTTATCAGAAAGTAAGAAAATAATGTTAAAATATATTTTTAAATTTTGTGTCATACTATTATCATATTACAAAATTAACTAATTTCATCCTTATAGATTTTATTTTTCAATAAATTGAAATGTTTAATATTTTTTATTTATTAAATACATATGTTGGCTAAAAAGTTTTGCAATATATATATATATATATATATATATATATATATATATATATATATATATATATATATATAATTTTTCCCTAAATTTACTAATTTAGTAAAAATATTAAATAGATCATTAATAAACATTAATGTTAAAATAAGGCCTAAATTAGTAAACAATATTCATTCTAATATTATTTTTAATTAAAAAATGCACTTAAAAATATTTTTAGAATATTATTTTATTGATTTTAATGTTTTGGACTAAAGTGTATATTTTCAAAATAAATGGGAGGTTTGTGTAATTAAAGTAAAATAAGAATACAGTTAGAATAATTTACTCTACGCTATTTTACTACCATTGCTTGAGTCTTGGCTTACATGTATGGATGGCTCATATATGGTGTTGTTGAACATCACAAGTTATCTTGTAATAATAGTTAATCATTTAGGTGCACTCTTGAATATGGGGCTGTTTGTTCGAAGGATTTGTAGAAGAGAGAAAAAAAAATAGAGAAATAGAGATTAAAAAAAAAAAGCAATTAATTTTCCTTATTCTTTTATCTTTATTAAAATTTTATAACCCCACTACTCAAATTTTTTAAAATCCAACAGTAAAAAAATTCTTACACCCCTTCTCTCCCTTCCAAATCCCCCTGTCTCCCTTCCAAATCCCTCATATCAAACAGCCATAAATCTTTTACAAGGCTAATCATGTCAGTGAAGGTGTTCTTTGATTTTTATGTCATGGATTTATTATGCAGTTGGTATTCCTTGCCACGCTGAAAATCGATTGCTAGTGTCGTGTTAACTGCCTACGTTAACTATGAATTTAACAAAAATGGATGTCTGGTTGATTATAGGCTAGCTCACCATGTTCATATAGCCCTCCAATGTTTGACCTTTTCTTTTGTCAGAATATTTGACCTTGAGGACAACGGAAGAAAATGTTGATTGGAGGAGTAATGTAATGATCCAACTTAAGGGGCTTGAATTATGATTATTAGAGCACTAATGGGCTGATACTTTGGGATTAGCATTGATGGGTGGGGGTAAAAGTGAAGGTATATAGATAAGGAAAGGCGAAGATAAACGTAGATATCTCGCCCTTTAATAAATTCCCCTCTCCCCTAATTTTGCCACAATCTTTCTCATTAATTTTTCTTTTATATATTCTCTTTCATCCTTTTTCCTACATATTATCTCTCTCACTTGTTATAAATAAGGGCATTGTCAAAAAAAAATATAGATATCTTATATATTTATGGATTTGGCTTTAATCTCTTACTTTTGTGGTCTGCGGCCCTCCTATTTCTTAAAATTGTGTTGTTTTGGTGCAAAAAGAGTGCAGTAGCCCATAAACACAAAGGAAGGTATCCATTGTATTTAACTAATTTTAACATACTTTTTTTATAAAAAGTAAATCTGTTACTCTAACAGTTTCACCTTATATTTTGGATTGAGGGTGTATTTTGCAAAGTCTCTTCTCCCTCCGGCGTCTCTCTTCTTCCTCACCTTCATCTCGCCTTTTCTCGAACCTTCTCTGTTTCTGTCAATTCTCTAGAACTTGTTTTAAACTTTACTTGCCTTCTTATTTCCATGTTCTTAACTCTGTAGCAGAGCATAAGTTTACTAAAACACAAACTGGTAGCATATTTGATCCCTTCACATCTCTGAAACTTAACAGAGAAAGATGCATGCTGCATTATATTAAACTCTAGATGATACAATATACTTAAGGCATTTATGTCATCCGCTTACAAAGTACAGAGATATATGTAAGAGAGGAAAAAACTTTTCCTATTACTATTACTTATTTACTCACTAGCCAATTTAATTAGATATGCAAGATTTATCTTAAAAAACAAAAAGTTCATACCGACAAGTTCTAGTTTTTGGCCAAAAGAAACTTCATACATTTGTTGTGGTTATAAAATCGCTACAAAAATTCGTTGGTATTTTAACAAAAGTTTATAATAACAAAAGTATAATTGGTTAAGGTGCAAATTGGCCAACGAAGTATTACACTAGGAGCACTAGGCGAGAAATGTTTTGAAGGGAGCAAAAATACCAATAAATAATTGAAATGGAGCTAACATACCAATGAAAAATTTAAAACTTCGGTGAATAGACCAAAACAATGATTATGTTACTTTCACAAGTTTTAAATTCTTCATTGGTATGTTAGCTCCATTTCAATTGTTTATTGGTATTTTTGCTTCCTTCAAAACATTTCTATGCTTAGTGCTTCTAGCATAATACTTCGTTGGCCAATTTGCACCTCAACCCAAGTATAATTTGTTTAATGATTCTTCACTGCCATCCCTAGAAAAAATCAGTGGAGAAAATGTTATTGGTGAGTTTTATATTTTGTACAAAATTAAATTTGAACTAAGTGATAATAAAGCGTGACTTATAAAAACGCATCGAAAAATAAGTAAATTGTTATCACCTTTGAGGAAGAAGTTTTTGAAATTGGCGGGCTGGAATAAGGCGATGTTATTACCATCATCCATATCGTAAAGGTCTCGAGGCTTTAAGTGAATCACCATATTATAATCCATATGCCTCTCGTTCTCAACATAATAAACATGATGTGCCTATGAGGCAAAAATATATAGCTCATCATCTTCTGATTAACCAATATGAATTGGCCGGGAGAAATTTATTGACGTGATGTCTAAGTTGTCAGTTGTAAATCCTCGAGAAGTTGTTGTATTTTCTTACAAACACTTGAATAGTGTCACGGTGAAATGACCTTTATAATTTAGTTCGACGACATCAAGAAGCTTTTCATGATAAGAGACGGCTTTGAACTACATGTTGTTGTTACTGTTGCTCGCATAATTCCTTGTCCCAAAGGTGCTATAAACACCAAGTTTTGAGTTAGCAAGCATTGATTTCGTGAAACTGTGCAAAACTTGAAACAATTGAGATTGTATGATGTAAACCTTTTTGCATGGTCAAGAGGGCTGATTACAAGAGTTCTGAAATTTAGCAAGTGTGGTTTGTGGTCATTTAGTATTCTACGCGCAAACCAACTTGAGAATTCTCTGTTGACCTTTTTGTCAATTCCAGAGGATGTTTATGTATGGATCGTGAGTTGACACTTTACATGACTTTTGAATTCCCTGCAATTAATCATGAGATGGTGATCATGAAATGTAAGTAAAAAAATATAAGAAAATATATAGAATAACATATGAGTGAACAATTCTTACTAAAGGAAGTGTTCAATTTGAGCGCAATTAATCAAGACATCGTTATGTGTTTGCAACTTCTCAGTTGTTGTTAGTTTGAAGTTCTCGCTTCCTCCAACTGGTTTACCAACACGAGGGATTAGCAATCTCTTAATGATGGCTCAGGTTCATAACAATAATCTATACGAGGCGGTCGGTTGAAAGACGTCTTAGTGTCATCTCGTAATACCCGGATACTTGTTTATTTGGAACCCTATATTTGAGAATTTGCCTATTTTTGGGAGACTACTAGGCCCTATTTTTGGGAGTGACAAATTTGGAATCATAATTTTTGGATCCATGAATAGTATTTACTATTTAAAAATACGTATTCACTATTCATAAATACGTATTTACTATTCATATGGGACCCACGTCAAATTATTTCTCCTCTGCCGACAGACATTCACGTGAATTTTGAAAAAAGTCTGCGGGACCCACTCAATAGTAATTTACTATTTGAATAATAATATAATATCTTTCTCCCACTTCATTCTGAAGAACGCTATATGGAATAGTTGTGAAGATGTGGAAATCCCGGAGAAAATATAAGGACTTATACGGAACCCACATAATTTAACCTCGAAAACAAGACCGGTGAAGGTTATTTTTGCTAACATTGAGGAATAAGTTTAGTCCAACTAGGAAGTCTAATTAGACCATAAATCTCGGTATCCGCCACCAACCAAAAAGTATACTCAAAACTTAAGGACGTTAGTGATCGATCTAGCAATCGGAAATGAATTTCGTTAAAGTAGAACTTTATTGGTACAGTCACATAAAGCAAGGTGTGGGACCTACGGACAATATTTTCTTACGCCTCCATCCCCTTCACGTGAAGAGTTTGAAAATTTGGCTCGGGAAAATTACGTAGAATGACCCGAAGTGAAAATTACACTAAAGGACCCATTTTTCCACCCTATAAATAGAGGCTTCATTTCTTCATAATCTTCACACCAAATCAACCCCAAGAGGTGATTTCTAGAAGGAGCTAGAGAGAAGGAGGAGTGCGGAGAAAGTGTAGCGAAGCCCCGGGTAAATTCTTTGGTCCTTAGTCTTAAGCTTTAGTAGTTCTTTCGGTAGATATAGTAGAAATGCTAGGTAAATCTTTATTTTACCAAGATAGTCTAGATATCATGTTTTAGGGATAAATATGATATTTATTTGAAAAATATATTGGAGGAAGAGATATGGCAAAATTTTGGAAAATTAGAGTCAAAGTAGCGAAGCTCTGGCGAAATTTCACCAATTAGTCAAACTAGGGGCAAAATGGTAATTTGCACCTAAAATGCCTGATATGCTGCTAAATAATGATAAATGTGATATTATCCTTATAGGATATCCGAGGATTCCGGAGGCAGATTTGATGGACGGGCGTATTACTCTTCATGAATAGTACCGTATACATGAATAGTGCCGTATACGTGAATAGTAATTACTATTCACAATGAAGGAAGGTACGTTCGCGTACTGTAACTTTAACTCTGATGTGTCTTGTATTCTTATATGTGATGAAATGATTCATGTCGTGGCTAAGACTCTGTCTTAGGTCATTGTTTATATACATTCAACTTGATACGGGTTATAGTCTTGATAATGCCGTGAGATTGTTTTCCTAGCTACGAGGACACGTGTTGTGATCGTGGCATAGGGTATGTGCAGACATGTTGTGGGACTTTACATATTGCTTTGTGCTTATGTTCTCATTCATTGTCTTGATCATACATCTGCTTTGTGCTTATGTGTTGATTACTGCTGAAATGTAATGAATATTTGCCATACATATATTGTTATACTTTTCATATGAGGTTAACTGTTACCTGAGGTCCGATGGGTATTGGATCTCAGATCTGTCTAATAGTTCAGGTAAAGAAACCAGGATCAGAGAAGGTACCAGTAGATGGAGCCATAGATAAACACCGATAAATGGAGCCGTGAGAAGGTACCGGTTAAAGGAAATGAAGGAAGAAAGTCAACAAAGAACCTACCGTATTGCATGAATCTAATAAGGTTACTTCATATCATTTGGTGCTTAAACTAGAAGGGTCGTCTATGTGGTTGGTCAATCGGTCACCCTAGCACGGTGAGACTTCCACTAGACCTACCCACTGGCCAAATGGGATTATCTAACCGAGTTAGGTTCTATGCCCCAAGTCTACTCAAGGCTTGATTGAAGAGGGGTATAGTTACATGTAAGAATTGTAATTATAAAGTTTTGTATTCTTGTATCACATGAATAATTCCTTCGGGAGATTTTGTAATATATATATCGTATACGTCGGGCATCATCATATGTTCGAGTATTTTTATATCACTCGACTCATTGTTAAATTCGTTGTTCAAATTTTTAGTACATGCTCTCCGTTTCCGCAAAACGCTAAGTCAGTAGCACCTCAAAACTCGATGAATTTTTATAAAACCACGTGTCACCGCACGTTTTATGCTACGAGAATTTGGGGTGTTACATTTTGGTATCGAGCTAGCTTCACGGCTAGTCTCGAGAGCATTGTATAGACAACAAGAACAAGAGTACTGATATAATACTGGTTTTGTGATACAATAAAACAAATACCCTAAGGAAAGGTTAGAGTTTCTGAAAAACTCTGAGACTTTTGATATGGAAAATCGGAGTCTACATGAAATTTCCGAACGAAAGCAATAATTGAACTTAGTTGACGATACTACCTAAGTCTTCCCGTAGACAGTAACCTATTGTTTGTCTGTAAAAACAGTGGCTTCTCGGTTATAAGTCTTCCGGTAAGAATAGTAACTTATACTTGGAAAAATTTTGAGTGACATGTTGGAATCAGAGTAGAAATTTTGGAAATTGTCTGCTCAAAAATTTAGAAGTTCATTGTAGGTTCTCACAATAAGTTAGAAGAACCAGTTTGAGTTTAAATAGATAAAGATAAGTTTCGGGAAAGTTTGAAAATCCCTATGAATCTTAGAATAGAAACATTAGCAAGAAGACTAAGAATAAAAGACTATATGATTTCAAGTAAGAAGAGCAACAATCGGAACAACCCCATTACAAAGACGAATCATCTCTTGATGACGTTTGTAAATTTCTTCTTGCGTAATTTCTCTTGAGCTAGGATCTTGATGAGGTAATGCCTTTCTCGGTGCAAAGCAACTCGCCTCATAAGTTTTGAAAGCCTTCGTGAGGCCAATCTCCTAACCCTTCCTTGCGACATATTCTTTTTATCGTACCTATACTCAAATTTATCGTTGACTCATTTCCTCAAGGGTCAAATGGAAGAAATTACAAAAATCTTTCGAGTCAATGCTTCGCTTTCCGTGGTGTTGCTCAAGTCTTGCCCTATAAAATTCACCCGGTTTATATAAATCATCTTCAACCGCAGTTCTTTTCCTTTAGAAGATTTATCTTCCACGTTGATTGAACTACCAAAGAATTCATTATGAGACTCAGTCCATTCTAAACCAACACATAGAGCCTCATAATATGATGATAATGGATCTGGCACTAAGACATACCCTGATGCATTTTGTTTTATGCAATATTGTGTCAGAAAATCTTTGATTTCCTCTCGTATTATTCTTGCGAGATCATACATTTGAAGGTTGGAAGAATCTTTTTGTACATTTTGGTGATGTACAAGTATGACATATCATGCCAATCCTTCCATGAACTTCAAGCCTCGATGATGAAGACCATTGGTATGAATAATTTCACGTAGAACATGGCAACAACCACATGAAAAAGGGTTAGTGATTTTAGCTAGAGTGGAAAAAAGGGTAGAGGTTTCTTCTAGGCGGGAGCGGGGTTTCTTAGAGAAGAAGGTTTAGTAGACTCCATAAGTTCGGCCATGTTACGACATCTTTTGATTTGGTCGCCTTGATGGATCTACTTCAGATACTTCTTGGTTTGGAGTCGAACCTTGAATCCTTGGGGATGGATGAAGTACATTAGCTACTGGAAGAGAAGTAGGAACATGAAGCATTGAGGTAGAAGGAGGAACGTACACCTCTAGGGGATTGTAAGAAAGTAATGACGAATATGAAAATGGTGCATTACTAGATAAGTCGGCTAATATGTTAGGCCGATTATCATAGAATATAGCTTCGAGAAACGAAGGGCTATTTGAATCGAAACGGGAATGTAGTTGCTTGGACTGCCATGTTTGAAGTAGTAAGAAGAAAGATTTGAACGAAGGAAAATGTAAGATAGTAACTGGTATTTTGAAAGGTTGAGAATGCATGAGAATGATACTCGTATCATCCTCGTTTATAAGCGAGAGCGATCTTTGTGAAAATTTTGAATTTTAGTAGCGCCAAATTCAAATTCAAATTGTCAGTTCATAACCGTATGGATTTTTAATTAAGCAAGTAATCCGTAGTGTTGCTCCTAATGCATCCTAGTAACTACTAGTCTTACACCGTTTGGACGTTTGTACGTCGTATGGTAATTGATTGATGGCCGTGTCTCCAGAAAATTTGAGTTGGAGAGTGTGCCACCGATTCGTGATGACGGGTTGGTTAATGAGATCGATGGATCTCGTAGTTAAGTGTATTCGGGTGAGAGTAATCTCGAAATGGATTACTTATGGAATTGGCCACGCATCAACGTCTTGCCAAAAGATATTACATGTGGATCCTTCTATTTTAATTTTAGATGAGGGACACAGATCAAGAATGACAATATTAACATAGTTCAGTCCCTTATCAAAGTGAAAACTCCTAAAAAAGTTGTGTTGTTTAGAACGTTATACCAAAATCATGTCAAAGAGGTGTTTAACATTTTAAACATTGTGTGTCCAAATTCTCTCTATTCACAGACATCTCATCATGTGCATTAATAAGTAGAGTACATGTACCATGTATAAAGGATTTCTGTGTATTGATCGAGAATACTTTGCAGAAGGACCCTGACTTCAAAAGGAAGTGGTCTTCATTCGAAATTAGTGAGATGACAAGTCAGGTACTTCATTACTACAAAGGAGATAGAATTGGAACTTCATAAAAACTGTTGAATTTTATGAGGATAGGTTTGTATATGATCTAACATTAAAAAATAATTAGGTCAAAATGTGATCAAGATTGCCTATAGATTTAGTACATGAAATTATAATGGTGTGAACCTTGTAATTCATACTACATTGTTTACAATGTCTTGTATGATTGATGATTACCTTTGAGGTAACAAAATAATGTGTAAACTTTGTCTCGTGACATTGGGAAATTAAGATAGTGGATTATGAGACTATCAAGGGTAAAGACTCGATAAGATTTGAGTTCTCGTTATAATAATACTCTAATTGAGAAATGATTAACCGAAGTTAACGCTACTTATGGAACGTTTTGGTTGGAGAGGGCTACCTACGGGGAGTTCGATCTAGGAGGTTTTACCTACAAAGGATGCTTTGACCGGAGATGCTTGACCGATCGAGAAAAGACCGTGTGAAGCACCGAGTAAAGTGCCGTAGAGCGGAGCCACCGTGATGACATGCCGTAAGGTGCAGCCGCCATGACAACGAACCATAAAGTAGAGCTACCAATGTATCGGTTCTCAAGGTAAGTACATTATAATGAGTCTCACATTTAATAGGTTCCCTAGAGAAAAAGGTTTACGTAATCTAGTATATCACTAAGAGGTGCTCAAGTGTTGTATGACCTTCTAAGGTTAATTGTTTGGTTCCTAAGTAAGGTTTAAAAAATTGAATTTTTGAACTTGCCAATACACCTGCTATATTTTCGGAAGTGATTTTTGAACTTGTGAATTTTGAAATTAAGTTTTCAAATGAAATGTTTCCAACAGAAGTTGATACCACAGTGATGGTTATTTTGAAAATGATGTTGTCTTATTAAAGAGGTTTGTTAAACCCAGAGTTTGAAACTGAGTTTTCAACTGTGTTGTGGTAAAGTCAGTACAAAACTGGAATGACAGAAGCTGTTGTAGATGTACACGGTTCTTGGGTCTTGCCGGATGTTTTAAAGTGTTTGAAATCACTGGCCTTTGGTTAAGGATCTTTTTGAACAAAGAGTTTATGAGGGATTTTGTTTGAGAAAAATGAAAATCGTACCAGCAGTGAACGCACCCAATCCATAACATTTCGCCAAGGGCGTATGTTTTGTCTAGCAGAACCTGAGGGTTGCTACTTCGTGTGCCAGTGTGAACACTGGGTCTCTTATGGGAGGGGCGGAGGTTCTCCCACATTGTTTGACGGATCTTCGATGCAGAGGCCGGATTTGGGGATTGAGATAGTGCGCTCATTTGTACCAAGTAGTTGAAGTGGTGGCGTGAGCTCTCAAATGTTAAGAAATTTTATAAAATGAATTTTTCCCTCAAAGATATGTGTCGGTAGTAAAAGTTTTTGAAAACAATCCGACAGTGAATGTGTTTTCACGAATTTGTTTTGGCAGCGATTAAAATTGAAAATGTAATAGCACTATTACTCTTTGGTATAGTGCGGTTTGCGAAATGTACTGAGGCCACGAAAAATTTTCAGTGTGTGGAAATTTGAAAATGAGACAACATAAGTTTTGTGTAACGATGACATGATTGTCAATGCTATTGTGTTGAAAAGCAGTGTAGTTGGAAATTTTGGATATAGGAACAGGAACTATTAGAAAGGTCTAGAACACTGAACTAGTTAAGCCAGATAGTAGTTGTCAGCTATAGTGCTAAGTGAAAGTAGTCTGAGAGCTTGAATGGGAAAGACTCAGATGAAATAGACAAGCAGATGCTCGAGGCGTAAGACACTGGTGTGCAAGTGTGCACGGGGCAATGTCCCTAGGCCATAAGACCGGTGATGCTTAAACACTATATGGAATGCAGATTGGCATGGTGACTTTAGACTAGTATGTCTACAGTACCTTTTAAGTCTGGTAAAACATTCATTGTACCAGGTAGTAGTTGAAATGCCTAAGGCATGAGGATAATTTCCAAGGTAATGAAACTAGAATCTCCAGTGCTGTGGTAATTAATTGAGCCGGAAGGCCAATGTGTGTTAAGCTGAGAGGCTAAAAGAGTCAGGCAGAGAGGCCTACATAACCAAGCACTGAGAGAATGGATCAGTGAATCCTGTGTTTTGGATACTATACCTGGGTACAATATGAATGAGATTAAGGTAAGTGCTAAGTAAGCATGCATAAAAAGGGAATAGACAAGACGTCTAGAGTTTTTTCTCCAAGATTATACGGTCAAATTTCGAGGACGAAATTTTAATTAACGGGGGGAGAAATGTAATACCCGGATACTTGTTTATTTGGAACCCTATATTTGAGAATTTGCCTATTTTTGGGAGACTACTAGGCCCTATTTTTGGGAGTGACAAATTTGGAATCATAATTTTTGGATCCATGAATAGTATTTACTATTTAAAAATACGTATTCACTATTCATAAATACGTATTTACTATTCATATGGGACCCACGTCAAATTATTTCTCCTCCGCCGACGTACATTCACGTGAATTTTGAAAAAGTCTGCGGGACCCACTCAATAGTAATTTACTATTTGAATAATAATATAATATCTTTCTCCCACTTCATTCTGAAGAACGCTATATGGAATAGTTGTGAAGATGTGGAAATCCTGGAGAAAATATAAGGACTTATCTGGAACCCACATAATTTAACCTCGAAAACAAGACCAGTGAAGGTTATTTTTGCTAACATTGAGGAATAAGTTTAGTCCAACTAGGGAAGTCTAATTAGACCATAAATCTCGGTATCCCGCCACCAACCAAAAAGTATACTCAAAACTTAAGGACGTTAGTGATCGATCTAGCAATCGGAAATGAATTTCGTTAAAGTAGAACTTTATTGGTACAGTCACATAAAGCAAGGTGTGGGACCTACGGACAATATTTTCTTCGCCTCCATCCCCTTCACGTGAAGAGTTTGAAAATTTGGCTCGGGAAAATTACGTAGAATGACCGAAGTGAAAATTACACTAAAGGACCCATTTTTCCACCCTATAAATAGAGGCTTCATTTCTTCATAATCTTCACACCAAATCAACCCCAAGAGGTGATTTTGAAGGAGCTAGAGAGAAGGAGGAGTGCGGAGAAAGTGTAGCGAAGCCCCGGGTAAATTCTTCGGTCCTTAGTCTTAAGCTTTAGTAGTTCTTTCGGTAGATATAGTAGAAATGCTAGGTAAATCTTTATTTTACCAAGATAGTCTAGATATCATGTTTTAGGGATAAATATGATATTTATTTGAAAAATATATTGGAGGAAGAGATATGGCAAAATTTTGGAAAATTAGAGTCAAAGTAGCGAAGCTCGCGAAATTTCACCAATTAGTCAAACTAGGGGCAAAATGGTAATTTGCACCTAAAATGCCTGATATGCTGCTAAATAATGATAAATGTGATATTATCCTTATAGGATATCCGAGGATTCCGGAGGCAGATTTGATGGACGGGCGTATTACTCTTCATGAATAGTACCGTATACATGAATAGTGCCGTATACGTGAATAGTAATTACTATTCACAATGAAGGAAGGTACGTTCGCATCGTAACTTTAACTCGATGTGTCTTGTATTCTTATATGTGATGAAATGATTCATGTATCGTGGCTAAGACTCGTCTTAGGTCATTGTTTATATACATTCAAACTTGATACGGGTTATAGTCTTGATAATGCCGTGAGATTGTTTTCCTAGCGCGAGGACACGTGTTGTGATCGTGGCATAGGGTATGCGCAGACATGTTGTGGGACTTTACATATTGCTTTGTGCTTATGTTCGTCATTGTACCGATCATACATCTCGCTTTGTGCTTATGTGTTGATTACTCTTTGAAATGTAATGAATATTTGCCATACATATATTGTTATACTTTTCATATGAGGTTAAGCTGTTACCCGAGGTCCGATGGGTATTGGATCTCGATCTGTCTAATAGTTCGTAAAGAAACCAGGATCGAGAAGGTACCAAGTAGATGGAGCCATAGATAAACACCAAGTAAATGGAGCCGTGAGAAGGTACCGGTTAAAGGAAATGAAGGAAGAAAGTCAATGTAACCTACCGTATTGCATGAATCTAATAAGGTTACTTCATATCATTTGGTGCTTAAACTAGAAGGGTCGTCTATGTGGTTCGGTCAATCGGTCACCCTAGCACGGTGAGACTTCCACTAGACCTACCCAAACCGGCCAAATGGGATTATCTAAGCGAGTTAGGTTCTATGCCCCAAGTCTACTCAAGGCTTGATTGAAGAGGGTATAGTTACATGTAAGAATTGTAATTATAAAGTTTTGTATTATTGTATCACATGAATAATTCCTTCGGGAGATTTTGTAATATATATATCAGTATACGTCAGGCATCATCATATGTCTGAGTATTTTTATATCAGTGACTCATTGTTAAATTCGTTGTTCAAATTTTTAGTACATGCTCTCCGTTTCCGCAAAACGCTAAGCTGTAGCACCTCAAAACTCTGATGAATTTTTATAAAACCACGTGTCACCGGCACGTTTTATGCTACAGAATTTGGGGTGTTACATCATCAAAGTATCTTGAACATAAATATAGAATCTCATCCCTTATATAAGCTTCAGCTATAGAAACTTTTGACCACACCTTATTCCTTATATAAGATTTCAATTTCCCAAGAAATCTATAAACTAAAGAAGGAAAAATGTTAATAAATTTTGAAACGTACTACTAGCAAATTTAGAACTTAATGCTTATGCACATATATAGAATGAGTATCTCTCAATAAGATACATCAACGATATTGAACAAGGCCGCAAGCTTTGTTTCATGAATAAGGTAGATTGTCAGATGAACCATCACAATGAAAAAGGACGGAGGAAAGATCATCATTAAATGACAAAGCATAAGAATGATTTTTGTGTTGTAGCTGATCGAGCTCTTCAATGATCAAAACCTTAGAACACAACTTCTAAAAAAAAGAACACAGTTCCACCAAAATGATGGACACATCGAGAGACATCGTATTTTTTTATTTCCAGCAGAAGCAACTGTTCTATAAGAACATGCGAGTCATGACTCAGCCTAGCAACCTTTCGAGCTTGTATGTCACTATACCGTTTCATGAATACCCATCAGAAACTTTTATTTTCTTCAACATTGCGAGGAAGATTTCTTTATTCGGTTTTGTGATGGTGAATTTGGTTGGTTGAAATTTGTCATACTCATCTGGTTAATAGTTAATCATTTAGGAGCACTCTTGAATAAGGAGCTATTTGGTTCGAGGGATTTGAAAAAGAGAGAAAATTTTTATGAGTTGAATTTAAAAAAATTAGAGAAATTGAGCTAAATTTTTTAATTAAGTTTTCTTATTATTTTATCTTACATCTTATCTTTATTAAAAT
This sequence comes from Acacia melanoxylon, assembly GCA_019022615.1. Classification (NCBI taxonomy): domain Eukaryota; kingdom Viridiplantae; phylum Streptophyta; class Magnoliopsida; order Fabales; family Fabaceae; genus Acacia; species Acacia melanoxylon. The sequence continues at coordinate 3,029,886 of JAFJYJ010000014.1, forward strand.
TTTATAACCCCACTACTCAAATTTTTTAAAATCCAACACAAAAAATTCTTCCACCCCTTCCTTCCCTTCCAAATCCCCGGTATCAAACAACCATAAATGTTTTACAAGGCTAATAATGTCAGTGAAGGTATTATTTGATTTTTATACCCTGGATTTGTATTATGCAGATGGTATTTCTTGCCATGCTGAAAATCGATTGCTAGTGTTAGTTTATTTTATAAGAAAAAAGTTTTGGAGGGGTTCGACATCGTCCCCCACCAAGACACATGACCCCGTGCTCTTTAAGCACTTAATGGGGACTTACGAGATCGCCTATCAAAGGAGTCACAGTGACGGCAACGGGGATCGAACACACATCCCTTTGAGACTTGAACAAATCCCTTACCATCTATGCCAACTCTACATTGCTAGTGTTAGTTGCGTACATTAACTCGAATTTAACAAAAATGGATGTCTAGTATATAAAGGCTGGCTCACCATGGTCTTATAGCCCTCCAATATTTGACCTTCGGACAACGTCGAAAATTGTTGATTGGTGGGTTTGAATGATGATGATTGGAGCACTAATGGGCCGACTACTTTAGGCTTAGCCTTGGTGGGTGGGGCAAAAGTGAAGGTATATAGACAAGGATAGGTGAAGAAAAACATAGATATATAGTCATTTAATAACTTTTTTTTTCACCAACATTCGTTGGAAGTATGTAGAAAGGGACTTGCTCTCACTTAACCACGTCTTCAGTTTGAGGCGTGGAAATGAAGATAATGGTGTTAGGAGTTTTTCCCCCATGACCGGGGCGAATTCAGAAAAAAAAAAAGAAAGTCGGAACCGATAGTTCCAATGAAACATGTGAGTAAAAAACAAAAAACAAAATAAAAAAGGAAAAAAATTTCCCCTAATTTTGCCAAAATTTTTCAAATTAATTTTTCTCTCGTACATTCTCTTTCATCATTTTACCCACTTATTATCTCTCTCACTTGTTATAAATAAGGGCATTATTGGAAAAAAAGAAGAAAGATATCTTGTACATTTATAAATGTGGCTTTACTCCCTTACTTTTGCAATATGTGGCCCTCCTATTTCTTAAAATTATATCGTTTTGGTGCAAAATACTACGTTGATAACTTTTTTGTTGAAAAAATAGCATTCAACATCTTGAATTATTCTTTTACTACCGCCTAGTATTCATAAATATTTTTTCAATAAAAATCAATATTATCCTAAAATAGAGTAAATACTCTTTTGGGTCCATGGAAAAAAACACGGACCCCAATGAGACTTTTTATGGACTAAAAAGGGCTTTTTGGAAATTTACGAGGGACCAAAATGTTCACCAATCGACTCTTATACGTTCTTTTCGGGACTAAAATGCCATTTCTTTATATGAGGGACCACAATAGGGTTCGTGTTTTTTCTAGGGACCCAAAAGGGTATTCACTCAAAATAATATTTGAGGCACTTGCCACCCTAAAATTTTTGTTAATACTAGCAAATATCTAGAATCCAACACCCTAAATTGCTTCTTTCTTTCTTTTTCGGTAGAACTCAGTATCCTAAACTAATTCCACCACGAAAATTGCTAGTGACAAATGAACCTAACAAAAGAACATTGCACATCAAGCAAGTAGCAAGTATAAAACCATTCTCTGCCACTTAAATTCAAAATCAAGATTCTTGCACACAAATAAGACTGCTAGTTTGTTGCAATCAAACCAGGACCCTATTTTTGACAATTAAAAGAATAAAACAACTGGTTTCAAGATTTTTATTAATAAGAAAATTAAAGAAACATTGAGATTAATAAGAATTAAGCAACTTTACCGTAATTGGTTGCAAAGTTTATTCTCTAGTCATAACTTTCTGTTGTGCTCATCCCTGAGTTTTTTTATCTCACCGTTGAGATTAACAAAGAATTATGTGATTTTACCATCGGTGAGGTGCATTTTCCCTGTCCAGTTTCATTTCATCCTCTCCATAAATAACCTCTAAGACATGACAAACATAGCATTTTATAATAATTATATAATAATATACATGTAGTTTGTATTACTAATACATGAAACTTAATTACCAAGTAAAGAGACAGTATAAACTAAGAAAGAGGAAAATTACAAGTGTAGGTATCTTTATTTTTTCACTAGGAAGACTCTATCAAACATAAACACCCTAGGAACCTGATATGTAAATAATAAAAGATAAAGGTAGTTATTAGTATTAGTTAGTAGCCGTTAGGATTATGGATGATATGGATATGGATTAGTGCAATTCCATGTTTCTCTCTCTCATTTCTTTTCTCTCTGCCTCTCTTCTCTGTTCCTCAATTCTCTCTCTCTCTCTCTCTCTCTCTCTCTCTCTCTCTCTCTCTCTCTCTCTCCCCCTCTCTCTCTCTGTTTCTCTTAGTCTCCTCTATCTTCCTCTCTTTTTCATACAGAATTACAATTCTATAAAAGAACCATATACATAGTTCTTCAATATGACAACGCATAAAGTCGTGAGTTTGATTATCCTCTGAATTCACCTGCTGTTATTGTTGTTCTTCCTCTAGATCTTCCCAATATTTCCTTAATCCTTGTTATTACAGATTTGTTGTCATTTCATCATATATGGAAATCATAAGATCTAGAGGAAAATATAATACTAGCTCTAGTAGAGACAGATTTTTTTTTTAGGAAAGGTAAAAGAATAAGAGGATAAAAATTAAAAGTATAAATCTTTACCAGATTATGAAATTAGAATCTAATATCATAATATAATAAAGAATAGAGTAAATCATTAATAGAAAGATGAGCCAGCAAGCATCTATAACTCATCGGACTACTAAAACCTAAGGAGAATCTCCCATAATCGAGAAGTAATTCTCTTATAATTTTCCATATATATTTCATACCTACTTTTACATGAATTGATACTCCATATTTATAGATAAAATTTAACAATCACTCCCTAAAGATACTCCTAAATTTATCCTATTAATCCACGATGTAGATAATGGAAGTAAATAACTAAATAAATATTATTTTAATCTGCAACTAATCAACCCACTAATCCTAAACTTAAGGGCCACTAATAAATAAGAAAATATCCTAAATAAAATAAATTATATCTAAAATTATATTACTAAATATTTATTCCCAAAATCTCTAACTTTCCACAACTTCCATTATCTTATGCTAATCCGGTACTCTATCAACCTCGGTCCTAAATGTAGGAAGGTCCTACATTTTAGGTTGGAGGAAACAAAGGCAACAAATCCTCAGATAGATTTTGTGAGAGAGGGCATAGAAGGAGGAATAGGCAAAGGTAAAATCTGACAGAAAAATTCCATAAGACCATTCCTAACTGTTCAAGCCTAATACAAAATCTCACAGAATCTGCACTCTACCACATCCCTGCCTTTTATTTATAGGCGCAAATGACTCTGATGGCTATTCTTTTATTCTGTTATTTATCAACTAACCTTCTAACTATACCTACCTATTCTGTTATTATTACATATCATAATCTTACAGGTTCTTAAACATAATGCAACACAAAGTTTGAGTATTCACTAAATTTGGTTGCAGTTACGGTTTTCCTCCTTTTCTCTTTTCTCATTTCCCCATCTTTTCATTAATAGTTCAGCCTTTATCATTTATAGATATGGATATAAAGTTATGAAGCCTCAAATAAATATATTATTCTTAATAAAATAATCAAAACAGTGGGAAGAAGCCCTCAAATAGCTCATAACAACAGCAGCAGCAGGAATTACATAAATGAAAAAACAAGATTTTTCCCCATGAAGCAACTACTACCAGCCTAATTTCTATGGTAAGCCATTCTATAGAATCTCAAGAGGGTCCCTTTCTTCCACATCAAGGTTACTTGTCGCTATCTGATCGGTAGTAATATATTGAATGATGCCACAAAGCGATTGGATAATTTGTTGAAACAATCTGAGTGTTGGACCAACCACCAAGAAAGCCCATATGATGTATGCAACCAAACCCAGGAAGAGCGATAATATGAAGAGAAGTAGAATGACAACAAGAAGTCCAAACAGAGGGATGAATTGTTTCATGATAGCAAAGTAATTAGATTTATTTTGAAGTCTAAATTCTGCTATGAAAACCATGACATAGAAGAATAACATCACAAAAGCGGTTCTCATGATGTTTCCATGCTCATCAAAGAGAGACAATTTCATAGATTGAAATTGAAATAGCACGTAACCACATACTGTCATAATTTCTCTGATTACAACAGTAGGTGGTTATGTGCTATTCAAATTTGAATCTATGAAATTGTCCCTCTTTAATGAGCATGGAAACATCATGAGAGCCTCTTTTGTGATGCTATTCTTTTACGTCATAGCTGTAACATCCCATTTTCAAAAGCAGTATAATTTTTTTTTCATCAGAGTAGAGCATTGGAGCGATTGAGTAACTGATACATATATTTATAAATGCCGTAAGTCCGGCTGATTTACGAAACGGTACATTGACCGAGAGTTTTCAAAATGAATAACAATGAAGAGAGTCTTGTCGGGACTCTCGTACGGCCCGCTCGCCCTTCTCCTCGGTCCTCGGTTCTTCGAACCCGACGCTATGATAAGAGCGAGATCCAATTGCAATTTGGATCTCGTGTAACGGTTAACCTCATGCTTAAATATGACTACATATACACGACATAAAGCAATCAATACAACGATCCACAAAGATGTATGATTAAAAACACATAACCACGTATACAAGATAATAACCACGTATGTAACATAACCTCGTATGATACAACATTAATAACCTCGTATGTGACATAACCTCGTATGTAACATACCGTGTATATAGCATAACCTCGTACACTACTACACAACAAACATATACAATCATATAATAAACATTAGAGCTAGTGTTACAGTACGCGAACGTACATACCTAACAACACATATACGCATATAATAAGCATCAGAGTTAGTGTTACAGTAACATACCTAACAACACATATACGCATATAATAAGCATCAGAGTTAGTGTTACAGTACGCGAACGTACCTTTTTGCGGTACAACGGAACTTTTACTAAAAACGTGAAATTCGGATCAACGGGAAAAAAGCGGTATGACGGCGGCACAACAGCGGCTCGATTAGCTCAGATATCCTATAAGGACAACGTTTATCAACATTTGGCATCATAACAGGCCATTTGGGCGAAAATTACTATTTTGCCCCTAGTACCCCTATTTGGCGGAATTTCGCGAGCTTTTTTTTCGCTCTATCTCTCTAAAATTTTGACAGATCTTTTCCCTCATCATATTTTCGAAATATATATCATATTTACCCCTAAATATGATATCTAGACTATCTTGAAAAATTAAAGATAAATCTAGCATTCCTACTATATCTACCGAAAGAACTACCGAAACTAAAGACTAAGGACCGAAGAACTTACCCGAGACTTTGCTCGAGACTTTCTCCGAGCTTCTCTCTCTAACTTCTCTCTAAGAGGCAGATTTTTGGTGTGAGAAATGAAGAAGAGGAGCTTGGTATTTATAGAAGAGACGGATGGCGAACGGTAAATAATTCGAACTTCGTCTTGACGAATATGGACCGTAGGATCGCATTTTTGAGGACAAAACACTCTTGGCCCTCCATTTCTTGTGCAGACCTCCCCCTCCCCAATAGTCAACAAAATGATGTCATCTTGATGGCGACATCGAGCCGATACCGAAAAGTTTCGATCCGTGTCCGAAACGCGTAATCTTGACGAATCGCGAAATGCCTTTGCAGCGAGTTTTGAAGTTTCTTTCTTTCTCATTAGGAATATCTAGTTTAATGAAATTTATGATCCCATTAAGGGTATTCCGTTATTATTGAAGATTTTAGGCCGACGTCTTGATTCTACGGAATTGAATTTAAGCGCCCGTCTAGGCAAAAATCCACCGGGTTTGTAATATGATCTGACCTAAGTCACTAGATTCCTAATTCACGACAACTACTTGTTTCAGTATTGACTCCAAATCCTCTATCTGCATTTTCTCTCTCCTACCCGGTGTCTTAAACACCCAGTTGGTTCCAGAACTGACTTCTGAGACCGCTCAATCCGAGATAGAATTTCACTGGTTCCTAAAAAGTCCAGTGATAAAAGACTAAATTTCTATATCTTGAGGTAGAATTTCATCTCTATATGTTCTCATATCTCCTGTTGGCTCTTTACCGATTATATTATTATTTTATTCAAAATATCTAGATATTTATTTATTTTTCTTTTATTTTTTATTTATTTTTCTAAGCATAAAATATTTTATTATTTATTTATTATTTATTTAATTATTAATTTCGAATTTCTCCCTTAAATTAATTATTCACTAATTAATTTACTTATATCTTAATCTAAACAATTAGCCACTAATTACTTAATTAGCCACTTACTAATTGTTGATAATTTTCATAATTAGGATAAATTATTATCTCACAACTATTGCACTGACATTGGTATTTTATGTCCCATGTAAAATATTAAAAATCATGGGGCCATAAAGTGCTTTTAATATTATTATATTTATGCTTCTCTATTTTTCAAGGAAATAATCCCAAAAATTCCTAAAATTAGAGACAACATATTTTCTAATTTTTATAAATATTTTACTACCTCTTGGGATTTATCATAATATTTTTAGGCCATTTAATGCCCTAAAAATACATTTTAGCTCTTTATCTCTCCTAATTTCCATAGTAATTACCTTAGAAAATAAGATAATTATTACTTATTATTTGAAACCACATATTCACCTATTTTCAATAGGTATTATTTAGAAATATAATATTCAGATAAATAATTATCAAGTATTACAATAGCTTTCATGGCAGAATTTAGACTTCAAAATGAATCCAAATATTTTGCTATCATGAAACAATTCACCCCTCTGTTTGGACTTCTGGTTGTCATTCTACTTCTCTTCATATTGTCGCTCTTCCTGGGTTTGGTTGTATCCATCATATGGGCTTTCTTGGTGGTTGGTCCAACACTCAGATTGTTTCATCAAATTATCCAATCACTTCGTGGCATCATTCAATATATTACTACTGATCAGATAGCGACAAGTAACCTTGATGTGGAAGAAAGGGACCCTCTTGAGATTCTATAGAATGGCTTACCATAGAAATTAGGCTGATAGTAGTTGCTTCATGGGGAAAAATCTTGTTTTTTCATTTATGTAATTCCTGCTACTACTGTTGTTGTTATGAGCTATTTGAAGGCTTCTTCCCACTATTTTGATTATTTTATTAAGAATAATATATTTATTTGAGCCTTCATAACTTTATATCCATATCTATAAATGATAAAGTCTGAACTATTCTTCTATGTCATGGCTTTCATGGCAGAATTTAGACTTCAAAATGAATCTAATTACTTTGCTATCATGAATCTAATTTATTCTTCTATGTCATGGCTATCATGAACGACCCCAGCAGCCTCTTTCTGTCATATAGAGTGGGCCAGGTACATGGAGTTTAATTATTTCAAACTTCCTACCATTGGCTTCGGTTTCACTTGAAAGCAAAGAATATGCCTCTACAGATCTTTCATACTGCGCATCAGTTTCATCATCAATCCAAGACAGAAGAACCACACCAGGCCTTGCAAAACAGCACATGTTGTCGATATGACCATTACTATCATCATCCCCTGTATCAAACCAATAAAAAGATTTATTTAACATATATGGACCAAGGATAATTATCAATTTTAACATTTATGTATCAAGATATATCTGGATCAGGCATATGTAAGTGTCTAAAAACTCCTAAGCTGGCCATCTTTTTAGGCGTATATATATCAGCCTTATCATTTGGAACCCTTTGGATAAGTCTGCACTCTTGAAAGAGAATATATCAATTGATGCTGAGGTTTAAAGAAAGCAAAATTTTAATTTGCAGCATCCATGAAATTCATTCCCTGATTTCTAATAAGTATCAGGAATTTCAGAGAATTTGAACTCTGAATTCAACTTTCATTGGAGGGAAATTGATTGCATAAATAGGGAAGGAAAAGAGACAAACCTCCAATTCAACGCCAAAAATTATCCATCAATCAAGCAAAGAGAAATGGGTGCAAAAAGATGAAATTTGACTAATAGTTAGGGGACAAACCACTCATATTTATGTAGAAGAAGTCACAATCTCCAACGAAGGATCACAACAAATGAAAACTATCACCCAGAACTTTATGGTTTTAAATTTTCTTTCTAAAAATAAGCTCCAGAGCTCAGGAAAGAATCAGAGACTTCACAAATTTCTATAAGCTTTCATTCAAATTTGTGAGGAAATAAATGTGTTGGTTTGGCTTTACTTTAGTTTCACTCTATAGTTCAGAAAAAGGAGGTCATAAACAAATATACTGCAAGTTCAACGCTGTAACTTCAAGAATTTCGATAATAAACGATGTCATAGTACAAGACAAAGTACAGAAATATTATGCTACGTTTCAGTACTCTAAATTTGTTCTTTATTGATGAGGTTAAAGTGAAGTCAAAGTTGATTAATGCCGTAACCCGAAAATAAAAAAGTTGATCAACGTCAATAACTGCATAGAAACACTCTGAGGACAATCAGATTCTACCCTTTATTGCACTTGATAAGTAGCATAGAATGCTTGTACTACTCATTCATTGTACTCCTTTCTGAATAGGCTTTATTGGAAAGCTTTGCAGTTTCCATATCCTACATTGGCTTTTTCTATATCTTATATCGCAAGGCATACCTATATGGTCCTTTTAAGAAATTTCAATGACTGAAATTAAGCAGCCAAAGAAAAATACTATCAACTCAAAGAAAAACAAAAGCTCTTAAATCTAAAAGATTAAGTTAATATACCATACAGCCCACGTGGCAACCATATAACCTTTCTGACTCCCAGATATGCTTTAAGTTCATCCTCTATCTGGATTTTACTCAAGCTTGGGTTCCTGCTTTTGTTCAAGAGACATTCCTCAGTGGTAAGACAAGTCCCTGAAGTAAAAGAAAGCACTGTCATAAACAGCAGAATCATCAAACTTTATAAGCAAATGGCATGTTACATTCAGAAGTGGCATCCAAGTTAAAGAAGTAAATCAAATCATATGTGAAGAGGAAAGACTAAAATAAAGCAATTAAGTAGACAGAGTGACTACTGACTGACTAAAGAAAATAATCAGAAACGTGACCACTTATTCTTGATCATGAATAAGCCAAAACTAAAACCAAATTTTCAATAGATGTTTCATTGTCAACAAACTAGCATTCTGTAGAAATTTTGCTTTCATTCTTCTCCAAAGCTCAAACTAGAGAAAAATATTGTAGCATGACAAAATAACTCTTACTTTTTCTGTCCACATGGATGCTTCCACCTTCAAGCACAATTGTCTGGGGAAATCTAGGAATCATCTCGATTTCCAGAATCTAACAAACATATGATGATAGGGTAATCAAATAAGCATACTGTACAGAAAATTTATGTTCACTTAGACCAATAGTAAGATATCTAATTACACAAACCTTCTTTGCAACTAGGACGTCAAGACTCCAGTCACTATAACAGCCGCCATCTGGACTTGAACGATTTTTAAAATTAATCAGGTAAAAGAGCCAAATAACTATATGATAAATATGAACTAAAGGAAAATTTATTATTAATTAAATCACCCAATCACAAGTTAAAAATTATTAGTCAAAGAACCCAAACGCAAGATGACAATAAGCTATACTTCCCAAAATTTGTCTGTAAACAACAAATGAACAAAAACCTGACAAACACTTCCTTTTATGATTCATCTTATAAAGCATCTGACAATCCTTATATTAGTAAAAATAATTTTACCATGTTTCGACAAACAACCAAGGTTAAAATAATGGAAAAACAATGATCACTGGATGTCTGTTTGCTCACCTCCCCAGCAGTTAAAAACCCAATCAATTCCTGCGACCTTCGGCTCTGTATAAGACTTTGAGGGATTTCTACTCTCGACAAACTATGGACAGGGAAAAAAGCAGAAAAGTAAACCTAAATAATAGGCAGTAGAAACTTTTCAATATTTTAAAAATATACTCTCAACCAAAAAAAAAAATATTCTTCTTACTAATGGTAATTTAGTCGATATTTTCCTTTACACTCCCTCCTTCAAACCAAACAGGTGGTAAGAAAAAGGCGAAATAAAAAAGATGACATTATGAAAATAAAGATATATCTGAGGATAAGAGATAGATAACAAGAGCAAAAGAAACATTTTAGAGAGAAAGGAGGATGAGCAATTCTCATTCAACTGTATTTTTAATGTTTACACCAAGCCACTATTTATAAACTTTTAGGAGGTTTGAAGATGAAGCTAAGGGGAAGCTTCCTCTTGACTTTTAGGGGCATGTAAAGAGGAAGAGAAGCCAAAAGGAGGAAGCTTCCTTAGTGAAGCCAAAAGGGAGAAAAGCTAAAGGGAGGAAGCTTCTTAGTAGAAGAAGTTTTTTTGGGTCAATAGACATCCACATAATTAATATTCATGACACTTTCTTTTGGATGTCCATTATGTATATATAATATTCAACATGATTCATGCCCCTTTTAATCATTTTCCATCTCAATTGACTTTTGAAATAATAATCAAAACACTTTTCAGTTTAGAAAAAAGTCACTTCAGAAAAGATAAACATGCAATCCAAACACATATCAATATAACTTAATAGATATTTTTACACCTTAACCCAAAGATTAGTTTTCTTTAAAAATAAATACAAGCAATCAAGATAAAATTTTATTTAATAACTAGAGGCAAATCTCCGTCCGTTGCAGGGACGACCCTATGATTGTAGGATGTTTTAATTCTAAGCACATTTGTGAAATGATCTGTTATTTTTAACATAAATTCTCAATTTTATCTAGATGGTGATGTAATAATTTACTACATTGTACTTTTATAATTTCACTTTTGTGTTTCTCTTGGTATTTTTTCAAGTGTTTCAGTAAAAAATATTGCAACTTTGACTCAACATAGATGTATATATTTTAGCTCAAGTGATGGAAGTAATTAAACTAATCACCATTTTTCAATAAAAAGCCATTACCTGTATCAAGTGAATAGTGCATGCATTGATTCATGGGTGTTCGTATGAGTCAACGTTTTCATTGCCTTTGGAAAAGCATATGTAAGCAATTATTCGTACTTTCCTTACACTCGTTCTGGTGCTAAATGCTGCGTACTAAGTCATCGTACAAAGCCATAAGAATGAGTTGGGAATTTGGGTATTTAGGAATCAATACTTATATTACCCGAGACGTATTGTAGCTGTAATGTATTTGGAATAGTGATTAGATTATTTAAAAGTAACTTTTTAATTATGATTTATGGTATATAAAATAAATATATAAGATGAATTTTATCTCGAATTAAGTGAATAAATGCTTGTTGGCGTCTCAAACATGATATGAAACAAACACTAGTGTACGGTTACTTCTCTCTTTTCTTTATTTTATCTTCCTTTTTATATGGCTTTCTTTCTGAGAGTATATAATGCATAATAGAATATCTAATTGATGTCTGTTGTGCTCATCAGATTCATGCCTCAATTGTTAGTAAATAGGTGTCCTAGAGACAATTTGTTTTGACAGAGAAACACCTTTTTCTATTTAGTATATCATGATTAACAAAATTTGTGTGTTCAATAGTGAATTTTCTGTGTGTTTAATCTCCTCCATTGCTACTTTTTCCAACATTAGGATGAATCAAATTAGGTCCTTATCTTTCATCTCAAAATTGTTATCTTAATTTCTAAACCAAATATATAACAAATGGACATTTTAATTAATAAAATTTTAAAATTCAAATATATATACACACACACTCACACACGCATATTGCCGCTTGTCTATTGTATTTCGGGAAGAGAAAGGACTGGGGTCCTTGACTCAGAGTTTTATTGTCATGTCAAATACTCAGAGAGAAGAAAGAACTTCCACGATATTTCTTGGCATTTTCGTTTGGCCGACCGCAAGAGTGTTCAGTTTCTTTGTTTTGTTTTTGTTTTTGTTTTTGTTTTTTTTTTCAATTGACTCGAAACCTCACATGTCCATGAGGATTACTTTGCCACTATCAAAGTATCTAGTAAAAATATACTTTTCATCTTTTAAATTTATATAAGGCATTTTCAATCATTTTAAATTACCCCCGTTAACTTTATTAACACAAAAATGTTGAGTCACCAAATTTAAAATGACAAGCAATCAAATTTAAAATATTAACATATCCTTCTAAAAGATTGGTTTTAAAGTTATAATGTATAAGTAATTATATTAACTATTAAGTAATTAAATCTGAATATGTCAGTATTTTAAATTTATTGATTCGTCCTTTTTTTTTAATGATAGACTCATCAGTTTATATTTATTGAAGCTAATGGTATTAACTTAAAATAACTGAAAATACAATTTTAAGTTAAAAGACTAAAACAAACCCCATCTAAACTTAAATGATATTAAAAAAGTATATGTTATCCTCTCATAAGTATATAATTTTCACTTGCATTGCTCAATATATTTCCAAGTGGATTCTGAGTAATATTGATTAAGAAAGAAGGGGAAATTCAAAAAATAAAATAAAAATAAAGAAGGAAAAATTATTCCCTAGTTTATTATGGTTTTAGCTAATTTTAAATTAAGTTTCTACAAAATAAAAATAAAAATTCTTTTTGTTAGGTCTTTTCTCAGATATAAACATTAATTCATATGTTCATAATATATTAACTATGACTTTTCTTTGGCCTAAAAATGTTAAGTATGACTTATGTGTGCCCACAAGGGAATTCAGCCAACAAGTTTTTGGCTCTATTACCGGGGACTGAAGATACCTTTTATGATTGATAGTCTCTTTTCAATAAGTTGTGTTTTACCTCACTACACTCACTCTCTCTATCTCTGATTTTCAGGCACATTCTGTAGTGTATGTGTGACTCGACCGCTGCTGAACTCAAGCTGTACGATCCAAAAAATGAACGAACCTATAAACAAAGTCAAAGAAAGAAGCGGTGAAGGAGTCACCCAAGTGACTCTGCACACATGGCGGATATGCAAGATGATCGAGACTGGGACCGAGAAGAGCGAAAACTTTTAAGTGGGGCTAAGTAAATCTCCAATCAACCAAATGCAACGCTTATCTAGACCGAGCCATTATGGAATTTGGAGTTCCTGACCTCACCAGACTCAACTCAACCATTACACCGCCAAATCTGACGCGGGACACTTTGAGATTTAAACTATCATGTTCCAAATGCTCAACGCAGCCGGACACTTTGGAGGACTCCCATTAGAAGACCCTCACCTGCATCTCAAGTCATTCATGGAGGTATGTGATTCTTTTGTCCTTCCTGAAGTGACAACCAACGCCCTCAAAATCAACTTGTTCCTATTCTCACTTAGGGACAAGGCTCGAACCTGGTTGAACAATTTACTGGCTAACTCTATCACCTTTCTGGAACGACCTAGGTAGCAAATTTCTGCTGAAATTCTTCCTATCAACCAAGAATGCCCAGCTTACAAAAAACATCACTAGCTTCCGACAACAACTTGGTGAATCCACTTGTGAAGCCTGGGAACGTTTCAAAGACTTACTTAGAAGATGTCCACAACATGGATTAGTCAAATGAGTGCAATTGGAAACCTTCTATAAAGGTTTGGTCAAATAGACACGATCAATAGTCAATGCCTCTGCTAATGGTTCACTCATGAAATCCTATAACGAAGCTCATAAGCTTTTGGAATGCATGGCTTTGAAAAGTCACCTATGGCCGGCAAATAGACTACCAACGTCCATACCAGTAGCAGGAGTTCATGAACTTGATGCTATGTCAGCCCTCACGACAAGTCAATGAGCCTACCTGCTAATCACCCGTCAACTCAACCTGCTAAAGTAGCTTGTGTGTATTGTGGAAGAGAGCATCTTTACTCTCAGTGTTCTGCTAACCTTGAATCTATAAAAATTATGTAAACAACTACAACAGGAGAGGCAAAAACAATAACCCATACCCCAACACTTACAATCCAGGACGGAGGCAACATCCAAATTTCTCTTGAACATCTCAGAATTAGCCAACTGCTATTTCTGTACATAAAAAAAGTACTTGGTGTTGAGTCTCTTTTACCCAAACCACATTTATATTTTTGCACATTAAAAGCCACATCATCGTCCAATCACTTTTGGACAAACCACATGTGTATTTGTACACTTAATTTATAACCACGTAGTCACTTTTGCATCTAAAAAAAAAACACATAGTATTGGACCCTCATCCAAAAAAACCATATATGTATTTTTACCCATTAGCTCATGTTTCTAACAGTATTGTATGCATAGGAAGAATCCTCTCCCAAACATCACGGCTAGCAGAGTGTGTAGTGCCATTTTTCTGTCGGACAAGAGTGTACGGCTTCTAGAATTTGTGTGTTCAATAGTGAATTTTGTGTGTGTTTAATCTCCTACATTGCTACTTTTTCCAACACTCGGATGAATCAAATTAGGTCCTTATCTTTCATCTCAAAATTGTTATCTTAATTTCTAAACCAAATATATAACAAATGGACATTTTAATTAATAAAATTTTAAAATTCAAATATATATATGTTCTGGTGTGGGACCAGATGTCTAGTCCATTGAGCTAGTGCTTTGATCTTGGATCGGATGACCCTGCTGGAGCATCTATGGAGGAGATATCCAGGAAGGGTCGGGATCACTGTACACTATAGGCTATCCGCCAAAAAAGGGGGATGGGGGATGTGTTCAGTGGGGATTGTGCACAGTGATACTTAATGTAAATAGGGTAAAGTTAGAACGTGTGCACCTTAATGTTATGCCCTTGTATATATAGGACTTGCCTTGATATCCTACCCGTATGATCTATCATATCTCCTTTACCGTGGATATGATAGATTCTCCATATATATATCACATATTCAGTTATATATGATATACTTAGTCTTGGGTCGTCTAGACGTTTGGGGCCATTGGGCCGGGCCGTAACAGTTGCCCCCCAGCTCGGTAGTTCAAGTTTTTGATCTATCAAGGTGTATCATGCTTGGGCACTTTCCGTCCGAGGTACAATACCGAGGTCAACTATACCCATCGGCCTAGCATATCGGATCTTTGATTTAGTTGGGCTTGACCTAGGAATTGCGCCTAGGGCCTACGTACCCTGTAACAAGGGATCAAAGCCTACGTAGTTCGAGATATCGCTAATCCTCCAGCCGGATGGCGTATGGTGAGGGCCTGAGCCAGTTCACTATTAACGTCGGCCATGCTGGTTGATTTCTCCCGGATCCGAGGTTCGAGCTCAGGATCCGGGGTCATGCATGGGGGTTTGCCGAGTCCGTGATATCACCGAAATATTTCTATTTTAGCAAAACTTTGTCCCTGGAGCCGGGGCCTGACACAAGGCCCAGAGTTCTTCCGCGTTTCCAGGTGAGAACCCTTTCGCCTTCTCCATTATTACCCCCTACCATGTGGCACCAGTGGACTGGCGAGGGATTTTAACCGCCCTGCTTCGCCGTCTTAGGATTTTGTGTACACTTAATGTTCTCTGCACACGTCGCACGTCATCCCTACGAACAGGGTGAGTTTTCCCTTTTCTACCCCTGTCGCTTAAACATTTTGATTTTCTCTTCACTTCGTTACTCTTTCCTTCATTCTTCATTACCCGTCATTTTTTCTTTCTCTAACTTTCTCTGTTCCTTGTTACGATAATTTCGTCACGAAGAAACTCCCTCTGATCGTATTCTCAGTTCTTCCTGCATTCCTCTTCATCAGGTACTGTTCTCTCTTCTCTTCTTTGTGACTTTGGTGGTTTTGATTGCTCATTACTGTTTTCCTTGAACGAACATTTCTGTCTTGTCGTTTTTTTTTTCTGGTTTTGGGTCTGGTTTTGCTTAGGGGAGTTCCAGTGATAGTTTTTTGGGTCGTTGTGGGTTTCTAAGTTTCTTCCCTTAGGTGTTTGTTTCTTTATGGTCTGCATATCCCATTTGGCTTCTCCTGCGTCTCATCGCCCCTTTTATGTGTGTTCTAGGTTTCCCTTCTCTGTTTTTGATGGGTAGCAATAAACCTTCGTCATCTTCAAACCCACCTTTAAACCCAGAAGAGGAAGAAGAAGCGATACGCTCTCATTTCCCAAAGGCTAGCTACTGGGTACTGGGTTCTCCTTTGCCCGAGGAGGTTAGGTCTAGTACTTTGCTTCATGGTGCTTCACGTGGGGGAGTGCCGGGAGGTCGCGTTCAAATTCTTCTAGGGGCCCAAACGCCCATCTTTTCCCCGAGTGGGTTGCCAAACCCCACAAGCCGAGATGTATCTGAGGCAATCCCGATCGAGCCTCTGAATTTCCATGAGCCCACTCCGCATGCCAGGATTGAATCTATGCCTGAAGGATATCTCGGCCCCTGTTGGGATTGCCTCGCCGACAACTCCTATTTTATAGCTAACGGCTGGGATTCCCTGGCGAATACTACCCTTGGTTCTTGCCAACATAGATCTAGGGTATCTTTTACCTCGGCCTCTACTACCCCTTCTTCAACCATTTTGCATGCATCAAGTATCCCCTCCGAGAACTAATTTGTGCCTTTTTCTTTTTTCTTTATTTGTTTTTAGGTCTATATGGAGTCATCTTCCTCCCAAATTAGCGGCCGGTCCGATCCTGAGGAGACAAATTCCTCTGTTCCATCCAAAGCCCTTCTTAAGCGGTTTCCCTGGGTGACCCACGACGTTCTCACTACCTGATCTTTAATGACCGTGGCCGAGATCACTCGGATGAAGCTGGGAGAGTTTGAGGATTGCTGCTTAAGCCCTCCTGATGCCGATGAACCTGTTTGCTCATCTAGGGCGGCCGGATGTACTAATTTCTTTTTCTTTTATAAGGCCTACCTGTCCCGGCTTGGTATCCGCTTCTTGTTTACCGAGTTCCAGATATCTTGTCTTGACTATCTCCACTTGGCCCCCTTGCAACTTCACCCCAACGGGTGGGCGTACATAACAGCTTTTGAACGGTTATGCAATTCCTTCATCGATCCTATTCCTTGCACGACCGCCCTGTTTTTCTATTTCTTCTGTCATTTTACACCTCGCTCCGGTAAAGAAGTGAAAAATTGAAGGGCTTACTTCCTTCGAAGTGATTCCGACCAGGAAGCTCGATCGCTTTCTCGGACTCCTTCAAACACTTTAAGAATGGCTTTTTTAAGGTCGTGGCTAAACCTGGGCAGTAGCCCTGGTTTCTGAAAGGGGCTGAGGGGACCAAGGTGGAGTGGAAGTTCCCACTGTACTGGACGTATGATAACCACAAGGTGGCCTCCTCCACATACCAAGTTGAACAAGACGATCTTCCCGCCGAGGAGGTTCTTTCGGTAGATCGGCTGATGTCATATGTCAAAACTTATGGCAGCCGGAGCGCAGCTTACTTTATCAATGGCCCCGGCTCCAAGTCGGGATACGTTATTTGTATGCGTTCTTTATGTGCCCCGCCTTACTTTTTTATCTTGCCTAATAAGTGTGTTGACTAACTGTTTTTCTCATCTTGTTGTTGCAGCTCAAGCTATGGCTAGGCTTCCTCCTTATCTTTCCCACATGAATCCTGTTGGTGGGGCTCCCCCGCGACCAGAGTCACATACCCATGCTAACATTGCAGCCGGGCGAGGCCAGAAGAGAGCAGCGTCACAAACGCATTCCCCTCCGGCTAAGAGGGTTCCGACCCCAACTACTGCTGAAGCCTCCAATCCTTCTTCGTCCAAGTCTGCTCCCTCCACGCATAAGGATCCTTTAATTGAGGAAAATCAAAATTCCTATTCGTCCTTACTGGCTACTCCGTCTTCTCAATCATTGTCGGCTACACCTTCTCCTCATCCTCCTCCTCCTCCTCTTACCAAGCTGCCAAGGGGGTTGGCTTGGGAAAAGGGGGTTACCGAGGAACTTAGTGTTGCCTTCTTTCCTCCACGAAGGTTCCAGGACCCTGTCCCCTGTCGGACGCTGAGGAACATTTAGTTCATTCCATTCAACATCACCTGTTGCAGGGGGTAGGCCTAGCTCAATCCTTGCTTCACCTGAAGCATCAAATTGTTACTATTTCGGCTGACAAGCGTCGCATGGAGGCGTAGAGGGACTTCGTAGCAGCTGCGCAGGAAAAAGCACTAGAGGATTTGAAGGCCGCCCAGGAGTTGGCTGGGAAGGCAGTAGAGGAGCTGACGGCCGTCAAGGAGTCGGCTGATAAGACGGAAGATGAGCTGAACTCGGTCAAGAACCAGCTGGAGTCTACGAGCTCCGAGCTCCTTAGCCTGAGGACCGCCCATTCCGATTGTATAAATGCCCTGAAGACAGTACAGGCTCAAAGGGGGAGTCTTGCCGAAGAGTTGGGTGGGGTCAAGACGGCGTTGGAAGATCTCCAGAGAACTCATGCCAGCCGCTCCTCCACCATCGCGACCACTACCAAGGATGCCTTTGATATGACTTTGGCTCAGATCCGTTATTGGAATCCTGACATAACGTTGGATCTGTCCCAGTGTCATTACCGGGCGTATGTTCATGAGGGTCAATTCTATCCACCTCCTCCTTCAGTTGGCGAGTCCTCAACGTCTGTCCTTGAAGGGGATGTCTTTGGAAGAAGCGAGAGGATGCCAAGGTTTCTCTTAACGACCTTCCCGAGGTTTCCCCGCACTCCGCAGGCTATGTCCGAGGCTCCTTCTTTCGCCGCCCGAGGCTCCTTCTTCATCCGTGCCCGAGACTCCTTCTCGGGCCCGAGGCTCCTTCGGGTTCCCGCCCAGACCGCTCTCGGCTCCCGAAGTCTTTGTTGTTTTAACATTTTCCGGGCGTCTCGTGCCCTTATAATGTTTTGTAACTTTTTCTGGGCGTCTGTGCCCTTGTTATGTATTTGAACCATTGCCGCATTTATTCAGCGGTCATATATAAAAATTAGCGATTTAATCTTTATTTTCGATTGCTCGTTTGTGATGCTAATCTTTCAATCGACCGGGCTAGGGTCTTTAATATGTGCAGATATGCGTTTTCTTCCAGACTTGCAATTTGGAGTTGGTTGGTAGGGTTGTCTTGATGTAACCGCATGGGATGTTTTTATCATAACGCACTACCGAGTTCCGGCTCCCTCGTCCGGGTTCATCACCAAGATAAGGGAAAAATGTCACATGTTTGAGCTCTGGTGTCCGTAACACAAAGCCAAACATTTTGACCTGATCAGGGTCGGCATGACAATTCATCTTCTTATCAAGGAGCGAGCGTTGACGCGTCAATTTTGTGAAGACCTATACAGGCGACTTCACATTGCTCGATACCTAGGCACATCGGCCTTAGTGTCATCCATCTAGATGTGTTAATAGAAACCGGGTTTGTTGGCCGCGGTGTAACCGGGTTTGTAGACCTCGATGTCAAAACTTAAGTTATATCAGCACGTACTTTGAAATAAGAACTCCACTATGAGTTCCTTCTTTAAGATAAAACTTTAAAGAGTTGATAGTGTTAATGAAAAACGACGGAATGTAAGAGACATAAATTTAAATAAGAAAACTAAATAAACCAAGCTTGACCATGAGCGACATCCGACCTGAGATCTAATTGTGGTAGGCCCTTAGCTTGTCAGCTTTCCAGGTTCTTTTAACGGGCTTCCTTCCTAGGGTTTCTAGTATATATGCCCCGTTACTTAGCTTCTCCTTTATGCGGTACGGTCCTTCCCAATTTGCTGCCAGCTTGCCATCTCTGGCGTTTCTGTTTCCAATATCGGCGCGTCGAAGTACTAGGTTGCCCCTGTTGAAAGAACGGGGTCTTACTTTCCGATTATACTTTGCCACGATGAGTTGCTTGGCAGCTAGCTCCTTGCAATGCGCCCTGATTCTAACTTCGTCAATCAAGTCGAGCTCTGTCCTCAAGGCATCATCGTTCGATTCTCCTCCCTCCTGTATTACTTTGGCCTTCCTCCATGACGGGAGCCCTATCTCCACAGGGATCATCGCCGCATCCATAAGTCAACCCGAAAGGAGTTTCTGAGGTTGAGGTTTGTCAACCACCTGGTCCTATATCCCCAGATTACACTGTAGAGCTGTTCGACCCAGTTGGACTCTGCTTCTTGCATCCGCTTCTTTAGGGCATCTAAGACGACTTTATTGGCGGCTTCAGCCTGACCGTTTGACTGTGGATGTTCTACAGAGGTGAAGTGTTGGACAATATCTAGATCCGAGACCATATTCTAGAATCCTTTGTCTATAAATTGGGTCCCGTTATCCGTGACTATTTCAGCAGGAATTCCGAATCGAGAGACAATATTGTGTCGAAAAAACCTTTGAATTCGTGCCGAGGTGATAGAGGTCAAAGGCTCGGCTTCGATCCATTTAGTGAAGTAATCTACTGCCACGACGAGACACCTAAATTGCCCCGGGGCTGCCTTGAACGATTCTAAAAGATCCATTCCCCATTTGTAGAATGGCCACGGCGCCGAGATGCCGCTTAATTCTGATGGCGGAGGCCAAATAACCTTGGCATGTTTCTGGAAACTTTCACACCTTTTGACCGCTTCCATGGCATCCATCTTCATTGTTGGCCAATAATATCCGGCCCGTCGAGCTTTCCTGGCCAGGGCCTTACCCCCATGTGATGGCCGTTCACGCCTTGATGTATCTCGGCCAACACATACCTGGCCTCGGATGAATCCACACATCTCAGCATTGGAGCGTGTAAACCTTTCCGGTATAGCTGGTCATCGATCATTGTATAGACGGCGGCTTCTCGTATTATCTTCTTTGTCTCGACTGAATCCGTCGGTATAATTCCTCTTTCTAGGTAATCTTCAATCGGTTTCCTCCAATCTGTTGCGGCCGATATCGTCATGACGCAACTCGGCTCCGTTAGATTTTGCTGGATGACGGTTCGCAAGCTACCCGGGCCCTTCGTACTAGCGAGCTTTGATAATATGTCGGCTCGGGTGTTCTCTTCTCTTGGTATATGGGTGATTATAACCTCGTCAAAGTCAGAGATCGCCTCCTTTGCTTTATTGAGATACTTGGCCAATAGTGGGCCTTTCGTCTGATAACTGCCCTCTATCTGTGCGGCTACAAGCTGCGAGTCGGTGAAAACCCTTACTCTTTGCGCTCTATGTTCTCGGGCTTGTAGTAATCCGTCCAGCAGAGCTTCATACTCGGCCTGGTTATTCGAAGTCGGGAACTTCAACTGGAGGGAACGTTCAATGGCAATTCCTTCTGGGCTTTCGATTATGATTCCAGCACCGCTACCCTTAGCATTTGAAGAACCATCCACATATACCTTCCATAGCTTATTTTGAACGTCGTCGGTTCGGTCTGTCGAGGTGAGTTCTCTGAAAAAATCTGCCAAGGCTTGAGATTTGATTGCATGTCGGGCTTCGTACGATATATCGAACTCGGATAACTAAACGGCCCAACTAGTCATTCTTCCAGCCAAATCTGGCTTGTGTAGTATTTGCCGAAGCGGCTGGCTAGTTCGGACAATAATATGGTGCCCCTGGAAGTAAGGTCTCAGTCTTCTTGCCGAGATAAGCAAGGCGAAAGCCACTTTTTCCAGCTTCTGATATCGTAATTCCGAGCTCTGTAACGCCTTACTCACAAAATAGACTGGGGATTGGCCTGCCTCGGTCTCTCTTACTAGGGCGGCACTCACTGCTTCTTCCCCCACAGATAAGTATAAAAATAAAGACTCACCCGGGTCTGGTTTTGATAGGACCGGTGGGGTTGCCAAGCAAAGTTTGATCTTCTCAAACGCCGCCTCGCATTCCATATTCCATCCTCCTTGTGTTTCCTTCTTTAATAACCTAAAGAATGGGAGCGCGTTTTCGGCTGACCTTGGTAAAAACCTGGTCAGCGCCGCCAGGCGACCTGTTAACTGCTGCACCTCCTTCTTCGTCCTCGGTGATTGCATATCGAGGACGGCCTTGCATTTATCCGGATTGGCTTCAATCCCTCGGTTTGTTAACATAAAGCCCAGGAACTTGCCGGCTGGGACTCCAAACGCACATTTGGCCGGGTTCAATCGAATCTGAAACCTTCTCAACTTATTAAATGTCTTCTCTAGATCACGGACATGGTTTTGTGGGTCCCTCGTCTTCACAATCATATCATCAATGTATACCTCGACATTCCGCCCAATCTGATCCGCGAAGACCTTGTTCATCATCCGTTGGTAAGTTGCCCCGGCGTTCTTTAGACCAAAGGGCATCACGTTGTAGCAGTAGTTGGCCTTGTCGGTCATGAAAGCTGTCTTCTCTTGATCACCCGGATGCATGGGTATTTGGTTGTAACCGGAATATGTCTCCATGAAGGATAGCAATTGAAAGCCTGACGAGTTGTCGACCAACTGATCGATGTTGGGCATCGGGTATGAATCTTTTGGGCATGCTTTATTTAAATTGGTGTAATCCGTGCATACTCTCCATTTTCCGCTTGACTTCTTTACCATCACAACGTTGGAGAGCCACGTAGTGTATTGTATTTCCCTGATGAACCCGGCTTCCAAAAGTTCCTCCACATGCTGCTCCAACGCCTTCCGCCTGTCGGCCCCAATATTTCTCTTTTTTCGTACCCTTTGGTTTGAACCCCGATCGGATAGCCACCTATGACAAAGACAAAAGTTAGGATCAATACACAGGACTTCAGATGATGTCCATGCGAATACATCTTGATTTTGTATTAGGAACTTGATCAATCTATCTTTTAAATCCTGATCCATGGCTCCACCAATTTTAGTTGTTTTTGAAGGATTTCCTCCAAGAATTAATTCTTCTAACTCGCCTTCTGGTTCTGGACGTGGGAACTCAGGCTCGTCCCTTAGGTCGAGCTCTACCATGCTAACAGGTCGTCCGTCTCTTCTGCGGTTTTCGGCATTCAGGATTTGTTCGCCTCTTAGAATCCGAGGTGGGGATGATGGTCCCCCTCTCCATCTCGGATTGTCTCGAAATAACATTGTCGGGATTCCTTCTGATCCCCCATAACAACAACGACCTTATTTTTGTTGTTTACCATCTTCAACCCTCGGTGCTTCGTGGATACTATCATATCCCAACTATGGATGGTTGGCCGGCCGAGTATAATATTGTACGGGGACGGGAAATCAGCAACTATGAACCTTACCCGTTCGGATTTGAACGCCTCTCTGGTTCCCAGGGTTAGTCTTAGGTCGATGTAACCTTTGGGAGGTGAATGTTCCCCGTTGAACCCTATAAGGGTTGTTTTGCACGGCTTTAAATCTTCTGCCTCCATGTTCATCCTCTTATAGGCATCCCAGCTAATAATGTCTGCCGAGCTCCCTGCATCGACAAAAACCCTTTTCACTAGGCACTGAGCCACTGTTGTTGTAATGACCAATCCATCGTGATGCCCCGGCACCACGTCTTTTAGTTCTTCTGTGGTGAAAACTAATGGGGGCGGTGTCAGTTTGGTTGGATTGTCCTTAAACTTTGGGAGATCCCTTACAAAAAGCACTTCCCTCAAATATTTCTTGCGCTGGCTAATTGTATCTCCTCCCCCGCCAAAACCTCCGCTGACTACATTGCAGTGGAATTGGGCTTCCGGGAACTCATCCTCCTCGTCCGCCGATTTTTGACGTTTCTCTTCTTTCTTAGGGTTGATGGCCGGACTTCTACTTCGACCTCCTCGCTTACGTTTGTAACCTTTACGCCCCTGAGTTTGTATCACGTATTGACGTAGTTTGCCCTCTCTGATGAATCGTTCGATGGCGTCCCGGAGTTCGAAGCATTGATCCGTAGTATGCCCCGGTCCATCGTGGAACGCACAAAATCTGGATTCGTCAGTCGTGGGTCGAATTCTAGGAGGCCGAGGTCGATCCATTCTTTTCATCTTGGTCTGGGCCACCTCTTTCCAAATATGGGAACGAGGGGCGTTTAATGGGGTGTATCTTTCATACCGTGCTCTACCCTCAGGTCTTCCTTCTTGAGTGCGCACATCTCGGTTCCAAGCGCGCTGAAGAGCTTCTCCCTTTGGCTTTCGCTGTTGACTCTTAACCTCGGGCGATATATTTCCTCGCTTCTCGGTCCCAACTGCATTGGCGATCTCCATCTGTTCCACATCCAAATACTACTTTACCCAGGTATGGAATTCGGTGAGCGAGTGGACTCAGTTTTTAAAGATATTCTTAGCCAATCGGGACGAGGAATCCAAGCCATCTACAATGCAATGTACATGGACCTCCTCAGGGAGTGAGCGTACTTGTAGAGCCACTTATTTGAACCGATCCAAATACTTTTGGAGGGTTTCCCCCCTTTTCTGTTTGATCTTGCTCAAAGTAAACTGAGACTTCGGCTACTTCTTAGTTGTTGCGAAGTTCAACTCAAATTTTCGTCCGAGATCTTCAAAATGGTGTATTGAATCAGTAGGTAAAGTATGGAGCCATCTCTGTGCCGATCCCGTTAATGTTGGCGCGAAAATTCGCGAGATGACCGGGCCTTTTATTGACCGTACGTACATTCCCAATTCGAATGTGTCAAGGTGGACCCGTGGGTCCTGACTCCCATCGTACTTCGGGAGATGTGTGAGATCCAACCGTCTTGGATAAGGTGCGGAAGTAATTTCCTCGGAGAATGGACCCTGGCAGGAATCAGTTAAATACTTCATCTTGTATTCCTCGGGAGATCCCCGAGGTCGGGCTACCCTCTCCTTATGTCGATCTTCGGTTTGTGCAATTCTTTCCAGTCGTAACTTTTTTTGCCTCCGATGCCGACAGCCGAACTCGATGCGAACCGGCTCCCAGAAGAGCCCAACTTGTATCTTGATGCTTTGGCCTCGTCCGTCTACTAGGAGACGGGCTATTTATCTCCGGGGGCGTCTCTTCTGGTTCTTCCAGCGATCCTTCCGGGTCTCTTTTTTCGACTAATTTCTCAAACTTGTTAAATCGATCCTCCATTATCTGCTGTAATATCCTGAGATCTTCCTGACGCTGGAGGTCATTGCGCTTCTCATTATTTTCCACGCGTCTCAGAATTGACTCCTGCGTTTTCTGTAGGAGGATGACGTCAGAATTCCGAACCGAGACCTCGGTCGTTTGGGTTTTAGGGACTATAGGAGGGGAGGACGCCGTATCTGAAACGTTCCCCTGTACTTCCTCCGGTGGCCGAGGATCCTGATTATTTTGCGTAGCTTCAACCTGCTGTGGATGTCTATGGTGAGTATTCCGACTGCAGCTTCTGGTGTTGGCCATCGGTGGTCACGGGGATCGAAATTTACGGTCCCCACGGTCGGCGCCAATGTTCTGGTGTGGGACCAGATGTCTAGTCCGTTGGGCTAGTGCTTTGATCTTGGATCGGATGACCCTGCTGGAGCATCTATGGAGGAGATATCCAGGAAGGGTCGGGATCACTGTACACTATAGGCTATCCGCCAAAAAGGGGGATGGGGGATGTGTTCAGTGGGGATTGTGCACAGTGATACTTAATGTAAATAGGGTAAAGTTAGAACGTGTGCACCTTGATGTTATGCCCTTGTATATATAGGACTTGCCTTGATATCCTACTCGTATGATCTATCATATCTCCTTTACCGTGGATATGATAGATTCTCCATATATATCACATATTCAGTTATATATGATATACTTAGTCTTGGGCCGTCTAGACGTTTGGGGCCATTGGGCCGGGCCATAACTCGGGAAGAGAAAGGACGGGGTCCTTGACTCGAGTTTTATTGTCATGTCAAATACTCGAGAGAGAAGAAAGAACTTCCTCGATATTTCTTGGCATTTTCGTTTGGCCGACCGCAAGAGTGTTCGGTTTCTTTGTTTTTTTTTTCCTCCCATTGACTCGAAACCTCACATGTCCATGAGGATTACTTTACCGCTATCAAAGTATCTAGTAAAAATATACTTTTCATCTTTTAAATTTATATAAGGCTATGTTATAGTCATTTAGCTTTAAAAGGTATTTTCAATAATTTTAAATTACCCCGTACGTTAACTTTATTAACACAAAAATGTTGAGTCACTAAATTTAAAATGCCAAGCAATCAAATTTTAAATATTGACATATCCTTCTAAAAGATTGGTTTTAAAGTTATAATGTAAAAGTAATTATATTAACTATTAAGTAATTAAATCTGGATTATGTCAATATTTTAAATTTATTGATTCATCCTTTTTTTGTATGATAGACTCATCAGTTTATATTCATTGAAGCTAATGGTATTAACTTAAAATAACTGAAAATACAATTTTAAGTTAAAAGACAAAAACAAACCCCATCTAAACTTAAATGATATTAAAAAAGTATATGTTATCCTCTCATAAGTATGTAATTTTCACCTACATTGCTCAACATATTTCCAAGTGAATTTTGAGTAATACTGATTATGAAAGAAGGGGAAATTCAAAAAATAAAATAAAAATAAAGAAGGAAAAATTATTCCCTAGTTTATTATGGTTTTAGCTACTTTTAAATTAAGTTTCTAAAAAAAAAATCTTTTTGTTAGGTCTTTTCTCGATATAAACATTAATTCATATGTTCATAATATATTAACTATGACTTTTCTTTGGCCTAAAAATGTTAAGTACACTAGTGCAAAAAATGGTTTTAAGACTGCCTCATTTAGACCAGACAATCGACACCCCGGTCTTAAAGGTATGACTGGTGGCAGTTTTGTAAATATAAAGAACTTCTTATACCAGATTATTTTTGAATAGGTCTTAAATATATTATTCGCACCCGTTAAAAAACAAACCGGTCTTAAAAATGTTATTAAAAAAATTCAAATATCAATTACTTTATGGAGAAATCTCATATAGCCAGGACTAATATTTTCTGCGGTCCAAAATAATAAGGAAAAAAATAAATATAAAGGTAATAAAGTTTTAAGACTGAACATATTTAAAAGCCAGTCTTAAAAGTTATTCTTTTAAGACCGGACCTAAAATGCGGCCGGTATAAAATATAGAAAAAGAGTGTGGATAAAAAATTAATTACTTTTAAGACCGGACTTTAATATGACCGGTCTTGAATGTTAAATATTAAGACCGTCTATTTGTTTATCCGGTCTTAAAAATGAAGCGCCAAATAAACATTTCTTCACGCGAAAGTTTTTGTTACTCTCACTGAAGAACCTCTGTTCATGTTGCGAAACCCTTCCTGTTGCATTACCTCTCTTCCTCGCCCACGTACCATTAGCCTCTCGTTACTCTCTCATTTGTCGAAGCATTCCTCTTTTCCTGTCTCAAAAATGAACGGTGAAAACGATTCTATTCGTGTTTCGGGAACGCCAGTTACTGGTGTGAGTCAGAACGAAACCTCTTCATCTCACAATGAGACTCGTAACCGCCCTGCACGCCGTGGTAGAAGAGGCACATGAATGATGGATGTAACCTTAAGTCGGACTTCTAGGTCAAGGCTCGAGATTCAGTTTGATGAAAAGTTGTAACCTTTCGGTCCCAATAAATGCAAATATACTAGTTTTGTTGGCTATCTAGCATGCAGCAAGGTTAGCATCTTGACAGATGTGTGGAAAAATGTGGATTTTGTCACTGTAAAGGATCCTATTTGGGACACTATCCAACTTACATACACTGTCCCTGACTGTCAGAAGTTGAAAGACAAGACATTGTCTTATTGTGCTGATCGGTGGAGGAAGTTTAAGACCTTTCTAGCTAACAAGTATATTTTTGCCGAGGTTCAGCTTGAAGAAAATCCTTGGGACAAGTACACATTTATTGATGAACAAACTTGGCAACAATTTGTTCACCATGACCACTCCCCGAAGCTCGGTGAGTTTATATTTAGTTTTGTTTGCTTATTAACTCGTGCATATATGTGAATATTATTGTGTTCATCTAATCCTGTTAGTTAAATGGTTTGGTGTGTGAATAGAAGTATACATTTCCTGCCTTTGTCTATGCAAGTCTGATATGTAATATGTAAACCCTGAAAAGGTAAAATACTAAGAAGGTAATTAGGGAAATAATAATGGCATAAGAGGCAAGCCATTATTATAGTCTTAGTTCTCGTTATAGTAGGTAGTGGTTAGACATTGCTGTTAGTTAGTTAGTATGTTAACGTGTAATGGTTTCGGTGCAAGCTGTTATTGGGCCTTAATAGTCAAACCTCTAACTATATATAAGAGGTTAGTCTAATATATGTAGGAACCCGTTATGATGAATGAATGAATTGACTGAGTCTGCAGCAATTCTGCAACTCCCTTTCCTCTATTTCTCCCAATTTCTTCTACAATTCTACATCTTCCTTAAATAAAATGTTGAAACTTGATGAAGTGAATTTGACTAATGTTTGACGTTCATATGAAGCAGAAGTTCTCTAATTTCTGTTAGTGACATGGCTGGAATTCATAATTAATAGTTTTTTTCAATTCTGATTCACAGAAAAGAAGGGAACAAGCACAGGAGATAAGGAGAAAGAATGATTGCCGCATAGGGCTTCTCGCGGCGGATATGAAAAGGCCGAAAAAGAATTGATGGCGGCCAAGCGGAAGAGATTGGAAGATGAAGTTGAATCCAATCCTTCTGCGATAGTTGATCAGCCATCTCCAATACGTCGCGAGGGGTTGTGGTTGCATATTCGGCAAAAGCCAAGCGGCGCCTACACGAGCGAACAAACTCGTCTAGTTGCTCATAGAATTGTAAGTATCGTTTTTGTTATTTTTTAGTTACTAAACATGTTTCATTACTAAGCTTCTCATTATCTGTATCTTATAGGAAGATCTTAAAAAGAAAGAAGCAAAGGGATCTTTTGTGTCGGACGGGAGGAATGATGTTTTGACCGTTGCGACCGGAAAACCGGATCACCCAGGGCGTGTAAGGAGGATTGGAGGACGGGTAGGCCTAAAGCAATACTTTGGTAAATCCAAACGCCATAAACAAAGTATGGTCACCCGGGAGGAGATGGAACAGACGCTGGCCAAATTAAGTGAGGAAGCAGCGGCTAAAGAAGCAATGTTTCAATCCCAGATGAGCCAGATGAAGGAGGAAATGAATCAGATAAGGCTGCTTTTGAGCTCTCATCCAGAGACCAGTGTTCCCTTCACACATTCACCTGCACCTATGCAGCAGAGCACTAGAGGGAGTTGCATTGTTGGACAGTCATAGCAACCTTGTGACCTGTATGTAGAGGATCATGATAGTCATAGATAATTAGTTGCAAAAGGGATTGTCCTCAACTTAGGGTCAACTGTACACCACCAACAAATGGCTGATGATGAAGTCAGAGTGTCAGTTGAAAAGGTGATCATTCATGCACCTATCCCTCTCCCAACTGATTAGCTGAAGCTTGTGAGTGATGTTAAGGGAACCTTCATCTTTTGGCCAGTGAAGCTTGTACATGTCTCTACTCCTCCTGAAGCTTCATCCCCTCCTCCTCAAGTTCCATCCCCTCGTCAAACTGCATCCCCTCGTCAAGCTCGATCCCTTACTGCTAAGTTGACTGCCAAGGAAAAAATATCTGATATGGTGAAGAGGGGATATTTTAAAGATAAATCATGGCCTGTCAATGAAGTAGTAGGCCTCCCTCATCCTGACCGGTTTATGTTGACACCGAAGATGTAACGTCCCTGCTGCTTCCTGGACAGGAGCTTACTAATCCAATCCTTCAACTGTTTATGAAGTAAGTATCTGATTCTATGAGTACATAATTTAAATACATCGTTTAGACACACATACATATATACTAATTCCCTGATCGATGTCATTATTGTAGGTTCATGCATCAAGAATTGGTTGAACAGGGCAGAATCAATGATTTTGGATTCTTGTACCTAGTCTATGCAAGTACAACACCCTTGGTGGAGAGACAATAATACATATCAAAGAGGGTGTGTGAAGTGATAAGAAAGGTGTACGTGTTTCCATACTACCACGGGTACATATCACAATTCTTGTCTGCAATTCACTTAATTCTGCTACATATATCACTGAGTACTTTACTGCTGTGAATGTTTAGCCGCCACTGGTAGTTGGTCCTCATGTGCATGGAGGATCATAAAGTTATCTTCTTATGCTCCACTCATAGTGATCCAGGGTCTACATTGAAGCAGACCGTCAACGAGTAAGCATGTCATTTTGATTCTCTTGTTTGAAATCTCTACTGTGAATTTTCAGTGAACATTATTGATAAATTTGTGATTTTGATGATAGTGCCATGAGGACCTTCCAAATCGAGGCAAACAAAAAGTGTGGGTATCAGGCCACTTATCCTAAATGGCTCAAACCACAGGTTAGTACATATTTGGACATTGGCACACTGCCTTGTGAACTTGGTCAATAAGCTATATATGCTAGCTCTTATATATATTTCTTGTTTGTTTTAGACTCGTCAGCAACCAACGGGGTCCAACTTATATGGCATCTACATCATGAAACACATATATGATATTATCACGGAAGGACGAAGGACTAAATTAACTGCAAAGGTAAATATATTTGATGTTACATATTATGGCTGAATTCAATTTCTGGCTTAATGTTACATATGAAATATGCACGCAAGTTAATTCAGTTTCTGTCTTTCATGTTATAGAGGTTTGCCTGTCCTGATCCCTTTCCTGATGATGAAGTGGAGCACATACGCAATGTGTTTTGTCAATATCTCGTATAACCTAATTAAGTCCTAAATTCATTTGTAAATATATGTTGTAGCAACAATAATCTTCTGTAAATTTGTTTATTTTTTTGAACAAGTCATTCATTTGTAAATATACATACGCAATGTGTAATTCAATAATAAATTTGTTTATTTTTCGAAGAATTTATTCTAGCTATTTAGTGCTTGAAATTTGAGGTACAGGATGTTGTAAATGAGTAATAAGAGACTCTGAAAAGTATTCGCGACTTTTATGACCGCATATTTTTTAAAGATCCGGTCCTAAAAGTCCTCGTTCAGACTTTTAGGATCGTATATTTGTTGAAAGTACGGTCTTAAAATTGTTCGTTTATTTTACAAATATGGCGTGACTATTAGGACCGCAAATTTATTAAGCATCCGGTCCTAAAAGTCTTCGTTTATTTCTTAAAACTATGGCTAGACTTTTAGGATCGCATATTATTTAAATATCCGGTCCTAAAATTCTACGTTTAAATCTAAAAATATGGCTAGACTTTTAGGACCGTATGTTTGTTTAAAGTTCGGTCTTAAAAGTGTTCGTTTATTTTAAAAATATGGTGTGACTTTTAGGACCGCAAATTTATTAAGCATCTCGATCCTAAAAGTCTTCATTTATTTCTTAAAACTATGGCTAGACTTTTAGGACCGCATATTATTTAAATATTTGGTCCTAAAAGTCTACGTTTAATTTTAAAAATATGGCTATACTTTTAGGACCATATGTTTGTTTACTGTTCGCTCTTAAAAGTGTTCGTTTATTTTAGAAATATGGCGTGACTTTTAGGACCGCATATTTATTTTAAGATCGGTCCTAAAAGTCTATGTTTAATTCTAAAAAATATGTCTAGACTTTTAGGACCGTATATTTTATTATTGTCCGCTCCCATAAGTCTTCGTTTTTTTGGTAAAATATGGCTTAACCTTTAGGACCGTGTAGTTTTTAAATCTCCGGTCTTAATAGTCTTCCTTTAAACAGAAATGTTGACTCGTTTTTCAGACAAATAATTAGGGTTCAAGACAATCGAGGTTCGGCGTGTTTCGCTTCAAGCTAGGTCCTTCGTTGTCGTCGATGTTACCTCTCCCGATGTTGAGCAAAGATTATCGGTTTCCTTTTCTTTGTCTCTTTTCTTTTTGTCGGAAAAAGAAGGAAGATAATGAAAAGGACACTGAAAATATTCAAATCAGGGCGAGGTAAAACCGGCGATAACGACGGTCCAACCTTGAGAAGAATAGTCACTTTGTTTGTTTTTATTCGAATAAGGTAAACAATCTTTTTTTTTGTATGTTCTTAATTGTATTCTGTGAATTTTTAATGTTGATTTACACGAGGACAATGTTTTGTTTGTTTCCTTTTTGTCGGAGAAAGAAAGAAGATAATGAAAAGGACAAGACGATCGAATATGGAAACCAAAAATTTATTTATTATATTTTTTTAATGCTGCCCCGTGAGGGGCAGCAACAATACAAGAAAAAAACATAAAAACATCTACTCCTCCCCATCGTTGTCGGAGGGGAGGGAGTCGTCAGAGAGGTCGTCAACATCGTCATCTGAAGGATGGTACTCAACGTCATGGGCATCGAGTATCGCGATCATCTTGTTGTTGACGGCATGATAGACCTGAAATAGTTGGCCCAAGCGTCGGTCTATATGATCGATGCAGGCCAGAAGGTGCTGCATCATCTGGTAGAATGTCAGGTCTGGAGGCAACGAAGGAGGGTACGGAGGTGGAAGAGGATTAATAGGAAAAGGAGGACCTGGTGGTGGTTGAGGACCTCGTGGTGGTGGAGCGGAGCCATTACGATGGAGGTTCTAGAAGTGATGGAGAAGAATGTGGAGGAAGTAAAGTAACATCGGGTTTAAAAAGAGAACCCTTCCTGAACAATGTGAAACGCCGGAAACAATAACGAGGAGACGCATAGTTCCTCAGAATACGAGGAGACGCCTAGTTGGGAAGTTTATCTCGGAAGTCGAAGAGACTCAATCATTCATTTGAACGAGTGTAAGGATACGACCGCTATCCGAGTAATTTGAAAAGAATGAACCTTTAATACCGGATATTGTAAAAAATCCGTTCTTAAAACTAATATTTTTAAGAAAAAATTCTTACTTTTTAAAAAATTGAATTGAAAAAAAAATGAATTCTAGGACCGGATACAAGATAAAAGCTCGGTCTTAAAAGTAATTGAATTGATTAAAAATAAATAAATAATAGAGTTTTAGGATCGGATATATTATAAAAGGTCGGTCTTAAAATCAATTGAATTGAAAAAAATTAAATAATAGAATTTTAAACCGCACATTTATAAAATCCGTTCTTAAAGTATATAAACTCCTCATACTTCTCTATCCTTATTAACTCCTCACTACCTCGTAACTCCACACTACGTGCTCTTTTCCCCAACTGCTCAAACCATGGTTAAATACAAGAGAACCGCTCGTAGGGGTACTCTTACTCCTGATGCTCGTGCCTTCCGTAGATCGTTATACGGTGCGCCTCCTCCAGTGAGAGTGCGTTCTATTGTGACAGAAGAGTCTCGGGTCGTTGGACCCATTCAAAAACAAAGCTATTTCGAAAAGATTTTTAAAATCCCCAATTCACCCCCTCTTGGTGATTTAGCTCCACTTTCATTTGGTATCAGAGCAAGGTCTTCTCTGAAGAGATTAACATCTCGAGAAGGATCACTATGGAAGGTATTCTACCTAATGGAGCTTCGATCAACCGACCACCGGATTCACCGGAGAGCACTACTCATTCGAAAAACAAATTCAAAGTCTTCGTAATGGCTTCGAATATGGTCTCTCGGAGAGTGTTTGAAAAAGGAGACTATGTTCCTTCAACTACTAAAGATGGAGTAAAAACTCCAAAGCAAGAAGAAGAATACGATGAGAATGACGAAGAGATCGTTTTAACAAGCCATTCTCATGCTCCGAGTACCTTAAGTCGAGTGAATACTTTCGAATATGCTCCAAGACTTCGCTAAAGCAATGTGGGACGCATTGGAGTTGGCTCACGAAGGAACCACTGGAGTCAAGGAGAATAGAGTTAACACCCTTATGAATGAGTACAATCTTCTTCATATGAAGTCAGGGGAATCGATTGATGAGTTCCGGCTTAGATTCACTCATCTGATCAATCAACTTGCTGCATTGGGAAAAATCTATGATGAACCAGTTCAAGTCAGAAATTTTTTGAACATTCTCAGCAAGGAATGGGAAGCCAAGGTTACTGCCATTGAAGAAGCTCATGGCGTATCAATGCAATATGTAGCAGCTTTATTTGGTAGCCTATCAGAATATGAAGGCAAGATCAAGTTCGAAAGGGACTTGATGAAATCCATAGTAAGAGCAAAGGCATAGCTCTTAAGTCTATCAAAGAAGCTAAAGAGACAGATGATGATGAAAGAGGAAGACGAAGAAAAATAACGGGCATGATCGTTCAAGATTCAAAAGATTCTACCGAAAGGATCAAGAGTACAAGAGATTTCACAAAGGGAGCTCCAAAGATTGAGACAAAAAGGCCAATCATATGCTATGAATGTGAAAAGCCAGCCCATATCAAATCTCGAATGCCCTCGCCTGAACAAAAAGGACAAAGAAAAGAAGAAGTTCGATCGTTTCAAAAAGAAAGCTTATGTCTCGGCCATTTGGGGTGATAGCTCATCGGATGAAGATGAAGCTGAAGAGGAAGACAAAGCAAATATCTGTTTAGTTGCTGAGGAAGAAGAGCAACATGACAACAATGATGAGGTATACGATTCAAAACCATCTTATGATGAATTGTTTGCTGAGTACATTGTTGTTCAAACCGAATTTGATAAACTTGCTGAAAATTTTCTTTTTTTGAAAAAGAAAAATCTAACTTTGGAGATGCAAGTTGAAAAATCATCTTTCATTGAAAATGCTTTGTTTGTGAAGATTATTCGATCTTAAGAAAAAGAATCTACATCTTACAAAGGCACTTGAGAAATTCACTAGAGGAAGTGAAATGCTCAATGTCATCTTGAAAGAACAAAGATTTATAAATGATAGATCGGAATCGGTTACAAACCAAATCTTGATAAAAGAAAAGGCAAAAAGAAATTTGGAGAAAAATCTTACATGAACTATTTTAGAAAATCAGTTCACTCTTCAAATCCTTTTGCACATTGCAATTATTGTAATCGAAAGGGTCATACTACTTCTTCATGTTTTCATAAAAAGGAAAGAAAGAGTAAACCCATGGGAAACTATCAATAGGTGCCTAAGGGATCCTACAAGATTCCTAAGACACATACTAACCCCAAAGGACCCAAGAAAAGATGGGTACCTAAGACTTGATCTGCTGTATCTTGCAGGTTTGTCTGAGAGCATCAAATCCCAACAAGTGGTACATTGATAGTGGATGCTCAAGACATATGACAGGAGACCAATCCAAATTTACTTCAATCAAGCCCAAAGATGGTGGCAACCAATCTGGGAAGATTGCTGGCATTGGTGAAATTGGAAACAATGAAGGACCACAAATCAAAGATGTCTACCTTGTGGAAGGACTTTGCCACAATCTCCTCAATGTAAGCCAAAGCACTGACAAAGGCAATCTAGTTATCTTTGATTCTGAGGAATGCTTGATTGTAAGTAAAAATGATCTCCCTTTGAAAAACATTAAATCAAAAGCTTTATTCAGAGCTCCTAGAGATGGAAATTGTTATACACTTAACCTCTCTAGAAATGGTTCTGCTTCTGAAAATTGTTTTGTTAGTAATCTAGATGATAGTTGGTTATGGCACAAGCGATTAGCTCATGTCAATATGATCCAACTTGACAGATTACTCAAAAAGGATTTAGTTATTGGTATTCCAAAACTTCAATTTAAAAATGACATGGTTTGTGATGCTTGTCAAAAAGGAAAACAAACTAAATCCTCTTTCAAATCTAAAAATGAAATTTCAACTAATAGATCTCTTCAACTACTTCATATGGATCTAGTTGGACCAGCTAGAGTAAAAAGCCTTGGTGGAAATCTTTATACTTTGGCCATAGTTGATGATTTCTCTAGATTTGCTTGGACCTTTTTCTTATCTTCTAAAGATGAAACATTTGATCAATTTGTTTGTTTTGCCAAGAAGGTCCAAAACGAGAAAGGGTTCTCAATTTCAGGAATTCGAACTGATCATGAGGAGAATTCAAAAACCATGCATTTGCCGAGTTCTGTGACAACAATGGTATAGATCACAACTTCTCATCCCCAAGGACTCCTTAACAAAATGGTGTTGTGGAAAGAAAGAATAGAGTCCTCACCGAGATGGCAAGAGCTATGCTGAATGAAAACAACACTTCTCAAGTGTTCTGGGCTGATGCAATGAGTACAGCTTGCTACATCTCAAATCGGGCATACCTCCGAAAGAAGTTGATCAAAACTCCCTATGAGAAGTTGACAAAGGAAGAAAGCCAAATCTGGGTCATCTGCATGTGTTTGGATGTAAGTGTTTCATCCACAACAATGGTAAGGATAACTTTGGAAAATTCGATCCCAAGGCAGATGAAGGTATATTTTTAGGCTATTCAAATAGGAGTAAAGCTTATAGAGTTTTTAATACTCATACTCGAATTGTTGAAGAGTCTATGCATGTTGTTTTCTGTGAATCCAAAACTGATAAATCCTTGGATGATGAAGAAGGAAATGTTTTCAAAAATCAATTCTTTTCGAAAACCACTCCTGTATCTATTGAAAATCCTAAAAATGTTTTTTGAGGCTGATCCCCAAAACAATCTTGAAAATCCTGATCAGTCTCGGCCTAGAGCTTGGAAGTTCATAAAGGATCATCCTTTGGACCAAGTAATAGGTGATGCAAGTCAAGGGTTAAGAACCGGAAAAAAAGACTTTAAATGAAGTAATTTTCTCTCGCATTCATATCTCATATTGAACCCTCTAAAATAGATGAAGCCCTTTCAGACAATGATTGGGTAATAGCTATGCAAGAGGAGTTACATCAATTTGATAGGAATCAAGTTTGGGATTTAGTACCTAGGCCCAAGGACCATCCGATCATTGGCACCAAATGGGTATTCAAGAACAAACGAGATGAATCAGCAATCATTGTCCATAACAAGGCAAGATTGGTTGCTAAAGGCTATAATTAAGAAGAAGGAATTGATTATGAAGAAACTTATGCTCCAGTGGCAAGATTGGAAGCCATAAGGGTTCTTCTAGCCTTTGCTTGTGGCAAAGGATTCAAGCTCTATCAAATGGATGTAAAAAGTTCTTTTCTAAATGGTTTTATTCAAGAGGAAGTTTATGTAGAATGACTCCTGGTTTTCAAGATGATCATCATCCAGATCGTGTTTATCGTCTCAAAAAGGCATTATATGGCCTTAAGCAAGCTCCTAGAGCTTGGTGTGAGCGACACAAATTCCTTCTTGATCAAGGATTTGTTAGAGGAAAAGCATATACAACTCTCTTCATAAAGAGTAATAAGCTTAGTGAAATTTTAATTGTTCAAATATATGTTGATGACATTATATTTGGTGCTTCTAATGATGCTTTGTGTGAAGATTTTCCTAAGAACATGCAGGGAGAATTTGAGATGTCCATGATGGGAGAACTCAACTATTTCCTTGGTTTGCAAATCAAGCAAAGAAAAGATGGAATCTTCATATCTCAGACCAAGTATCTCAATGATTTGCTGAAGAAGTTTGGGATAGACCAATGCAATGGAGCTGACACTCCAATGAGCTCAACCACCTCTTTGGATGCTGATGAAGAGGGCAAGGACTTCAACATAACAAGATATAGAGGAATGATTGGATCATTGCTCTATCTCACAACAAGTCGCCCGGACATCCAATTCAGTGTGGGCATGTGTGCAAGGTTTCAATCTGTCCCCAAGGAGTCTCATGCTGAAAATGTGAAGAGGATATTCAGATATCTTGCCGACACAAAGACCCTTGGATTGTGGTTTCCCAAAGGTCAACCCGAACATTTGGTGGCATATTCAGATTCGGACCATGCCGGCTATAAGACGGATAGAAAGAGCACAAGTGGCCAATGTGAGTTTCTCGGTGGTTCACTTGTCTCCGGTTCAAAGAAGAAGCAAACAAGCGTAGCCGTGTCCTCTATCAAGCTGAATATGTAGCTGCCTCAAGCTGTTGTGCTCAAGCCCGATGGCTCAAGCAACAACTATCTGACTTGGGAATCAACCTGAAGGAGATCCCAATATTGTGTGACAACACAAGCACAATAAGCTTATCCAAGAATCCAGTATAACATACTTGGACCAAGCATATTGATGTGAGACATCATTTCATAAGGGATCATGTTCGGAAAGAGAGATGTCAAGGTCATGTTCATCCCAACACATCTTCAACTTGCTGACATCTTCACCAAACCTCTAGCCAAAGAACAATTTAATTTCATAAGGAGAGAATTGAGAATGGTAAATCCCAATGAATTGTAAGTATATCTATCTATCTTAATGTTAGTTATGGTATTGATGATTATTGGAAACTAATTTAAGCATCGGAGTGTCTAGTTATATTTTATGCAGGATGCTTAAAAATCTTTGAGTATTTGTTGATGAGAGAAGCAATACTCGAGTATTGGAAACAATACTCAAGTATTCGAGGGTCAGAGAACAACTTTAAGGTTGTCAAGAAGCAATACTTGAGAGAATACTCGAGTATCCGAGTAAAGTATTGAATACTCGAGTATGTAAGTGACAATACTTGAGTATTCCAGAGGCAGAGAGCAACTTGAACATTGGGGAGAAGCAATACTTGAGTCAATACTCGAGTATCCGAGTAAAGTATTGAATACTCGAGTATGTAAGTTGATTACTCAAGTATTGAACAAGAATGTCAAAGGTTCACATCACACCTTTGAAGTCCAGGTAAGTGAAACTTTACTTCATTACTCGAATATTGAGGTGATTACCCGAGTATTGCACTGTATATATATATGTTAACTATTCATGTTCTTCATTACTCGACCCAATACTCAAGTTTGCCCTAAAATCGTCTGTCTGTCTCTCTCTCTCTCTCGTCTCTTCTCTTCAATCTTGCCCGAATCCTCTCATTAATACCTAAAATGACTTCCAAATCCTCGTCCAAAGTCATCGTCCCTGCTGATTCAACCCAAGAAGAAACCCAATCAGAGTCTCCATCTCTTGCTCATCACCCTCCGAGGAGAAAATCAATCCCAAATCGGCTTCATCATGGCATTGATCGTTCAATCAGAGGAGTTAGCGAAAACATCCCTGAAGCTTCTTCGCCTAACCCTAAGAAGAAAGGGGTGTCATTTGATCAATCTATTCCAATTCCTCTGAAGAAAAAGAAGTCGGCACCCGAAGCTGTCACTGACAAAGGGAAGAAGAAGGTTGCTGAAGCTTCAAAATCGAAGCCTGCAAGGAAAAAGAGAGCTACTACCTCGCCACAACAATCCTAAAAAGCTCAATCATCGAAAGCTACTTCTTCTACACATACCCAGTCTGAGCAAGAAGAAGGACCCTCACTAATGCCAAATGCTATTCAAGACATCTATCGTAATCCCGATCCTCCCTCAGCTTCACCATTGGTAATACCTTTCTCTCAAATGAACTCAGTGCCAAATTCAAGGAGAAATACGTGAAAAAGGATTTTTGTCCTGTGGTTGCAGTTGACTTGGTTCAATTGCAACGAGAGTGCAACGTTAATTTGTCTTCATGGTTTTCACCCTACGAATCTTTCATTTCCATTGAAGCTCCTTATACTCCTAACTTAGTCAGATTTTTTTATTTCAATATGGAGTCTGCCAACATTATTGATTCTGATGGTGAATTAGTTGAGGAAAGAGTAACTACTAGTGTTAGAGGTGTCAAATTCACCTTGTCTGCCTCCATCCTAAACTCAATCCTCAAGATTACCAATCTACCTCCTGTCTCCACTCCAGATTATGGCAATAGAGAGATATTCTCTACATTGAGACCTAATGAGGAATTCCCTAAGAACCAGAGCCATACACTTTCATTTAAACCCGGATCAATGTCTCCAATCAATCAGGTTCTCTGGTACATCTACTCAAGGAATTTCATTCAGAAAGGAGGAAGCTTCACTCACTTCTCTCAGAGAGATTATCGATTCTTCACTGCCTTCGTGAAAAAGCACCCTCTCAACCTTGGTCATTGGCTCTTCCAAGAAATCATCAAGTTCAAATTCTCATCACGGAATAACTCATACATACCCTTCCCTTCACTCATATCTGTCATCCTATTCTATCATAGAATCTGGTATGCTGGTGAGACTATGAAATACCCAACCCTCTTTGGCAAGCTCAACTGAATTTGATGAAGATAAATTTTGAGGCTGAAGGCTCTGGTCAATCAAGAGCACCATCAAGATCTCAAGCCAGAGCATCTCATTCCAGAGCACAGGAAGCTCAGTCTCCTCCACCTGTTCAGTCACATCTGCCTTCAAGCTTTGTAGATGCTGCTATTGCCTCTCTCTCTCTATCAGATTGGAATTTGAGATAGGCAAGTTGGTGCACGAGGTTCGACAAGGAAATCATGGTATGGTAGATGCTCAGGATGCTAAGGAGCAAATTAACACTCTCCTTGGTCGAATCGGAGTTGCGAAGAAGGTAGATGAGCTTACCAGCAAAAATGCCGAGCCATATCGATCGTTGATTGATCTTGATGCCGGGATGTCCACTCAATCAGAACTACTTGCTTGATCGAATACGCGTGGACGGATATCGAAGAACCTTCATACTGGATCCACTTCAACGTTTGGCACCACAACTGATCATGTCAAACCTGAATCTTCACCTCCATTTGTTTTCCACACCTCACCTATCACCACTCCCTTCCTTGATCTTCTCCAAGCACCTTCTCCATCTCTTTTTAAAGA
This sequence comes from Acacia melanoxylon, assembly GCA_019022615.1. Taxonomy (NCBI): domain Eukaryota; kingdom Viridiplantae; phylum Streptophyta; class Magnoliopsida; order Fabales; family Fabaceae; genus Acacia; species Acacia melanoxylon. The sequence continues at coordinate 3,070,341 of JAFJYJ010000014.1, forward strand.
TGCCAAAGGGGGAGAGAAAGGCAAAGATATAGGCAAAGATATAGTAGAGTAGAATTTGAATATTGGACAATGAGTATTGGAGATGTTTTGAATTGGTTTTGTTTTGAATTGGCAGTGTTTATCTGATTTGCATACACTCTATGTATTTTATTTTCTATCAATGAAATTTGAATGCTTCTGCTATCTCTGATGGTTTATGGCTTATATCTTGATTTACATTAATGGTCATTAATGATTTATATCGCCTGAAATTTCGTCAACTACAAAACTTGGTCAAATTCTCAAACTCTCTCAAATTCTATAAAAATTTGTTTACAAGTGTTGTCATCATCAAAAAGGGGAGAATGTTAGTTCTCTATGTGTTTTGATGATAACTGACAATTGTAAACACAAATTAAAATGAGTTTTTGATAAGTTGAAAAACTTACTGTCAAGTGAATACTCAAGTATTGGTTTCAATACTTAAGTATTGAGTTGACAGTAAATGGTGCATTTTTCGCAAAATGCTCAAAACTCAAGTATTGGTTTCAATACTCAAGTATTGAGGTTACAGAGAGCATTTCAAGTTTTTCAAAATAAGTCAATACTCAAGTATTGATTATACAGAGACTCTTTCGCTGAAAGGCAAATTTGCCAATACTCAAGTATCCATATGGATACTCAAGTATTGATCATACAGAAAATCATTAAAGTTTCAACATGTGAATACTCGAGTATTGGGAAAACAGAAAGTTTTCAAAGTTTTTCACATGTTTATCAATACTCAAGTATTGAAATGAATACTCAAGTATTGGAATGGCAGAGACTTCACAAGTATTGAAACCAAATGAAAGTGGAGCTAAATCACCAAGAGGGGGTGAATTGGGGATTTTAAAAATCTTTTCGAAATAGCTATGTTTTTTAGCACTAAAAACAGAGATGAGCTTAGATGAGAATAGAAGAGCAAGACACAAGGATTTATACTGGTTCGGTCCAATCTCTTAACCTACGTCCGGTCCCCGACTCTCACGGGTTTTTCACTATCTCAAATGATTACACACTCTGTACTCAAGAGTAATTCTCTCACTAGAACTTACTCCCCCTTACAAGTTGTAATCAATGAACCCAATCACCAAGTCCCCTGACTTGTGATTCTTTACAATAAATGATTTGTAAGTAAGAAACTCTCTCTAAGAGTATATATAAATAAACACTAAAGCTCTAATGTATCAACAGATACTTAGTACAGAAAAACTCAAGAGTAGTTGGAAACTTTGAATGATTTTCGTTTTCTGCAGTCTTAGTTGTTGAGAGAAATTGAATGCAGCTCTATTTATACTGAGAGTGCATTAAATGGCCATTGTAATCCCTCATATAACCGTTGGAGACTTTAACCAAGGATTAGGAAATGTTTTGGTCTTCTTCTCTCACTAATCTTCTCTTAATCCAAATTCTCGGAAGTTCGAGTTGATTTCTAGTAAATAAATCCGTTGGAATAGCAGCTCTTTTGGATGTGGTAGGTAGACATTAATCCTTTGTAGGCATGTGCAGAAGGATTACCCAAAAGTATGCAACTTTCTCGGGTTTAGCATTTAATGTTCGTGACTTTTTGCTTTTGCTTTAAATCTTCATTTAATCTCGTTTAAGTTTTGAAACTCACTAAGAAAGTGATTAAACATAGTAGGGAATATCAGAGAATAATGATGACAAGTATTAGAATCAAACAAATAGGATTTCACAGTTTCACTCAAGTTGATTTTCAAAAACCGCGACCAATACTCGAGTGAGTTCTTCAATATTGGAGTATTGCACTGTGCACTAATGTGAATACTTGAGTATTCATCTGAATACTTGAGTATTCGTTTTCTAGAGAAGGCACTACATGATTTGAGTGTTGGACAATTTCTTTCAGTAGGACCAATACTCGAGTATTGAAACCAATACTTGAGTATTGAACTTTTTATGTGAAAATAAGTTTAAGTCTAAAACCTCAATACTTGAGTATTCAAATCAATACTTGAGTTTTTCAAAATATTTGAAAAAGAGCCAAGCTCTCTGTGTGCCCAATACTCGAGTATTCAACTCGATACTTGAGTATTGAATTTGTTTGAAAAACTTTGTGAAATCATTTCCAAGTCAATACTTGAGTATTCACCTTAATACTTGAGTATTGAAATCACTTGGAAATAGCGAAACTTTCTGTCTAGTCAATACTCGAGTATTGAATTATTTTCAATACTTTGTGAAGTCTCTCGTTATTCCAATACTTGAGTATTCATTTCAATACTTGAGTATTGATAAACATGTGAAAAACTTTGAAAACTTTGTTTGCCCAATACTCGAGTATTCAAACCAATACTCGAGTATTCACATGTTGAATACTTTAATGATTTTCTGTATGATCAATACTTGAGTATCCATATGGATACTTGAGTATTGGGAAATTTTCCTTTCAGCGAAAGAGTCTCTGTATAATCAATACTTGAGTATTGACTTATTTTGAAAAACTTGAAATGCTCTCTGTAAGCTCAATACTTGAGTATTGAGCATTTTACGAAAAATGCACCATTTACTGTCAACTAAATACTTGAGTATTGAAACCAAGACTTGAGTATTCACTTGACAGTAAGTTTTTCAACTTATCAAAAACTCATTTTAATTTGTGTTTACAATTGTCAGTTATCATCAAAACACATAGAGAACTAACACCATTGTTATTTTGGATGATGAAGAGATTGCCGCACCCCCCCCCTCCAGCCTTCAGACCATGAAGAGGTTCCTGCTCCCCCTCTCCAACTAGTTGGCCCCAGCGTGCCTACCGCTGACCCCTTTCTTCTTTCCTTTAATGATGCATTGCGGCTAATGCGAATAAGACAGGAACTTGCTGATCTCCGGCGGGAAGTTAATGCTGCTCACGCCGATATCGCCAAGGCTTTGAAGGATAATAAGCTTTAGGATGTTTAGTCGATTCTGTTTTTGATAATTTTCTCGCTTGTTTTTCTTTTGTATTTTTCTTGTGTACGTGCATATTCTCCAAGTAATGTATGAAGCATTAAGAACTAAGCTTGTGTCTTTTTTTGTTCATATTCTCCAGTAATTAAAGAAGCTTATTCTCCAGTTTTCCTTTTAGTTTTATTCATTCAGTTGCTGCTGCGCTTGCCAAAGTCAATCCTCTTTTTTTTAAATGAGGACTTTTAGGACCAGATGTTTTATAAAACTCCGGTCTTAAAATTAAATGAATAATAAAAATTTAGGACCGGAGTCTTTTAAACCTCCGGTCTTAAAAATTTAATTATATATTTAGGACCGACTACTTTATAATTAACCGGTCTTAATAAAATCTAAAATACTAAAACATGTCTCTGTCGCACGGAATATTAAATTTCCCTCTTTGAACTTCTCTTGTCGCTCCGAAAGTGATTACTCAGGTTCTGTCTCTAGTGTTTGTGTGTTGCTTCGTCGCTGCTTCACGTTGCTCTGTCGACAATCACTTTCTGGTTCCTTAGCTAAACATCTATAGACCAAGCTTTAAGAGGTGTTTCGGTTATATAACTTTATGATTTTCTGGGTTGAACGAAATCGATGAAATGTTCTTGTAGATTTCTCTGTTGTTAATGAATATTTTATTTTCAAGATTATATTTGTACTTTAGACCTACCCAACTGACCAACAAATGTTTTTAGGTTACTCTCGCAGTCTACAACATCAATGTTCGTGGCGGGAGAAGAAAGACTCAGCAAACGCATTTGAATTTATATGCTACAGGTGAGTCCACAAGACCTTCATGCGATGCATTTAATTTCCTCATCATGCATTTATTTTGCTTCTTGGATTCACTGTGATACATTTATGACCAAAAGTGATTCTTTGTTATGCATTTAATGGGGAAGTTTCTCCGTAAAAAAAAAAAAAAGACATAACCGACATTGAGCATAAATATGCATTTGGTGTTGCCTTATTTTATTTGCAAGTATCAATTGTTTCGGATTATGTATGTTAAATCTTTCCGTCTATAGCAGGGGCGGAGCCAGGAATGAAAATTAGGGGGCAAAAATTACAGAATAAGACCCAGTGGAGTCAGCATTTGAAATTAGGGGGCAACAATTACAGAATTGGACCCAACATTTTAGGAAATTATGATTTGACCTTATAAATATTTCAATATTTTCAGTTTAGTCCCTTTATGACACTTTTAAATAGGGACTAAAATGAAAAGATTGAAATTTTTAAGAGGCAAAAGCATAATTTCCGAATTTTTTTGGTCCAATTATGTAATTTTAGGGGGGTGGGGGCCACCCCTAGCCCCCCTAAATCCGCCCCTGGTCTATAGGAATTCTACTATGGATCACAATTGGATAAATGCTTTACGGACGAGTGTTGAATATCAGAATGAGGTGAGGGACTTTATAGAATTTGCTAAACAAAATGCTCATGATGATAGTAGGAAGTTTTATTTCCCTTGTGTAAAATGTTTGAATGAGAGGCGACTAAGTCCTGAAGTTATACACACACATTTAATTTGTGAAGGATTTTGTAAGACTTATACAGTATGGGTATGGCATGGTGAAAAAATACCAAGTGGGTCTCAACATGGGGAAGTGGCATTTGATGATAATGACACGGATATGGATGATCGCATAGAGGACATTATTCGTGATGTAGGAGAAGAGGTTTTTCATCAATCACATGCATATTGTAATATGTGCAGTGATGCAGAGACCCCACTATACCCTGGGTGTAAAAAATTACCAATTGTTGAACGCTGTATTGAAATTGGTAAGCTTGAAGGCACGTCATGGATGGAGCGACAAGAGTTTTTCTGAAATGCTTGAGGCTTTTAAGGACATGCTTCTGGATGATAATGTGTTGCCGCATCGATACTATGATGCTAAAAAAATAATTTGTCCACTGGGGATGGAGTACAAAAAGATCCATGCATGCCCGAATGATTGCGTATTATATAGAAAAGAGTTTGAAGAGAACTAGAATTGTCCGATATGTGAAACCCCAAGGTACAAGTCAAATAAGGGGCCTGCAAAAGTGTTGTGGTACCTTCCAATCATACCAAGGTTCAAGCGATTGTTTGCGAATGAAAATGATGCAAAAAATTTGAGGTGGCATGCGGAGATGAGAGGATTTCGATGGAAAGCTTCGACATCCGGCCGATTCTTCTCAATGGAAGAAAATCGATCATTTATTTCCGAACTTCGGTGAAGAACCTAGGAACCTTAGGCTTGCCCTTAGCACGGATGGCATGAATCCATATGGAAGCCCTAAAGCATACATAGTTCATGGCTTGTACTCCTGATTATTTACAACTTATTTTCTAGAAATGATAACAATGTTCTACAGTTATGGATTATGAAAATAAATTTTTGATAGCAACAATGAGCTGCGCTACCTGGCATTTTGTCTAAGAAACAAAAGTTTCTAGTTTGATCAAAGGATATTGAATGGTATGGGGGAAGACAATATGAAGAAGAAGTTTTCATTATTGTTAATAATATCAGTTGTTGGTGATGTTATTAAGAATATTTGTTAATATGTGTCTGGTCAAATTTTTATTAAATCTCCTCCCAACCTATAATTCTCATGTGTCTTGGATATTCACTTATAGTTTGATATTTTTTAGGATCTTTAATGCCTATTCGAAGTGTCCTCAAAAGGCAAAGGCCTCTTCTACAAAGAGGTAGTAATATGCATTTTCCTATTCACTTATAGTTTAATTCTATTGAAGTGCCTCCCCCCCCCCCCCCAGAAGGCTTTTTCTTTCTTCCCTTCCTAGCATGGTTGTCAAACTCGCGAGTTGACTTTTCGAGTTTACCGTTTTTATGATGTTACCTTACAAAAACGAGTCGAGTCAGTAGTAAACTCGTGTTAGTCGTAAACTCGGTTAAACTCACGAGTTTATACACGAGGATTTACCGTTTTTAAGTTTCTAGCTTACAAAATCATGTTAACTTACTTTTAAACTCGTGATAATTTTTTGATTTGGTCATGATCAATGGCTTTATATAGAATTTTTTTATATTAAATATGATAAATGTTGATGGATTTAATTTCAATTATTTGGATTTAAAATATATTTAAATCAAATTGTTGTCATTTTTATATTTTAATTATTTAATTATACACTAGTAATACCTATTTAATAACAAAAGTAAACTCTTACGAGTTTACGATTCGAGTTCACGATACGAGTTTACGTTGTTGTCACGAGTTTGCTTAAACTCGCGAGTTTGACAACCTTGCTTCCTAGCATTCAGAACAAATTTATTAAACTTAACCTCAATCTCAAACATATATTTTCTGAACATCAACATGCCTACCTCCCCTCACTGTGACTGCAAAAAATACATGTCTATCTTGATGGTAGACACTAGTCATTAATTCACCCGTATCCTGGACTTGAAACTTGAGAATGTTTGCTATTTGGGCATCTTCTTGCAGTAACTTTGAGGAACTGGACGCAGTGCCAACTATGGCAGTTATGGATGATCCTCTTGAGCCATCACCTTCAACTGCTTTGAATGCCTCTGATGTATCAGATGATCATCCCTTTGTGAATTTCTTCAGTGTATGTACCACAGAAAACTTTCCTTCTAGTATGTTATAATTTTGGTCGAAACAGTTTTTGCAGTTTAGACTTTTTTTAGTTCATTTTGGTCGAAACATTATAATTTGTAATATTTTGTTTTCGCTATGTAAACTCGTATGATTGTTACAATTTAATTTTAATGATATACAAGTTTATTTATTTTCTAATTTTTAATATTTTTTTATGTAATTATTTTATTTTTTCTGATTTTTTATTTTTTTTAAAAAAAAATTAATTGAAATTTGCGAGGGAAAATTTTTCCCTCGCAAAATTTGAATATTTTGCGAGGAAAGGTTTTGCCCTCGCAAATTTCTGAATTTGCGAGGAAAGAGGCATTTTTGCGAGGAAAATCGTTTTTGCGAAATGGGCTATTTTTGCGATGGCACTTTTCCGCCGCAAATTACGCAATAAATCGGTTTGCGACAGAAAATCCTTTTTTGCGAGGGAATGTTTCCGCCGCAAAAAACTGTTTTTTTTGTAGTGATCATTTACCACTAAGTCTTCTTGCATTTAAGTTTGATTATGACATGTTTAGCTTAATATCTAGATATTACTTTGTGTCATCTTTTTCCTCTTCCATATGCCTTAAAAGTCTTCTTAAATTAATGTGAGATTAAGACATGTATGTGATGTAATTATCTTTGTTTAATTAAATTAATTACTTAACAATCTCAATTCAGATTTTTTTTGTAGAAACCGTGTACTCCCCTCTTCAACCTTCATATTTTGTGTTTTTTATTCCTATTAAATTATCTAGAAGGAATTCCTCCATTGGTTAAATCTAATTTCACATGGATTACACTTTATGATACTTAATTAAAGCCTTAGGATTTAGCTTTATTTAATTTTAATCCAAGCCTTCAATTTGGGTTGGAAAAATCTAAACACTATTTATGATATTTGTTAATGATTTAGGATTAAGAATTAATGCATTTACTTAGCCTCTTTAATTAGTAATTTTTTGCCACCTTAAAATAATTTAAGGGAGGATTAATTAATCTTGGTTAATATTTCTAATATAGTATTTTAGGGGTTATTAGGCCTAATTGTCAATATTTGATAGGTTTTTATATTAATCTTGATGATTAAAAACCCCTTGGGTATTAATCTTGGCCCTTAGATATCATTTGGATACTAATTAGGTTAACATATCCCTAATTATGCCTTTTAAAATTAATTATTATTTAATTTCGAAAATTAATATAAATATTCCAATTATTGCAATTTTAATTGCCCAACAATTGTTGATAATTTTCTCTAATCGATTTAGGTATTTAGATGATATTTAATTGCCTTTTGTGACAAAATTAAGATTCCACTTAATTAGGATAATCTTAAGATATTTTATGATCCCTAATAAGATTTAGAAAAATAAATCTCTAGTCACCTAAATTCTAGGGAGAAGTTACCTAGAAAATAGAATAAACACATTCGATAAAATTGAGACCACATATTCACCTATTTTAAATAGGTATTATTTATCCAAATATAATATTCAAGATATATTATTTATCTAAATATAATATTTAAGATAAATATTTATTTGGGTATTACATTAATCACTAATTTATGCATTATTCTTTTGCCTTATGATCATCTAAAATAGTTATTATTTTATGTGATTTAATATCACATTTTATTGATCCTAATATGTAGTCACATAATTAATCATTGGTTAACTAATTCCAAAGTGAAATTTGGATGTAAATATAATTAATAAATTCACCTTTGTATTTTTAGTATTTATTTACAAAAATTCAATATTTATATTAGGGTATATTATGATCCCTAAATGAAATCTCAAAATTTCACACTTGATCTATTTAAATCTCAAGGAGAAATTGCTCATAAATTTATAATAACAATATCCCAAAATTTGAGACAATATACTCTCCTCTTACTATAATGTAGTATTTATCAAAATATATCATTTATGATAATTATCGTTTTTAGGGTATTACATTTCTCCCCCGTTAGATTAAATTTTCCCCTCGAATTTGATCATATAATCTCGGAAGATTATATAAACTTTCAGTCTATTCTATTCTATATATATATATATATATATATATATATCTAGTATGTACTTTAATCTCATTCATATTGTACCCAGGTATAGTATCAAAACACAGGATTCATCGATCCATTTTCTCCGTGCTCGGTTATACAGGTCTCACTGCCTGACTCATTCAGCCACCTGGCTTAACACATATTTGGCCTTCCGCCTCGATTTATTTATTACAGCACCGGAGACTCCAGCATTTTTACTTAGTAAATCATCTTAACTTTTATCTGGTCCAATGAATGTTTTCCAGATTTTAAGATGTATTCTAGACATTGTCTAGAGTCATCATACTTATTAGTATTTCACATATTGCCAAGCATAATCGGACTCATGGTTCAGGGACACCGTCATGTGCTTATTAGCTGTTTTTGCCTCGAGCCTCTGCTCATCTATTTCATCTGAGTCTTTTCCACACAAGTTCTCAGACTACCCTTACTTACTTTAGCACTATTGCTGACAACCTCTAACTGGCTTAACTAGTTCAGTGTTTTAGACCTTTCTGTAGTTCTGTTCCTTTATCAAAATTCTATAACCGAACAAAATTAATTATAAGGATCAATGATTTTTTTCTTTCTTTCCAAAATAGCAGGTCTAGGCCCCACCATTGAAAGCCCCTTCTGTAAATGTCTCCAACAGTATTGTACGTATAGGAAGAACCCTCTCCCAAACATCACAGCTAGCATAGTGCCGTGCCATTTTTCTGTCGGACAAGAGTGTAAGGCTTCTAAAATTTGTGTGTTCAATACTGAATTTTGTGTGTTTAATCTCCTCCATTGCTACTTCCAACCTTGAGAGGAATCAAATTCGGTCCTTATCACAAGTAAATATTCCCTGGTTTGTAAACTTCTACATCTCCTAACCATTAGTATTACCAATAATCTTGATCACTTTATCATATCAAATTTGGATTCGATTTAAACATAGCAAAGATTATAAAGCATGAGATGCACAAATATTCAATTTACTCAAGCATTTTTAGTAACCAATTTTTTTTTTTTTGGTTGATTCTAATTTGAAGCATATTTTATAGAGTAAAATACATCAACCCCTCATTTATTTACTCTAAATTATAAAAATATTCCTTTTATTTTGAAAACTTATATAAACCTCCATTGAAATATTAAAAAAAAAAAAGTTGCATAAACCTACATTCTAGTTTTGAGACAACTTTAATTTACTCAACCGTTAGTTGATTGTTAAATCACAATATTGACTTGTTATTTTGACCAAATAAACCTCCATAACATAAATATTACTTAATTATCATTTAATTTTTGGGCCACAAAGATAATCATTTAATCACATATCTTTATCAGAAATTAAGAAAATAATGTTAAAATATATTTTTAAATTTTTTTGTCATACTATTATCATATTACAAAGTTAATTAATTTCATCCTTATAAATTTTATTTTCAATAAATTTAAATTTTTAATCTTGTTTATTTATTAAAATTTGCTTATGATGTAATCTTTTAAGTAAATATGTTGGCTAAAAATGTTTGCAATCATATATATATATATATATATATATATATATATATATATATATATATATATATATATATATATATATATCTCTCTCTCTCTCTATGGACACACACACAATCAAATTATAAAATTCTTAAATGATATAGTTTTGAAATCCTTATATGAAATATTATAATTAAAAAATATTAAATGCACTTCATTAAACATGTGCTGTTAAAAAATTACATAAAATATTCTTTTAATGATTTTAATGTTTCGAAATAAAGTGTATATTTTTAAAATAAAGAAAATATTTGTGTAATTAAGATAAAATAGGAGTATAATTTGAGTGTTTTACTCCACTCTATTTTATATAATGGAAAAGTTCAAACAGCACATGTCAAATTCAATGGGGGAAAGATACTAGACTTCTCAAGAGTCACAATGCACTAGCTTTAACATTTCCATGGCTTATTTTAATATATAGACAAGGAAAGACGAAGAAAAATGTAGATATTTAGTCATTTAATAAGTTTTTTAACCTAATTTTGCCACAATTTCAATTTTTCCTTTATTTTTTTCATCCTTTTTCCACTTGTTATCTTTCCTTTATGGAAGTGGCTTTACTCTATTACTTTTGTGATCTCTGATTCTCATATTCTTTACCATTGTGTCGTTTTAATGCAAAATACTCATGCTAATAACTTTTTTTTTTATAAAAAATAGCATTCAACATCTTGTATTATTCTTTTTAGTATTGCCCAGTATTCCAAAATATTTTTTCAATAACAATCAATATTATCTTAAAATAATATTTGATGTACTTACCACCCTAAAATATTTTTTAATATTAGCCAATATCTTGAATCTAACACCCTAAATTATTTTTTTAGTAGCATTCAGTATACTAAACTTATTTTTGTTGTATCTAGCCCCAAAATATGTTTTAGTAACACTCTGTATTTTAAAGTAATTTTTGGTACAATATTTTAGTGTTTAGGATGTACTAAAAATAAGTTTGACACTTGATAATATTGAAAAAATTATTCGGTGTGCTAGATACTAGATACTAGGTGGTATTAGAAAAATATTTTAGTGTACTGAATGGACTACAAATTATGCTAAGATATTAAAAAATATTTTAAGATATTGAGTTGTACTGAATTTATTTATTTATTTTTTCAAGATGTTGATTGTTATTTTTCAAAAACAAAGGAAAATAAAAGTTATTAACATAAGTATTTTGCGTAAAAATGGAGAAATTTTAAGGAGTAACCCGTGAAAACAAAGGAGAGAAGTGGTGTGTACATATTCATTGTATTTAACTAAGTTTAACATACTTTTTTATACAAAGTAAATCTTTACTTTAACAGTTTAACCTTATATTTTGAACTGAGGGCATATTTTGCAAAGTCTCTTCTCCCTCCAACATCTCTCTTCTTCTTCACCTTCATCTAGCATTTCCTCTGAACCCTCTCTGTTTCTGTCAATTCTCTAGACCTTATTTTGAACTTTAATTACCTTCTTATTTCCATCTTCTTAACTCTAGCAGAGCACAAGTTTACTAAGACACAATCAGGTAGCGTAGTTGATCCCTTCACATCTCTGAAACTTAACAGAGAAAGGTGCATGCTGCATTGTCTTAAACTCCAGATGATACAACATACTGTATGCAGTTATGCCTTCCGCTTACAAAGTATAGAGAGATATGCAAGAGAAAAAAACAAATAAAACTTTCCTATTACTATTACTTATTGACTCACTAGCCAATTTAATTAAGAAATGCAAGATTTATCTTAAAAAACAAAAAGTACATACAGACAAGTTCTGGTTTTTGGCAAAAAGAAGCTTCAGACAGGCAAACCATTTTCTTGAATCCCAATAGAGTCAATTTCCTCCATGTCAAAGTTGTTGCTGCTGTCTGATTTGTAAAAATAAATAGAATCATGTCATGAAACCATTGAATAATTGCATGAAACAATCTGAATGTTGGCCCAACCACCAAGAAAGCCCATAAGATGGATGCAGCCAAACCTAGGAAGAGAGATAAGATGAAGAGAAGAAGAACGACATCAAGAAGTCCAAACAAAGGAGTAAATTGCATCATGATAGCCAGGTCAAGTAATTAGATTGTTTTTGACGTTTTAATTCTACTATCAAACAGTTCCAACTGCGAATTTTCTTAGCCGAATAGCACTCTATCTAATTTCGATCTCTTTGTTTGGATGTTGTGACTTTGTTTTTCTTTTTTAACTGAATGTTTTGGATGATGTACTATAATTTTCAATGAGCTGATAAGGCCTAAATAACTTTATTAAGGGCAATTTTCTCTTAGTATTCAGCACGCTCATAGGAAAAAAGTAAAACGAATAACCCATAAAATTAGAGCCATATGATCAAAACTAATTCCACCACGACAATTGCTAGTGACAAATGAACCTAACAAAAGAACATTGCACATCAAGCATGAAACCATTCTCTACCACTTAAATTCAGAATCAAGATTCTTGCACACAAATAAGACTGCTTGGTTGTTGCAATCAGACCAGGGCCCTGTTCTTGACAATTAAAGAATAATCAACTGGTTTCAAGATTTTTATTGATAAAAAATTAAAGAAACATTGAGATTAATAAGAATTAAGCAATTTTACCATAACTGGTTGCAAAGTTTATTCTTTAGTCATAACTTTCTGTTGCACTCATCCATGAGTTTTTTATCTCACCGTTGAAGATGAAAAACAATCAAAATTACAAAGTAAAGAGACAGTCAAAATTATATAGTAATATACATGTAGGTTGTATTAATAATACATGCAAATTTAATTACCAAGTAAAGAGAGAGTATAAGCTAAGAAAGAGGGAATGGCATAAAAATTTCAATTACAAGTGTAGGTATCTTTTTTTCCCACTAGGAAGAACCTATCAAACATAAACACCCTAGGAACCTGATATGTAAATAATAAAAGATAAGGGTAGTTATTAGGACTAGTTAGTAGCCGTTAGGATTAGTTATGAGTACGGATAGATATGAGTCCAATATAAGAGGTACTCCTGAGTTGTAAAGAGATTATGAATGATATGGATTGGTGCACTTGCCTGTTTCTCTCTCTCGTCTCTTTTCTCCCTGCCTCTCTTTTCTGTTCCTCAATTCTGTCTCTCTTATTCTCCTCTATCTTCCTCTCTTTCTCTTTCAAGCAGAATTACAATTCTGTAAAAGAACCATATACACGGTTCTTCAATATGACAAATCATAAAGTCGTGAGTTTGATTATTCTCTGAATTCACTTGCTGTTATTGTTGTTCTTCCTCTAGATCTTCCCAATATTCCCTTAATCCTTGTTACTACAGATTTGTTGTCATTTCATCATTATGGAAATTATAAGATCTAGAAGAAAATATAATACTCCTCTGATCTTAAATGTGGGACCTAGTTTGTAGTGGATGTTGTTATTGTTGTTCTTCCTCTAGATCTTCCCAATATTTCTTTAATCCTTGTTATTAAAGATTTGTTATCATTTCATCATATATGGAAATCATAAGATCTAGAAGAAAATATACTAATACCTTGATCCTAAATATAGTGCCTAGTTTGTAGTGCAAATTACACTACTAACTAAGTCCTACATTTAAGATTGGAGGAGTATCATCTTTTAATATATTATTGACATTGCAGAAACTGGAAAAAGAGGCAACAGATCCTCAGATAAATTTCATGAGAGAGGGCATAGAAGGAGGAATAAGCAAAGGTAAAATCTAACAGCAAAAATTCCATAAGCCCATTGCTAACTGTTCAAGCCTAATACAGAATCTGCACTCTACTACATCCCTGCCTTGGAATCCTTAAGGAGAAAATGTAAATGAAAGGAAAGAGTTTCATCAATGGGGTGATGCCAAATAACCTCATTTCTTTGTAAAAAAAAAACAGATGAGGTACATATTGAAAAGAAGATGCAATAAACTTTCTTTTCATATAGTACTGATTCATTTAGCATCCAACCAACTTCAAACAGGGAAGCCAATTTCCTCATTCCCTTGAGGCTGTTTTCTACTATGCCCAAGTTACTTCTCATAGGTCCTTTAGTAAATGTTACAAGACAAAGCCAGAGAAAATTTTCTTGCAATAACCTGATAACATCTTTCCCATAAACAGATCCCTGATGGTGAATGAAATAATTCCAAACAGTGGTAATAAGATTATGCAGACCATCTAACCCAAACTTAAATTAGCCTTATAGTTATGTGGGCCAAAGAGATGGATCGGAATTAATGGTCATTAGATTATAGGCTTTAAAGACAAGTTCACTGATAAACTGGCCTACATACAATTTGTGTGCCAACAGTCCCAACACCAGGTGAAATGAGTATCCCTACACAGAATAAGCACATAAGAATGAGGTTTCAAAAAATATATAGATTTAATTGATTATACTGAATATAATTGGAAATGAGAAGATTAAATAAAGAATGATGTGCAACACTCAAGCTCAATAAGAAGAATCTACTATGTCAGTTGAATGTTCTGATATAGTGTAATTTGGAAAAGAAATGGCTCCAAATGTAACAAGACTTCAAACAACTCTGTTTTTACATTTTTAATGGATTGTGACGTTGAAGGAACTTAAATATACTTATCTCATAATTTCCACCTTCTAAACTCTGTCAATAAAGCCAAGGTTGACAAAAAATGCAAGCTAGCAACATATTTGATCCCTCCAAATTTCTGCCATTATCTAAATTCTTGATGATGGTATACACCTTAGGTATTTATTCCATCCACTAACATAGTACAAATGTGTAATTTGGACATAATTTTATGTTTTCTCCTCCTTAAGTTTTTGCCTATTTAAAAATTCTGCTTAACAAGAATTAGAGTTTACCACAGGTGAGGATGCATGTTTCTGTTCAATTGCATTTTCGTCCCCTGAGCAAATTACCTGTAAGACATTAGAAACAGAACATTATACAATAGACATGCAAGTTATATGAAGAATACGTACAACTCGATTATGAAACAAAAAGTTCCTCAAAACTATGAAACAAAATTCAACAGTGTTAAAAATAAATGCAAATTTAATTACCATGTTTATGGGACAGAACAAAGAGAATGTCTTCAAAACATTCAATACAAAAAGTAAACATCTTTTTTCACTTGAGCCAGATTCTATCAAGCATATATAAATATCCATAAGAATCTTACAGTTCTTAAACATAATGCAGCATAAAGTTTTATTATTATTTGCGGTTGCAGTTATTATTTTCTTCCTTCTTGGTCTCCCCATTTTCCCCATCCTTTCATTATTATTTCAGACTTTATCATTTCTATATATGGAATTTCTCCTCAATATGAAGTTATGAAGTCCCAAATAAATATATCTTTCATAATAAAATTATCAAAGCAGTGGCAAGAAGGCCCATACAGATAGCCCTCATGGTAAACAGCAAAAGAAGAGGGAACAGGAAAGCTAAAAGGTGACAAAGAAAATTTTCCAACAGCATGTTTATTGTCTCTTCCGACCAAATAATGAATCATATAGAATTCAGACTCCATGATATGTAAACATAATAAAGATAAAAGTCATATAATTATCATTTTTTCCCTAAAAAGTTGGTTGCATGAAAAACTATGTGGAATCATCCATATGCGTGGTGTTACTTATTTCATTAAGGAAAATGCCTTTATTAGATTCTTTGCAGATTTTTTTCCTGATTCAATTTTACATTTCTAGAATTGTCTCTTAACAGCATCTGTTATGCTAATTAATTTGCGATATTTGGAGCTCATCTTGCATGGAATTATTGAATTATTTGTTGATTTAAGGGACAAAAATACTCGTGAACTTTTGCCAAATCTGCGTTTGACATAAATTGCTTGGTACAAATAAACCTGAGATATGATCAAAACTAGTTCACCACAAAAATTGCTTGGGACAAATGAACCTGACATAAGAACATTGCACATTCAGCAAGCATGAAAACATTCATTGCCACTTAAAAGTTAAAATCAAGATTCCTGCACACAAATAACATTTACTTAATTCATCACAACCAGACCAGGGGTCCAGGACCCTGCTCTTGACAATTAAAGAAAAAAAAGTTGGTTTCAGGACTTTTCTTAATAATAATAAAAAAAACAATGTGGCAAAGTGTATTCTCTTGTTGTAACTTTCTGTTTGCTCTCATGCCTGAGATTTTTCTCCTAAATGTTGAGGCTAACAAGAATTAAGCAATTTTACCATCGATGAGGTGCACTTTCCCTTCCAGTTTCAGTTCACCCTCTTCATAAATTACCTGTAAGACATGACAAACAGAACATTATACAATATACATGTAAGTTGTAATAAAAATACATGCAAATTTAGTTACCAAGTAAAGAGACAGTATAAACTAAGGAAGAGGGAATGGCTTAAAAAATTTCAATTACAAGCGTAGATATCTTTTTTTCCACACTTGGAAGATTTTATCAAACATAAACACCCTAGGGACCATGCATGGTTTTTCAATTATTGTTTGATTATTCTCCAAATTTCCATGCAGTTATTGTTGCTCTTCCTCTATAGATCTGCCCAATTTTTTTCCCAGTCCTTATGTTATTATTTCAGATTCGTTGTCATTTTTAAATACAACATCTTTCATCAGGTATGAAATCATAAGATCTGATAGAAAATACAATATCATCTTTCATTATACTATTAACATGGCAGATCTCTGGAAACAAAGCAAGAAGTCCTCATATAGATCTCTTGAGAAGAGAATAGAAGATAAAATAAGCAAAGGTAAAAGCTGATAAAAAACAAAAACTCATCAGCATGTTCTTAAGTGTTCAAGCCAAATAATGAATCTCACAGAATCTGTACTCAACTACATCCTTTCCATGGAATCCTTAAAGAGAATATGTAAATGAAAGGAAAGAGATTCATCAATGAAGGCAATGTCAAATAACCTAATTTTTTTGTTAAAAAAGATGAGGAGTAACATATCAAGAAGATGATGCAGAAAATTCCTTTTTCATATGGTACTGATTTAATTTAGCATCCGACCAACTTCAGACAGGGAAGCCAATTTCATCATTCCCTAGAGACTATTTTCATTGATGCCCAAGTTATTTCTCATAGGTCCTTTGGTAAAGGTTACAAGACAAAGCCAGAGAAAATTTTCTTGCAACAACTTGATAACGACCTTACCATAAACAGAGCCCATATGGTGAATGAAATAGTTCTCAACAATGGTAATAAGATTATGCAAACCATCTACCAAAACTTACATTAGCCTTATGCTTATGTGAACCAAATAGATGGATTGGAATTTATAGTCATTAGCTCAGGCTTCAAAGACAAGTTTACTGATAAACTGGCCTACATATATCTAGATTTAGTTTATAACACAGCGTACCACACTCAAGCTAGATAAAAAGAATTTACTATGTCAGTTGAATATTCTGATACAGTGAAACTTGGAAAAGAAATGGCTCTAGATATATAGCAAGAAGACTTAGAACAACTATGTTTTTTCATTTTCAATGGATTGCAAGGTTGAAGAAACTTAAATCTACTTATCTCATGATATCTATGTTCTTAACTCTGTAATACAGCACAGGTTGACAAATATGCAAGCTGGCACCATATTTGATCCTCCAAATTTCTCTAACATGACAAAGCAGATGGGCGCTGCCATTATCATAATATTCTGGATGATAAAATATACTTATAGGTATTTATTCCATCCACTTACTTACATAGTACGAACATGTTATTTGGACATAATTTTCTCTTGGATCTTCCTTGAGTTGCTACATAACAAGAATCAAAGAGTTTACCACAGGTAAGGCTGCATGTTTCTGTTCAATTGCAGTTCATCCTCTAAGCAGATTACCTGTACGTTGTTAATACATGCAAGTTGCATGAATAATACTTGCAATTCAATTGTGAAACAAAAAAAAATCCTCAAAACTATGCAACTAAACTCAATCGTATTAAAAATAAATGCAAATTTAATTACCAAGTTAATGGAGACAGAACAAAGAGAATGTCTTCAAAAATTTCAATTACAAAAGTAATAATTTTTTTCACTTTAATCAGATCCTATCAAGCATGATTACCCCTAAGAATCTGTTGTCAGATTGTAATTAGGACATGAGAGAGAAAGGAAGAGAAATTAAGAGGGTAGAGAGAGAGCAAGAAAGGGGAATAACGAGAGATTAAGAGGGTAAAGAGAGATTCACACAGAAGGATTGAGAGGGACTGAGACTTATGCCATACATCCCATTCAGATCATAAGATGGCTTACAATAGAGGGATTTTCATCTATTTATAGGCACAAATGACTCTGATGTCTAGTCTTTTATTCTGTTATTTATTAACTAACTTTCTAACTATACCTACCTATTCTTATTACAAATCAGAATCTTACAGGTTCTTACACATAGTGCAGCACGAAGTTTGGGTATTCACTAAATTTGGTAACAGTTATTGTCTTCCTCCTTCTCACTCTTCTCATTTCCCCCATCCTTTCATTAGTAGTTCAGACTTTATCATTTATAGATATGGATATGAAGTCTCAAATAAATATATTATTCTTAATAAAATAATCAAAACAGTGGGAAGAAGCCCTCAGATAGCTCATAAAAACAGCAGCAGCAGGAATTACATAAATGAAAAAACAAGATTTTTCTCCATCAAGCAACTTCAATTAGCCTAATTTCTATGGTAAGCCATTGTATAGAATCCCAAGAAGGTCCCTTTCTTCCACGTCAAGGTTACTTGTTGCTGTCTGATCGGTAGTAATATATTGAATGATGCCACGAAGCGATTGGATAATTTGTTGAAACAATCTGAGTGTTGGACC
Organism: Acacia melanoxylon; assembly: GCA_019022615.1. Taxonomy (NCBI): domain Eukaryota; kingdom Viridiplantae; phylum Streptophyta; class Magnoliopsida; order Fabales; family Fabaceae; genus Acacia; species Acacia melanoxylon. The sequence goes on from JAFJYJ010000014.1 coordinate 3,089,293, forward strand.
AACCACCAAGAAAGCCCATATGATGGATGCAACGAAACCCAGGAAGAGCGATAATATAAAGAGAAGTAGAACGACAACAAGAAGTCCAATCGGAGGGGTGATTTGTTTCATGATAGCAAAGTAGTTAGATTCATTTTGAAGTCTAAATTCTGCCATGAAAGCCATGGCATAGAAGAATAGCATAACAAAAGCAGCTCTCATGATGTTTCCATGCTCATCAAAGAGGGACAATTTCATAGATTGAAATTGAAAAAGCACGTAACCACCTACTGTTGTGATCAGAGAAATTATGACGGTATGTAGTGTTGCAAAATTTGCCCCTTGTCCCCGATTTGAACTGCAGCCGCAAAAATAGGCAATGTCGTCAGATAACAATCACGTCGTACTGCAAGTCTTAAACCAAGGTAATAAGAGTACTTATTTTCAACAAGTACTACATATAAAAGTTAATTAATTAAGTGCGGTGAAACCTTGGTGGAGAGATAGGAGTATAAAATGTTGGAGGCGTGTTGAGCGGCGGCGGTGGGGAACTGCAGGTAGCCGTAAAAAAAAAAAAAAAGGTAATAAATAAACTGAATTAGCATCGTAATGTAGAGTAGTAATAACAATAATAGGAAGAAAATGAAGGAATTTGTTTAGATGAAATTCACAAGGAAGCGAAAAATTGAGAGATAATGATTAGGCAGTGGTAGGAGTGGTAGAACCTTTGTGGAGAGGTAGAAGTAGATGGAACTGGAGGAATGTTGGGAGGCGCCCCTCCAATTTGCTGGTGTTCGGCCATTATGGGAAGATAGAGAAAACAAAGAAGAAAGAAAGGAAGGAAAAAGAGTTGTTCATAATGGCCCCGGTGTGTGTGTCTGAAGAAAAAAAAAAAGTTCTGATGAGGAGGAAGTGATCAATGTTTTCCGTTTTTGTTTTTTTTTTTTCAATTGAAAATGCGCTAAACTAGCCGTATACTTATAGGATATTTTTTGGTTTTTTCGTTCGTCCCTACGTAAAAGTGTTCAATTTCTTTGTTTTTATTTTTTTCCAATTGAAAATGGGCTAAACTAGCCCTATTGGTAGAACTCTCAACCTCCTCACATGTCCATAAAGACTAATGTTCTGTAATAGAGCAGGATGTCACAGCGCAGGTGGTAAGTATGTTGATATATGATCAAATAAATTCCCCTCTCGGATATCCAATGGTTGGGATACCTTTGATAATAGAAGATCACTGTCTGTATTGAGATATGAAGGCTTTCGCCTAAGAGGGGTGGGGTGACTTGGTGATGTAAAGAGATTGTAAATGTGAGAGAGCTTAGAGTCCGTGTCACCTTTAGGGTTTACCATCTATTTATAGTGATACCTTAGGGTTAGGGTTTGGAATGTTAGGGCTCTTTCCAGTTTTCGAAAATCTTCTGTCATCACATCGTCGCAATATTAGTTCTTTCTTTTTTCGCCACACTGAAAGTGGGCCTAAACTATTATTCCATAGCAACTAACTTTGCCACTATGTCATGTCCTAAGTTCAAAGTATTTATAGGGTTAAAGTTCAATTTTACCAATGAACTATTGGTCCAGGAGCGTCCAACACAATTAACTATTAAGTTGACCAAAAATACAAAAAAGTTTTACTCGGAGCGTCCAAAGATAACGCGATTAAACAAAAGTTAACGTCGTTATCTAAGGTGCAGACGGGCAACGAACTTTTACTCCGGAGTACCGACACAAAATTCTAAATTTTACTAAATTAAAAAAGTTTTTTCTCAATTGTCATTATTCAAAACTACTTGTATTATCTATGGACAAAAATGACTTATTCTTCAACTTTGTCAAAATTATAATTTTCTAAAATACACAAAAATTTTAATTATATGATTTAAATAAAACTCAAGGTGTTTTATAGTTTAATTTATATGTTAAAATATATATATATATATATATGATTTATTTTTAATGGATATCAATATTGATACTTAATAATATAAATCCGGCAATTTGATGATATATTTGTTAATTAAATGATCTATTGATTATTTGTGACTTGTTGACAAAAAAAAAAAAAAAGATAACTTAAGAGGCTTGATGAAGGACAATTTAATAATAAGTTAAAGAAATGATTTTAATGGGTTAAGGAAAGCAACTTGGGCCATTTAAAATTTTATTAACATTAAATGAATTTTTTAAATCACATAAATTTCTTATAAAATAAAAATAAATCATATAATTTTTTTGTTTAACATACATAATAAACTATAAAACACGTTGAACTTTATTTAAATCATATAATTATATTTTTAATTAAAAATTTTGTTTATTTTAGAAAATTACAATTTTGACAAAATTGAAGAATAAGTCATTTTTGTCCGTAGATAATACAAGTAGTTTTGAATAATGACAATTGAGAAAAAACTTATTTAATTTAGTAAAATTTAGAATTTTGTGTCGCGCTCCCTGGGGTAAAAGTTCGTTATTAATCTCGCACCTTAGAGATAATGACGTTAACTTTTGTTTAACGGCGTTGTCCGGACACTCCCGAGTAAAACTTTTTTGGTATTTTTGGTCCACTTAATAGTTAATTGTGTTGGACGCTCCCTTGACCAATAGTTCATTGGTAAAATTGAACCTTAACCCTAAAATATATTTTTGATCTTTTTAAAATTACAAGAGGCTATGTTTTAGTCATTTAATTTTAAAAAGTGTTTTCAATCCTTTTAAGTTAACCTCATTAACTTCGTTAATAGAAAATGTGGAGTCAACAAATTTAAAAGAGAAAATTACACACAGTCCTAAGGAGCGAGACATAATTACAGTTAGGTCCCTTCAAATGACAAAATTACACAGAAATCTCTAGGGACTTCGTAATTATTTCATATTAGTAAAGTCTTTATTGCCCATTCAAAGCATAAAAAACGCACCTAAACCATTTACAACAAGAAATTTTATATTTACAACAGCAAATTCCTATTTTAACAACAACATTTTTAAACGTGCATTTTTTTCAATTCTAAGGTCTAGAGTCCATTTACAACAAGAAATTCTATATTTACAACAGGAAATTCCTATTTTAGCAACAAGTTTTGAAAACCCGGATTCTCATTTCGAGGTCCAGAGGCTACTTACCACAACAAATTCTATATTTACAACATGAAATTCCTATTTTAGCAACAAGTTTTGAAAACCTGGATTCTCGTCATTTCGAAGTCCAGAGGCTATTTACAACAACAAATTCTATATTTACAACCGAAAAATCCTATTTTAGCAATAAGTTTTGAAAACCTGGATTCGTCATTTCGAGGTCCAGAGGCTATTTACAATAACAAATTCTATATTAACAATTTAAAAATCCTATTTTAGCAACAAGTTTTAAAAACCCGGATTCCGTCATTTCGAGGTCCGAAGCTATTTACAACAACAAATTCTATATTTACAATAGAAAAATCATATTTTAGCAACAAGTTTTGAAAACCTGGATTCTGTCATTTCGAGGTCCGGAGGCTATTTACAACAACAAATTCTATATTAACAGAAAAATCATATTTTAACAACAAGTTTTGAAAACCTGGATTCTGTCATTTCGAGGTCCGGAGGCTATTTACAACAACAAATTCTATATTTACAACAGAAAAATCCTATTTTAACAACAAGTTTTGAAGACTTGGATTCTGTCATTTCTGAGGTCCAGAGGCTATTTACAACAACAAATTCTATATTAACAACAGAAAAATCCTATTTTAGCAACAAGTTTTGAAAACCTGGATTCTATCATTTCGAGGTCCCGCAGAGGCTATTTACAACAATAAATTCTATATTAACAATGAAAAATCCTATTTTAGCAACAAGTTTTGAAAACTTTTTGATTCCCCAATCGAAGCTTGAGTGTGCCATTATCTTCCACCAAGGTATACCCTCGAGATGTATCATCACCGCATCAAAAGAAGCTTAATTCAAACACCTCGAGATAAAGATTTCACATAAAACGTTGATTTACATAATAAAAAGAGCATGGGTGAACGGCCTTCGGGAAAAATTAAGGGGAAGGGAGAGGATGCAAACCTTAAAATCAAAAGGGATCCCTTTTCGAATCATCTTCCGGTAATCGGAACCAATAGTGGCGACCCTCTGGATGGTCATCTTAAAATCAAAAGGGCTTCCCCAATAACGAGATCAAGACCCGAGATCTAAAGAAAACCCCGACCGACAAGGAGGAGGTCGGAAGAAGGCCGTCGGCGGAAGGAAGAACGTCGGCCACCGTGAGGGAAATGTGGCTCTACACCTGCGGGAGAGAAGAAAATGGAGAGAGGAGAGAGGAGAGAGATAGGAGAAGGAATTGGAAGAAGGTCAGATTGGTAATTTAACCTTCACAGGGACTTCTGTGTAATTTTGTCATTTGAAGGGACCTAAATGTAATTATCCGTGCTCCTTGGGACCTGTGTGTAATTTTCCCAATTTAAAATGACAAGTCATCAAATTTAAAATATTGACATATTTTTGTAAAAGATTGATTTTAAAGTTACGATATAAAAGTAATTATATTAAGCAATTAAAATTTGGGCATATCAAGATTTTAAATTTACTGACTCATCATTTTTTTTTTTGGGCGATAGTCTCATCATTTTTTATTAGTGAAGCTAATGGTATTATATTAAAATGACTGAAAAAACACTTTCTAATTTATAACACTAAAATAAACCTCATATAAACTTAAAGGATCAAAAGTATACTTTATCTTCTCATAAGTATATATTTTTCACCTACATTGCTTAATATATTTCCAAGTGGATTCTGAGTAATACTGATTAACAAAGAATGAGAAATTCCAAAAATAAAATAAAAAGAAAGAAGGCAAAATTATTCCCTTGTTTATAATGGTTTGAGCTAATTTTAAAGTAAGTTTCTATATTTTCCCCTTTTTGTTAGGTCTTTTGTCAAATATAAACATTAATTTTTATGTTCATAATATGTTAACTATGACTTTTATTTGGCTTGAAAATGTTAATTAACTATGACTTATGTGTGCCCTGATAAACATTAATAAAAACAATATTAAAAAAAAATATCAGAATGGAATAAAATTCATTTATCATAACCATAATAAAAAAATTATTGTCATCATAATCATCTCTTAGCATCTATATATAATATGTAATTTAGTGGATTTTGATTTTATTTAGATTCTTATGACATAATTAATTTATAATTACTAAAGTTATTTCTCTTATAAGCCTAAGTACAGGGGATCTATTAGTACAAAAGTGTAAGGATTTCGATAAATAAAAAATAATAATACAAGAACTTGATTAAAAGTAAGGTGAAATTAATTATAAGGATCTAGGGTTTTTTTTTTTTTTCCTTTTCAAATAGCAGATCTAGGCCCCACCATTGAAAGCCCCTTCTAATATGCATGTCTCTAAGACTCTAACAGTATTGTATGTATAAGAATAATCATCTCCCAAACATCACAACTAGCATTGCTACTTGTGAGTTCAATAGTGAATTTTCTGTGTGTTTAATCTCCTCCATTGCTACTTCCAACATTTGGATGAATCAAATTCGGTCCTTATCTTTCATCTCAAAAATGTTTTCTTAATTTATAAATCAAAAATATAACAAATGGACATTTTAATTAATTAAAGTTTAATTCAAACATAATTAAAAATAAATGGAGACTCCAAACTAAATATAGATGCTAGTTGGATTTGGTTGGCTGCAAAAAGCCTATCTCACATTGTAGTGGGATTCCAACAAGTAAATATTCTCAGGTTTGAAAGCTTCTACATCTCCACCCCTCGTCTTTGGGTTCAACTGACAAAAGGGTCGGACAGTCTCATCAAAAGGAAGATGTTTCATTCTAGAGTTGGTCAAGCATGGAGACATCCTAGTTCCGCGTGTGTCAGGTAAACGCCCGAGGATAATAGGGGCTCGCCCCGCCCAACATCGATATCACCTAGGATGAAGAGAGATTTCGCCCTGCTCTTAGATTGTGGGTGAGCCCAACCCCTTTCCTAAATTTTTTGTATAGAAAAAAAAAAATCTACATCTCCTAACAATCATTATTACCAATAATCTTGTTCACTTTATCATATCAAATTTGGAAACGACTTTTAAAAACATAACAAAGATTATTAAGCATGGGATGCACAAATGCCCATTCAATTTACTCAAGCATTTTTAGTAACCAGAATTTTGTTTGTTATAATTTGAAGCATATATATATATATATATATATATATATATATATATATATATATATATATATATATATATATATATAATATGATTGCAAAACATTAACGTGTGTGTATATTCAATCAAATTATACAATTATTAAATGATATAATTTTGAAATCCTTATATGAAATATTATAATTAAAAGATATTAAATGTATTTTCATTAAACATGTGTTATTAAAAAATTACATAAAAATTATTTAATTTTTGTTTTAAATTTATTAAAAATATTAAATAGATCATTAATAAACATTGATGTTAAAATGGGGGTAAATTAACAAACAATATTTATTCTTTAATTAAACAATACACATCAAAAATCTTTTTAGTATATTCTTCTAACGATTTTAATGTTGTGGACTAAAGTGTATATTTTGAAAATAAATAGAAGGTTTGTATAACTAAGGTAAAATAGGAGTGTAGTTAGACTATTTTAAGCTACTCTATTTTATATAATGGAAAAGTTCAAATAGCAAATGTCATTTAGATGCTCTTTTAAATAACGGGCTGTTTGGTTCAAAGGATTTGGAAAAGAGAGAAATTTTTATAAGTTGGATTTTAAAAAATTAGAGAGGTTGAGATAAAAGTTTTAATTAATTTTTCTTATTTTTTTATCTTACATCTTATCTTTATTAAAATTTTATAACTCCAGTACTCAAATGTTTTAAAATCCAACACATAAAAAATTCTTCCACCCCTTCCCTCCCTTCCAAATCCCCCATATTAAACAGTCCATGAATGTTTTACAATGCTAATCATGTCAGTGGAGGTATTCTTTGATTTTTATGTCATGGATTTATTATGCCGATGATTATTTATACCCATTTAAAATAATTTTTTTTTATATCAAATATCGAGATTATTTTTTCGATAATTTTAGGGCTCCTAATCCCTCGGGCACAGCATAAATATATTAAACTGCAGTATTGTATGTATAGGAAGAATCCTCTCCCAAACATCACAGCTAGCAGAGTGTAGTGCCATTTTTAAGGCTTCTAAAATTTGTGTGTTTAATAGTGAATTTTCTGTGTGTTTAATCTTCCATTGCTACGTCCAACCTTCGGATGAATCAAATTGGGTCCTTATCTTTCATCTCAAAAATTTTAATATCTTAATTTGTAAACCAAAAATACAACAAAAGGACATTTTAATTAATCAAATTTTTATTCAAATAAATGTAGACTCCTAATTAACTAAACCTAGATGTCGGGCAGGTAGGAGCCATGAATTTTAATGACGGGGGGCGAAAATACCAAACTACTATATCATAAATAAATGTACTTGAAATGCAATACAAACCTAATATACAAAATATTGAAAAAAATCTATTATAGAAATTAAGATCACTTCACTTGACTCTTACTCTACGTGTTTCATATTGTTAAACTCATCTGTAATTGAATCCGTGCTAAAACTCAAAACAATTTTTTTTTTTCAATGGATGTAATCAAAGAATCATCAAGAAATTGGTCTTCCTTTTTATTTCGAAGCCGGTTCTTGATTATCTTCATAGCAGAGAAAAATCTTTCAGTAGTTACTATAAAAACTAGAGGAGTGTGTATAAGTCTAATCACTTTATCAATAAGAGGGTAAATGATGGACTTCCCAGTTCTTACTACGATGTAGTTGATAAATTAATTAAATCTGGATGTTTAGGAATGTCAAGCTCAAAATGTTGTAACTCATTCTTCAAATGTAATTTTTCTTGTTTTGTGAAATCTCTAGAATGAGGATATTACTAAGAAAATGATGTTTGGTATACAAGAAGTTATTATAAAATTATTTTCAAGACATAAAGTGGGAAACATACCTATTCCATTTATATCGTAATGTGTTTTGTATTTTCTTTGTATAAGATTTTTTTTTTGGTAAAAGATCAAATTTTATTGAAAGATAAAACGATTACACACATAAAAACCCAACTAACGAACAACAAGAATAGATAACTCTGGGCTAGAAGCATAGCGAAAATATATACTAGTATATTACAAGAACAGCATCATAGGAAAAACTAAAAAGGGTATTGAAACAGAGAGAGAGAGAGAGAGAGAGAGAGAGAGAGAGAGAGAGAGAGAGAGAGAGAGAGAGAGAGAGAGAGAGAGAGAGAGAGAGAGAGAGAGAGAGAGAGAGAGAGAGAGAGAGAGAGAGAGAGAGAGAGAGAGAGAGAGAGAGAGAGAGAGAGAGAGAGAGAGAGAGAGAGAGAGAGAGAGAGAGAGAGAGAGAGAGAGAGAGAGAGAGAGAGAGAGAGAGAGAGAGAGAGAGAGAGAGAGAGAGAGAGGAGTTTGATTGCTGGGAGAGGAGTGTTATTGATTGCTGGGCACGAGCGAGAAGAAGAAGGTTAAAATCCTGATCTAGAAATGGGGGTCCGGACCCTCATTGTCCCCTCTCCTCATCCCTCTGTGCCCCATCTGCCGGTCCAAATTCTTGATCCAAGCGGCCCATAAATTTATTTTTTAAAAAAAAAAATGGACGGGATCGCATCTCGGCCGTCCAAATCTGGATCGGACGGCTGAGATCTGTGCAAGGCGAGAGGATGGGCAGAGGGGGGGATTGTGAGAAGACCTGCTCCCAGAAATAGGTGGGGGGGAATTGTCACGAAGATAGTAAAGAGACCCTCACTGTGCTGTTGTCTCAAAGGAAGGAGGCTAACGTCATGTGCCTCAAATGTGCAGATCCCCCATGTATATATATTTTTAAAAAAAAATTAGGGGGGGCGGGGGCCACCCCTAGCCCCCTTTAATTCCGTCGTTGGATGCTGGTTGGATTTGGTTGGCTGCAAAAAGTTTATCTCACATTGTAGTGGGACTACAACAAGTAAATATTCTCAGGTTTGTAAACTTCTACATCTCCTAACTATTATTGTGATCAAGTCTATCATATCAAATTTGGATTCGACTCTTAAAAACATAGCAAAGATTATTAATTGCATGAGATGCACAAATGCCCATTTAATTTACTCAAGCATTTTTAGTAACCGATTTTTTTTTTTTTGGGGTTCTAATATGAGGCATATTTTATAGAGTAAAATACATTAACGCCTCTTTTATTTACTCTAAATTATAGAAACATATCTTCTATTTTGAAAACCTCTATAAACCTTTCATAAAATCAAATTATATGTTGCATAAACATCCATTCTAATTTTGATATGCAACTTTAATTCACTCATCCTTAGTTAATTGTTAAATCACAGCATTGACTTGTTATTTTGACCAAATAAACCTCCATAGCACAAATGTTACTTAATTGTCATTTAATTTTTGGGCCACAAAAATAATCATTTAATTACATATATTGATCATAAATTAAGAAAATAATGTTAATATATATTCTTAAATTTTTTATTCATACTATTATCATATTACAAAGTTAATTAATTTCATCCTTATAAATTTTTATTTTTCAATGAATTTAAATGTTTAATAATCTTGTTTATTTATTAAAATTTGCTTATGATGTATAATCTTTTAAGTACATATGTTGGCTAAATTCTTATGCAATCATATTCATACACACACACACACACACAATGTAGTAGCTTTAACATTTCCATGGGTTATTTTAATATTGCACTCAAATGAAGATACTACCCGTTGCTTTTTTTTTTTTTTTTTTTTTTTGGGGGGACAGAGAACGCTGAGAGTTTTGAGTTTCTTTTTTATTTATTAAATCACATGCCATGTAGTAATTTTACCCAATCATTTTGTCAACTCAGCAGCCTAAATAGGCGGATTTAAGGCTGTTACGTCCTTCTGAAAATGCAAGAACCAAATTTTCTCATGAAATAAATTTGAGGGGTCAAAACCTAGCTTTAAAACTACAGGTACCAACACCAAAGTACAAGCAAATTATAACAATTAATAATTATATTAACCCCGATTTTCTGTTTATCTGAACTTTTGTGTCTTCTGATTGTTAGTTGAATTCATGATTATGGACAATCATTTTAGGATATTCACATCTGTTGTTATATATTTCTTAGTATTTTCTTGCTCCCCAAAATTAGAAACCCTAGTAAAAGTGTTCAATCTTTTCATTAATTTTTCTCCCATACATTCTCTTTCGTCATTTTTTTCACTTATTATCTCTCTCATTTGTTATAAATAAAATGTAGATATCTTATATATTTATGGATGTGGCTTTACTCCTTACTTTTATGTCTACGGCCCTCTTATTTCTTACAATTATATCGTTGATGCAAGATACTCATGTTGATCACTTTCTTCTTCTTCTTCTTCTTTTTTGAAAAACTAGCATTCAGCATATTGAATTATTCTTTTAGTACCGCCCTGTTTTCAAAAATATTTTTTAAAAAACAATCATTATTATCCTAAAATAATATTTGGTGCACTTACCACCCTAAAATTTTTTTTAATACTAGCCAATATCTTGATCCAACACCTGTTTTTTTTTTTTCAGTAATACTCAATATCCTAAATTAATTTTTATTGCATCTAGCACCAAAAATATTTTTTAGTGACACTATGTATTTTAAAGTAATTTTTGGTACAATATTTTAGTGTTCAGGATGTATTAAAAATAAGTTTGATGCTCCATAATACTAAAAAAAATACTTTGGTATGCTAAGATACTAGATACTAGGTGTATTAGAAAAATATTTTAGTGTGCTTGGTGGACTAAAATTTATGTTAGAATATTGAATGCTATTAAAAAAATATTTTAGGATATTTGATTGTACTGAAAAAATTCTTCATGTTGAATGTTAATTTTCAAAAAGAAAAAACGAAAAGTGATTAACATAAGTATTTTGGGTAAAATTGGAGCAGTTTTAAGGAAAAGGAATGCAGTAGTCCACAAAAACAAAGGAGAGAAGCCGTGTGTGTATATATATATATATATATATTCATCGTATTTAACTAATTTTAACGTACTTTTTTTTAAATATAAAAAGTAAATCTGTTACTTTAACAGTTTAACCTTATATTTTGACCTAAGGGCGTATTTTGTGACATTCTTCACCTTCATCTTATTCACCTTCATTCCTCTAAACCTTCTGTGTTTCTGTCAATTCTCTACACCTTATTTTAAACTTTACTCACCTTCTTATTTCCATCTTCTTAACTTTGTAGCAGAGCACAAGTTAACTAAAACACAATCTGGTAGCATATTTGATCCCTTCACATCTTTGAAACTTAATAGAGAAAGATGTATGCTGCATTATCTTAAACTCTAGAAGATACAATATACTTTAGGCATTTATGCCATCCACTTACAAAGTATAGAGAGATATGCAAGAGAAACAACTAATCAACTTTTTCCTATTACTATTACTTATTGACTTCAGAAATGCAAGATTTATCTTGAAAAACAGAGAGCTCATACAGACAAGTTCTAGTTTTTGGCCAAAAGAAGCTTCAGACTGGCAAACCATTTTCTTGAATCCCAATAGAGTCAATTTCTTCCACGTAAGGGTTACTTGCTGTTGCTGTCTGACTTGTAAAAATAAATAGAATCTTGTCATGAAGCCATAGAATAATTGCTTGAAACAATCTGAGTGTTGGACCAACCACCAAGAAAACCCATATGATAGATGTAACCAAACCCAGGAAGAGCGATAATATATAGAGAAGTAGAACGACAACAAGAAGTCCAAACAGAGGGGTGAATTGTTTCATGATAGCAAAGTAATTAGATTCATTTTGAAGTCTGAATTCTGCCATGAAAGCCATGACATAGAAGAATAGCATCACAAAAGAGGCTCTCATAATGTTACCATGCTCATCAAAGAGGGATAATTTCATAGATTGAAATTGAAATAGCACGTAACCACCTATTGTTGTAATAAGAGAAAATATGACGGCATGCAGTGTTGCAAAATGTTCCTCTTGTCTCCGATTTGAACTGCATCCACAAAAATAGGAATTATCGTCAGATAACAAGTACGTCGTAAAGTCTTAAACCAAGGTAATGGGATTACTACATATAAATATTAATTGTGGTGCAACCTTGGTGGAGAGATAGAAGTAGAAAATGTTGGAGGCGTGTTGAGCGGCGCCGGCGGGGAACTGCACGCAGCCGCAAAAAAAGTAAGTAATAATAAATAAACTGAATTAGCGAGCATCTCGTAATGTAGAGTAGTAATAACAATAATAAGAAAAAACCAGAAAATGAAGGAATTTGTTTAGATGAAATTCACAAGGAAGCGAAAAATGGAGAAGATGGTAAGATAATGAGTAGGCAGTGGTAGGAGTGGTAGAACCTTTGAGGAGAGGTAGAAGTAGATGGAACCAGAGGAATGTTGGGAGGCGCCCCTCCAATTTGCTGGTGTTCGGCCATTATGGGAAGATAGAGAAAACAAAGAAGAAAGAAAAGAAGGAAAAACAGCCTTTGAAGATGATGGGAAGAGAGTTGCGGGGAAAAAGTGGGGAAGAAAACCCCACAGATTTGATGATAGCCAACGGAGTGTGTGAGTGTACATATAGGTGTGTCTCTATTGTGTTTCGGGAAGAGAGAGAAATTCAGTTTTGATATGAGTCGGCAACAAGGGAATAAAACAGAATTGACGGTGACCACAGTGTATATGTATAAACTCCGTCTCCTTTAACTTACAATGTTTTTGATCTTTTTTATAAGACGCTTACTTGTTCTAAAACACATTAATTAGTTTTTTCATGTATGCCGATTATTAATAAGGGTAGTAGATGAGAGTAATAATTAATATAATATTGAAATTTAGTACAATTAATAGGGGTAATATTGAAATTTACTTAAATATTATGGCAACTTTATTGACTTTAACTGTTTTTATTGGTTTGTGAGAATTGTTAGTTGGTGCCAGGGGCGGATTCACCCCTAGCCCCCCTAAAATTACATGATTGGACTATTTTTTTTTTGGAAATTATGCTTTAACCTCTTAAAATTTCAATCTTTTCATTTTAGTCCTTATTTAAAAGTGTCATAAATGGACTAAAATGAAAATATTGAAATATTTATAAGGTCAAATCATATTTCCTAAAATTTTAGGTCCAATTCTGTAATTTTCACCCCCTATTTTTAAATGCTGACTCTATTGGATCTTATTCTGTAATTTTCGCCCCCCTAACTTTCATTCGTAGCTCCACCCCTAGTTGGTGTGCCTTGTAATAAAATATATACACACACGTATATACACGCGCAAGCATGTGAGTCGGTACATTGTTGAGAGAAATCCAGTTATATTGTGTATATTTATATTCACGGTGGCCATCATCAACAATGTACCCACTCACATGCTAACGTATGTACATATTTGTGTGTGTATAGATGTGTATGAAGCTCAGGAGAACAATGCGCCCGCCCGAGTCGGTCAAAACATCGCCTTACGGCAGCCCAAAAAAAGAAGCTCGCAAATACTAATACTCTAATATATCTATTGAGTATTTGACCATTGGTCGATTAGACCATTAGTCCAATATATTACTAATGATGTTTTATATTTAATAGACTATGGATGTTATTTAATTCTTTACGTATGTGTATTTGACTATTTGTTAAGATATATGGTAGTCTTTTTAATTTTAAGACTCAAGTTGTAGACTTATTTTAAAATATTCTAAAGTGTATAATTATGAATTATATTTAAAGTTTACAACATTGTTTATCAAGTATGATTGAAACCTTTTTTTTTTTTCTACATAGGGTATAGGCATGGAAATAGGTCAGACTATGCCAGGGCAGAATTTAGCTAAACAGGCCTGAGCTTGAATGCAGGGTTTTTTTAATGTCAAGTCTGAACTTTTATAAGGCTTGGTCGAGCCTGAAGCCTTTTAAGGCCTACTTACAATGTAAGTATAATTATATTTATTTAATATGTAAATAGGCTAGACCTGAAATCTTACAGGTCACGCCTTAATAAAATAGGTCTAGCCTATTTACACATTTAGACATTTAAATAGATCTTGACCTAGCCTTTTTAACAAACAGGCTAGGTCATATCAAGCCCTAAATAAGTCAGGCTGTAGGTCGTTTGATAGGGGTCTGACCTATTTCCACCCATAACAGGGTATAACCATTTGGGCAGGGAAGCTTGCCCTGCCACGCCCAGACCAAAAATGTTATGGCTTCTATCAGTAGGGTCAAGTACCGGGGTGCATTTTACTACCCAATGATCTTTAGATAGAGCATCCAGCAGAGACTCACCCTGCCCAATCCATGCTCACCCCCATATATATATATATATATATATCCAACCACGCGCGTGTCTATTGTATTTGGCGAAGAGAAAGGACAGTGGTCCTTGACTTTAAGAGTTTTATTGTTGAGTCAAATACTTAGATATATATATATATATATCCAACCACGCGCGTGTCTATTGTATTTGGCGAAGAGAAAGGACAGTGGTCCTTGACTTTAAGAGTTTTATTGTTGAGTCAAATACTTAGAAAAAAGAAAGCACTTCTTCGATATTTCCTGGCATTTTCGTTTGGCCGACCGCAAGAGTGTTCAGTTTCTTGGTTTTTGTTTTTTTTTCCCAATTGAAAAGCGGCTAAAGTAGCCCATTGTGGGATATTGCTCAAAACCTCACGTGTCCATGATCCACGAAGATTACTTTGCCACTATCCCATGTTCTAAATGCAAACTATCTAGTTAAAATATACTTTTGATCATTTTATATAAGGCTATGTTGTAGCCATTTAACTTTAAAAAGTATTTTTGATCATTTTAAATTAACCCTGTTAACTTTATTAACAAAAAAAAAATGTTGAGTCAGCAAATTTAAAATGAGAAGTAATCAAATTTAAAATATTGACATATCTTTCTAAAAGATTGATTTTAAATTTAGAATGTAAAAGTAATTATATTAACTATTAAGTAATTAAAATATGGGCATGTCAGTATTTTAAATTTACTGACTCATCATTTTTTTCTTTGGTGGTAGACTCATCAATTTTTATTAGTGGAACTAATGATACTCACTTAAAATGACTGAAAATACACTTTTTAAGTTAAAAGACTAAAATAAACCTCATCTAAATTTAGAGAATTAAAAGTATACTTTATCATCTTATAAGTATATATTTTTCACCTGCATTGCTCAATATATTTCCAAGTGGATTTTCAATAATACTAATAAAGAAAGAAGGGGAAATTCCAAAAATAAAATAAAAAGAAAGAAGGGAAAATTATTCCCTAGTTTATTATGGTTTGAGCTAATTTTAAGTTAAGTTTCTACAATTTTTTTCCCTTTTTGTTAGGTGTTTTCTCAGATATAAACATTAATTCATATCTTCATAATATGTTAACTGTGACTCTTCTTTGGCCTGAAAATGTTAACTATGACTTATGTGTGCCCTGGCCAACATTAATAAAAACAATATTGATTTTTTTTAAAAAAAGAATGGAATAAAATTCATTTATTATAAACATTTAAAAAAAAAATTATTGTCATCATAATCATCTCCTAGCATCTCTATATAATATGTACTTTAGTGGATTTTGATTTTATTTAGATTCTTATGAGTTATGACATAATTAATTTATAATTACTAATGTTATTTTTTTTATAAGCCTAAGTACAAGGGACCTATAAGTACAGAAGTGTAAGTATTTCGATAAAAATAATAATAATAATAATAATAATTTGATTAAAAGTAAGATGAAATTAGTTATAAGGATCTAAGATTCCCCCTTCCCCCAAAATAAAATAAAATAGCAGATCTAGGCCCCATCATTTTTTTTTTTTTTTTTGAAAGCCCCATCATTGAAAGCCCCTTCTTTATATGTCTCTAACGGTATTGTATCTATAAGAATGAGTAAATACCTTTTTGGGTCCCTGGAAAAAAAAAAAAAAACACAGACCCCATTTTGGTCCCTCATACAAAGAAATGTCATTTTTAGTCCCTGAAAAGGACGAATAATGGTCGATTGGTGAACATTTTGGTCCTTCGAAAATTTCCAAAAAAACCTTTTTTAGTCCATAAAAAAGTCTCATTTTGGTCCGTGTTTTTTGTCGGGGACCCAAAAGGGTATTTACTCTATAAGAATAATCCTCTCCCGAACATCAAAGCTAGCAAAGTGTAGGGGAAAAGTACGCGTAGGTCTCAAGGAACAAAACAAATTACAAAAAGTCTCTTGAAATCACAAAATTACACAGAAGTCTCTAGGGACTTTTTTGATATTATTTGTATTAACAACAGGAAATGCATATATTTACAACAGGAAATGCATATATTTACAACAACATTTAAACACCTGACCATTTACAACAGAAAATGCATGTATTTACAACAGGAAATGCCTATATTTACAACAACATTTAAATACCTAGATTTTGAACATAGAGAGGTCATTTACAACAGGAAATGCATGTATTAACAACAACATTTAAAAACTTGGATTTTATTTCCATACAAATAATATCAAAAAAGTCCCTGGCCATTTACAACAGGAAATGCATGTATTTACAACAACATTTAAAAACCTGGATTTTATTTCCATACAAATAATATAAAAAAAGTCCCTTGGGACTTATGTGTAATTTGATGATTTTAAGGGACTTTTTTATAATTTTTTTCGTTTCTTGGGACTGGCATGTAATTTTCCCCAAAGTGTAGTGCCATTTCCTCCATTGCTACTTCCAACATTTGGATGAATCATATTCGGTCCTTATCTTTCATCTCAAAAATGTTAATATCTTAATTTGTAAACCAAAGATATAACAAAAGGACATTTTAATTAATTAAATTTTAATTCAAATATAATGAAAAATAAACATAGACTCCTAATTAACTAAATCTAGATGTCGGTTGGATTTGGTTGGCTGCAAAAAGTTTATCTCACATTGTAGTGGGACTCCAACAAGTAAATATTCTCAGGTTTTGTAAACTTCTATATCTCCTAACTATTATTATTACCAATAATCTTGATCATTTTATCATATCAAATTCGGATTCAACTCTTAAAAACATAGCAAAGATTATCAAGCAAGAGATGCACAAATGCCCATTCAATTTACTCAAGCATTTTAAGTAACCGAAAGTTTTGTTTGTTCTAATTTGAAGCATATTTGATAAAACAAAATACATTAACCCCTCTTTTGTTTATTCTAAATTATAGAAACATCCCTTCTATTATAAAAATCTATATAACCTTCCTTAAAATAAAAAAATATGTTGCATACACCTCCATTCTGTAACACCTCATAAATACTTAATGTTCAATATTACACATCATTTATGAGCTTAGGGATTCTATCCCAATAAAACTTGAACAACATTTACTTAATATTTTATTTTATGACGAAAAATAATCTTAGTGTCATGGTAATTAAAAATAAAGTGGCATAAAGGCTCATGAGGAGCCCAATAGAGCCTTCAAGGCTCGCTCTATATGTGTTTTACCTTACTTCCTACTAAAACATTCACCTTAAAAATGTTAATATAATGAGATAAGATTCCATATCTCATTAACTATAAAAGTTTCTACCATACATAAGCCAACCACATATGATTTAAAAGGGGGAACTGATTACATGTATACTTGTATATATCACAATCCTCATATAAAACAAACTCAAATTAATCATCCTCATATAGAACAAATTCAAATTAATCATCACTGTATCAATATCTATTTTCATCACAATATGTAATATACAATTATGCAATATGTAATCACCCTTATATCACCATTCATCCTTATATTGTTGCATAGAGCTATAAGCTAACACATAATTTAATAGAAACTCATCCATTTGACCGGATTGTTCGAAGCTTACTACTCTCTCCGGTCCTAATTATATGAGCACTTTTGTAGTGCAAATTGCACTACAAAAGTGCTCATATAATTAGGACCGGAGGTAGTAGTTTTTAATATACACCTGGCCAAAGGTGTAGAGCTTAAGTTTGGACTATAGCCCCTCCTTAAAAAGAACAATCAAGCAGGTGTCACATATCCCACCGTTCTAATACAATCCCAGCCAACGGAAAACATGGAAGAATGAGGCCTGGCAAGTGCCATCAACTGTGCATCGAGTTGTGGCATGCCACATAGTAAGAGATCTCATCATACAAATTCATTCTTACTCTAACACATCACAAATGCAATCTCCATGACAGTTATATTCAATCCCCAATAAATATAATATCATTATAAGACAAGGTATAATAAATCATGTTTTCTTTCATATCAAATATCATCACATATTCAAACATGTCTGAAAGTAAACAATAATCCAACAATACATTAATTATAATTAAATTATTATCTATGTGAATGAAGTGAGTTATAAAGAAATTTACTTATAACGTTACTTACTTGAGAATTTACAATGCATACACATGTACTTATAATTCAATCCATTTTTTATAAATAAAATATAGTCATTGATAATTATATACAATTCACAAGTATATAGAAGAACATTCAAAATTATCTGCTCAAAGGTAATTATACAAGAGTTACTCCCAAGCATTAAATGAGAGTCTATAAGGTCACAAACAGTGGCGGACCCACACTAGTGTCTATGTGGGCAAGTGCAGACACAAAAAGTTGATAATATAATATATATATATATATATATATATAAAAAGTTGATAATATATATATATATATATATATATATATATATATATAGTGAAGGAATATTATGACAAGTTGTCTGATTGGAGTAGTTGGTTATAACTTTACATATCTACACCTAGGTCCCGGGTTCGAACGTCCTCCCATCCATTTATCCTTTTTCCCCCCCCCCTATTTCATTCTCCAAATCGATAGCCACCTCCAAAACTCCAAATCGATCCGTCCTCCAAATCATGCAGCACCTCCAAATCGATCCCTGTCCTCCAAACCTCTCCAAATCTCTCCAGCTCCTCCGTCGTTGCTGTTCGCCGCCGCTGCTCTCCAATCTCTCCAGCTCGTCTGTCGTTTAACCACTGCTGCTCTCCAAACAGGTAATTTTCGATTCTGTCTTTACTTCCTGCTGGTGCATAGATCTGCTTAAAGATTGTGGTGAGAAAAAATTTGGGTTTGGCTCTAAAATTAATTTAGATTGAGAACCAATTTCCTGTACTCCACTGATCACAATAAAAGATAAGACCCAAAGGGATGACAGTTCCAAGATTGGTCACTCATGGAACTCAATCCTTTTATCACCACAGTTCAATTCATTAGTTAGCGTGTGCATGTGCCTTAATATGCGTTGGGTTTGGCGTTTGATTCTAAATCTGGGCAGTTATTCATGATGGCTTTGCTGTGGGGTTCACAAAATTTCCATGTCTTACTAGAGTTTCCATGTCTCACTAAAGTTCATATTTTTAGAATTTTTTTCGGGCGATTTGTCTTACTTTTATGTTTTTGGAACCACGCTGTGGGGTTCACAAAATTTTTGCTATCATTTTCCAAAAATTGTCGTATTTATTCGGACTCTTAGCTAATTATTAGTCAAATAGAGTCATTGGGCATTAACATATATAATTGGACTTCATGTCAGTATTGTTCCGACCACTTTCTATCCATTGGAAAACTGTTTCTGTCCTATCTTGGGCGAGCTCAGAGTAGTGTTGAGTGCTGGCTGATATGAACTGAATTTGAGCCTTCTTTTAAGACCTGTGCACCCAAACCTTTTATCCTCCTTAAGTGGTTCATTTTTATCTTTTTAATCTTCCAAAAATGATGTACATGTATAGTCTTTGATCATCCTGTTCTGTCTGCTTCATTGTGAAATATTAAAATGTAGTTTTTGAATTTATGTTTTCTACAAATCTGCATTTCTGAATTTGAACTGCCGCATAACTTGGATGCTGTTTTGGTATGAGAAATAATGTTTTTGCTCAAATTTAATGTCAAAATGTTGCACAAAACGTGCTTTTGTTTTGGACTGAAGTTCTGTGCTTTTGTTTTGTACTGAAGTTCTATGTGAAGTGCTACATGTGTTAAGTTGTGCTGAAATTCTTTTAAAACTTAGTTTAGGCTGCTACAAAAATTTTGTCCAAGCATATGGAAGTTCTTGGTTTATAATAGTAGCTCAGTTTAGAAACTCCTCATCTTGATTCATTCTCGTATGCTGGAATTTTGCATAAAATTCTTGTCAGTTTTAATCAAGTGGATTTTTATTCTTTTACAATGAATGTTTATAAGGTCAACCTAGAATGTTTCAAGATTCTTTTGAGCTCTTAACTTATTAATTTTTATTTTCTAAAAATTTCCTTAAAAAAAAATTTCGAAGGCGCTGCCCCCGAACCCCTAGATCCCACCATTAATTGTGCACCCACAAACCTAAAATCTTAGGTCCGTCACTAGTCACAAACATAAATATCTATTAATATATTTCTCAAAACTACTATAAAATTACTCCGGTACTACTCTAGAGCCTAAATCTACCACGGATCAAATTTTATATAAAAATTCCATATTTATTAGTAATAAAAATCTTATACAAATACAACGGGTTTAAATATGGACGTTGTATGTGTATCATGTGTTGGTAAGAAAAAGAAAAAATCACCTGAGGGAAGAATAACAAAGAAGAACAAAAAGGTATCAATGTTGAGGATGTTCTATTTTGCTTGACAGGTCATGAGTTCCTAACTGCACATTCAAGATCCCAAATTTAAAATAAGATAAGATCAGTTCCTAACTTCAGAGAGAGAAAGTCTGTAAAATTCTTTTAACAAAACAAGATCAAAAGACTGATCACAAGCAAAACAAACACATGCTTTGCTGGTGGTGCCGCGATATAAGGAGTCGGCAAAGTAAGAAGAATGATTAGAAATTGATCGAGGGTTTGGCTCCTAATTAAAATAATACTACCTCCGGTCCTAATTATAGGAGCATTTTTGTAGTGTAAATTGCACTATAAAAGTACTCCTATAATTAGGACCGGGGGAGTATTTTTTAGGAAAAAAATAAAATAATAATTGTGCTAATATTCAAACTTTTTTTTTTTTGGCTTATTCTAATAATACGATAAGTTTACACACATACCCATATAGTTATAATAATTATTTTAAGGAGGTATTTCATTTGTATTATATATTTTTTTAGAACTTAATACTTCTTTTTAAATTGTTAATTTATTTTGTACCCTTGACTAAATAAAATAAAATTACAATTAACTCTAAGTGCTAAAAAAACAAGATGTTACATGAAAAGACCCTTCCACACAAATTATTAATTAACCATAATGATTTTCATAAAACTGGATTAATAAGTGATTAAGGAAAACCCTTTCCTTACATAAAACTGGCACACCGGAGTCCAGGGCACAAAACTCACTACAAAAAATTCTTAACTCTAGGCACAATTATCGAACAGAAGAATACACAGCCCACGAGTTAAAACAACACCAAATTCACAACAAATGGTCTACACCAAAATATTTCCATACAAATTTTAATTGTGGATCCACCAATAAATATATATATATATATATATATATATATATATATATATATATATATATTATATATATTAGTACATAAAATAAAACATTTGGTTCAACAAGTAAATATATAATTATCCCCTGTTAGGTGTGGAACGGATGTCCGACCCTGTGGGGTTGGTGGTTTGATTTTGGATTGGGTTGCCCTACGGAGTATCTATGAGTGGAGATATCCCCGGCGAGCAAGGAATCACCAAACACAAGGCCTTTCGCCAATAGGGGGGGGGTATGTGTTTAGTAGGGGGTTTGTGATGTGCAATGCGAAAGTAAAGAGCGAGTTAGAACGTGTGCACCTTGGTGTTACCCCGGTATTTATAGGGTGTGGCGTGGTATCTTAACCGCCTATCTATCATATCCCTGGATTATGGATATGATAGATTACCCCCGATTGCGGGGAAACCGGATACTCGGGATCCTACTCCGGGCCGTCAACCGGCCGGGCCGAGGTCCGGTATGCCCTTGCCGGGTCGTGCCCTTATTGGGCCGTGAGTCGATCCGTGAGCTTGCCCCCGGCTCGGTAGTTCAAGGTTTTGAGCCGCCGGGGTGTTCCCGGTTCTCCGGCTAGGACGCGCCCTTGCCCCCGGCCCTAGGTACCTTAGCGGACTCATCCGACGCGTGGGTCCGAGGTGGGTGCCCCGTAGGGATGTTCGGACCCGAGATTGTTTCTCGAGGGTCGGCGTCGCGTTGGTGACCCTAGGAGCCCGAGGTGATCTTCCGGGCTTCGGGGTTGAAAAGCCCTTCGACTTCACCATCATGGCGCCCTGCCACTTGGCGGCTTTGGAGTGGAGAGGTTTTGCAACCGTCATTCTCTGCCGCCTTTGGTTTCCGTGCGCCATTAATGCGCGTTCTTCCCGGGGTGCGTCTCCTCGTTTTTGCCGGTGAACTTACGGGTTTGCCCTTAATTCGCCGGCGCCTTTTCGTATCCTCGCCATTTCACGGGTTTTTAAACCTGTTTCTCTTCTCTTTCTTCCACTTTCGAACATTTTCGAAGTTTTTCTCGAAGTTTTTCTCGCCTTCGACAAGTTTTACCACTTGGGTCTTTTGATTCCGGCGGCTTTCCAAGTGCGAGCTTCCTTCCGGCGGTTTCGGGCTTTTTCCTCCGTGTCGTCCTCTTCCTCCTTATCCCGGTAAGCCACTTCTCTGTTCTTTGGGTTTTTTGTTTCTTTTCTTCGTTTGCTCAGTCCTGTCGTGAACCCAGTACGCTCGTGGTTTTGTAGAGATTTCTGGGTAGGTTTTAGGTTGCTAATTTGGGTTTTGCTTCCTCTGCCTACAAACCTTCTGCCTCCATTGCCAGAGGAGTTATCGTCTTTTTCCTTATTGCCATTTCTGTCTCTTTAGGTTTGCGTCCTTGGGTGACAATGAGTGGGAGTAATCGACCTTCGACTTCGGGTCACTTGACTCCCGAAGAGGTGGAAGCCCTTAGTGCCCGCTTCCCTCGAACTAGCCACCGGTTCTCGGGTACTCCTCCGTCCGAGGAGCAAAGGCCGGCCACCTTCCCGGGCGGCGGCTCGGGTGGCACGCGTAGGGGGCCGTTAGAGGGTCTCGCCCCCCTGTTAGATCTTTTCTAGAGGGTCGGAGAGAGGTCGCGGTCCTGTCGGCCTTACCCGTCAATCCTTATAACCCTCCCGTTCGCCC
Organism: Acacia melanoxylon; assembly: GCA_019022615.1. Taxonomy (NCBI): domain Eukaryota; kingdom Viridiplantae; phylum Streptophyta; class Magnoliopsida; order Fabales; family Fabaceae; genus Acacia; species Acacia melanoxylon. Next base: position 3,112,520 of record JAFJYJ010000014.1, read on the forward strand.
TAGGTCTGCTCATATGCCGGAGGGGTATGCGCGGCCCTTGTTGGGATTGCGTAGAGTCAAGTTCTTACTTTGTCGCTAGAGGCGAAGATTTTAGGGCCGACGCAATTTTAGGCTTTTGTCGTCATGCTTTGTCGGCTCGCTCATATCTTCTTTTCGACCGATTGTTTCTTCCGTGATGTATCCTCGCATCTACCGATTCTAGCACTTTTGTTTTTTGCTTTTATAGGTAAATGGAAAGGTCGCTTTCGCCAAGTGATGCCCCCTCAGGCGCTGGGAGGTCGGATTCCCCCGCCTCTCCTCAAACTCTTGCGGGACCACTTCATTGGGTGACCCATGACGTGTGGACGACCCATTCGCCGATCACCGTTCGTGCCCTCCGCGAGATAAGCTCTCGGCTATGCAAGGCTGTTACTTTTGCCCCGGGGAGGATGAGCCGTACGTGCCGAGGGTTGGAGATTTCACCAACTTCTTTTTCTTCTATAAGGCCTATATGACCCGGCTCGGTGTTCACTTTCCGTTCACCGAGTTTCAAATGTCATGCCTCAGCCATCTCCATCTGGCCCCTTCTCAACTCCACCCCAACGGGTGGGCTTACATAGTTGCTTTCGAGCGGCTATGTCAGTCCTTCTCGGTACCTATTCCTTGTACCGCCACCTTATTCTTTTTCTTCTTCGGCCCTTTCACTCCTCGCTCTGGTAAGGAGGACGAGAAATTAAAGGGGCTCACCTCTCTCCGGGGGTGACCCCGACCGAAAACCGCCGACCGCCTTTTCGGACTCCTTCAAATACTTTAAGAATGGTTTCTTTAAAGTGGTGGCGAAACCCGCCGGCGGCCTTGGTTCTTGAAGGGGCCGAGGCCGTGATGTGGAGTGGAGGTTTCCCCCTCGGACTTTTGATCATCATAGGCTCGCTTCCGCCTCGTACCAAGTGATGTCCGACGACCTTCCCGCCGGCGAGGTCGTATTCGTTGACCGCCCGGTTTCGTATGTGAAAACATATGGTGCCGGGAGCGCGGCCTTCTTCATCACCGGTCCGGATCGGAGCCGGATACGTAATTTGTATGCGGCTTGTAGTTATTGTTTCTGCGTTTGTTTTCGTTGATTTTGTTGCCTCACTAACTTCCTTACTTTCCTTTGTGTTTTGTAGCTGAGGCGATGAGGGAGCTTCCGCGGTACTTGTCGGTCGTGACTCCTGATCCGGAGGCTCCTCCGAAGAGGAATCCTCGGAAGCGTCCTTCTTTCGAGCCCCGGAGAGTGCAGCCCGCCAGTGTCGCACAAGACCGGGTTGCTAAGAAGGCCAAAGTCGCGTCTCCTGTCCGGACGCCTTCGTCACCCGAAGGTGAGGCTGTCCAGACGTCAGCTACTTCTCCTTCCAAGGGTAAGGAGGTTTCCGAGGGGCCGTCATCTCCCGTCGCTCTCCGTCTCGCTCCCAAGATCGTCGGGGTCTCGCTTTGGGAGAAAGGCCCTTTGGCCGAGGAGCTCGAAGTTGCCTTCCCCGCCGCCTCGCCAATTTACAAACGCCCGCCACCGGCCGACATTGATGAGGCCGTGGTTCACGATATCCGGGCTCGCCTCGCCGGGGTGTTGGTTTGGCTCGGGCGTATCTCGCACCTTAAGGGCAAGTATGTGAAAAAGTTCGCCGAGGCTCGCCCGAGGAAGGAAAAAGACGCGGCGGAGGCGTCCAAGGCTAAGGCGAAGAAGACGCCGAGGTCGCGAGGGCGAGCGCCGGAAGGCGCGTCCGAGGAGCTTATTCTTTGCAAGGAAGCTGTAGAGAAGGCTACCTCGGACATGGCCGCTCTTCGGAAAGCACATTCGGCAGGGCTGGATGCCCTCAAGACCGTTCAGAGCCAGCGGGCGGACCTATGTTCTGAACTTGAACATGTCAAAGCGGTACTTGTGGAAGAGAAGCGAGCCGGATCGAATGCCGGGACATATGCAAGGGGCCGCTTCGATCGCTTTTCGACATGGCCTTGGCCCGGATCCGTCACCTTAACCCGGGGGTAGAGCTTAGGACGGACGGCTATCATTACCATGCCTATGTGAAGGATGGCGTCTTCTACCCCGCCCTACGTTGCCCGAGGATGACTCGACTCCTTTTGCGGGGGAGGAGCTGGATGGGGAAGGGGAAGGTCTGGGTTCCGACGGGGGTGATGGTGGAGAGGGGAGCTCCAAATGTGCTCCGGACATCGAGGCAGCTGTTCCGGAGGCCGTGGCTTCAGAGGATGACCCCTCCCCTGCATAATTTATTTTAGCTTTGTATTTTGAACCGGTGGCTTGTACCGGGTTCCTTTTTGTAACTTTGTAGGTTTGAACCGGTGGCTTGTACCGGGTTCCTTTGTGTAACCTTGTAATAGTTATAAAACTTGATTTCAACCAATCAGTTTGTCTTGTCAACTGTTAGTTAACATTCTTTATTTTTATGGCGGGCCGGGGCCTTTATATGCGTAAAGATATCGCTAAGTGTTTCTTCCGATAGGTTGACTTCGGGAAAAGGGGTAGGGGAGTAACCCGAGCTACCGAGATCCGGATATGGTCGTCCGGGGTTGTTTTATCGAATAGGGGCAAAATGTCGGATGCACAATCGCGGTGTCCGAAGCGCGGTTTGTACATGTCGGCTGATCGGGGGCTGCGTGACAATTCACCTCCCTATTTAGGAGCATTTTTGATGCATCTTTTTTTTTTTTTTTTTTTTAAAAAAAAGAGATGGTGTTTTTACCGTCTCGCGAACCGGGCGTGGTAGCCGGGTGTAGTACCGCGGGTGGGGTCATCGGTAATGCCACGAGATCGGGCTATACGCAACCTGGGTGTGGTGACCCCGGTGTAATCCCTTCTTTTGGTATTTTTGCTTGACCGGGCTGCTTGTGCCTCGGCGATACCTTATTTAACCAATCCGTAATGCATAATTGGTGTCTCCACTGGGGAGTCTTTAAATAAGAACGAATGAAAGAAACAATGAGTGTTGTCTTTCAGCGAAATATAAAAACAGGAATTGAAAATACTAAATTAATTGAAAAATTGCAACATAAATATGCCCGTCGGTTCTATCTTGGTAGGCAGACCGAGGTCTAGCTGTAGTAGATTCTCGGTTGTCGGCGTTCCAGGTCCTTTTGACCGGCTTTTCGCTCGGGGTCTCCGGGATGTAGGCGCCCTTTTCCGGTTTTCCTTTACGCGGTAGGGGCCCGGTTTGCCGCTAGCTTGCCATCTTTGGCGTTCTTATTTCCGATGTCGGCGCGTCGGAGCACGAGGTTTCCCCGGTTGAAGGAGCGAGGGTTCACCTTTCGGTTGTACGCCGCGATCGCGATCGGTTGCTTTGCGGTGAGGTCTCGCGGTGCGCCAGATCCGTGCCTCGTCAATGAGGTCTAATTCGTCATCAAGGCGTCACTGTTTGGCTCTTCTCCTTCCCTGCTAGCTTTCATTTTCCTCCACGTCGGTTGGCCTATCTCGACCGGGATCATCGCCTTGCATCCATATGTCAAACGGAATGGGGTTTCCTGCGTGGAGGTTTGGACGCTCGTCCTGTACCCCCACAGGACGCTGTAGAGTTGCTCGACCCAGGAAGAGTCGGCGTCCTCCATGCGTCTTCTTAACCCGTCGACGATGACCTTGTTGGCGGCCTCGGCCTGCCCATTGGATTGGGGGTGTTCGACCGATGCAAAGTGATGCATGATGTCGAGGTCCGACATCATGCTCGAAATCCTTTGTCAATGAACCGCGTTCCGTTGTCCGTAATTATCTCGGCCGGTATTCGAACCGAGAGAGGATGCTTTTTGAAAGAATCGTTGAATGCGGGCCGAGGTGATTGTGGTTAATGGCTCGGCTTCTATCCATTTGGTGAAGTAGTCGACCGTGACTATGAGGTACCTTAGCTGTCCTGGGGATGTTTTGAATGGCCCGAGAAGGTCCATCCCCCATTTGTAGAACGGCCAGGGAGCCGTAATGCTTTTTAGTTCTGTCGGGGAGCGCTAAAGGATGTTGGCGTGTTTCTGACAACTGTCGCACCTTCGTACCGTTTCCATGGAGTCTCCGCCGCCATCGTTGGCCGAAGTATCCGGCTCCGAGTGATTTCCGAGCTAGGGATTTTCCTCCCATATGCCGACCGTTAATGCCTTCATGTATTTCGGCGAGAACGCACGGCCTCGGTTGCATTCAAGCATCTCATCATGGGGAGTGTAATCCTTTTCCGTCAACCGATCGTCCACCATCGTGTACATGGCGGCCTGCCGGATCAACTTTCGAGCTTCCGTTGTGTCGGTGGGTATGATTCCTCTTTCTAGGTAGTCCTCGATCGGTTTTCTCCAATCCGAGGCTGATGATATGGACATGACACAACTTGGTTCGTCTGGTTTTGTTGGACGACGGTCCGGTAATTTCCGGACCTTTGGTGCTAGCCTTTTTGACAATATGTCGGCCCTGGTGTTTTCCTCCGCGGGATATGAGCGATCGTCACCTCTTCGAACTCGGCCATCATGTCTCCGGCTTTGTTCAAGTATTTTGCCAATAACGGGCCTTTGGTTTGATAGGAACCTTGTATCTGAGCCGCTACGAGCTGGGAGTCGGTCAAGATTTTGACTCTCTGCGCCCCCTGCTCCTTTGCTTGTTCGAGACCGGCGCGATCGCCTCGTATTTTGCCTGGTTGTTGGATGTCGGAAATTTGAGGTGGAGGGAGTGTTCGACAGCGACTCCGTATGGATTTTCAACTATTATTCCAGCCCCACTCCCTTTTGTATTTGAGGATCCGTCGACGTATACCGTCCATTCTTTAAGACCGACGTCCCTTCCCTCGTGGGTTGGGGTAAGCTCCCTTACGAAGTCGGCCAAGGCTTGCGACTTTATCGCGTAGGGCTTCGTAGGAAATGTCGAATCTCGATAATTCAATGGCCCGGTGGTCATTCGCCCGCCAGTCCGGGTTTGTGTAGAACCCACCGGATTGGCCGGGCCGGTTCGTACCACCACTTTGTGCCCCTGGAAGTATGGGCGTAGGCGTCTTGCCGCCGTTAGCAGGGCGAATGCTACCTTCTCCAACTTTTGATATCTGAGTTCCGAGGTCTGAAGTGCCTTGCTAACAAAGTAAATCGGTATCTAGCCGGATTGGGTTTCTCGAACCAGGGCGGCGCTTATGGCTTCTTGGTCGACGGATAAATACAGGAAAACCGTCTCGCCTGAGTCGGGCCTGGATAGGACCGGCGGGGTAGCCAGGCATTGTTTGATTTTTGCAAATGCGGACTCACATTCGGAGTTCCATCCGCCTCTTGTCTCCTTCTTTAGCAGTTTGAAGAAGGGAAGGGCATTTTCGGCCGACCTGGGTAAGAATCTTGTCATAGCCGCCAACCTCCTGGTCAGCTGCTGTACCTCCTTTTTGTTGGTTGGTGCTCTCATATCCAGCATCGCCTTACACTTATCGGGGTTTGATTCAATTCCTCGGTGTGTGAGCATAAACCCGAGGAACTTTCCCGGGACTCCAAATGCACATTTTTTGCCGGATTGCTTTATTCGGTGCTTTCGTAACTTTTCGAACGTCGTCCGAGGTCTTGGATGTGGTCTCCGGCTTCACCGACTTGACGATCATGTCATCAATGTATACTTCTACATTTCGGCCGAGCTGGTCTTCGAAGACTTTGTTCATCATTCGTTGATAGGTGGCCCGGCGTTTTTCAACCCGAACGGCATGACATTATAGCGGTAATTGGCCTTGTCGGTTATGAAGGCCGTCCGTTCTCGATCTTCCGGGTGCATCGCTATTTGATTGTATCCGGAGTAAGCATCCATAAATGATAATAGTTGAAATCCGGATGAGTTGTCGACCAATTGGTCGATGCTCGGCATCGGGTACGAGTCTTTAGGGCAGGCTCTGTTTAAGTTGGTGTAATCTATACACACCCTCCAACTTCCGTTAGGCTTTAGGACCATGACGGTATTGGATAACCATGTGGTGTATTGTATTTCCCGGATGAATCCGGCCTCTAGTAGTTCCTTCACATGCTTTTCTAAGGCGATCTGCCTATCGGTCCCCTGTTTTCGTCTCTTCTGCGATACCGGGGTAGATCTCGGTTTGATTGCCAACCTGTGGCGGCAGAAGTTGGGGTCGATTCCGGGTACCTCCGAGGCCCTCCATGCAAATTCCTTTTAGGAAATTTTCCGGTTTGATTGCTTTTAGGAAATTGCTTAATTCCTTTTTGAGCTCTAGGGTCATTGCGCCTCCTATCTTCGTTACCTGGGTCGGATCTTCCCCCAGGACTAAATCTTCCAACTCTCCCTCTGGCTCGGGTCTTGGGTTTTCGGGCTCCTCATCTCTTAAGTCCAATTCCACCACACTGACGGGTCGGCTCTGCTGCTTGCATTTTTCGCCGGCCGAGCTTCCCGTGGCGTTTTGATCCGAGGTGATGACGCCTTCCGGTCCCGTTCTCTCGCATGGTTTCATAATAACATTGTCGAGCTTCCTTCCGGTCCTCGGTTATGGTGATAACCATATTTTTGAGCCGACCATTTTTAACTTTCGGTGCTTGGTGGATGCAACCATATCCCAGTTGTGGATGGTTGGTCCGCCCAAAATCATATTATACGGGGGGGGAAGTCGGCCACGATGAATCTTACCTCTCGGCTTTGAAGGCTTTTTTAGTTCCCAAGGTCGGCTTGAGGTCGATGTACCCCTTCGGCTTGGATTGTTCGCCGTTAAAGCCTACGAGTGTTGTCTTGCATGGACCCAGTCTTCTTTATCCAAGTTCATCCTCTTAAAGGCGTCCCACATGATGATATCTCGCGAACCGCCGAGATCAACGAAAATCCTTTCCACAAGGCGGTTTACCGGGATCCGTAATTACCAATCCGTCTTGGTGCCCCGTACGACGTCTTTTAGGTCTTCGGTGGTGAACCGTAATCTTTGGAGGCGTCGGTCGGTCATGGTTGTTTTTGAACTTGGGGGGCTCTTACTGACAGTACCTCCCTCAAGTATTTTTTTCTTTGACTTGAGGTGTCTCCTCCTCCGCCCATGCCTCCACTGATTACGTTACACCTGTGGTTCATGTCTATCTCCGGAAACTGCTCGTCGTCGGAGGATGATTGTCGTCCTATTCCATCGACTTTCCGATCGAGTAGGGGCGGACTCGGGCTTCGGCCTTGTTTCCTTTTGTTGTTCTTCCGACCCGTGTTTTTATCGCATGCGGCGCAATTTACCCTCTCGGATGTATCTTTCAATTGCGTCCCTAAGTTCGAAGCATTGGTCCGTGGTGTGCCCGGTCCGTCGTGGAAATCACGTAACTTTGATCGATCCGTGGTGGGTCGGAAACGTGGGGGCTCGGGTCGGTCTACCTTTCTCATCTCTCGTGGAGGCCACTTCTTTCCATAAGCGGCCCCGCGAAACATTGAGCGGGGTGTACCTCCCATACCTCGGCCTCCTCTCGACTTGTCGGGTTTTGTTTCTTTGTCTCGATTCGACCACGGGGTCCTCTTTACGACCACTCGGTTGATTCTTGACCGGGGTGGTGTGCTTCGCTTTTCATCGCCATTAGTATTGGCGATCTCCATCTGTTCTACTTCCAGATATTGCTTCGCACGGGTGTTGAACTCAGTGAGAGTGTATACCCGGTTCTTGAAGATGGAGTTTGCCAGCCGGGAAGAGGGTTCCAAGCCGTCCACGAGACAATGCACATGAACGCTTTCTGGGAGGGACCTTACCTGGAGGGCTACCACCTTAAATCTGTCCAGGTATTTTTGTAGCATTTCCCCCTCCGTTGCTTTATCTTACTTAGGGTATACCGAGATTTGGGTTGTTTCGGCTAGTTGCGAAATTCGGTTCGAATTTGCGCCCGAGGTCTTGAAAGTCGTGGATGGATCTTTTCGGCAGTGTGTGTAGCCAAATTTGAGCCGGACCGATCAATGTGGCCGCGAAGAGCCGACTAATGACCGGGCCTTTGATTTGCCTTACGAACATGAGTAGCTCGAAGGCGTCGAGATGGGCCCTCGGGTCGGACACGCCATCATACTTCGGTAAAGAGGCCAGCTCAAATTTGCTAGGGTATGGAGCATTCTTGATTTCTTCCGAGAAAGGGCTGCTGTTGTTGTGGCCCGCTATATATTTCACGTGATATTCCGGGCGAGCCCTTTTTTGGGCGGCCTCTCTCTGTCTCGGTCTTCGTCATCCGAGGTCTTCCCTAGAAAACGTTTCTTCCGAGCCGACAAGAGGTCTCGGGTCTCCTCATGCTCGGAGTCCATTTCCGAAGAGGTCGTTTTCTTTGCATACCGGTCATGCCTTGAGCTTCTGGCCGGCCGAGGGCTTCCGTGTTTCCGGGATATCCTTACTTTCTTTCTCTGCGTATCTCGGTCTTGCTCGTGTTCCAACGCTTTAGCTTGCCGGCGGTGGTCTTCCATGATCTGTTGCATTACTCTGAAGTCTTCTTGATGCTGGAGGTCATGTCGCTTCTCCATGTTCTCTATCCTCCTCGGAATTGATTGCTTGTGTATTCGGGAGGAGGATGAGGTCCGGGTTCGGTATGTCGTTGCACTCGGCTCCCCGCGGGGGAGACGAGGCCGTGTCGACACACCTTGTTCCCATCCTTGCTATCATTGTTATTGGGGATATCCTCGAGCCGGGGAGGTCCTTGAGTTTGTTCGCGACTGTCTCTGTGCACGCGATGGACTCTCCCGGTGAGGGTTCCGACTTCTTGCTTCTAGTAGTAGCCATTGTTGGTCACGGGGATCGAAATTTACGGTCCCCACGGTCGGCGCCAATGTTCGGTGTGGAACCGGATGTCCGGCCCAGGGGGCTGGTGGTTTGATTTTGGATTGGGTTGCCCCTACCGGAGTATCTATGAGTGGAGATATCCCGACGAGCAAGGAATCTCCAAACACAAGGCCTTTCGCCAATAGGGGGAGGGGGTATGTGTTTAGTGGGGCTGTGATGTGCAATGCGAAAGTAAAGAGCGAGTTAGAACGTGTGCACCTTGGTGTTACCCCCGGTATTTATAGGGTGTGGCGTGGTATCTTAGCGCCTATCTATCATATCCCTGGATTATGGATATGATAGATTACCCCCCCGATTGCGGGGAAACCGGGATACTCGGGATCCTACTGCGGGCCGTCAACTGGCTGGGCCGAGGTCCGGGTATGCCCTTGCTGGGTCGTGCCCTTATTGGGCCGTGAGTCAGATCCGTAACAATCCCAAAACAGTTAAAATAGTATTTCCAGAACATGTGAGCCCTAAAATGACAATATATAAACTCATACAACACCAATACTAAAAGAGGCTTACATAGTTCACAACTATTATGTCTCCGGTTGCTTCCCTTGACTTTTAAGTAAAACTAGAGGTCTTGCCTGAAATTTTGTTGATAATAACGGGATGAGACATAAAGTCCCAGTAACCAAAATTAATTCACCAAATATGCAGGAAAAGATTGCAAGTTAGAGAAGCAGGTTTACTAACATATTTATAAAATCAACAACAAATAATTATTTAATCCATAATAATCAACAACAAGTAGAATCATCCCCACTCATCCATCCTGCTCCTCCTTATATCATCTGGACGTGGTACAACCTATCAGTGCTAGTATACCTGGCCAAGGTTAGCTAGTCATTTCAAGAATACTGTCCCCTCCCATGCTACCACCAATATACCGTAATAGGGAGGTGTCCGCCCAAAACACTTAACTCAAATTCCGGGCCAAGATTGAGAGAGCCGATGGGCACAATTTCATCCTAAATCTCTTCCACACAACCTAATATATTTCATAGCAGATAAACAATACGATACTGCAATTACCCAAAAACATCGTACAATATATTATTCCATATACAACATCTCATAACAAACACCATAACAACAATATCTAACAAAATTTACTGTTCCATATACAACAACCCACCACAAGCATTATAGTAGTCACCACAATAACAATCTCATATATACATACAGAATGGAAAATACTCTGCTTCACTGAAATAACTTTATATTCAGATATATGCTTAATTTTTCAAAACACATGTCAATAGTATATATAAAAGTAAGGTTTAAAAAAAACACCTTACAGTCCAAAACAAGCATATAAAATAAATTAACCCGATTACCTCCACTCTCAGCTAAACTTTATCTTGAGGAGTAAAACGCGTACAATCACCGGTCACAGGTAAACTTTACATTATCACAATTATAACTTTCATAATTCAAAATACACAAATTATAAATACTAACATATTATTGTAATAAAAACTGAAAATAACAGTGTAATTCTTCAAATTTCAAAACTAAACCGATTAAAATCTCATTAATTCCTCTATTAACCCAAAATAAAATTTATACAACTTTTGATCGGTAGAAATATCGGTACGATATAAATTCTGAATTTCTTGAGTAGAAAAATTCATTTAAATTCCTACAACCATCAATCAAAAATTCGAACCGATTAAAACTAGTTATTAATCGTTCTAAACATATATACAATCATCTATTATAAAAACTCAAAACTTTTCCAAAATCATAACCTCAAAATTTTCACTAACCAACATGATATTGCCTTTATTTGAAATAGAAAAATATTTAGAACAACTTTCATAAAGGAAGTTTATTGAAAAGAAGTTGATTTAACTATCAAAATAATCTTATAAGATAAATAACTTACCTCAGAAAACCCAAATTTTCTTCTTTTCCCTCCTCTTTTCCTCTCTTCCTCACTTCCGCTCTCTCTGCGCGTTTCATTCTCTTAATTCACCGCCACAATGCGCACTCATATATATACAATGAAAAAGACTCACCCCTCATCAATTGCAAGGCCGGTGATCTTCATTTTTTTTTTTAAATATTTCCATTTTCCTCTTCCGCACGCAACTTTTTTTTTTTTTTTTTGGTTTTGTTTTTTTAAAAGATGGGAAAATTACCAAGAGCCCATTATTTTAATATTATTATTTCTTTTTCCCCCTTTTCCCACAATCACAATTTATTTTCAACAATCATATATAATTATTTATTAATTACAATTAAATCCTAAAAATAAAATTAGGATGTTACATTACACATTCTAGTTTTGAGATGCAACTTTAATTCACTCAACCGTTAATTGATTGTTAAATCATATTATTGACTTATTATTTTGACCAAATAAACCTCCTTAACATAAATATTTTTACCTCCGGTATATAAGAGCAAGTTAACTTTTTTGAAAAAAATTAATAAAGATAATTAAATTACTTTAGAGTATTTTTATTTTTTTCTCCAAATTAATTAGTTTGACTAGTAAACTAATATATAATATAAGGATACACAACATATGATGTGATTAGATAACTTATTTAGCTTCCTTAATCTCTCAAAAAAAAGTCAACTTGGTCTTATAATTAGGACTGGAGGGAGTACTTAATTATCATTTAATTTTTGGACTACAAAGATAATCATTTAATCACATATCTTTATCAGCAATTAAGAAAATAATGTTAAAATATATTTTTAATTTTTTTTCATACTATTATCATATTACAAGGTTAATTAATTTCATCCTTATAGATTTTATTTTTTAATAAATTTAAATGTTTAATCTTGTTTATTTATTAAAATTTGCTTATGATGTAATCTTTTAAGTACATATGTTGGCTAAATGTTTTGCACTTACTTATATATATCCAATCAAATTATAAAATTATTAAATGATATAATTTGGAAATCCTTATATGAAATATTATAATTTAAAAAAATTAAATGTATTTCATTAAACATGTGTTGTTAAAAAAAATATTTTTTTTTAAAAAAATTGCAACAATATTAAATAGATCATTAATAAACATTAATGTTAAAATGAGGCATAAATTACTAAATAATACTTATTATAATATTATTTCTAATTAAAAAATACTCTTCAAAAATCTTTTTAGAATATTCTTTTAACGATATTAATATTTTGGACTAAAGTGTATGTTTTTAAAATAATAATGAGGTTCGTCTAATTAAAGTAAAATAGGAGTGTAGTTAGAGTATTTTACTCTACTCTATTTTATATAATGAAAAAGTTCAAATAGCAAATGTCAAATTCAATGTAGTAGCTTTAACATTTCCATGGATTATTTTAATATTACACTCAAATGAAGATACTACCGTTGCTTTTGTTTTGTTTTGTTTTTTGACAGAGAAGAAACTACCATTGCTTGAGACTTGGCTTACATGTATGGATGGCTTATATATGGTGTGCACTCATGAATAAGGGGCCGTTTGGTTCAAGGGATTTGGAGAAGAGAGAAAATTTTATGAGTTGAATTTAAAAAATTAGACAAGTTGAACTAAAAGTTTTAATTAATTTTTCTTATTCTTTTATCTTACATCTTATCTTTATTCAAATTTTATAACCCAATACTCAAATGTTTTAAAATCCAACCCATAAAAAATTCTTTCACCCCTTCCCTCCCTTCCAAATCCGTCATATAGCCCATAAATGTTTTACAAGGCTAATCATGTCAGTGAAGGTATTCTTTGATTTTTATGTCGATGGTATTCCTTGCCATGCTGAAAATCAATTGCTAGTGTTAGTTTTTGTTTTTGTTTTTGTTTTTTTGTTTTTGTTTTTTGTTTTCTATAAAAATTTTAGGAGAAGGGTTGGGCTCACCCACAGTTCAAAGGTAAGACGCTTGGAGTCTACTATGCAAGGAATTCAAGACTAAGAGTATATATGCATCCACTTTAGCTTGGGTTACCGTTGCTTTATAGACCCTAAGGATGCCTCCCTCAACGTTTTGACCAACTCTAGGATCGAACCCCCTCCCTTTTGATGAGAGTGTCGACCCATTTGCCAGTTGAACCCAAAGACAATGGGTATTGCTAGTGTTAATTTTTTTTTTTCAATATGAAAAAAGTTTAGGTGGGGGTAGACACTGGTACCCTACCAGGTCAGGGCATGCCTTCAGGCTCAAAGAATGCTTACAGAGGTACTTACAGATCGTCCACCAATGAGGCCCTCATATCGACCAGAGGGTATCGAACCTCCTCCTTTTTGGAGTGAAGGTCGACACCTTAGCCAAATGTGCCAATACTCATTGGCTATTGCTAGTGTTAGTTACCTACATTAACTCTGAATTTAACAGAAATGGATTTGTAGTTGATTAAAGGCTGGCTCACCATGGTCCTATAGCCCTCCAATATTTCACTTTTTTTTTTGTCAGAATATTTGACCTCTTTTTGTCAGAATATTTTTTTGATAGAATCTTGAGGACAACGTAAGAAAATGTTGATGGGAGGAGTAATGTAAATATGTAATGATCCAACTTATGGTGGCCCGACTACTTTGGGCTTGGCATTGATGGGTGGTGCAAAAGTGGAAGTACATAGACAAGGAAAGACGTGCCCTGCTATTTTTTGATTTACGGTATACAAGGTAAGTTTGTGAGAGAAATTTTATATTGAATTGTGTGAAAGTATTTTTCCACCGCTAACTCAAACACGCTGCTGTTTGATTTTGTTTTTAAAAACTATATTTAGAAGATTTTAGAAGGCCAGACTCACTCAGCTGGCCATAAGCCACCACTGGAAACATGGTTGTCGATTACTTGATGGATAAGATCATCATCGTCGGCTGTGGATGTTCTTCTTCTTCTCGTTTCTCTGCTGCTTATCCTAAAAGGTAATTTTTTTCCCCCTTATTGGGTCTCTGTATTTTTTGGGTTCTTTTTATTTTTTCTGTTCGGCCGAAAAGAAATAGAATTCGTATTTCTTCTTTAAGGATCTGATGGTCTTGATTCTCTGTTTCCCATCTGATTGAAATTTGGCCTTTTAGGAATTAATTATACCTAGAGAAATAATAATTTTCCTTTAATTGAAATAAAATTATTAAATTTTTTTTTTTAAAAAAAAACTTAGTGTTGGACGCTCTTATTACCAAACCACATGTATATTTGTGTACATTTGAAAGCTACGTCATCGTCCAGTCAGCAAAAAAAGTTAAACTTAATGGTAAAACGATATTTTTGTACATAATTTGTAACCACGTGTACACTTTTGCAACTAAAAAAAGCACTTGGTATTAAGCGCTCATTGGGATAAAACACATATGTATTTTTGCACCTTAACCCATTTTTTTATATATAAAAGATAGTTATTCACAGTCATACACAATTCACAAGTATATAGAAGAATATTTAGAGTTATCTACTTCCCAGCTCAGAGGTAATTATACAAGAGTTACTCCCAAACATTAAATGAGAGAGAGTCTACAAAGTCACAAACATAAATATCTATTAATTTATTTATCAAAACGACTATAAAGTTATTCTGGTACTACTCTAGAGCCTAAATCTACCCTTCTAGAAATTAATATTATTTAAATACATACTTATTAGTTACCACAATCAAATTTTATATAAAAATTCCTTATTTATTAGTAATAAAAATCCTTATACAAATACAACGGACTTAAATATGGGCATTGGATATGTATGTGTGTCATGTGTTGGTAAGCAAAAGAAAAAGTCTCTCCAGAGAAGAATAACAAAGAAGAACAAAAAGGTATCAATGTTGAGGGTGTTCTATTTTGCTTGACAGGTCATGAGTTCCTAAGTGTATTCAAGAACCCAAATTAAAAATAAAAATAAGATAAGATAAGTTTATTGGGGGGGGGGGGGGCGTGGGTATATGAGCAGGATGTGTGGGGTAATCCCCCCCCCCCCCCCCCCAATAATAGCTAGTCAGTTGGGTGAGCTTTCGGAGGAAGAAAGAAAATGTTAAATATGAACACACACCCCCCCCCCCCAAATAATAGCTAGTCACTAGAAGTTGGGTGAGCTTTCGGAGGAAGAAAGAAAATGTTAAATATGAACACACACACATACATACATACAAACAGCGGTAGAGCCAGGAATGAAAATGGGGGATTAAAGAATGAAACCTAGTGGAGTCAGCTTTTGAAATTAGAGGGCGAAAATTACAGAATTGGACCCAAAATTTTCAGAAATTATGATTTATCCTCATAAAAATTTCAATGTTTTCAATTTAGTCCATTCATGAGACTTTTTAATAGGGACTAAAGGGAAAACATTAAAAAATTTATGAAGCTAAAATATAATTTTTCGAAAATTTTTGGGTCCAATTCTGTAATTTCAGGGGGTGTCGGGTTTAGGCCTCCCCTAGCCCCCAATTCCGCATATATATATATATATATATATATATATATGGGTTTACACTTCTATATATATGTATATAAAAAATAAGATTCCTACATATTGTATGAAAAAAAGAAATGAAATGATAGGACTCATATCTTTTTATATATATATAAAAAAACTCAAATATGGAAATGGTGGGATCCACATCTATTTGTATCTATAACATGAGGATACACTTCTCCTATAACATGAGAAATGTATTTCCCATATATATATGATTGCAAAACATATATAATTTAAATGTTTAATCTTGTTTATTTATTAAAATATGCTTATGATGTAATCTTTTAAGTACATATGTTGGCTAAAATGTTTTGCAATCATATATATATATATATATATATATATATTTTGAATAAAATTATAATATTGAAATCCTTATATGAAATATTATAATTAAAAAATATTAATTGTATTTCATTGTTAAAAAATTACATAAAAAAATATTTATTTTTTAAATTTAGTAAAAATATTAAATAGATCATTGATAAACATTAATGTTAAAATGAGGCATAAATTAGTAAAAAATATTTATTCAAAATCCAACACAGCTACGTCACTTCAAAAATAGATTTTTCAAAATAACTATCCAAACATATTTTTCTCGTTTTTAAATTTTTTAAATTTGTTTCCAAAAACTGTTTCATAAAATTTTTTTGAGAACAAAAAACAGAGAATATAATCAAACAAGCCCCTAATCATTTAATAAGTTTTTCCCCCTAATTTTGCCACAATCTTTCTCATTAATTTTTCTCCCATAATTTTTCTTTCATCCTTTTTCCCACTTATTATCTCTCTCACTTGTTATAAATAATGGCATTGTTGGAAAAAATGTAGATATCTTATATATTTATGGATGTGGTTTTACTCTGTTACTTTTGTGATCTGCGACCCTCTTATTCCTTACAATTGTGTTGTTTTGATGCAAAATTCTCATGTTGATCACTTCTTGTTTTCTTTTTTTTTTGAAAAAATAGCATTTAATGTCTTGAATTATTCTTTTAGTACCATCCAATGTTTGGAAATATTTTTTCAATAACAATCAATAGTATCCTAAAATAATATTTGTTGCACTTACAACTCTAAAATATTTTTTAATACCAGCCAATATTTAGAATCCAACACAGTAAATTATTTTTTTCAGTAGCACTCAATATCTAAACTAATTTTTGTTGCACCTAATGCTAAAAATATTTTTTTAGCATCACTCTGTATTTTATAGTAATATTTGGTAAAATATTTTAGTGTTCAGGATGTACTAAAAGTAAGTTTGATACTCGATAATACTGAAAAAAAAAAAAAAATCGGTGTGCTAGCTACTAGATACTAGGTGCTATTAGAAAAATATTTTAGTGTGCTAGGTGGACTAAAAATTATGCTAGGATATTGAATGTTATTAAAAAAATATTTTAGGATACTGAGTTATACTGAAAAAATTCTTCAGGATGTTGAATGTTATTTTTCATAAAGAAAAAAAGAAAAGTGATTAACATGATTATTTTGCATAAAAATGGCGCAATTTTAAGGAAAAGGAGTGCAGTAGCCCATAAAAACAAGGGAGAGAAACCACGTATATATGTTCATTGTATTTAACTAATTTTAACATACTTTTTTATAAAAAGTAAATCTGTTACCTTAACAGTTTAACCTTGTTTTGAACTAAGGGCGTATTTTGCAAAGTCTCTTCTCCCTCTGCCGTCTCTCTTCTTCTTCACCTTCATATCACCTTTCCTCTGAACCTTCTTTGTTTCTGAAAATTCTCTAGACCTTATTTTAAACTTTACTTACCTTCTTATTTCCATCTTTCTAGCTCTGTAGCAGAGCACAAGTTTACTAAAACACAAACTAGTAGCATATTTTATCCCTTCACATCTCTGAAACTTAATAGAGAAGGATGCATGCTGCATTATCTTAACTCTTGACGATACAATGTACTTTAGGCATTTATGCCATCCGCTTACAAAGTATAGAGAGATTTGTAAGAGAAAAAAATAATAAACTTTTCCTTTTACTATTACTTATTGACTCACTAGCCAATTTAATTCAGAAACCCAAGATTTAGAGGATTGTCTCATTAGCCAATTTCTCATTATCTTTCATTCTCATCAATTTCTTCCATGTCAAAGTTACTTGCTGTTGCTGTCTAATTTGTAAAAATAAATAGAATCACGTCAGGAAGCCATTGAATAATTGCTTGAAACTATCTGAGTGTTGGCCCAACCACCAAAAAAACGCACAAGATGGATGCTGCCAAACCATGGAAGAGGAGAAATTGAATGATAACAAGAAGTCCAAACAGAGGAGTGAATTGTTTCATGATAGCCAATTAGATTGATTTTGACGTTTTAATTCTGCCATCAAACAGTTCCAACTGCGAAGTTTCTTAGCAGAACAACACTCTATCTAATTTCGATCTTGTTCTATTGTAGAACACAGATGTCCAACTCTAGTGAGCTGGGAATGATTTATCTTGGATCAAGATGTCTTCCACTGATTGAGTCTCAGTGAAAGGAACTAGCTCGATAATATCTATGGATGAGATATCGTCGAGAGAGCTCAGATCGCAATGCAACACAGGTCGGGCGTTTCGCCCAGAGGGTGGTGTGTGTGCAGTGTGACTGAATAATAAGTAATGGAAATAGAGAGAGTCCGAGTGCACCTAGTGGGTAATCTCCTATTTATAGGGATTACTAGGGTTTACTCCCATGCAAATGTTTCCATCCTTCGGCCGTTATGCACTTCCCACGTTCTCCGTGTCTCTCGCTCCACTACATGTACGGTCCTGCACATATTAGGCACGATGGAGTAGTGGGGGACCATTTACCTGGTTCCCTATTTACCTGGGTAGATTAGGGGGTTTTACTGTGGGCTCCCTACTGGGCCGGGAACCTGCCTGACCCAATATATTTGTCCATAACAGATCTCTTGGCTTGCATGTTGTCACTTTGTTTCTCTTTGTTTATTGAATATTTTGGATGATGTACTATAACTTTGAATGAGCTGATAAGGCCTCAATAACTTTATTAAGGGAAATTTTCTCTTAGTATTCAACATGCTCATAGGGAAAAAAAGTAAAACGAATAACCCATAAAATTAGAGCCATATGATCAAAACTAATTCCACCACGACCATTGCTAGTGACAAATGAACCTAACAAAAGAACATTGCACATCAAGCAAGTATGAAACCATTCTCTGCCAATTAAATTCAGAATCAAGATTCCTGCACACAAATAAGACTGCTAGTTTGTTGCAATCCGACCAGGACCCTGTTCTTGACAATTAAAGAATAATACAACTGGTTTCAAGATTTTTATTAATAAGAAAATTAAGAAATATTGAGATTAATATGAATTAATTTTTTTACCATAACTGGTTGCAATGGATGAAGACAAATGGTGACGAATTTGAGTAACAAAGTGAGTACTAGGATTCATGGATGATGAAGCACATATTCATTAGTCCAAATGACTAGAGTTCCAGAATATCATTCTGGTAAGTTATTCCACTAATGATTAATACATTAACATTCAATGCACTAATGAACATTCATAATATTAGGAATAACTTGACCAATAAGGATTTATGCATTAGGCACTTTAACGAATTGAATTCTTTTCTTGCAGATAGGCTTGAAACTCATATATGATCAACTTGTTAGACATGAGGTCCAACTAATTAGAAAATAAAGAATTAGGAGTTCAAGCACATTGAATACCAAAGATCAATATATGAATAAAGGAGAAAAATCTACCGGACAGATTTGAAGCATTTCTAACTTTTAGTACATAAAAAGTTGACTTCCGATTTTGAAGTTCCATTTGAATGCAATCAAAGCATGAATATTTTCAAAACATGTGTATGCATTTTTATAAACAAGGTGAGTTGTAATCCAAACAAGTTTTATAATTGTGCATTGAAAAATCATAAACTTAGAAAGTTATGCACAATTTCCCACAAAGAATCTGTGAATCAATCAAAACAGAGTTGTATTTCCCACAAAGCATCTGTGAATCAATCAAACCAGAAATGGAAACAATTTTCCACGAAATGCAAGAGATGGCAGCAATATGAGGAATACACGATTCTAAATTTCTTAACTAGTATTTATCTATACATACTGAAAGATAGACAAGAACCAGAAGAAAATGGGGACGAACAACACCTATATTGGACAATACAAACCATAATCCCTAAAATACTTGAGTAAGAAATAGATCATCATTTTTTTTTGCTTCAATTTTTTCTCTTTTGAATAGAAAAGGAGAAGAGCATTGATCAATACCCCCTGTTGGAACACCATGGAAGAAAATTACACGCACAGAATCAAGGTCATACCAGCTAAGAATGGTTCAAAATGTGTTGTACCTTTCTTGTCGGAAGATGGCCACAGGCAAACCAATGATGACGACGGCGACCATATCAGCTTGGGTGGGTCGACCAAGTTTTGGTGTTTACACTCCAAGCCACGTCTTTTGTAACATCCCAAATTTTGGGATTTTAAAATTTGAATAATATAAGGAAGTTAATTATGAAATTTTGGCTTAAAATAATTATGAGAATAATTATTTTAATTTAAGCTATATTTTCCCAAAAATTAAGGACAAATAATTAGGGGATAATTTTTGGCATAAATATTTTAGAAATAATATTTTTAGGCCAAAAGAAATTTATTTGAGAAAGGAAAAAAAAAATCTTTAAATGGAATCAAGGATTTAAATTTTTAATAATTATCCAATAGTTACAAATGAGAGTCTTGGAGATGATCAAGTGGAATAATTTTATTAGTGGTTCCACAATACAAGCACATATACCCAACACCCATATTTTCTATATTCTAAATCTTTCATCTCAGCCCATGCGTACAAAACCATACGACCCAATATAATACTTCAACACATTTAAGGGTTAAGGTGCATTTTTACCAACAAACTATTACTGAAAGAGCATCCAGCACAAATATTAATTAAAGGTACCTTAAATACCAACAAACAATTAAAAGGTGGTATAAAACACAACTTCGTTAGTTTTATTTTCACGGACGTTTAGCTCATCTTCTACTATGTTTTTCTCGTTTTCGGATCCACCATTTACATCATGACACGATCGAGATCTGTTTCCTCGTGAACTTCTCCTGCTACTGCCCTCCTCCTCATCTCTAGGCCAAATTCTCTGATTTCATGGAACACTCGAGGCTCACCGGCGATTTCGAGGAGTCTTCCCTCGAGTTTCAGCGTAAGATTCTAGAACGTTCTGGGTTAGGGGAAGAAACTTATGTTCCATAAGCTATGCATCACTTACCTCCAAGGCCTTCCATGGCGGCTGCAAGAGAGGAAGCAGAACAAGTCATGTTCGGAGCATTAGATAACCTATTCGCCAACACTAACCTCAAGCCCAAAGACATCGGAATTCTCGTTGTGAATTGCAGCTTGTTCAATCCGACACTGTCGCTTTCAACGATGATAGTGAACAAGTACAAATTAAGAGGAAACATCAGAAGCTTCAATCTGGGAGGCATGGGATGTAGTTCAGGGGTGATAGCCATTGATCTGGCGAGAGACATGCTTCAAGTTCATAGGAACACTTACGTCGTTATGGTCAACACAGAGAACATAACCCGTAAGGTGGTATTTCAAAGCAACAAGAAATCCATGTTAATCCCTAATTGCCTGTTTCGCGTTGGTGGAGCTGCTATTTTGCTATCAAACAAAGAATCAGACAAGAGAAGATATAAAGCCTTCAAATGTGTATATCAGGAAGAAGACGAAGTAGGCAAAAAAGGGGTTTCTCTCTCCAAAGATCTCATGGCCATTGCAGGTAAGTTTGTGTTTTCTACATTTTGACCTAACTATATATGTTCAGTATGATCAAAATCTAGAACAAATTAGGGCAATTAGTGGAATATTGGGGATTAATTATTGGAGTATTGAAGACGACATAACGACACTAGGTCCTCTGCTTTTGCCGATAAGCGAGAAACTTCTGTTCTTCACGACACTAATAGTGAAGAAGATATTCAAGGTGAAAGGAATTGGCATACAATCTTCCTGTCTTCCTCGAAAGCTAAATGTCCGTGAAAATAAAACTAACGGAGTTGTGTATTTTACCACCTTTTAATTGTTTGTTGGTATTTAAGGTACATTTAATTAATATTTGTGCTGAATGCTCTTTCATTAATAGTTTGTTGGTAAAAATGCACCTTAGCCCTTAATTTCATTAAACCCATTCCTTAACCAGATGCCCACAAACTCTCTTATTCACTAAATCCCGTTTTCATTCCATTCATTATTAAATGGCCCAACGATTTAGACCAGCCCATTAACTATCCAATGAACCCACATCATTCTATCCTTATGTGCTATTCACCATCCGTTTTGACTAACACCATTAGAGACAAAATACATATCGCGACGTAGAGCCCGCAAAACGGGCTAGGCCCATTGGGCCGGCCCGTTTAAGCCCTGGCCCTTTAAGGGCCGGGCTTGAAAAATGGACGAGATATTTGAAATTAGCGCGGAGGCCGGCTCGACGGCCTCGAGGCTTAAACGGGCCAGCCTTGGAGGGCCTCGGGCCAGCCCTGCAGGCCCTTTTCACTGTAGCTTTTTCTTTTTTTCATTTTTAAATTTATTAATTTATATATATTGTATTTGTTATAAAGTTATTTATCCATTTAACTACAAATACATAATAACTATACTCTAATTTTATGATTTGATTTATTATTTGTTGCAAATAAAGATTATGGATGTGTTCATGATGCAGGAAAAGAATTTCATGATATTTTTACTCATGAGCCAGAGGCTACTACTCAAAGTGAAGAACAATCAAATGTCGTTAAAATTGATGATAGTGACGAAGATGACGACAATAATAGTCATCGTACTAATGTCACTTAGTGATATGCTTTTTATGTTTTATGTGAGTTATTTGTGAACATAATTTGCTTTTGATTATGAATTAGTGACTGTGCTTATTTATTGGATGATTCGTGTTGTAATTTACTAATTATATTTTTTTTAAAAAAAAGTGGAGGAAAAATAGTTAAAATTTGGAATAGTAATTTCTGGGCCCTGCGGGCCAGCCCTGGCCCTGGTGCTCTCGGGCCGGGCTTTAAAAAACAGGTGTTTTTCTTACTCCGGGCCCTGTTAGGCCCGAGCCCTTTACGAGCCGGCCCTAATTGCCAGCTCTATCGCGACGCCATATCTATCGTCAGCGTATCTCCTCGCGGGGATCAACTGAAAACGCAGAGCAGGGAAAAGACTGAGAAAGGGATCATAGTAAAAGACCACCTACTCCATCCTTCTCGGGCCACACCCCAACTGACACGCCATTCTCCATAGCTTCTTTTCATTCAGCATGGTAACACTACACTTCATTGTTTTTCTTTAAAACTTAGCCGCTTACATCTCCTTCTGCTTTCCCATCTCATTAACTCATTCGTTTCGGCCAACAAATAGAACGAGAAAGAGAGAGAGTGTGTGAAACCGTGAGGTTATTTGCTCAACCTCCCTCTGCAAATCAACACCGAAAACAAGGGTGTTGCGTGGCGGTGGAAAGCGTAGCCTTCAAAGCAGCAGCCGGAGGTAAACCATTGAGCTTCTCTTGCTTTTAATTTTCGATACTTCTCAATGCAAATGATGAATATTAAACCATAAGAATTGGGTCAGGTGGCTGCAAGATGGAAACTGAAATCAAGGACCGATTTTAGCTTGCGTTTGGGGTCTTTGAACTTGCTTTTTTTTTTTTTACTGCACAGTATATATATACCGACGCTGCATACAAAAAGAAAGAAAGAAGAAAACTAAACTTTGCGGTGGAAGAATATATAATCGTTGCACCTGAATATGAATATATACATATTTTGAAACCAAGCTATAAGTATAGGTATATATTTAATAGTATATATATATATATTAGAAAACCAGAACTTTGTTGGTTTTAAACTTAGAAATGATTGGAGAAGTGGTTTTAGATATACATACAAACACCATCGCTGCCTATAGGAAGAGAATAGGAAAGAGAATGGGAAGTTGCTGTCATGCGTGTTGACTTTGCTGTCATATATTTTCAAAGAGTTACCATCTTTATATATATATATATATATATGTTTGCTGCTCTTGGAGTGAGAAAGAAGAAAAAAAAAACTCCTTGTTTTGTATATATATACATACCGTAGCTTTGAGAAAGTACAAGAAACTTTGCACATCGTAGAAATCATTAAACCTATTAAAGTTGCTATTTTAAACATGTAGATAAACTTATTTATTTCATGCATATGTGCGTGGTGTGCAAACCTATTGATCTATGTGCATGATTAAAAGTATCCATCAAGTATATTCACGTGATTGTTCTCATATATATATATATATATATATATATATGTATGTATGTATGTATGTATGTATGTATGTATGTATGTATGTATGTATGTATGTATGTATGTATGTATGTATGTATGTATGTATGTATGTATGTATGTATGTATGTATGTATATAGTTATATAATTTTACACACATGAAGCATATTTTATGTAGTATTAGTATTTTATCAAAGGCTTTGGAACACCATGAGAAACATTAAAGCATAATTTATATGGTATTGGCATTTATTAAACTCCTGATTTAAAGTGTTAAGATAGCCTCTGAGAGTTTAAAATAATTATAGAAAAAATAATAATTAATTAGTAAATAATAATAATATAATGATAATGATAATGATAAAATAAATAAGCATTATTATTATTAGGAAAGGAGAATAAATAATAAAATAGATGAATAAGTAATAAATAAATAATACATAGATATTGTTATTATTATTAGTAAAAATGGAATAAATAATAAAGGGAGTTATTAATTAATAATAAATCAAAGAAGGGTATTATTAATTAGTAATAAATAGAAAGAGAATTAATAGTTACAACGGTTTCACCGATTTTTCGGTCTCGTCATATTTTGCTCATTTCAAGCATCCCAAATATATTATTATTAGAATTTGTATATTTTTATTTTATGAAATTATAAGTTATAATTTTGATTATGTGAAGTTTTAGAAGAGTTATTAATGGTTAGTAAATTGGTTGTGGTAGATTGATTTTTGGCGTGTGTTTGAGCTTTTGGATTAGGAGCGGAGTGATAATAATTAACTACGGTGAGAGGTAACCACTTTCCACTTGTTATGTGTATTAGTATGTTGTTTGTGAGTATTTTGGGAAATGATTATGAATATCTTAATAGAAATTGCCTTGCGGAACCTTATGAGAATTGTGAAAATCTTAGAAAAATTCCTGTTGAGTTATTTATTATGATAATTATGGAAATGGTTGAATTGGAAAGAAATGGAGTAGTTTATTCCACCACGTGGTGAGGCCTCCATTGGTGCACAATGGTTGGCTTTCTATTGTCCCACTTGTTCAAGGAGGGACTGGCCCACTAGTTCAATAAGGGCTTACGACACCCCACTAGTTCAATGAGGAGAAAGAACCCATGGTCTGGGACATGTGCTCTCAAGATTTTGGTCGGTCCTCATCACATGACCAATGAGCTTTCGAGTAACCAGTAATATGGATGTAACTTAGCCTATGGGTCTAGTCGGAGGAAATAAGGCGGTTCGGTTGGATTGATGGGAGGCATCTTGGGAATTGTGTTAATGAAAATTGATATACATAATTTCTGATACAAAATTTACGATATGAAATTTTGTGATGCGGATATTGGTGAATTATATTTTTAATATTTTGTTATATAAATTGTTCCACTTGACACCTCACTAGCACATATTAGTATTGGTAATAAGTTGGATTGATGGTTACCACATTTTTCAGGTAATAGTTCCCGTGCGGGTCCATCAGGGAAGACCTCGGAAGCTTAGGCTACTTTTGCTAAGGGTAGTGCTTCTGTCTTTTTGGTTTATGTTGAATGATTGTATATTTCCACGTTAGGGCTCATTTTGCATACTCTGATTTATTTTGGATACTTTGATAAATGTTGAAGCATTATTAAGTTATTGATCAAACTATTATATAGTTATTAAGTTAATTAATTTGGGGGATGTTTCAGCTTTCTTTCAACCCAACACAATGAAGCACCACAAAGATCAATGAGGTTACGACGACGCACAATGGGACTCGAACACACACAGCGATGGCAATGGTTTTGGCTTCGGTAGTTTAGGGTTTTCTAGTTTCGGTGAGAGAGAAAATAAGTGGGATGAGATTCAAGAATTAAGATCACTTATCCTATCAAATTGGGATCTTGAGATCACTCATGTGTATTAATATGTGCAGACTATCTAGCTCGAATGGCTCATGACAACAACCAAGATTTTGAGGTCTTATTGACACAACCTTTTGCTTGTTTAGAATTATTTAAGCTAGAATGTGGTGAAGTTTCTCAGAACCACAATAGTGTTGTCTAATTAGTAGACGCTTTCTACTTTTTCAAGCTTATTGCTTGCCTATGTATTATAAAAAAAAGAAAAAAAGAAAAAAAGTGGTCGAGAGATTCGGCAAGATTTTAAACTGAAACTATCTCCCTTTTTTCAGACATTCACTAAGGGTGTTTAGGTCATTTCACAATTGCATTCTATGACACAAAAGTCCTAAGGGACTTGGCAGCAATTACTCTTTTTCCAGGGACTTTTTTGTAATTTTTTTCCTACCCTGGGACGTTAAAGGGATTTTTCAAAATTTTAATTGCTTTGAGATTAATTAATATATGATTAGATTATAGTTAAATTTTGCCTTAGGATAAACATATACTTAATGGATGCATATGATTTTGCCTTTAAGATAGACATATACTTGATGGATGCATATAATTAATAACGAGTGTGTTAAAATTGTTTTGCCTCTTGGGTAATTGTGTTAAACGTAGCCTTTTATATTTGACAGAGGGTTATAGGTGAACCGACAATCACTTATAGCTATTAATACTTGAGATTAATATAATTAACATTTAGACTAAATTATTACGTGGAAATAAGATTTAGGGAGCTAGTGAGGGATTAGTAATTCTAGATAATTCTTCTAAGGATTCATTCCTCTCTTAAATGATTTTCCCGGTTTTGCTCGATTATTTGAGGCCTTCTTATATTTTTCATAATTAAATTTGGCTAACCATCCTTTATTTAGCCAAAATTCAATCAATATTTAGAAATTCATTTATAAGGTAATTTTCTCATTTATACCTCAATTAAGCCTCAAAATATGGTCAATAAATTATTCCCTACCTTTTTGTGTCTCCGAACATTTTTCTTGAAATTTTGGCCATATTTTTCAAAATTACCCTTACGTAATTATGCTTTTGCCTAAACTCGAGACGATAGATATCTAATGTTACCTTGGCGAGTCTACTATTTTATTTGGCCTGACTAACCTTTATTTAATCATTTAACCTTTACTTGAGTCCCTTGGCATCATTCTATCTTTTGGAGCTCTTTCGGGACTTTTGCCTAACCAGGCTTTGTAGCCTTTTTAATTCATGGCAAACAACACAATAAACATTTTACAATATAGTTTAAAGAGAAACTGAATGGCAAATATAATGCTAATCCTAATTTAATTTTTAGGGTAAAGGTGCAAAAATACACATGTGCTTTACCTTCGGGAGCGTCCAGCACCAAATTCTTTTTTTGGGGTGTAAAAAAACACATGTGGTTACAATTTAGGAGCCAAAGTCACACAAAACTCATTGACACAAGATGTTGACATTAAGTAACCATTTTAACTGTTAATGCTTATGTGTATGATGAATTGGATAGAGAAGAAGGAAAATAGGAAAAAAGAGAGCTTATTAGGATGAGATAACAGTGCAGTGAAAAAAATTTGGGAAAAATAACAAACCCTAAAATCAAATGTGTTCTGGTGTAGAACACAGATGTCTAGCCAGGTGGGCTAGTACTTTTATATTTGATCAATCTACTCAGCTTGAATACCTATGAGGCAAATACTCAGGGGAGCGTGGGATCACTATACACAGGCTAGGCTTTCGCCAAAAGGGGGGGTGTTGTGTATGTACAGTGTAACAATATGTAAATAGTCTAAGGTATAGAATGTGTGTACCTTAAGGGTTGACCCCTGTATTTATAGAGAATACCTTAGGTCCGGTATCTAGGATTTCAGCATGATCTCAGGCCGTTATATCATATCCCAGGATATAGATTCAGATATCTCTGGATTATAGTTAAGATAGGATTTCCCTTTATTACAAGAAGATCCTAAGATAAGGTATAATACCTGATGGGCCTCCTCGGCTGGTGGGCCTAATGGAGGTCCGTAACAGTTGCCCCCCAGCCCGGTAGTTCAAGTTTTTGAGCTGCCGGGGTGTATCTTGCCACCAGACTGGGTTACTCTGTCGAGGGCTCTATCCGGTTTAATGACCCGAGGTCTAGTCTCAAAGGTCCGGGCTGACTCCGTGATGCCTGATGATCCGAGGTCATGTCTCGCCGATCCGGGTTAATGCCGTGGTACTTGGGGATCCGAGTTCGTGTCTTATAGATCAGGGCTAAAAAGCCGTGGTTCTCGAGGATCCAAGGTAGCGCCAATTGGTCGCCGGTTTTCGAGGTTAGAGTCTCTCTGTATTCGCCATCATTGCCCCCTGCCACCTGTCTCCTCTGGATTGGCCTAGGGTTACAACTGCCTTGCATAGCCGTCAGTGGTTTTTGTGCGCATTTAATGCGCCTATTGCTCTTTGTACGTCACGAGGGTGAATTATCTCTTTTACCCCCGTTGCTTCAGCATTATTTCGTATTTCCCTCCATTACTCTCACTTTAACATTCATTTGGTGTTTTCTTTCTCTGTTCGCAAGTCTCTGGTTTCTTCTTGCTCTCGTAGCCTTTCTGTAACTGCTGGTCTGCCTTGCCTCTTATTCCTTCATCTTTATTTTACCAGGTATGTCCGTCGATTCTTATTTTTTCTTTGCTTTTGCTTTGGCTTTTGCATTCATCGACATTCATCGATTGATTTCCTGCTTCACTCTTTTCGCTACTCCCCCGCAATCCCAGACCAGATACTTTCGTTTTCGTGCCTCCTGGTTGAGTTTTGGTATGATTCTTTGGGGTAGACCTTAGGATCGGGGTTCATTTTTGCTTTTCTGGACATATTTCCTTTTCATAGCGACGCCTATCGTCAGTATCGCAAGTTTTGGTTTCTCCCATCCTTATAGGGCCTTTTGCTCCTATTCTAGGTTCTTCCTTGAGGTGTCGATAGATAGGATTAACCCTTTACCCCAATCGAGTCAGGCGCTAACTCCAGAAGAGGAAGACTTGTTACGTGCCCGTTATCCTAGAGCCAGCTATTGGATACTTGGTTCTCCTCTGTCTGAGGAGGAAAGGCTGGCCATCCTGCTCCATGGTGGGTCTAGCGGGGGAAGCGCTAGGGAGCCTCGTTCTGCCGCCGCTGGGATCCGGAATGATCGTCCTGCCCATGTCTCGCCGAACATCAGAAGCCGAGGTGTTCCCGAAGCCATCCCGTCCAACCTCTTAGTTATTATGAGCCCCCTCCTCACGCGAGGCCGGAGTCCCTTCCTGATGGATACCTCAGCCCCTGCTAGGATTTTATTGCCTCCAGCTCCTATTATATTGCGAGCGGCTAGGATTCCCTGGCGAATGCTACTTTAGGATCCTGCCGACATAGGCCCTCCTCTGCTCCTAGACCGGTCACTAAGAGTCCAATTCGTCCCGGTCCTGTCATCTCATCTCCTCGCCATAGCTTGCATGCTTCAGGTATAATGATGGGATTCTGATTTTTCCTTTCCTGCTATTTAGGTATATATGGGGTCACCGTCATCATCCGATCGGACGCCCTTTGTCACTGGGGAGTCAGAATCTGCGAGCCCCCCCTCAAACTCTACTTCAGAAATACCCCTAGGTAAGTCATGGAGTATTAACAACACATTCGCTGATGTCCTAAGCTGATGTCGGCAGACTTGAATTAGGCGACACTACACACTGCCTCCTATGTCCGCCCTCCGATGAGGAGCCGATATGTTCCATCCGTGAAGGAACCAATACCTCTTTCTTATTCTTTTACCAGGATTACGCTACCCGGCTCGGTATTCGCTTCCCATTTACCGAGTTCCAGATATCTGTCCTTAAACTACCTCCGTCTAGCTCCTTCACAGCTCCACCCTAACGGGTGGGGTTTCATGCTTGCTTTCGAGCGCCTTTGTAATTCTTTTGTTTAGCCCATCCCTTGTACAACCATAGTATTCTTTTATTTCTTTTGCCCCTTTATGCCTCGTACTAGCAAAGAATCCGCCAATTTGAGGGGTTTAACCTCCATTCGGGGGATCCCCGGTAGGAAGCTTTTTGTTCCCTTTTCGGAGTCCTTCAAGCACTTCAAGACCAGCTTCTTTAAGGTGGTTGCCATATCGGGGAAACAACCCTGGTTCCTTCATGGACCGGAGTCTAAAGAGGTAGAGTGGCGGTTCCCTTTGTATTGGACCAATGATCATCACAACAAGCCCTCCACCAGCTACCAGGTCGACCCAGACGACCTCTCTCCCGAAGAAGTCGGCTACGTTTCTCGGCTGGTGTCTTATGTTTCCAGTTATGGAGTTAAAACTGTCGCCTCCATTCTTTCGGGGCTTCCTGCCGTGCCCCTCCAGGCCTTGCGTATATTTTCCGTTACCGTGTTAATCCTTTTTGCTTTTGCATATAGAATTACTTCATTTGTTTTGTTAGCGCTAACTTGTTGCCTTTTCTGCCGTGCTGCTCAAGGTATGGAGCCTCTACCGAGATATCTGTCACATGTGAACCCTAGTTCCGGTGGGTCAGGCACGGTCAATCCGAGAAAGAGATCGGCTCCTGAGCCTCGGAAGTCCAAGGCTAGAGCGGATTCCTTGGCGAAGGCGCCCAAGAAGACGAAGGTGAACCCAGCGACTTCCCCGGACAACCGCATCATCTTGCCCTCCTCTGGTTCTGCCCAAGTTACATTGACTTACCGCACAGTCATCGAAGCTCCTGCGCCCTCCTCATCGACTCTGCCTCCTTCGCCGCCTTTGCCCAAGCTCCCTCGTGGTCATATATGGAGCAAAGGGAGGACCGAGGAGTTGGTTGTGGATCTTCTTCCTCCCAAGCGTTATACGGACAACGTCCCATTCACAGAGGTAGACGAAACTGAGCTTTGGGACGTCTAGAAGGCTACTCTGAAGGACGCCGGAGTGGTGCAGGCTATGGGCATTTTGAAACATAATCATGTTGAAGCCTACAAAGCTTTGAATCTGGCGAAGGCGGAGGGGGATGACGCAGTGGAGGCGACAAAGAAGGCCGAGGAGGCTCAACAAGTAGCCGAGGCCGAGAAGAGCAAATTGAATGAGGAGCTTTTGATGACCCGGGAAGGTCTGGACAAGGCGAACCAAGAGCCTGTCGAGATGCAAGTGGCGCATGAGAAAGATATTGAGGCCCTGCGGTGGTGTAATTGTCACATGTCCAGCTGTGGTGTAAAAACTCACAGACTTAAACATTTTGGCCTGATCAGGGCCGGGATGACAATTCACCTTCCTATCGAGGAGCAAGTTCTTTGATGCATCAGACTTTTGCAAAGGCTTTTACCAGTTGCCTTGCGTATGGAAAGAACCTGGGTTTGTTGGCCCCGGTGTCATTTTTGCAACCAAACTTTGCGTGCTTAAGAAACCGGGCTCCTTGACCCCGGTGTCGTTCTTTTAACTAAGCTGGTGTATGACCGAGATGAATGTCCTTGGTCGTTGCACATTCCTTTTGTTGGAAATTATGCCCTAGGGGCAAGTCATCTCCATTTATTTATCATTTCATTTGCATGTTTATAGTGATAACTGATCCTTGGATATATCTTATAGATTATCCTAAATGTCCCTGGTCGGTCATCTACGCAGGAGCGAAGATGAAATAAGATCGGTATGACTTTGATGAGGTATGGAGATACGAATCAAAGTCATGGGCACTTGTAGGAGTACAAGGTGCTGGATCGACCCACTATGAGAAAGCTGCATGGATTAAGTCATAAGCTTTTCTCATGTATAACCACGTCACAACGCCCTTTGACCGAGATCATCATGGATTCCTACATGATGAGTCGCGATCTTTGACCTAGTCAAAATTCACCTTTGACCGGGTGATGATAAAGGCTTAGATCGGGATCAGTGGTTTTCATGCAGAGGAATGTGAATGGTCAAGATGGAATTTGTCCCTCACATTTGTAGAGAGATAATACTGGGCCCCTCGATGAGTGAGTCTGAGAAATGTATGGTCGTACTATGATGGAAAACAGTTTTCATTTCAATTGTTAGACTACTAAAAAATCGAGAAAGTAGTGGTCAAGAATATGAAGTTGACATTATCTATGCCTCATCCTTGACCAAATTATCGCGTGACAAAAGGGACGTGACATGGTTGTACGATAGGTTATATCGTATCATCGATCCCCATATGTATTGGGTAGTCGCAATGTCTTGCTAGAGGCCGCTTGCGACTTGTGGGCTAGTATAGTACTGGCCCACTGCCAATCTCATGTGAGCCTGCAGGGTCGCACACAAGAATAGCCCAACACGAGCAAAAATGTCATGATTCATTGAATCTTAGATATGTCTAAGATTTAATGAATACTGTATTTAATCTAGGATGAATATATATATATATATATATATATATATATATATATATATATATATTATTAAATTTGAAATTAATAATGATATTATTTATAGATAATAATATTATTATATATAGTATTTATTTTATTTGATAAATTAAATAACTATAATAAATTGAGACATTGTATCTCATATTTAATTTTTGAATAAAGATATAGTATCTCATATTTAATTAAATTGAGATATAGTATCTCATATTTAATTAAATAAAAAGATATCATATCTCATATTTAATTTATAAAGATAGATAAATTAAATATGTAAGCTTATAATTCGGATTAAATAAATATATTAGATTAGATCTATTTGATAGATTTAATTAATATATTATTTTAATTGAAATTCGAATTTCAAAATTGATTGGATTTATTTTGAATATTTTAATACGGCTTATTAGGGTTTTAGAAACCCTATAATAGATATTGATCTAGTCCTATTAAGTAGACAGATGAATTAGAAAAAGCCGTGAGAAACCCTAGAGAGAAAAGTGAGATGTGAAAATACTGAAGGCGCTAGCACGCTGTCGTCCATGTTCGAGTGCTATTCGTGTGGATACCGGTGGAGGAAGGAGATTCGTAGAGTCGACTTTTGTTGATCGAGAAGGTAGCCCACCAGATCAAATCGAACGTAGGACGCTCACAAATTTCGCATAGGTATTATTTCTAACAAACCTTAATTTAAACGCGGTTGATGGATCCTCTCAAGGGATCCGTAATTTTTAATGGATGAGAATCTTTCCACTGCGTGTACGGATCCCAACACCTTTGTAGGTGTATGATAAGACGTTTCAATGGTCTATAAGCTAAATCTCTGTAAAGGATTAATTCACGAAATAATCCGCTCTAAAGAGCTAACAACTTTAAATAAGGAAATCGTGTAAATACGAAAATAAAATTAAACGGGAAATAATCAAAATAAAGTGACTCGGACATGGTATATCCAACACATTATGCATGCAGCAGCTGGGTCTAGCTATAGTAGACGTTCAGCTTGTCGGCGTTCCACGTCCTTTTGATTGGTTTCCTTGCTAGGGTTTCCAAGACATATGCACCTTTTTCGAGCTTCTCCTTAACCCAGTAAGGGCCTTCCCAATTTGCAGCTAATTTGTCGTCCCTGGCGTTTTTGTTGCCGACGTCGGCTCTTCTGAGTACTAGGTCACCCCTGTCGAAAGACCGAGGTCTTACCTTTCGATTGTACTTAGCTGCGATTAGCTGCTTCTTGGCCATGTCTCGGCAATGTGCCGTAACCCTGACCTCGTCCACAAAATCCAATTCTGTCATCAGTGCCTTGGTGTTCATCGCCTCCCCATCTTGGAGAGCCTTCAATCTCCTCCACGAGGGCTGGCCTATCTCAACCGGGATCATTGCCTCGCATCCATACGTCAACCTGAACGGGGTCTCCTGGGTTGAGGTTTGGACGATGGTCCTATAACCCCAGAGCACGCTGTAGAGTTGTTCAACCCAACTGGACTCTGCGTCTTGCATCCGCTTTCTTAAACCCTCGACAATTATTTTGTTTGCAGCCTCGGCCTGTCCGTTAGACTGGGGATGCTCCACGGAAGTGAAATGCTGTTCGATGCCGAGGTCTCTGATCATCTCCTGGAAGCCTTTGTCGACGAATTGGGTCCCGTTATCCGTGACTATCTCGGCGGGTACTCCGAATCGTGACACAATGCTATGTCGGAAGAACCGCTGTATGCGTGTCGAGGTTATCGTTGTCAAAGGCTCGGCTTCTATCCACTTTGTAAAGTAATCGATCGCGACTACCAGCCAGCGGAGTTATCTTGGGGCTGTTTTGAATGGTCCCAAAAGATCCATCCTCCACTTGTAAAAGGGCCAAGGGGCCGAGATACTCTTCAGTTCCACCGGCGGGAGCTAGATGATCTTGGCGTGCTTCTGACAACTGTCGCATCTTTTCACAAACTTCATGGAATCTGGCACCATGGTCGGCCAGTAGTAGCTTGCTCGTAAAGCTTTCCTGGATAGAGCTTTTCCTCCCATATGCTGGCCATTGATTCCTTTGTGTATTTATGCCAGAACGTATTTTACCTCGGTCGAGTCTAAGCATCTCATCATAGGAGAGTGAAGTCCTCGTTGATACAATTGATCGTCCACCATGGTGTACATGGTGGCCTCTCGAACCATCTTTTTCATCTCGGACGGGTCGATGGGGATGATTCCCCTTTCTAAATAGTCTTCAATTGGTTTTCTCCAATCTGTGGCTATGGATATGGTCAGTTTGCAGCTCGGTTCCCCTAAGTTCTGTTGTACCACAGTTCTGTGGTTCCCCGGCCCCTTCGTGCTGGCGAGTTTAGATAGGATATTGGCCCTGATGTTCTCTTTGCGTAGGATGTGTGTGACCATTACCTCTTCAAAGCCGTAAATCATCTCCCTTGCTCTGTTCAGGTATTTGGCCAGCAGGGGTCTTTTGCTTGGTAGGTTCCCTCGATCTGCGCTGCTACGAGCTGAGAGTCCGTTAGAACCCTAACTCGTCGAGCTCCATGCTCCTTTGCCTGTTGCAGCCCGGCCAACACTGCTTCATATTCTACCTGATTATTTGAGGTTGGGAAGTTGAGGTGAAGTGAGTGCTCAATCTCGACCCCCTCAGGGTTCTCAATTATGATCCGAGTTCTGCTTCCCTTGGCGTTTGATGAGCCATCGACGTATACTTTCCAGATCTCGGATTTGGCTGTGTCCTCTTCATAGGTCAGGGTAGGTTCCCTTATAAAATCTGCGAGTGCTTGAGATTTGATCGCGTGTCGGGCTTCATACGTTATGTCGAATTCGGATAGCTCTATTGGCCAACTAATCATCCTGCCAGCCAAATCGGGTTTATGCAACACATGTCAGATCGGTTGACTGGTTCGAACGACGACCTGGAATCCCTGGAAGTATTGGTGCAATCTTCTTGCTGCCATGAGCAGGGCGAAGGCCACTTTCTCTAACTTCTGGTACCTCAGTTCTGAGCTCTGTAGTGCTTTGCTTATGAAGTAGATCAGTTCTTGGCCGTTCTCAGTTTCCCGAACCAAGACCGCGCTCACAGCTTCTTCCTCCACGGATAAGTAGAGGAAAAGTATCTCTCCTGGTTCGGGTTTTGACAGGACTGGCAGGGTTGCTAAGCATTTCTTGATCTTGCCGAATGTCGACTCGCACTTCAGGTTCCATCCTCCTTGTGCCTCTTTCTTTAGGAGTTTGAAGAATGGAAGAGCTTTTTTTGCCGACCTCGGTAAGAATCTAGTTAGTGCCGCCAGTCTTCCTGTCAACTGTTGGACTTCTTTCTTGTTCTAGGAGCTTTCATGTCTAAGAACGCCTTACATTTTTCCGGGTTGGCCTCAATTCCACGGCTTGTTAACAGGAACCCCAAGAACTTCCCTGCTGGTACTCCGAATGTGCATTTGGCCGGGTTCAAACGGATTTGATACGCCCGTAACTTCTCAAAGGTTTGCTCCAAGTCCCGGATATGGTCTTTGAGGTCTTTTTGACTTGACGATCATATCGTCAATGTAAACCTCTACGTTTCGTCCGATCTGGTCTTCAAACACTCGGTTCATCATTCTCTGGTATGTGGCCCTGGCATTCTTCAACCCAAAGGGCATTACGTTATAGCAATAGTTAGCCCTTTCAGTTATAAAAGCCGTCTTCTCTTGATCTTCTGGATGCATCGCGATTTGGTTGTATCCGAAGTAGGCATCCATGAAGGATAGTAACTGGAACCCGTCCGAGTTGTTGACCAGTTGGTCAATGTTGGGCATCGGATAGGAATCCTAGGGGCAAGCTTTGTTCAAGTCCTTGTAATCTGTGCATACCCTTCATTTACCATTTGGTTTGATGACCATAACCACGTTTGATAACCATGTGGTATATTGAATTTCACTGATGAACCCGACCTCCAATAGTTCGTCGACATGCTTTTCTAGCACTACTTGCCTGTCCGATCCTAGTTTCCTCTTCTTTTGTGCCACAGGGGATGATCCCGGTCGGATTGCCATCTTGTGATAGCAAAATCTTGGGTCTATCTCGGGTATTTCTGCCGATGTCCACGTGAATATATCTCGGTTCTTCTTTAAGAAATTCTTCAGCCGGCCTTTCAACTCCGAGTTTATTGCTCCACCAATTTTGGTGATCTGGGAGGGTTCATGTCCCAACATGAAGTCTTCTAGTTCACCTTCTGGCTCTGGGCGTGGGACCTCGGGCTTTTCTCTTAGATCGAGTTCTACCATGCTTATGGGCCGTCCTGCTTGTATTCTTCCCATCGAGTTTGTATTTCTTTCGCCTTTCCGGACCCGAGGTGGTGATGACAGATTGCTCTCACCTTCTCGGATCGTCTCGAAATAGCACTGTCGCGATTCCTTCTGGTCTCCGGCGATCGTGACGACCTTGTTTCTGTTGTTCACCATCTTCAACTTCTGGTGTTTCGTGGAAACCAACATATCCCACTTATGGATAGTTGGCCTTCCTAATATGATGTTATAGGGAGACGAGAAGTCGGCCAAGATGAATCTTACCCGTTTTGATTTGAAGGCTTCTTTGGTTCCCAGTGTTAATCTGAGATCGATATACCCCCTGGGGGGAGAATGCTCGCCGTTAAACCCTATGAGGGTCGTTTTCCACGGTTTCAAATCCTCTGTGTCCAGTTTCATCCTTTTGAAAGCATCCCGCTTATGATATATGTCGAGCTCCTTGCGTCCACAAAAATCCTTTTAACCCGGCAGTTGACTAGGGTTCCCGTGATGACCAAACCATCCTCATGGCCTGAAACTACGTCTTGCATGTCCTCGTTAGTAAAGGCTAAAGGTGGAGGTGCCGGTTTGCTATTGTCTTCTTTGAATTTTGGGATGTTCCTTACGGAGAGGATCTCCCTCAAATATTTCCTGCGCTGGCTTGCCGTGTCTCCTCCACCGCCTAAGGCTCCGCTGATGACGCTGCAATTGAATTCGACCTCTGGAAACTCCTCGTCATCGCTGGGTGGCTTTCGCCGCTTATCTTCCTTCTTCCGGTCTTGTGCCAGGCTATGACTTCGGCCCCCACAGTTTCTCTTGTTATTTCTTTGCCCCTGTGTTTTAATCACATACTGGCACAGTCTCCCTTCTCGTACAAATTTTTCGATCGCGTCTTGGAGTTCGTAACATTGGTCCGTGGTGTGCCCCGGTCTGTCGTGAAACGCATAGAATTTGGTTTGATATGTGGTGGTTCGATATCAGAGGGGTCGAGGTCTTTCAACCTTTTTCATCTCGGTGAGCGATACCTCCTTCCAAATCTGAGAACATGCCACATTCAAGGGGGTGTATCTGTCATACTTCGCCTTCCCTTCAAATCTCTCCTCCTTGGGTCTGTTGTCTCAGTTTCGCTTGTTGGAATCTTCTCTTTCAGATGGCCCTTTTCCCTGTGGGGGTGT
This sequence comes from Acacia melanoxylon, assembly GCA_019022615.1. Classification (NCBI taxonomy): domain Eukaryota; kingdom Viridiplantae; phylum Streptophyta; class Magnoliopsida; order Fabales; family Fabaceae; genus Acacia; species Acacia melanoxylon. The sequence continues at coordinate 3,149,667 of JAFJYJ010000014.1, forward strand.
GTCCTTCCCCCTATCATTCCCGGTCGCGTTGGCTAATTTCATCTGTTCCACCTCTAAGTACTGCTTTGACTGCGTGTTGAATTCAGTGAGGGTATAAACTTTATTTTTGAAGATTGAATTCGCCAACCGGGATGATGGATCCAGTCCATCGATAAGGCAATGTACGTGTACGCTCTCTGGAAGGGATCGTACCTGCAATGCCACCTCCTTGAATCTATCCAGGTACTTTTGGAGTGTTTCTCCACGCTGTTGCTTAATCTTGCTAATGGCGAATTGGGACTTGGGCTGCTTCTTACTGGTTGCAAAGTTTAATTCAAACTTGGTTACGAGGTCTTCGAAAGTCTGAATTGAGTTGGTTGGCAGAGTGATTATCCATTTCTGGGCCGGCCCGGTCAGCGTGGCGGCAAAGAGTCGGGCAATGATCGGCCCTCCAATCCGTTGTATGAACATGAGTAACTCAAAAGTATCCAGGTGAGATCTCGGATCTTGGGTTTCGTCGTATTTGGGCAGGTCTGCCAGGTTGAAGTCCTCCGGATAAGGTGCGTTTGCTATCTCGTCTGAGAAGGCACTGCTATTGTGGCCTATCGCGTATTTCATTTTATACTTCTTTGGGGAGATCTCCTGCCGAGGTGGTCTCTCGAGACCTCGGTCTTCATCGTCCGGGGTAGTCTCGGCGCGTGTTTATTTACGGGACGAAACCAGATTCTGGATTCGAAGTCACCCCGAATCTGTCTGCGGAGCCGTTGTGCCGGTTTCACGTTGCGTGGATCTCGGCTGTTCACTGACCGTCTTCTCTTTTCTAGCTCGTCCGTCATCCCGGTTACTTCTCTGTATCATCGCCGCCAGCTGATTGCAGCGATCCTCCATCATCTGCTGCATCACCCTCAAATCTTCCTGTCATTGGAGGTTACTGTGCTTCTCCATATTCTCCACTCACCTCAGCATTAAGTCCTGGGTTTTCTGTAGGAGAATAACGTCTGGACTCGAGGCTGGGACTTCTTGGTCGTCGCGCCTTGAGGTTTGGCCGTCATTGCAGGGGAGGAGGCCGTGTCAGATACGTCGTTTCCCTCATTCGTGGCACTGTCTTCTAGGACATCCTCAGGTAGCGGCGGATCTTGCGTTTGTTGTTGTTGACTCGCCTCAGCCTGTGGCGGATTTCCAGGCTGAGGGTTCCGACTGCTGGTTCTGGTATTAGCCATCGTCGGTCACAGGGATCGAAATTTAACGTCCCCACGGTCGGCGCCAATGTTCTGGTGTAGAACACATATGTCTAACCAGGTGGGCTAGTACTTTTATATTTGATCAATCTACTTGGCCTGAATACCTATGAGGCAAATACTCAGGGGAGCGTGGGATCACTGTACACAGGCTAGGCTTTCGCCAAAAGGGGGGTGCTGTGTGTGTACAATGTGACAATATGTAAATAGTCTAAGGTATAGAATGTGTATACCTTAAGATTGACCCCTTTATAGAGAATACCTTAGGTCCGGTATCTAGGATTTCAGCATGATCTCAGGCCGTTATATCATATCCCAGGATATAGATTCAGATATCCCTAGATTATAGTTAAGATAGGATTTCCCTTTATTACAGGAAGATCCTAAGATAAGGTATAGTTCCTGATGGGCCTCCTCGGCTGGTGGGCCTAATGGAGGTCCGTAACAAAATGAATTGGGGCTACAAACTATACAATCAATTGCGTCTGAAATCCAAGCAATCGAAACAAATGAGCTGCGAAAATATCTATCGAACTCAAAACTGAAGGAGCCGTGAGATGCAGTAACGAAGAGGCTCATCGGGAAGAAGTAGGAGGCTTTGAAATTGTTCTACAAGAGGCGTCGAAACTGGCAATTGTAGAAGGGAAGGGGAGAGGCGACGACGCTGATGTTGAGGAAGCAATAAGTAGCGTCGACGGGAACGAGGTCGTGTTGGAGAAGCAGCTTCTTGGGAGAGATGCGAGCTTTGTCTAATAATGAGAAAGTGACAATAAAGATTTCAAAGAAGGACCTTGAGGAATTAATGGGAGGTATGGAGAAGAAGGAGTGAGAAGGCAGAGCGTCTGCAGAACAAGTTCGCTTATTAAGCGCTAAGGATCATCATCATGCTCGTTGTTGCCCTCCAAGGCCTGTTCTGTAGAGTATTCTTGAGCTTGATGAATTCATTAAATGCCTTATTTTCTCGTGCAAAATTAGAATCAAAACAAAGAAATACCTCCCTTAAATGCGAGTTCGACCACAATGATTTTGCTTTCAGAGTCGTATTACGTCGCTTCTTTGTGATTTGCTTGGATTTTGATTTACCCAGCATTTCAGTTCATTCAATTTTAGGGTTTGTTTTTTTCCCAAATTTTTTTCACTGCATCGTAAGCTCATCCTAATCCGCTCTTTTTTTTCCCATGTTCCTTCTTCTCACTCCAATTCATTATACACATCAAAATTAGTTGTCAAAATGGTTACTTAACGGTCAACGTCCTATGTCAGTGAGTTGTGTGACTTTTGCTCCTAAATTGTAACCACATGTGTATTTTTGCATAAAAAAAAACATTTGGTGCTGAGCGCTCCCGAAGATAAAGCATATGTGTGTTTTTACACATTTACCCTAGTTTCTAAGAAATTAAAGTTCTTAGTAAATAGTCTATTTAAACAAGTGACTCCTTACGCAAACTACATCATCAATGCATTCACTTCGACACCAAAGAGTAAGATGATCGAAGCAAAATGCAAAATAGTGGTGTAACTCTTGTAGCTAACACTATTCATATATCTAATGCCAAAAATATAAATCCTATTTATTTGAATATATCATACTTTGGGTGATTGGGCACATTTGAGGGTTGAATGATTCTCATATTTGGTTGCAAGCTGGTTGACACTAATAATGCCTTGAGAATTGATGACTTAGGGTTGACGCAATTGAATTTGAACAAGTAAGGGTATAAAAAAGATACTTTCATTTTGATTTCTCAAGCTAAACAAGTGTTCTATGTACATGATCTTGCTAATTATAGATGTTCTATTGTTTTGTTGACTAAAATGATGAGGACATGGGTTATGGAGACGATGCAGTTGAGGTTGATCCATTTAGTTGGACATCACTTGAAACATCAAATCTCGATAAAGAAGATGCTTGTATGTAAGACATCATCACAACGAAAGCATTTGGATTTTGAAGAGGGGGAAATTATTACTTTCGGATGAAGAGAAAAATTCAAACTAAGACGATTGACAAAAATCTAAGATTGGAAAAAGAAATACACTTAACTAAAGCTTATTGTAGTTTTTTTCATTATTTGTTTCAGTTATTGTTTGAGTGAATTAATAACATGTATTTATTTCTTAATTATATATTTGTTGTACTATGGGAATTTGGTGGTTGTACTTGTTTTGATTATTTCTTTTTGATTGTTGCTCCTAGAGTCCTAGTTTGTGTGTTCAAATAAATCCTATTTGTGGTTTGTGTTTTGAGTGTGCATTTTGGTTGTTGCTTCTATTTTCTTGCCGTTGGTTTGTGTGTTTAGATGACTATGTATTTGGTTTTTTGCTTTTGGTTTGCTTTTTGACTGTGCATTTTGGTTCTTACTTCTTCCTCCGGTCTTAATTATAAGACAATATTTAAGAGTTGGTTTTGGTCCTAATTATAGGACAAAATTTTAATTTTCATCAATTTACTCTTAAAGTACCCCTATTTTATTTTCTCAATTGTGTTTGGTTTTTTGTAAGTATATATATGTGGGTGCGTAGACTCTTTTAGTCGGTGAAACTTTTAAATTGTTGGATTTTAATTTATTTATTGATCAGCTGACGTTAATTTGTGAATATATATATATATATATATATATATATATATATATATATATATATATATATATATATATATAAACAAACACACACACATGTGTGTGTGTGTATATATGTGTGTGTCTCCACACAATATATATAGACATATACACATGTATATATATATATGTGTGTATACATATATGTATATATGTGTGTCTATATATATGTGTATGTGAATATATGTATGTTTACACACAAATATATATAGACATACACACACATGTGTGTATGTGTGTACATATATGTATTTCTCTGTGTGTGTCTGTCAATATATAATGTGTGTACACACACACATATATCTATGTGTGTATGTTTATATGTGTGTGTCTATATAAATGTGTGTGTGTGTGTGTGTGTGCATATATATGTGTATAGAAATATGTATATATACTTATATGTATACATACACACACACACACACACACTTATATGTATATATAACAAAACCATTTTTTCAATTAGAAAGCGTGTGTAAAGGAAAATCCTAGGTCAGAGAGGTATATGGTAGAGGTTGTTGATTCATTTTTACTTGTTATTTTAAATTTATATAAAGGTATTTTAGGAAAATGAGCAAAATCAACTAATTTAACTCATCTCCTTAATCTCTCTGAAATCGGTTAAATATATCCTATAATTAGGACCGGGGGAGTACTATTTTCCGGTTGCTGGACTATGTATTGTTGTTTCTTTGTGCGTGTATATATGAAAACTAGGGATATCAGAAAGCATTATATATATTACTAAATATATAACGGTTAGGAACCGTTAAGTATCTGTTCCGAGAATGCCTCTATGAATAATAGTTTTAAACCGTAATGTATTGACGAAAATTATTGTTAAGTATGAATTTTTTGTAGTAGTGGAGAAAGGAAGAGTAATGGAAGGAGAGGAGAGAGAATATGTCACTATGCAAAATGCACAAGGAAAAATCATTTTACTTTTTTCTATTAAAAAAATACAAATGTCAGATGTGAAAAATTTATGTGATAGGGTAGAGATTAAAGATGATGCAAACTCATTCTTAGCTTGAACAAGTTTATCATAATTTTAAACTTGTTCTCTCCTTGAATGATTTTAAGCATAGCATTTTGGTAAATACTTCCCACGAGGCCACGATGCATGATTTTGGTAATTGTTTTTATTGTTTATGGTATTTTAATAAAAAAAGCCTAATAAAGACAAATGGTCATTGTAAGATGGAAGGATGTTGCACTTCCAACTTTATCTTTCATGATGTAACAAATCAGTATATGATTCATATATAAAAAGATCTAACACGTACACACATGGTCTAAACTAGTCATTGATGATTCAAGTAAAAAAAAAAAAAAAATGTAATGACAGAAAGTTTAACATGACCTCTTTATTGATCTATAACACATATACACATACTATGTTACTAGCTCGGTCTTAATTATAAGACTTAGTTAACTTTTTTTGGAGAGAATAAAGAAACTAAATAAGTTACTTAATCATTTCATATGTTGTGTTTTCTCAGATTACATATTAGTTTATTAGTCAAACTATTTAGTTTAAAGAAAAAAAATAAAAATAAAAATAAAAATACTCTAAGCTAATTTAATTAGCTTCCTTAATCTCTCCAAAAAAATCAACTAGGTCTTATAATTAGGACCAGAGAGGAGTACCATACATAGAATTTACCAATGAACACAATTTTGAAATCCTTAGAAAGCAAATAGGGGGTGAAGGGCGGAGAGACAAGTTCTCCGGATCCTCTCATTGGCGTTTTCTCATTGTTCCTCATCAGCTTTAAATCTGGACCATACATTTGATAAAATTGTCCACACCAACAACCTCATTAAGTCAAATCAATGACTTGGATTGGATGATGAGAGATGAGGAGAAAGTAAGCTAATGAGAGAATCCTCTTCCCAAGTTCTCACACCCTTTCAGATACATACGGTAAAGCACATCAAACGCTGAGCTTGGGATGGAAATCAGAGTTAATAATTGAAGACGTAATTTCATCCAAACAAGCCATTCGGATCCTCTCGGGAGTTGCCGGATTATCAAGAGGAAACCAATCATTACACCCCATTTCAGCTCTTGCAGCTTTAATAGCATCCTTGATGGCGAAGAATACACAAGATGCTAGGAAAAATGGAGGCTCACCGACAGCCTTAGACGAATGGATGGCTTTGACATTTGGATGACCCTATCAGTTAACAAGCACAAAAACAAGAAAAATAAAGATCAAGTTATCATGCCCCAAACTCCGAATTTGTTGCAGAAATGTGATGCGTTGAGAAAGCCAAAAGATATAGCAACTAGAAACAACTTCACTTCCTAAAACGGTTCTGTAAAATAATTTTCGAAACAATTTTTTTTAAAAAACTTGTATGGATCATTATTTTGAAAAACATAACTAGAATAGTGAAGTAAAGGATGAAAACATAGTTTGCTTTGTTAACATTGTCATTAATGAAAATACAATATTCTTCACCCCTTCTCTAGTTTTGTAGAACAAAAAGTAACAAAACATTTTTGTAAAAAAAAATGTTCAGGATTTTTTGTTTTCCATAACAACTTCTAATTGTTTTTTTTTTTGTTTTTTTTGTTTTTGGGTTTTTCAGAACATGCAAGCAAAACACATTCTTAAAGACAAGTTTTTTTTTCTTCCCAAAATTAAAATACTGTTCTGAAAAGAGAAAATCAAACAAGCCCGAAGTTTCATAAGACGAGTTCCATAATACAGCGGGTTATGCTTCAAGGAACGTGTGAAAAGATTCATGTGCTACTATTTCAATGCCACAACATACCCCAACATCAATCTTACGAATTTCTAAGGATATACAATTATGGGAATAAAGTTGAAAAAAATCTAGAAGGAATTGTCAAGAAATTAACATCAACATAAACTTCCTAAAGCTGGTTATATGTGCAACTATAGCAGTGTACACATTTTAATTTTCATACTTGTTCCTACCTGGGTAAGAAAACTCAATTGCAAATGATTGTTCTAGTGATGGCAAAAAGTAGACTTTATGCCCCTGACACCAAAGTGGCACTAGGCAATGTAACACAATGGAGTCACTCCTATATGCATCACACACTCCCATTTACCCAAAAAGAAAAGAACTGAAGTTGCGCAGGAACATACCTTGAGAAGTGAGACATTAAATTTCAAGGGAACATCATTTACAGAAGGAATTTTGTATGTTCCAGGCCCACATGTGTAAAGGCGCCCAGGGGGAATCCATGTATGGGCTCCATCTCCCCATTTAAGTTCTTCCAGGGCTACCCAACCCAAGCCTTGAACAAAAGCTCCTTCAATCTGTTGAAAGGAATAACAAGAAATGAGTTATCTTGCATCACTACATCATATGCAAATATAAGAAAATGCGAAATAAAATGCAAACAGAAGATTCAGAATTGCTGAATATCCTGCACTAATATGCTACCCAGAGAATCTGGATTCATAAAACGAACTGAAAATCTGGTAACAAAGGCAATGGCAGGTGCGGAATTTTAATTTTTCTTGTTTTGATTCTTACAGACTAAGGTGAATCCACTTTTAATATAACAACCATTGAAGTCTAATAATGTTCTACCAAAGCTCTGATAAGATAGAAAGATTACAGTGAATACAAATATTCAAATCACTTCTGAAAGGTCAAGTCCATTATTATAAAACTTGAGGAAAGTGGCTGACTGAAGATTCAGCAATTTTTCTCTTTTCTTTTTTGAAGGATCTTTCCTTCTTTTATACTTCTCTTCCACTTAAATTGCTTTCTCAATACAATACTGATAATAGAAATAACAAAACAAAAAAAAAGTTACCTGTCCAACATCTATGGCTGGATTCAGAGAGTACCCTAGATCCAAAATGACATTTGCTTCTCTAGTATGAAAATCTCCAGTCAAGGTATCAATTTCCACCTCAGCAAACGCAGCTCCATAAGTGAAGTACCTAAATGGATTTCCTTTACCAGTTTTCCAGTCAAATCCAATATCAGGTGTAATATAAAATCCATGGGCAGAAAGGTCTATTCGCTCTGCATAGCATGCACTAACCAGCTGAAAATGATAAATGCATTAGAAAAATATTATCAAAAGATAATTTCCAAGCAAAAGGCAACTATCTTGTAATAGTAGAGAAAATATAAAAGCTGCTTCATACTGATTGTTGATAACCTATACGGCATATAATCTTCATAAGGACTCTGAACATGATACAGAACTTTTCTGAAGTAACCCAAAGAGTACCTTAATTAATTCAATTATAATGCAGGCCAAGTTAAATATATGAATGTATTTAAGGATTGGGATCTTTCTAAATCTTTTTTCTTTTTTTGCTTTACTGAAAATTTAAGCAAAGTCCCAAACTGCTAATAATGAAAAAAAAAGCCATCGATGAATGAAATCCATTAGAAAAATAATATTACAGCATAAGTTACTCCATATGCTAACTCCACTCAAGAAACAACAGAGTCGAGCATATTTACCCGACTCTTCCCAAGGTTCTTTATTCAGCTAAACACCTCAATGAATATGATACAGAGACACAACTATCATAATACATGATGAGTGAGACATTCTTCAGTAAGTCTTTTTTTCTGAGTGGATACTTTCTTTAGGTGAGATAAAAACTGCAAGTGTGGAGTACCTCAGCAAAAGAATTAAAAGTTTGTTGAGAAGCAATAGGCTCCATGCGTGCCTTTATTTTCTCACATGCATCCAAAACTGCTGCTCCATATATATCAGAACTTGCAGAAGCTGCTGTCGGTGTGGCATTAGGAACCTAATGTCATAGTAAGCATGAGGGGATCATATCCATATATTATCAAAATCAATTGTCTAAAGATAAATCTATGAAATAAAACTAAAGGAAAGGGGATAAACCAAAGGGACAGTAAAACATGTGCGAGATTGTGATATTCAAATATATTGCAATAAAACGTTACAGAAAGCAACATACTCGTAGCTATAATGTGTTGGGGGCTGTAGTTGTCCATTTCTCAGTTGATTTTGTAGTTAGTTTCTAGAGTGCTGACAGTTTAGTTGATGCAGAATATTTTTATCGTCAAACAGATAACATTATCCTTATCGATTCTTATTTCATTCATTCTAGTAATCCCTGCAGCTTTCTTTAATAGTTCAACGGCCTAAGCCCACATTTATGAAGCATTATGACTTAGCGGCACAGGAAAGATGGAAAGATAAACAAAATACAGTAATAGTCCATGCTTACCTCAAATTTTCTTTGAGCAATTTAGAAACAAGATATCATATACACCTATAAGAGGGTAGATACTTTACCTTATCGGTACTTGTTTCTGATAGAAAGACAGAATTAAGGGGGATGCCGAAAGCTGAGGCAGCAATCTGAGCAACTTTTGTATGCAAGCCCTGCCCCATTTCTACTCCCCCATGGGTAACTAAAACAGTTCCATCAGTATAGACATGAACCAGAGCGCCTGCCTGAAGTTATTGAGAAGATATCAAATTCATCAATATTTCAAACACCAAATAAAATAACAAAGTTACTAATGAACTCTCTAAAAAGATGATAGCAAAAAAAAAAAGGGAATTAAAAAATAAATTCAAACTATATCACTAATCAAGTAATGCAAGTCATTATCCTATCACTCAAAAGAACATTTTAATACAGATATCAAAATCATAAGCTACAGCATGTTGCATATTGGATAATAATATAAAAGGAATGAAATCAGTATGCAGGATTATACCCTATTGTCTTGAATCATCAGAGAGATCAAGGGCAAATATGAGTTCATAAAAAATATAAAATGTAAGATTTAAGGCCACATTTGGTTTCCTGAAAACGGGATTTAGGAAATGGAAATGGATTTATAAACCAAGTTTCCAAAAGTTTGATTGGCATGAAATTGGGTTCTTGGGAAACAATTTTCAAGAAAAAGGCTGGAAATTGATTTCTTGAGCTGCATTAGCATGAAACAAGGTAGGGAAAGAGAAAGGAAATGATATGTCTCGGGTCTGGAAGGGAGTGTGGATCGGGTTTGGCTTGGTGGACCACAAAGTCGTAGGAGACTACTAGACTCATGTCTGATCAGGGTTAAAGGAATTGGGATGCGCTTTTCCTACCAGCTTAAGCTTTTAGCACGATGGTTAGCGCTGCACAGAGATAAGGAAGGTAATGAGGAAACAAGGAAATAGGAAGAGAACATGAGAGAAGAGGGAGATTGAGAAAAACAATACACTGAATATGCTTTCAGGTTAACGCAAAGACTGATTACAATAGGTTAAGTATTTATAGAATAATAGTCCTAACAATCACCAATGACCAGTTCCCCTATTATTTTATTTTTACATATCAATCCCACCTCCAAAACACCCCTCGCACTTTGGGAACAAATTGAGCCTCCCGCTACTTATTGGGTTCAACCCTAGTTTTAACCTAATATTTATTTTCCACTTTGTATTAGGTTTAGTATCTCCTAGAATCAGGGTGTTTTAGTTTCCTTAATATCTTATCGTTTTTCTTCAGATCATAGGAACCGACTAGGGAGTTAAATCAGATCTGATTCTCAAAAATCTATCTATATATGTAACACTCTAGTAGCGATAATAAAAACAGAGCTGTTACCACAAAATATTTCATGGTATCAGAGCCTTAGTCTCGATCAATTGCATTCTAAGCAGCTATTACCAATCAGCCATGGGCACTCAATGCCGATAATGGAAACAGCCGTTCATCATGGCAGATGGAAGCCCACAAGGAACTGATTCAGGCGCACAAAGAGGGAGCCATGGTTAAAACATTATATCACACTACGGGATGCATCAGATTCTCTCTTTAGTGTACAGATTACTCATTGGCTTCATGGCAAGAATTATCTCCAATGGTCTAGAAGCATCTTGATGTTTGTTTGAGGAAAAGACAAAGAAAGATACCTGACTAGGTTGCCGCCACCCAGATGCTTAGTATGCTGTTTGGTGTGCTGAAAACAACATGGTGATGACTTGGCTGATTAAAACGATGACACCAGAGATAAGTGAAAGCTACTTACTCGCACAATCAGCCAAGGAGATTTGGGATTCAGCAAAATTGATATACTGTTCCAGACAATACAATTGCAGTCATCATGCCTTCTCCAAAACTTGATCCAAGGAGATAAAACTGTAACTTAATATTATATTGCGTAATCAAACTCTGGCAGAAAATTGAAACTACTATTCTGAAAATAACTCAGAAATCACCGAAAATACTCCTTTCACATCTGCATTTCAGGACACAAACCCCTTTGAGCCTCTCTCCTGTCCTGATTTGCCCGATACTAAGGATGAAGAACCTAGAATGTCACCAGAACAGCAGCCTGGAAACTCAAGTACAGATAGCAGAGAACCTACCCCAACTCCAAGGCAAAGCCATGAATATGCACCTGAAGCAAGTCTTGAATGGCCAATAGCTTTAAGAAAGGGAAAAAGGAGCTGCACACAGCATCCAATTCCTAGGTATGTCTCTTAAGAAAAATTGTCTTTAAACCTAAAGACATTTGTTGTTAATGTGGAAAAAGATGGCATACCAAAGAATTTTAAAGAAGTAATTGGCCATCCTAAGTGGAAACAAGCTATAGAAGAAGAGATGAGGGCCTTACACAAAAGACCTGGAAAGTTGTTGATCTACATAAAGGCAATACTGTAGTAAGTAGCAAATGGGTCTTTGCTATCAAATATAACCCAGATGGAAGTGTGAACAAGTACGAGGTTTCCCTCAAACCTAAGTCATCGGTTATCAAGAAACTTTTGCTCTTGTTGCCAAACTCAACACTGTTAAGGTACTGCCCTCACTTGCTGCTATCCTAGATTGGCCTCTTCACCAATTAGATGTTAAAAATACCTTCCTAAATGGTGATCTTGACGAGGAAGTATTATATGGAGGTCCCCTTGAGACTGAGAACTTTTGAAAATTCACATAAAGTGTGCAGACTCTATAAATCTCTATATGGCCTAAAACAATCATGTAGAGCATGGTTTGAGCGCTTCACTAAAGCCATCAAGGCATGGGGATATAGCTCGTGTGAAGCAAATCACACCCAGTTTATAAAGAGCTATGGAGACAAAATAATTATTCTCATTGTATATGTAGATGATATAGTGCTAACAGGGAATGATGTAGAAGAGATTACTAGACTAAGAGAAATTGGAGACTGAATTTGAAATAAAGGATCTCGGTTCTTTGCAATACTTTATGGGAATGGAAGTGGCATGTACTCATCAAGGCATTATGAGTATCTCAACAAATATTGATAAAAGAAAACAGCAATGTTGGGAGAGCCAGGCCTGCCAATACTCCAATGGAGCTCAATCCGAAGTTAACTATCAGACCTTATGGTACAGCAGTAAATAGGGAGAGATATCAAAAACTAGTGGGAAAACTGATTTATGTGTCCTAGACAAGGCTTAATGATTTATGTGTCCTAGACGAGGCTTAATATATATTATGCAATTAGTTTTGTAAGTCAATTCTCAAGTAGCCCTCAGAAGGAACATATGAGGGCTGTCTCTAGGATCCTCAGATATCTTAAGAAGACACCTGGCCAGGCTTATTCTTTGCAAAGAAAGACACTATAAACATTGAAATGTTTACTGATGCAGACTGGGGAGGTTCTAAAGTAGGTAGAAGGTCTATTATAGGGTCTTGTTCCTACATTTGGGGAAACCTTATCACTTGGAGAAGAAACAACCAGTGGTGTCTTTAAGTTCTGCCGAATCAGAATATAGAGGCATTGGCTCTAGGAATTTGTGAAGGGATGTGGCTAGTTAGATTATTGAGGGAACTCTGGATTTATAATAATGAACGAATCAAAGTATGGAATGATAATATGTCAACTATTAAGATAGCAAACAACACTGTACACCATGATCGCACAAAGCATGTGGAGATTGATAGCCACTTCATTAAAGAGAAACTAGATGCAAAGGTGATTGACCTATCATACATCCCTTTGGGAAGACAAACCGCAAATGTCATGACAAAATCTCTTACAAAAGAGAAATTTGAAGGTTTTGTCAACACTTTGGAAAATGATCAACATCTATTCGCTAGCTTGAGGGGGAATGTTGGAACAAATTGGGCCTGCCACCACTTATAGGGCTTAACCCTAGTTAACCCATGTCTTAATCAAAATTTATTTTTCACTTTGTATTTGGTTTAATATATCCTAGAATCAGGGACTTTTAGTTTTCTTGATTTCTTAATGTTTTTCCTGAGATTGTAGGAACAGATTAGGGACGTAAATCAGATCTGATTCCCTAAAATCTATCTATATATGCAGCACTCTTGTACCAATAATAAAAACAGGGCTGTTACCACAAAAAAATTTGAGAAACTAATTCTTTCTATCACTCTATATGGTCCAAAATACCTTCGCCCCAGCTCGAGTGCTCCTGGAAGAAACAGCAAATTGCCTATGGGGCTGCAGTTTTAAGTAAACCCACTGCTCCAGCTCAATTCATAACCGGATCTCTTGGAATCATCATTTTGCTTCATTTGATTTTCTGCCCTGTTCAAATGATGTTTTAACATAGCAATCATCCGTTTACTGGCCTCAAAACTCCTCTCAACAGAATGGCATTGCCGAGCGAAAAAAACCGCGATCTATTGGAAGTAATTAGAGCCTTATTGATGGAACAAAATGTGCTCACAGTCTTATGGGGTGATGCCGTCATAACTGCTGCCTACCTAATCAACTAAATGCCTTCCAAGGTTCTCAATTATGCCACACCCATTCAAAAACTCTTTGAAACCTATCCAAATTGTTCTCTTATCAACCCATGACCTCAAAAAGTGTTTGCTTGTATTGTCTTTGTTCATAAACATGATGGAAGAAAGTTTGATGAATGAGTCGAAAAGTTCATATTCCATGGTTACTCCTCCACTCAGAAAGGGTACACAAGTGTTATTGTCCTACCTCTAAGAAAATGCTCATCTCCAAAGACACCGTGTTATATGAAGAGGAGACTTACTATCCCAAATTACCTATTCAGGGGGAACACTCAGATATTGAATAGCTAATTTCTCATAATCCCATTTCCAAAAATCCTGATTCCTCACCATCACAGCCACATCCTAAACCCACTCTTATTACAACTCTCCCTGAATCTGTTCGACCTCATTCTCTTGAGCCTATTTCACCTAAACCTATACCAACTGAACTAGAAACAGATGTTGAGATCAATGCAAGGGTGGATACGGAAGCTAGACCAGAAGAGGAGTCCAGGCAACAAACTTAGGAAGAAGTAGAACATGGTAGACATGTCTCTCCTACTCGAACAAATGACCATGACTCCAACCCGGGATTTGATCCTAAAGAGATGGGATGGCCTATTGCTCTTAGAAAAGGATCATGTACTTAACATCCGATCCAACGTTTAACTTTGTTGTAAACAGTTCACAAATCAAAGTTCCTGATACTTTCCAACAAGCTATGGCTGATCAAAATTGGAAGCAAGTTGCAGAAAAAGAGTTGAAGGCGCTCATAGAAAATAAAACCTGGGAGATCACAGCTCTTGCAAAAGGAGAGAAACCAGTAGGATGCAAGACGATCTTTATCCCAAATTTTAATCCTAATGGAAGTATCAACAAGTACAGAGCAACACTGGTTGCAAAAAGTATACTTAGACATATAGGATTGATTACTAGGACACCTTTGCCCCATTAGCTAAATTCAATACTAACCAAGTGTTGTTGTCAATTGTAGCTTACTTGGACTGGTCACTACATCAATTGGACGTGAAAAACACATTCCTAAATGGTGACTTAGAGGAAGAAGTGTACATGGAGATTCTAGATGGAGTTCTAGCTCCCAACAATTCAGTCTACAAACTTAACAAGTCGTTGTATAGACTAAAGCAATCTTCTAGGGCATGGTTCGACAGGTTCACCAAAGCAATGAAGAAACTGGGGTATAATCAAAGGCAAGCAGATGACACGTTTGTCAAGCACGAAAATGAAAGTGTCACTATCTTGATTGTCTATGTAGATGACAGTTATTACAGGAAATGACAAAGATTCCATTGTTCAGTTGAAAAAGGATTTGTCTAATGAATTCCATGTCAAGGACCTTGGTCAAATGAGACACTTGGATATGGAAGTAGCAAGAACCAAAAAAAGCATGCAGTATACAGAATATTAAGCTACCTGAAGCTCAATCCAGGAAGGGGCATCTTTGAGAAAGGCACAACAATAAATATAGAGATCTACACTAATGCATACCATGCAAAGGATAGAGAAATAGGAGGTCAATCTCAGTCTTAGGGTATTGCACATATGTATGGCGAAATCTAGCTACATGGAGAAGCAAGTAACAAACTGTGGTATCAAGAAGTAGAGTTGAGAGGAGTTGTCGATGGAACATGTGAAGGAATCTAGGTCATCAGGTTACCGAAGGAGTTGGGAATTCCACATGAGGGTACAATGACAACAAGGGCAACATTGAGATGGTCAAGAACACACTGTATCATGATAGAATGAAACATGTTGAGATAAACAGACACTTTATTAAATAAAAGATTGAAGTAGGAATCATGAACCTATCCCTCATATGATCTGCTGACCAAATTACAGACATCATGACAAAACCACTGGGCAGAGCTAAGTTTGAAAGATTTCGAGGCAAGCTGGGGATGATTGACATCTACTCTCAAGGCTTGAGGGCGAGTGTTAGAAAATCCCTAATTAACACATAATCACATCCCTTGATTTTAGGATCTAGATCGATTTTTTAGCATTAGGAAAGTTTCCTATTTTAATTTATTGTAATCCCTTTGTTTACTCCTCTAATCACTATTCCTAAGTCTATCTATTGTATCCCTTCCCATATGAATAAACACACAATTGTGAGAGTAAGTGAGCCTCTGATTACAATAATTAAAGATAATTCTTTGTAATTTGATCCTCCTTATTCCTCTTGCCAGAAGCCTATTTATAACGAAATATTACAGAGATAAAAAATTAAAAAAATCATGAAGATAACTGAAACTAAGGTTCAAGTGGGAAATCCCACCTATTTCTCAACAGAAAATAACAAGCACAACAAAAAGTTGCAACTAAAATAGCCGTTCGGCTCCTAATTCTTCTTTGTTCCATTTTACACGTCTTGAGTGGATCAACCATGGTCTTGGGTGGTCATGGGTTCTTATCAACACTCAATAAAATTATTGAACATGACCTTTTGGTTAACATTTTCTCTAAAGATTTTGTTGTTGATACATCACAATGACACTATGCAATCTACGCAGACATCCACAATTAGTGGGATAAGACTTATTGTGGTTGCTGTTGTTAGAACTCAGATATTACCTGGTTCATAAACTTTGTAGTAAAGGATATGCCAAACTTGGTTGGAACCATCGCAATGCCACGCTTTCTCCACCGATGATGACCATTGAATAGGTCAACTTCTTCACGTGCCTTCATCAAGTTACAAGATAACTTAAGTTTATCCCACAGTTGGAGTAATGTACAATGTTGAAGCTGCTGGCCATAATGCAACATGGTTCCTTCGCCTTGGAAATTGATTTCCTAAAACGAAACTTTGGCTTAGGAAAATTGATAGGAAAATCCTACAAAATCGATAGTGACGATACTAAAAATAATTCACAGGTACAACATAGTAATGAATATATAACAAAGTTCCATATCTCACTCTTATCACTTCTGAGTTCTTTTTGACTTCCACAGCAATTCTTTGAATCCAATTTTCAGCAATAAGCATGCCTTGAGGTCCACCAAACCCACGGAAAGCAGTGTGACTAGGGAAATTAGTGGAGCAAACCCTTCCCACTATCCTCATGTTTGGTATTTCATACACATTATCTGAATGAAACATAGCCCGTTCAAGAACTGGAAGAGACAGGTCCAACGAATTTCCACCATTGTTATAAATTTCAAGATCTAGTGCAAGCACCTTCCCCTCATTTGTAAATCCAACCTGAAACCAATAATTTTCAACTAATTATATTTTACGCCAAAACAGGTGTTATTCAACTGTAAACAGAAAGGTGAAATAAATAAATAAATAGAACTATAAACAACAAGCCAAAATAATAGAACATACTGATAAAAAAAGAGCAAGGTACAATTTATATTTTGTTCTCTGACTGGTATTGATTTGTTTTATCTTTTATTTCCCCTAATTTCTTACTTTCAAACATTTCATAAGAAACCAAGGAATAGTTTATCTTCTGCCCTCTGTTTGGTATTTGCTATGGTAGGAGAAAAAGAAAGTGTGGAATAATATGAGAGAAAATTGTATTCTCATTGATCTTTGAAATGCTGTAATACATTGCCTACTTATACACAAATAGAAGGACATAAAAGTAAAGATACAAAACACTAATGGAGGACATTAATGGATGAAATGATGGAGGGAATTAGGTAGTGATTAAAGGAAGGAATCATGGAGGTAGTGGAGCACTAAGGAGACAGCTAGGTAGAGTGGAGCATTAAGGATAATATTAATATAATATTCTAACACTCCCCCTCAAGTTGGACCATGATTGTTAATCATGTCCAACTTGCAAAACTTGCAACTTTATACGACTAACTCCCCCTTAGGCTTGTACTTCTTGAGTCTCAGAGGTCCACTGACTTCGGACTTGTACTCCTTTTTGAGTCTCAGAGGCCTATTTAGAGAGTAGCAAATATTTTGAAAAACATTGGGATTTACTGGTTGCGACAGATCGACGGGCAGCAGATACTCGACAACTTTGGAAGTAACCGGCTACGACAGATCGACGGGCAGCGACTACAACAAGATAGACGGGCAATGACTGCGACTAGGTTGACAGGCAGCCACTGCGACACGACGTATGGACTCTGGAGGACGACGTCAGACGGACTTTGGCGTCAGACGGGCTCTAGAGGACGGTTTGATCCTTCAACGGATGAATAGTGAGGAATAGTGCTGATGAATAGTCCCAAACAGTGACAAATGAACAGTGACATCTAATTGATGTTTATCACCATGTCGGCCATAAATCTGAATTAGGCTCCACAATAGACTTTGCACTTGTTGGCTGGAAATTGACCGTCCTGCACCATGTGAAGTCACCAATATTGGGGCCCGCGGATACTATTCATACAGCACTGTTTACCCTTTTTTTTTTTTGTAAATCTCTCGTGATCCCCTCTGTCTCCCACATTCACTCACCTTTCCCCTTTTCTTTTCCTTTTTTATTTTTATTTTTAAATAATAACAATAATTTACAATCATTTAGGTTTGTAACTTCTGCCTCTTTCATGCCTCACTCTCTTTTCCTTCTTCACGGACTTCTTCCATCGTGACTTCTTCTTCCATCTTCTTCACCGGACATACCTTCTTCATCTTCTTCTCTGCTCTTCTTCTCATTCTCCTTCGATCTGCACCATTGGCGAGGACGGTGGAGCACGGATGGAGCTTGATCTGCTCCGACAGTGATGAAGATTGGTGGCGGTGGTGACTGGGTAATTTCCCAGGCGATTCTAGTTTTCCGGACTTGACTCGCTTGCTGATTCGGTTCGAAATCCCGCTGCTGATCGACGGCTGATTCTGTTTTTCCGGTAGTGAGGTCAAGTTCGTCCGATGGTGGTGGCAATTTGTGTTGCTTTGCTTCTCCTACCGAATCTGGACTTTTCCTTTCCTCTTTTCGGAATACTCACCGGAATCGGGGATTTCACCGGAAATTTTCACGGAAATCGCGACGCCGGGTCGATTGATGGAGAACCCGGGGAGCACAAAATATGACTGGAGAAGAAAGTTCTGGTTTGCTGGTTGTATTTCTGAACCTCGCCGGAATCTGGAAAATTTTGCCGGAGTTCGCCAGAAATTGTTGACACTGGGTCTGACAAACGAAGAACCCAGGGAGCAATTAGACTGAGAAGAAGTAGGAGATGAGGTGAGGAGCTGAAATCATGGACTGACTAAATGGATAGCGACTATGGGCTGACACAACAGAAACGGTAGTGAACGTGGCTCCCGGATTGGTCTCCCGGCGCTGTGTGTCTTGCAGCTTCTCCAACTATCTCTAGAGGGCAGCAAGTCACCAGCGCCGGAGAGCCAGAACGGAACTGCTAATTTGCTTCAGGAATTAAACCTGCTCTGATACCATGTGGAATAATATGAGAGAAAATTGTATTCTCATTGATCTTTGAAATGCTGTAATACATTGCCTACTTATACACAAATAGAAGGACATAAAAGTAAAGATACAAAACACTAATGGAGGACATTAATGGATGAAATGATGGAGGGAATTAGGTAGTGATTAAAGGAAGGAATCATGGAGGTAGTGGAGCACTAAGGAGACAGCTAGGTAGAGTGGAGCATTAAGGATAATAATATTAATATAATATTCTAACAGAAAGAACCATTTCTCTTCCCTCATTTGGTTTCAAGGATATATAACGAAAGGAAACTCAGCTTGATAAGATGTAAATTTACTTTTGTATCCTCTATCTTACTAAATATACTTAACCATGTATATTAAAAGTAAATATTTTTATTATTTTCACTGCCTAAATTGGGAACATACTCATTGATGCAAATAGTAAAAGAATTAAATGGTGCATTGGATGGTGAGGGAACCACAGCAATTTTTCACAAATTCTTCTCTCTTTCCCTATCGTTTCTGCCGATAGTTGGATGGATCAAACAGGTGTGGGGACCACAGATTTCTTTCCTTTCCTTCTTCATTTCTCCTACCAAGCATATCCTGATATTTATTTGTTTCAGCTTTTACTCAAAATTCAAAAGTACTAGAGGGCTGTCTTAGCATCCTCTTCTTCAAGTCTTGTATTCAAAAGGATAAACATTAAGCCATATACTAAGTACACAGCTTCAGGCCATAACACATTTTAAGAAAATAAGCTATTTATAGGATTTAGTACTTTCAATTTTCGAAATAGCACAATGAGCCATGCGATTCAAATAGCCAACCGCACCTAGTGGGATAAGGCTTTGTTGTTGTTGTAATACAATAATATTTGGCATCAATTTAATCTTAAACCATTAAAAATAGTGGCAGCAATACCTTGTACTTCCCAACAAAACTATGTCGTTGCCCAGTAATCATCATGTCTATGTCCCGGTCTAATGTGATTTTCACAGGACGATTTAATAGATATGATGGAACTGCAGCCGCAGCAGCAATAAAAGCTGATCTTGTCTCCTTTCCCCCGAATCCACCACCAATTCGTTTTGTTTTGCAAACAACCTTTGACATAGGAAGACCAAGAACATGCGAAACATATTTCTGGTGCTTCTGCGGGGCCTACAAGACCACAATTATCATTACTAGCTAGCCGATATTGTTAGGCCAGTAATGAACTTGAGAAATCAAATTAAAAAATTTATTGGGAACTCAACAGGGACTGAAACAAGTTCAATGTGCATAACAAACTTGAATACTCTCCCAATAGCACCAACACAAACAGAAATTTAGAATAATAAGATATAATATTGGAGATGGCTTTGAAGGGCAAGGCCAAGATACATTGTCATTTTGTACAACACAAGAACTACAATTTGAATTAATATATTTTCAAGAAATAACGGCAATAGTCACATGGCATGTAAACTAGTTGCTAGAACTCTGCTTTTACAATCAACAATGAAACAATAGATGCAAAAACAACCACTTGTAGGAAGAGAGGAAACTAGATAGAGGTCTATAACCTACCATTTTGAATGCTTTGATCTTATATATGCAGGATAAGGTTTAGTCATAAATAGCTAAAATTTTAAACCCTTTTCAATATGTAATCGGACTTGATACTGTAGAACTAGCCAAAGATTTCAGAAAACCAAGGTTTCCAAAAGATGCATGTACTATATTTTACAAGTACACAACACAAGAATGTATAACTTACTTGAGTGGATGAAATCATATGAACTTCATTGCCACCATCCACTGTCCATATAACAGTGCTATTTGGCTCCAAATAAAAGTGTTCTTGACCTCCTATATGAACTTCCCCTTCAATTATCTTGTCACATTGACCAGACTGAAACAAGAGATCTACATCACCTTTTCTCAAACATTTCTCTGTATTACGATGAAAACTTTTAGCATTAATTGCTTCTTGTATTGACAAGATGGCTGGGAGCTCTTCATACTCAACATGAACTTTTCCTGCTGCTAGCTTTGCATTTTCATGAGTATCAGCAACAACAATTCCTATAACCTGTATATACTCTCATAAATCCCATAGGAAGAAAAAGGAGCATTCCTTTTTTTTTTTAACTCTTCAGGATCAAAATTATTAAAAATACAAATCACAATCATCATAAAACAGCTAAACATCCATTTTAAATAACCTAGTTACCTGACCCACACAAGTAACATATTTTTCAGCAAAAAGCTCCTCATCAGCAACAACTGGTCCAATATTATTAACACCTGGTACATCTTTTGCAAGAAAAATGCCGAAAAATCCTGGTGACGACTCGGCTCTTGAAACATCAATTGAAAGTATTCGAGCATGGGGCTTTGTACTCAACACTAAGGCCGCATGCAGACCATTAGAAGGCATTTTTGTGTCATCAGCATATTCAGCCTCGCCACTTACCTGGGCACAATTTATCACATTCAAACATGAAGTCAAGAAGCAATTCTAATGGGCCAATTGGTTCACAAAATCCTAAGGAATGTATTAGAATGGTCTTTACATGATTTTATTTTGTATGCCATCATAAAAATGCAGTGCATTGGAGTAAAAATGTTTGGTTAGATCACCAAAAACATGGGAATCAATATGAATAATTTATCAAGAGACAAAATGACCCATGTCTGCATTTATATGTATATAATGAATTAAAATTATCTGTTTTGTCAACAAAAAGATATAATAATAACCCAGCATCAAAATGAAGAACCTATAAACCAAAAGAACAAATGAGTTAGTTAATTTGCATGTTGCTTGGTAATTAGTAAGAAAACAGCATCAAGGTTAGGCAACAGTATATATTGCTTCCTTGATCCCAAAAATAGCCAATATAATAAAATCCATCCATATCGAAGATGAAGACCAAAGACTAAAATTGAGTGATCTTGCTTGGTTTCGAATATCCGAAACAAAATGGTGGATTGGTTGAAGCAGTTTGTTGTGTCCAGTCAAAATCAAAAGATGGGTCGTCTGCGACCATGTACAAGTCTGGGTGATAGCGGCAGCAAGGAAGATAGGCAATCAATAGGGTTTGTGTTTTTCACTAAGGGCACTTGGATCAATTTCAGATATTACAAGGATAATAATAATGTCTTTTCCTTTTGACTACAAGAGGTCTACATCCCCATTCACAAGTCCTAGCAATGCAATCCCCATACATCCATTTAAGGTAACGAGGATTGCAAAATGTAACCTCATTTACATTACATAACCCCAACCAAACATCTAAATGAGTCCATTGCATCAGGATTATAAGTAATCCCCTTTCATTGAATCGAACCAAACGTGCCATAAAAAAAACAAATTGATACATAGCAAAATTTACCAAGAATGTGAAACATTTCGAGGGTAACAGTTCTGGATTTCATTGATACCTTGAAGGTTACATATATAGAGAAATAGAGAGAATAACATCTGATCTGATCCCCTAGAGTTTTTAAGAGGCAATCTGAGACTCTTAATCTGATGGAGAAGACTTGGTGCAGCTCTCGGTATGAAACAAAAATTTGGGAACTGAAGTAAGGTGACCGTGATGTTACAGTTTATTAACTGGAAATTTTTGTTATAGCAGGAATTTGATTTGATGACAAATGAGGAATGGGCATACTCACGTGATGCTCCCTCTAAGGAACAACCTGAAAAGGAATGTTCCAATTTCTTGTAGGGCTCTGGAGTCACATTTTGGGCTTGTTTGGTTCGAAGGAAGGGGCTGGAAGGAAAGGGTATGTGGTTACTTTGTTTGGTTTGATTAGAGGGGAGAGGAAGGGAAGGCTTTTTAATGATCCCTTGATTGGTTCAAGAGGGGGAATGGATGGTGATAATGGTTAATTTACCACTATACCCTCATATGTTAGGTTATAAAAATCAATTTACACATTAATTTATATTATACTATTTAATGAAAATTTAGTCTTAACATATTAACGTGTATAAAAAAAATGGAATGATAATTTTCTTATTTATGATAAATATAATAATATATTTTAAAAAAAAATCACAAATCTTATTTTAAAAAATGAAATCTTGTTCTCTTCCAGCTCATACCAGCTTTAATATATATTTTAACTAATAAAATAATATAGTTGAAAAAATGCATGGATCTACATTTAATTAACCCAATGAAATATAAATCTGGAAGGAAATAAACCATGTGGCAAGAAGGTCAAAAGAAGAATGGCGGCAAGATGTGTCAACAGCAGGGCAGAAAAGGAGATTCTAGGACCAACAAGGACAACGGACAGCCACCATTCCTCTTCCATTCTCCCCGCCCCAAAACCATCAGCTTCTTTTTTTTTTGCTCGCAAAAAACCATCAGCTTCGACTCCTATGACTCTTCTCTTCTTCCCCCACAGTCACTATTCCCCTTCTCTCCTAAAAAAAAAAAAAAAAAAAAAAAAAAAAAAAAAAAAAAAAAAAAAAAAAAAAAAAAAAACCACATGCCGTGACAGAAGGGAGAGGTACAGATCTGGCAACCAATGACAAGAATAACAAACGGGCACCATTCAATGTCCGTTCTGGAATACCACCAATGTTCCCCCCCCCCCCAACTCTGTGGCCACCTTGCCGCCGGTGACTTCTTTAAGCTAATGATAAGACTTGTTGCTGCCTCCTCATCGTTCTCACCAGCAATCTATTGGAAAGACAAGAAAGAAAGAAAAGACAGGATTGGAAATACAACAGAAATATATGGGTAAATTGGTCGAAAAATTTGTGTTATGTCCTTCCCTTCCCTTACATCCCCTCCCCTCCAACCAAACACACCCAAGTTATGTCCTTCGATTTATGAGAAGGAATTGACGGGGTGGTACTAGCAATGCTCCATTGGCACCAATATCTTGAAAAGGGCAAGTTTCTCATTCGAACTGAGCAACAAAGCCTTAAAGTCTTGTTGGGTCAGCAACTAAAGACACCATTCCAAATGTTTTGGGTGGCGAAACTTGTCGGTTTTGACTATGATATTATCTATAAGAAATGGGTTAATAACTCAGTAGCTGATTGATAACGAGATAAGGGAGTTGTAGAAGAAATGGAGAAATTGAGAAGGTAGAGTGCAGAACTGCTGCCACTCATCAAACTATTCATTCATCATCAAATCATTCAATACACATAGTCTAGGCTCTCCCCCCTTATATTGGATAGGATATTTGCCTTTAGACTTCAGCCAATCCTCACCCACGGTAATAACAGAATAACAAGGAATTAACTAACTACTAACTACCTAATTCAGTTACTAAAGAACCTAATACAACTAACTCCCTAATTAACTAACTAATATGTATTTATAGTTTACATATCATAACGATCCTGATCCTCGCTATCGGTTGATTTATTCAAGAAAGAAGAATAATATTAATTAGTATTTGCTGGTTATTTAATTATTATTTAATTAATTGAATCTATTTTTGTTATTATCTAATTGAGTCTTTTTTTTTATTATTATCTTTAGAAAATCAGGAAATAATTGTTATATCCCACTAGATAGATTTAGTTGCTAGAATCTAGGATTCTGAGTTATCTGAATTTCATATTTTGGATTTAGTACTTGAATTTTGGATTAGAGTCATTCTCTTTGTAAATTATTATAAATAGGCATAGTGCCTCATGAATAAGATCATCAAATATTTCAGAGTAAATTGGTATGAGAAATTCTCTTGGGCTGTTTTAGAGAGGAAGTGAGATTCTTGCCTAATCCTTATCTCAGAATTTTTCATAGCTTTCTCAACTTATTTTCTCATATCAATTCTAGTTATCTCTGTTTACATTCTCATTCTAATATAACCTTCCCATCAGCTTACTCACAAATCGGTATCTCATCACCAATGCACTCTCTCGTCTTCCCAAGCAGCAACTAATACAAACTACCTATAGCACTACCTCACCGGAGTTGTTGCAAGTAAAGGATAGCTGGAATGAGGATGACTTCACTTGCTTATTACTTGAAAAAGTGCACCAAAATGAAGGAGTTTAGAGTCACTTCACTTGGGATGGCACTCTTCTACAAAGGAAAGGCAAATTGGTAGTGGGTGAGGTAGCTACACTTCAGTTGCAGATTCTAGATTGGCTCCCCTCGAGTACTCAAGGAGGCCATTCGGGAATCCAAGCTACCTATCAACGTATAAAGGGTCTCTTTTGGTGGAAGAAGCTAATAAATGATGTTGTGGAGTATGTAAAGCGATGTGACACATGCTCTAGATGTAAATATGAGACTACGGCTTCTCCAGGATTGTTGCAGCCCCTACCTATACCTAGTAGAGTGTGGAAATCAATTGCTATGGATTTCATTGAAGGTCTTCCCAAGTCACAAGGAAAGGACACTATATGGGTAGTCATCGATTGAATGAACAAGTACGCCCATTTTATACCTCCTCATTCATTTTCAACTTCTCCCTTGGCACAACACTTTATGGATCAGATTTACAAGCTTCATGGTGTCCCGGCTGAAATTGTGAGTGATCGTGACTCACTCTTTGGTAGTAGCTTTCGAAAGGAATTTCTTTGTGTGTTGGGTGTGTATCAAAAGCTCTCTACTGCTTATCACCCACAAACCGATGGGCAATCGGAAGTGCTTAATAGATATTAGCAGACGTTTCTACGGTGTATTTATTGGGAAAAGCCTAAAGATTGGGCCAAGTGGATTTCAAATGCAGAATGGTGGTACAATACAACATGCCACACAGCAGTAAAAGCTACACCATATGAGCTGCTGTATGGGCAACAACCTCCTCTACATACTCCCTATTTGCCACATAATTCAGTGTTGGAGTTAGTAGATTGTAGCTTCATGGCTAGAGAGGAAGTTCTAGCACTTTTGAAGCATCATTTGCACCACACAGAAAACTTGATGAAGCAAAGGGCTGATTTGCATAGGACGCATCATGAATTTCAGGTTGGCTAATGGGTGTTTTTGAAGCTCAAACCCTATTGGCAAATTTTTACAACAGCTAAAGCTTCTCACAAGTAGGTTCCTCAGTTTTATGGGCCTTATAAGGTGATAGAGAATTCTGAACCAGAGAACTAAGAAGCGTAGAAAGAGGATGATTACAGAGGTTTTGGTCCAATGGAAGGGCTTACCGGATGAAGAAGACTCTTGGATGGCTACTCTCTTCAACAACAATATCTTACTTTTGTGATTCCTAACCTTGAGGGCAAGGATGTCTTCGCGTGCGCCCGTGGGGGGAGGTTATTGATATGATATTGTAATGAATTGATTTTTGGAAGTTAGTTTAGTTGATTAGACGAGCAGCATTAGCTATTAGTGGCAATAGCAGTTGTTAGGAGCAGCCCCAGCCAAACATGGGCTTAGCCATGTCTAATAACTAATGAGCCCTGTCTAAAATCACAACAGCATTATTCAGTCTCTATCTCTACCGCTCTCTCTAATTCTTCTTCTTCAACCCTCTAATCTTCTTCTCTTCTACCCTAATTTTCAATTCTTCAAGATTCATATTACAACTTACTATCACAACTCTAATGCACGAGGGCAGAGGGACAAAGTCACTTGTGAACACTGCAAGAAGCCTAGGGATACTTGTGAAACTTGTTGGGATCTACATGAGAAGCAACCAAAATGAAAACCACGAAAGGCAAAGCCTTGTGGCTATCAAACACCTCATGAACATCCTCAGGAATGACCAGACTCAACACTGACGCCTCAAGTGGATAAAGACAGCTAGGTGAGCTAATTGAGATGCTCAGTGTCTTGCAATAGACGGAGCAATCCCAGAAACCAAGCCATTAAGCTTCTGTGACTCATAAAGTACATGTGCTCTCCTCACTACCACTAGAAATTTCAAATGGATTGTTGATTTTGGTGCTTCAGACCATATAACCTCAGATTCTAAATTACTTCCCTAGTGCTGCTAATGAGAAAATAAATACAGCAAATGGGTCCTCCTCTTCCCATCTTTTTTCCTATCAACCAATCATTAGCACTCTTCAACAGACTGATTATAGAAGTAGCTTTTAAAACAAGCAAATTATTACAGAAGTTAATAACAAATCTAGACTAGATTGCATCCCAGTGATCTAGGGATGAGATTTAACCATACATGTACATATACAAACCTGAAATCTTGCTGAAAGATGAACCTCAGGAGAACCAACAGCAGTCCCATGCTTCATGATTTCATAGTCTTGACATCCAGTGACTGGTGGACGATGGACTGGCTGCACTGCAGATAGATATGATAATGGTATACACTCTTTGATATGCTTTCCTCCCTCCATTTGTTGAGACACCCAAAAGAAAAATTTAAAGAAGAAGCTTAGCGTCAGAGTCTTCCGAAACTCAACCATTCCACCAGGTGCATTTTCATTAAGAAAAACATCATTTTGTATAACTTTCAATGTATTTTGCAACAGATCTTCGCCCCATATCTTTCCAATGAGATATTCACTAGTTTTTGCTGCATAAAGAGAAAGAGGAGCCACCCCACCAAAAACTATTGATGCATCAACAACAACACAGTTCTCATTATGTTCTTGAAGACGAACACGCATGCCAGCATTTACAATTGCAATATCATCATCCCTTCTATGAGACTGTTTAAATTCTTTCACAAACTCAAAAGCCCTAGTCCAAGGTAAGAATACTGACAACAAGATTTCACTACTCGCCAAATCAACTTTACGATAACCCTGAAAGAAATTTTCAGCCCGTATAGTCCTGATGTTCCCATTGCAATCAACAATTCGAAACATTGCTCCAGCTGCCATCCAAAGAGGGTTCAAATCTGATATTGGGCTAGCAGTACAAATGTTCCCACCAACTGATGCAACATTTCTTATTTGTGTTCCAGCAAACCATTTCAATTGCTCAATAAAGGCTTTACAAGACACAGTTTCGTGAGCAGCTCGCTCTGTTATCACCTTTCGGAGAAAACTCAAGAGACCAGATAGTGTTACAGCAGCACCTATTTCTAAGCCATCTTGCTTTACAATCAAAGCATTCAATTCTGGAACATGCATTACAGAAATCAAAACCTGATACTGCATTCTCTTTAGTCTCATCTCAATTCCTACCTCAGTATTACCAACTAACAACTTTGAGTCAGGATATTTGGCTTTTAAATCCAATACATGTTGAAGTTTCAGTGGCCGATACCATTTTAGCCCACCGAACCCATTTAAATTTAAATAATTCAGTTTCCTTAACAGAAGTTCAGGTGGAAAGATGAGCTCCTTCTCTATATATATGCTCCCATCTATTTCACTATAAGAGATGGGTCTATGTCTATTGGCATTAAGTATGCATTTTCTGTCTTTATCTATATCATTGACAGAATTTGATTTACACGAACAGGGTTTACCGGTTGATGGGCAAACAGATTCACCCTCATAGAGACTTGCTGATGAAACCCCAGTATACAACATATCATCAGTTTTAGCAAAGACCTGGAAAGCATCAAGTATTGGTCTGTAACCAGTGCATCGACACAAGTTTCCTGCAAGGCATTCTTCAATTTGCTCTGGGCTAGGTGGAGTTTGACTTGACCTCAATAATGCATACATGGACATAACAAAGCCAGGCGTACAATATCCACATTGAGAACCATGAGCATGTGCTAGTGATTCCTGAAGAGCACAAAGTTAAGCTTCAAGCATCAAAGTACCAATCAAGATAACTTTCATGAAAAAAGGAAGCTAATAGCTTAATCATATGAAGTTATAACAAGAAACATGAGATTTATTAATGAGCGGAGAATATCTCAGCACAGAAAAGAGACATGTAACAAGGAGGGAATGGGGAGTAGTATGTGCGCATCACCTGGATAGGGTGCAAACCACGCTTGGCGCTTCCCAATCCCTCAACTGTAATCACATGCATCCCTTCAACAGAATATAAGGGTGCTAAGCAAGCATTGATAGCATAGTGCCTAAAAGAAGAATTTCAAACTTCAAGGTAAATTTGAAATTAAGAAACAAGAAAGGAATGTATTTAGATGTAGGAGCAGCAAATAAGCATTAAATGAGAAAGAAACACTTACACACATTTCCCCATATTTCTATCAAACTGAGAAGCCATAACTGTGCAAGCTCCACAGCCACCTTCACCACATCCTAGTTTAGACCCTGTGAGACCGATATCTTTTTATATAAACCCCTTACCCCGGGGGACTATAATTAGTTTTGCTTTGCCCAAAAGACAATTAAACAACATATAAATAAGAAAGAACTAAATGGTTTGGAATTTTTGAACATTTCAAAATAGGATAATGCATTTTTCAGTTCTTTTTATTCTCTTGTTGAGGTCAATGTTAGTATCTAGAACCACCTAATCAATAAGCATGAACTCAAAGTTCAAGAATTCACCTGTTTAATGTAAAAGATAATTAAGAATGTCTGCAAGGCAAAACATTCAAATGTAAAACACTCTGAGAAGAATCAAATCTTTGGTTTATAGACACCAGGTCGGTATTAACACATACACACAATACAAAGGAAGTACACGACCAGGAAAAGAAACTTTATAAGTTTGACTTCCAATTAGATGTATAACAAATCTGGAATGACGGCATCATTCATCAAAATACTTCAGAAAATTACATTATCCATATGAAACATAAGAAGTTTAGAGATCCAGGGCATGAAGGAACTCAATGTTAACAACTTAATCCACAAAATACTGAGTCCGTGAGGTTAATTACGATAAGAAACCTTCACTTCTATTCCAGAATTTGTTTTTTATAAGTTTGCAGAGCCCCCAAGTCAAAATAACGTTATACCAGAAATTATGTGCAAAGTTATTTGCACAGTGATGTTTTCAATCATGAACAGTAACGTACTGCACTTAAGTCAAATCCAGAAATAATGAAAAAACAAAGTACTTGTTTTATGAATCTTGTTGAATAGCATTGATTCATTTGGTACTAAACTGCATTTAACCAATCAACAAACAAATAATGTTACCTCTAAGGTACTCAAGAAGGGTCAAGTGAGCGAATCCATCTGGTAACACTCTACGGACGCCGTTAACGTACAATATGGCTTCCTTCGTCTCCTCCAAAATTTGGTCCGGTGCTTCCCTATTCTCCACCGACCCCATTTAACACTTGAGTTTTACGCAATTCTTTCCTGTTGGAAGATATCCTTCATATACTTAGAGATTGTGTCTATGCTCGGAATTTGTGGAACATATTGCTTCAGAGCAGGTATGTTTATTCCTTTTATTCGGCTGACCTTAGATCTTGGTTGAGTATGAATTTGAGGAAAGATATTGGGTCTTCTTGCGGTGGTTACTGGAATTTATTTTTTGGTGTGGCTATATGGAAACTTTGGGACTGGCGGACTCGTTGTGTTTTTTATGTTAATTTCTCTAAGCCATCAGATCCGGTTGCTGCTATCCTTGCTGTTTTGGGGAGTTTTTGTGTTTTGCCTGATCAGGAATTTCCAGAGAACGATATTAGTAATCAAAGCTGCTTTAGATGGGTTAAACCACCGATGGGATGGACCAAGGTTAATGTTGATGGTGCTGCTGTGGTGGGGTCGGCGCAGGCGGGCTGTGGAGGAGTTTTTAGGAACTCTATGGGAGCATGGGTGATCGGTTTTACAAAGTCCCTTGGGAGTTGCAGTGCCCAATTGGCGGAAGAATGGGCAATATACGAAGCTCTCCAAATTGCATGGAATCTGGGGTTGAAGAGACTGGTGCTAGAGTCGGATGCCGAGGAGGTTCTGAAGCTAATCCTGGATACTTCTTTTACCAGCTGCAGTCTCCAATAGAGTCACGGATGCTTCAGCATTTTAGACTCTTTTTTTTTATATATACATTTTAAGAAAGGTGGTGGGTTCACATACTGGATAGATAAGCGCAGGTCGAAATCTCTCTTCCTCCTAAGTCATATCGCGAACCATCTATTATCCCAGATGTTTACTTAGGCATTTAGGGGAAGGAGATCTTCTCCTTACTTTGTTTCTCATTTTTTTCTCATTGGCTTCATCTGGGCCCTTGATTGAAAAAATGAGAGAAAAGTTAAAGTAGTATTGTATTGATTTGATGTATGTGATTTAGAGATTATGAGGGATAATAATAAAAGAATGATGAGAGAAACTCAACCCAATATTTAGGAGTTAGATGCTTCCCTTTGGGTTAATTGGGATTTATTTCCCCTTCATTGTAATGCTTCTTGATTGTAATTTGGGCTCTTAAGCCTCCTTTCTTATATCAAACAAAAATGATGGAAAAGGATGAAAAGTCTGGTTCAAAATACAGATGGGAAACCAGGCATAGGACCAATGGCCATAATACAAAAGGCTTGGCCCTAGGCATATCGGCTATCAGGCTGGCCCAATTAGCCCTTTTTAATTTTATAAAAACAAAAATATGATGCAATAAAGCAATATAATACAATTTTCACAAAGATTCAAGTTCATTACAAGCTTCACAATTCTAAAATCGAAGAAATATAGTTCAAACATTACAAAATGCTCGATTCATGATAAAGCAGCCTTGTTTGCCTCAAAGGCTGAGCATTTTATCCGGTAAGCTTATGCGAACTACCAGTCTACTTATTATTAAAAAAAAATCTACCAGTCTACTTATTATCAAAAAAAACTACCAGTCTACCGCAAAGTCCATCTGTTATATTTAGCAAACTCTAATGTTCCATCTCTGGATCTCTAAATAACTTCAAGAAACGTAACGATGAATGCAGCTTCTAGCATTTTTAGTGATTTAAATATAACACTTCTTTTAGTAAATCTAGTATTTTTCGGTTGTAAATGGCCTCACGAACGTTTAGAGATTTGAGTTTGAAACAAAATCCAGGGTTTTTAAATTTTGTATTAAATATGGCGAAACTACTTGTTGTAAATATGGCACTTTCTATTGTTAATATAAAGAATATCAAAAAAGTCTCTAAGAACTTCTGTGTAATTTAGTGATTTCAAGAGACCTAATTGTATTTTTTTTCTCATACTTGGGACTGCACGTGATTTTCCCTAAAATTTATCATATAGTTACTCAGTATGAGAATACATTTTCTTAAGTAAGAATTAAAGAAAGTACTGTAAGTTATATGTTTAGAAAATATTATAACTTGTTAAGCATTAAGGAAATTTTATTTGGATTGAAAATATAAACTTTAGTCCAATTGGTTTTATTAAAAAAACAAAAGAAAAAAGGAAATAATTATAATATAATAATATAACAATATATAATAATAATAATATTTTTATATATATATATATATATATATATATATATATATATATATATATATAAATTATATATGGTGTAGTGGGCAGCACCACACTTTAAATCGGTGTGAGGGAGTAATAATCACCTCCCACAGCCTCTCTTAATGTATATATATGTGTTTGTGTGTGTAGAGTGAGTGATGAGTGTTTTGAGAGCGAGCTGGAGAGATGGAGGGAATGTGAGTGTGAGAATGTGAGAGTGAGGAAAGGAAGAAAGGAAAAGAAAAGAAGAGTGTGGAGAATATTTTAAAGTATGTTATTTATTTTATAATATTATTTAGGTAACTAAACTAATTTCTTTTTAACAAACTTTCTTCATTAAAGTTATTCTACACATTTTTCTCTTTCTAACGAGGATAATATAATAATGATTAGTGAAAATCTTAGGATTAAAACCTTAGCAAAGTTTTGAGTTTTTATAATAGATGACTGTATATTTGTAGAGCATGATTAATAGATAAGTTTGATCGATTTAGATGTATTAGTTGGTAGTTGTAGGAATTTAAACTTAACTTTCTATCTAAAAGAATTTAGGATTTATGACTTATAGGATATTTCAACCTATGGAATAAGGTTTAAAGCATTTATTTGGATTACTAAAGACATTATTGTCGGAGTAAAAGGTGAGGTTTTGCTAAATCTGAAACTATATATATAATTATGAGTTGGGTTTTAGAATTAAATTAAAATTTGATATGATTTTGGTTATGTGGAGGTTTGAAGATTTATTAAATAAATTGGATTATACTTATATAAGTTAGTATTAGGTTAAAAAATTTATATTTGTAATATTAGGTGTTTTATATATGAGTTTATAATTTATTGGAGGTTATATTGAGGATTGGATGGATTAAAATTGATATTTATAAGGGAAAATGCCAATTAAATACCATTTGAATTTGTAAAACCCCCAGAAGTCCCTCAAATTTGTAAAAAGACTGAGAGATACCAAGGACCTATGAGGGATATGCAAATTCGGGTGAAATTACCCTTTTGCCCTTAGTTTTAAATAATTAAAAAAAATACCTTCACCGCCGGCCGGTTGACGCCCATCCGGTGGCCGGGCTCGCCAATTCCCGAGAATTGGTTTGAGAATTGGCAACCAATTCTCGAGAATGCGGCGGCCGGCCGCCCCGTTGGAGGGCCGCCGCAAATGGCCGGTGGTGAGGGTATTTTTTTAATATTTATTTAAAACTAAGTGCAAAAGGGTAATTTCACCCAAATTGGTATATCCCTCATAGGTCCTTGGTACCTCTCGGTTTTTTTACAAATTCGGGAGACTTCTTGAGGTTTTGCAAATTCAAATGGTATTTTAATGAAATTTTCCCTATTTATAATGAATATGAATATTTAGGTGAAACTTATATTGTAGGAAATTGGGTATTTTGGTTAAATTTAGGATGTGGTGATATTTTGATAATTATAATTAGTGAGAAATAATTTATGAATGAAGGAAATGAGATTGTAACGATGATTTAAGAAATAAATAAAATTGTCAAATCTTCTAAGAAAATTAAATGAGACAATTATAATTTAATTAATTATTAATTATTGTATTTTTGTTAATTCTATTAACATATTATTATATATTTATTTTTAGAGTGGACTTGATCTCTCTCAAGTTTAGTTCTTGTATTAAGAACTTGAGGTAACCACTTTCTACTTGTTGTACTTATTTGTATAATGTTTGTGAGTGATTTTTTTTAACTATATAAATCGATGAAACTTTGTTGGTAATGAAGTTGCCTTGTGGGAATTACTTTGGAATAATTAATGATATTATATGTTATGGTTAATATACTTTTTATGATTTCTTGAGCTGAAATAATA
The DNA here is from genome assembly GCA_019022615.1 of Acacia melanoxylon. Taxonomy (NCBI): domain Eukaryota; kingdom Viridiplantae; phylum Streptophyta; class Magnoliopsida; order Fabales; family Fabaceae; genus Acacia; species Acacia melanoxylon. Next base: position 3,183,681 of record JAFJYJ010000014.1, read on the forward strand.
TTATTATCTTAATGATTATTGTGACGATGTATTATTTTCATAAATCTTGTTTGGAATCTCGTATATACATGCCAGGAATATGATTGTTTATATGGATGGATGTGGAGTGGTGATGGTTGTGAAGTGATGATGAGGGTTGTTATGTATAAATACCACGTGGTAGGCTATGACTCGGTGTACAGTGGATGGTTTCAGGGCCCTTAATATCACCTTTTTCCTTTGACCGGATAAGGGTCAGCCCTTGGGACAGTGACACCTTTCTCTATTGGAAAGAAAGGGAACCCATGGTTCGATATGAGTTATATAGTCTTTGGTCAGGCTACACCTCATCATTTGAGAGCTTGGTGCAGTCTTGTCACAGATACTAAACCTTCTATGTTATAGCCCATGGGTTCTGTCAGCGGTTATAAGGGTAGAGGGTGATAAAAATTGTCAGGGTATCGATCTGTTTCTTGACATGTTATATATGTGGTTCATGATATGAAATTTGATATAAAAACTTTATTACAGAATTGGTGATTTGATACATTTGTATATTATATACGTCTAATACTTTGTTATATAAAATGTTTCACTTGGCACCTCACAAACTCATATTAGCATATATAATGAAATTGGATTAATGGTTACAAATATTTTTCAAAGTGATAGTTTTCGTGTGGGTCAATCGGGGAAGGCTTTGGAAGCTTAAATTATTTTTGCTAACGGTAATGCTTCCACCTTTTTGGTACATGTTTAATTATTGTATATTGTCACGTTAGGGGGCTCACTTGGCATACTTTAATATATAGAGGTTATTTTGGTAGATCTCGAAATAAGACTCAGTTAAAATATCTGGGCCTGGTAATATTCAAGGCTCAAATGTGTACATAAAACGTTTAAATGAATGGTTTAATCAAGATAGTAGTTAATAATTTTCCTTTAAAATGGAGAATCATACATCTTCAATGTTTTTGGTTTGTACACTAGTGCAAAAAAGGGGCTTTAAGACCGCCTCGTTTAGAGCGATCTTGACGCACGGTCTTAAAGGTATAACCGATTGGCGAGTTTTGTAAATATGAAGAACTTCTTGGACCGGATCCTTTATTAAAGGGTGTTAAATATATTATTCGAGACCCCTTAAAAAACCAACCGGTCTTTAAAATATAATTAAAATTTTAATTATTTTATAGAGAAATCTCGTACAGCCCGAACTTATATTTTCTGCAGACCAAAATAATCAGGAAAAATTTAAATATAAAGTCTAAAACTTTTAAGACCGGACATATATAAAAACGGTCTTAAAGGTTATACTTTTAAAACCGGACTTAAAGTATGGCCGGTACAAAATAAAAAAAAATTCAAAAATTTTATTACCTTTAAGACCGGCTTTTTATTATGGACGGTCTTAAAGTTTAACCTTTAAGACCGGCCTTTTAGGTCGTTCGGTATGGAAACTAAAGCGCCAAATATTCGCGCGAACGTTGTCTTAAGAGTTAGGACTGAATGTTGCTCTCTCTGAACTCTGAAACCCCTGTTCTTGTTATGAAACCCCTCTTCCTGTTGCATTACTTCTCTTCCTCGCCCACCACTACCATCCTCTATTACTCTCTCACTTTCTCAGGCGTTCCTCTTTCGCATCACCACTCTCAGCCTCTCTTCCTTTCTCGAAAATGAACGGAGAAAACGGTTCTTCTGCTATTCCTTCAACGCCGGTTACTGGTGTGACTGGTGTGAGTTAGAACGAACCCTTTTCATCTCACAATGAGCCTCGTAACCGCCCTGCACACCGTGGTAGAAGTGGCACATGAATGAAAGACGTATCCGTAAGTCTGACCTCTGGGTCAAAGATCGAGATTCAGTTTGATGAAAAGTTGGCTCCTTTCGGTCCTAATAAACAAAAATATAATAGTTTTGTCGGCTATCTAGCACGCAGCAAGGCTAGCATCTTGACAGATGAGTGGAAAAATGTTGACCGTCGCACAGTAAAGGATCCTATTTGGGACACTATCTTGCTCACATACACCGTCACGACTCCTAGAAGTTGAAAGACAAGACATTGTCTTATTGTCAGGATCGGTGGAGGAAGTTTAAGACCTTTCTAGCTAACACATATATTTTTGCCGATGTTAGGCCCGACCATCATCCTTGGGACAAGTACACATTTATTGATGAACAAACTTGGCAACAATTTGTTCCGCAGCACCACTCCGAAGCTTTGGTGAGTTTATATTTAGTTCGTTTGCCCTCTTTTGTTTGCTTATTAACTTGTGCGGATATGTGAATGTTATTGTACGTGTTCATCTAATCCTGTTAGTTAGATGGTTTGGTTTGTGAATAGAAGTAGATATTTCCATCATTTGTCCTGCATAAGAGGAGCATGTCTTAGTTGTATGCAAGTCTGATATGTAAACCGTGCAAAGATAAAATACTAAGTAGGTAATTAGGGAAATAATAATGGCATAAGAGTCAAACCATTATTATAGTCTTAGCTAGTTCTTTTGTAGTAGGTAGTGGTTAGACATTGCTATTAGTTAGTTAGTATGTTAACTGTGTAAAGGTTTCGGTGTTGTTCTACAACTCCCTTTACTCTAGTTCTCCCAATTTCTTCTACAATTCTACATCTTCCTTAAATAAAATGTTGAAACTTGATGAAGTGAATTTGACTAGTGTTTGAGGTTCATATCAAGCAGAAGTTCTCTAATTTCGTTAGTGAGATGTCTCGGAATTCATAATTAATAGTTGTTTTCAATTCTGATTCACAGAAAAGAAGGGAACAAGCACAGGAGATAGGGAGAAAAAATGATTGCCCGCATATGGCTTCTCGCGGCGGATACGAAAAGGCTAAAAAAGAAATGATGGCGGCCAAGCAGAAGAGATTGGAAGATGAAGCAGAAGCAGAATCCAATCCTTCAGTGATACATGATCCACCATCTCCAATACGTCGTGATAAGTTATGGTTGTATATTCGTCAAAAGCCACGCGGCGACCACACGAGTGTAACGGACTCGTCTAGTTCTTTGAAAGAATTGTAAGTATCGTTATTGTTAATTTTTAGTTACTAAACATGTTTCATTACTAAGCTTCTCATTATCTGTATCTTACAAGAAGATCTAAAGAAGAAAGAAGCGGAGGGATCTTTTGTGTCGAACGGGAAGAATGATGTTCTGACCATTGTGACCGGAAAATCGGATAACGCGGGGCGTGTAAGGGGGATTGGAGGAAGGGTAGGCCTGAAGGAATACTTTGGTAGCGCCAAACGCCAGAAACAAAGTATGGTTACCCGGGAGGAGATGGAAGACGGTAGCACGGGGAGGTGGCCAAATTGAATGAGCAAGCGGCGGCTAAAGAAGCTTCATTGATCGCCTATTTTCAATCCCAGTCGAGGGAGATGAAGGAGGAAATGAATCAAATGAAGGTGCTTGTAAGCTCTCGTGCGAGACCGGTGTTCCCTTGCCACTCTCACCTGGCTATGCGCGAGCACTAGAGGAGCGCATTGTTGGACGATCGAGCAACCTTGTGACCTTTATGTGGAGGATCCTGAACATCATGATAGACGATTGGTTGCAAAAGGGACTGTCCATAACTTGGGATCAACTGTACACCACCAACAATGGCTTAAGATGAAGTCAGAGTGTCAGTTGAAGAGGTGATCGTTGATGCACCTCTCCCTCTCCCAACCGATATTTGAAGCTTGTGAGTGATGTCATTGGAACCTTGATCTCGTGGCCAGTAAAGCTTGTGCATGTTTCTACTCGTCCTGATGCTCCAGCCCTTACTGAATTGGTTGGCACGGTTAAGTTGAGTGCCAAGGACAAGCTTGTCCTTATGGTATCCAATAAACAAGTTGCACTTAATCGGGGCCGTCAATACGTAAGTAGGTCTTAAAAACAAGCACCCGGTTTTGGTTGACCGAGATGATATAATTTCCCGCCGTTTGATAAACGGGAGCTTACTGATTCAATGATTCTCATGTTTATAAAGTAAGTATCTTCTTCTATGAGTACATAACATAAATGTGAGACACTCACATACGTATATACTAATTCCCTGACGTCATTATTGTAGGTTAATGCATTGTGAATTGGAACAGCGAGGCAGAAGCCAAGATATTGGATTCTTGTGCCTACAGTACATAAGTCAACCACCCTTAGCGGAGAGACAATCATACATAACATCAAGGTTGTCCAACAATAGGAAAAAGTGGTACTTGGTACCATACTACAATAGGTACATATCATAATTTTTTTTTTGTAATTCCCTTAATTCTGCTACATATTACTGAGTACTTGTCTGTTGTGAATTTTCAGTCGCCATTGGCAATTGGTCCTGATTTGCCCGAATGAGAATAAAGTGGTCTTTTTATGCTCCCTTCACTACAATCCACCGCCTACATTACAGCAGATGGTGAACAAGTAAGCATATGTCATTTTGATTGTCTAGTCTGAAATCTCTGCTGTAAATTTTTTGACACCATTATTTAGTAAATTCGTGATTTTGACAATAGGCCCTTAAAATCATTCCAAGAAAAGGTCAAGAACATGTTTGGGGCTGAAGTCAAAGAGCCTACATGGAGCAAACCAAAGGTTAGTACATATTTGGACACGGCAGCACACCTGGCTTGTGAACTTGGTCGTAGCAATATATGCTCTTATATATATTTCTTGTTTGTTTTTAGACCCGTCGGCAACCGAAGGAGTCCAACTTATGTGGATATTATGTCTTGACACACATGTATAATATTGTCATGCAACCAGTGACTAACATCCAAGCAAAGGTAAATGTATTACATAACTTTGTCTGTGCGCTGACCACTTTGATATGCAAGGAATGACTACTAATATATTTCTATCTTTGATGCTACAGACGTTTAATTGTGCTGACCCCTTTCCTGATGGTGATATTGAGTGCACACGCAATGTCTTATGTGAATATCTGTATGATCTGCTGATCTCGGAAAATCAGAAAAATAGTTGATTTGTGAATTCATTGTAAACATCTTCAGTCTGTATAATGAACAATTGTCCAATTTGGATAGTATACAATAATAATTTTTTAATTCTTTTCAAACAATTTCCTTCCCGTCCATTAGTGGTTCTTGAATGTATTGTTGGATGGTGGATAAAACTTTTTATTGCTTAATTTACAAATGCGAGAAGTTTAGGACCGTAGATTCACTAAATAGCCGGTCCTAAAAGATTTCGTTTATTATTGGAAAAATATGCCAGTCTTTTAGGACCGTAGGTTCACTAAATAGCCGGTCCTAAAAGTCTTCGTTTATTATTGGAAAATATGCCAGTCTTTTAGGACCGTAGGTTTTATAAATAGCCGGTCCTAAAAGTCTTGCATATTATTGAAAAATATGCTAGTCTTTTAGGACCGTAGATTTACTTAATAGCCGGTCCTAAAAGACTTCGTTTATTATTGGCAAAAAATATGTCATTCTTTTAGGACCGTAGGTTTTATAAATAGCCGGTCCTAAAAGTCTTCGTTTATTATTGGAAAATATGCCAGTCTTTTAGGACCATAGGTTTTATAAATAGCCGGTCCTAAAAGTCTTGCATATTATTGAAAAATATGCTAGTCTTTTAGGACCGTAGATTTACTTAATAGCCAGTCCTAAAAACTTCGTTTATTATTGGCGAAAAATATGTCAGTCTTTTAGGATCGTAGGTTTTATAAATAGCAGGTCCTAAAAGTCTTCGTTTATTATTGGAAAATATGCCAGTCTTTTAGGACCGTAGGTTTTATAAATAGCCGGTCCTAAAAGTCTGGCATATTATTGAAAAATATGCTTGTCTTTTATGACTGTAGGTTTACTAAATAGCGAGTCCTAAAAGTTCTCGTTTATTATTGGAAAAATATGTTAGTGTTTTAGGACCGTAGGTTTACTAAATAGCCGGTCCTAAAAGTCTTCGTTTATTATTGGAAAATATGCCATTCTTTTAGGACCGTAGATTTAAAAAATAGCCGGTCCTAACAATCTTTCATCGGAAAATATATTTATTAATATATTTTTAATCGCATCAAAACATTAAATTAAATATTTGCACATATTACAACCTCCATATTTCATAATTGCTTTTCTGTCTTTTTTTGTTCTTTTTTTTATTTTGGTGTTTTGAGTCTGCCATTTTCCATATTTCATAATTGACTTTCTTATTGCTTTCCAGGTTCAGATAATGCATATAAACTAATTAATTAAAACTCCCACGAGAAAAAAATACGGAAATATTTTATATACAAAGGAATGCGCGAAGACTCGGGTCATTGAACCCAGTCATACACCAGCTTGTTTAAAAGAATGACACCAGGGCCAACGAGCCTGGGTTCTCAATTACGCAAGGTCGCTATTACAAGCCTTTGCAAAATTTTGATGCATCAAAAAACTTGCTCCTAGATAAGAAGGTGAATTGTCATCCAGGCCCTGATCAAGCTAAAATGTTTAAGTGAGAGTTACAACACCACGGCTGAACATGTGACAGTTTGCCCTTATTTTGGCTAAGATCCCGTACAGATCCGGAACGCGGTGGCGCGGTTAAATTGAAAAACCCTACCCTGATACCCAATCTTTGTTACCGGAAGAATACAAGCAGATTTTGCACACCTTAGGCCCTGGCCCGGTCTTAGAATCTCCGACATAGACTGGGATTCATAAATGGAAAATTGCCACAATAAATAAAGGAAGAGGAAGCATGCGTGATGTGATCCAAAATAAACGAAAGTTGTCATGATAATTACGAAAGTTGTCATAATAATTAAGCAATTCAAAAAAATTACAAAACCGGAGTAAAAACCGGTGAGAATATCAAATAAAAAGGGCATCAACACCCAAAAGGAAGAAACAACATGAGGAGAGTCCCGACTCTTTAGTCAATGAGTTCGACTGGCTTCGAAGGAACCTGACCGTCTTTTAGAGCTGCGTCTGGCGAGACTTCTTCTTCACCCTCCCCGGTCTACCCTCCATCGTCAAGGTCAATCACTGAGGCACCATCAGGGAATGGAGGAGGCGAGACAAGCTTACCACCGTGAATATATGCCCGATGGTGGAACCCGGTAAGATCCAGGTTCACATTAGGCTTTAGATGTCGGATTTGCGCTAACGCCATGTCAAAAGCATCCCTGGCGGTTGCCTTCATGGTGTCGGAGCAATCGGCAAGGGCCTTCTTAGTATCACCAAGGGCAGCTTTTGTCTAGCCCAGCTCCTTGGCGAGATCGCCACGTTGTAGCTGTACAGCCTTTAAAGCCTCAATGCTCTTTGACTGAGCGGCCTTCATAGCGAGGAGCTCGGAGTTTGTCTTCACCAGGGCTTCTTTTGTTACAGCGAGCCCCTCGGTCATTTTCTCAGCAGCAGCCTTGGTGGCATTGAGCTCTCCTTCCATCCTTTCTCTCCCTGCCACAGCCTCCTCCTGCTCCAACTTCATACATCGTATTTCAGCAGCGACCCCAACATATTTGTGCTTCAAATGAAGCATGGCTTGTGCCAGTCCGACGGATTTCAGATAGTCATCCTGCACCTTATGATCAAATGTGTATCAGTGTCGGACAATGGGGTGGCATCCAAGAAGCGACGAGGAGGGAAATATGCGACGCTTAGCTCCTTGGTTACACCCTTTTCCTAGGCGAAACTGCGAGGGAGTTTTAAAGGAGGAGGAGGAGGAGGAGAAGGTGGAGCCATATCGTTCTGAGGGCGAGCCTGAGTCTCCTCAGAGGAGATTTCCATGCCTTGTTCTTGTGGCGTTGGCTCGTCGAGAGGAGAGGAGGAAGTACCGCCTTGTGCTAAGGCCCTAGTTCTTTTAGCTGCCGCCACCTGGGATGACGCCCTAGCTCTCCCTCTACCGGGTTCTGGAGCCGCCCGCTTCCAGGTTTCCCTCTTGCTTGGCACCCGAGCACCCGGGTTCAGAAATATCAATACGGACATAAAAAGGTTAAAAGTAAAATAGGTAAATAAAAAGCATACAGGGGACCGGTATAGGCTCGGCGCGCGGCGTGGAGATGATTGAAGCAACGGTCTTTACGCCGTGCTCATTAACATAGGCCACCAGGCACGCGACAGAGCTTACCTCGTCAGCGGGAAGGTCATCCTAATCAACCTGATAACTGGTTGAATGTTTATTATGATGGCCCTTAGTCCAATACAAAGGGAATTTCCACTCCACATTCTTGGACTCAGGACCGAGAAGGAACCATGGTTGCTGCCCATAGGGGTTAGCAACGGGCTGGCGGGGCTACCCCGGGGGTAACCCGCAGCCCACCCATTTAAATTACACAGGTACTGGGCGCTCCGTACTCGTGGTGAAAACCCGTTTAACCCGTATAAACGGGTATGGGTTAAACAGGTACAGCTAAACGGGTCCAGGGAATCCGTTTAGGCGTCCTGGGCTTTTTTATTTAAAAAAACATGTTTTTGGGCCCAGGTTTGTTTCTTTTTTTTGCCTAGAACCAAAACAATTTTTTGGGCCCAAAACATATTTTTGTTGTTGCGTTTTTTGAACCCAAAATAGTCTCTCTCTTTTTTTTTTTTTTTGTTATTTACCTGCTCAATAAGCTTGAATGCATTAATCACAATAATCTTCACTTATTTCATGCAGTACCGACGGATTCAAAAATACCCACATCAATGAATATGACAAATTGACAATAGTAATTAAATAGCCACAGATGTTTTCCCCTTTTTTGGTTGTGTTTTTAACCTGTTCAATAATCACAATAATTCAAACTTCAATAATCACATCACAACTTCACAATTCTGTGGGTATTTTTCATCAATTCAAACTTCAATCATCACAACTTCACAATTCAAACATAAAAAAGAAAAATATTAATAATTGAAGTTCAAACTTGATGGCTTCAAACATCAAAAATTCATCATCGGAACAATATTAATATTCACTACTCAAATTCGCCTCCTCCTGCTGCATCTACCTCTACAAAATGAAAGTGATAAATCCTAATTAATATGTATTAACTAATACGAAAATGAAATGAAACATTAATAACCGAAAATAGAAAATGCAAATTAATATACCGATAACAATAGCTCCAGTATCATCAAAATTATCATAATCAAAGTCATTACAGTTGGGTGGTTTCATTGATAGCCAATTTTGTGCACATATGAGTGCCTCAACCATCTTTGAGGATAAAGAGCTCCTGAATGCATCTAATACTCAACCCCCAGTGCTAAAAGCTGCTTCTGAAGAGACAGTAGAGATTGGAACAGCCAATATATCACGTGCGATCAAGCTTAACACTTTATACTTACAAGCATTGCCTTTCCACCATGCCAAGAGGTCGAATTTTGAATCATGATAACCAACCAATTCAGCTTGAAGGTATTCATCCACTTCTGAAATTTTCTCAACATTACTCTCTGCATCTGCCTGGGCCAAAAAAAATTGGAATGTAGCATCACCAGATGCCAAGGGCACTTCAAGTTCTAACTCAACATGATCCCCTTGCTCCGATGTTGGTTGAGAAGAAGATTCACCAACATGAACAGTAGCTAAATAGTGGTCATATAAACGATACAATAAACTTGTAATCTTCCTCAACATAGCTTCACACTTTGTTGGTTCATGAAAAAGGTCAGCAAAAGCAACCTTGACATATGTCAATTTATATCTGGGGTCTAGTATCACAGCCACAACCAATAAAGGATTCATTTTCTCAGTTGCCCCCCAGTATTTGTTAAACTTTGATAGCATTCTTCTTGACATGTGACCCAACAAAGAGTATGAGCTACTTGCATTTGATTCAAGGCTTGTCTGAATTGAAACTATGTGTTGGAAACAAGTGTTACTTGTAACATAGTTTGATCTAGAAAACTTCAATGTCATGTTGTAAAACAATTTTAAAAAGCCAAGAAACTCATTTACAGTGCTCCAATCATATGCACTAGGAGGCAAAATTGTAGGTTCAACAATCCTTCTTGTTGTTGTATCATCGAATACATCGTCAACACCTTCATGAGCATCAATCAAGATAAAAGTGTCTCGACTGGAATCTACGTTCTTCTTCTTGAAGTATTGTTTGTATTCTTCATCCTCCTCTTCCATCCGAGTAAAGACTTTGACAAACTTAACAGCGCTCTCAAGCATAAGGTATGTTGAGTTCCACCTAATGACATGATAGAAATGAAAAACAATTAAACATTAATATATTATCATATCAAAGCTCATTCAAACAAATCATTAAAAAAATTACCTCGTGGGACAATCCATGGTAAGAAGGCTTTTTGATTCAACTCGTTCTCTTTCAGCCAACATTATGAACTTACGCTTCCTTGATGAAGAAGATTTAACATATTTTATTGCATGTCGAATGAGCTCAATAGACTTGTTCATTTCTTTTAGACCTTCAGAAACAACCAAGTTCAATATGTGAGCAACAAACCACATTTGCAAAAATTCCCCATCACATACCATTGCAAAACCATCCTAACTCTTGAAATTAGGATTGCAATTGCAGAATCATTGGCATAAGCATTGTCAACTGTGATTGTATACACTTTGTCAATGCCCCATTGAAATAAGCAATCCTCAATTTGTTTGGCAATTGACTCACCTTTATGATCTTTAATCTCACAAAAATTCAGAATGCGTTTCTGCAAAAGCCAATCATCATCAATCCAATGTGCAGTCAAACACATGTAGTTGTTATTTTGCATAGATGTCCAACAATCGGTTGTGAAAGACACACGGACTTTAGAAGCCTTGAAATATTTTGTCAAGATATTTGCTTGTTCTTTATATATGCCATAGCAATCTCTAGCAGCTGTCCATCTTGATGGCATTTGAAATTTAGGTTGAAACTCTTGTAAAAGTTCTGTCAACCCCTCCTTTTCCACAGCTCGGAAAGGCACCTCATCCTTTATGATGTACTTAGCAACAACCTTTCTACCTCGCTCTTGACTGAAGAAGTGATGAGTCACTGTTTGATTTGTCGTGGCCACGAACAAGCTTTGACCCTTACTTGCTTTGTTAGGATTGTTAGTTATGCTTAGTTTTGATGATGTCTTATATTGATGCCATTATCTAGAGCAAAAAGTTTATATCATATACATTGACTAACTACTTTGTTTATTATAGGTTAGTCTAAATTAAATTATAGAGAATGATCAAGAATGGAGTTTGAAGAAAGAAGAACTTGTTAAATATCATGAGAATATCAATATTCAATTCTCTCGTGATCAAATAGAAGTTGGAACAATTCAATTCGAGTTAAATCAAGCAAGTTCAAGCTTCCGATGAATACTTTTGGTTTGTTGGAGGGTATTTATGTAATTTCCACTCTTGAATATCAATATTCAAGCCTCCGTGATCAAACAGAAGTTGGAACGACTCAATTCGGAGTTAAAACAAGAAAGTTCAAGCTGCATTCATGTAATTTCAGCTATTTCTATCACTTGAAGAGTGTCTTGCTCGAGCATATTGAGTTTCGAAGTCATGCTCGAGCAACAACAAAGGTCTGCCCGAGCAAGGTGCATTTCCAGCCCAAAATCGTCCAAAATCCGCTCTGCCCGAGCAAAGAAGAAAGCTTGCTCGAGCAAGGTTGTTCATCAAGCATACATACTGTTCAGCTTTGTTTCAGGCGACCTCTGGTAATTTGACGATATCTCCCAAACAAAAAATCGGATTGACATGAAACCAGCGGCATATAAAACTAGACTCCCAATGCGTCATTTTGACATAAAATTAAAGTCCAAAGGAGTCCAGATGAGATAGCTATGATTTTTTCAAGTTGGCACAAATATCACCGTCACAGTCCAGACCAACCTTCAGTGTTTTGAGTATATCTCACAAACGACAAATCCGATGGAGCTGAAATCGGTGGCATATGAAAGTAGACTCACAAGGCTTTCTATGAAGACTTGAACCAACCAAAACGAAATTCTGACCAGGGAGATATGAGCTTCGAAAGTTGATGTTCAGTTCAGGATGTTGCAGAAAATGCTGATTAAGAACAACCTTCAATCTTTTGATGTTAATGGACGAACTACAACTAGCTTGGAGCTGATTCTTGTTGAAATGGAAATAATATTTGAAGAGCTTTCTGAAATGGAATGATTTGCTAAATTTGGATTTTTACCGAAGACGTTATGCTCGCTGGAAATTGTTGTCAAAGTGATGTAGAAGTGATCATGCCCGAAGCAACCTTCAAAAGCATCCGAAAGCATGACCTTGCCCGAGCAAGGTCATAGTCTTGCCCGAGCAACGTCGGGCTCTCTGAAGGAAAAATAAAGTTCAAAGTGATCATGCCCAAGCAACGTCTGAAAGCATAAGAAAGCATGACCTTGCCCGAGCAAGGTCATAATCTTGCCCGAGCAACATCATGGCAAGAGCAGAATGAACCTTGCTCAAGCAACACCTGAAAGCATCAGGAAGCATGACCTTGCCCGAGCAAGGTCACGCCTTGCCCGAGCAACATCGAGACGAAGCAAAAATCGACAAGTCAGATGGTCTTGCCCAAGCAAAGATGAAGGCTTGCCCGAGCAAGCCGCCCGAGCAAAGACCAAAAGATTGCCCGAGCACACTACATCTTCTTCTTGATGTCGTCTCGCTAACGCCAGTTCGCCCGAGCAAGAATATAAGCTTGCTCGAGCAACGTCGACCGGAGACATTTTCTCCGCTCATTAAAAAGCTTGCCCAAGCATGAAGATTTTCATGCTCGAGCAACATCACCAAATCCATATATCTCCACAAGCATGCTTTCTGGATTGCTCAAGCAACAACGATGTGCTCTCACTTCTCCGCCTCTGTCTATGTCTTGCCCGAGCAAGAATAGCACCATGCTCGAGCAACATCGAAGCATATCACTTCCAAGCCTCTGTAAAGAAGCTTGCCCGACCATAATTATATTCATGCTCGAGCACCATGCTCGAGCGGTGCAAAATACTTTGCCCGAGCATCGCGTCCAAGAACATATTCATGAGAAGCTTGCCCGAGCAAGAATAGATTTCTACTCGAGCAAGACCCCTCGTTTTCAAAATCACCGTCCACGTAAATCTTAAATCATCGTGTGTGATTTCATTTCTACATATTGTTACTCATTACTATTCCTAATTGCTTTTAATCGGTTTGCTAATGAGTTTCGATTATTAGATAATGGATTAACAACAAATTTGCATAAAGCAATTTGTGTGTCGAGAGGCATTAAATGCTACAAACGGAGGAAAGCTTCGAGTCTAACGGCTATATTCATGAGACAACAATTAATCTTCAAGCTTCTCCAACGGCCATTAATACAACACTCAAGATGGAGCATTAACGAAGTCAATGTTAAACACTTTATGATTAAAGTTGAATTAGAGCTCAACGAACTAAAGTAACAAAAGCTTCAACGGATACTTCCAACTAATCTCCAACGGTCGAATGCTCGCAACGGTCGAAACGCAAATACCTATAAATTGCGATGTCTTCAAACCGCAAGAGGTGACGACGGTTGATGAATGAATCGACAAAGCCAACGAAATGATTTTACTACTTCACCGTCCATAGTTCATACACTCGTTTCTCAATGTTTATATAGTTTACGGTAGAGAGTGAGATGATCGATTATGTACTTCAGTGATTAGCATTCATCTACTCAGTGAGGAGTTCTTAAACACCGATTAATTCTTTTAGTTGTAAAAATCTTAAGGTTGTGGAACCTTAAGTGTGGGTGTATCAATTACAACTTGTAAGGGGAGTGAGTCCTAGAGTGAGAGAATCATCCTTCGTTCTGTAGTCGGTAATTGTATCCTTACCGTGCGTAAGAGGATATCTCGGTGAGAGATTGTCAAGGCTACACAAGTGCCCGACCAAACTTGTGAGGTTGTAAAGGCTTTCTCTTGTGCCGGTTAAACAAGAAGATAGTGGATTGAAAATCTCAAGTGGAGCTTGGGACCGGGACGTAGGTCAAGGATTGGGCCGAACCAAGATAAATCTCGTTTGCATATTCTCTTCCCTAAACTCTTACATTTCCAAAGCATATATGTTTGAATGATTGATTACTTTGTTTTATAAACTAATTCTGTCATTCTAACTACTTTCGATAAGTTGCGAAAAGATTTTCTAAGTTTTCGAAAGTTTTATCGACACCCAATTCACCCCCTCTTGGGTTCAGCCGGTTCTTCATTTGGTATCGAGCAGGTTCTTGTTTAAAGGACTTAACGGTCAAGAGTTGTCAATGGCTAATTTTGGGTGTTGTTCGTTTTTCGAAGGTTTCGATTATACTATTCCACCATTTTTCAAAGATATTAATTTTTGGTTTTGGAAAGCTAGAATGACTAATTTTATCAAAGCAACGATTTTGATATGTGGAATGTTTTTATAAATGTCTTTGATTTCAAACCAAGAAAGGATTGGAGAAAAGGAAAAGAAATTTTTTCGTTGAACCTTAGAGCTATGAAAATCCTTCACGGTGCTTTAACCGAAAAAGATTTTGAGAAAATCAAGTTTTGCTCTAGTGCTAAAGAAATTTGGGACACTCTTGATTTTATGTATGCTTCTAACAAACATGTTGAAGTTGAAATTGTTGACAGTTCATCCGAGACTGTAAGTTGCGTATATCCACAATTGATGAACAATTGGAAGTGGAGAATGAAGAAGGTGAAATCGAGAACACTTCTATGATTCCGTCAACACGAAAGAACAAGAAAATGAGGATTCCCGAGAAGAGCTAATGATACATGAATTATGGTGAATCTTTATCGAAGCTCAAGATGTTGTTCGGTAAACAATTCCAATTTCTCTTGTGTAGTTAAGAAAAATGGTTTTGAGCATTTACATAAAATTGTTTTTCAACCGATTGCCGATTCTATTTTGAAAAGCAAAAATGTTTTCAATCATGCTGAAAAATCTTCGGGAAGAAAGAATTTACAAATATGAATCATTTGATATTGCATCCACACGACCAAAGACAATCCTTGCAAAACTGTTTATAAAAAGCATCATCGTATAGTTTGCAATTATTGTGGTAAATTTGATCATATTTCTCACACATGCTATATTAGAAGAAATTCTAATGTGAGAAATAAATTTGTTTGGGTTCCTAAAGGACAAGCAAGGTCCAATACTAATGCTCAAGAACCCAAGTATAAATGGGTACCAAAATGTCCATCTAGTGCTCCGTGTGTGCAGGAGAATTCGAAAAGCAATGGACATAAAGGTACAGAGGAGAAGAAGAGTCCAGGAGTTTCTCATGAACTTAAAAGAAGATTCACATCAGTTAGGAGAACTCATGGAGAAGCCATTGCTACAACCTTATCCTCAAATCAAAAGAAGCAATGGTTACAAGCAAGAGGAGTGTGTTATGTCTCAAGAATGGACTACCAAAGAGTACCATTCAATTATCTTGAGGAGAATCTCTCAAGTATCAAATAGAAGACTCTTGAAGTCTATATCCTCTTAGAAAGCTTTGCCGACATCCACAAGAAAATATATGAAGAATCAATGGGTAAGCAATGCCAATCCTCTAAGTACCTAAGGTAAAAGGTATACAATGGTAAAACCTCCTATGCTATTATCAGTATCAAGTATTGAGGTTTTATACTCTGATATTATGAATGAGCATTGAAAACTATTTTGAAATTGATTTCTTTCTTATCCCTTGAAAATCCATTTGACATATATTTCATAAAGGGATTGCAATTTTCAAAAAATTTAACTCTTTATGCAGACATGATAATTTGAAAAGAAATTGTTTCTTTTATAAAGTCATGTTTAATTCATTATGCTCATTTGTTCTGATTTGATTATTCTCATAAGAGCATGTGAATTACGTTATGATTCCTACAAGCTAACGATGATTGGATCCAAGTAAGGTTGGATACCAAGAAAGAAAAAAGATTTATACGGTTCGTAGGATCAAAGAAAAAGCTTCTCAAGAATGCAACTATACTGAGAAACAATTTGAATCTTGAGGAAGCTAAAGAAGCAATGGTAGATGTTGATTGTGAACGTCGGAAAAGGAGTTATGTACATCAATCCATCTCAACCAAGCAAGATACTATAAGGACAAGAGGAATTACGGTGATATCTAATTCTTACCCTATTTTGCACTTAAATGAATTACATATGTGGGTAATGAATACTTGTCCATTATTGCATTCCATTAGCAATCAAATCATTTATGGTTTTCAAAGTGTTTTCAAATTGCTAAATGGACCGTAAATGAATTTGTGCATAACTTTATGAGTTTATGTTTTTGAAATGCACAATTCTAAAATTTGTGTGGATTTCAACTCACTCTGTTTTGTAAAAATGCATACAAATGCTTTTGAAAAATATCCATGCTTTGATTGCATTCAAATGTAATTTCTAAATCGGAAGTCAACTTTTTGTATGTTGAATGATAGATATGCTTCAAAATTTGTCCAGTTGAGTTTTCCCCGTCATTCACATATTGTTCTTTGGTATTTAATGCGATACTTGAACTCCTCATTCTTTATTCTCTGACTAGTTGGACCTTATGTCTAATAAGTTATTCATCTATGAGTTTCAAGTTAATTTCCTGGAAAAGAAATCAATTTGTGAAAGTGTTATGCTTATAGCATAATTTCTTAGTTGGCCAAGTTATTCCAAGATTTATAAATGTTCATTAGTACATTGAATATTAATGCATTAACCATTAGTGGAATAACTTACTAGGATGACATTCTCGGAACTCTAGTCATTTGGACTAATGAGTTTGTGCCTCATCGTCCATGAATCCTAGTATCCCCTTCGTTACTCAAATACATCAACATTTTCCATCCATATTTTGAGTAACTATAGATGTATGTTCATATTCTTGCCTTGACCATTCATATATTTCTAAATTCAATTCTAAGAGGCAAGATCATCTCTTGGTCATAGTAAAGTCATTATGCATATGTATCTCTATTGTGTTAAGCATGTTCGGCTAATGCATCATCCATATGATCTTTGCACATGGGAAAATTCTTCTACATGTTAACTTCAATGATTGACATGTTCTCCAAAACTGAAGCATTTCGATACATTCTGATATATTCTTTAATATGTTGACCTCCACCATGTTTAGAGTGAGCATCGATTTTAAACATGTTTCAAAAATGAATCTTTCATTCATGAAAACTTTGATTTCATAATGCATTATCATGGTTTGAAAGAACATTCAAGATTTGAAACAATTTGCATGTTTCATGATCATTTTTGAAATTTTAATCTCATCCATGGATTAATGAAATTCATCCCAATGACATACTTTTCTACTTAAAGTTTATTTTCAAATTGTCATTGAGAAATAACATTCTTGGTATCACATAATTGTTACCCCTCGTGATTCATTGGCTTGAGTATATTTGATTGGGTAAAAATGTGCATTTGATCTTTGATTGTTCTCTCTTTGCTCAAATACTATATGGTTAAATTATAAGAGCATAAGAGTTACTATGTCTAATCTTGTGTGGACTCAAGAAAAATTGAGTACCAAAAAGCATATATTTGTTTATGCGGGATACTGTTGAGATGCGAAAACGGGGGTTAACAGAGAAAACTCTACTCGAGCACACCTCCTCTTTCGCTCGAGCAATAACGGAAAAGTCTCTCAAAGAAGCAAAGTCGAAGAGTCCCGCTCGAGCACGTCGCCCACCATGCTCAAGCAACGCGGATGCTATCCTCTTGGTTCATGAAAAAGTATAGATCGCCGCTCGAGCACGCTTGAAAACCTACTCGAGCAACAACGGGATATGTGAAAGAAAAATGATAAATGAGGAACAATGCTCGAGCATCCATTTTTGTCTACTCGAGCATGCCATGCGATGGATGAATTTTTGAAAGATGAAGACTTAATCTCAATGCTCAAAAGGTTCAAATATTATCTATAAATCAAGTATTCTGAGAACATACTTGATGGGAGGATAAATAGAGGAAGATAAGCATGCAAGGTCCTCTCGTGTGAACTACAAGTGATGACTACGAGTCATGGACATCACATGAGTAACCACTCGAGCTATGTGAGAAAGGAACTTCAACAATTCTACACTGAGCTTGCCACAAACGATATTGAAGTTCATCCCTTCTGTGAATGACAAGATCAGACAACTCTATGAATTGATCAACCCATACTTCACAGAAACTCATCCTTATGCATCAAATCTGGAGATCTTCAGCATTGATCACATCATCAGATAATGGCTAGCCAGTGATGCATCAATGGATAATAGAGGATTATGACTCAAGTAATTACGATATTACTTGAGTGAGGTATTGTAATATCCATATAGCATAATCATGCCAGGCTAACTTGTTTTTATTAATTTAATTTTATCGATGAAGTTTAGCTAGAACAAACTCATTTTTAAAAAATGATCGTTATGCTTCAAACATTTTCGTCATCATAAAAAGCATAAAAGATTTCTTCATACCAATTAGGTGTCACATTATTGTTTGGTATCATTAAAGGGAGCTTCATATTTTAGTCATGCATTCATTAAGGGGGAGCTTCACATTCACATGTGTTCTATATCTTACAAGCTCATCTCCTTTATTTGATGAAAACCCTTTTAAGTTTGCTCATCTCGCATTCTCTATGTTTTATTAGTTTTGATGATGAGTTGATATCATATTTTCCTTTCACTATCCTTATTTGAAAATTTCATTTAGAAAGGAATATTTTGATATTTGGTTGCACTAACAAATCTCTTGCAAAGAAAGTGTTTCAATTTGTAGCAGGAGATTTTGTTTGTTTGGTGCAAGGACATTCGTGCCTCTGTTAAAGCCAATACATTAGTCTCATTCCACAACTTAAAGGCTATTCAGAGCACATCACGATCTCTTTCAAGAAGAAAGCTAACAAAGGGCCTTCATCGATCATCCATCATCAATATGAGAATATACATGAGCATTTCTAATCTCTATATTTTTATATTCGTAGAAATTTTGCACATGTTTGGTATCTATATGCCTTAATTGTGAAAGATGTTTTGAAAACCTCTCCAAATCATTTCAAAATTATTTTCATAAAAACATTCCAAATTGCATCATATTTAGAATGAACACCACTTTCAATCAGGGAGAGAAAAATCAATTTCTTGATTCATTTCAACTTGTTGTTCATATCTGCATCTCCAAGTATTTCTTCTTTATACCTCAACTTTTTGCTAATGACAAATAAGGGGAGAGAAATGGCAAGAAAAATATGTTTCATTTAATATATTTTCATACATTTAATATATTTTCATATTCATAAATATTTTTCTTAAAGTATTTGCCATCATCAAAAAGGGGGAGAATGTTAGTTATGCTTAGTTTTGATGATGTCTTATATTGATGCCATTATCTAGAGCAAAAAGTTTATATCATATACATTGACTAACTACTTTGTTTATTATAGGTTAGTCTAAATTAAATTATAGAGAATGATCAAGAATGGAGTTTGAAGAAAGAAGAACTTGTTAAATATCATGAGAATATCAATATTCAATTCTCTGTGATCAAATAGAAGTTGGAACAATTCAATTCGGAGTTAAATCAAGCAAGTTCAAGCTTCCGGATGAATACTTGGTTTGTTGGAGGGTATTTATGTAATTTCCACTCTTGAATATCAATATTCAAGCCTCCGTGATCAAACAGAAGTTGGAACGACTCAATTCGGAGTTAAAACAAGAAAGAGGATGAACTGGTTTGTTTGGGGCATTCATGTAATTTCAGCTATTTCTATCACTTGAAGAGTGTCTTGCTCGAGCATATTGAGTTTCTGAAGTCATGCTCGAGCAACAACAAAGGTCTGCCCGAGCAAGGTGCATTTCCGCCCAAAATCGTCCAAAATCCGCTCTTGCCCGAGCAAAGAAGAAAGCTTGCAAAGCGGAGTTGTTCATCAAAGATATCTGTTCAGGCTCTGTTTCAGGCGACCTCTGGTAATTCAACGATATCTCCCAAACCAAAAATCGGATTGACATGAAACCAGCGGCATATAAAACTAGACTCCCAATGCGTCATTTTGACATAAAATTAAAGTCCAAAGGAGTCCAGATGAGATAGCTATGATTTTTTCAAGTTGGCACAAATATCACCGTCACAGTCCAGACCAACCTTCAGTGTTTTGAGTATATCTCACAAACGACAAATCCGATGGAGCTGAAATCGGTGGCATATGAAAGTAGACTCACAAGGCTTTCTATGAAGACTTGAACCAACCAAAACGAAATTCTGACCAGGGAGATATGAGCTTCGAAAGTTGATGTTCAGTTCAGGATGTTGCAGAAAATGCTGATTAAGAACAACCTTCAATCTTTTGATGTTAATGGACGAACTACAACTAGCTTGGAGCTGATTCTTGTTGAAATGGAAATAATATTTGAAGAGCTTTCTGAAATGGAATGATTTGCTAAATTTGGATTTTTACCGAAGACGTTATGCTCGCTGGAAATTGTTGTCAAAGTGATGTAGAAGTGATCATGCCCGGAAGCAACCTTCAAAAGCATCCGAAAGCATGACCTTGCCCGAGCAAGGTCATAGTCTTGCCCGAGCAACGTCGGGCTCTCGAAGGAAAAATAAAGTTCAAAGTGATCATGCCCAAGCAACGTCGAAAGCATAAGAAAGCATGACCTTGCCCGAGCAAGGTCATAATCTTGCCCGAGCAACATCATGGCAAGAGCGGAATGAACCTTGCTCAAGCAACACCGAAAGCATCGGGAAGCATGACCTTGCCCGAGCAAGGTCACGTCTTGCCCGAGCAACATCGAGACAGAAGCAAAAATCGACAAGTCAGATGGTCTTGCCCAAGCAAAGATGAAGGCTTGCCCGAGCAAGCTGCCCGAGCAAAGACCAAAAGATTGCCCGAGCACACTACATCTTCTTCTTGATGTCGTCTCTGCCCGAACACTAAAAAGTTCGCCGAGCAAGAATATAAGCTTGCTCGAGCAACGTCGACCGGAGACATTTTCTCCCGCTCATTAAAAAGCTTGCCCAAGCATGAAGATTTTCATGCTCGAGCAACATCACCAAATCCATATATCTCCACAAGCATGCTTTCGGATTGCTCAAGCAACAACGATGTGCTCTCACTTCTCCGCCTCTGTCTATGTCTTGCCCGAGCAAGAATAGCACCATGCTCGAGCAACATCGAAGCATATCACTTCCAAGCCTCGTAAAGAAGCTTGCCCGACCATAATTATATTCATGCTCGAGCACCATGCTCGGCGTGCAAAATACTTTGCCCGAGCATCGG
Organism: Acacia melanoxylon; assembly: GCA_019022615.1. Classification (NCBI taxonomy): domain Eukaryota; kingdom Viridiplantae; phylum Streptophyta; class Magnoliopsida; order Fabales; family Fabaceae; genus Acacia; species Acacia melanoxylon. Next base: position 3,204,834 of record JAFJYJ010000014.1, read on the forward strand.
CGTCCAAGAACATATTCATGAGAAGCTTGCCCGAGCAAGAATAGATTTCTACTCGAGCAAGACCCTCTCGTTTTCAAAATCACCGTCCACGTAAATCTTAAATCATCGTGTGTGATTTCATTTCTACATATTGTTACTCATTACTATTCCTAATTGCTTTTAATCGGTTTGCTAATGAGTTTTCGATTATTAGATAATGGATTAACAACAAATTTGCATAAAGCAATTTGTGTGTCGAGAGGCATTAAATGCTACAAAAAGAGGAAAGCTTCGAGTCTAACGGCTATATTCATGAGACAACAATTAATCTTCAAGCTTCTCCAACGGCCATTAATACAACACTCAAGATGGAGCATTAACGAAGTCAATGTTAAACACTTTATGATTAAAGTTGAATTAGAGCTCAACGAACTAAAGTAACAAAAGCTTCAACGGATACTTCCAACTAATCTCCAACGGTCGAATGCTCGCAACGGTCGAAACGCAAATACCTATAAATTGCGATGTCTTCAAACCGCAAGAGGTGACGACGGTTGATGAATGAATCGACAAAGCCAACGAAATGATTTTACTACTTCACCGTCCATAGTTCATACACTCTGTTTCTCAATGTTTATATAGTTTACAGTAGAGAGTGAGATGATCGATTATGTACTTCAGTGATTAGCATTCATCTACTCAGTGAGGAGTTCTTAAACACCGATTAATTCTTTTAGTTGTAAAAATCTTAAGGTTGTGGAACCTTAAGTGTGGGTGTATCAATTACAACTTGTAAGGGGGAGTGAGTCCTAGAGTGAGAGAATCATCCTTCGTTCGAGTCGGTAATTGTATCCTTACCGTGCGTAAGAGGATATCTCGGTGAGAGATTGTCAAGGCTACACAAGTGCCCGACCAAACTTGTGAGGTTGTAAAGGCTTTCTCTTGTGCCCTAGGTTAAACAAGAAGATAGTGGATTGAAAATCTCAAGTGGAGCTTGGGGACGGACGTAGGTCAAGGATTGGGCCGAACCAAGTATAAATCTCGGTTGCATATTCTCTTCCCTAAACTCTTACATTTCCAGCATATATGTTTGAATGATTGATTATTGTTTTATAAACTAATTCTGTCATTCTAACTACTTTCAGTAAGTTGCGAAAAGATTTTCTAAGTTTTCGAAAGTTTTATCAGACACCCAATTCACCCCCCCTCTTGGGTTCAGCCGGTTCTTCAAGGATTGTTTAGACACTTGCCAAAATGTCTCCATAATTGTTTAGTACCATCTTGCGAAGGATGACTCGCATAAGTTGCTACACAATAGTTACACTTTGACCTATGTTTTCCTTTAGTTTCAGCAAGTGGAAACCTTGTAAAATGGTTCCATATATCAGATGACTCTTTCCTTTTTTTTTCTAGGTTGGGAATCATTATCTTGTCCCTCATTCGTCGTCTCATTCTCAACATGGGCAGCAATACGGTGTACTATTGGGACTACAGGTTCATTACTAGCTTCACCAAGAACACTTGGAGCTTGCCCTTGCACATTATCTTGTGGTATATGTGCCATGCTAATTTCAAGATAAAAACACATAATTAAATAAAAATTATCATCATCTAGTACATATATTTGATGCTCAGACAAAAAGAATGTTTTAAAATGTATTTTTATATCATCTACAAACAAAGTTTTCACATGGTGAGCAATTTTTTACTAATTTAACTAAATTTTGTCACTTGCACTAACCAACTTTAATCCAAACAACATCTTAATCGTGTCATCCAATGGTTCTTGCACTGTTTTCCACTGTTAATTATTATTATTGGCTCTAACCATTCTTCCAGACTTCTGCTTTTCCATTTTTTTAAGTTAAATTTATTCAACAAAATGATACATATGAAACCATCAATTGATCAAGAATTAGGATCTAATTGGAAGTCTATAGTCTAAAAACAAAAACGCATGCGCTACAACATACCAACATAAACATAACTACAACATCATCTGAAATAAATAAAATATAAAACTTTAACCTATAAGCTTAGAAGATGGGTATCACTTCAAATATCAGCTAAAATTTAAGTTTCATCTGGAACCATATATGCTATACCACCAAACCAATAAACATTGTTCAAGTATAGAATACTTAACAATATTGGTAAAACAATTTCAAGATAAAAAACTCGACAAGTGGGACCGTGGGAGGTGGGACTATCTCTTTTTATGCACACACACCATTAAATATACTATGTTCGGCAGTTGGCAAACTCGACACCATTAAATTATACACACACAAGCACAACTATTCACAAACACATACAACTATACAAGTGGGGCTGGGGCCGAGAGTGAGAGCCAGACAATCTCACAAATCACAATCAATTTCTATATATGCTTAAGGAAGCAAGATACAGACAAGAAAACTTATAATCCCAAAATTTCATTCAGATATAGAAGAGAAGGAAGCAAGATTCAAGAAGATTTACTGGGTGAGGCCGAGAGTGAGAGGTCGGTGAGGGTGAGAGGGAGAGGGAGACATCGACGGCGTCGGCGAGAGGGAGAGGAAGACGTCGAGAAGTGGCGATGGCAACTTGGAGAGGTGGCGAGCGATGGCGAGATGACACAGACTTCGGATGAGGCGGCGAAACTCAGGCTGAAGTATAGTTGGTGGCGACAGCAACTTGGAGAGGTGGTGAGCGACTGCGAGGGTTTGACAGAGCTTTGCTTCTATTCTACGGCCTCTGCGTTTGAATCGTGCGTTGTGAGTGAAGGTGAATAGTCGATTAGGGCTGAGTTGAGAGTTGAGGGGGAAAAATAATAAAAATTAAATGGGGCATGGACGGGCACGGGTGCCCCACTCGTATAATGGAAACGGGTACGGGGCTGCCCCGTACCCGTTACGGGCCCAATCTAGGCAGGTTTAATCCGGGGAAATATCTGCGGGGTGCGGGCAGTTGGGCGGGGTGTGGGTCACTTGCTCAGCCCTAGCTGCCCAGGAGTGGCAACAACTTTGAAGAAGATTGTTTTGAAATGTTTAAAGGACTCTGAATATGGGTGGAAAAGTTTCCTACCAGATACCCCTCTGATGGATGTTAGGTCCTTCAAGTCGGCTGGTTCTTTATTGGAACGGGGGGTGCAGGGGCAGAAAAAGTAAAAGAATACAAGAATCGTACAGGGAATAGGTTCCTCAAAAGAATGACAAAGATGTTTAAAAGCTAGAAGAAAACCCCAGCCGTTAAGGTGGAGCTGTGAAGGGGCAATATGAAGATAGTTTAAGACGGCTACTTGGAACCCAGTAAACAAAAAACGAATACCGAGCCGGGTAACATAGTCCCTATAGAAAAAGAAGTATGAGGGATTAGTTCCTTCTCACTCAGAGCACACAGGCTCCCCGTCGGAAGGAGGGCATACAGTACAGCTAGAAGTATCCCCCAAGTCAAGTCTGGCAAGATCGACCTCGGTCAGTAAGGAGTGCGTCGTCAGCACCTCGTGTGTAACCCAGGGGTACTTCTCTAACAGGACCCGTGGGGGACTGGTAGAATCTGATTCACTAGTGTTGGAACGCGTGCTATGGGAGGATGAAGGTGACCCCATATATACCTATATAGCAACAAAATCAAAATCAGAATGCTAGCTATATACCTGAGGTATGCAAGCTACTACGTGAGGGTAGAAAGACTGAACTGGGATGAGGTTAACTCCTAGTGACTGGGGTAGTATTAGGGGAAGACCTATGACGGTAGGAGCCTAGAATAGCGTCCACCATGGAGTCTTAACCGCTCACGATGTAATGGGAGCTTGAGGCGATACAGTCCCAGCATGGGCCGAGGTACTCATCAGGAAGGGATTCGGGCCTTACGCGAGGTGGAGCCTCGTAATAGTTGATGGGCAATACCGGGATGGCATCAGAACCACCCCGGCTTCCGGTGTCCGGCAAAATATTGGCAGACCTGCCATTCAGGGACCTAGCGGTGACAAGACGATACTCCTCAACACTCCCCCTACCAGGCCCGCCGCAGAGTAAGTGGATAACCTTTGCTCTTTAGTCAGAGAAGATCCAAGCAACCAAAAACTGGCCCTAGGATAACGTGCACGTAAGGAATCCTCCTCTTCTGGAGTTAGTACTTGACTCAAAGGGGGCAAAAGGTTAATCATATCCATCAACACCCGAAGCTGAAACCTAGAATAGGCACAAAAGGTTCAATAAGGAGGGAAGAAACCAGGATGAGCAAAACTAGACGTTGGATATTCCTACGAATGAGGGCATATACCTATGAGAATGAAACCGGAGTCTAAAGTTTACCCAAAGATTCCTACCAAAACTTTGCCAGGAAACCCGAAAATAGGGGCTTATAGGGGAATGTGGAGGAAGTAACGAAAAGAACAAAATGTACCACTGACGAATGCTTCCAAGCAAGAGTTGAAAAAGGGCGAGAAGTGGAGGATATACCTGATTAAATGAAGCTTGGGTATGAAGTAGCGAAATTCAAGAAGTGTTAAGAGACTGTCGGTACAAAGGGGGCAAAGGGTTAATCCTATCCATCAACACCCGAAGCTGAAACCTAGAATAGGCACAAAAGGTTCGATAAGGAAGGGAAGAAACCAAGATGAGCGAAACTAGACGTTGGATGTTCCTACGAACGGGGGCATATACCTATGAGAATGAAACCATAGTCTAAAGTTTACCCAGAGATTCCTACCAAAATTGTGCCAGGAAACCCGAAAATAGGGGCTTATAGGGGAATGTGGAGGAAGTAATGAAAAGAACAAAATATACCAACACGAATGCTTCCAAGCAAGAGTTGAAAAAGGGCGAGAAGTGGAGGACATCCCTGATTAAATGAAGCTTAGGTATGAAGCAGCGAAATCCGAGAAGTGTTAAGAGATCGTCGGTATAAGAAGGCCAGAGAAAACCAGTACTTTTCCAGAATGGAGAAGAAAATGACAAGAATGGTTTAAGTGTAAGGAATGGAGGGAAATACGAAAAGATACTGAAGAGACAAGGGCAAAGGAGACTATTCATCATTAAAGCAGGAGTGACATACGGTATGTGATGGGCGAATTAAATGCGCACGAAAATCGGAGGCGGCTAGGAGTGGCGGTTACAATCCTTCTCCAATCCAGGGAAGTCAGGTGTCAGGGGGCCATGATGGCGAATATGGGAGGATCCTGACCTCGAAGTCAAACGATCCACCTGGCACTACCTCGGATCCTCGAATGTCCTGGAGTGAGCTCGGATCTTTGAGAAACGACCTCGGGTCCTTGAGCAAGGTAAGGTTCTCGGCAGTACAGCTCGATCTAGGGGCAAGATACATCCTAGCAGTTTAAAAGCTTGAACTACCGAGCTGGGGGCAACTGTTACGGACCCCCATTGGGCCCAACACCGAGGTGGCCCAGTATGAAATATATCATAACTCAGGATTTGCCTATAATAATGGGGAATCCTATCTTATCTATAATCCACGAATATCTAGATCAATATCTGGCGGATATGATACTAGGGCCTCGGATCACAGGGCTCATGGAACTCAGTCTAAGGTACACTCTATAAATACAGAGGTAAAACCTTAAGGTACACATGTTCTAACTCTGAACTATTTACATACTGTCACATTGTGCACACACATCACCCCCTTTGGCAAAAGCCTTGTTTGTGTACAGTGGTTTCACGCTCTCCTGGATATTTGCCTCATAGATATTCAAGCAGAGACTATAGATCCAATAGCAAAGCACTAGCCCACCGGGCTAGACATCTGTGTTCTACACCGAACATGTAATTTTGTGAGAAATTTTTTATCTTGATTTGTGTGAAAGTATTTTTCCACCGCTAACTCAAACACGCCACTGTTTGATTTTGTTTTTGAAAAATGTTTTTTTATATTATTTTTAAAAACAATAAAACCTTTTGGTAAACTGTTTTATTTTTAAAAAACAAAAACAAAAATTGTTTTTTTTTCTTTCTATTTTTTCTTATTTTTTGAGGCTGTCACTTATCCACTATCAACACTATACTACCAGTGACGACTATCGCAACGTCACAATCGGCCACCGCACCGCTACGTCACTTCAAAAATAGATTTTTCAAAATAACTGTCCAAACTTTTTTTTTTGTTTTTATATTTTTAAAACTTTTTTCCAAAAACTGTTTCATAAAACTATTTTCGAGAACAAAAAACAGAGAATAGAATCAAACAAGCCCATAGTCATTTAATAAGTTTTTTCCCCCAATTTTGCTACAATCTTATTAATTTTTCTCCCATAATTTCTCTTTTCATTATTTTTCTCACTTATTATCTCTCTCACTTGTTATAAATAAGGGCATTGTTGAAAAAAATGTAGATATCTTATATATTTATGGACGTGGCTTTACTCCCTTACTTCTGTAGTATGAGACCTCCTATTCCTTAAAATTGTGTCGTTTTGGTGCAAAATATTCATGCCTATCAATTTTTTTATTTTTAAAAATAGCATTCAACATCTTAAATGACTATTTTAGTACAACTAATATTCAGAAATATATTTTTAATAAACATCATTGTTATCCTAAAATAATAATTTGGTTCATTTACCACACTAAAATACTTTTTAATATCAGCCAATATCTAGAATCCAACATCCTAAATTATTTTTTTTCACTCAGTATCTAAACTAATTTTTGGTGCTAAATCTAAACTAATTTTTGTTGCATCTAGCACCAAAAATATTTTATAGTAACACTGTATGTTAAAGTAATTTTTGGTACAATATTTTAGCAATCGGGATGTACTAAAAATAAGTTTGATACTCAATAATACTAAAAAAAAAAAAAAATCAGTGAGCTAGATACTCGATACTGGGTGGTATTGGAAAAACATTTTAGTGTGCTAAATGGACAAAACATTATACTAGGATATTGAACGTTATCGAAAAATTATTTTAAGATATTAGATTGTCCTGAAAATATTCTTTAGGATGTTGAATGTTATTTTTCAAAGAGAAAAAAGAAAAAGAAAAAGAAAAAGAAAAGAAAAGTGATTGACATTATTTTGCACACAAATGGCACACTTTTAAAGGAAAGGAGTGCAGTCGCCCACAAAAATAAATGAGAGAAGACACGTATACATCTTCATTGTGTTCAACTAATTTTAATATACTTTTTATTTTTATAAAAAGTAAATTTGTTACTTTAACAGTTTAGCCTAATATTTTGAAATGAGGGCATACTTTACAAAGTCTCTTCTCCCTCTACGTCTCTCTTCTTCTTCACCTTCATCTCACCTTCTCTGTTTCTGTCAATTCTCTAGACCTTATTTTAAACTCGGGTAAAGGTGCAAAAATACACATGTACTTTACCCTTGGGAGCGCCCAGCACCATGTACTTTTTTTTTAGCAAAAAAATGCACATGTGGATAGGAAAAAAGTGCAAAAGTCCCACTGGCTGTTAAATATAAACGGTTGACCGTTAGTTTGACCCACGCATCTACTTCCTTCCTCCTTCCTCGCATACTCGCATGGTAAACTCTAGTCGGACCAACCTTTCTCTTCTCATTCCTCAACATTTTTTCTTCATCGTCCAACTTGACCCCCACTAAGAGCTTCCAATACGTCTTTCATGAACGAAAATAAAGAGCAAACCAATGAAAATAGAAGACGAAACAATTTCATGACACCTACTTGGACAATACTGCTAATATAACAGTGTGATGTTAGATGAAGATTTTCCTAAATTATTACTGCTATTAAGGAAAGGAGTAAATAGATTTAGTGTGAGCATGAGGAAAACTTTACCTTTGGAGAGGAGGTTGGATAATGCTCAATATAATAGAAACTCGGTTGATGATTTTCAAGCTGGCAAGGCAGTAAATGTAACTCCGTGAATGGCACATAAAAGGTTACCTACTGAGATTAAAAAAAATCCACCACAAACCATGGGATGTGCAGGAAAATTGGTCTTGGGTGAAGCTCGAACCACCTGCTGCAAACCCAACCACAATGCGTCGTCTTCGGTGCACAAAGATTTCACTTTGGATATTTTCGCGATCCTATGATTATGGTCTTTAGAAGAGATGTCATTCTCTTTCCAGTTCTCCTCAATACAAAAATTTGAAAAGGAATAACTTTTGCCATCTTCCATTTGTTCCATTATCTGAAGATATCGTGCCTCAAAATTGCTCTGTTTTTCTATTACTAGAACAGAGGAGGCCTCCAAATACACATATCCAATGTAAGGTGGCTTTTATACTCTCTTTTTTGGTTAGGGACTTAAGGCCTGCTGACTCGCTGTCTATTACTTACATCCTCATAATTTTTTATTATCCAAAAATCCAAATAAGAATTAGATTTTATGCAATCAATCATCGTAAAATGCTAGCTAGTTAGCATATTTTAGCCAATTTGAGTGAGGAAGAGGATAAGTTTGGGCATGAGATATAAGAGGGGCATGGTCTATCCAACGTGCATTGGTTTTTACTATGATTCAGGGATGAAATACGTGGCCGAGGGAGGGGAAGGAGGGAGAAGTAGGTGCGTAGGTTAGTGCATCCGACGGAAATTTTAAACCGAGTTGGCTTTTATTTTAGTAAACTTAAAAGGACTTAATAAAAAGAAAACATAGATAAAGGACCTGTTCAGAATCAACGTGGGTTAGGGCAAGCCAACTCAGCTTACATCTCAGCATCCACCTTAGCCATTTTGGTCAAACTAACGGTCAACCGTTTGTATTTAACAGCCAGTGAGACTTTTGCACATTTTTCCTAACCACATGTGTATTTTTGCTCCCCAAAAAAGCACATGGTGCTGAGCGCTCCCGAAGGTAAAGTACATGTGTATTTTTGCACCTTTACCCTTTAAACTTTACTTACCTTCTTATTTCCATCTTCTTAACTCTGTAGCATAGCACAAGTTTACTAAAACACAAACTGGTAGCATATTTGATCCCTTCACATCTCTAACAGAGAAAGATGCATGCTGCATTATCTATCTTAAAAAACAAACAGTTCATTCAGACAATTTTTTGTTTTTGGCCAAAAGAAGCTTCAGACAAGAAAACCATTTTCTTGAATCCCAATAGAGTCAATTTCTTCCATGTCAAAGTTACTTGTTGTTATCGTCTGATTTGTAAAAATCAAATGAGTCTTGTTATGAAGCCATAGAATAATTACTTGAAACAATATGAGTGTTGGCCCAATCACCAAGAAAGCCCACAAGATGGATGCAGCCAAACCCAGGAAGAGAGATAAGAAGAGAAGTAGAACGACAATAAGAAGTCCAAACAGAGGAGTAAATTGTTTCATGATAGCCATATAATTAGATTGATTTTGACGTTTTAATTCTGCCATCAAACAGTTCCAACTGCGAAGTTTCTTAGTAGAATAACACTCTATTAAATTTGGATCACTTGGCTTGCATGTTGTCACTTTGCTTTTCTTTGTTAATTGAATGTTTTGGATGATAAGGCCTAAATAACTTTATTAAGGGCAATTTTCTCTCAGTATTCAGGATGCTCATTGGAAAAAAGTAAAATAGATAACCCATAAAATTAGAGCCATATGATCAAAACTAATTCCACCACGACAATTGCTAGTGACAAATGAACCTAACAAAAGAACATTGCACATCAAGAAAGTATGAAACCATTCTCCGCCACTTAAATTCATAATCAAGATTCCTGCACACAAATAAGACAACTAATTTGTTGCAATCAGACCAGGACCCTGTTCTTGACAATTAAAGAAACATTGAGATTAATAAGAATTAAGCAATTTTACCATAACTGATTGCAAAGTTTGTTCTCTAGTCATAACTTTCTGTTGCGCTCTTCCATGAGTTTTTTTATCTCACCGTTGAGATAAACAAGAATTAAGCTATTTTACCATTGGTGAGGTGCATTTTCCCTGTCCAGTTTCATTTCATCCTCTACATAAATAACCTCTTAGACATGGAAAACATAGCATTAGATAATAATTATATAATAATATACATGTAGGTTGTATTAATAATACATGCAAATTTAATTACCAAGTAAAGAGACAATATAAACTAAGAGGGAGGAAAATTACAAGTGTAGGTATCTTTATTTTTTCACTAGGAAGACTCTATCAAACATAAACACCCTAGGACATGTAAATAATAAAAGATAAGAGTAGTTATTAGGATTAGTTAGTAGCCGTTAGGATTAGTTATGAGTAGGGATAGATATGAGTCCTATACAAGAGGTGCTCCTGAGTTGTAGAGAGATTATGAATGATATGGATAAGTGCACTTCCCTGTTTCTCTCTCTCGTCTCTTTTCTCTCTGCCTCTCTTCTCTGTTCCTCAATTCTGTCTCTCTTTCCCTCTGTTTCTCTTATTCTCCTCTACCTTCCTCTCTTTCTCTTTCATACAGAACTACAATTCTGTAAAAGAACCATATCCACGGTTCTTCAATATGACAAATCATAAAGTCATGAGTTTGATTATTCTCTGAATTCACCTGCTATTATTGTTGTTCTTCCTCTATAGATCTTCCCAATATTCCCTTAATTCTTGTTATTACAGATTTGTTGTCGTTTCATCATATATGGAAATCATAAGATCTAGAAGAAAATATAATACTCATCTGATCTTAAATGTAGGACCTATTTTGTAGTGCATGCTATTATTATTGTTCTTCCTCTAGATCTTCCCAATATTTCCTTAATCCATGTTATTACAGATTTGTTAATCATACATGGAAATCATAAGAATTAGAGAGTTTACCACAGGTGAGGATGCATGTTTCTGTTCAATTGCATTTCGTTCCCTGAGCAAATTACCTGTAAGACATTAGAACATTATACAATATATATGCAAGTTATATGAAGAATACTTACAATTCGATTATGAAACAAAAAGTTCTCAAAACTATGAAACAAAATTCAATAATGTTAAAAATAAATGCAAATTTAATTACAAAGTTAATGGGACAGAACAAAGAGAATGTCGTCAAAAAATTCAATAAAAAAAAGTAAACATCTTTTTTCACTTGACCCAGATTCTATCAAGCATAGATAAATATCCATAAGAATCTTACAGTTCTTAAACATAATGCAGCATAATTTTTTATTATTATTTGTTGTTGCAGTTATTGTCTTCCCCATCGTTTCATTATTATTTCAGACTTTATCATTTCGAGATATGGAATTTCTCCTCAATATGAATTCCCAAATAAATATATCTTTCATAATAAAATTTTCAAAGCAGTGGAAAGAAGCCCATACGGATAACCCTCGTGGTAAACAGCAAAAGAAGAGGGAACAGGAAAGCTAAAAGGTGACAAAGAAAATTTTCCAACAGCATTTTTATTAACCGTTCCGACCAAATAATGAATCTTGCAGAATTCAGACTCCATGATATGTAAAGATTTAAAAGCTGATAGAGTTAGTTAAGGGATATAGCCGTTAGGCTAATGACTGCTGTTAAAGTCTGTTAATTAGGAAAATAGAAGGATGGCTGTTAGTTTAGTTACAACTTAGAAGGGCTGTACATAAGCCTATAAATAGATGTCCATGCCTATTGTAACTCTTGGTTGTGATTGATAACAAAATAGTTCAGAAATGTTTGTCTCTTGTTCTCTCTAGATTCTCTCACTTCTTCTCTCTTGAATCCTCTGTTTCTCCTTCTATATTCCCTCTCTACTCCCTCTTTCCCTCTCTTTCTATTCAATACTGTTATGGAATAAAATATTAGGCCCATTCAAATGAGGCCCAACAAGGGGCAACCAAACCCTAACCCTAAGGGAATGACCCATTATCCCACAATCACATAGTGGGAGGGGGCAAAGAACATGCTAATGAGGAGAACGTGCTAAATGGGTCCTCTATGCCTCACTATAAATAAGAGGGGAATTCCCAGGTGAGCGAATGTACATAGTATCCTTAAACTCGCTCTTTACAATTCCGTCTACACATAACAAACACCCCACTCCCTTAGGCGAAAGCCTTCATGCGTGTGTCTTCGTGATCTTTTATTCTCATAGGTATCCCATCCATGGATACCAGGAGGTAGATTCTTGATCTTACATCAATATCACCATCTGCGCTGACATCGTGTTTTTCTTATGACAGAACATTGGCGCCGACCGTGGGGATCGATAAAATTCGATTCCTGTGACCAACGATGGTTAATACAAGAAAGAAGCAGTGCGACGGAAATTTTGGGGGTGATCGGAAATTCCCAAAAAAAAAAAAAAAAAAAAAACAAAAAATTGCAAAGCAGGGTTGTGAATAGGGTTACGGTGCAAACCCTAAACTATGAAGATTCTGCTGTGAATGGACCCATTCTCATCTACCACTCTATTTTGCGCTCATAGGTTTATGCCAAGAAGACAAGCTGTGGATGGAGACTTTTCCCTCTTCCAAAATGCATGCCGAGATGCAACGTTACATATATTTCCGAGATTCCAATGCCGAGATTCCGACGTAACTGACAGCCAGAAGTGTGGGAGACTTACATATATTTCTGAGATAGCTATGTTTAAACTTTTGGAGAAGGGTAAACCAAGATACCTGAACCAGAACCATGCATAAACCTCTCTAGATTCCCACTACCGGGATGAGTTTTCCAAAATCTGAGAAGATGAAGTCACCACGAGAGAGACACCATACTTTGGTCTTATTCAACTTCACATTGGCGATGGCTCAGAGTTTCACAAGTTGTCCGAGATGATGAAGAGCCGAGATGCAGATCCGAGTTTACATGGAACCCTTTTTGCGTGTCATTTGAGCTTTTATCAAGTGGTGCTATATGGGTGGAGGTACTTGCGGATTCATGCAGTACTTAAACGATCTCAAGGTGTCGAGACACGGATCTCGGAGAAAAGTGTAGCCGACATGCAAATTTCTAAATGGTCTTGAGATTCCTGAGATGCTGGGGTGCCGAGACGTACATGGTGGTAAGCCGAGATTGAACCAGACCCATGGCGTTTTGACTCATTGTGATAGCCAAGGTTGGTGAGGCCCTCCTGTTGGGTGCCGAGATGATGATATTACAATGACAAATGATCATCCAGCCGAATGGGATTATACTGAGATGATCATTTGTCAACGGATTCTGGCGATCCTGGACCGTCGAATCTTTGCTTCGTTAAATTCGTTGGCATCGAATAATTCCGGGTCATTCTGTCATCGTTTCATCTCAGTGGACTCTGGTTTTTGCTAGTCTGGATTCTCGCCACTGTTAAAGACATTTGTAACCGAATGAGTGGTCGAAATATTGACATGAAGCACGTCAAGTGAAGTCCATACCCAAGTGGTCACGTGTGGACTTGAAAATGATAGCTTTGCTATTGACGATCACCAACCCAAGTTGAACGCATTCACCAATTTGCATCAGTCACAACAAGAGGATGCACTCAATGCCGAATTGACGTTTCAGTATGAAGTTTCCAGTGCTCTATATGCGTCATCGGAAGAAGCAGAAGCAGCAAAGAAAGATGAGGTTCTTAGCGTTGGAGTGAATCCCTGGCTTGCAATCGCCGTTTCTGTGAAACAAATATAATTTCCCTCTATGCCGATGTGGCTCAATCAGGGACTCCCAGAGAAATTTGGCTTTCACGAGCTTGTTACAAACAATTACTAGAAGATTGATTGGTTGTTCCATCACTTCATTTCCCTCTGCTTTATATATTCTGCAGACTCGGTTTTTTATGAATTGAAGACCGCGGTGGTGTTAGTGGGGGATGAAGAAATTCACTTGGTAGCTATGCCGAGTTGGAGGAAGAAGCTTCCATGCTTCTGGTGCTACTCAGTGCATGTAGAACTTCCCAATTAAAGTCCCTGAAGGGACAAGCCTAATGGCGATAACGTAGACGAGCGAGAGTTCAAATTTTGGCCACTTCAGTCTCACCGGATCTAAATTAATATGAAGGCCACCTCACTTACTCACTCACATCTGGAGTTGAGGCTAGTGAAAAAGTGCCACGATTGCTGAACTCTCTGGAGATGCCCAACTCCAAAGGCTTTTATGGAGATGCCCAAGCCCAAAGCATATGAATTGGCACCTATTTTTCCTGCAAGGCCTGAAGGAGGAGATACTCCAAGATGAATTAAACAATATTATTGGCAGCCTTCTACGTCTATACCACATTTCATTCTGAATGAAAGCTTTCCAAAGCAACAACTTCTCGTGGTTACTTGCCAACAGTCAGAGATTTTTTCTAATGAGATAAGTTTAAATTCGAACCTTGCCTTCTCTTATTTGAATATTTTCTTATGAACATTATTCGTTTGGGGATAAACTTTTGGACTATCGAATATTGGGACATGTGATGAAATATGGTTTAGACAGAAATGTTTATGTGGAAATTTCTCTTATATCCATGTTCGGTAGCTATAGTAGTATGAAGGAAGAGTTTAGTGTTTTTAATAACATGAAAGAATGCGACATAATCTCTTGGAATTCAATAATTACTGTTGTTGCACATAATGTTGATTTATGTGTGTAATAGCCTCTTGATTATGTATTCTAGCGCAGGAAAAATTATGGATGCAGGGCTTGTATTTAATGCAATGCCAGAAAAGGATTTAATCTCTTGTGTTTCTATGATGCCAAGTCATTAGATTATCAATTGATCATTTATTGCAAAAAGCTATGGTTTGATTCAAAATGCTGGTTTACTTGGATATTTGTTTTCTGGTGGGCTCACTTACAGTTGTGAGCATAAAGACCATTGGAACGGCAATAAAGCTCACGCTTGAGGGAATTCATCAAATAACTTCGCAAACTTGGTTTTTTCTCACAAGTGGCAATAATATGTGTCATTACCCAGCTGAATTACCTGAACAAGAGTCATTAAGCCAAGGAGATGATAATTGGTTTGAGCTCTACAAGGTCAAAAGTATTTAAAATTGAAGTGCAGTGCCTGGGAGGTTTTCTTTCTTAAATTTTTTGAAGATTCTGATTCAATGATTCAATTTGGGGAACAACTAGCTTTGTCCTGGATGTTTGAACATTTTGGTCAAATATGAGGTCAATATGCTCGAATTAGACATACACAACAAAATGGCATGTATACCTTGCTGCAACCTCGGGTGGATCTTCTTATACTTGATTCGAGATAGTTTTTCCTCTTATGCTTTTCAATGATAATGATCATTAAAAGTTTGGGAGTTTGATTGGGATGAAGCTATGGATGGTTCTCTTGATGATGAAACAAGGAGAAAAATCATTGAGAGGCTTGTATTTGGTGAATCCATGCATGCTTTCTGTCACAGAATAAATGGTCAATATTGGAAGAAGATTTCTTTAGATATTCATGGGAGGTTGAAGTTCTTGGGTGTACACCCGGAGTTTTATTGCATTAATTGGCAAGTTGAGCACAAGTTTTGGGGTGACAGATTTGAATATTGCGTAATCCACTTGAAATTGAAAGACGTGACGAGGTTACATCTTATGCTTTGCTAGTGGCTGAAATTTTGCACCCAGTGAAATGGCAATAAATGTTCCAATGAAACCCTCCCACGTTTTCCTTGGAGATAACTTGATCAGAGGTGGTGGCAATAGATAATACAGGGAAGAGAAATCATAATATTCCTTCGAATATGTTGGGGACAAATAAAAGCATATTGATGTGTTCAATGTTTTGGTATTGCAAGGCTTCAATTTCAGTGACTAAATTAAAGTCTATGACTTTGATGCATTTTCTCATTGACAAAGACGTTGGAAGAACAAAGTTTTTTTTTTTTTTCTGGAAGAGTTTGATGAGTCCCAAAAATCATATATAACTCTTGGTGACAACCAGCATATCCAAGGCAAGGATTGCGGGAAAAGAAAAGAAAAGAAGGCGGAGGACCCCGGTTACACTCAACACAGTTAAAATTCGGGCTCCGTATGAATCTTTGAAGGCGGCCCCGATTTAAACTGAATCTAGTTCAAATCTGGGATCCGTGTAAAGACGGCAAGACTGCAATTCTATGACACCCATTATGGAAAAAAGGGTTACGACACCCCTGATGGAAAAAAGGGTTATGACACCCACAATGGAAAAGAGGGCTACTACACCCATCCCGGAAGAAGAAATTCTGGATTACATTTCAGGAAACGTTTTGCGGAGGAGTCCACCTCCAAAAAGAAAAATAAGAAGGACCCCGGTTAACTGAATCTAGTTAAAATCCGGGATCCGTGTAAATCTTTGAAGGCGGCCCCGATTAAACTGAATCTAGTTTAAAATCTGGGATCCGTGTAAATAGCGGTTAAAATGTGTTTCCTTGGAAACAGACGTGTTTCCTTGGGGCACGGTAACGCCGACATAGGGCTAAACGTATTCATACAGGATGCGGTAACGCCCACATTATGGTTAAAATGTGCTCCCTTTGGGACGCGGTAAAACCAAGAAGCCCTTGTGGCCATGATGCATCAAAGCTTGGGGTAATGAAGCAAACTGTCACAACGACCTTGATCAAGTCAGAATATTTAGAGTTTAGTTGCGACACTAAACCTAGATATGTGGCGGATAGCTCTTACTCCCGATTGATTTCTGGTTAGTCACTCAGGAGGGTTGATAGCCCATGGGTGGTCCCGGACCACATTTCGCGCAAAGCAAATTTCGACTACGGCCGGTCATCAAACAAAACTCGGACGAGTTTCGAAGGCGGAATCCGATTACACTGACTACAGTTAAAATCCGAGTTCCGTATGAAATGAACCCTTACGACAGGGATAAAGGCAGACCCGGTTAACACTGAACATGTATGAATAGAGGTTCGAAAATCCTTCATAAATCATGTGATGTAAAAGACCGAGTTTTAACTCATTCATGAATGACATGAGCGACTCAGGGTAAAAAGCCCGATTACAAGAAATTTGTCATAGCGGCAAAGCCGCTAAAGAAAAAACATACCCCGAGTCCAAATAGACAAGGCGAGTATAAATATAAGACATGAGCGACTCAGGGTAAAAAGCCCGATTACGCAAAATTTGTCATAGCGGCAAAGCCGCCAAAGAAAAACATACCCCAAGTCTAAAATGACTAGGAGAGTATCGATCGAGAAAGGTTTTTCCAAGTTTTGCAGGAAACATTGTTGAAGGCGGACTCAGTTAAACGAATCTAGTTTATAATCCGGGATCCGTGTAAAGTTTTGAAGGCGGACCCAGTTAACTGAATCTAGTTAAAATACGGGATCCGCCAGTAAAGACGGCAATGCCGCAAGTCTATTTAAACGACTGAATTTTGGGTAAACAAACCCGTTTTCAGAAATCAAAAACCCGGAATCTCGGTGTTAGAAGACATAACCTGGAATCTCGGGGTTAGAGATATTAACCTTGAATCTCGGTGTTAGAAGATATTAACCCGGAAGACATAACCCGGAATCTCGGGGTTAGAGATATTAACCTTGAATCTCGGTGTTAGAAGATATTAACCCGGAATCTCGGGGTTAGAGATATTAACCCGGAATCTCGGTATTAGAAGATATTAATCCGGAATCTCGGGGTTAGAATATATGAACCCAGAATCTCGGGTCAACACGCAAGCAATCCCAACAATCACGAACATCTGGTCCGGGTTGGAAAATCAACACATCCCCGGCTCGGTGACTCGAACTACCAGCCGGGAGGCAAGAATGGATAACGATTTGTTAGTGGAAAAATCATCAATAATCGGGACTATTGCAAACCAGAATGCAACAGTAAGTATTTTCCATTGAATGAGATTTGCTTACATGTTATTAAATGCAGGTATATAAACCGGATAATTATCTCGGGAAAAAATTGCTACGAAAGCAAGCAAGGGATCTTATTTCTTCTCGCACAACTCGGATAAGCTGGATACATCTCGGCTAAGTCCACATTTCATATCAAGCAAATAATACATCCCGACAGCTCAGAGACCTGAACTACCGGGCTGGGGGGCAACTGTTATGGAATAAAATATTAGGCTCATTCAAGTGAGGCCCAACAAGGGGCAACCAAACCCTAACCCTAAGGGAATGACCCATTATCCCACAATCACATAGTGGGAGGACTGGGGCAAGCAACATGCTAATGAGGAGAACGTGCTAAACGGGTCCTCTATGCCTCACTATAAATAAGAGGGGAATTCCCCAGGTGAACGGTACACAGTATCCTCTAAACTCTACCTCTTTACAATTCCGTCTACACAGAACACACACCCCACTCCCTTAGGCGAAAGCCTTCATGCGTGTGCTCTGTGATCTTTTATTCTCATAGGTATCCCATCCATGGATACCTAGGAGGTAGATTCTTGATCCTACATCAATATCCTAGTCCATCTAGGGCTAGACATCTGTGTTCTTATGACAGAACAAATACAGAATTATGATTCTGTGACACTCCACCACACCCCATTCTTGGAACCCTTACACCTTTGGCCAAGGTTGGAAGACAATATCATTGGAAAAGTTCATGGAACAACATGATGACAGCTTTCACCATAAACAGAGCCCTTATATACTATGAGTGCAATAATCCCCAACAATGGTAGTAACATTATGACCATCTAATTAAAACTAAACAAAGACTTACCATTAGGAAGGCCTAATAGATGGATTGGAATTTAAGGTCACTGGCTAATTCATAAAGACAATAATCTTATAGACTAGCCTATGAAAAATTCAAGTCCTGACAGTCCCCTCACTAGGTCAAAGGAGCAACCTTTAACTGAAAAAGCAATGCATTACAGTGAGCAACCTTTAATCAGAAATGAGCACAATGGATCATGAATGTTGTGCCACTCTCAAGCTCGGAAAGGGGATCCGTTATGCAAGTTGAATGTTCTATTCAAATGTAATTTGTAAAAGGAAATGGAACCAAAATTGGTAACAAGACTTGGAACAGCTTTGCTTTTTTTTTTTCCCCCTTTTCCATTTTTAATGGATTTAAAGGTTGAAGAAACTTAAACTGTACTTATATTCTGATTTCCTTCTTAAGTCAGTACAACACAAATCGACAGAAGATTGGATCCCTCCACATTTCTGATACTTGACAAAGCAAGATGCATGTTTCCATTATCTTAAAACTCTAGACAATACATTTTACTTCAGGCGTTTATGCAATCCAGTAACAAAGTATAGAGACATACCCGGGGGGGGATCAGCAATTCTTCCTATTACTAATTGACTCGCTAGCCAATTTGATTCAGACATGCATGTTTTATCCCAAAAAGAGGGGGAAAAAACTTCATACAGACGGTTTGGTTTTGGCCAAAAGAAGCTTCAGACAGGCAAGCCATTCTCATGAACGTCAATAAAGTCACTTTCTACCATGTCAAGTTTACTTGTTGCTGTCTGATCTGTACAAATATGTATAATGATGCCACAAAGAAGTTCAATAATTTGTTGAAACAATCTGATTGTTGGCCCAACCACTAGGAAAGCCAATATGATGGATGCAGCCAAACCTAGGAAGAGAGATAAAATGAAGAAAAGTAGAACGACCACAAGAAAGTCCAAACAGATGAGTGAATTGTTTCAAGATAGATAGGTAATTAGATTGATTTTTAAGTTTAAATTCAGCCATCAAACCCATAACATACAAGAACAGCATCACAAAAACGGCCTTCATGATGTTTCCTGCTCACCAAAGAGTGACAAATTCTTAGATTGAAATTGAAACTGCACATAACCACCTACTGCAGTAATAAGAAAAATTATGACAGCATGTAAGAGTACAAAAAATTCCTCTTGTCCACGGTTTGAACTGCAGGCGCAAAAAATAAGTAATGAATAAACTGAATTAGCTTCATAAATTTAAGTAGCAATAACAATAATAGGAAGAAATTTAGCATATACTACCTCCGGTCCTAATTATAGGAACACTTTTGTAGTGTAATTTTCACTATAAAAGTGTTCCTATAATTAGGACTGGAGGGAGTAATAAAAACCAGAAATGAAATTTGTTATGTAGGAACTCAAAAGAATGTGAAAAATAGAGAGATGGGAAGATAATGATTATGCAGTGCTGCTTAAACCCAAATAATGGGAATAATAGATATGAATTTAATGAGGTTCGGTAAAACCTTTGTGGAGAGCTGAAAGTGGATGGAACTAGAGGCATGTTGCCAATTTGTTGGTGGTCGACTATGATGGGAAGATAGAACGCTAGGTTCTATTTCTTCCGTTGGCCGATCCAACATTGCGTTATTCGTATTTTTCTTTGGGTAAAGGTGCACTTATCACACCGAGACTATTTTTAGAGGTACGATTAATACCCTACTTAGTGGTGTAATTTTGGCCTTAATGTATTAAAAATGGTGCAATCATCACTCCAAACTAACTGAGTTAACCTCCAATTACTCCCCTGGCAAACTCTCTCTGTCTCTGTACGTCGTCCTTCCGTCCTTCTTTTGGTTCTTCTGCAACAAAGCCTCCTTTCTGATGGCTTCTCCATCCTCACATCTCTGCTTAATATGAATAGCTAGATTCTCAGAATTCAAGGATCGCTTCTCCGTCCTCACATGTCTGCTTAATATGAATAGCTAATTCAAGATTGATATGAATACCTAGATTCTCAAAGTTATGCAATAACAGTCCAAAAAAAAAAAACGTCTTTTCTCATGTATCCCTTACCGGCGACTCCGTCTGGCGTCTGCGGTGAGGGATTTCTTAGAGGATGAAGGAAATCGGTTTTTTTGTGTATTGCAAGAGGGCAAAAGGGGAAGGAGATCCTCGCTCTTTTTTCTTCTCTTTTCTCATCAGCCCTTTTTGCACAGCTAGTTAATTGAGGAGATATATATGATTCAGAGATTATGAGAAAATGATAATGAGAGAAACACAAGAAAATGACAGAGTTCATAGAGAACCGTTACTCTTCTACCATTAATCTTCAAGGAAAATCAAAGCAGGTAATCCAAATTAAGAATTTTAACTTAATGTTTCTGCATGACTTGGTCGGCCATAGTAACTTCTGGAAAGGTTGATTATTAAAAGAATGAAATCATGGCCTCTAGTTTTTGATAGAATGTTGAAACAAGGAAAATTTCCGAAATGGTCACGATGACTGAAGTTTGAAATACATGAGGATGGAGAAAAGATCAGAAAAGAAGAAATCCACGACTGGGCTTTGTTGCAGGAGAGGCAAAAGAAGGAAGGAAGGAAGGCGCACAGAGACAGAGAGTTTGCCGCGGGGAGTAAACGAAGGTTAACTTCAGTTAGTTAGTCCTCGATGATTGCACCGATTTTAATACATTGGGGTGAAAATTGCATCTTTAAATATTAATAGCTCCTCCAAAAATAGTTAGATCGTTGAGTGCACCTTTTTTTTTTATTGTTGGTTGAAGTCATGATTTTATACAAATATTCACATGTGCTTGCCATTCCGTCTTGAGATTTTTTTTTTTTTTTGGGTTAGGTGTAAATTTCCTCCGAAGTCTTCACTAAAGTACAATGTTGCTCTAAAAATACTTTTAGGTTTAATGTTATCTAAGAAGTTTTAAAATATAGTAACGTTGCCTCATATTATTAAAAAGCTAACGTTGACCGTTAACTTTTTAACGGTAAGGGACAACAATATTACGTTTTTAAACTTTTCATTGTTTGTTGTCGAAAATTTTTAGGGTAAATTTGCACCTTAAACCTTCTTTTTAACCTTTATTGTGGTAGCCATCCAAAGTTAGTTCTACTTCCAATGCCTTTTTAGGGAAAACATAGAACTTAGGCCCCGTTTGTTATAGGGAAGATTTGAGGAAGGAAAGGAAAGGAATGGAAGTGAAAGGAAAGGAAATGAAATGAAGGTTAGGAGGGAACTTTAAAAATGTGAGCTGTTTGGTTATTAGGGAATGGAAGTTAGTTGAGGGAAAATGAAATGTTTGGTATGAAGAATTGGGTGTAGGTTGTTGGTTTTGATTAGTTTTGATGATGTCTTATATAGATGTCATTCTTAAGAGCAAAAAGGTTGCACACTACATTTACATTATACTTTGACTAATTCTTATATCTAATGTAGATGTGAAGTTTAATGATGGAGAATGATCAAGAAAAGAGAAGAAAGAAAGGAAGAACTTGTTTAATGGAATGAGAAAATCATTATACAAGTTCCTAGATTGATTCTACAAGTCTCCACGATTAAATAGAAGTTGGAACGGCTCAATTCGGAGTTAAAACAAGCAAGTTCAAGCTTCCTGGACGGATGAATAATTTGGTTTGTTGGAGGGCATTTAAGTAATTTCAGCTTTCTTACTCACTTGAACAGTGACTTGCTCGAGCAAATTGAGTTTCTGAAGTCATGCTCGAGCAACAACAAAGTTCTTGCCCGAGCAAGGTGGAATTTCTCCCAAAAACGCTCAAAATCCGTTCTTGCCCGAGCAAGAAAGAAGGGCTTGCTCGAGCAAGGTCGTGGCATCAAGCATACTGTTCAGCTACTGTTTACGCGACCTTACGTAAATCAACAATATCTCCCAAACCAGGAATCGGATTGACATGAAACCAGTGGCATATGAAAGTAAACATCGAACACGTACTTTTGAAAAAATATCAAGTCCAAAGGAGTCCAGATGAGAGAGCTATTATTTTCGCAAGTTGGAACAACAATTAACGTCACAGTCTAGACCAACCTTCGGTAATTTGAGTGTATCTCACAAACGAAAAATCCGATTGAGCTGAAATCGGTGGCATATGAAAGTACACTCACAAGGATTTCTATGAAGACTTGAACCAATCAAAACAGAGTTCGGACCAGGGCGATATGATCTTCGAAAGTTGATGTTCAGTTCAGGATGTTGCAGAAAATGCTGATTAAGAACAACCTTCAATCTTTTGATGTTAGTGGACGAACTACAACTAGCTTGGAGCTGATTCTTGTTGAAATGGAAAGAATATTTGAGGAGCTTTCTGAAATGGAATGATATGCTAAACTTGGATTTATACCACAGACGAAATCAGTATGATTCAACAATCATGCTCGAGCAAAACATATTTCTTGCCCGAGCATCATCGAGGCAGAAGCAAAAGATAGTCAGTCATCGTGCTTTTCCCGAGCAAAGAATTCTAGCATGCCCGAGCAATCTAGAGGCAGAAGCAAAAGATGTACTGTCATTGAGTCATGCCCGAGCAAAGAATTGTGGCTTGCCCGAGCATCATCAAGACAGAAGCAAAAGAAGGCCATTCAGAGAAGCTTGCCCGAGCAAGAAGTATTTCTTGCCCGAGCAACATCGAGACAGAAGCAAAACTCAGCAAATCAGGAAGTCTTGCCCGAGCAGCAAAGAAGGCTTGCTCAAGCATCATGCTCGAGCAAAGGCAAAACATTGCCCGAGCAATGTCTATCATTTCTCAAGTTCTCGCTTCTGTCTGAGTCTTGCCCGAGCAAGGAAATTGGCTTGCTCGAGCAACATCGTGTGGAGGCATTTCCCAGTTCACAAACAGAAGCTTGCCCGAGAAAGCTTTGCTTCATGCTCGAGCAACGTCTCCAAATCTCTATTTCTCCGCAAGCATGCTTTCTGGGTTGCCTCAAGCAACAGCGATGCGCTTTCATCTTTCCGCCTCTGTCTATGTCTTGCCCGAGCAAGACTATCACCATGCTCGAGCAACATCGAAGCAGAGCACTTCCAAGCTTTTGTAAAGGAGCTTGCCCGAGCATGATTATGTTCATGCTCGAGCACCATGCCCGAGCAAGAGAAAAGTCTTGCCCGAGCAAGTGTGTGACTGAACCCATTTCGCTCTCTGTCTCAGCGTTTCCCGAGCACGATATCTTCCATGCTCGAGCATCTACGATAATTGACCGATTGAAGTGTCAGATATGAATATGCTGCAACAATACTTGAGTATGGGATATAGGATACTCAAGTATGAATATTAAGTTTTGATTCCGAAAGTATTCAGAAAGTATTCAAGATGGAATACTCATCTATGATCAATATCTAAGCATCTGGTATATCTGAAGCACCTGGATACTCGAGCATATATCAGCAAACATATCAGCAAGCACATGTCTTCTGCAACATCAATCGAATGATTTGATTAATTGATTATACTTTCCAAAACATCATTCAATATTATTTGTATTATGATTAATCATCTCTCCGAGTCGATTTGAGATGATCAATTATCGTTTGAATCTTGATGAGCCGTGAAGCACCGAAACCGACGGAGACACGAGCCGACAAGATGAACGATGCCCATAACGTCAAAAGCATCTGAATATTATTTAAGTCATCCTCCGACCAGGACCACACGAATGACAACCGTAAAGAGACTCCACTAAGCAAACATTCAAATGTGGATAAGCGAAGGCGCGGACGCTTAAACATCTTCAACGGGAAAATTCAAATACCCAACGGACATATTCAAATACTCAACGGACAGATTCAAATCCTTCAACGGTCCTCAATCTTCAACCAAAGTATAAATACTCGAAGGTTTGAATTCTTCAAGGGCGAAACAGAGACGCATACACGAGACAAAGCTTTCAAAGCGATCAAATTCTATTCTGTACATATATATCTTCGGATATTACTAAGCTTCGGTGTTTATCATTTATCTACTCGTGAGAGAGTCCAAACACTTATTTGATTAGTGTGTTGTAAAATCTTAAGGTTGTGGAACCTTAAGTGTGGGTGTACAATTACAACTTGTAAGGGGAGTGAGTCCGAGAGTGAAAGGATCATCCTTCGTTTACGAGTGTGTAATTGTGTCCACGGTTAGTTGGTTACAACTTGTAAAGAAGAGTAAGTCCTAGTGGGAGGATTACTCGTGAGTTACAGAGTCTGTAATCAAGTTTGAAGATAGTGAAATCCCAGAGTGTTTTTGGGGACTGGACGTAGGTCAAGAGTTGGACCGAACCAGTATAATCTCTTGTGTTCATTGCTCTTCTCTCTATCTCTGTTTTAAGTGTTCTTGAGCAATTAGCGAAAGAATTTCAAGATCACCTATTCACCCCCCCTCTAGGTGATATTCCACCCTTCATAGGTTAAGTGGGAAGATTATGTGAAATTCCCACATTGCCCCTAAATTAAAAAAAGAAAAAAAAAAGTTGATACCTGATTTGATTTGTTTTCGCGCGACAAAAACGAACCCTAAAACCAAATTGCATGAAGGTTGAGATGTAAAATTGAAGTAGATGGCAATGAGATATGAAATTGAGATGAGGACTGGCTTTCGATGGTGACAAAGACGACGGAGATGGAAGGAATTAGGCAGGGAAAGCATGAAAGTATATGAAATGAGCTATGGAAATGAGTATGACAAGAGGAATAGGGAAGATTAGCACTGAACATTGAACCTAGGTGATGCTATAGAGAAGTGAAGAATAAACATCATTAATCAGTTTTCACATGACAGAAAAACACAAAAGTTGAAGTTCGAACCAAACAACAAAGTTCGAACTCCCATCACAGCATGTAAACCATATCAGCAACAATGAAACATTTGTCATACCATGTGAACTGTAGGGTGAAAGGAAATAAAATGAAGGAAATTGGTTTTTTCGAATGCTACATAACAATTAATTGTAAAGTTTATCACAAGGTGCATTAGGCACCCAACTGTTTTAACATGACAGAAAACACAAAAGTTGAAGTTCGAACCAAACAAGAGAGTTCGAACTCTACATGACAGTATGTAAACCATATCAGCAACAATGAAGCAGCAGTCATAACAACAAAAACCATAGACAATATTGCACAAGCTCATTACATTTAACTCAAAACATACACAATAAACAACTTTGTCCCAAGTTCTTCTTCTTCTTCGACAGGGACCTCTTTGAAGCGGCGCGCCTAGACAATGATGTCTGTGAACCAGGGAGGTTCACTGGGATGAACAGTGAGGTAGCAGGCCCTAGGTTCGACTTCTCCTTCACCAAAAAACGCCCACTGTAGTTCCAAGCTTCTTCACCAACAGCAGCTTCTTCGACAATAATGGAGGTGGCATCATGGGTGGTGGCAACAATGGAGGAGGTAGTGGCGGTGGTAGTCGCTATCATGGTGGTGGCAGTGGTAGCA
This sequence comes from Acacia melanoxylon, assembly GCA_019022615.1. Lineage (NCBI taxonomy): Eukaryota > Viridiplantae > Streptophyta > Magnoliopsida > Fabales > Fabaceae > Acacia > Acacia melanoxylon. Next base: position 3,230,692 of record JAFJYJ010000014.1, read on the forward strand.
TTTCTGGAGATAGCGGCAATGGGGGGTGGCACGGTATGGCTGGTGAAATGAGACATGTGAAATAAAGACATATGAAACTAAAGGGTAAATTGGACTTTTTTAACCATGAAATGGTGGTGGTGAGTATTCATAAGGGGAGGTATGTATGATGATTATCATTTTTTTGGTAATTATCATTACCATAGTAAACCTTATTATCATGCTAAAGGGTATCAAACCACTCTTCTTTTGGTAATGCAATCATGATTACCATTGTAGACATACAATGAGGTTGATCCAAATGGGCTCTTAATTCTATGTTTTCCATTAGTGGTGGGTCCTAGTTGTCTAACTTGACTAGGAAAATGAAATTGGTGTTTTCTAGCCAGTAAGAGTGTGTTTTGTTAGTGTTAACGGTTTCACCTAAGATGAGAATGAATTGAATGATTAAAAATTTAAAACAATTGCAATTAAAACTTAATCGAAAGATAAGAGTTGGAGAAATATCACCGAAGTGTATACCGAAGATTTAACTCGTTTGGCCTTAACCTCTTGACTACTTCCAGTTCTCAGAGCGTGTCTGAGATTTTCACCATGTTTCCAAGATTCGATGGGTTATTGGCACCATATTACAAGAGAGTTCCTTATAGGATACTCACTCATCCTTACACTTTGTAAATTGACAATCTCACTTAAGGTCTTACTACCTTGAGATTTTCTTTATAAGATTATTGAATAAGGTTGGGTTATCTCTCTCACAGAGTTGATAAATAAACACTGAAGAACAATAAGAATATCAAAGGATATCAGAGAATAAGATAGCAATTAATACACAAAATGTTTGTTGTTGGCTTCGTTAATGCTCTGTCTTGAATACTTTGGTATTTATAGGTAGATCGTCATAAATGACTGTTGTGAGCATTCAAATTTTTTCGTTAGAAAGTACTTGGAGCAATTGATGAAATTGAATGTTTCTTTTGTCTTTCTCTCTTTTTCTGCAACGCATTCAATGCAAAATTTAATGTTTCTGACATATTTTTGCTTTTATTGATCTTGAACTTAATTCAAGCTTTAATCACCTAAAAATTCTACATAAATGATATTAGTAACATTTAGAAGTAGTATAAGTGATTATAACATTTATCAGGATGTTCATCATAGGCATTAAAATTATTGAGACAATAATTTTCAAAGACAATGAACATGGTGTGACTTAGGATCACTCAAGTGATACCTTGTCACTTGAGTTATTGCACTGACACTCAAGATATAGCACATGTAGTGAAGTGTTGTGAAAATGTTTATTACTCGAGTTCCTAAATTATCACTCGAGTGATCTTCTATTGTTTCAAAAAAAAACTTTGACACTACCAGGTTACTCGAGTGATTTTATGGATCACTTACTGGAGTTTTAAAAGTGATCTCGAATCACTCGAGTGATCTTCTGTTAATATCACATCACTTTTGTTTCACCTGTGAGTGCCTCACTAAGACTCGCAAATGAATGCCATCACTCGAGTGATCTTGAGCATATCACTTGAGTGCACCAAAACATCACTTGAGTGACCTGCTCCAACTTTCAAAGATTTTTGCATCACTTGCAAATACTTGCAAGTGATGTCGAATCACTCGAGTGCTTACCCCATCACTCGAGTGATCTTGCATAACCTCAAAATTTTATCGAGTGACTTGCATAATTTTTTAAAGTGAAGATACATCACTTGAGTTCTTCCATTGCCACTTGAGTGATCCTCTTTGATCACTTGAAGTGAGATATACTCACTTGAGTGACTTGTTGATTCAAGTTTTCTTCAAATATGGTTCTATTACTCGAGTGCTTAGAAACTTACTCGAGTAACTTGAATCATCAAGTTAACTTTATGTTATGCTTTGTTTATCAAGATTTGTTATCATCAAAACACAATAATATGAGTACTAACATGTTTAAATTTGTTATTATATTAGCACCTTAAATAAATATCTTTTTATTTAATGATAAAACATGCTTAGTAATTAAGAAGTTAATTTAGTAATTCACAAGTCATTCACAACAGAATTTTTGCAATGAAGTTGCATTCTTCAATATAAACGCGTTATTCAATCACAAGATTGGTTTAGAAATTAACAAGTTCAATTTAGTTCTACACTTCTAACTTCCGTTCTTAATAAAAATTCTCGTTTGTAGTGCAAAATACACTACAAATATGACCTTATATTAAGTATTAGAGATAATAAATCATAAGTCTCAATTAAATATTTATGACAAAACTTAGGCAATAAAGTGGCTACTATCACCGGAGCACTCGCCTTTGGTAGGGGTGGTGAACAATTGCGGATAAGGGTGGCTTTGGAAAAATAAGTAATGGACAATATAGTAATTTAATAAGATCATAAAATCTATAATTAGTCCTCTTAACCTTATTAGATATTTTATAATATAACCACACTTTTTTAAATTTTTTTAAATCCAACTCGAAAATCGCCTTCCAAATTCCTCATAACAAACAACCCATAAAAGTGTAGGATGGAATATACATTTTGTTATGGACTCATCAGAGGCCCAACAAGGACAATTTGTATCAAAATTCCAACATAATCAGGTAAGATACTAATTGGCCTATAATCAAGACTATAATTACAGAATGTGCAGGTAATGTGGTTGAAACATGGGACTGGAGGCGCACAAAGCCCAAGTACCAAAACCCTAAACATAATCTCTATAAATAGGAGGTTAACCTAAAAGGTACACATGTTTTATTTCATCCTATTTACTATTCAGCCTCACTGTGCGCACACCCCACCCCTTTTTTGACTAAACGTCATACTCGTGTTGCACAGTGATCCATTTCTCTCTTCGGTATCTGCATTATAGATATCTTGGAGAGCCACCTGATATTCCCTTTGGTATCTGCTTATAGATATCTTGGAGAATCCTTTGATCCAATATAAACAATACTAGTCCATTGAGGCTAGACATCTGTGTTCTACACTAGAACATTGGCCCCGATTGTGGGGACGATAAATTTTGATTCCCAAACAACCAAACAATCAAAAATAACTGCAAATACCAGAAGTCGTAGCCAGATTCTTCGGAAGGACCAGTTGCCGGAGGATCCACCACAGTAGAATCAGGAGCGAACGGTTCAACATGAGAACTCGGTCGCTCTAGATTATAATCAAGTTATAGTGGAGACTGAAGGGGAGACAACTGATACCACAACTTCTCTAGTGTTTGCGGTGGCTCCTCAGAATGGGATTATCCAACAAGTTCAGCCACAAGTTCAACATCAAGACCCTCCTCTGTAGTTCCAGATCGAGAACCCAAACATGCGCCTGTTGCAAAACACGTTGGGTTCACTATTCAGGCGGATGGAGGAGATGGAACATCGAAACCATCTCCAGAGACAAGAGGATATCCGACTGATGCAGGAGGTTATGAACCGATGAAACGCACTATGGCAGCAAGAAGATAGGCGAAAAATGCAGTTGCTGGAGGAACGTCTTGTTTGCGTTGAGAACCCTATCCATGGTGTGAACTGGGACGATGCCGATCCTAGTCGGGTAGAAACCTTTGCTCAAGTCAATGCCGAGGTTAACGTCATGGCTTCTGCTCAAAATGGTATAGAAGACCCTCGGCAAGAAGATAGCCAAAGAATGAGGTTGCTCGAGGAGCGCCTCAGACGAGTTGAGAATCTGTTTCGAAATAGGAGCTGGGATGAGCCCAGCCGGGTTACTCCTTCAGCTTTTGTTCAAGTTGATGCCGAAGGACCTCGGAATGATAATGTTGGAAAGAACTTGATCGATTGAGATCAGGTTCGGACTCCCGAAGCTCAGGGTTTAGACCATACGTCTTTGAAGAACAAGCAAGCTGAGCATATCCAGGATACCGTAATGACAAACCGAGATGCGCCACCACAAACAAAGAGTGTTCCCGGAAAGTATAAAAGAAAATATAGTAGGGGCAGAACAACAATAGCCCATTCATGGACGAGATTGCAGATGATCCATACCCAAAGTACTTTGATTTGGCTGATCTACCAATATATGATGGAACTCAGGATCCACAATCTCATATTAATACGTTCGATATGAGGATGTATGTGTGGCAATTTGAAGAACCCATCATATCTCGGTTGTTTGTTGCGACCTTACGAGGTGCAATGTAGGCATGGTTTCACACTTTGCCTGCAAAGTCGATTCAGAACTTTGAAGACCACGGAGATAAGTTTTTGCTGAATTTTGCAACGAGCAAGAAGCAGTCGAAATCCGAGTTTCCCTGTGCAAGATTAAGTAATAACCGGGAGAGATTCTCCAGAAATACTTGAACCATTTTAGAGACGCTACATTGCAAGTACATGGATTAAAGGAGAGTGTACACTTGTATCTAATCATAGCTGGCTTAGACTCTTTATCTCGTCTGGCCAAGTCGATCTTCAAGTAACACGTTGAAACCCTAGAGGATTTCAAAACTCGGTCGAAGAAGTATTTGGAGTTGGAACAAGTGGAAATCGTCAATGTCGCAGCAAAAGATAGAGGGAAGAGGCCACCTTTGAAGGGAAAGGAACAGCCCAGAAGATTTCTGAAAGGGAAAGAAGAACACGTAAGCCAAAAGCAAGATTTCCGTGGACGGAACCCGGACAACAAATCCCGGGGTAGCAAAGTTTAGGGAAAGTATGAGAAATACACTCCCTTGAATGTTCCGCGCTCTCAGGTATGGAAGGAGGTAGCCCTGACCAAGATGAAAAAGGTTGACCGACCTCGACCACTTCATAACAAAGCGGCTTTAGATTAATCTCGGTACTGTGAGTTCCATGATCAATCGGAACACACTATGGACCAAGGCTAGGATATGAGGGACGCTATTGAAAAGTTTGTCCAGGAAGGAAAATTGTGTAAGTACGTGATCAGAACCCAAGGGTGGACGAATAATAAACGCCAACATGGAGGACAGAGCAAGAGCCTAGCCCCTGAGAAGAAAAGGAAAGATCAAAAGTAGAAGAAAGCATATGGTAGTAATGGAGAGTTCCCTGAAGCTGAGTATGAATGTAACGTTATCAGTGGAGTATTTGGAGGGGGAGGAGATTCGGTCATTCAAAGGAAGAAATACTTGAGGGAGGTCCTTTCCATTAAAGATCACCCGAAGTTCAAGAAAGACTCTACGAAACCGGAACCCCCTTACTCTACTTTACCAAGGAAGATGTAAAGGATGTAGCCCCAGGCCATCAGGATGGTTTGGTGATTACTAGAACAGTGGTAAACTGCCGGGTGAAGAAGATTTTTGTGGATGCTGGAAGCGCAGTGGACATTCTCTTATGGGATGCATTCAAATGAATGAAACTTGACCCAGAAGATCTAAAGTCGTGTAAGACAACCCAGACAGGCTTTAACGGGAAGGACACTCATCCTAAGGGGTATATAGACCTCAGGTTAACGCTAGGGACGAAAGAGGCGTCAAGTCCGAGCGGGTCAGATTCGTTGTAGCCGACTTCCCGTTCTCTTATAACATAATCTTGGGAAGGCCCACCATTCATAACTAGGATATGCTGGTGTCTACTAAACATCAGAAGTTAAAGATGGTGAGTAATAAGAATAAAGTCGTTACCATCAAAGGCGACCAAAAAGAATCTCGGAAGTGTTACTTCGAGACGGTCAGAGAAAATGAAGATGGTGTTTCTTCTCCACCCCAGATTAGAAAAAGAAAGGAGTCCGACTAAGGCCAAAGCAAGGCAGCAAGTTAAGCCGGTAAATATGGTTAAGCTGGATCTACGAGAAGAAGAGAAAATCCAGAGACTAGAGCCTAATAGAGAGTTGGAAGATCTCGCCCTAGGAACTGAGCCGGGACAGTCACCAAAGTTGGAAGAACGCTGGACCTCGCGGTTCAAGCAGAACTGGAAGATTTTCTAAAGCAGAACAAAGATGTGTTTGCTTGAAAATCATCCGAGATACCCAGCATAGACCCTGAATTTTTCCGTCACAAGTTGGCGGTTCACCCGGGGTCAGTTCCAGTGGCCCAGAGAGAGGAAAGGCTTTAGACGAGCACGTGAAAGAGTTGTTAGAAGGTAGTTTCATTCGGGAGGTGCAGTATACCACCTGGTTATTCAACGTGGTCATGGTGAAAAAGTCGAATGGGAAATGGAGGGTTTGTACGGATTTCACCAGTTTAAACAAGGTGTGTCCCAAGGACGCTTTTCCAATGCCTAACATAGACCAGCTAGTGGATAAGTCATCCGGTTTTCAATTCCTTTCTTTTATGGATGTGTATTCTGGGTACAACTAAATCGCTATGCATCCTAATAACCAGGAGAAGACAACGTTCATCACAGAGAAGGCAAATTACTGCTATAATGTGATGCCCTTTAGTTTAAAGAACGCCGGGACAACATATTAGAGAATGATGAACAAAGTGTTTGAAGACCAACTTGGGAGGAATGTGGAGGTGTACATTGATGACATGATTGTCAAGTCAGCGGAGCCAGCAAGCCATGTCCGAGATTTGCAACAAACGTTTGACCAGCTGAGAGCCTACCAAATTCGGTTGAACCCGACTAAATGTGCGTTTGGAGTCCCGGCCGGAAAGTTCTTGGGTTTGTTTGCTAACAAACAGAGGAATTGAAGTTAACCCGGAAAAATGTCAAGTCGTGCTGAATATGAAGGCCCCCAGAAACAAAAAAGAGGTGCAGCAGTTAACGGGGAGATTGGCTGCTCTAACCAAGTTTTTACCCAAGTCGGCGGAGAATTCTTTGCCCTTTTTCAAGCTACTAAAGAAAGAAGCTCAAGGCGGATGGAATTTAGAATGTGAAGTTGCATTCACAAAAATAAAGCAGTGTTTAGTTGCCCCACCAGTCTTGTCAAAACCAGAGGCAGGAGAGACTCTGATGTTGTACTTGTCCGTGGGCGAAGAAGCAGTGAGTGCTATGATGGTCAGAGAAACAAAAGATAGCCAAGTGCCAGTATATTTTGTTAGCCGAGCTTTGCAAGGCTCAGAATTGAGATATCAGAAGCTAGAGAAAATGACATTTTCCTTACTCACTACTACTAAACGGCTTCGCCCATACTTTCAAGGACACCTGATCACGGTCAGGACCGATCAACCCATCCAGTAGGTGCTCCATAAACCGGACTTGGCCGGAAGAATGATCAGTTGGGCTATAAAGTTGTCTGAGTTCGATATCACCTATGAGGCCAGGCATGCCATTAAATCGCAAGTGTTGGCCGATTTCGTGATAGAGCTAACCTCGTCAGATAAAGGGGAATAAGGGGATGCGCAGATGTGGAAAGTGTTCGTCGATGGCTCATCCAATGTTAAGGGAAGCGGAGCCGGGATTATAGTAAAGAGTCCAGAAGGAGTTTCAATGGAGCACTCCCTCCGACTCAATTTTCCGACATCAAACAACCAACCAGAATATGAAGCTCTCCTCACCGGGTTACTTCAGGCCAAAGAAAACGGAGCCAAGAAGGTTCACATCTCCACCGATTCTCAGCTTGTGGCTACACAGATTGAGGGGACGTACCAAGCCAAGGGCCCTTTGCTAATAAAATACTTGGGGAAGGTAAAAGAAGCCATGGTAGATTTTGAAGAGGTGACTATAGTACACATCCTTAGAGGAGACAATACCAAGGCCGACATCCTATCCAAATTGGCAAGTACCAAGAGCCTAGGTAATCATCAAACTGTGATCCAGCAAAGTCTATCAGAGCCGAGTTGTGTCATGATGATCTCGACAACTGGCGATTGGAGAAAACCAATTGTCGATTACCTTGAAAGAGGAGCTCTCCTAGACGACTCGCTTGAGGCAAAGAGTTAGTGCGAGAATCAGCCTTGCACATGATTGTAGATGATCAGCTATACCGCAGGGGCTTGCATTCTCCAATGTTGAAATGCTTGAATTCGGAAGAAGCCAAGTATGTTTTAGCTTAAATCCATGAAGGAATCAACAGGCAGCACATGGGTGCCAAGGCATTATCCCGGAAGGCTCTGCGAGACGGATATTACTGGCCAACTATGGGCAAGGACTCGAAGGACCACGTTCAAAAATGTGATAGTTGTCAGAAGCATGCCAGAATAATATGGTCTCCTCCAGCGAAACTGAAATCCATCTCAGCTCCGTAGCCATTTCTCAAATGGGGCATGGATTTGTTGGGACCTTTCAAAGCGGCTCCAGGACAATTACGATGGCTCGTGGTGGCTGTTGATTATTTTACCAAGTGAATAGAAGCTAAACCCTTGACAACAATCACCTCAGCTCGAGTGTAACGGTTCTTCGAGAAAAACATAGTTTCCCGATTCGGGATCCTGGACGAGCTAATAACGGATAATGGGACCCAGTTTGTAGATAAGGGCTTCCAAGAATTGATGTCTGGCTTCCAGATCAAACATCACTTTGTCTCCATGGAACATCCACAATCAAATGGACAAGCTGAAGCGGCGAACAAAGTCATCATGGATGGGCTGAGAAAGCGAATGGAAGAGGCAGGGTCCAGTTGGGTCGAGCAGCTCTACTGTGTCCTATGGGGATACCGAACCAGTATTCAGACATCTACTGGGGAAACTTCGTTCAGATCAACCTATAGATGTAAGGCAATGATCTCGGTAGAAATAGGCCAACCCTCATGGAGGAGAATTAAGGCCCTTCAGGAGGAAGAGAACAGTGAAGTATTAGCAGCAGAGTTGGATTTGATTGATAAAGTCAAAGTCACGGCACACTGTCGTTATATGGCCACAAAACAACTAATCGCGGCAAGATACAATAAAAAGGTGAAGCCTCGGTCATTCGAGAAGGGTGACTTGGTGCTTTGAAGAGCCAACATAGGCAACAAAAACGCAAGAGATGAAAAGCTCGCTATGAATTGGGAAGGCCCCTATCGAGTTAGAGAAATCTCAGCAAAGGAGCTTATATGTTAGAGACCCTGGAAAAGAAGGCCATCAAGAGAACGTGGAACCCGGACAAGTTGAAAGTATACTATAGTTAAAGCCGAGTTCCATGTTAAGACGACTATGTCGCCAAGTCTATTTAAAATTCCTTTTTGGAATCATGTTAAGACGACTATGTCGCCATGTCTATTTTAAATTCCTTTTTGGAATGTTGAGACGACTATTTCGTCAAGTCTATTTAAAATTCCTTTTTGGAATCATATTAAGACGACTATATCGCCAAGTCTATTTTAAACTCCTTTTTGGAATGTTGAGACGACTATGTCACCAAGTCTATTTGAAATTCCTTTTTGGAATCATGTAAAGACGACTATGTCGCCAAGTCTATTTAAATAAATGAATTCAGGGTAAAGAAACCATTTTCTATTGGAAGAAGCTACAGCGAAAGGCTCATGTGGCCGTGATGCATCAAAATTGTTTTTCTGGGATAATGAAGTAAACCGTCATACCGACCCTGATCAGGTCGAAATGTTTAAATTTTTGGTTAAAGAAAACTGAATTTGAACATATGACGAGTTGCCTTTATTCCGGATTAAGTTCTGGTCAAACGCGCCGGAACGTAATGTGATAGATTAATGAAAATCTTCACAAATATAATACCTGGTTACAATATTGAATGAATATACAAGAAGACTGTGCGCAAATAATTTTGACTCTGGCCCAGTCATTGAATAGAACTCTGAGAATAAATTCGAGTTCACAAAGTGCAACAAATGTAATGGGAAAATAAAGCTTGGAGAAATATCTAGGCTCGGCAGAAATTAGCAAACTGAATTTGTTACATTAAAAGTAAGTACTTTCCATTGATTGTTGAGTTACTTGCATATTGTGAATTACAGGAAAATAAATCGGGTTACTAACCCGGGAAAAATGGTTAAAAAACTAAGGGGCTTCAGTACCCCAAACAAAAGTTTACAAGCAAAACCAGCATTCCGGTCCTTCAGCTTGGAGGAGCTTCATCGCCAGCAAAAGTTGCGGTGGGATTGACCTTGTCACCCCTGCCCTCACCCTGATCTCCCTCCAGTTGACTTTCTGAGGCATCGCCAGGAGAAGGGAAAAATAGGATTATTTTGCCGTCATCGACAAAAGACATATAGTCCATCCCGGAGGTGTTGAATTCGAGGCCAAGGTTTAAGAGCCATATTTTCTCTAAGGAATTCTCAAAAGACTCCCCACAGCTTTCTTTATTGCCACCTCCTTAACAGCAATATTGGCATTGGCGGCCTCGAGGGAGGCTCGGGTAGCATTCAATTCGGTTATGAACTCCTGTTGCTTCACCCAGAGAAGCTCCAGGGCTTTCTTATCTAAACCATAGGTCTCTTGAAGTTGGCGCAAGTCGGAGTTCGCCTTCTCAAAGTCGGTTTTGACCGACTGGAGCTCCTCTTTTATTTTATCTCTCACCGCCTCGACCGCTAGTACCTGTGCCTGAGCGTCGGACTTCACCGCCTTCACTAGTTCCAGAGCCTTGCGTTTATGTTCCTTAACCTCCAAGTTGACCCTTTTCAGCTCGGCAACATAATAGCATACCTCTTGTTTATCGTGGTCAAGGTTTGGGCTAATCGAGCAGCCTTCATGGCATACCGCTCAATATTTCCCAGTTCCTGTAGCTCGGCCTCCTCATACGGAATGGGGTCAAAAAAGTGCTCTGGGGGACAGATAGTGTTGCTGAGTTGAGTAGGTACCCCTTGGCTCCAAATGACCCCATGGGGGAGTGCCGGGAGGGGCAGCGAAGGAGGAAGATTTGTTGAAGGAGAAGCAAGGGGAATCTCTATTGAGACTGGGATAGGAATCTTTGTTGTGGTGTGGACGATCTTTCTGGATTTCTGGGACAGGATTGTTTTGACAGTTTTGGACTTTTTAGTCAGGCTGGCCCGGCTACTTGTACCAGCACCAGCCGCCCCAAGTTCTGGTGTGGTCTGTTTCTTGCCAGCCCCCACTTTCACAGGCCTGAGGTTTGCCAACACGTCAACAAACGAAGGTCTTTTTCCCATTCTTGGAACTGCGAGACAAAAAGATAGTGGTCAGTTACTTTGCAAATAGAAAGTAAGAAACATGTAATGCACTATAATATAAATAAATGTTCGTACTCGCCGCAGGTCGTCTCCTAGCTTGGGGTTTGGGAATGAAGTTGGCCAAGTTCACGGGGCCCTTTTCTTTAATGAAATGTTCTATAAAGGATATGGCCTCGGTTTCGGGGTTAGAAAAGCTATGGGCAGAAAAGGCGAATACGAAAGGGGAGAGAGTATGATGATCTTAAGTCCAGTATAGGGGAAATCTCTCTTCCACGCCCCTGGACTTTAAGGTCTTAAGAAACCAAGGTTGCTGTCTAGGCATGGCAACAACCTTGAAAAAGGCAGTTTTGAAACCTTTGAAAGAATCAGTAAAAACCTTGAAGAGTTTCAGACCGGCGATGCTTCGGAATGAGGTCCATCCTTTTCTAGAAGAGGACTCTTTACCATGGACAACAAAGAAGTGAAAGAAACTTTGAAGGGTACAGGCCATATCCTTAGCTCTAGAAAAATTTTCAAAAGCGATGGCAAACCCCTAACTATTGGGATGAAGTTGGGAAGGAGCAAGATGTAGATTATTTAGAAGGTCGGTTTGGAACTCGGTAAACGGGAAGCGAATACCGAACCGGGAAATCAAGTCCCAGTAGAAGAAGAAGAAGAAGTGTGGATCATCTTCCTTCTCCCAGTAGGAACACACAGATTCATATTCAAGAGGCAAGCAAATGGTATAGCCTTCTCCATCGCTGACGCCTAGCTTGGTGAGCTCATCCGAGTTCATCTTATTCTTAATGTGTAACACCTCTTCGATAACCCATTGATCTGGAGTCTTTGAAGCTTTTGAAGGACTGGCAGAACTCGATTCCCTAGTCACAGATCTCTCAGTTTGTGCGAAGGTGAACCCATCATATACCTATAATAAAAAAGTAAAATTTAGAAATAGGAGGAATACCTGAGTCAGAAAAGCTACAGTGTGGTAAAGTGAAAGGTGCCAGGCCGTGATAGTTCAGGCTGCCAGAGGCCAGGAGGGCTTTGGAAATGAGCTTATGCCTGTAGGATGCCAAAATGGACTCGGCTTCGAAGTCACGACTGCTATTGACGAGATCAATACTTAAATAGCAACACTCATCACACGGACCAACGACATTCCCCGAATGGGATCCTGGTCTGGCTTGGGGTGCACTCTATGGCAGAAAAATGTGAGGAGTCGGGATAGGTGAGTTATGATCCCGACTGTGAAATCTAGGTGGACTAGGAAGGAATCTCGGGTTAGAGACATTTGGGTCTCAGCTCTCTTGCGGTTGTGTTTGTTTTTTCTTTCTACTTCCACTACCCCCGAGGTTGGCGAAGCAATGGTTCTTGCTTCTCTTCCTCAAGACGGTCGATTCCCCAGAACCAGTATTTTACCCCAGAAGGCAAGTTTCGAAGTATCTCATGTTCCTCTTCTGGAGTCAGTGATGCGAGTTGTCGAGCTCTCACAAAATAACCAAGTTACCAAATATTTGCAGTATAGGGACAACCTGGATCGTCTCCCAAGGAATTCGCAGTTGGTTTAAATCAATTGGTAAAAACAGTGAATGAAATGGGGGGATTTAAGGTTTAGTTAAAATTAAAGAAAGAACTAAGGATAGAGTGGAAAGATAAATGAAATTAAGTAGATTAAAACGATCAACCCAGAATTGGGATCCAAAATCTTCCATCATCGGACAAAAATAGAATAACTGACCTTGTGATTGATTCTAGATAAACCGAAATCTCGCATTAGTCTAGAAGCTCCCTCGACTAGACGATCGCCTAGCTTTATTCGAACACGTGGCGAGCTTGCTATACGAACGTACAACGCTCTTTATAACCCGGTCCGAATTATGTCCTTGGGATATCAATCTGGATATTAAATCTAACATCCAATCTATTTCTAAATTCGAATCCGATTAAAGTAAATAGAAACAAGTCAGTTATCGATTAAAACACAAGTCCTCCTGGATGACACCATGGAATCCTCAACTCATGGGTCGTCGATCACGAGAAACTTAGCCAAGCATTGCTATGTAAGATAAAATTGAAGAAATAAGGATATTCATCATGACCACGAAGAACATGAACTAGTTCAACATGAACACGAAGAACACAAAGAACAACTTAAAAAATGAAAGTAAATCTCACAAACATAATGAGTCCATAAAAGAAAAAGATGAAGAACATAAAATCAACATAAATAATTAAAAGAAAATATTAAAATGTCATACCAAGAAGGAGGCAAGAAATTAAAGACAAGAATTAAAGACAATACATGAAAATAATAAAGCAAGATATTGTCATACCAAGAAGGAGGCAAGAAATTAAAGACAAGAATTAAAGACAATACATGGAAATAATAAAGCAAGATATTGCCATACCAAGAAGGAGGCAAGAAATTAAAGACAAGAACTACAAGAAAGAATTTAGAATGGGAGAATTAGAGAGATCTTGGTCTTCTCCAAAGTGTGTCTTGCTCTTCTCAAAATCCATCTATTTATAGAAATCATGGAAGAACTATTTAGCCATACTTTTTGACTTTTGCACCTCCAAAACCGTGTTCCATCTTGCAAGCTGTATTACACCACAAATTCGGTGGAACTGGGCCTTTTTGTCTTCATATGAAATGTGCCCGTTTGTGTCAGCTTTCCAGTCGTTCAAACTGGGCCTCATTTGGAGTTCTGTAGCTCAAGATATGGATCAAACACCGAACGTTGTTCCGGAGCCCAGTTCAGCGCCCCTGTTCCGTATTCCAGGCCCAATTTGGTCCTCTAAACATTTGATTTAGCTTGGGCTCTTCATATGGTTTGTAGATCTTCATTTTAGCTTTCTGAAAATATAAATTGTAGAGCCATTGGATCTCTAAAACTCAAGTTATACCCAAAATACCGAACAGTGTTCACTACCCAATTGTAGTAAGAATATGACTCAAGTTCAATTTTGAATCCAAACTCAAGATGTGACCAAGATTAATGCAAATAAAGTTTAAAAACTCATTATGAAGTGTAACCACATATTTAACTAATTGGTCTATTAAATCATGACAATGACAGAGTTTTTAACTTCTTTTTGTATTTAAAATAATATGAATTTAAAGATTATCAGTCAGTTTGGTGTTCTTCATTATGGGTGGAAGGTGAAAAAGTTGGGATTATGAGACTCAGTCAATTCTGTTTCAACATGAGAGTCTGGACGAGCAGTTGAACTCTCAGAAAGGAATTCCAAAGAAATGCATCATGGTCTCCCAATACCAACGTGCATAGTGAAAAATAAGAAATGAAACGAGGAATTTAAAAGTTGGAATTTGACACTTACCCAGAAACCTAGAAGCCCAGAGGCCAATTTTTTTCCAAGGACTCGACAAAACAATAGAAAAAAATGGGACAAATGCAAAGAAATAAAGGAAAAGCAAAGAAGTTGGAAGCAATGGAGAAAGTACCTAATGATTTGAAGTTTTGAAGACACTTTAGGTGAATGAATTGGAAATCTTGGTGACGAAGATCTTCTGGGAGAGCGAAAATGTTCTTGAAAGGTAGAGAAAGCAACGAGCGAGATATGGTAAAATGGGGGGAAAACGCGAATATATAGGCATAACTGTTGAACCCCGAATTGGAAGAGTCAAGGGCAGAAGAGACAACTCATCACGAAAGGAAAATTTTCCCTCGAAATGAGTAATGATGGCATGCTCGAAGCGACGTGGGCATTAAATGCGCGCAGATATCAAGGGTGACAGGAACTAACCGTATCGCCGTAATAATGACAGTTATGCTCTATGACGACAGCAGGTATACAGCTTGTTAGTTCTCTATGTGTTTTGATGATAACTGACAATTGTAAACACAAGTTGAAGTTTGTCTTTGTTAAGTTGAAAAACTTACTGTCAAAGGCAAACTCGAGTATTGGTCTCAATACTTGAGTATTGACTTGACAGAGAATGGCTCAATTTTATTAAACAAAGAATACTCGAGTATTCCTTTGGATACTCAAGTATTGAACTTACAGAGAGCACTCCAAGCTTTTCACCCTGAGCCAAACTCGAGTATTGGTTAGAATACTCGAGTATGCATCATACAGAGACTATTTCAATATTAGCTAAAGTTTTCAAAACTCAAGTATTCATTTGGATACTCAAGCATTGATCATACAGAAAGTCACTAAAGTTTTCAACATGTGGAAACTCGAGTATGAGTTTGAATACTCGAGTATGTGATTAACAGAAAGTTTTCAAACTTTACACATGTCTTTGAAAACTCAAGTATTGATTTGAAAACTCAAGTATTGACTTGACAAAGATTTCTCAAAGTTTTCAAATTCTCTGAATACTCAAGTATGGGTTTGAACACTCGAGTATCTGACTGACAGAAAGTTTTCAAGTTTTATACAATGATTTAATACTCAAGTATCATTTTGAAAACTCAAGTATTGACTTGGCAGTGACTTTTCAAAGCTTTTCAAAATCTCTGGATACTCAAGTATTGAGTTGGAAACTCGAGTATCGGGCATACAAAGAGCTTTGCTCTTTTTCCAATGATTTGAAAACTCAAGTATTGAAATGGAAACTCTAGTATTGAGGTTTTGGACTTAAACTGATTTTCATATCAAAAGTTCAAAACTCGAGTATGGATTTACATACTCGAGTATTGCTCCTATTTCAAAGATATAGTTCAAAGCTCAAAACACGACATTCCTCTCTGGAAGAGGAATACTTGAGTATCATCTTGGATACTCAAGTATCTATATAAGTGCACAGTGCTAAACTCGAGTATTGAAGAACATACTCGAGTATAGGTCGCATAGTTTGAAAATTAAATCTAACGAATGTGTGATATCTTCTTGTTTAATCTCAATACTTCTCCTCTACATCCACTACTATTCTTAACTATGTTTAATGAGTTTGTTAGTGAGTTTCAGATTGTTTAGAGGACATTAAATGAAGATTTGAACAAAAGCAATGTCAGAACATTAAATGCAAAGTCCAGAAACTTGCATCCTTTTGTACCATCATTCTCTACACATTACAAAGGGATTAATGTCTGCTTTCCCTAAGCAGTAGCTGCTCTTCCAACGGATCTATTACAAGGAAAGTCAACACTAATCCTCTGGACAAAAGGAATTAACTGAAGAGTAGAGAGAGAAAACACCAAAGTGCCTCCAACAGCTAGATTAGTGTACCAACGGTCATATTGGAGTTAGCAACGGATCTTTAATGCTCTCTTAGTATAAATAGAGCAGCATTCAAGTCTTCTCAAAAAACACACCTGCTGGAAACGAATTGCATTCAATTTTTACAACTACTCTTTCAATTTTCACTTGTAAAGTATCTTCTGATACATTAAGCTTCAGTGATTATCATTATCTACTCTTAGAGAGAGTTCACTAATTGTAAATCATTTATTCTAAAGAATCTCAAGTCTGGGGACTTG
The DNA here is from genome assembly GCA_019022615.1 of Acacia melanoxylon. Taxonomy (NCBI): domain Eukaryota; kingdom Viridiplantae; phylum Streptophyta; class Magnoliopsida; order Fabales; family Fabaceae; genus Acacia; species Acacia melanoxylon. The sequence continues at coordinate 3,247,047 of JAFJYJ010000014.1, forward strand.
GAGATTTGGATATTGATTGCAACTTGTAAGGGGGAGTAAGTTCTAGTGAGAGAATTACTCTTGAGTTACAGAGTGTGTAATCAATCGTGATAGTGAAATCCCGAGTGTCGGGGATTTGGACGTAGGTCAAGAAGTTGGACCGAACCAGTATAACTCTCTTGTGTTTTGCTATTCTTCCCTATCCTCTGTCCAGCTCTGTTTTAGTGTTCGAAAACAGAGCAATTTTGAAGAATTTTTAAAATCCCCAATTCACCCCCTCTTGGTGATTAAGCTCCACTTTCACAGCTGTCAAGTTGTCAGTGATATAGGCGATAAAACCTATACATATGCCAGTATCTTTTTATTTCCATGGTGTCTCGGATTGGGGGGCAACACTCATGGCAAAACTACACAAACCCGGCAATCTGGATTAAGGTTGCAAGGCAATCCCGACCATCATAAAAAGCAAAACTCGGCATGAAGTCGAGCAAAGCCAGCCATGGCGGCCAAATCTAATGATGTGAATATATTTACAAAGCCCGGGTAAATTCATGTTCAAGGCTACATAGTCAACACATCCCGGCAGCTCAGAGACCTGAACTACCAGGCTAGGGGCAACTGTTATAAACTCATCAGAGGCCCATTCATCATGAGGCCCAACAAGGACAATTTGTATCAGAATCCCTACATAATCAGGTAAGATACTAATTGGCTTATAATCAAGACTATAATCACGGAATATGCAGGTAATGTGGTTGAAACATGGGTTTGGAGGCGCATAAAGCTCAAGTACCGAAATCCTAAAAGTAATCTCTATAAATAGGAGGTTAACCTAAAAGGTACACATGCTCTATTTCATCATATTTACTATTCAGCCTCACTGTGCACACACCCAACCCTTTTTTTGGCAAAACGTCATACTCGTGTTACACAGTGATTCATTGCTCTCTTTGGTATCTGCATTATAGATATCTTGGAGAGCCACCTGATATTCCATTTGGTATCTGCTTATAGATATCTTAGAGAATCCTTTGATCCAATATAAACAATACTAGTCCATTGAGGCTAGACATCTGTGTTCTACACTAGAACACATTTTGATATTTAAATATATTTCGACTATATTAAAAGTATTTTTCCTCTAGTTAATTTACTTTCAAACTTATATGAAATAAAAATGATTTAAAATTTTCTATAATTAATTTTTGAAGAATTATAATAATTATTTACTATTCATTTATAGAAAAATGGGAAATAAAGAATGTGAAATAGAGGAATGATTTTTGAATTATGTTTATTTTAAGTTCTGGATTCATAAAAAATCATAAGCTATAAAAAACACAATGAAAATAAAATTACCTTCAATTATTAATATAAGATCTCGTTTGTAATACAAAGAATGGGAGGTTGTAGAGTATTACATTTGAATCGTACAAGCCATGGTTTTACTATTGAGGAATATTAGGTCTTCTTCCATTGTCAAAGAACAACAGGGATGTTTTAAATTAACCATGGCAACATAATGTGAGTTGGCATAGATGGTAAGGGATCCAGGATTAGGCCCTTGGGTCGTGGGTTCGATCCTCCGCTGTCATTGGGGACTCGCTTTGGTAGGCGATTTCGTAAGTCACAGAGTAAGTCTTTCTTAGAGCCTGTCGGTCGTCTTGGCATTGTGAATCGATGTCGAACCCCTCCAAATCCTAATTATATGACATATTTAACCAACTTTGGAGGAATTAAAGATAGGAGTTAAATTAATTAATTTTACTCATTTTCTTAAAATGCTCTTATATAAATCTTACACTTCAATTACCTTGCTAATTTCACATAATCCCTTATTCATATCTTAGGAAGAAATTGACCAAAATTAGAATGTTGTCCTATAATTAGAACCAAAACCAACTCTCAAATGTTGTCTTATAATTAGGACTGGAGGGAGTACCATCTATGAATTACAATATTTACATATATTATAACACTCCCTCTCAAGATAGGGCATATACATATTCAGCAAGCATGCTACATATGTATCAAATCTGATTACCCTTGAGAGACTAAGTAAAGATATCTACCAATTGATCATTTAGTGGACAAACTGAGAAGCAAGAAATCCAGACATAGTGGGACTTTATAAAATTACTTAACATAGAAATTCAGGTGTTGCATGCAACCATCTCCTTCTAAATGGGAATTTACAAACCACTTAACATGGAATAAATCTCTTTAATTTGAGGGTGTGACTTGTCTTGTACAGAGAACTGATGAACAACTCCTTTCAATTCAATCCAACTACATCCTGGTATTTTCTTTAGGTTTCTCTCCTTCATCACTGTCCTGACCACTTTCACATTGTCCCACATGCCCAAACTAGCATAAACATTAGATAGGAGCACGTAGGAGCTTGGACTGAAAGAGTTTAGCTCGATCAATTGCTCGGCAACTGGCTTTCCTACCGAAAAGTTCTCATGGATTTGACAAGCACTAAGCAAAGTCCTCCAAATCACGTCATTTGGTTCAATAGGCATCGCCTCGACAAGTTTTTTGGCTGCTTCAACATGCCCAGCTCGGCAAAGGATGTCTACCATGCATCCATAGTGTTGCACCTTAGGTTCAACCTTGTATACTCTTTGCATGAGCTCAAAACATATCAGTCCCTCCTTCAGTAAACCGGCATGCCCACAAGCACTCAACACTCCAATGAATGTGATATCATCCGGTTTAACAGAATCCTTTACCATCTGGAAGAGAAAATTGATGGCCATTTCGCCCATACCATGAATAGCCAAGCCACCAATCACAGCATTCCAATGATCAACATTTTTCTGATCAATATTCTCAAATACTGAGATAGCATTCTCTATGCTACCACACTTAGAGTACATGTCAATTAGGGCAACACCAAGTTTACCACTCAAAGATTTACTATTGTTACCCTCTAAATATCGGTGTATGACCGCTCCAACTTCCACATGTCCTAATTGGGTGATGGCTGTAAGAACAATCAGCAAGGTGGTTTCATCTGGTTTTGTGCGCGCTTTTATTTTCATATCATGAAATAGCTTCAGAGCTTCAAGGCAATAACCATTCTGAACATAGCCAGCCATCATGGTATTACAAGAAATGGTGTTTCTCTCGGGCATTTCATCAAACAATCTCCTCGCAACCATAACACTACCTGATTTCACATAACCATCTATCATAGTAGTCCAAGAAACCAAATCTCTTTTAGGCATCTCGTTAAACAATATATGAGCATCTTCCATATTTCCAAGCTTTACACATCCGTCAATCATTGTGTTCCATGAAACCAAGTCTCTCTCAGGCATTTTAAGAAACAGATTCCGGGCAAAATTCAATCCATCTTTGGATCTCACATACCCTCCAAGCATTGAGTTCCAAGTAATCAGATTCTTCTCCTTCAGAGGCATATTATCAAACAAATCACGTGCTCTTTCAACCATCCCATATTTGACATACCCATCAATCATTGAGTTGTATGAGATAGAATCATGACAAGACATTCGGTCAAACAATTGGCAGGCAAACTGAATGCACCCAAATCTCAGAAAACAACCAATCAAGCAATTTTCCAAATATACATCAGACCCAATTTGCAGTCTACATAACAATCCATGAATCTGCATTCCTTCTTTCTTCAAACCCGCTCGAGAGCAAGCTTTCAAAACCAGAGAAAATGAGAACTTATCCAAACAAACCCCAAGTTCAATCATCAAACAGAATATTGGCAGAGCTCCTCTAGGGTAACAACCATGAGAGTAGGACCTGAGTATGGCATTCCAGAGGAAAGGGTCCTCTTGTTCTCGAGGATTACGATGAGAATGATGCTTGAAGAAGATGTGGCGAGCAAACTCTACAAGAGGCTCATGGGGTGAAGAAACAAAAGTGAGGATGAGTTTGGTAGTGAAAGACAAGTTGTTGATTAGCCCAGTTGTGATCATTCTTGCGTGGATCTGATTCACGTCGTATATGGTTTTGCATTTCTGAAACATGATAAGAGTTGGGGTGATTGAACTCCATGGCTGGTGTGAATTGACACACACAACCATCAATGAATAGTAAATTTGATGAGCTACGTCAGTTGGATTGTCGGGAAGATCATAGATTTAGAACTTCTTTTAATGGCTCAAAACAGTAAATGGGCATATTAGATTAGAACTACTTTATGCCTCGCAATCACTGGTGACAGTATCTGAGCATACAATTAAGCTCCAAAATCGAGCTTCTAATTCTTACTGTGAGATTCCAAACCTCAAGCTTCAAATTCAAGCCCTGGAACATACAAGAAATCCAATATTATAAATCCACATTTTTTTACTACAATCAAGTAAAACCAAGTACATGCTCTTTTCCTGACTCGATGGTCATTTTTCTCAAATATGTAGCTAAGTATAAAGCATCGCTGCACTTTTTCCACATTGAAGTAACTTTATACGAGCAACAAAAGGTCAACTGTATTCATTCACAAAACAATTGATTCGATCGTTTTCGTATATTTTGATTTGTAGTATTCAAGGAGACGAAGGACAAGCAGGGGGAAGAAATTATCAGCTACGCTATGGAATTGCTAATTGAGACATGTACTGTATAACTGATTCAGAATGAATATGAATATGAATATGAATATGAAGAACTAATGAGAGTTTTTTTTTTTTTTTTTTTAACAAAGTCATTACCGGTTCAGGTGTCTCCGCAGTCGAATGTCGAGTTCTACGGTCTGCCACTGTTTCGTTCTCTCCTTTCTCAAGTTCTCCTTCGCGCCATCTCTGTCCTCTGTGTCTGTCGCTCTATCCGCAGGGGAGGACAGAAAAATTGATCGTGGATCGTTGGATTAAAATATCTGTTTGGATTGTGGATAAAGAATGACAATTGACAGAAGGCCCTAAAAAGTAAGGAAATTTTCGATAAAATACCAAATTTTTCATATTAAACTCACTTTTTAGGATTTTCGAAATTTTTAAGAATTATTTTATTAAAATATTTCCTAAAAACTATCTATTTTTTATAGAATATTCAATTTTTTTTTTATTTCTAACATCTTTTTACCTTTTATTCTCTGTTTACTACGAAATACTGTAACAAACTAAAATTTTTAAGAATATCTATTTTTAATAAAAATTAAATATAAAAAAAAATCAGGATTTTTTGGAGAAATTTAGAATAATAAGAAATATTTTGTTTATAAAAAAATTGGCCAAAAAATCAATTTTATTAGGAATAAACTATAAAAATACACATTAGATTTTTGCAAAAAGCGCCTAACACCGGATGTATTTTTTTATTGACAAAAGTAACTATTGTAACATCCCATTTTAACAGCGGAATTTTTTTTTTAAATCAGAGTAGAGCAGAGTAGAGCATGGGAGCGGAAAAGTAACTGAGTCACCGAACCATTAACAAAACGTTAACCATAGTGTAAGAGTAATGATACAGTCATCCAAGGTTCGTAAGAAAATACAGAAAAATAAATAAATCTTCATCCAGGAATCCTACGCCGGCCGCTTGCCCCGATCACCAACCCTTGGTCTTCCCGACCACTGAAGCTACAGTGAGATCAATTTCCCATATGGATCTCGCAGAACAGTTAACCTTATACTCAAATAAAACAAAGATATATGACAAAATGAGATATTCATAACAAAACAACAAAAGATATCAAGACATAAGCACGGAAGCGAGATGCATGATCATAACAACAACAGAACATAAGCACAAAGCAATATGTAAAGCCTAACAACATGTCTGCACATACCCTGTGCCACGATCACAACACGTGTCCTCAGCGCTAGGAAAACTCATACGGTATTATCAATTCTATAACCCGTGTAAACTATATGTATGATTGACGACCCTAAACCGAGCCTCAGTCTATGAACGTATATATCATATATATGTATATGAGCAGTACAAGATTAGGATACAAAGATGCGCGTCCGTACCTTTACCTTTGCCGACGGCACTACGGTACTTTTCCGAAAAACGGTATTTTGACGCGCGACGAGCGGGGTGCTGACGGAATGAATGATACAACAGCGGACTAACAGCGGTCCGATCAACTCAGATATCCTATAAGGATAACATTTATCAATATTTAAGACTATAACGGCGCATTCTGGTAAAAATTACCATTTTGCCCCCGACCCCCTAATCGGCGGAATTTCGCCGGAGCTTATTTTTTCGCTCTATCTCTCCGTAATTTTGATAGATCTTTTCCCTCATCATATTTTTGAAATATATATCATATTTACCCCTAAATATGATATCTAAACTATCTTGAAAAATTAAAGATAAATCTAAAGATTCCTACTATATCTACCGAAAGAACTACCGAAACTTAAGACTAAGGATGAAGAACTTACCCGTGGTCCCGGCTAGAACTTCCTCGAGCTCTTCCTTCTCTCTAACCTCTCTCTAGGATTGGTTGTGGTGTGAAGAAATGAGAGAAGGGAGCTTGCTATTTATAGAGATTTTCGAGTTACTTATTCATGCTTTATCATATTGATTATCGGCCGTCGGATCGCACTTCTAATAGGTGGCATAATCTTGGCCCTCCATGCTCCTTGGCCGACCTCCCCCTCCCTTTTCCCAAGAAAAGATGATGCAGGCAATGATGTCATCATCCTTGCTTTATGGTTTGTACCGATAAAGTTCCCAGTTCGGTGCCCTTTTCGCGCAATCTTGGAGAAACTCAAAAATCCGGCAACTAGGTTTTGAAGTTCTATTCGTTCTCTTTAGAAATGTCTAAGTTAACTAAATTTTTGATCCCGTTAAGGGTATTCCGTAGTCCGTGAAGATTTTCGGATAAACACTTTGTTGGTTACGGAAATAACTTCCGATAGAACCGAACTTACGGACAAAAATTCACCTGGTTCGTAATATGTTACGACCTAAGAAACCATATCCCTGGTTTGTCACAACTAACTTGTTTTCTATAGGTTCTCATTTCTACTATCGCCCTATTTCGATTTACCCAAAGTATCTTAATGACTCATTTGGTTTCGAAATGACTTTAAGAGACATTTCACTCAGGATAGAATTTCATTTTGGTTTATAAAATGTCCGGATGTTATCGACTTTATCCCCATGGTTTGAGGTAGGATTTAATTTCTATCCATTCTCAAATGTCCCGTTGGCTCTTTACCAAATATATTATTATTTTATTCAAAATATCATGATTTTTTATTTTTTTTATTTTTTTTATTTTTCTAAGCATTTATTATTTTATTATTTTTATTTATTATTTATTTATTAATTTCGAATTTCTCCCTTATATTAATTATTTACTAATTAATTTACTCATATCTTAATCTAAACAATTTGCCACTAATTACTTAATTAATCACTTACTAATTGTTGATAATTTTCATAATTAAGATTAATTATTATCTCACAACTTTTCAGACCGACATTGATATTTTATGTCCCATGTAAAATATTAAAAATCATGAGGCCAAAAAATGCTTTTAATAATATTATATTCATGCTTCTCTATTTTTCAAGAAAATAATCCCAAAAATTCCTAAAATTATAGACAACATACTTCCCAAGTTTTTGTCAATATTTGTTGCTATATGAGATTTTATCATAATATTTTGGTCCATTTTTATGGCCTACAATTGCATTTTTAGGGAGTTTTAGCTCTTTATCTCCTCTAATCTTCATAGAATTTTCCCTAAGTAATAAGATAATTATGCTTACTTATTGAAACCACATATTCACCTATAACCTTTAAAGGAATATTTATTTATAATTAATAGTCATCCGGGTATTACAACTATAAACTTCTAGAACATGTGTAAAAATACACATTGACCATTAGTTTAATATTTGTTTGAATTTTTTGAGGGTTAAGGTACAAAAACACACATAAAATATTCCCAAAAGTGTGTCTGACACAATTTTTTTTCAAGAGATAAAAGTAATTATAAACTTCCAAAATAGATGCAAAAATACATATTGACCACTAATTGACCATTTGTTTGAATTTTTTGACTGAAAATTGTGACATGGAGAATGATGTGGATGATTAAGAAACAACATGGAATAGTAATCTGCTAACATGTCAAAGGAAATTAATTTCCACCTAACCCTATATCATCATTCTATCTCGAATATAGACTTACAAGTAAACTTGTAAAATAAACTTCTTATTCAATAATCTATAAATATTAAGTACAACTCGACCATTAAATACACAAACTTTCTAACCTTAATACGACTCAAAAATTTTAAAAAATATATTCTAAGATATTGAGGATAAGATGCCATCTAAAAATAATTAAATCAAGAAGAATAATAAGATATTAATTATTTCCTTGAGATCCTTAATTGGCAACTAATAGAGCTGGGAATCAGGGTCGGCCCGTGAAGAGCCAGGGCCTAACAGGGTCGACCCTCTAGGGCCCGGGGTAAAAAAAATCTATTTTTTAAAGTCTGGCCCGAGAGTACCAGGGCCAAGGCCAACCCTCCAAGGCCCGGAAGTTACTATTCCAAAGTTTAACTATTTTTCCTCCATTTTTTTCAATGAAATATAATTAGTAAATTACAACAATTAAAGTTCTAATTTATCAAATAAATGTTGTCAACATTAATATCAAAACAACACGAATGATCCAACAAATAAGCACAGTTACTAATTCATAATCAAAAGCAAACTATATTCACAAATAACTCACATAAAACATAAGAAGCATACCATTAAGCGACATTAGTACGATGACTATTATTGTCGTCATATTCGCCATTATCATAAATTTCAACGACATTTGATTGTGCTTCATTTTTAGTAGGCTCTGGTTCATGAGTAAAAATACCATGAATTTCTTCTCCCGCATCATGGACACATCCATAATCTTTATCTACAACAAATAATAAACCAAATCATAAAATTAGAGTATAATTATTATGTATTTGTGTCTTTGTACTTAAATAGATAAATAACTCTATAACAAATACAAAATACATATAAATTAATAAATTACCATAATATATAAATCTATGTATCCAAATAATAATAATGATATATTAAAAGGGCCTGCAGGGCCGGCCCGGGGCCCTCCAAGGCTAGCCCTTTTAAGCCCGAGGCCCTACAGGGCCAGCCTGCAAGGCTTATTTCATTAAACTCCTTTAATTTTTAAACCCGGCCCTTGAAAGGCCAAGGCTTAAAAGGGCCGGCCCGATGGGCTCGACCCGATTTCCTGGCTCTAGCAGCTGACAAGTCATGTCGTGGGGACTATCAAATAAAACTAGAATAACTATGCACTATAGTGATGCAAACCTAGATCAATCTCTTTGAGGAGCCGGTTATTTAGTCCTAGCCAAATAAGTATTAATTAACAGATTAACCAAAGAGTGTGATGAAATTAATTAACAATTATAAACTAAGCTAAGCTACTTTTTATAGGTTGTTCTAAGTTTAATGAATGAAATAGAATGATGTGAAATGTACATATGAACTTCCTTGATGAGTGAATCCACGAGTTTTCCTTGTTCCAATTTAATTGAGTTTAATTCCTTTGTTAAGTACTTAGGCTAGTGAGAAGAGACCTTCTCTAAACAATTCCTCTAATTAGCTAAACCCATCCAGTCGTACCTAGCTTGAGTTTAGTTCATTATACTCATTTTAGTTGGCACTTAACATGTATTAAATCTTGCAGGAGGCATTCTCTACTCAAATTGACAATTGCTAGGGACCAGCCGGCCAAATAAGAGTTTCAAACACATGCGTGATAGAATTAGGCTAACATTAGGCCTCCAACCACATCATTAGAATAAAAAATCTGATACATGTCTGATATCAATGTGCAACAACCAAAAACAATACTCAGTTACAATCACAAATCGCAATCTAGAGACCTAGAAATCATAATCTATAATCATACATGAATGAAATTGAAATTAAGGGAGAAGAAACTCCCTATAACTACAAAAATCTCAACCTAGCTTCATCAATCTCCAAGGATTAGCGAGAAGAAGAGTGGTGCGATGATGAGAAAAATGGAGATGAGTGGAGATGGAGGTGGAGGTGGTTGAAGCCGAATAGAGGAGACGGTAGTGGAGTGACGATCGTGGTCTCGGCTTACTGAATTTGAGTGGAAAAACCCTTAAAATCTTATTCCAGAGGACAAAAGCATTGATTTCAGGATTTTAGGACTAAAATGTCATTTCCAAAATTAAGGTACTAAACTGACAATATCTTTAGATACTAAAATGTCATTTATAGAATTCAGGGACTGAACTGCAATTTCCAAAATTCGTCCGCTTGACCAAAATACCCTGAAATGAAATTCAAACCATTGCAATACCATGTAGTCATGAAGATAATGACTTTTTTTTTTACCCCTTTTATCAATTGATTCAAGCAATGACTTTTAATCCCAATAAATGCATTTTAAGCACAATAATCATGACGTAATCCCTATATAACTCTTGCACTCCTAAGCAAGACCAATTCAAAGAGCACAATGAGAATAGAGATGAACAAGAATGGTCAAGTTTCAAGAATCACACATTTGTTAAACAATGAAGTATCCATTTATCCCAAGTCCATGAGTATGCCACATGTTAAAAGAAATAAGAAATGATACAAGGCTTAATCAAAATGAATTTAATTTGGAAACCTCAAAGGATAAGTGTTTACTTTAACTATATTTAATCAGTTTATTAATGAGTTTTGGATGATTAGATAAGAGATTAAATGTAGATTAATCAAAAAGCATTTGATTATGTCAGATGCATTTAATGAGTTGCAAAATACAAAGCACATTCTATGCAACCATTGTCTGAACATTTTGAAGGCATTGTTGTTCTCTTTCCCTAATTAAATGATGCAAGACTCAACGGGAAGAACAGAAAGAATGTCAAAATGGCGAATGACGAATGACGACGATCATTTGCAGAATCAAAGACTGTGAGTAACGAATGAACTACAACGTCTAACGGCTATATTGATTACTCACAATGGTTCATTGAAAGCCTCTCAACTTTCATTAATTGTCTTCACCAAATATGAGCAGAAACATTCAATACGTTTTGTTATGGCCCCATATATTGGGTCATCCGGGTACCCGGCCCAACCAAGGGATCCACAGTAAGGCCACCCGTTTAACCAGGTAGACGGTTCACCACTACTCCACCTCATCTGTGATACAGGGCCGTACAGGTAGTGGAGCAGGTATGGGCAGAACGTGGGAGGCGCATGATGGCTGGTGGATAGACACATTTGCATGGGAGTGAAACCCTAGGTAACCTTTATAAATAGGAGGTTACCCACTCAGGTGCACTCGGATCTCTCTCAATTGATAGTTTACCATTCAGTCACACTGCACACACACCACCCCCTTTGGCGAAACGCCTTACCTGTGTTGCATTGTGGTCTGAGCTATCTCGACGATATCTTCCTCATAGATATCATCGAGCCAGTATCCTTTCCTTGAGACCTAATCATCGAAAGGACTATTGATCCAACATTAACCATTCCTAGCTCATTGAAGCTAGACATCTGTGTTCTATACCAGAACGAGTTCCAACTACTGGAAACACAAACGCTCAAACGAACTATACACATTTACTATTTCATTCATTGTGTAATATCTTCGGATATCTAATCTTCAGTGTTTATCTATATACTCTTTTAGAGAGTTAAATTATATTCATATTTTCTGTAAAGATACTCAAGGTAGTGGGACGTTGAGAGTGGGTATTTGATTACAACTTGTAAGGGGAAGTGAATCAGAAAGAGGATTACTTCTAATACAGAGTGTGTAATGAAGTTGAAAGAGATAGTGAAATACCCAGAGAGAGTCTGGGGACTAGACATAGGTTAAGAGTTTAGACTGAACCATATAAATCTCGTGTCAATTCTTCTTCCTCTACTCTCTTTGTTTAGCTCTGTTTTGTGTGTGTGAGTTTCAGGGGTATTCAAAAAAGTATTTAAATCGCCCAATTCACCCCTTAGGTGATATTCTGGCTTTCAGTTTCAACTGAACAATTTGTTAAGAAAAGATTTAATTGGCACTTAACAAAATCTAATACTAGTCTCAGTATCATTGTGCAACAACCGAAAACACTACTCAGTTACAATCACAAATTGCAACCCTAGAAACTTAGAAATCCAATCTATAATCATAAATGAGTGAAAACAAAATTAAGGTAGAAGAAACTACCTATAAGCATGAAGAATTCAAGATAGCTTCATCAATCACCAAGGACTAGCGAATCAGCCACTCATGACTACACAAACAGCTTCAGCAAAGCTCCAGGAATGCTCGGCCCTGGCAGCAATGAAGATTGCAAAGTGGAGAAAAAGAAGAAGAGTGGTGCGACAATGAGAAAAATGGAGATGATGAGGGCAGATGAAGGTGGAGGTAGTTGAAGCCGAATGGAGAAGACGGTGGTAGAGTGATGATCGTGGCTCTCGGCTTACTAAGTATTGAGTGGAGAAAACTTAAAATATGATTCCACAGGACGAAAATGCTGATTTCCAGTTTTTAGGACCAAACTATCATTTTCAAACTTCAAGTACTAAATGAACAATATCTTTGGGGACTGAACTGAAATTTCCAAAATTCATCCGCTTGACCATAACACCCTGAAATGAAATTCAAACCATTGTAATACCATGTATCTAGATAATCATGAAGATAATGACTTTTTTACCCTTTTTATCAATTGATTCAACTTATCAATTTTAATCCCAAATAATCACAATAAATGCATTTTAAGCACAATAATATGGACAAAATCCCTATATATATATATATATATATATATATATATATATATATATATATATATATATATATGAGAATATATAATAAAATAGGGATTTTTCAATGACTTATATATCTAGAATAATGTCCTAAAAATATTTTACAAATTCATAATCACCCCCCCCCCAAAAAAATATACATATTAACTGCACATAATAAGGGGTTTCCATAGAGCTCGTAACATGGGTTGAACACGCCGAACCTATAAAACTTGGTGGGTTTGTTGTGAAAAACTGGGTCCATTTTGATGTAAGTCTTTTTTGTCTGAACTCACCTAATCCAAACCTGTGACGGGTTAGCCCTATTTTTTTTTAAAAAAAAAAATTCCTAAAAGCTAAAACCAAACCCTCTCCTTCTTCAATTGAATTGAATACATTGAAGTCTTTTAGCTGAAATTTCTGAAATAAAAGATACAAAATGAAATAGCAATGATAAAGAATTATAGCAAAATAATAGATAAAAAGTATTGAAGGGAAGGCTAATTATGTAAGAAAGTACTCATTTTTAAAATAAAGTACTAATCTTTAAGCAAGCGGAACTTAAAAGAACCTGCAATAAGAATAAACATTTAGGATTCGAATTTTAAAAGCCCTACACGAAAGCATGCGGGTCGAAATGGCCTACAAGTTCGAAAAGCTATTTTTTAAAGTTTAACTATTTTTCCTGTGTTTTTTCATAGAAATATAATTAGTAAATTATAACAATTGAAGTTCTAATTTATCAAATAAATGTTGTCAACATTAAATAAATTAGAGTCATGTGATTATTTTTGGGCCATTAACCAACTAAACCATATTAACTACTCCTTCCGGTCATAAATATAAGACAAAATTGATTTTTTTGAAGAGATTAAGGAAGCTAATTAAATTATTTTAGAGTATTATATTTTTTTCTCCAACCTAATTAGTTTGTCAAATAAACTTATATATAATCTGATTAAGTATCTTATTTAGTTTCATTAGTCTTTCAAAAAAAAAAATCAATTTTTCTTATATTTAGAACCGAAGGGATTATCAACTAATAATAATAAACACAAATCATACAAAAAATGACAACATATACATAATAATATGGTCTTCAACATGTTCCCATAGGAAATTGTTTTAAGCAACTAACTCTTCCATGACATAAATAAATAACAACAAATTATGTAGCAACAATTTCTTAAAATAAAAATTTATCAATTTTAAAAAATATAAACGGGCCTAATGGGCCAGCCTTTTTAAGCCCTCGACCCTACAGGGCTAGCCCTTTTAGGCCTGACTTCATTTGGAAGTTCCATTTTATAAGTCCAGCCCTTAATGGACCAGGGTTTAAAAGGGCCAAGTCCATCAACTCTATCCCCAACCCACAAGTTATGGGTTAAGTTCGCTAAATCCTATCCATTTTGATGTAGTTTTTTCAGCCCAACCCTATCGGGCTATCAACCCATAGCGGGCCAGCCCTAACCTAGTGGGTTGACCCGTTTTACAAGCTCTAATTTCCACCATTAGTTAATTCCAACCCATATTACTAGCTCTAACATCCATCATTAGTTAATTCTAAGGTACATAACTAAAGAAGATATTTTAAAAAAGCGAACACCTTTTTTTTTAATTAGATCAAGAGTTCTCCCTTCAAGTTTAGAGAGTAAAGAATTTTCACATTTCCCAATAAATACATTTATCAAGATTTGAACTTATGTTATCCTCCTTACAGACTCCTTATAGGAGTGAGGTATCTTACCACCTCAACCAAAATAGTAACTTAGATAATTTTGCCTGGCCTTTGTATTGAGGGCCTGAGACCTGAGTGAGAGTGCTAGAGACATAATTTCTTTTTATTTGTTCATATTAATATTAATATCTAGGAATATATCTAAACCAAGCCCCACACACCAGGGAAAAAAAAAACACACACACACACACTTGCAAAATCAAAAGTAAGAATTATATTTGAGACCCCATTTAGGAGCCAGCATGGTTACCAATTAAGCAATGGTCTCACTACGATTTTGTATATTCTGTTTTTTCTAATTCATGTCCCAAACACAACCAATCTCTCACAGTTTTACCTTTGGCAACAAAACAACCGTTGTTCTTTCTATCATCAATTCTCAGTGGACTTGTCATCTTCACCATCATCTCTTTCACCAACATTTTCACAGGAGATTGTCCTCTGAGATTGCTATGCTTCCCTAACCCACACACCACAACTACTTCTGTGGGAACCGCATAACCTGAATCGTTTAGCCTCCGTCGCATTTCTTGCAACCAAAGTAACATAATTAAATAAGATGAGCCCAAATGCAGTCCATGTAAGTCCAGCTTTGCCTGCTTAGAGTCCCAAACCATGACCTCCTCTAGAATCTCAGTTGACTTTATTAGCTCTCCAACCACCATAGCTTCATCTCCTTCCAAACTAGCATTCAATTCTTCAATTGACAATGGGAAGTCATTTAAGTCCACCAATTTCCCCATGATCACTGGACATGAATTCAAAACAGAATTATACGTCCTTACCGAGAATGGGATTGATGAATTCCTCATCCTTTGAAGCCATGAAACCATGTCTGTGCACTCACCATGAATTCCGTACGCTGAAAGAACCATATTTGAACAAACTGTGTCAATGACGAACCCTTCTTTTTCCATTTGAACCAGAATTCTCTCCAAATCTTGGAATAATCCCAATCTTCCATAACCATACATAATAGACTTGAATTCAAATGCTGAAGGTTCAAGTGCTTTGGTTCTCATATCCTTAACCAAATTCTCAGCCTCACAAGGTCTATCCATTAAACATAAGCCACTGACCATGTGTTCATAAACACGGCGTCTTATGTAAATAGAGGATGATGAGCTATGAAGAAGCTGGCTCAGGCAAGAGTAAGCAATCTCAAACCCTCGTTCTGAATTTTGCTTGGAGTGATACTCTAACAATTTACAATAGAAAAGAGCCAGATCTCGAGAGCACGACTCTAATTTGGAAGTGGCTTCCGAAATTAGAGTTTCCCAGGCTGAATATTGTTCCTGTTTATCCAGCAAAGCAGCAAGCTCAGCTACAATCTTAGGGTTCCAACTGTACCAAGGTGCTTCAGCAATTCTTGCATAAAGCTGCAAAATTTGCAAAACTCAGAGACTCTAATAATCAATTCAAGGAGAGAGACAAAGTGTAAAGTACTAACTGGTAAGGCGATTGAGGAGAGATGGGGTTGAACTGTTGAAGGAGAGAGGAGATGGCAAAGAGTGCTGAGAGACACCGATTTAGGTGAATTTTGTACGAATCTTCGGATCAAGTTGTTTGTGGTGGAGGGGTCTCCAGATATCACAACCTTCTTTAGAAAATGCTGACCTTGTTTTGTTAGCGCACATTCCACCATAACTCCATGATTTGGTCGTTGGTTCCACCATGGTTGGACACTGCTCATCATCATCTTCAATGTTAGATATTATAAAATCATGTCCTTCCACAGACCTTCAAGGAAAAATCGGGTTAGTGGGAGAATGATATATGAAATTACAATAGTTTAGCATGTTATTCACAAACAACAACTGAAAAAAACAGGAAGGAAAGTACATGTACATGGCAGAATGTTATAGAAAATTCCTCACAATTTATACATGAAGTTTGACCAACGATTCAAAGAAAGCCTAGCAACTATTTCAGAAATTCAGAAATTGACATTGTTCCAAATAGAAAGCAAGTATCAACCCAATTTTCTAAGTTCATCTATTGCTGCGCAGCGAGTGAATTAGAGATTAGTGTAAAGCATACATCGTTCCTATAAAGTGAAAAAAAAAAAACAGCAACTAACAAACTCCCAATAACTCGTAGTTATATATAACCTTCTAGCAAGTAACTTGACTCAATCACTTCTTATATATGTGCGAGCGAGCACACAATTGAGCACCTATTTATATGGTTTTATGTATGCATATTATCATGATCAATTTCTTGTCAAATAGCATATATTCTTACTCTCATATTAATTTAACTCCTCAAGTCCCATTGCAGAAATTAGGCCAAGAGATAACATGAAGAAAATGATTATATAAAGTAATTTGAAACTCAAACAGCACATCACAGCCCACGGAACACACAAGAACCATAGCGCCTAACAAGCTAAGAAGCCGTTGATGATAAACACTACAGAAGCGCTCACTCTACAAATTGAAGTTTAATCGGACAAATGTTTTGGCCTGAAGTTTAATCGGAGTTAGCAATAAAAAAAAATTTGAGAGATAGAATTCACTAAATTCAAGGAGAAAGGAGAAGATTTGAAACTATTACCGGTTCGGATTTCTCCGGAGTCGAATGTTGAGTCCTCCGTTCTGCCTCTATTTCGCCTTCCTCTTTTCTCAACTTCTCGCCCGTGCTCCATCTCGCTCCTCTGCGTCTCCGGCTCTGTCTTATCTGTTTTTTCTGTTACGTTAGAAGACAGAATGATTGATTGTGGACCGTCGGATTAGTAGGTTTAATTATGTTTGAATATGTATTTTAAATAATCTCCCCGATGTAAATCAATTTTTTTCTAATAAAAAAATATTCTGGTCAATAATACATGTCAATTATAGGTGGTGAGAATAGGGCTGAAGCATTTAAATCCATAACCCCATGAAATGGCCCTAAAATCCAGGTGTCGTTCGGGTCATATGAGCCCCCCAAAAAAGACTTTATAATAGGTTGGGTTAGAACCCGCCCATTTAAATCTTAAATTGGCGGGTTATAAGACCTACGCTACCCATACCCGCTCATTTAGTGTAAATTTTTTTATATATATATAATTACCCATCTTATTTCGCATTCCGCATAAAGCATTCTTTAAATCCCTTCCTATTCGAGTATTCAGCCACCTCTAATATATAACCATAATGGCCATCAACTCTCAATTTCGCTCACTTTCTCTCTCTATGGCTCTGTTTATTCGAACTTGTGAGTTGTTATTGAATCTACATGTAATATAGAGAAGATTTTAGAAGTGGATGGATATTTTCAAACTGAATTAGTTGGCTTTCGTGATCCAAAATTTGATGTTTTAGCATGGTGGAGAGTGAATGCTTCCAAGTATCAAGTTTTAAATTTGTTGGCACGTGATTTGTTGTGTATAATAGTATCTACAATATCTTCAAAATTAGCTTTTAGTACTAAGTCAAATACTAGATTCTTCCAAGTGAATCTAAAGATGATGAAAACTAAAGCATGTAAATTCAATGGAAGTATGCCATTTTGTTAATCTATGAACTTGTAGAGTTGTGGTTGTAATATTTAATTTAAAAGTTGGAGTTTGCACATCAAGATTATGTGATGATGGTAATTGTCTAAATATATGTTGTTTTGTGTGAATTGTGATTATTGAACTTTGAAGATTCATATTTCAGAAATTGGAATGATGAATTTAGATGGATGCTTAATGCTTATGTATGTTTTTTTTTTCAAAAAAAATAAACAAGTCAAATGTAAATGGGTAACCCAAAACCCGATCAGCCCGCCCATTTATGTGCTAGCCCATTTACATGGGTTTAAATGGGTTAAGGTACGGGTATGAACTAACCCATACCCATTTAAAGTTAAATGGGCGGGCTATGGGTTTGGCCTCGAGTTGCCCAACCCGCCCCATTGCTCTACCCTAGGTGAGAATATGCTGGCCTAGTTAAGGTCTGTCTAATAAACACGTTAGATTTAAACATATTTAAAAGCGTAAATGTATAAATAGGTAAGTCATATTTTGTCAAGGCATGACTAATTTAGATACTAACAAACATAATTATATTTATGTTGCATGCATACATACATATGTGTGTACTTCTTCTGGTCCTTATTATAAGACACCAATTAATAATTCTCACAAACCAATAAAAATAGTTAAAATCAATAAGTTGTCTTACAATTTAAATAACTTCTAATATTACCCCTACTAATTGTACTAAACTCTAATATTATATTAATTATTACTTTCACCTATTATCCTTATTAATTATGGGCATATATGGGAAAAAATAATTAATACCCGTTGGAAACAAACAAGTGCCTTATAAAAAGGACCAAATACAAGTATTAGTTGGTGTCTTATAATAAAGATCAGAGAGAATATATATGTATGTATTATGCTTATATTTTTATCTTAAAAATACAGTAAGTCACTCTAATGTCCCTAGGTTTTTATTAATCCTTCCTAAAACATTCAGCTTTATCTAATGAAGTCTAGCCGTCACACTTCTCTTCCCATTCTCCATGGCAATCCGATGTCCTTCCTCTGTTCCTCCATTATTTGCTAGTAGATTTCTGCATAGACATAATTAAACTTGCCTAGCTGAGATTAGGCCTATTTGGGTTGACGGTAGAAACAGTAGCTTAAAAGCTATCTGACTTTAAAAAAAGTTCGGTAGGAAAAAAGTCAGGTTATAGATAATGATTTGTGTTTGGATTGATAGTGGTAGAAGTGACGGGGCCCACGTCAAAAAAGCTGAGAGCGTTATGGAAAAAATTTGGATTCGGAGCTTTTTCCTTAACTGATTTTTTGAACTTTTTTGACTTAAAGTTCAGCCAACGCAATAGGCAATCCAAACAGAAAAAATTTGGTTTTTTTTCTCACTGGTCCTTGACTTAAAAACCATTGAAATTTTTACACACAAACGCTGAAAAATAAGTCACTCCAAATAGGCCCATTGTTGATCAATAAGGAGATTTAACCTCTATTTAGACTTACCCTCGAACTTGCACAGCCAAAATATTTTTATTTTTTCATATTTATTGTTGAGAAGCCCATATCTTTACATGGTGTTTATTTCTTTTTTAATTTGGATATGTTGTATTGTAGTGTTTTTTATACACTATTATTAGTGTGTTGGTTGGCAATTAAGTTTTATTTAAATAATATTGTTGGAATTAAATATGCTTCAATCCTTATTTAACTTATTTAAAGTCATACATTCTAAATAAGTCTTTTAAAAATGCCTTAGACCTTGTTAGGCCTTTTAAAAGCTCAGACCTGAGCTTAAAAAAAATGCGGCTCGGGCCTAGGCTCGGGCTTTAAACCTCTATTACAAACTCAGACCTATTTGATGAAAGCTTGGTCTCACCTAACTTATTTTTACCCCAGTCACTTTAACATTGATTAATGCTTATTTATTAACTTTTCTTATAATTAATGTTATAGTGTTGTTTTTTATTTTTTTTTCCCCTCTTTTAAAAGTTAAACTTATATTTATTTTTTAAAAAATTTAAGACATATTTAATAAGTTAATTGTTATAATTTTTTTCCTATAATTTAAATTATATATTTAATTTAAAATTTTTGGCATATAATAGATTTTGTTGTATTTAAGTTAGATTGGAGGAAGTATTTTATTTTTAAAAGCCATAGCTTTAATTTGGTGAAGATTATGACCTTATTAAAGATCTATATATGTCTTATAATAATATTAAAAAAGTTTTTTAAAAACTTTATATTATTAAATACTCTATAAAAGTTTTTATTAGTTTTTAACTTTACCATTCGTCAGTGCATACATAGGTGTGTAAACACCATCCAAAACTAGCTTTACCGTACCTAAACGTGTTTATAGATGATTTTGACATTTTAAATATGTTTGAGATGCCTTTTTTTAAAAAAAAAAAATTGGGGTTTTGAAAAAAAAAATTAAGCCATAAACCAAAATTTATTACTTTTGATTTTTCTACCATGGAAAGAGAAAAAAAAGCTTGTGAAAAAAATGTTGGGTCCCACTTTTTTTAATTGAAATATTATTATGGTCCTTATTATAAATCCTTATAAATGAATATTTTTTGTCTTAAATATAAATTCAATTAAAAGTTAATAATCATGTTATTATTCTCATTTAGATCCATGAGAAATTTAATTGGTGAGAATAGTTGATAATTTTTTATATAAAAATCATGACAATACTCGATATAGGTCATTTTCACCAATTAAATTTTCAAATAACTTTTCTCCAATTTTCCTAAAAAATTTAAGCAGTTTAGTATTGTAAATTTTTTCCAAATAGTACATTACCTATTTTTATTTTTACAAAATTTATGTTTTTTCTAGTCTTTTACCTTTAAACTTGCTTTTCCATTAATTATCCAAACGAGTTTTTGTGTTTTTTACAACACACGTGTACATAATATATATGCATTTTTAATAAGATTCATATCATTTTCCATCTAAACTTACTTTTTAAAATAATCATTTAAAAAGTTTCAATTTTAGAAAAGTCCTTATATGCTACCACCAATTCAAACATAAATCACATTACACAATCTAACTTTTAACCCAATCTTAAATTTACAAAAGTCATATAGTAAAAAGTGGCTTTTTTTTTTTACACGCCAACAAAGAGGGACAATTTTCAAAGTAATACACACACATACATATTTCCTTCTTTTTTTTTCGCCAATCACATACATATTTCTGTAGACACACACACAAAGTGACCTATATATCAAATAGGGAAGGATAATTTTTAGGAAGGTGTACAAAAAGGATTTAAAGGCTTAGGAATGACATCTGACAATTCTTGTTGATTAAATCAAGAAAACTAACAAACTTAAATGTGTAAACTAAAAATGTATGTTTAATAAAATAAATATTTAAAACTAAACCTTGGTTTTCCATATTTGTAGTATTTCTAAAAATTGAATCCTGGTAAAAAAAAATCATTTTAAATTAAACTCCTTATAGTGGAATTTTTAATTTTTTTTTTTACACTTGAAATGAATTTAAGAAATTTACTTGGTCTTAAATTCTTTTGAAATTCTAAATCCTAACTTTAACTAATTTATTTAATTATTTGATATGAAATATTCAGTAAAAATATATTTTCCTGTTATGTTTTAAATTTAATATTTTTGATATTTTTATTCTTCTTTAATGAGTGAACCGGATCGTGGAAGTCCTCTTACAATTTAAATTAAACTAAATAATATTATATATTTATGAGATAAAGACATTTAAATATCATTTTAACTTCCAAAACTTTAAAAAAACAGTTAAAACTTGTAAAGGATAAAGAAATGATGGGTAAGAATGAGTTTTTCATGTTTTGACTTAAAGATTAAAATACTATTTTCACACATTTTTTAGTACATAATGATTTTGTTAAAAATTTTTTTTATTCAATCTCATTACTTAATTGGTTATAATCTACAAAAATCATAATGATTTTAGATAAAAAAAATGTTTTTGTAATGATAAAATTTTTTAACATGAAGTGAAAATATTCGAAAAACCCATAATGATTCTAAAACGCGGATTTTGATTTTTTTGAAAGCCCCGCGATTTAGTCGACTAAACAAAGTGGTTTAGTCGATTAAATGTCGACGTGAGTTTTTTTTTTGATAAAATTGCATTTGAAACTCTAATCGATCAAGCACCCTCCCTAAACCTCCCCTCTCGTTTTTTTTCCACCAAAATCATTGGCCGAATCCGTTGGTAGAATGAAGTTTAAATGTTCTTATCACGACATCTATATACTTAAATGTTGCTATTATATAATATATATATATATATATACACACACAAAACTTTTGAAATAGTTGCTTTAATCGTACGCATCAAAAGGTGAATGGAAAAAACTTCATGGTTGAAAATATACATATACATATAATCATGAAATCATCCTATATAATAGGATCTAATCTAGCTCGTTCATTATATTATTTCATTTTTAATATTATTTACAAATATAGATATATGATATAAAATATATTTTTATGTTGTTAATTTTTATTTAAAATGAACTTGGTAGAGAAATAATAATAAATAATAATGATAATGATAATAATAATAATAATTGTTATTGTTATTAGGAAAAAATAGGTAATAAAATAGAATTTTAGTGTATATATATATATTATATAATAGCAACTTTATATTAAAACATGAAATTTAATCGACTAAATGTCGGTTTTGAAAAACCTATTTTCAAAAAATATTCCCACCTTATCATTTCGAATTGGTAATTAATTATTTTATTATTTTATCCTTTCTTTATTGTTTTTGTAAGTTTTAATTGTTTTTTAGTTTTTAAAATTTGAGGTGGTATTTAAATTTTTTTCTTCTGAATTTATCTCAGTATATTTTTTTTAAAGGTAATTTCATAATTTTTCAATCTTCTTTCTTCTCGTTTGCTTGTTGCTCTCGTCAATAGACCCAGTGCTCGCGGGCAGTGAAGCATGCGCAGAGCCATAAAGAGAAATGCAAGAAACCACGCACCAGAAAGCCCAACTTCAAGATTTCGCTGCTCACCATAGGGTTCTCAACCTATATGAATCTCGTTTACCTTTTCTGTCTTCTTCTTCCTCGCCGATTTGCAGCCGCCACTTTCGAATTTCATCTTCCGATTCAGACACGTTCTACACTGACGTTGCTTCCCAATTACCCTCTCCAAGAAAACAGGTACCACTCCTAATTCAAGAAAAGAAATGTCACTGTCGTTGAACCAATTTCGGTCGTTTCACCTAAAGATTACTTTCCCTTTTCGGTATAAGTTGGATTTGCTTGTGCTTGTTTACAATGCCATGGAAATGGATCTTTTTTGTTCTCTAATTTGTCGCCATTTTTGTATTCTCTGTTCATGGTTTTATAAGGGGATTTTGTTACAAATATAATGTTTTATGCTTTGTTCGTGTTTCTTGAGCCTGAAGAATTAAGTGCTTTTGAATAGTTACCAACCACATATGGAGTAGCAAGAATCTTGCCTAAACGAAGGTCTCTCGATTCCAGTAAAGAACAAATGTATATCATGATAAGCTAATTAAGTAATGCACTCTTCTTGAACTGATAATCTGATATGACAATTTATTTTTGAATTTTTTGTTTTGTTCCTACTATATTCTAGAGTAATAATCAATTCTAAGTTAGCCTTTTCCCCCTTTCCGACCGATTGAGTGTGAGATTATGGGCCTTTTCAAGCAAATGCATCGCTGGTTTTCTTGTTACCCAACCTGAAGTCCCCGTTTTAAGTTCCAGCAAACTCATGGTCCTTTCCTGGTATTACTAAGGAATATATGAGGCTGATAAGTGATAACTCAATTTGTTCTCGAAAAATGTTCATTTAAGAAATTAATGTACTGTGTGCAGCATCACTTGAGTAATAATAGATTTACCACAAGATCATGTATTTATCATAAGGACTGTTCCATATAATCTTCTATATTTATCACATAATGAGGAACTAACACCACTATTTGACTATTGAAATCTCAGAGCATTGGAAATTCCTGCATTGAGAGCAATAATTGCTCCTCATGTTACTATGAAATAGAAGAGTGGTTGGAGCACGCAAACAGACTTTGCAAACCCACTAACTTTATGACCAGATATCATTCATCCTCAGATTGTGGTGATAATTTGGATCAAAATAGAAGAACCGCAGGAGTCAAATTGAGCATGTCATCCATATGCAAAAAGTTGCTTGATCATGAACTTTACAGCCACACAGGGCCTTCAGTTATTGAGAGTACTGCTTATGAAAGTCAAAGTCGTCTTGCCTGCATAAACAGCATGCATGAAAGAGAACAGGGGCGAAGACAGTTGTTGAACAGGCCCAAACCTTATAACACCTACTTGAATGAAATCGAAATGCAGAAACTGGAAGCTGAAAGGGATTCGTGGAAGAGAGCCAGACATCTTGAACTGTTGAAGAGGTAATAATTGAGGAGGTAAAACAGTTTAAGAGAACTACATTATTTTACTGAAAATTAGGTGATGTAGAATAGAAAAAATGAACTGCACTGTTTATGACTTGGTTGCTATAAATTTTATAGTTTATATTTAATATTGATTTCTTGCATACTATTATGCGCATGATATCATTTACAATAAACAAATGTATGAACTTAGATCTTTTAAAGCAGTAATTCATCTGAAGTGAAGAAAAAGAAAGTGAAAAGATGGGCCTGAACTTTACTCTTGTTGGTCCTTTAAGAGGTGAAGCTCACCCCTTTATTTTTTCGTCCTCCTTTTCACTCCAAATGCATTTACTCTAGGAGATCCGGGATATAGATACATGCCATCTTTATGCACTCGAGACACACAAGAATTAATCACATTTTAACTGTATGAACTATTGCATTATTATAGAACTAGAACATGAACATGAACTTTTAAATCTGGCAAAAGAGGTCGTTTATTTACTTGAATTTAACAATATCTATGGATCAGCATTTGGTTTGAAGGAAAATGCGGACACAAGAAACTGTGAGAAGATCATGAGGACTTTTGTTCATTTTATCCCAAATTTAATGTTTTCATTTTAGTTCAATGTGGAAGAAGGTTTTACACACACACACACACACACACAGAGTAATATGTCAATGGTTAATTTTATAGCTAGGCATTAATTGGTTTCAAAGTAACGAAAAATTTAGAACAGAAAAGCACTCAAATCTTTGTGGAAGTTGTGGCTGTGTACGTGTGTGAATTGACAGAGGAACTAGCAATGAAATCATGATCGTGTAAACGTTTTGGTAGGATGAGAAGGAAGGAAGCTGCTATAGATGATTTGGAACTGGAGCAAGCCAGGATAGCTGTAGAAAAGATGAAGAAACTTCAGCAAAAACTTCTGGTACGTTTTCTGAAGTATATTAGGATGGTTCAACATAAAATTGAACCATATGATTTCCTTTTTGCCCAATAAAATTATTCTACTTTGGTACTAATCTCCTATGATATTGTTTAAGGGGATAAAATTAAAAAAAGAAAAAAGAAAAAAAAGAATTGAGCTCCCTTTTGTTGTTTCGGCCTAACAAATTGTCATGTGCTTTTATAGAACGAGTTTGAGACGAAACAGCTTGAGATTGCGGCCAAAACCCAGAAGAAAATATGCTTGCTGAAGCAAAAGGCAGAAAAACAGAAGAAAAATTTGAGGCTAACAACGATAGAGAAAATCTCTACCACTAGAAATATCTCTGAAGCAAACACTTGCAGTTGCGGAGGATTATTCACTTGTCTCAAACTTCGATCATTCTGCTAAAATTCGTAATGTATTATTACTTAGGTATGACCAAGAGGGAAAAAAAAAAAACAGCCCATATAGATCCTCCACACAAGGAGATGCATGCATATTATTGGCATAGCAAAGTTTTTTTTTTTGGGGGTCTTCTTATGATTACAGTTTAGGTTTAGTACGAACGGACTGTCAGATGACATAAATCTGAAAAATGATTTGGCAATGGTTTTAAAAAGTAAAAATTGGGCTAGCTGTTTCATTCAGTCAATCTGTTGATTTTTATTATTAGTGTGTGTTTGGATTAGTAGTGTTTAAATTGAATTCATTAATCTAGTTTAGTTTTTTGATCGGTGATTTGTTGTATATATATAGTGATATAGAGTGGTTAAGGAATTTTCAAAATTCAAACTTTAAATACTGTTAAAAATATATAAACGCTGTCGAAGGGAATGATAATTCATCAATAAATTTATTTATTACCTAAGTTGTCCCTCGAAACAAATATTTTCAATCCAGTATCTGTATATATAAAAGTAAAAATATTTTCAATACATAAGCAAATTTATTTATTACTTAAGTTGTCCCTCGAAACACCCTTTTTTGGGGGGAGGGGGGTATTTTTCCGGGAAAGAACGGGTTTATAAAATATAGCCATATAAGATTTCAGGTAAAATATCTATGTATACAACATAAAAGATAATATTCCAAATCCGTTTTTTTTGGGGAAAATCTACCTCAGGGCCCAAACTAGCAAAAAAAAAATGTAAAAAAAGGCCCAAGAAAAAGTCATATGTCAAAAAAAGCCCAGGCGCTTTTTCAGTATTATTTCATAAATGTTAATAACTAAATCGGTCTTATTAACAACTAAATCAAGATCTTCGTTAACAACTAAATCGAAGATTAACAACAATATCTAACAACTAAATCAGATCTCATTAACAACTAAATTAGTCCTAGGTTAACAACTACTCCCTAGGTCACAATTATAGGAACACATTTTAGAGTTGGTTTTGGTCCTAATTATAAAAGCAAGTTTTAACTTTTATCAATTTTTTCCTATAATACCCCTATTTTAATTTCTTAATAATAATTAAAGACAATAATAATTTAATAATACACTTATACATTTTATAAAATAAATAATGTTTATAACTCATTAATGTCATACACCTCAATTATACTTTTTTTAAAAAATAATTTTGAGCAATTTTTATCATATTTTTCCCATATCACCCCTACTACTACTTCCTCTAAAATAATTAATTTAACAATACGCTTATATTCTATAAATGAGAGATTCTATTAAATAATTTTAATATTCCTTTAAAGTCACCCAAACTATTCTAATGCTAGCATTCTAAATAATTCATTCTCTCGTACTCTATTACGCATAGCTGTTATGTTCTGCTTAACAATTCATATATATATCAGTCTAGTTTACTAATTAATACTTTAGCGTACAATATAATAACTCAATACTTTAACTGGGCCTGGGTGCTGGCGGATTCCGCATCAAAATAAAATAACTAGGGGTATCTCCTTGGCTTCCCTTGGTGATGGCCCAATTGTGCATGGATTCAGTTAATTTTGTTTTAATGTAATTTTCAATTTTAATCAGGGGTATTTTTGGAAAATAATTATAATTAACTAATTTAACTTCTTTCCTTAATCTCTCCAAATTCTGGTAAATAGTTATTATAATTAGGACCGGAGGGAGTATATCGAGTGGCGTTAACAATTAACGTTTTATGAAATAATACCAGAAAAGGTCGTGGGCCTTTTTTGACATGTGACTTTTTTTTGGGAATTTTTTGACATTTTTTTTTACTAGTTTGGGCCCTGAGATAGATAATTTTTTTTTTTAAGGGGGTTAAGGAGCACTCATCACCCCAACTATTTTCAATTATTTTTAAAGGTGAAATAAACAATCTAAAATATTTAGGGGTGCAATTTTACCTTAATATATTAAAAATGGAGTAATTCCACCCTTTCACTAACGGAACACTTGTCTGCTTGCTTTGCTTCTACACTCATTCCCTCCTCTTTCATCCTCAATAGGTTTATCCCTCATTTACCCTTTTATTATTTCTTTGAATTCCTCTTTGCACACCAAACATGATCTCACATTACCGTCTCCACTTCCTCTTCTCTGATGACCAGGTGAATGATTAACGGTGGCCTCCGCCAGTAACAACAACGTTGTGACGATGCCGGTAACAGAACCGACTGCAACATTTCGGGCTGGAATTGCTCTATTATGAATATATTAAGGGCAAAATTACACCTCTAAATACTTCAGTGTGTTTATTGCACCTTCAAAAATAGTTGGAATATTATCCTTTATCAGACCAGCCGGGTTGACTTGGAAACTAGTCACCTGGTTACTTGTCCGTTCCAAGTGAGTAGGAAAATCGAGAGAACATTGACTCCGTCGACTTGGTCTAACAGGGTAAACTGGTTGGATTAGGAGGTTGACCCAGAGTCAGTTTTTTGTTTAAAAATATTTCTCAAAAAACACATTAAATTGAAGAACTTGAAGACGAAAGAAATTTACTGAGAAAGAAGAAGACAGAGAGGAGGAGAAGAGAAGGAAAATAGAAAAGAAGATAAAAAAACACGATAATATATAAAAATATTATTCTATTGTCTTTTTTATAAGATCCAAATTTTAAAATTAATTTAATCATTTTTCAATATTGATTATATATAAATATATTACTATAACATATACTATATTTGTGCTGTTAGTAAATGCTTTTATGTTTTTTATTCAAAATATTTTTTTTCATCATTACTGGCCAAACCCCAAGTTGACCCTAGGTTTAACCCACTTCCCTGATCGGTTCATTAACTAGTATGGTTTTTAATGACTTGGTAAAAACTCCCTATAACATAAAAATGGGATAATTAAAGATAGTAACATAAAAAATTATAATGATGAGTATGAATTAGGAGTCAGTTAGCACATTAATTTCTTTTAATCATAAAACACTCTTCCAGTACCAAACATTATATAAGAATTAGATGATAAAATTGTTTTCTAATTTAAAAAATAGGTTTCTTGAAAAAGCCATCGATTGACCGGAAATCTAGCAGTCCCATTGTTGGCATGGTCCAAAGAGATTGCATCAACCTTGTGTTAAAATCCCAACTTTTCCTTTTCAAACATCCAAATTAAACAAGCATGGCTTTTACATTATACTTGCCCGTTTGGAGAGAGATTTTGGACAGCTTTTAGAGGGAAGAAGCTCAATGATGTTAGTAATAAGGAAAAAAAAAACCCCACATAGGAGTGTTTGTGGTAGCTTTTTTGTTATTGGGCTTTTGAAAAAAACACCTGTTAAAGAAAAAGTTTGGTCTCCAAACGCTTGCGGAGCGTTGGACTAAGTGTGGGGCCCACCATTTTTTATTGTGTGTAAGTGTGTGTATATATATATATATATATATATATGCATATGACGTTTGGGTTGAGTGTGAGCCCCACCGCCAAGTTATTTTTGTTACTTTAATTCTTTTCTTTTCGTTTCTTGTTAACAATTTCTATATTTATATATATTTATTCTCTCTCTTTCTTCTTAAAAACATAATTTGGAATTATATATCCAAAATTTAAATCCTTCCATAAAATTTTTTATACTGAATTAATATATGTAAATATAAATTTAAATATATTTTTAAAAATAAATATAATTTTATCTATTAAATATATTTAATTAAGGACTTTATTGTTTATTAATTTTTTCAATAATCATTTTTTTTTTCAAATTTGAATTAAAATGAAATTTTTATCTTCAATTATCTCAATGTATACAACTAATAATATATATATATATATATATAAATATAATATTCAATAAAATTTATGCTATCTTTTCAGTTATTTTCCATCTCAACTCACTTTTAAAATAATAATCAAACACTCTTCAATTTGAAAAAAGAAGGCACTTTTGCCACTATTAATCCAAACACAAATCACATTTATAACCTGACTTTTTCCTATTGGACTTCTGCAAAAGTTAGATAAAAAAATAAGCCACTGTTAACCCAAATAGGCCCTCATGATCTCATTTTTTAATAAGAAAATGCATTTTATAATCTCAAAAAAGAGAGAAATACAATAAGACACTAGCCAAATAAGTTTTCTTCAACTTCCCCCAACATGCCTAAAAGGTGGATGACAATCAATGATATACTAGAACTTTTTATCAATCTTATGAGCAAGCATAGCTAGAGGATCTGTAAAAATAATATGCTCTGTGTGGACATGCCTAAAAACTACTTGTCAATCCCTGAGGACCAGTAATATAGCTAACTTCATCATCAACATCTTGAAAGGGATGAAGGCAATAATCACAACCTCTAACAATCAAATCAATTACTTCCATATACAATCAATAAAATTAAAAATGACTTCTTTCCTAAAACCTTTAGACCATCACAAAATTGGAGACTAATGACGAGGAAAAATGCATATCAAGGCCCTTTTAATAGGAAAAAAAAAATCCCAAAAAGGCCTAAAGATTATGAAAATCTCAAAAAAGGTCCCATGACCTTTTTTGGTATAAATTCATTAAAACGTTAGTTGTTAACGAGGCTGATATAGTTGTTAACCGGGGCTGATATAGTTGTTAATGTGACTGATTTAGTTGTTAAAATATTGTTGTTAATGCGACTGATTTAGTTGTTAACGGGAATTGATTTAGTTGTTAATGAGACTGATTTAGTTGTTAACGTTTTAATGAATTTATACCAGAAAATGCCTTGGGGCCTTTTTTGGGATTTTTAGAATCTTTGGGCCTTTTTTAGGATTTTTTTCGTTAAAAGGGCCCCCATATGGATTTTCCCTAATGACGACTCCAATTCCGCAATATATGGTCGGTGGAACTAACTTAGGTTTGGGAAATGACTTAGGTCCTTTGCGGACTTTACATTCGCTGCGTGAAACTGTGCCGTTTTGGCACAGTTTCATACACTTGATCCTTAAAAAAAAAAAAAAAAAAATCAACCACTGCGGGGTAGTAAAAGGATAATTCAGAATACTGAATGATATTGAAACAATTCTTCGTGATTTTGAAAAATTATTTTAGGATCTTGAAAAAAATATTGTAGGGTATTGACTGGTACTAAAATGATACTTTAGGATACTGAAAAAATCATTCATGATCTTAAAAAAATAAATCAGGTACTGACTACTACTAAAAATATGTTTTAGGATATTTTTTTCAAGATTCTAAAATAATTTTTGAAGATCATGAATTATTTTTCCAGTATCATGAAGTATCCTTTTAGTACTATCAGTCAGTACCTTGAAATACTTTTTTACGATCCTAAAATATGTTTTCAAGATCTTAAAATAATTTTTCAAGATTATAAATTATTTTTTTAGTATCAGTCATTGTCTTGAAGTATCCTTTTAGTACTAGTCAGTACCCTCAAATATTTTTTCCGTACCCTAAAATATTTTTTCACAATCATAAAATATTTTTTCAAGATCATAAAGAATTGTTTTGGTACCATTCAGTATCATGAATTATCTTTTTACTACCCAACAGTCCATAAATTTATTTTAAAAGAAAAGGATCAAGTGTGTAAACGCAGCGTACGTAAGGTCCACAAAAGATCTAAGCCAGGTCCATAGGTTTGTAGTTATATATAGTCACAAATCAAACCATCTATTTTTCAAACATCCATTTTTAATAAAACAATGCATTTTATAATCTCAAAAAACAGAGAAATACAATAAGAACTAGTCAGATTAGAGTTTTTCATCCATTTTCCAAGCCCAGCTTCTTCCTCTGCTATATATATGTATGTGTGTTTTCTCATCCTCTCTCCTTGCTCAGCTCGTCGTCTCCAAGTTTGTTTCCTTCTGCATATGATAATATGGCAACTAAAGTGAGGTAAGTCAAAACGCTACGAAACAAGATGAATCAAAAGGTGTCAATAATGGGATTTAAACGCATGCCTGTTCGGACCAATACTTGAAACTGGGCTTTAGACCAACTCGGCCATCCTGACTTTGCTACTATAAGTTTACAGTTGAAGTTTTTATCATAAGCAAATGATACCATTTTTTTTCACCCCTTTTTGAGTGAACATTTATTAAATCCAGGATTGAATCGTTTGTGGATATGACCTTTTTAAAAACATCATTTCTGCTCCAGAAAAGTGGTTTAATTTTTATTAATAAAAACGAGGAATCAATTTTACAAATTTATCTGAATCCTTCTTTGATGAATGCTTTGGAAAAATAATTATCAGATGTGTAATATAATGTGAAAATTACTGTTACTTTATTTCATTATTTGTAAGAATATTTGAAAACAATATGAGGATATTTGAATGAAAGATAGTAATATTGTTCAAAAAGCAACATGTATGTGATATATATTTGATCACTATGCCATTTAGGAATCTAATTAATATGCACATGGGATATTTGTTAAATGATATAGAATAGGAATTTGAACTTGTGTAGGAATCAGTGTATTAGGTAGCAAACAAGAAATTAGTGTATTGGTATTTTAGAAATTGTGTAGGAATCAGTGTATTGGTATTTTAGAACTTGTGTAGGAATTGATCTGCAGAATTGCTTTTCATGCATGGTAGTTTGTTGCAAGATAGTTCTACACCTTCTTAAAAGTCGTTATTTTTCGGATGCGGGTTTTGAAAATGGCTTTTAAGACCGTATATATTTTCAAGGTGGAAGTGGAAGTAGTGATCTTTGAACTAAAACAAATAGTTCAAAGTAATCGAGAAGAGGTAGACGAAGAAGAAGGAACAAAGAAAACGCCGATTCGAGGAAGAGTCCCGTTCATCGAAGAAGTGAGTGGAGCGTTCGGAACATCTTCAAGAACTTACAAGAATGCTCCGCCCCATGGAAATCAAGTTTGGAAGTAGAACGATGTGGCATGGAAGCATGGTAGTTTAGTTGATGGAGGTACCAATAAAATTAAATGCAATTACTGCCAAAAGATTGTACAAGGAGGTGTTTATTGAATGAAACATCATTTGGCTTGCACTCAAAAATATGTTGGAATGTGCAAATCTGTTCCTGAGGCAGTCAAGAAAGAAATGTGGGACATTGTTAAGGAGTTACAAAAAAGACTAAACAAGAAATCTGGCATTGATGATGAGGATGAGGTTGTACAAGGTGGAGAAAAAAGATCACGTGATGAAGATAATGAGAGCTCTAAGAATATTTTCAAGAAAAGAGGAGCAAGCACCCAACCTACCATCAATAATATTTTTAAGCAGAGTTTAAGAGAGGGTGCATGTGAGAAAATTGCTTCTTTTTTCTATAACAATGCCATACCATTCAATGTGTGGCACAAAGTGTTGAATTTCAAGAGATGTTTGAAATGGTTGCTCGACACGGTATTGGCTTTAAGCCACCATCCTACCATGAAATTAGAGAGAAATATTTGAAGAAACAATATATGGAGACAATGCAAAGTATTGAAAAACATAAAGTTTATTGAAAGGATATGGGCTGCTCCATAATGACGGATGGCTGGACAAATAAAATGAGAAGAACGCTTATAAACTTCTTAGTAAATAGCCCAAAAGGAAGTGTGTTTTTGAAGTCAATTGATGCATCTCACATCACCAAAACAGCTGAGAAGATATTCCATATGATTGATGAAGTAGTTGAGGAGGTAGGAGAAGAAAATGTTGTCCAAATTGTGATGGACAATGCGGCGAACTATAAAGCTGCAGGAGCATTGTTGATGACAAAAAGAAGAAGGTTGTATTGGACACCTTGTGCGACTCATTGTATTGACCTAATGTTGGAGGACTTTGAGAAGAAGTTGCCGGTTCATCATGAGACAATTGCAAACGGAAGAAAAATTACTATATATATATATATATTCAAGGACTTCTAGGACTCCTAGCCTTTTAAAGGTTAATGGAGTTAGTTCTTGAGAAATTTCCTACATCAGATTTTCAATTTGTATGCAAACTTCCTGAGATAGTGTCAACTGAACACCACCGTATATCAATAAACTGAATCACAACTTATATCCAATCAGATTTAAGAATGCAATTCAAGCTTACTCTAAATGTAAGAATACACCGTCATTACATCCAAATCTCAATCTAATATACAAAAACATCTTTCAAGAGCAAAACAATCAGAGTCACATAATCATAGTCTTCATACAAAGGTTAACCACAAATCATAACTGAGATAAACTCCCTGTTGAAGCGCGCGCCGACTCAGGTTTGCCACATCTCCTAGGAAGAGCAGAGACTTAGCTGCACATGCCTCCAAGATTAGCTTCACCAAGCATCACCCTAAATCCTGCTTTGGTAGCAACCGTAGAAGAAAACATTCATGAAAATCACGAGGTGGAGGAGAGAGGCGGAGAAAACAGATATGGAAGATGGAATATGACGAACTTGAAATCGAGTGTGAGATAATATCTCGATGATAACAAATGATTCAACCTCTAGATCTGGAATGAGATCCAAATGAGATATACGGGTCCGATTCTTCAGGTCCTTGAGGTCATTTTTTAAATTCACCAAAAACACTTTAATTTTCTGCAATGAACGAAACACATAAAATGGTGCAGTGTTCTTTTATCATATTTAACAGAAAATATATATACCAATAAAAGCTCTAGATCAATAATAAAATCCCATAAAAAAAATAATACAACTAACCCTACTAATTTAGGGATTTATCAAATTCCCCCACACTAAAACATTAGTACTCCTGAGTCAATAAATATAAATCAATAATCCAATTCTCAGGACCCTAATTTTCTTCAAGCCTAGAAAAATTCCCTGTAACGTTTTCCGAGGGAAGGTGAAATTGTTCCTTCTGAGAAAACAGTGTATCAACTCTCCATGACTGATTCTGGGCAGCGTAAGGTACCACCGGACTGGCCACCGGTTGAGGGTCATGATGTTCAGAAAAAAAAAAAGAAGAAAGTGGAAGAAACTTCCACAAGCCATTATGGATGACAATATGTCCGAAAATGAATCAGAGGATCCTAAAGCAATAAACTCAACCCTTGAAAGCAAAGAAGTTAAAGATAGTAACGTGGGAAATAGCCCAAAATTTTCCTCCTACCGTGCTTCCCTAATGGGATTTAATGGTGTGGCTCACAGCAGCCATGTTTTGGAGGAAGACGACCTATTCAGTGACGGAAAAGAAATATGTTGGAAACTACCTGAAGAATCAGAGGAGGTGAAGAAGCTCAAAGGGTTATATCCAGTGGCGCCGTGTACACAAGAAGAGTACAATGAGTGGTGTGAACCATGGAACTATGCCTTGATCTTGACAGTGCTTGGAAAGAGATTCAATCTCTATGTGCTAAAGGATCGACTGAAAAATTTGTGGCGATTTTCAAGCTTTGAAATTATTGATCTGCCTAATAACTATTTTGTTGTTAGATTTCAAGACCAAGAGTTATGGCGTTCTCACTACAGAAAAGTTTTATACGAAGGCTCCTGGGTTATTAATCAACATTGTGTTCTTGTACAACTCTGGACTCCCTATTTTAATCCCTACCAGAATTCTCTAGGAAGAGTGGCTACTTTGGTTACGTATACCAGATGTACCAATACATTGCTATAACAATCATTGTATCTCAAGACTGGGTGACAAGATAGGAAGAACACTTAAAGTTGATCTAAACACTCTCCAAGATTTCCAGTCGCTAACACCAAAAATAGAAAGAGGAAAATTTGTGAGATTATACGTAGAATTAAATCTTCAGAAGAAATTTGTACCAAAAGTAATTATGGCAGGTTCTATCTTTAATGTTGAGTATGAAGGGCTTACCCTTATTTGCTTTTCTTGCAGTCGATTTGGCCATAGGAAGGAACAGTGCCCACACAGATGCAACGCTGACGTTCACGGCGTCGGATCTCCATCGCAATAGCCAGAGCCTCAACCTCCGGCGAAACCCCAGGTGAAAGAATCCGAAGATGGTGATACCTTCGGTCCATGGATGATTGTCCGTCAATCATATCGCGTGCGTCAAATCGGACAGATCTCAGAGATGGATCTCTTCATCCTTTGGGGATTGGTCATAGGACGCCGAAAATGACATCTATCAGATAGAGATCGCGATTTGCAGCAATCGAAGACTTAGAAGAGGATAGGAATATGACATTAGACGATTTGCCAACCAAAAACTTACCCAATGACGACGATTCCAGAACGGCTATAAAGCAAGTCAACCTTGAAAAGAGGAAGGCTCCAGCTGGCAGATCGAACAAGCAAGGGCGTAAACCTCCGATTGCACGATCGGACTCTAAAGTGAGGCGTGATGGAATGCCGAACTGAAACACCATGTACAAGGTCACAAACACAGCCATCAAGCCTCTAAATGGGCCGAATAAAGCCACTGATCCTAAAGAAGTCAGCATCTTGGTGGAGCTAATGGGCCAATCCCATTTGGAGCCTCAGCAAGCCCATCCGTCCATTGGGCAAGTTCCCACTAATAGCATTCATGTTGGTGGGCTGCAATCACTTCCAAATTCTCCTATCCCACCCAAAAAAAATAGTAACAAGAATACAAGGCAGAGAACCCATAGTGTTGTCCACGGCAATATGGACTCGCTAACAATAAAGCCAATCATGGCTCAACCTGATATCCCAGTGGAGATACCTAGGGAGGAAATTCAAATTGCTTCGCCTGTGAATATAATTCAAGGGGTATCTCAATTCCAAAATTCAATATCATCAGATCACTTGACTCCATGCAAGACCAATGTTGCTGACTCTATGGAAGAGCATGACTCAGTGGTGGTAGAAACTCAATTTGATTTGGTTCAAGAAGGAGACACAGAGCACAACAGGTAAGTATGTACTTCCCAGTCTTTTTCATAATTATATATTTATTTTTTAATGATTATAGTCTCTTGGAATTGTAGGGGGCTGGTAGTCGTGCCTTCCCTTTAACTATTAAAGATATTGTTAAAAAATATTCAATTGATATTCTCTGCCTTCTGGAGCCCCGGATAAGTGGAGATAGAGCCGATATTATTTGTCGTAAATTAGGTTTTAGTCATTGGATTCAAGTGGAATCTAGTGGTTTTTCTGGAGGTATTTGGCTTTTGTGGAATAATAATAATTTTGATATTACCTATCTCAATTCCACCACTTAATTGCTCCACTGCCAAATCAAAGATCAGGTAAATAATGTTTTGAGCCTTATTACTATGGTCTATGGTGAAACTAACTCTATTTGCAGGATCACGCTATGGAATTCTCTCTGTCTGTTAGCGAATAAATCTATCCTTTCTTGGTTGGTTTTGGGGTATTTCAATGCCTATTTATCACCTTCTGACAAGTTAGGAGGAGCTGACCCTTCTTGGACCTCAATACAACACTTTAGAGATTTTGTTGATGATGTGGGTCTTATTGAAGCTAAGGTTCAGGGGGAGAAATTCACTTGGGAAAGGCAGGGTCTCAAGGAAAGGTTGGATTGAGTTTTCACCAATTTTAGCTAAATTAATTGCTTTCTCAATTCTTTTGTCTGCCATGAGCTTAAATTGAAATCTGATCATAAGATCGTGGTTGTGAACACTAATCCTTCTTCCCAAAGAAGAGGATTTCAAAAATCTTTTTCCTACCAAATTGCTTGGTCCCTTGAAAGTGACTTCAATAAAATCACCAAACAAGCCTGGCGAGAGAACAACTGGATTGAAGGGCTTCAAAGTTTTAATAGTTTGGCTTTAGAATGGAACGAGAATTGTGTGGGAAATTTCAGTAAAAAGAAAAAAGAGTTGATTTGGCGTTTGGAGGGAATTGACAGAAGCAGGAAAATGAATATTCAGTCTGGTTTGTAATGTCTTGAAAAAAAAACTTTGGGACGAATACCATAAAGTGAACCTAAGAAGAAATTGTATGGTTCCAAAAATCCAGAAGTAAATGGCTTCAGGGAGGTGACAGAAATACTAGGTTTTTCCATGCCTCTACCATGATTAAAAGGAAGAAGCAAAAATTTGGTGCCATTAAAAACGATAAAGGAGAATGGATTGAAGATCACGATACTTTGAAGTTGATGGCCCACGACTTCTTCAGAAATCTCTTTACTCAGGATGCAGTTGTGAGGGACCCTGAGGGGTGGTGCTCTAATTTCCCCATTATTGAAGATAACCAGCTTAGATTTCTATCAAGAAAGGTCAAAAAGATTGAGATAAAAAATGCAACCTTTGCCATGGGTGCTTTCAAGGCTCCGAGTCCATATGGTCTTCAGGCTCACTTTTTTCAGACCCAGTGGAATGTTGTGGGTGATAAAATATGTGACTTCATTGAAGAGTGCTTCAAAAATCCCTCAAACTTGTCCATCTTAAATCAATCCAAGGTGGTTCTTATCCCTAAAGTGGATAATCCTTCAACGTTTAAGGATTTTTGTCCTATTTCTTTGTGCAACGTGAGCTTCAAAATCACTACTAAGCTTCTGGAAAATAGGTTTAAATAGGTTATGCCTCATCTTATTAGTATGAGTAGTGTAGCTTCATTGCTAAGCAATCCAGCTATGATAATATCCTAATTGCCCAAGAAATTATTCACTCTATGAGAATGAATGGGAGAAAGAAAGGCTATGTGGCTATCAAAGTTGACATGGAAAAAGCTTTTGATAGGTTGGACTGGGGGTTTATAAAAAATAGTCTCAAATGTCTTAATTTGGAGAATAACCTCATTGACCTCATTATGGCCTGTATTTCTTAAGATTCTATGTCTATTCTCTGGAATGGGGACGAAAGTCTGTGTTTCACCCCCACTAGAGGAGTTAGACAGGGTGATCCCCTTAGTCCCTTTATTTTTGTCCTCTGTATGGAATGCTTGGGTTACTATATTAAAGCCGAATGTGAGGCTCGTTGCTGGAAACCGTTTGACTTCAGGAGAGGCAGTTCTCTCATATCTCACTTGTTCTTTGCTGACGACCTCATTCTCTTCTCTGAAGCTTCAAGTAATAAAATGGTTGAAGTTCGAAATGTGATGCAAAGTTTCTACGAAGTCTCGGGACATAGAATCAATCTCGAAAAATCCCGTATGTTTTTCTCTAAGAATGTCAACTTCAATAGAGATCTTTAGCTGAGTTGGCTTCTTGGGAATGGGATTATTGCTGATCTTGGCAAATACTTGGGAGTTCCGATTATCCATAAAAGAGTAAATAAAGCCACTTACTACCCCATTGTGCAAAAAGCCAGGAAAAAGCTGTCTTTGTGGAAAAGCAAATTTTTGTCTATTGCAGGGCGATTAGTGCTTATCAAGTTTGTTTTAGCGTCGCTTCCCAACTACTGTATGCAATCATCCCTTCTCCACATCTGCACTCTTAGTGAGATTGAGAAAATTTTGAGAAGTTTCTTATGGTATCAAGCAGAAGAGGAAAACAAAATGCACCTTGTTGCATGGGATAAAATTACCCAAGTGAAGAAGCAAGGTGGGTTGGGCTTCAAGAGCTTGCGTCGTCAAAATAAAGCATTCATAATGAAGCTCTGTTGGAGTCTCTTAACCAAAAAAGATGCTCTTTGGGTTCAATGTCTTTGGTCCAAATATAGCTGTGGTGACCTACTTCTACCTCATATCTCCAGAAAGAGAAATTCCTCATTTGCTTGGAAAGCGATTGTCGAAGTTTGGAATAAATTTTTTAGTGGTGTTGGTAAAAAGGTTAATAACGGAGTGGGAACCAAGTTTTGGATTGATCTCTGGCTTATTCTTGATTATCCCATCTTATCTTTTGTTCTGAATCCTTCCTTGGTTAATGAAAATGAGACTGTAAAGGACCAATTATTGACTAATGGGAGATGGGACTTTAGTAGATAGCTTGGAGTTTTACCTCCTGATATCATAAATGCTATTACCAAAATCCATACCCCTGCAAATAATTTACCTGATTGCTTTACTTGGAGAGCTGCTAAAGATGGGTGTTTCTCTGTGAAATCTGCTTATCAATATCTATCTAATAGAGAAGAAACAAACACTCACAACTTTTGAGCTCATATGTGGAAGTGGCAATTGCCTGAGAAAGTTAAATACTTCATGTGGCAAGTTGGTCACGAGAGACTTATCACCAACTCTCTTCGTGCCAAGAGAGGGCTTACTAATGATTGTGCTTGCCCTTTTCAATGTAATAGTGAGGAGAGTGTCCTCCACATAATTAGGGATCGTGAGTGAGCAAGGAACTTATGGAAACAAATCTTGAAACCTAACTATTTCTCTCAATTTTTTAATGGCAGCTTGCAGGTTTGGCTCAATTGGAACACTAACCATAAGCCCGGAAAAGGAAGATTTTAGAACTTCTCATGGACAAGAATCTTCAGCTTGGGATGCTGGATCCTTTGGACAACCCAATGCAAATTTAATTTCCAAGGAGCTAGCACCGACACTGGGGAGATGCTGCATCTTTGCAACTACCTTCTCATGAAGAATAGTGCCAACCAAAAACTTCACCATCAGATTTTCCAACTTGGCAGGAAAGAGGAGAATTCTTGGACCCCCCTCCTGCAAATGTGGTTCGAATCGATGTGGATGGTTCAGTGCATCAACAGCACCAAGCGGCTTGTGGGGGAGTCATAAGAAATGATCAAGGTGAATGGTTGATGGGTTTCTACAAATCTTTAGGCCTTCACATTGTTATTGAAGCTGAAATGTACGTTAGGACTAAAAATCAGTCTTTATATGGGTTTTTAGAGAATCTTGTTGTATTCTGATTCTCTTGATGTTGTCAATATCCTTACAAGAGATTGCCCTACAGATCACCCTCTAAGAGATATCATTGGCGAAACTAAAGATCTCTTGTTTCAGAATTGAGATGTGGAGTTACATTATACCCCAAGAGATAACATCTCATGTGCTGATTATATGGCCAAGGAAGGTCATGGAGTTGCTGCTGATGCGGAGGTGACTTTGATTTAAACGATTCCTACAGGATGCCTTGATATGGTTTTGAAGGATCAACGATCCTGTCACTTGTAATTTATTTTTGACTTTGTTGAGAAGGACTAGATTTTTCATAGTCTAGTTCCTTCACTACATTTCAATCTTCGACTTGCCTTTATTATCCAAAAAAATAATAATAATCCAATTCTCAACAATCATTATAGCAAAAAACTTAACCAAAACATGAATTTCTTAATTTGGCCATTTTGTTCTCTCCTAGGATAGCCTTCACCACATAAGTTTGTCATTGCTCTAATATCTCCACCACTCAAAAACATGGGAATCAATGTATTAAGAGGTCTTTCCCAAGGCTATAATGTTGGAAAGGTTAAGATGGACATGGAAGAGTAGGGCATTGACCAACTCAAGTATATATGCAAATCCAATATATATGTAAAAGATGAACCAACCCTTTTTGAAATTCTAGCTCACATGAATTTAAACAGCAGTTCTAACAAGAAATGAAATCAGGCTCAAAATTCCTTTCATCAAGGGTTAATTGACATAAACAAAATGATACACTAAACTGATCCTAATGCTATGAATAATCACTTCTTTCCATGCTAATCATGCAGAATCATCTAACTAAATGAATATTCTCATATCTCAATCAAAATCACCTCTATAATAACTAATGAAAAATGAATAACCAATGTAGATCAAACATATAGAAGAGATAAGGAATAAGACTACCATGAAAGTGAAGCACAATGATTTTTTCCTACCTTTTTACTACTAGATTGGCCCCCTCCTCCACACTTATTGTAAACAATCAAGCTCACAAAGTAATTAATCATTCAAAGCAACTAGTGTCAGTAAAGGAAAGGGACAACCATGTAACAAAATATCCTCAAACTCTTGTAGTATAAAATCTCATCATGAATGAGAATTGTAGACTTGTCTAGCACAAGTTCTTCCCTATGACTATCTGTTGGTCAGATTTCCTTATAGCAAGTGAACTAGTCAAACAAATAATAAAGTGATAAGCAGAGTATCATCCTACAAAGATTATAAATACTATCTTATGCAACAAGAAAGTGAAAGAGAGTCGCTAGATTGAAAGATATATGGATGAGGTTGAGTTATATGAACTACTAAAACTAAAATTAGAAAAGAAACAAGTCAAGACTGAGTACGATTAAGAGATATCAGGATAAGAATAGGCAAAGCTCAGATTTCCCCTTAATTTGCAACTCTTTACCGAGATTGCTACCCCAATGCTGCAGCAATGCTATAACAACTTTTGCAACGCTATAGTGATGAAACAACAAAGTTCTTCAGTTAACCTACCTCTTTAGTGCACAGGAGTTTTTCCAACAATCTTGTACTTTTATTCTTAACTCTACTTTTCTCATTTTCCTATGCAGATTTTTAAGTTTAGAATAACATGCAAAATAAGGTGTAAGGTTGTGTGAGATAACCCCATTCTTGTAACTTATAATTTAGATAGAATTATGCACTAACTATACTAGCACAAACTGTTCAATGGAGGTCTAACTTAACTCCTTTTTAGTAAGTTAAGATCACAACTCTTGCTTATTAGTGGTCACCTAACGCATAAGACCGACGCTAGATACACACATCAAACAAACTGAATTATATTAATTAAGACTTAGCAATCTGATTCCAAGCTACAAATTAAAGATCTATCATCGCTTAGCCAAAAGAAAATTAGTTCATGGCTTGCAAACAAAGTACAATAGAAACTAATGTAATGTAATCCATGAAAGAACAAGAAAGTAAACTAAAAGAGAAGAAAAGATGTCGAAGGAATTCGACAACATAGGGCAGTGTCTGTCATATAACGCAACAGTGTCTTCTTTGTCTTAGCAACCTTTTATCTCAGATGTTCCGTGTAACACCTCAAAAATCAAATGCCAAATACTTAACCAAAGTATTTGAAATAGGGTTAAATACCATTTTCGCCATAGAAATTTAGCCTAATGAGCACTGGTCACCCAGAAGCTTTTTTGGTCTCATTTTTGCCCTAGAACTTTAAAAACATAGCAATCTTGCCTATCTGTTGATCTTGACTATTGAATTGTTGCTCTTCTTTATAAACTTATGGGGCATTGCTGTTGGGATCCGTACACGTAGTGGAATTAAAGTTTTTTTACGAATCCCAATGAGAGGATCTAACACCGACGTTTAAATCGGGTTCGTTAGAAAAACCGTACCTATACGAACTTGTATGCGTCCTTTGCAAACACATGGGCTAACACCTTTTTGCTCGATCAATCTCTAGGAGCCGGCGTACGAATCTCCTCCCCTCTAAGGTATCCACACGAATGCCTCCAACACAGACGGCGTGCTAGCGCCTTCGGTATTTTCGCGTCTATCTCTTTTCTCTGTAGGGTTTCTCGCGGCTTTTCTAATTCATCCGTCTTCTTAATACGACTAGATCAATATCTATTATATAGTTTCTAAAACCCTAATAAGCCGTATTAAAATATTCAAAATTAATCCAATTAATCTTGAAATTCGAATTTGAATTAAAATAATATATTAATTAAATCTATCAAATAGATCTAATCTAATTTATTTATTTAATCTGAATTATAAGCCTACTGATTTAATTTATCTTTATAAATTAAATCCGAGATATGATATCTTTTATTTAATTAAATATGAGATAATATATCTCAATTTAATTAAATCTAAGATACTATATCTTTATTCGAAAATTAAATATGAGATACAATATCTCAATTTATTATAGTTATTTAATTTATCAAATAAATTTAATACTATATATAATAATATTATTATCTATAAATAATATCATTATATATTTTATTTTGAATTTAATAATATATATATATATATATATTTATATATATATATATCCATCCTAGTATGGCCATACATTTCTCAGACTCACTCATCGAGGGGCCCAGTATTATCTCTCTACAAATGTGAGGGACAAATTTCATCTTAACCATTCACATTCCTCTGCAATGAAAACCACTGATCCCGATCCAAGCCTTTATCATCACCCGGTCAAAGGTGACTTTTGACTAGGTCAAAGATTAGCGACTCATCATGTAGGAATCCATGATGATCTGAGGTCAAAGGGCATTGTGACGCGATTATACATGAGAAAAGCTTCCAACAGACTCCCACTTGCACTAGGTGCAATCATTAATTACTCTAATTCCCATTGCCCTAACGTGACGCTCATGTTTTACTTGTGTAAACGGCTTAGTAAGAGGATCAACATCATTATCTTCTCCTGGTACTTTGCATACTTTTATATCACCTATATCATTGATTTCTCTGATAAGATGAAATTGCCTGAGTATGTGCTTGGTCCTTTAGTGTGACCTAGGCTCCCTGGTCTGCGCAATAGCACCGCTATTGTCACAAAACAAGTCTATTGGATTTGAGATGGTAGGAACCACCCCTAGTTTATTAATGAACTTTGGAATCCAAAAGGCCTCCTTAGCTTCATCCAATGTTGCTATATACTCAGCTTCTATTGTAGAATCAGCTACAGTGCTCTGCTTAGAGCTCTTCCAGCTTACCGTACCACCATTCAAAAAGAATACATATCCTGATTGCGATCTTAGATCATCTTGGTCAGTTTGGAAACTCGCATCTGTGTAACCAGTCACACAGAGCTCATCTTCCAAACCACCATATACCAAGAATAAGTCCTTAGTCCTTTTTAAGTACTT
The DNA here is from genome assembly GCA_019022615.1 of Acacia melanoxylon. Lineage (NCBI taxonomy): Eukaryota > Viridiplantae > Streptophyta > Magnoliopsida > Fabales > Fabaceae > Acacia > Acacia melanoxylon. The sequence continues at coordinate 3,291,337 of JAFJYJ010000014.1, forward strand.
TAGGATATTCTTGACAGCAGTCCAGTGACCCTTACCGGGATCTTGTTGATATATGCTGGTCATACTTAAGGCAAATGACATATCCGATCGAGTACATAACATGGCATACATGATAGATCCAATAGCAGAGGCATATGGAATCTTACTCATGCGGTCTCTTTGATCTTGTGTACTAGGACACAAATCCTTACTGAGATGAATGCCATGAGACATGGGCATGTAACCCCTTTTAGAATCCTGCATACTGAATCTATGCAGTATCTTGTCTATATATGTACTCTGACTTAGGCCTATGAGCCTCTTGGATCTATCTCTATAGATCCTAATCCCTAGGATGTAAGTGGCTTCGCCTAAATCTTTCATTGAGAAAGACTTTCCTAACCAAGACTTGACACTCTGCAAGGTAGGAATGCCATTCCCAATGAGTAGGATATCATTGACATAAAGCACTAGAAATACAATCGTGCTCCCACTAACCTTCTTGTAAACACAAGGTTCATCTATGTTTTAAATGAATGCAAACTCTTTGACTACTTCATCAAAACGATGATTCCAGCTCCGAGATGCTTGCTTCAATCCATAAATGGATCTTTGAAGCTTGCAAACTTTACTAGATTCCTCAGGACGCATAAAACCCTCAGGTTGTGTCATGTACACATCCTCAAGGAGCTTTTCGTTAAGGAAGGCTATTTTTGACGTCTATCTGCCATATTTCATAGTCATAATATGATGCAATGGCAAGAAGGATTCTGATTGATTTGGCCATTGCAACTGGGGAAAAGGTTTCATCATAGTCGACACCATGAGTTTGAGTGAATCCTTTTGCAACCAGTCGTGCCTTGAAGACATTTACTTTGCCATCCATGTCAGTTTTCTCCTTGAAAACCCACTTGCACCCAACGGTTTTTACACCTTCAGGTGCATCAACTAAGGTCCATACCTTATTGTCGTATATGGATTGCATTTCAGACTTCATTGCATTAATCCATCTTTCAGAGTTTGGTCCCACCACGGCCTCTCGATAGGTAGTTGGATCATTCTGCTCAATGAGCAAAACATCACGATTTCTAGTGATCAGAAATCCATATCTCTGAGGCTGTAGCCGTGATCTATCGGACCTTCGTGGGCCTTGTGTTACTTGAGTAGGCTCATCAACTTGTTGTGAGTCTTCTCCGTTTTCCATCTGTGGTTCTATTCGTCTTATGGCTCTCGAACTTCTTCGAGGTACACCTTACTCACACTGGTTCTTTTAGAGATGAACTCTTTCTCCAAAAGGACACCATTCCGGATAACAAACACTTTGTGATCGGTAGGATTATAGACATAGTATCCTTTAGTTTCCTTAGGATACCCCACAAAAAATGCATTTTGAGGATCTGGATGATAATTTATCAGAGGCTTGGTGTTTAATGTAAACCTCACATCCCCAAATTTTAAGAAAGGAGAAACTAGGTTTCTTCCCAGTCTATATCTCATATGGAGTCTTTTCAACTACCTTTGACGGAACAGGATTTAGTGTGAATGCAGCTGTTTCTAGGGCATGACCCCAAAAAGAAGGTGGAAAATATGTTTGACACATCATAGATCGAACCATATTAATAGAGTTCGATTCCTCTGTTCAGAAACACCATTTCGTTGAGGTGTGCCTGAAGGAGTAAGTTGTGAGATAATCCCACAACTCCTAAGATGGTCAAGGAACTCTTGGCTCAAATATTCATCACCCCGATCAGATCGAAGTGTCTTAATTGTTTTGCTAAGATGGTTTTGCACTTCATTTTGGAATATTTTGAACGTTTCAAAAGATTTAGACTTATATTTCATTAGATAGATATTCCCATATATACTAAATCATCTATAAATGTAATGAAGTACAAATGACCTCCTTTGGCAGAAGCATTCATTGGTCCACAGACATCTGTATGTATGAGGCCCAATAAATTAGTGACCCTTTTACTACTCCTAGTAAATGTGCCTTTGTCATCTTTCCAATAAACAAGACTTACATGTATCAAATGATTCAAAATCAAATGAGTCAAGAAATCCATCTGTGATGGAGTTTTGAAATGCGTTTCTCATTTATATGGCCTAGACGACAGTGCCATAGGTAAGTCGGATTCAAATCATTTGACTTGATCCTTTTGTTAGTTTATGTCATAGATACGTTCATTCAATTTTCTACTGTCCTGGAGACCCTACATATTTATACAAATGCGAGAACCACATGCGGTATCTAATACCCATGTTGAGGAAGTAGAAAAATGAATATCTATGGCATAGACACCTGAAGCGATAGCCCCGCTATCCTTCTTGTTCTTTTTCAGATATTCGAGGTAAAGTTTGCAATTCCTCTTCCAATGACCAATTTCATTGCAGAAGAAGCAGACCCCATCCTTTGAAGGCTTTGCCTTCTTGGCTGCAGGCTTAGATTCGGGCCTGTTTGACTCATTGGTCTTACCAGCGAGCTAGTACCCTTTCTTTTGCCCTTGCCATTTCTTTTCATACCCTTTCCTTTCTGAACCATCAAAACAGTGCTAGCCTTCTTCTTAATGCTCTGCTGAGCTGTTTTGAGCATCCCATGCAATTCAGAAATTGATTTCTCCATGTTGTTCATATTATAGTTCATGACAAACTGGTCATAACTTTCCGGGAGTGAGTTCAAGATTATATCTGTAACTAACTCCAGGCTCATGGGAAATCTAAGCCTCTCAAGGTGATCAATGTAGCCCTTCATCTTCAAAACATGAGGACTAACTGATGCACCTTCAGCCATCTTGCAGGAACGTAAGGCCTTTGTGGTCTCATACCTCTCTTGCCTTGCCTGTTGCTAGAATATTTCCATAGGATGAACAATCATCACAGAGGCCTCCACATGTTCTAAATCTCTATCGAGGTCTGGAAGCATAGTGGCAAGCATCAGGCATCCTGCATCCATAGAGTCATCCTTATGCTTTGTATAAGCATCAGTATGAGCTCTTGGATCAGTAGCTGCAAGCTCGTAAGGAATGGGTTGAGCGATGAGATACTCCTTTCTTTCGTGCTTGGGATCAACGCTTAAGTTCCCAAACATGTCAAGAAAGTTTGTCTCATCGAGTTCGTCCTTCTTAAGGACTGATCGCATTGATGGTGTGGCAGTATTGCTAGTCTACATGATTCTACAACTAACAAATATGCAAAGTTTAATTAATAACCCTCATTATAATTAGTGGGCTAAGATCCATATTTGGCTTAAATTTAAGTCCGCTTTGGCAGGACGCTTAAAATCAAGTTATTTAGGTAGGCAACCTCTTTGCCAATTACATCACATGTAACTCTTAGATCTTTATGGGATATGATCATCTTATGACCTAGAATGTTTAATCTCATCTAATGCCTTGAGATCCAAAACCGTTTTGATAATCTCAATTAAGTCAAGACAATAATGAATGTTGAGTATCACCATTACCCACTCATGTCTCACCAAGATAACTCAAATGCATCCACTTTGGTGGAACATACAAATGGGCGATATAGGTTTTGACAAGTATTCATTTATTGATGGCATTATGACTTAAGATTTTATTTAGAGGGTATAATTGATATAATCTAATTAATTCTACTTATATGAATGCAATCACTATTGTATCTCATATAAACTCTAAATTAATCATGAGTGATCTAATCAAATCATAATTGAAACTCTAAATTAATTATAAATGATCTAATCAAATCATAATTAAAACTCTAAATTAATTATGAGTGATCTAATCAAATCATAATTAAATCTCTAAATTAATTATGAGTGATCTAATCAAATCATAATTGAAACTCTAAATTAATTTTAAGTGATCTAATCAAATCATAATTAAAACTCTAAATTAATTATGCAGTGATCAAATCAAAACATAATTAAAACTGTGACACAACATGGCTCATACTTAACCTAAAATCCTCTCAAGCCAATGAGAGGACTTCTCTAAATAAGAAAAGAGAAATACATCATGAGAAACCTCGTTTCAACATATGAGGGGAGTGCGATGAGAAGAGAATGTACATCAAGAATATCTAGAGAGAGGCATGGCTCGCAGGCCATATTTAAATAATACAACACTTGTAAATTCTAGAGCCATGTTGTTCACCATACCCAAATAACATTTGAAAGGTAAATCACAGCATATATTAATTCATAAATTATGAAAGAAAATATCATGATTTAAATTATCTAATTTATATTATATTATATAATATATATAATATAATATCATGATTTAAATTATCGCACTACGAACAGTCAGCCGGTCCCTACGGCGGTCCCGCTAGCCGGTTAGCAAGCGGGGTCAAGGGCAGCGCCCCTTGCGGGGGTGCGGGGTCAAAACAACATATTGTTTTCAAAATTTTTTCTAGCAAAACACATCGTTTTCTAAAATTATTTTCAAAATTTCAAACCCCATAGATGACGTCCGAACATGATCGAGCAAGATCAATGCGTGAAGGAACATCGTTGTCCTTAACGTGTCCGAGTTGCGATGAAGATCAACGTTTCCAAACAATTACAAAACGTGATCTAGCTTGATCATGTCTGACTTCAGCCTTATTAGATCATCAGAGCATGATCTACGTTTTTGAACGTGACCATCGCGCGAACCTGATCGTCGTCAGATCTGGACACTTCAGATCCACGCGAATCAGCCACAAAGTCCGATCTGAACAATTCAGAAAACTGCCGCAATATCCGACTAGCTTTCCGTAGAAACCTTAGCGTCCTTACATCTAACAAAACCCTAGCGCGAATGAACGTTTTAAATGCATACAGGAATCAGTTTAATATATATATATATATATATATATATATATATATATATATATCACATATATATAATCTCACATAAAAACCTAATTTAAACGCACGGTTGATCTGACTCTGATACCACTGTTGGGATCCGCATACAACAAAATTAATTTTTTTTACGAATCCCAATAAGAGGATTTATCAACGGCGTTTAAATCGGGTTCGTTAGAAAAACCGTACCTATACGAACTTGTATGCGTCCTTTGCAAACACGTGAGCTAACACCCTCTTGCTCGATCAATCTCTAGGAGCCGACTCTACAAATCTCCTCCCTCTACCGGTATCCAATCGAACAGCCTCCAACACCGACGTCAGCGTGCTAGCGCCTTCAGTATTTTCGCGTCTCTCTCTTTTCTCTCTAGGGTTTCTTGCGGATTTTCTAATTCATCCGTCTTCTTAATACGACTAGATCAATATCTATTATAGAGTTTCTAAAACCCTAATAAGCCGTATTAAAATATTCAAAATTAATCCAATTAATCTTGAAATTTGAATTTGAATTAAAATAATATATTAATTAAATCTATCAAATAGATCTAATCTAATATATTTATTTAATCCGAATTATAAGCCTACAGATTTAATTTATCTTTATAACTCAAATGCATCAATTTATCTTCGGCGAGTTGTTAATTTGGTTGATATAGTTGTTAGTTAACAACTATATCAGCCCCATTAACAACAATTTTTTAACAACTAAATCAGCTCCCATTAACAACTATATCAGTACCCGTTAACAACTATATCAGCCCCGTTAACAACTCCCGCAAGATTCCGAAAATTCAGGTATTGTCAGATTTTGAGGGCCTTTTTTGGGATTTTTACACCAAAAGGGCCCTCAAAAGGATTTTCCCTAAATAATATCATTATATATTTTGAATTTAATTATATATATATATATATATATCCATCCATCCTAGATTAAATACAATATTAATTAAATCTTAGACATATCTAAGATTCAATGAATCTGGACACTTTTGCTCGTGTTGGGCTATTCTTGTGTTCGACCCTGCAGGACCACATGAGATTGGCATCAACGTCTCCGAGAATTCAGAAATGATTGTTATCAATTGATTTCTACTTCAAAAATTAGATGGATTGGCTCAACAATCAATATTTTAATGAATACTGTATTTCAGTGTTTAACTCGAGCTAGAATTTGATTGTTGGGCTATTCATTAAACCATTTTGAGATGGATTGGCTCGAGTTAAACAAATTCTGGCTCGAGTCAAGAGCACTTCAAAAATGCAGAAATGAAGTATGTGAGGAATATTAACTCGAGGCATCAATCCTTGGCTCGAGTTTAGGGACAAACTCGAGTCGCCGAAATCAAACTCGAGTCTATCTTCAAATGAATATTTGTCCAGAAAAATTTCGAAGATGACTCTGATAATCTTTGACTCGAGGCTCTAAAACTTGGCTCGAGGTAAGAGCTTATCAAAACTTGGTTGCTTCCAAACACTTGTTGAGTCTAGATTCATATAGAATTGGTTTCACTTCATTTGGTTGTGTATAATGTGAGCTATATCCAGAAAATCGAGCCTATGCTGAAATGGTTCCAGAATTTTCTGTGTCAACTTTCGAAAGCCATATCTCCCTGGTCTGAACTCCGTTTTGGTTGGTTCAACTTTTGATGGAACAAATTTTGACTCTACTTTCATATGCCACCAGTTTTAGCTCAATTGGATATGTAGATTATGAGATACACCCAAAATACCAAAGCTTGGTCTGCTGTATGGCATGAATTTTAGTTCCAACTTCTACAATTCATAGCTCCTTGATCTGAACTCCTCTGGGCTTGTAACACCCCATATTCAACACTACCCATTATGAATACTAATAAGCAGTATATTAGAATATCATTAGAGTGGAGCGTTAGAGCAAGTAAGTTGGGTTAAGTGAGTGAGTAACTGATAAGTGGCTATAAGCTTAAACTCTTTGCGGTGTATCTAGTCGGCACCTTAGAGGTACAATTATCCAAATATTCCAATATTAAACATAATACAGTCCAAAATAAAAACTCCGGTTGAGTCTTCACACGTGCTGCTTACCCTCCCACCGGCTCCTGATCCTCTAAATCCTGAAGCTAGGGTAAATTCTGAGATTCAATACCCATTGAATCTCAGGTAACAATTAACCTCATGCTCAAGTATAAACAATATATGTATGACAGATATTCATTACAATTCAGCATTAACCATACATAGTACACAACAAATGTAATGTTAACAACACAACAATATATAGCACACAACAAATGTAATGTTCACAACGTTTGCACTCACCAGTGTCACGCCTCCACGTGTCCTCAGCGCTAGGAAAACAACCATACAACATTATCATGACTATAACCCACACAAACTGAATGTATATAAACAGGTGACCTAAGACCGAGTCTTAGCCATAGTACATGACCCAAGACCTAGTCTTGTCCATGACTCTATGAATCATCTATCACATATAAGCATACAAGACAACATAAGAGTTAGAGTTACAGTACGCGTCCGTACCTTAGTCCGTATAGCTAGTGGTACGTTTGTCTGTTCGGTACAATTCCTGATTTTTCCGAATATCCTATAATATTATCGCCGCATTATTTCCTTTATAAAACATATCGCTAAGAGATATCTTAGCCACTATTGACCTTTTTACCCCTCGTGGATTTGTTATTCCAATTTTACCCTTACATTTCCTTAAAAACGCTATTTCAGCATTTCTGCCCAGATTTTTTGGTAACTTTGAAAAATCGTAATTAATTCTACAAAAATCGAAATGAGGTGCCATAAAATTCCACACAATCCTTGACATGGATATTTTTGAGGAAAAATAACGGCTTGCACTTGAAATATATGAATCAATACCAGTTTAATGTTTTCCAATCACTGTTCAGCTTTTCTTCCAGAAAATGTGACCCAACTTCACGAATTTGTATCTCTTTCTACAAAATTCAAAACGTTACAAATTTTATATCAATGGAAAGCTCTACATGTCTAATTTACCCCTGTATGATTTCATGATTTTATGACTTCATTTGATGCATAAAATAATGCCCTTAATCTGATTGACTCCCGAAAAACTGAAATCGAGGAATTTTCCCAATTTTCACAATCTTACTCCATTGATTCCAAAAATTATTTCCCAACATGTTTTTACCTCATTAGGAATTTTTAAATGCAAAGAGGCCTAAAAAAAGCATGGGAATTTATTTTACCATTTTTTAGATTAAACTAATATTTTACCAAAAATTAATACCAAGGCTCAAGAACTAGAGACTTACCCTTGAAGAACCTTGTTCCTTCTCTTCCCAAAAATCTCACGTCTCACTCCCTCTCAACTAAGGATTAGCAGTGCTTATGGTTGGTGTGGAGAATTTGTGAAGGGGGGACATCTCTATTTATAGAGAAAAATCAAGGGCAAAAATGGTAATTAATTGTGACCAAATCTCACCTTAACCCTTGGATCAATTATCACTTTTTGACAATTGATCTCTCCCATTCGTTGTGTATGCTGACATGCCTTTCACAATCAACCAATTCATTGTGCCTTTAATTAACTAATTATTGATTTGATTATTTTATTGAAACAAAAGCTATCCATGTGCTGCGCCCTCTTTGTTAACTTTAGGGGCTGAGTTTTCAAACTTGATTAGCATCCTAATTAACTCCTTAATCATGTGTTTAATTATCCTTTTATTGCATCACTTATTGGTTAATTGGTTTACTACATAATCCAAGTCATTAAAGCATTTTAATAATTTAATTTCATGAGGATTAAGGTTATTTCCTTGATTTTTCCCATTGGCTAGTTGCAATTTTTGACTTTTCAAAGCTAATTGGCAAGGTTTAATTATCATGCAAATAAAGTGTTTATATGCATTTTAATTACATTTTCCATTGGTTAACTTAATTACATGAAGGTTTAGGACTAACACTTTAGATAATATCTAAAAATCACTTGGCTCATATTCAACCACAAGGGTAGGTGTACATGTGGTCCATTTGGGCTATTCATTAGGCTTGAATTAATTAGAAGAATTATGCAAACCATTTTATTAGTGTAAGTTAAATTGCTCATTTATTTTTGCTAATTTCCTTTAATTTACTTAAGTGTTTTCATAATATTTTCTTGCCTTCTTTGATCCTAAAATAACCATCATTTTATGTGTTAATTACGCCACATTTTATTTTCCCTAAATAATGTCAATTAACTAACCATTGGTTTACTAATTTCAAAGTGAAATTGGCCTAAAAATTATAATTGATAAGTTATCACAATTTGAGACACATATTCATTTTCATTTTTGCTACTCATCCATCAAAATACAATACTTATATTAAATAGAAATTTTCAGGTATTACAGGGCTTGCATTTTATATCAAAATCACTCATTAGGAGTATAGTTTCATACAAAATTGGTTTCACCTCAATCCGATCTCTGGTTTGGGAGATATCATCGAATTACCAGACCTCGCTCAGCTGAAATGTGAAACAGAGGTGAAAAGAGTTGCTGAAAATCACTATTGGCTCGAGTCAAAAATGGCTGGCTCAAGTTTTGAGTCAAACTCGAGTCTATGATTTCATGGCTCGAGTCTACTCCTATCAGATGCGCAAAACACTGTAGAAAACCGTTCTAACTCGAGTTTAGACTTCCTGGCTCGAGTTAATTCATCCCGAAGCTTATCTTAACTCTGAATTGAGTCATACCAACTTCCATTTGATCGTGAATACTTCTAATATCAATCTAAGAACTTGAATAATCATATTCTCATTCAAGTTCTTCTTTCTTTCTTCTCTAGATCATTCTCCGTCATTCTCTGCAAGTTCTACATTCTTCAATATCTCATCTTCTTCTTGATTATTCTCAAAATACTTTGATAACTTCTTGCTTCCTTGACATTCTCTGCAAGTTCTTCTTTCCGTAACCTCTTATCTCCTTCTTGATTAATCTCTATAATTCAACTTGGTTTAATCTACATTAAATATATAGTAGTTAGTCAATGTAGGAGATAAATATAATATACAAGCCTTTTGCTCTTAATAATGGCATCTATATAAGACATCATCAAAACTAATCATATCCAACATTAAATGCTACAACACTCAACGGGCAGAACATAAGGAATGTTTAGCGGCAGAATGATGGCGATTAATTGTAGAATCAAAGTTATGAGTAACGGACGAGCTTCAACGTCTAACGGCTATATTTGTTACTCACAACGATTTTCTTGAAGCTTCTCAACAGTCATTAATTGCCTTCACCAAATATAAGCAGAAGCATTCAATTCAGTTGAACCACGGAAACAATTTATGCTCAAACGAATTTATTGCAAACACTATTTCATTCGTCTACTGTGTAATATCTTCGAATATATCTACTTCAATGATTCTTAATCTACTCTATGAGAGAGTTACTTTTCTGATTCATATCTTTGTTAGAAACTCAAGGTAGAGGGACATTGAGAGTGGGTGTATTGATTACAACTTGTAAGGGGGAGTGGATCTTAGAGAGAGGATTACTCGAGAGTTACAGAGTGTGTGATCATTAAGAGACTTAGTGAAAAACCCATAGCGTCTGGAGACTGAACGTAGGTCAAGGATTTAGATTGAACTAGTATAAAATTTCTTGTGTCTTTTATCTTTCTTCTCTCTACTCTATTTTCCTGATAGTTTTGAGGATAATTGCAAAAAGTTTTTAAATCACCGAATTCACCCCCCTCTTGGTGATATTTCATCCTTCACCCCAAAATTGACCAACAGTTCTAAATCACGAGTATAGTTCCAAACATAATTTATCAAACAATCCATCCTCAATCATATTTAGGATAACAAATAACAACATCTTGAAAGTGAAGGAAATCACCAAGAGGGGGGTGAATTGGGGATTTTAAAAATTCTTTTTAAAACACCCACACAACAGATGCTTAACCAAGATAAGATGGAGATAGAGAAGAAGAGCTTAACACAGAAGATTTATACTGGTTCGGTGTTAACTCTTGACCTACGTCCAGTCCCTAGACTCTCTGGGTTTTTCAACTATCACTCAAATCAGATACATACTCTGTACTTGAAAGTTATCCTCTCTCTAGGATAAACTCCCCCTTACAAGTTGTAATATGATAACCCAACCTCAAAGTCCCACAACTTTGAGATTCTTACAAAGAATGATTTACAGAAATGAACTCTCTCAAAGAGTGAATAAAGATAAGCACTGAAGCACAAAGTATCAAAGATACAAATGAATATAATGAGCATTAAAAGACTCAGATCTTTGTATGCATTTTTTGTGTATGTCTTCTCTGCTTGCAGACTTCAAACCTTCATGTATTTATACTGGATTGAAGCTTGTGACCGTTATAGATCCGTTCAGACTTGGATCAATTCGAAATACTAGCTGTTGGGTCCTTGGTTGTTGAATACAGCTATTGAGGACTTTGCAGATTTTGAATATTTGAATGTTGGCTCCTCAATAGTGTCTTCCATACTATTATGCTTAGTGGAGGCAATTGTATAATGTTGTTCAGATGCTTTAGGTGGTGGATGCTAGCTTTCTCTCTTGGAGAATGGTTGTGCTGCTATCCAGGTTGTAAACCATTGCTTTGGAGAAGAAGATATAATATAATATTGCAAGTTGTCAAGTTGTTGCTTTAAAGTCTTCTTTAAAACAAACCTAGATCTTCTGAAATCTCATAAGCAAACTGGTTAAATCTGGTTAGAAATATTGATATGAATCATATAAATCATAAGCAACCATTTCGCAGAATCAAGCTAAAGCATAAATCAAACTGAACAAAATACACTCTAATGCGTTCATACATTACGATGTTCCAAGCTCAAGTTTACTTAGGTAAGCTCGAGTTTGCTCTTCATTTAAACTTGGAGTTTTGCCTCTGTAAGACACAAGCTCGAGCTTGTAAGTGAGTAAGCTCGAGTTTAGGCCATTGTCGGGGAAACTTGTTTGAATTCAATTTGAGAGCCAAAATGGAATAAGGTAAGCTCGAGTCTATTAGTGAGCAGGCTCGAGTTTGACACTATTCATGTCAAACATAATTTTAGTTCACAAAATGCAAGCTTGAGCTTAGAGGTGTAAACTTGAGTTTGCTAAGCTCAAAATATGGCAATGCTCTTTGTCTGACCCAAACTTGAGTTTGCAAAGGCAAGCTCGAGTTTGTCAAAAATGTTAAAAGCTTTGAAAAGTTTCTGTCAGACCTAAGCTTGAGTTTACAACTCCAAACTTGAGTTTACTTAAAACATGGAAACTTTGAAAAACTTTCTGCCTGATGCAAGCTTGAGTTTGAGACGTCAAACTCGAGTTTACATGTTTTGTAAACTCTTTGAAAAAGACAAACTCTACATTGAAAATGATAGGCTCAAGTTTAGGGAAAGGTTTTCACTTGACAATAGTTTTTACGCGAGGAAACTCGAGTTTGCAATCGCAAGCTCGAGTTTACACATTTGTAAACTCTTTGAGAAAAGTCTCTGGAAGAAGCAAGCTTGAGTTTAAAAATAATAAGCTTGAGTTTGAGAATTGAGTAATTTGATAAAATCCTCAACTCTTTGTAAACTCGAGCTTCCATGTGTAAGCTCAAGCTTACTCTGAATATGAGTAAAAATTGAAAAACATTCAAGCTCAAGTTTATGGACCAAGCTCAAGTTTAGAAAATACAAAATAGCTTGGTTTGCTCATCTAAAACATTAAAATAATTTTACTCAAATATACAATTCCAAATCAAACTCTCCATAGGCACAACAAATCCAAAAACAATTATATGTGTGTGTGTGTGTGTGACAAGTTTATAAAAGAATAACTAGGATTACCTCTACTTCAAGCTTATAGGTAATAACACAAGAGTTATTCCAAAGCTCTCAATGAGAGTCTACAAAGTCACAACATAAATATCTATGAATATATTGATAAACACTATTCTAAAATTCCTCTAAGGTTACTATAGAGCTACCCTAAAATCTTAACACTAGCATAAAATTAAATCCTTAATTTATATAGATATATGTTACAAATAACAGTTTATGTTATTATTATGTAATTTTTTTAAAGATTGGCTGAATAGAAAATTATCATCTTTTCGTATGTAAATCAGAAACTCCTAATGCATATCTATTTATCTTTGTTAGTAACAATGCAATATAGTAGTAAAAAGATTTTTGAGGTAACAACTCAACAGGGAGCATCCATGGTTTCAACTACTCATACATATACATATAATGAATATATAATTACTGGACTCATGGCTAATAGATGTACAATGGCTGGAATACACTCACAATGGGTTTGTAGGGAGTTAGTGGGCTACTGAAGAGAGAACCAAAAAAATGTATATATGTTTAGCCAGGGAAAGAAACCTAAATGGAGAATATGGGTAACAGGAAGGAAAGGTAAATATGAACCTCACACCCTACAGAAATAAAATAGGCGTTAGGTTCAAGAAACCTAAAGTAATGGAAAGAAGGTTCTTCAAATGAGTTTATACCACACACATCCCTATAGTAATCGAATAAGGAGGTGGGCAAAGGACAAATTGAGAAAAGAGCACTGAGGAATGTCTTATTGTTATAAAGGAGGTCTAAAGCAAATTATGAGAGAGGGGAGGAAACTTACAGTGAGTTGGAAAAAGAAAGGACAAATTTTGCAATCTAACAAAGTATGAACTAGTCAGATTTCAAAATTTGACATTTATTGTTTCATCTATAGTAAGTTTCCTCTCCTCTCGCTTAATTTGCTTTCTGGACCTCCTTTACGACATCAATATCCTTATCTAATGCTCTTTTGTTTTGTTTTATCTCATCATTCGACGTAATAGATGGATTGGCGGAGGAGACAAAGGCACTAGCTACAATGGAGGAGGCAACATAATTTGGATCCTCACTACTTGAGCCATTTGTTGCCACCAACAAACCTTTGGGGAGGGGGGAGGTGGTGGAGGAGGGGGAGGCGGTGACGGCGATGGAGGAGTTCCTTGAGATCTTAATATGACGAAGGAGAGAAGGAGGAGACTAATAAAGAAAAGTAGTAAGAATCATAAGCAATAGTTGAGTTTAAATAGAGGTCTAACAGATTGTGAAAGGTTATGACTTATGACTTATGAATGTCTAACGGGATTACAGAGAGTTATTATGAGTTATGACATTGAAGGTCCCAATGTTACGAAGGGTTATGAAAGAGTTAGATGAAGGTTGTTTTAGAAGATCGTTATGTTTTATGTTCACTAATATAAATGTTTGGAAGATGAATCATTTGTAAGTGTTATATGATGGTTGTGTCTTAAGAATTGTCATTTTTGTCAATAAATAAATGAGAGTTATTAGCTACAACCATTACTTTTGTGCTTTTGTGAATTCCGCCTCGTAATACATTATCGTGCGCATAATTAACCATTATGTTTAAGCATTATATATTCTTGCAATATCTCTGTCTCAACATAAATGACATTTATTAGTTGTAACCATTATGTATTAGGTGTTATAAATGCCTAGATCTGTAGTAGTGATATGACAGATATTATGGACTATAAATCATGCTTATGAACCATCATATATGGAGGCGCTACATATGATCGACACATATACATAATGAACTTTTATGTATTCAGTACCTAGTATAAAGGTTCTAATATAACACCTATTATGTATTCAGGCTTGGGTAGGTCATCATATACACAATGCTGTGATAGTAAATGGGTACACATAAACAACCGTTATAATATTTGGTAATGTTGGTATAATACATAACGGTCTCGCATTAAGAACCATTATATATGTAGTAACATAACTAATGTTAGATTCTTTGTTTTGATGATAACATAAATTAGAAAGGTTTTGCAAAAGATTTGAAAGATAAACAAAGTATTTGTACAAGCAAAATATCACTTTCTACAAAAAAAATGTTAGATCACTCGTGTGACGTACCTCTCAAATAATGTGTTTTCATCACTGCAAGTAGAAAAACAGATCACTTGAGTGACCACTCGAGTGATGTGATAAAACTTAGCTAAATGATCATGGTGATCCTTCTAGTAAAATCTTTTAACAAAATAAGATCACTTGAGCAACCACTTGAGTGATGTATTTGAATTCTCATCAACACCACATCACCATAGTGAACCCTCCAGTGATCAATGTTGTGACAAAATTTTCAAGATGAAAATTACTCAAGTGACCACTTGAGTGATGTGGTAAATCTCATCACTAGCACAACACTCAATTAATCTTTCCCAATGATGCTACTCTAAAATGTTTTGAAGAAAATGTTACTTGAGTGATGACTTGAGATCACTTGAGTGACCACTCAAGTAATGTGTCAATGATCATCACTAGCATAACATTGCAATGATCTTGGAAGTATTTTGCAGTCTGAAAATTTCCCAAGTGTAAGATCACTAGAGTGACCACTTGAGTGATGTGTTAAAAAAACATTACTAGTAGACATAGACAAATACACTCATACACTACTTATAACTAGAAATTTTGATAAGGCAATTTTAAATTTTAATGTTTAACAGAATGAAGAATTTTTTTTAATCTCAATAACTTTGTCTTAAACTTTAACATTTATATGATCCTATTTATAAGTCAATTTCAATATATTTTATAGTATGAAAAAACTTCTTAAATAAATCTGGTTTTTGTTGTTCAAGTAAACTTATTCTACTTTTAGATATTTTCCTTTTAAAACAACTTTTTATTCTCGTATACCATGTTTATCCTTTGTTTATAATGTCTCCAATAGATGAACATAGTATGCAGAAAATATTGTAAAGGATGATTAGTCACCCCTTCAATTAAGATCATTTCTAATTATATAGCGACAAAAGTGTACTAATTGTTAGTAAATAGGTGTCCTAGAGACAATCTGCTCTAACAGAGGAACACCTTTTTCTATTTAGTATTTTATGATTTATGTATTTGAGTACATTTTATCTTTATCATATTTATGTCTCGCCTTTATGTTAAGGTTAATATGCATTTAAAGATAAAAACCCTAGGAATAGAATATGTGTTCGCTTGAGGATCTATGATAGGATCATGATCATGAGGACTCAAGAACACCAAATGTCTATTGCTTGAAACTTGTTCCTAGTCTTGAATCACCAAGAAAGGGCATTGATGATTTCGATAAGACTAGTACGACATCGTCTACTTGTATAGAGATGCAAGGTAGGGACCTCATGGAATACATGCATAATGATGTCTTAGGCGATGTCGTGGGTGGATTTGTTGAAGAACAAATAGCACCGACAGACCCACCAAGAGACTCCACAAAGATTTGTAGGAAGTATCATTGGATATAAAAGTCTCTTAACATTTGGTAGTGCGGATCGTCCTAGACTTGAGGATGTCATCGAGCACTGTGTCCTAATGTCATACTTTGATTGTACAACTCTATCCGCCTGAGAATGGGGAGAATAGTGTACTCTTGGGTATGACGCGAATGCATGAGTGTAGATGTACATGCCGAAAGGACTCACTGTCTCCTACAAGGGATTTGTTGTTCACAGGACCGGTAGGGCTTGGATGACTTCTAGTTGACTCGGAAATCTATGCACAGTAAGTGATCATGAAGAGTCATGTTTCATCTTAGAGTCAATAGAAGAAGATTCCTAGTTCGTGAAAAAGCTATATTTAGTCAACCAAGAGAGATGATACTCTATCTTTGCTCTCGACTAAATGTGAATGACGTAGTGAGGGATGAAGCCAAAGACGGTGTCCAAATTAGAAAAGGTAGATCACTTGATCAACTCAATTAATTCTCGGGGCCACAGAGCATTGCTAGTGTCTTATGTGGTCATTAAATAACTTGAGCTCATTAAAGGAGTTTGATTAGTCCAAGGTTATTTATGTCGTGATTAATTGGGCCTAATGGGTCACACACAAAGGTTATTCTTGATTGGTTAAGATTAGCAATCTTGGGTCAATAATTTTTATTGAGCTTTCTCGAAAGAATGGGTATATTTGGATTGGAGTTGGACTACAAGCCCAATCTATTAAAATGGCGCCATATATGGTTATCTAGTGGAAAATTAATTTTCCATTAATAAGCCTAAATATGTTAGAAGACCAAACGCGGTCTTAGGCCATTTTGAATTTTAAATTTGAATTTTAAATTCAAGAGTATATATTATAAAAGATAATTTAGGATTATCTAATATAAATATACCTCCAATAAAGATATGGATAAGATCCATTATCTTGAATTATTAATTCAAGAATTAATTAAAGATTTGGATATGAGATCCATTATCTTGGATTATTAATTCAAGAATTAATTAAAGATCTGGATAAGATCCATTATCTTGAATTATTAATTCAAGAATAATTAAAGATTTGGATGAGATCCATAATCTTGATTAATTAAATAATACCAATTAATGAGCCATAATTCTTTTAACCCTAAATTAAGTTTTTTGACCGTGTAAATTATAAGATTTTGAATCTAATAATTTTCGGCAAGAACTAAAAGAAATTAGGGGATAAGCCGTGGAAAAATATTTGAGATTTTATTAGTCTCATCTTTTGCGGCTGACTTGGTGGATCTAGGATTTTAACTATTGGAATAATAATATATAATTATATTATTATTTTTTAGTTAGAAAAATAAGGGATCTAGGTTTTGGCCGCAAAGAAATAATATAACGCTACGCGTGAGTAGTATATTTTTCTACGGCATTCTTTGAAAACCTAGAGCATTGGCCGAATAGAATTCTTAGCCAAAGCAACCAAGAAAAGAAAGAAAGGCGCCATCCAAAGTGTAACATCCCATTTTCAAAAGCAGTATAATTTTTTTTTCATCAGAGTAGAGCATTGGAGCGATTGAGTGACTGATACATATATTAAAAATGCCATAAGTCTGGCTCATTATAAAAGCGGTACAGTGACCGAGAGTTTTCAAAGTAAATGACAACAAAGGAAAATCTTCAGCGGAGTCTCTATGCGTCTTTGCTTTCCTCTCTCCTCGGTCCTCGGCCCCCCCGACCCGAAGCTATTTTAGAAGCCGAGGTCCAAATACACATCGGACCTCGTGTAACGGTTAACCTCATATTTATATAAACAGCATATGGAAGACAATCACAAAGCATTAATAAGCACATAAGAACGTAGAGATGCAAGATTAATATAACAACAAAGACACATCGCATGTAAAGTTATCTATGTTAAAGACACATCGCATGTAAAGTTATCTATACAATTCACTCGTATAGTCGTCTATCACATATAAGTATACAATAAATATCAGAGTTAGTGTTACAGTACGCGAACGTACCTTCGTTGACGGTATTTCGGTACGTTTTACGAAAAACGGTATTTTTTTGACAGTGGGTGAAACAACGGTACGACCGCTGTACAACAGCGGTCCGATTATCTCAGATATCCTATAAGGATAACATTTATCAACTTCTAGCAGTATAACAGGCATTTTAGGTACAAATTACCATTTTGCCCCGAACCCCTAATCGGCGGAATTTCGCCGAGCTTCATTTTTCGCTCTATCTCTCCGAATTTTGACAGATCTTTTCTCTCATCATATTTTCAAAATATATATCATATTTACCCCTAAATATGATATCTAGACTATCTTGAAAATTTAAAGATAAATCTAGCATTCCTACTATATCTACCGAAAGAACTACTGAAACTTAAGACTAGGGACCGAAGAACTTACCCCGGCTTTGCTAGAACTCCCTGAGAGCTCTTCCTTCTCTCTAACTTCTCTCTAGAATGCGGTTTAGGGGTGGAGAAAAATGAAGAGGAAGGCTTGCTATTTATAGAAGAGAGGAGGGACAAGGTGGGAATTTCATCAAATGTCTTCAGATCGGATTTCAATCGTCGGATCGCACTTCGCCACGTGGCTCCATCTTGGCCTTACACATGTCTTGCCTATGTCATCCTTCTAGAAGAAGATGATGTCATCTTGCTGACTTACCGATAAAGTTCCCTGATCGGTGTCCTAATTGCGTAATCTTGATGAAACTCAAAAATCTGAAAGCAACGTTTTGAAGTTCCATTCTTCCTCTGTAGGAATATCTGGGTTAATGAACCCATTAAGAGCATTCCGTTGCCTGCTGAACATTTTGGGACAGACACCAACGGTTACGGAAATCACTTTCGGAAGTGTCGAACCGGACGTAAATTATTTGGTTCGTAATATGTTCGACCTAAGAAACCTTATCCCCGGTTTGTCACAACTATTTCATTTTGTATAGGTTCTCTTTTTGACTATCGACTTTTTCCCTTAAAACCCCGTATCCTAATGACTCATTTGGTTTTCGAAATGACCTCGAGATAGTCCACTCCCGAGGTAGAAATTCACTTGGTCTATAAAAAGTCCGGATGACATAGGCTAAATCCCTATATCTTGGTGTAGGATTTAATTTCTATCCATTCTCAAATGTCTGTTGGCTCTTTACGGATATATTATTATTTTAATCAAAATATCAAGATATTTTTTATTTTTATTTTTATTTTTATTTATTTTTCTAAGCATTTTATATTTTATTATTTTATTATTTTAATTTATTTATTAATTTCGAATTTCTCCCTTAAATTAATTATTTACTAATTAATTTACTTATATCTTAATCTAAACAATTAGCCACTAATTACTTAATTAGCCACTTACTAATTGTTGATAATTTTCATAATTACGATAAATTATTATCTCACAACTATTTGACTTACATTGGTATTTTATATCCCATGTAAAATATCAAAAAATTTGGGGCCATAAAGTGCTTTTAATATTATTATATTTATGCTCTATATATTTTTAGGGAAATAATCCCAAAAATTCCTAAAATTAAAGATAACATACTTCCTAAGTTTTTGTCAATATTTGTCATATGGGATTTATCATATTATTTTCAGGCCATTTTTCGCCTTATAAAATACTTTTTTCAAGGATTTTAGCTCTTTATCTCTCCTAATTCCCATAGTAATTACCTTAGAAAATAAGATAATTATTACTTATTATTTGAAACCACATATTCACCTATTTTCAATAGGTATTATTTACCGAAATATGATACTTATCATAAATACGATTTTTAGGGTATTACATTTATCCCCCCGTTAAACAAAATTTCGCCCTCGAAATTTGCTCTATACCAATTTAGACTCTGTCTATCTAAACTTTGGACTATTCGTTCCGGAACTTTTCTCTATATGTCGGCCGCTCCTCTTGGTGATCGAGAATTTGCTCAGTTTTGACCGTAAAGATCTTGTCATGTCATACTTTGATATATAGTATTTCCCGTGGCACCCATATACCGCGGTCAATACCAGTTACCAAAATGTCTCCATGGCGCCCATACACCATGGTAACACAAGATACCTCCTACTTAATGACACGATCGCGGTCCGATTGTGGTAACTAAGAGATTATGCATCGGAAACTAAATTTTTTTGCGGCAAGTAAGATAACTATTTATCAAACCATAGGAAAAATCTATAGGTATATATGCATTCCTAGGGAATTCCTCACTAAACGTGTATTTAACGATTTCTTTTACCCTGTACTTGTTGGAAATTATGCCCTAGGGGCAGGTCATTGTACAATGAACGTTTAGGATATTCATAGTATTCTCTTTTTGTTATCATTTTCGTTTGCATGTTTGTATTGATAACTACATCCCTGGATATATCTTATAGATTATCCTAAATGTCCCTGGTCGGTCATCTACGCGGGAGCGAAGATGAGTTAAGACCATATGACTTTGATGAGATATGGAGATACAATCAAAGTCATGGGCACTCGTAAGAGTACAAGGTCTTTGGACCGACCCACTATGAGAAAGCCTGCATGGATCTAGTCATAAGCTTGTCTCATGTATAACCGCGTCACAACACTCTATGACTCGAGATCATCATGGATTCCTACATGATGAATCATTAATCTTTGACCTAGTCAAAAGTCACCTTTGAGGGTGATGATAAAGGTGGGATCGGGATCGTGGTTTTCATGCGGAGGAATGTGAATGGTCAAGATGGAATTTGTCCCTCACATTTGTAGAGAGATAATCTTTGGGCCCCTCGATGAGTGAGTCTAAGAAATGTATGGCCATACTATGTTGGAAAGGAGTTTCCATTTCACGTATTAGACTACTCGAGAATCGAGAAAGTAATGGACAAGAATAGGAAGTTGACATTGTCCATGCCTCATCCTTGACCAAATTATCGCGTGACAAAAGGGACGTGACATGGTTGTATGATAAGGTTGTATCGTGACATCGATCCCCATGTGAATTGGGTAGTCGCAATGTCTTGCTAGAGGCCGCTTGCGACTTGTGGGCTGATACAGTTTTGGCCCACTGCCAATCTCATATGGGCTCTTTGGTCGCACACAAGAATAACCCAACACGAGCATTTGTGTCCGGGTTCATTGAATCTCGATTAATGCGGAATTAATGAATACTAAATTTAATCTAGGATAAATATATATTTATATATATTTATTAAAATTTGAAATTAATATATATATATATATATATATATTAATATTATTAATGGAGATTATAATATTATTATATATAATATTTTTTTTGTATTTAATTTATTTGATAAATTAAATATCTAAAACAAATAGAGATATTGTATCTCGTTTAATATTCGAATAAGAATATAGATATCATTTAAATTAAATTGAGATATGGTATCTCATAATTAATTAAATAGATGGATATTATTTCTCGGATTTGATTTATAGAGATAAATTAAATCAGAAGGCTTTTAATTTGCATTAAATAAATACATTAGATTAGATCTATCAGATAGATTTAATTAATATATTTTTTAAAATTCAAGAATTTGAAATTCAGATTTCAAAGATCAGATTTTGAAATTCGAAATTCAAGATTAATGAGTATTGATTGTACATTAATGCAGATTGATTGTACATTAATACGCATTGATTCACATAATGGGCTGATTGGTTTTGTAACGGACAGAGCTTATGAGGCAGTTTTATTTGTGTGGATGAATAGGCCAAAACGAGAAACAAAAGACCTGGGTGAAAAGAATCAAAGAGAGACACACAAGAAGTGCTAGCACGCTGCCGTAGCCGTGTTCGGGAAATTGTTCGTGTGGATACCGGTAGAGGAAGCCGATTCAACGAGTCGTCTTCTGCTGATCGAGGAGGTAGCCCACCAGTTCAAAGGGAACGAGACGCGAACGGGTTCACTAAAGGTAATTTTGGATTCCCTTAGTCTTGATTTAAACGCACCTGAGTGATCCTCGGGACGAGATTCTAAAAATTTTAATCCGCTGCGTTGTAAGAATTCCTTCAGTACTCAGGTGTAAAAACACAGAACTTCTCGTTTATTAAAACACAGGATTTCTCATCCATTTAAAAACACAGGATTTCTCATCCATTTAAAAACATAGGACTTCTCGTCCATTTAAAAACAAAGGATTTCTCATCCATTTAAAAGCACAGGACTTCTCATCCATTTAAAAACACAGGACTTCTCATCCATTTAAAAAAAAAAACAGGACTTCTCATCCATTTTAAAAAAAAACACAGGACTTCTCATCCATTTAAAAACACAGGACTTCTCGTCCATTAAAACACAGGATTTCTCATCCATTTTAAAAAAATTTCACGTTTTGCAATATCATATAGTTTAGATGAATGCTAACACTATAAACGATCGGACACTCGTTCTATTTCCCCTCGTTCAGAATTTCGTTGATTCGGTCTACTCAGAAACGGGTACGGAATTTCGTATCTGGAGTTCCTCTACATAAGTCAAATACTGCATGTACTTATCCTTGTTGGTCTTAGAGTTTCATTCGGCGTGACCTCGCTCCACATATAAGCTCTGCGCTAGGACAGAATAGTCGTCCAGTACAAACTGACGATTATCAGAATTATCAGAGTTATCAGAGACTGATTTCAGAGTTATCAGAATTATCAGAGTTATCAGAGACAGATATCAGAGTTATCAGAATTATCAGAATGATCAGGGTCTGATATCAAATATGAATATGGACGATGGATTTACTGATTCTGGGTTAGAATGATGCACCGACAGAGGGTGGTACACCGGTTGAGAATGGTATATCCCGGTCACCGGTACACCGACTTAGGGCTATATCGCACTCATTTTCAAAACATGCTCTTTAAAAGGCGTAGAGCCTAACTCCGTTACTCAACCAATTTGGCCGGGTAGGTGTCTATCATGGGAGCCTCACCGTGCTAGGGTGACTGATTGGGTGATCCACATAGACTAGCCCGCGCCTTCGGCACCAAAAGGTTTGAAATAACTTAGTCGGATCTATGCCGGGACAATCGCTCGATACCAAATCAGTAACATCCAATTTTCAAAAAAAGTATAATTTTTTTTTCTTTTATTTTTATTTATTTTTCTAAGAATTTTATATTTTATTATTATTTTATTATTTTAATTTATTTATTAATTTCGAATTTCTCCCTTAAATTAATTATTTACTAATTAATTTACTTATATCTTAATCTAAACAATTAGCCACTAATTACTTAATTAGCCACTTACTAATTGTTGATAATTTTCATAATTACGATAAATTATTATCTCACAACTATTTGACTTACATTGGTATTTTATATCCCATGTAAAATATCAAAAATACTGGGGCCATAAAGTGCTTTTAATATTATTATATTTATGCTCTATATATTTTTAGGGAAATAATCCCAAAAATTCCTAAAATTAAAGATAACATACTTCCTAAGTTTTTGTCAATATTTGCGGTCATATGAGATTTATCATAATATTTTCGAGGCCATTTTCTCGCCTTTATAAAATACCTTTTTCAAGGATTTTAGCTCTTTATCTCTCCTAATTCCCATAGTAATTACCTTAGAAAATAAGATAATTATTACTTATTATTTGAAACCACATATTCACCTATTTTCAATAGGTATTATTTACCGAAATATGATACTTATCATAAATACGATTTTTAGGGTATTACACAAAGAGAAAGAAATCCCAAGAACGTTGAATCCTCAACCTTGCGTCGCCTAGCTGTAACATCCCATTTCCAAAAGCAGTATATTTTTTTTTTCATCAGAGTAGAGCATCGGAGCAATTGAGTAATTGATACATTTATTCAAATTGCCGTAAGTCCGGGCTGATTTACGAAGCGGTACATTGATCGAGAGTTTTCAAAATGAATAACAACGGAAGAAAGTCTTGACCGGGTCTCGTGCGGCGCTTTCGCCTTTCTCCTCGGTTCTCGGTTCTCCGAACCCGGCACTATGATAAGAGCGAGGTTCAATGCACATTGAACCTCGGGTAACGGTTAACCTCATGCTTAAATATGACAATATATACACGATAACAAAGCAATCAATGTGATCCACAACAGATGTATGATTAATAATACATAACCACGTATGTAAGATAATAACCACGTATGTAACATAACCACGTATGATACAGCAATAATAACCTCGTATGTGACATAACCGTGTATATAACATAACCACGTATGCTACAACAACAAACAGAACACAACAAACATATATAATCATACAATAACCATCAGAGTTAGTGTTACAGTACGCGAATGTACCTTCGTTGTCGACTAAGGTACGTTTTACGGAAAACGGTAATTTTTGACAGCGGGTGAAATAGCGGTACGACGGTGGTACAACAGCGGTCCGATTATCTCAGATATCCTATAAGGATAACATTTACCAACATCTAGCAGCATAACAAGCATTTTAGGTACAAATTACCATTTTGCCCCTGGCTCCCTTAATTGGCGGAATTTCGCCAGAGCTTCGTTACTTTGACCCGATCTTTCCAAAATTTTGACATATCTCTTCCCCCAATAATATTTTCGAAAATAATACCATATTTACCCCTAAATATGATATCTAGACTATCTTGAAAAATTAAAGATAAATCTAGCATTTCTACTATATCTACAGAATCGAAAACTAAAACTTAAGACTAGGTACCGAAGAAATTACCCAGCACTTTGCTACTCCTTCTTCAGAGCTCCTCCTTGCTCTCACTTCTCTCTAACCTCTCTCTAGGATTTCTTTGTGATTTTTGGTGTGAAGAAATGAGAAGAGGAACCTTGCTATTTATAGAGAAAATTTCAAAGATAAAATGGTAACTTACCAAGTACTCCAAAGTTTCTTCTTTCCCTTCAACCATTAGATTAATATGCACTTTATCATATTTAATCTCCTCCCTCCATGGTTGTGCCGACATCAATGCTCACTTTTAGCTTTTAATGTGTTTTTAATATATAGCTAATTGATTCAATTATTCAATTGAAACCAAAGTTATCCATGTTGGCCGACATGCATTTTCAATCAGCCATTAATATATTGTTTTTTCTTTAATTAACAAAATATCATCCTCTCACATGAGCTTGCCGACATCCCTTAGCATTTAATTTAATGTGTTTGTTTATTAATCAAATATCTTTGATTATAAATTCATCTAACTCCTCCATGTATCCAGTCGACATACTCCACCTTTCCTAGCCATTTAATATGTTATTTTATTAGCAAATATCTCTTGGTTCACTCCTCTAATTGGCTAGTTGCTTTTATTGACTTTTCAAAACTAAGCTTGCATGATTATATCATAAATAATCTATTTTTCTTCCTTCAATTTCAGCTGCATGTTTTTGTGACTTTTGGGGCAAATGAATTAAGCTAATTATCATTCTAAACAAAGGCTTAATTGTCCCATTATTACATGTGTCAACATAGGATTTGTTGGTTAGCTAATCATGGTCATTTGTGCTTTTATTATTCAAGCTTAATTCTTCATTTCTGGCCCTTATATTTTAACCAATTTTGAAGATCCTAAATTAATGTTCTTTAATTGCCACTAACCATAATTATGGAATTTAATCAATTTATTTATTTTAATGTTAGTTTAATTGTCCATAAATTGCTATTAATTCCCTTTAATTAGTATTTTCATGCCATTTTATTGTCTATTATAAATTAATTAAGATTTCACTTAATTATGATACTTTATTTTATGAAAGCTTATGAAATTAATTCAATTAATGTAGATTGAATTATCCACTAATTGTTGGTAATTTTCTCTAATTGGTTTAATTATTTTCTCACAACTTTCGGCTTTACATGGTCATTTATGCACCAAGTATTAATTTAATAATTATAGGGCAATTTATGGTCCCTAAAATAAAATTGGATTTTTGCCTCTTTAAATTCCAAGGAAATAAACAAATAAATTACTAAAATTAGAGATAACATACTTTCCTACTTTAAATAGGTATTATATTACCAAAATATAATGTTTATAATAAATATGAATTTCAGGGTATTACACTAGCAAGCATCCAAGGAAATAGAGGAATCAAAGAGAAGGAGTTCTCAAAGCAATCGGGAGATAACCGTGTGGATTAGTGTTAGAGGACTTCATACACTTTGAGGTCTTCGGTGATCTAAGGTAATCCTAAACCCCCTCACGTATTTTAATGAGTAGATCCTTTCTTGGAATATCTCATGATCTCCGTAAATGTTACGGGATCACATGATCAATATTCCGGGAATACCCATAGTATTGAGATGACTCATGATACCATAAAAGTTATGGGTTCTCATGAGAATCTTGAAGACATTGTACATTTGTGATGAGTTCTTATGATGACATTATAGGAACCCATGAGTATTTATTTTAAATATGGGTTTTAACTCACGAGGACCATAAGAGTTATGGATTCTCATGAGCGCCCATTAAAACTCACAAATGTGTTCAGTGTTTATAAGTCATGATAACCGTAAAGAGTTGCGGTTATTGATTATAGTTTCCGCTGTAAATTAAGGAAAGACAATTTTTTGTTTTGTTTTTCCTACTCATGAGGTCACGCCTGAATGTCAGACCGATTTGACCAACACTAATGTCCTAATATAAGCGTGACAAATTCTCATCATTAGAACAGCTACAGTAAACAGTAAGTGGAATATGGAGTTAACGAATTGAATATTTTATTGATTAACGCTATAGTAAACGGTTTTCCCTAATGCGTTGCAGAT
Organism: Acacia melanoxylon; assembly: GCA_019022615.1. Lineage (NCBI taxonomy): Eukaryota > Viridiplantae > Streptophyta > Magnoliopsida > Fabales > Fabaceae > Acacia > Acacia melanoxylon. The sequence continues at coordinate 3,318,187 of JAFJYJ010000014.1, forward strand.
TTTTAATGCGAGATTTTCGTTGATTACATATTTTCATGAATATATATATATATATATTGTGGCATAGACTTATCTGTGACGGTAGAAACTTTGATAAGGCAATTTCAATCATTGTTGTTAAACTCATGAGTTGACTCTCCGAATTTACCGTTTGTACGTTTCTATCTTACTAAATCGAGTCAAGTCACCGAGTAAACTCGAGGCAGCTGTAAATTCAGTTAAACTCTTGAGTTTATACACCGAGTTTATCATTTTTATGTTTCTAACTTAAAAAAATCGAGTTAACTCACTCTTAATTCATATTAACTTTTTCGATTTGGTCATGCTCAACGGCTTTATATATGAACTTTATAGAAATTGTTTTATTAAATATGATACATTATGAATGTTGATAGATTTAATTTCAATTATTTAGATTTAAAAAATATATATAAATCAAATTGTTGTCATCTTTTATATTTTAATTATTTAATTATACACTATCACTACATATTTAATGATAAAAATAAACTCTTACGAATATATGAGCCGAGTTCACAATATGAGTTTACGTTGTTATCACGAGTTTGTTTAAGCTCGTGGGTTTGACAACATTGATTTCAATGTTTGATAGAACGAAGAAAAATTTAAATCTCAATAACTTTGTCTTAAATTTAACATTTATATGATCATATTTATTAGTAACTTTCAACATGTTTTATAGTAAGAAACAAATCCTTAAATAAATTTGGCTTTTGCTCCTCAAGTAAACATATTCTACTTTTGGTTATTTTCCTTTTAAAACATTTTTTTTTAATCATATACCATCATCATTTGTTTATAATGTCTCCAATAGATGAACATAGTATGTAGGGAAAAAAGAGAGTAAAGGATGATTACTAAACCCGTAAACTAAGATCATTTCATTCATTTCTAATTAGAAAAAGAATATTGAACATGACATGGACTATAAACACCATCTCGTGCATCGCACATGGAGAATATCTTGTTTAATTATAAGAAAATTAAAGTAAATATAATTTTCGGCTAATATATGTGTCAAGAAAAATTCATATATTTTATATTTTAAAATTAAAAAATTACAATTTAGTGTTTAGGGTTTAATTATAATTTAGTGTTTGATTATTAATGTTAGCATAAAATATTTTGACATCCCATAATTTCATTAAATTTATAATGATGTATGTTCTATTTTCCAAATATATACTTATTATCATGGACTAACTCTATCAAGAATATTCTATTAAATATTCAAAAAAAAAATATTTTTATTAATTTAAAGGTATATCTAAATAATACCAAAACCACGATCCCTAAACCTAATTAACTCATTTGCCATTTTTTTTCATAAGAAAGAATGCAGTAAAATTATTCTTCAGAAAGAAATAAATGAAAATTATCTAACAGAATTAAGTGAAATCTTAGGGCATTGCTAAAACACACTTAGCTGACAAATCAATTTCAAAGTCTCTCTCTTCTGATGTGTTGAACATAAACCAACTAATCACATTTAAGCATTGCATACACTATTACATTAACGACCGTTTTTAGGGCACTTAGACTACTATTTCCATGGTGTCGTAGATATGAGTGTCGTAGAAAGTGTAAACATAGACGATTGTTTTACACACAGTCATTGTCATTTGATTTACAACGACCACTAAAAACGACTATTGATCCTAAATTAGTTGTCTAAAATTCTCCTTTTTCTTAAAAAAATATTGCTTACAACAACTTATTTACAAAGACTATTTTTATGTGTGAGAGTCATAGTAATTGTACCATTATAAATGATCATTGTTCCTAAAGCAGTCGTATAATTCTCTTCTAAAAAAAATATCGTTTAAAATGACGTATGCACAAAGACTGTTTTTATGGGTAACAGTCCTAATAATTGTGCCATTCAAAACAAACATTGTTCCTAGTGAAATACGAAGAGGCGGGAAGAGAGGAAAGAAAAGGGAGGGGTGGAAAGGTGGCGGTTATGACATTGTTATAAACTTTGCTACAAATTTACCATGACTATTATAAATATAACAGTAGTTTATATTAGTCACATTGTAAGGGAAACAATGAGGTCAGTGAGGCTCGAACCCTTAACATTCAGGTATGTACTTGGCAAAGCCTCAATCCATCTGGGACAAGCCATGAAATTGTCTATGATTGTTGTTAAATAAAGAGTCGTGGTATCACCCAAAAAAAAAAAAAAAACAAAGGTTTCCCTCTTTTGTTTTAATAAAACCGGTCGTTGTAAATAAAAAATTATTTTTTTCCCTTCTTGGGCTTAAGTTAAAACGACTTATTTTGGTAAACCGTCATTGATATGTTCTTTTAAGGACTAAGTTTTTAAACCAGTCGTCGAATTTTGAGACAAAATTTCAAAAATGCCACCACCTCTTTTTTAACGTCTGGTATCAAACAAACAGACGTTAATTTGGCGTCGTTAAATCTACTTTTTATAGTAGTGTTGGTTTTCTCAAATTAAATTCCAGATATCATAAAGACCATTATTGCCATCCTCAATAAGCTTAATTGCATCCCAATACTAATTTATCAAATAAACTCATCCATGATTCTCATCCCATGCCCTTCTATAACTCATAAGATACGACCAAAGTTCACTGATAAAGGATCTCCATTTTGTATATTAAGCAAGAAAACTTCAATTAGATTTTCTCTATGATCTTTGGTAATGCATCCACATCCCGTTGTGTCACCATTAAATGGGTAAGCCCCATCGACATTGACAATCACCACACGTTAATGCTTCATTTAGTTGCGGCTCTTGTATCTTGCAGTTTGTAATAAAGATAGACAAGATGGCTTTAAACCCCTAATAGAAGTCGAAGAGCATGTGGTTAATGTTCTCAATTATTTCCTCATAGCATCTTTTCCAAATAAGTAAAAAAATCACCCTGCCTTACCCTTTTCATTGAGATTCATACAACACCGGCCACTTCCAAAACTCACATCTGAAAAAATCACATACGAATGTTGGGTTTGAAACTGTTAAAAAATAAAAAAAAATCAAAACATCTTTTTTGATGTTTTGTTACCTTTTATTGTAGTATAAAATTAAGGAAAAATTAGGGAGAATGTGTAATATCCCCAATTTCATGTAAATTATTGTGTTGAATGAATTAATATGAAGTTAATGGAATATATGAATTTTTCATCAAATCATTAGTTAATGCAATTTATTTTCCAACATGAATGATTAAAGTAAAAGAAGGCCGGATGAGGAATTGTTTATTTAAGGTTGGTTAAATTAAATTAATCATGGACAACCTAAGGGAGTAGATGACAATGGAAGTCAAAACATATAATTTCCTTTTTTACCCTAGGTATTTTGGTCAAGAGGGAAGAAATAGGAAGAAAAGAGTAAAATTCCAAAATAAGTCCAAAAATGTGACATGTGTAAGCCAAGGATTTAGGACCAATGGGCTAAGTGTTGAGACAATTTTTGAAGCCCAATGAGATGGCTTAGTTCGGCGAAGGAGAAAAAGGGAAGAAGTAAAAATGTGTTCATGAAGCAATAAAGCATCTAGAAGGTAAGAAGCTTGACGAAGAAGCCAACTTTGAAATTTGAAAATCAATGAAATCATGCTTATGCATGCAAAGTGACATCATCCTTATTGCATCATCAACTTCATAAATGCATGAAGCAAGAGAGAGATCTAGAAGGCACATTATTTCCCAAAATGCCCCTAATATTTCAGTTTTCAAGAAGGAAGAAAGAGAAAGAAATAAGTGACATGGGTAAGAAGTTAAAGAGTACCTAGAAGGACCTAGAAAAAATAATGAAAAAATTAGTTAATATTTATTTATGGAAGGAGGATGATTGGACACATTATTTAAGTAAAATTCAAGCTAAAATTTCTCCCCAACAACCCCTATGTCTCGGTCTAGGAGGGAAAGAAGAGGAAAAAAATGAAGCAAACAAGCTTTCTAGAAGCTTGAAGAAAAAGCAAGAAAGAGGAATTTTCTAGAGCAAGCTAGAATTTCTTGAAAGACAAGTAGCTTGGTGGGACACATTTTAAAAGCTCATTTCTCTCATTTTGTGTTGCTGATTTTAATTGTGAGAGAGAGAGAGAGAGAGAGAGAGAGAGAGAGAGAGAGAGAGAGAGAGAGAAGGCATAAGATCAAGAGCAAGGTAAGAGTTCATAACTTTTCTTCCTACTCTCTTCTCTTTTCTTTCATATGTTAGACCTTAAATAACAACTCCCCCATCTTGTTGGAGGGTCTAGGCTGAAAGGTGATAGAGGAATACAATGAGGATAAGTTGCAAGAAGATCAAGTATTCAAGCTAAGTAATTAAGTTCTACTTTAACCTCCTTGTGATTTCTTGGTTGGAGTAGCTTGAAAATAGTTATTTCCTTGAGTAATTCTTTATGAAATGGGTCTGTTTAGTTAATGAAGAAGAAGAATATAGGACTAAAGTTACGATTTATGGTCTAGAAAGATAGATCAAGCATGATTTAGAAGAAATATGTGGAGTCAGCCAGTTTGTGTAAGGGTTTTGGCTTAATAAATGAACTCCTAAAATTATGAAATTTTATAGTATAAAGTAGACATCACAAGGTTTAATTTGATAGGTAATACGTAAATTTTGGAGTTTTGTAAGAGAAACGAATTTTTGAAAACTGACCCTGAAATTGGAAAATAATTTGGACCAGCGGTAATATTTTGGTCTGTGGTTGAATTTTCGACTGTGTCTGATCCAAAAGGGTATTTTTGGTCAAAAATAGACATGATAAGGGTCAGCTGGGTTTTTGAACCACCTCAAATGAATTTTTTAGAATTAGTTATGAATTTTTGAAGATTGGTGTTTGTTTTTGGAAATTTCTGGTTTAGGTAAAAAATAAGAAGGATTTTTTCCATTAATAAATTCCTTAGTGAGAAAAGGAATTTAGTAAATATGCTTGAGAAAGCTTTATTTCAAATCAACAAGTAAAATATTTATTGAGAAAGATTTATTTATATTTATATTTTATTATTATTCTAGGGCTATCATTGTTATTTGCGCACCGAAAAAATTATTGATATTTGCGGTCGACTGCCAGGTAGTAACCTTAATCCTCATATGTTTTGTATTACTCTGTATGTCTGTTTTCCATGATTGTGGACCCGTGTCTCGTGAGGGGGACATGCGTTGTGCATTCAGTGTACTCTGGGTTAAGGCCCAGCTACTGTGTATTTTTCCTAGCCCTGTGGATCCGAGGCTTGCTTTGTTAAGCAGTCCTACGTTTATTAGAACTTGGTCCTTCAGCAGTAGACATTGCATATATGTGGTATGCTTTTATTATGTCAATGCGCGTGATTAATGAATGCTTTGTGATTTATTATTTTCTTGATTATGGTAGCTTGCATGCATTCCATATATATTATATTTTATATGAGATTAATGGTTACCCTGTGATTCAATTCTGAATCCAGGCTTTTGTAAGACTTTAGGAGGTTCTTCTAGTGTGGTGCCAGGAGATGAAGGTAAAAATGCAGATAATGAGTGAAGTGTTTTGGGGTGACTGTTTTTGGCGGTTTATTTTGATTTCACCCGGATAACTGTATTATAATATATTTATTTTGGGTATTATGATTTGGGATATATTTAATCCCTTTGGGGAAATTTACCCTTGAGTCTTTTATTTTACCAGTGTATCTTGACGTAAAATTAACATGGATAATTATTAAAAATTGAATAAAGTAAAGGATCACACTACCCACTCCTAAAAAGGCGAGGCTAGTAGGTGTGTAATAAGAATGACTAAGGAAAATAAATATTTGTTAATAAGGATCTTAAAAATTTTAATTTTTTTGAAGGACCAAAAATCAAAATATAAATTTTCAATTACAATATTAATCCTAACCAAACTCCCTGCATTTGCTCTAACTAATTATTTGACAATTAATTATCTATTTGTGTCCGCTAAAACATGATTTGATAAAAATGTTGTAAATCACAATTCCAAGTTGAGGTACAATATTAAAATCTGTTTGGTGATTTTTTTTTAAGTTTTTAAAAATAATCAAAACCGCGAACGAAATTTATTCATTAGGAATTTGGTTTAGCAACAATAGAGAAACAAAAAAAATGTTGTAAATCAAAATTCCAAGATAAGGTGCAATAATAAAACATTTCTATTTTTTTTTATCTTTTAAAAATAATCAAAACCTCAAAAGAGGTATATTTCTAATTATTTTTAGATTTTAGATGTTATTTTAATTTGGGTAACTTTTAAAGATAATCCTATCTGCATTGAGAGAATATTATAAAAAGAGTAAATATCCTTTTGGGTCTCCGACAAAAAACACGGACCTAGGGACTAAAATGAGACTTTTTTATGGACTAAAAAGGGCTTTTTGGAAATTTGCAAGGGACCAAAATGTTCACCAATCGACCCTTATTCGTCCTTTTCAGGGACTAAAATGGCATTTCTTTGTGTGAGGGACCAAAATGGGGTTCATGTTTTTTTCCAAGGACCCAAAAGGATATTTACTCTTATAAAAATGTTGAGTTTCATGTAGATGTTTTTTTTAATCAAAATATACATGGAGATATCATCAAATTTCTCTCTAGATTTTGATTATTTTTTAAAACTTAAAAAAATCACAAAAAATTTATTATTGTACCTTATCTAGGAATTGTGATATACAATTTTGAGTAAATACCCTTTCTGGTTCCTGATAAAAAATACGATCCTTATTTTGGTCCCTTACAATAAAAAGGTTCCTTTTAGTCCATAAAAAGGATGAATAAGGGTCGATTGGTTGACATTTTGATCCCTCACAAATTTTCAAAAGGTCCTTTTAGTTCATAAAAAGGACGAATAAATGTCGATTTTTTTGTAAGGGACCAAAATGTGGTCTGTGTTTTTTTGTCAGGGACCAGAAAGATATTTACTCTACAATTTTTTTAACCTTCTCTATTGTTGCTAATCCAAATTCCTGATGAACAAATTTAAATACAATAATATTGACTAAGTTCTAAAATCATAAAACTAGTAACAAATGAAATATAGAGAGAGCCGAGGGAATACAAATTGATAATTATACACAAATTTATATTGGTTGATAAAAGCCGTGCTGTGAAATAGCACGTAAGTAGTCTGAATATATGATTCCGAGTTATATTAACTTTTGGTTATTATTTCTGGGTTTCATGTTTCTGATGTAGAATTTTTATTATATTGGTTGATAAAAGCCGTGCTGTGAAATAGCACGTAAGTAGTCTGAATATATGATTCCGAGTTATATTAACTTTTGGTTATTATTTCTGGGTTTCATGTTTCTGATGTAGATTTTTTTTTTTCCGCCACACTCATAAAAGTGAGTGGATCCCAGTGTAAAGAGAAGATGAAGAAATTATTAGTGGAACCCACTCACTTTTATGTGAGTGTAGCAGAAAAAATATTTTTGCAGCAAAAGCAGAAACATTAAACCCTTTCTGGGTTCATGTTTCTGCTTCTGTTGTAGAATTTTTTTTTTCTCGCCACACTAATAAAATTGAGTGAATCCCATTATAAAGAGAAGAGGAAGAAATTATTAGTGGAACCCACTCACTTTTATGTGAGTGTAGTAGAACAAATATTTCATGTTTCTACTTCTGTTGTAGGAATTTTTTTTCTGCCTTTATTAGTGTGAATCCCATTGTAAAGAGAAGATGAAGAAATTATTAGTGGAACCCACTCACTTTTATGTGAGTGTAGTAGAAAAAATATTTTTGCAGTAAAAGTAGAAACATTAAACCCTTTTCTCGGTTTCATGTTTCTGCTATAGAAATTTTTTTCTGCCACACTCATAAAAGTTAGTGGATCCCAATGTAAAGAGAAGAGGAAGAAATTATTAGTGGAACCCACTCACTTTTTTATGTAAGTGTAGCAGAAAAAATATTTTTGCAGCAAAAATAGAAACATTAAACCCTTTCTGGGTTTCATGTTTCTACTTGTGCCATAGAAATTTTGTTCTGCCACACTAATAAAAGTGAGTGAATCCCATTGTAAAGAGAAGAGGAAGAAATTATTAGTGGAACCCACTCACTTTTATGTGAGTGTAGCAGAAAAAATATTTTTGCAGTAAAAGTAGAAACATTAAACAATTTTCTGGGTTTCATGTTTCTGCTATAGAATTTTTTTTCTACCACACTCATAAAAGTTAGTGGATCCCATTGTAAAGAGAAAAGGAAGAAATTATTAGTGGAACCCACTCACTTTTATGTAAGTGCAGCAGAAAAAATATTTTTGCAGCAAAAATAGAAACATTAAACCCTTTATGGGTTTCATGTTTCTACTTCTGCCATAGAAATTTTTTTCTGCCACACTAATAAAAGTGAGTAAATCCCATTGTAAAGGGAAGAAGAAGAAATTATTAGTGGAACCCACTCACTTTTATGTGAGTGTAGCAGAAAAAATATTTTTGCAGCAAAAGTAGAAACATTAAACCCTTTCTAGGTTTCATGTTTCTGCTATAGAAATTTTTTTCTGCCACACTAATAAAAGTGAGTAAATCCTATTGTAAAGAGAAGAAGAAGAAATTATTAGTGGAACCCATTCACTTTTATGTGAGTGTAGCAGAAAAAATATTTTTGTAGCAAAAGTAGAAACATTAAACCCTTTCTAGGTTTCATGTTTATGCTTCTGCTACAGAATTTTTTTTCTGCCACACTCATAAAAGTTAGTGGATCCCATTGTAAAGAGAAAAGGAAGAAATTATTAGTGGAATCCACTCACTTTTATGTGAGTATAGCAAAAAAAAATATTTCTGCAGCAAAAGCAGAAATATTAAATAGGTATTGATTTTGAAATTGTCATTCATTCTTCCTAAAATTGTAATCAAATTTGTTTGTATAAACTATTTTTATCCAAAAATATTTAAATTAAAATCAAATCCTTACGATTTCTCCAACCAATTCTTAAAAACTGCAATATGCATAGAAATAAAAATGCTAGTTCAATTGATCAATCCGCTAGGCCACAAGTATCTAATAATAATCTTCTGTATTAACAAATAATTAGTTGAGGATAAGCTTTGATCCTACATATAAAACCTCAATCTTTTTCATGCATTGCACTCCTGTATGGCTTACTGCTTTCTCATCAGCTCCTTCTGCCTCCGGAGCTCCAGCACCTTCCGGTGCGAGTTCGAGTGCTGACTCAGCTCGAACGTCGGACTTGATGCTGGTCGGTATTCGGGAACAAGCCGACCCGACTTGTACCTAACCCCGCACGCATTGCACAGCGTCTTGGATCCCAGGGGTCCACTTCGCCATTGCGGGGTATCATCTGCTGCACAGTGGGTGCACCTACGCGTAACTGATCCCTTTCCCGACGACGACGACCCGCTGTTTGCCTCTGTTTTAGGTCTCGATTTTCCACCGGCTGCTCTCGAACCCCTTTGATCAGCTTTGCTAGCAAGCGCCATCGTCTCACCTGTCCCTGAGAAGTTGTCATTGAAGCAACTGTACACATATTCCGAGAGCCATTCTTGTTCTGGTACATCATCGTACTGAGAAAAATGAACAGAGATTATGGGTTCAATAGACTAAAACGAATCTGTAACTATAATGACTAGATTGATGCTCAAAGAGATAACCCTAAAACTGACAACTGTGTTGCTTCGTACGGGTATGGATAAATCATCGACAGTGAGGTCGGGGGATAGGAGGGAATGGAAATTGTTGAAGTAGGTGCCGGCTAAGGAGGATCCATTGTGGTGGTGGGGGTAGTGAAATGGTTTTTGCAGCGGAGGAGGAAGTTGCTCGAGATAGTGGCTGGAGTCGTTGGAGTAGGAGTTGGCGGCGTTGAGGTTTCCATTGGAGGGGTAGTTGAAAAGGTCATCATTGTGAAAGGAGTTTGGAAAAACCATATCCAAATCACAAATCTTGAAGGGCGTGTGTAGGTCTCTTGCGACTACTCCCTCTGGCTTTATCAGATATCTACGTACTAGAGGAGAAGGAGCAATAGAAAATGGGCGGCATGGATGGAAGAAGGTACTGATAATTTTATTATATAAAGAAGTGAGGAAAAAAAAAACAGGAAAATGGTTTGTTTTTTTAATGGGAAAATTCCATTTACATACCAGATGAATTTGCAAAACCCCCAGAGGTCCTCCGAATTTGTAAAAAAGGCGAGAGTACCAAAGGACCTATGAGGGATATGCAAATTGGCGAGAAATTACCTTTCTACCCTTATTTTTAAATAAATTAAAAAACCCCCCACCCACCACCCTCGCCGGGCGGGCCACCACCACAGCCGTAGGTGACCACCACCACCACTGCCGGCGATAGTGGTGGTGGTGGTGGCGGCCGGCTGGCGGTGGTGGGGGTGGGGTTTTTTATTTTTTTTTAAATTTATTTAAAAGTAAGGATAGAAAGGTAATTTTACGCGAATTTGCATATCCCTCATAGGTCTTTGGTACCTCTCAATCTTTTTACAAATTCGGAGGACCTTTGGGGGTTTTGCAAATTCATCTAGTATTTAAATGAAATTTTCCTTTTTTTTAATATTAGAAGATTTCTCATTAATTAATAAAACGGAAATTGACAAAGTTGATAAGCTTTTTTTCACTCCGTTCGTTAAAATAATTGTTTTGTGCATTTACCGGGCAATTTTTTTATTTTGTGTGCATTTACTGCTTTAATTTTTTTTTAAGTAGTATTCTAATTTTTTTTCTCAAAATACTCTTAAGTGACAATTAGAGTTTAAAACATAAGGATGCTGTGTATTGCTTAAAAAAACACTTTAATATGCTAAATGTATTAAAATTACTTTAGGATAGTGAGTACTACTAAAAATACCATAAAATGATAACTGAAAAATATTTCTCATAATCAAAATTATGAAAATTAATCTAGACGGAATTATCTTAACAGATGTAATTATTTAAAAGAACTAAATATTAAAATATAAATTTAAAAAGATAAAATGTCTGTGACAAAACCTTCTACGTAATAATATTGGCAGCTTTATGTCATTCTCCAATAATTTTCCCCATTAACTATACATTATATTTTTCTGGTCTTATTATATATTATACTTTAAAGCATAGAAATATATTAAATCGTTGTTAAAAAAACATATGAAATCAATTTTCCGTGATTTTGGGGGAATCAAGTCGATCGGAAACTTATATCTTTAATCAAAACTTATTTATATATATATATATATATATATATATATATATTTATATATATATATATATATATATATATTACTGAAAACTGATAATGAAAGTAATAAAAAAAAACTCTTATAAAAGATACAAACATATCTTGTAAAAAATGTTTGAATGTATGGGGATAAATTTCACTTTTCTTTAAAATTTGTATTAAATAATAATTTAACTAAGGTCTTATAATTTCGTATAATATCTTAAATTCTAATTTTACCTTCTTAAATTTATTATTGCTCTTCTCTTTACCCTTCTTTCGTTCTCCCACTTTTTTTTTCCCTAAAAATCAAACGGTTTCAATTAATTAAAAGGCTAAAGTATGTTTTTAGTGTTTTAAGTTTTATATAAGGCATATTTTCAGTCCCTTAACTTTATAAAATATATTTTTGTCCTAATTTCAAATTCTAACACCGTTAATCTTGCTAACGGAAAACGCTGATGCAACCAAACGCAAGTGATGACTAATAACATTTAATTACACAAATTTTAAATGTTCTTCAATTTATCCATATTTTAAATTTAAACTTAATCACATTTAATTACATAGTTATCACTTTTTTTAACACTACATAGTTATCACTTAAGTTTACATCATTATCACTTGAATTTGCAGTTTCCATTAGCAAAATTAATGGTGTTAGAATTATAGGACTAAAAGTATACTTTATAAAGTTAAGAGACCAAAAGTATACCTCATGTAAATTTAAATAATTAAAAGTATACTTTAGCCTAATTAAAAAGACATTAGAAATTAGAAAAATCTCTCATTTTTTCAGAAAAAAACTTTACCTTATTATAATTAATTATGATTTTTCTAAATTAAAGTATTTCTATTTTATTTTAAATCTAAGATATTTACAACCTCAATCCCCAGATATTATTTTTAATTATGGATGTGTCATTCTGCTAGACCACAGTTTTGTTGGAAACGGTCACATCTTTCTGAGTAGAAAGTTGCACCTCCCCCTTTAAAAGCTTGAAAATTTAAAAATCACAGTGTTTTGAGGTTCTTTTTTGGGTTACTTTAGTTTGCTGATAGACCATTTTTTTATAAAATGATATGGATATGAATTTGTATTAGGGAAAAACACAATGTTTATAAAGACCTTAATTAAAATTTGTAAGTTTTAAAATAAAACATGATCCTTATATATTTAAGGTTCTATTTTTTTAGTCATCAAACATTTAACTATCAAATAAATTATATATAATATAAAAGATATTGTTTTAGATAATTATTTTTTATAAAATATTTTTCTCTATATAATTTATTAATGGGATTAAGATTTCTCCAGTCACAGGAGATAAGGTTTTTTCCAGTGACCCAAAACTACACCATTTCACACCTAAAAAATAACTAATTACCCAAAACCTCAATTACCAAAAGTCATCCTTCGTTTTCCGGCTCCTCACTCTTCACCGACTTGCTCCTTTGTCATCGGTATCAATCTCTTCACTCCCCAGTTCTCCAGTTCAATTTCTACAATTGGTAAATTTTAGGGTTCTTTCATATTTTTGCATCTTTTCAAAAAAATAAAAATTTCTTTTGTAGCGGCAATCGGAGAAACAAGAATCAGAGAAGCAAGGTTGTCATACAGAGAAATCTTAACCAGAAATCAAGTCGCAACAATTGGAGAGGCAATCGGAGAAGCAAGATCGCCATGTGAATTTGGAGAGGCAATCAGAGAACTGAAATCCAACAAGCAAGGTCGCCTAACTAGAAACTAAGTCATGCTTAGTCGCAGAGACAAGATCGCGGAAACCGAAAATTAACGAGGCGGCGGGGGACCGGAGAAGGGATATGAGAGGAAACAGGGAGACAAAGGTATGAAGGGAGATACAAGCTCAGGGATAAAGAGACGATGGAGATGAGGTCAAGCGGTGGGATGGGACGGCGAGAACGATGTCGGCGCAGAGGAGTGCGAGGTTGGAGGCATACGGGCGAGGTAAAGGCGGTGAAGATAATGTCTAATTTGCAGGTTAAGGTTTTTTATAATAATAAATTAAGGGATTAAGATGTTTTTTATTTTTTAAATGCGGAACGGTGTAGTTTTGGGGTCACTTGAGAGAATCTTATCTCCATTGACTGGAGAAATCTTAATCCCTTTATTAATATATATATATATATATATATATATATGTATGTATGTATGTATAAGGGTGTTCTAGTGTATAACACATATGTCTAGCTTCAATGAGCTAGAGAATATTAATATTGGATCAATGGGCTCCTCAAGGGTGTTTGTGAGTTAAACACCAATGAGAAGATGATGGCTCAGTGATATCTATGAAGGAGATATCAATGAGCGCACTCAGATCACTATGCAACATAGAGGTGGCGATTCGCCTGAGGGTGGGGTGTGTGCACAATGTGACTGAATGATAAATAATGGAATAGAGAATGTAGAGAGTGCACTTGGTAGGTAATCTCCTATTTATATGGATTACCTAGGGTTTCGCTCCCTTGTAGATGAATCTAATGAGCTAGGGAATATTAATATTGGATCAATGGGCTCCTCAAGGGTGTCTGTGAGTTAAACACCAATAAGAAGATGATGGCTCAGTGATATCTATGAAGGAGATATCAATGAGCGCACTCAGATCACTGTGCAACATAGAGGTGGCGATTCGCCTGAGGGTGGGGTGTGTGCACAGTGTGACTGAATGATAAATAATGGAATAGAGAATGTAGAGAGTGCACTTTGTAGGTAATCTCCTATTTATAGGGATTACCTAGGGTTTCGCTCCCATGTAGATGAATCCGTTCCTCATGCATTATGCGCCTCCCACGTTCTGCAAATGCCTGCTCCACTACATGTACGGTCCTGTATTATAGACACGATGGAGTAGTGATTAACAATTTACCTGGCTAAACAGGGATTCTGCCGTAAGTCATCTTACTGGGCCGCATATTTGTAAGGCCCAATATATGAGTCCATAACAGTTGCCCCCAAGCTCGGTATTTCAGGTCTCTGATGTGCCGATATTAGCTTATCAACTAACCCCGACTTCGTGTGTCCGAGTTCAAGTTCAACCGAGTTCTCCGAGATTCTTTTCTTCTGCACTATGCCTTCTTGCCCCTATCATAAATGACGGGCTAGCTTTTAAATATTTACTCAGCTTTCATGATAGCCGAGATTTGTATCGACAATTGATCTTTGGTCATAACCGACGTTATGAACTCGGTCATTACCGGCTATGTGCTCTTATCACGTGCGTTATCTGAGATTATTTGAATCCGACTTCACCTTCTTACCCCTCGTTATGAGTGACGGGTTGATTTTCTTCGACCATCCATTCACTTTTATGATGACCGAGATTTACGTCGTCAGTTCTGAAACTCGGCCATAACTAACATTACGAACTCCCGCCACGTGTTGCCCCCAATCTGGGCTCTCAGGAAAAGTTGTCAGTACACACACACAGGCGTGATTCTGCATGGATAGCGGTAGCTGTTCGCCTACCCACCTTGGGGTACGCAATCGCCGTCTTCCCGCAATAATCTTTCTTGGTTTTCTTGCACAATTAATGTGCGCGTCTTTTCGATCCAATCATCATTGCACTTTCTCAAAAAAGATTTATTTTCCTATTGGAGAGGCATTTATTACCCCTAGCGCTTACATTTCTCAATTGAAGGGGCATTGATTACCCCTGGCGTTTACATTTCTCAATTGAAGAGGCATTGATTACCCCTGGCGTTTCAATATCCGAATGTTGATATATATTCTTGTTTCTTCTTCTTATTTGCTCCACACAAACTTCTCAAACTCCCGTTCCCTCTGCTGTTTCTTCAGTCTTATTGATGAACTGCCGTTTAACCAAGCTAAATCGCATATGTCAGGGGAATCAGGTTCTATCCATTTGTCCCTTCCTTCAAGGTTTTCAAGAATGAGTGGACGCAACGTAAAAATGAAAGGAACAAGTTTTGGTCATAAC
Organism: Acacia melanoxylon; assembly: GCA_019022615.1. Taxonomy (NCBI): domain Eukaryota; kingdom Viridiplantae; phylum Streptophyta; class Magnoliopsida; order Fabales; family Fabaceae; genus Acacia; species Acacia melanoxylon. Next base: position 3,333,289 of record JAFJYJ010000014.1, read on the forward strand.
GCCGAGGCTTATCCTGGCCAATGGCACACTCCAGATATATTTGCCAGTCTTCACTCTTCAATCCTATACCCCAATGAGCATCTGGGAGCCCAGATATATTTGCTAGTCTTCATGCACCTGGCTCAACTTCAACTGGGATCTCAATCAATGCTCGTCCATTATTGGTGAAGATCTCTATCGCAGAGATGTCTGACTCAAAGATCTTCACCACACGATGAGCATCTGAAGGTTCATTCAGTAGCAGAGAGTTCTTCATACGAATTTTCCGATCACTGTTGATGACTTTGGATGCCCATTATCCGTGGCAAGTTGAGAAGTTCCCACTAGGAATTTGCCAACCCGGCTTTCTGTTGTACTTTGGCTTTGTATTTCCCTATTAGAGTCAAGAACTCAGCTTATTTTCCTGTAAGAATGTCATGTAAACCATTCATTTACTAAAGGAAAAATGCTTTCTGTCTTGTGTTGTCTTCTCTTTGTTTAATTTGCACCTCGCTAATTCTTTATATCTGAACTGCTCAGTACACCTTTTGAACTTGCTTCTATTTCATCGGTACGCATATCGATTTGAATTCAATTTGCGAAACCTTATAAATGGATTGGAACCTATGCAAGAGTCTTTGAATGAAGAGCATCTCTTCCGCGCATTGCCCATAATCCCAGTTGATATTAAAACTAACCACCCACCAATCCGGGTTGATATTAAAAGAAACCGCCGACCAATCCAGATTGGCATTAAAGCTAACCGCTCACCAATCCAGGTTGATACTCAAGCTAACCGCCCACTAATCCGGGTTGATATTAAAAGGAAGAATCCAAACGGTCTTTAATAAAGTTAAAACTGACAGTTACGTGTTTAGACACGTCATGGCACACAACCGTTGCTTATGCGGATTGGCCATCCCTGCTACCTTCGATATTTGTGCGCATTTAATGCTCACATCGTTTCATTTGAACCATCAGTACCTTTTAGGGTTTGTAAACTCCACTCTTGGGGTGTATTAACGTCGCAACCCCTGACTTTTCAAATTCGCAACGTCTATATATTGCCGCTTACTCCTTCATCGTACCACTTTACACTCACGCATACCCTTGCTTTCTCAGAGAATTCGTCTCCTGCCCAAAACGCTCTCTTCTTTCAAAGGCTTACTTACGCTTTTTCGATTTCAACAGGTATTATCACTGTTTCCCTCATTTCTTTGTTTTCGCACTATTCTGGCAATTATCTCTGCTCTTACGCATCTCTTTCTTAACTCTCTGGGTAGCCCTTCCATGAGTTTTTAATCCTCTTTAGGTGCATTTCTGGGTTTTCTGGGTGCGTTTCTGGGTTTTTAGGTAGGTTCTTAGTATTTGCTGTCTTTTCTAGGTACCAAGAATGGCCCGTACCCTACCGCATGTCTTCAAACCCAAAGAATCTTCACCCTTCAAAAAACCAGAGACTCGCAACAAAGACACTCCCTTAGATACACATAACAAGTCCTTCTTACCCAAGAGTATGGAAATCCCAAGGGACGCTCCTGGGTCAACGAAGTTCTCATTCTGGGAAACATCTTCAATTAAAGAAAAAATAAGTAAAAATGAATCCCATCGGTCCCTTGAAAATAAGAGTAAGCGTAGGAGGAACGTTGAAGTTTCATCGCCTTCATCCCTTAGGCCACTTATTATTCCGTCCAAAATTTCTTCTCGAGTTTCGAACCCGGACTTAAAGTAAAACATCCCTACTTCGGTATTACCAACTCGGGGCCCAACACCATGTGACGAGTGTTGTCACAAAAGTATTGAGCTTGCTCGGCAAGAACGTTACAGGGAGGCCGACTTACTGTTGGATAAATGCCGATGTAACATCATTCTTCAAGCCATTCCGGCTTCTGCTAGCTTTAGACAGATGTCTAGCTTCAATGAGCTAGGGAATATTAATATTGGATCAATGGGCTCCTCAAGGGTGTTTGTGAGTTAAACACCAATGAGAAGATGATGGCTCAGTGATATCTATGAAGGAGATATCAATGAGCGCACTCAGATCACTGTGCAACACAGAGGTGGCGATTCGCCTGAGGGTGGGGTGTGTGCACAGTGTGACTGAATGATAAATAATGGAATAGAGAATGTAGAGAGTGCACCTGGTAGGTAATCTCCTATTTATAGGGATTACCTAGGGTTTCGCTCCCATATAGATGAATCCGTTCCTCAGGCATTATGCGCCTCTCACGTTCTGCAAATGCCTGCTCCACTACATGTACGGTCCTGTATTATGGACACGATGGAGTAGTGATTAACAATTTACCTGGCTAAACAAGGATTCCGCCGTAAGTCATCTCACTGGGCCGCATATATGTTAGGTCTAATATATGAGTCCATAATAGTGGGTAAAAGATTTCTCCAGTCACTGGAGATAGAGTTATCTCCAGTGACCCTAAAACTACGTCGTTTTGAATTAATGTAGGGTGTGTTTGTAATTTTAGGTGAATTGATGAAGGGTGCAAAATTACGAAAACATCCTTCATTAATTCACCTAAAATTATAAACACACCCTTCATTAATTCAAAACGACGCAGTTTTAGGGGTCACTGGAGATAACTCTAGAGAAATATTTTTCCCTACACACACACATATATGTTTGATTTATTTTTAATCTTACTAATGTTATGAATTTAATTTTGTACACAAATTTATGTAATTTTTTTATTTATTATGAAATTTAATTTTAAAAATATTAAAAATAAAAAATTATCCTTTATATACAATTATCACAAAAATTGATGTCATTTTTAGTAATTTGAGCATAAAAAAACTATTCTGAAAACACTATCCAAACATTATTATTTTTTCAAAATTAAATTTTTTTTTTTATAGAATCTATTCTACTTAGAATCTATTCTCCAAAATCTATAATTCAAACACTCTCATTGTAATGCAGTTTAAATATGAAAAAAATAACTAAATTTCTTTTATTAATAAATTCTTTGCATGTGATGAATTTTAACGATGACTTCGCAATGACGCCAAAAACTTGACAGTTCCTGCAAGTATGGGAGATACGATGCATTCAAATACAGTTTGAATGGTGTTGATTTAAAATTTTTAAATGATAATTTTTGAATAAAATATCATTTTTTTAAAAAAATTTACAGTTAAAAAAATTATCTTAATTTTAGATTATGTACAAATTAAAATAATTTTTTTTATAATATTTCGAACGACAAAATTTCAGTAAAATTAGTTAGGTCATTATGTAAAGTTAGCCTATCAAATTCTCCCACATGTATTAATTTTACAGAGTAGCTCATAACCACAAAGCCACCGTTAAATCACCATTTTCTTGGGAAAAAAAATTAGTGGAAGGTCGTCTACGTATTTCTCTAAAATTATTGTATAAATATAAATTAAAATTATGTATTGCTATGATCGGATTATATATTTTATTTGTGAACTTCCATATTTTTATTGTGAAGAAGTTTAAATAAATAAACAAAAACTAAAATTTCACGGATGATATCACAACTATGCTAAAAACTTGAGGGTTGAGTTTCTCTCTTAATCCTTTTCTCATTATTCCTTATTTTCTCTAAATCATATCCGTTCAATCAATCACAATACAACTTTAGCATCTCTCTTCTTCTCTTCCCAATCAATGGCCCAGATGGTCTGATGAGAGAAAATGAGGAAAATGATGAGGAGAAGATTCTCTTCCAAAAACTTGATCGTTCTTGCAAGTGTATGGCACTTCTATGGAAATCAGTTTTTGTGCTCATAATAGTAGTGCCCGTCATAACAATACCCATCTTTTTGGTGAGATCTGTACCATTCAAATACATTTTCAATGGTCCCATTTAACATTTTAAACTGATAATTTTTAAATAAGAACATCATTCTTTTTATAAAAAAAACTGACACTTAGAAGATCATCTTTATTTTAGATAGAATATTTTTTTTTTCAGAAGCTTATCTTTTATCTTCAGAAGATTATCTTGTTTTTTTTTTTTAAAATAAAGATATTTATTTTATTAAAAACAAAAAAAAAAATGTGAACTTTGTTTTTTTTTTTTTTAAATTTAATAAAAGGCCAAATTCATATGAAAACATGAAGGTTGTGTACTGTGAGTACAATTAAAACAAGTGACACACAACAAGCAAAACCAACAACACTAAAGCTGAATATGGGATTTCAAACACTTCCGAAAAGAGACACGAACAATAAATATAAAGACAGAGAAAGAAGGAATGAACACACAGAATTTATACTCATTTGGTCCAACTCCTTGACCTGCGTCCAGTTCCCAGACATTCTGGGATTTTCACTAATTCTTAATCACAGATACGATTACACACACTGTATTCGAGATGATCCTTTCACACTAGGACTTACCCCCCTTACAAGTTGTAATTGTATACCCACACTCAAGGTTCCTCAACCTTGAGATTAAAACAGAAAATCAAATAAGTGTTTAATAACTCCTTACTGGGTAGGTGAATGATAATCACTAAAGTACAAGAATATCCGAAGATATTAAATGAAGTGAATGAAACAGTTGATCGCAATAATACATAATTGAAAGCGCAGAGTTTTAGTAGGTAGCGAAATTGAATGTGATGAGCTTTTATATCGTCTTCCATTAATGCCATTGTGAAGAGCTTTGAATGTAGCCGTTGTGACTCTTCGAACTTCCGTTAGGCACAGATGTTTCCATTAAGTACAGTCGCCCGTTGCTTCATTAATTCATTCGCTATCGATGTACTTGTGCACAGAAGTTGACTTAGACCATTTACCAAAATGGTTATGCCTCAAAGGAATGATTTCGTCTGCAATAAAGCTCATTGCGTTTGTAGGCTTTGTATTTTGCAAGCAATAAATGCTTCTGACACATCAAATAGCTTTTTGGGTAATCACAATCTAAACATTCGTTAATCATCTTAAATCCACTTAAAGAATAGTTAGAAATAGCATAAATACAATCGAATAAGGTTTAAGCGGAAACAGTTAATAACGTCCCAACGTATTTAACTTCACAATTACTGTTACATTGAAGGACTCTGACAGCTGAAGATCATTACTCGAGTATCATCGTAGTAATTCAAATCAGTGGCCTCTGCAACGTGCTTACTCGAGTAATAATACATGTTTACTCGAGTAGCATACTTGAGTAGGTCTAAACCTCTGCTTGAGAACATTGGTTCTCTGCTAAAACAAAGTACTAAGTGAAAGCGTTAGCAACTATTACTCGAGTAATATTTTCTCATATTAGAATAGTTTACTCAAGGGGCATAATAACATTGCTTGAGTAACTATCAGACAGAGAGCAAAGATAGATTTGAAACATCCTTACTCGAGTAATTCATTTTCCTTACTCGAGTAATGTGCTTGAGTAGCAGTGAGACTCTACTCGGGTAAGCTTCATACCGAGAGTAAATGTAAAGTTCAAAAACATAATTACTTGAGTAATATATTACCTTTACTCGAGTACCCTACTTGAGTAGCACTTACCATATACTCGAGTAGCTACTGGACATAGATTTGTTTCTTCATGTAAGCCTTTTTTACTCGGGTAGACAATATGCCTTACTCGAGTAAGCCATTATCCTTAGTCGAGTAGCTGTGATTGCCAATCTCTGAATTTGCTTTGAACTATTACTATGCGAGTAGCATAACTTCCATACTCGAATAATGTTCATCTGATCTAGTTGAGTAGCATGAGTCTTTACTCGAGTAGGGTCCTATGAATGCTCAAACAAATTGTTAGATTAAGCATGCTCGAGTAAGTAAGAAGCCTTACTCGAGTGCACTCTTAACATAGTTAATATTTACTGATTCAAAACCTTGATCATTTCCATTATCAACTCTTGATTACTTTTAAGTCTTGTTATCATCAAAACTCCGATAACTAACAAAAAACACACATCACCAAAACCAAAAAAAAAAAGGTGAATTGCTCCAGATAAATCATTAGCTAACTTGGATGTGTTTTTCATTGAGTAAAGTTCAGATAATATGATACTCATAATTGAAGTAGGTAAGTATTTTCTCATTTCACAAATAATAAATCATTATTATTCTTTTCCCCTCATGGAGCAACATCACTAGCTCTATCTTCCCCAAGTGGTCACCAGACAAGAAGGCAAAGGTGGAAGAGGTTGCTTGTCAAAGAAGAAGACAACAACGATGAAACATAAGGTTTGTCATTCTCTTACGGCATCATCTTCCTCATCTATCAATCTTGAGCCATCCCAAAGGTATGGTAAGAGGAAAAAAATCTCCCTATAGCTCTTGAATCTTACAGTCTTGTTCATGTGCTTGTTGCTTCCATCAGCCTCGCACTTCTTCCTTTCTTTTCTTTTAATTTCAAGTAACCTAACACTCTTCAAGCATTGCAATTGTTTAAAATTTATTTTTGGCAATGAAACCATGGTTCGGGTGGAAAGCCATGACTTTCACATTATTTTTTCTACCTTTTCAGAAGTTATTCTTTAAAATTTATTATCTAGAATGACTTTTTTCACTTTTCTAAAAGAAGCTAATTCTCCAAAAGCTAATCCAAACATGACTTTGAGGGTGTGCTTAGATTAGATTTTGGAGAATAACTTCTAGAGAAAGAGTGAAAAAAGTGATTTTAGAGAAAAGATTCTAAAGAAAGGTTAAAGGGTAAAAATATATATGTGCTTTTTCTGGAGGAGCACCCCAACACCAAGTGCTTTTTTTAGGTACAAAAGTGACTACGTCATTACAAATTAGGTGCAAAAATACCGTTTGACCGTTAAGTTTGACTTTTTTTGTTGACTGGACGATGACATGACTTTTAAGGTGTAAAAAATCCACATGTGGTAGGTCCAAAAGAGCACCCAACACCAAGAGCTTTTTTTTAGGTGCAAAAATATCATTTGAATGTTAAGTTTGACTTTTGTGTGTGGAAAATATAGTACCAGTCAGTACCCTGAAATATAGGATCTTGAAAAAATATTTCAAAATTGCTGACTAACACCAAAAAAATATTTCAAGATGCTGACTTGTATTGAAAAAAATACTTCATGATCTTGAAAATTATTTTAGGATCTTGAAAAAATATTTTAGGATACTGACTGGTACTAAAAAAAATACTTCAAGATACTAATATGTACTAAAAAGATACTTTAGAATACTGATTGGTATTGAAAAAAAAAACTTCATGATCTTGAAAAATTATTTTAGGATCTTGAAAAGATATTCTAGGTATTGACTGGTACTAAAAAATACTTAAATATACTAACCGGTACTAAAATGATACTTCAGGATATTCACTTGATAATGAAAAAATACTTTATGATCTTAAAAAAATATTTCAGGGTACTAATGGTACTAAAAAAAAAACTTGAGGGTATTGACTGGTACTGAAAAATATTTCATGATCTTGAAAAATTATTTTAGGATCTTGATTCAAGATACTGACAGATACTAAAAAGATAAAAAAAAAGTCAAATTAACGGTCAAATAGTATTTTTGCACCTAGAGAAACACTTGGTGTTGTGCGCTCTTTTAGCCAAACCACATGTGCATTTTTGCACATTGAAAGCCACGTCATCATCTAGTCAAAAAAAGTCAAACTTAACGGTCAAACGGTATTTTTGGACCTAATTTGTAACCACATGGTCACTTTTGCATAGAAAAAAGTACTTGGTGTTGGACACTCTTTAGGAAAAAAAAAACGTGTATTTTTGCTCCTTAACCTTTGAAAGGTACAAAAAAAAAAGTTTTTGGAAAAACCATAGTTTGGGCGAAAAATAGATTCTGGAGAAAAAGCCTTACAACAAAATTGTAGTTTGGAGAAAACAGTGCTTCTGGCTTTTTTCAAGTGTACGTTTGGGTCATTTTTTAAAAAAAAAAAAATCAAATTATGGTTTTGACCCCAAAAGTGTTTTTTTTTTTTAAATGTTTTACAAACACACTATTTTGGAATTTCTGAATTTGTTGATTTACTAATATGTCCTGCTATTTTCTCTGCCTCTTCTCTTTTGGTAAGATCCCGATCTGTATCAAATCTCAATCTCATGAACTCCTTGCCTCTCCTCTCCCTATCCTTAGACTTCTTCGGCCAATTTACTTATATTCGACATGGATTCATGTCAAGAGTCCGATTGGATGTAGCTTTTGGAGAATAGTTTTTGGGGTTTATGAGGAAAAAATGGCTTTTGGAGAGTAGCTTTTGAGATTTACGAGGTAAAAATGATTTTTGGAGAATAACTTTTGAATAAAAATGATAGTGTTTGGATAACTTCAAAAGCTAGGTTGACATAAGTTTGTCAAACACTCCAAAATTGTCCATAAGCTATTCTGCATCAAAACCTAAGTTTTCTCAAAAGTTTCTCAAACATTCCAAAATTGTCCAGAATAAAACCTAGGTTTTGGCAAAAGTTTACAAAACACTCCAAAAGTTATCTAGAACCTATTCTGCATCAAAACCTAGGTTTGGTAAAATGCTATTTTTTCAGCTTTTTCTCTCTCCTCTGCTATCTTTAGTAATTTTTTTCAGTACTAGTCATATCCTTAAGTATTTTTTTAGTATCCTTTAGTACCCTAAAATATTTTTTCAAGATTAGTCATTACCATGAAATTTTTTTCCAATATCTTAATTTTTTTTCTTCAAGATCATGAAGTATTTTTCCAATATCCTTAAGTATCTTTTTAGTGCCCATTAGTGCCTAAACGTTTTTTCCAAGATTAGTCAATCACTCGAAATATCTTTTCAAGATCATAAAATAAATTTTTAAGACCATGAGAAGTATTTTTTTCAGTACCATTCATTATTAAATATCTTTTTAGTACCCATCAGTACCCTGAAATATTTTTTAAGATCGTCATTACCACGAAAATATTTTTTAATATCCTAAAATAAATTCTTAAGATCATGAAATATTTTAGGGTACTGAAAAAAATACTTCATGATCTTAAAATTTATTTTAGGATATTAAAAAATATATTTCAGAGTACCGACTAATCTTGAAAAAAAAACCCAAGTACTAACGGCTACTAAAAAGATACTTAAGGATATTGAAAAAAAAACTTCATGATCTTGAAAAAAAATTTAGGACATTGAAAATATATTTTAGGTTGATGACTAATATTGAAAAAGTATTACGATACTAATCTTGAAGGGTACTAAAAAATATTAAGGATATTGACATGTACTGAAAAAATACTGATGATGGCAGAAGAGAGAGAAAAATCTGAAAAAATAGATTTTTCTTCCAAAACATAGGTTTTGATGCAGAATAGCTTGTGACAAAAATAGTGGTGTTTAGCAAACTTATTGCAAAACCTAAATTTTGATGCAGAATAGCTTTTGGAAAAAAGATGGGTCTTTGCAGACTTGTGACAAAACCTAGGTTTTGTTTCCAAAACATAGGTTTTGTGTAATATCTTGAATTTTGGGTCTAGAAACTTGAGAATAAGCCTGTATCAGGCAGACGACTAGACCCAGTTTAGGAAGAGTGATATTAAATTTTGGAAACATTGTATGGAATCTTCAAGAAGTCAATAACAAATGATGTTTATTCTCTAACATGAATAATTAATGTAAGAGAAGGATGAGGAATTGTTCAATGAAGCTTGGTCAAATAAATTTGGTCATAGACAATCAAAAAGCTTGTGAAAGAAGCTATGTTAAAGGAACTATTTTGAGGGCATTTTGGCCAATTGCTATGGGGGACACATGTGCATGCAATTAATATGAAAAAGATGACTCAAAAGCTTTTTTAATAAGCCTTAATTCGTGCAGAGCAAGGGGGAGATAGAAAAGTCAACAAAACTTGCAAAAAAAAGTCAAGTTAAGAGGATATTTTGTAAGGGCACTTTGGTCATTTGATGTGGGGGATTTTTAAGTGCCTTCTTGACATATTTTAAGACATTTTGCACTCCTTTTTGCATGAGTATTTTGACCAAGAGCTCAAGGGCATAGAAATTAAAGTGTCAGTGCATAAGGGCACAAAACACTTATATGGTGTTAATCAGTTGGTAAAAATGTCATTTAGCTATGTTCTAAGGTATGAGACAATTAACTGAGAAAAAAATGTGCTAAAATAGATATATACATGACATTTTTTGAACTAATAAGAGTTCTCTGCGTTTTTTAGGAAATAAGAAGGGAAGAGTATTCAAGAAGCTTATCACATGAATAAGTCAAGAAACTTACATAGGAAGATAATCAAGAAGCTTGCTCAAGAAGATTGATTCATGATGAAGACAAGAAGAATTTCAAGATAGAGGACACATGGGAACTCAAGAAATTCAAGCAAAAAGAAGTCTTTGACTTTAGGAATTAATCAAGATATGCTTACATCATCAAATGGTCATATGTTGACATAATGTGTATGTGTCCAAGAGCATTCAAAAATGTATAAAACTCATTAAATAAGGGCTAGATTCGTGCAGCCCCTAAAGGAGAAGAAAAGACAAGCATATTTTGCACATGATGATACAAAAAATCAACAAAATGAACCCTAGGAAGCCAAGTGGCATAAGGGGATTTAAATGGACTTTGTGGGGGACATTTAAAGACCTTATCTAATGTCATTATGCAGCTGAAATTTCTTCTCCCACAAGCCTCAAATTCATCCAAATAAGAGACAAGAAAAAAGAAATAAAAGACAAGCAATAAAAGCACGAGAACAAAGTCAACAAGCTTGGACTTGTGGACCAATAAGAAAGGGCCAAGAAAGGGGCCAAAACCTGCACTAAAGGGACACTTAAGGAAGCTCATAATTGTGCCTAAATATGAGCCAAATTCGTGCAACAAGGAAGAACCAAGGAAAATTCCAAGTTTAGTCATGAAAACACAAGGAAAATGAAGAAAATGTAAGGGCAATTTGGTAATATACCAAGAGGGATCTTTTTTCATGTTTTCTAATTGTTATATAAGACCATAAACTCCCTCTTACTTCTTCCAAAATTTGAAACCCATAAGAAAGAAGAGGGTAAGAGACATCAAGCAAGAAAGAAGAAAGAAGGAAGTAACGGAAGTTGTGAATCAAGGTAAGTAGGTCATGAATTTTGCTATACTTCCTTCTATCTTCATAAATATGTTCAAGGTTCCCATAAACAAGGACGGAACTTAGAAGACACAAGGAGGGCCATGGCCCCCCAAAAAAAATTGTTTCAAAAATTTTGCGAGTAGAATCATGTGTAGTCTCTTTCTTTCTCCCGTCTCTTAATCATTTAACTATCGGGAGAGATGGAAGCTTTGAATTTTCTCTACGCCCGATCTTCACTTCGACCTTGTAGCTTGGAATTTGGCTTTATTTTCATGAGATTTGGTTGATATGGAAACCAATATTCTTAAGGGGAGGTTCTTCCCTAACTAATAAAATGGATTATCAAGTGTTAAAAATTGAGATTTTGGCATAGAAGGAAGGATTAAGCAAGATTTTGAATGAATATGAAGTGAAAATGAAAAATCTAAGTTGTTGTTCTTTGGAAGTGATTTTCAGCTAGTTAGGGAGACATAGGGAAATGATATGATTTTGATATTTTTTTATCTTTCCAATGTGTTTAGAATGAAAAATTGTATGGGAACAAGAAAAGAACATGATTTTGAAACTCAAAAGCTAAGTTACAAGAAATTAGAAAATCCGCGAGCTTTGATAATTTCTGGGCAATCATGCTTAAGGGATGATTTTAAAATGGTAAATAATGTCCAATGGCCATGAAATTTTACATGCTTAAAGTATACATCCCAAGATTTAATTTGGTGTATAATTTGTAATTTTTCAAGATGTATACTAGGAATTACGAATTTTTGAAAATAGCCTAGAAAACTGAACTTTATCTCTAACCAGAGGGTAGCATTTTAACACAGTAAAAGCGTACGAATTTTTATGGTCTTTGTAAATATTTTAAATAAAAACTAGACATGTTAAGGGTTAAGTTTCCACTAGAATCACATTAATTGAAGTTTTCTAGAATTAATTTTGAGTTTTTGAATTTGAAGCATGAATTCTGGAAATTTCTGGGTTATAATCGGATTTCTTGAAATTAAGAGGAGAGTTTGCATAGGTGAATGAAATGGAATGTATTTGCTTTATTTAAGGCAAGTGCATAACATTCAGGCATCGGGGAAACTTTATTAATTACTGATCAGCTGTCAGGTAGTAACTGTTTACTTATATACTCTATGTGGCTTTTGTATGTTTGTTGTGCCATGATTGTGGAACATGTCTCGTGAGTAGGACATGCGTTTGGGCTGTAGGTCCTTGGGTCACTATTGAGCCGGTGATGCATTCAGTGTAGTTTAGGTTTGAGGCCTAGCTACTGTTGTTTTCCTAGCGCTATGGAACCGAGGCTTATTTCAATAGGCTGTCCGGTGTTATTGAGTGTACTGAATGCGTGTGGTATGTATTGGCATTGTTGATATTGTGATTTTCTTGATTATGGTTGCATGCATACACGACATACATATTGTATATGAGTTTAACAGTTACTCTGGAATTCAATTTTGGATCCCAGATTATCCTAAAGATACAGGTGGTTCTGCTTGAGCTGATTAGGAGATAGGAGGTAGGGCATGGAGCTGCATGGTGAAGAAATAGGGAATGCTCTATAGACGTATTGTATATTTTGGGATGACTATATATTTTACCTTCTACTCCGCTTTATTTTGGATGACTGTACCTTAACCCTACGGCGATTATATTTTGATACTTGTCTTTACTTTTACTAGTATTATCTATTGTCCAAACCGCAAAATGCTATTAAGTGATAGTTAAATAAAAGAAGGTAATAAAAAAAGAGAATCCCTCTATCTGCCATCCATGAAGGCGAAACCGGTAAGGGTGTAACATTTTGGAACTCTTAAACAGGCCTTTAAATTTCTTCTTTGAGTCTTCTAAATCTTGATTCCAATGGCAACTCAGGTGACAAGCTTCGGGATCATGAAGATCGTTCTACTCCGATTCCAATTCATATTGTCACCCGTGCATCTCAACTTTCTGTTGAATTCCTCAAACCCTCACCTCACGAGCAACTCATCATTGGTTTCGAATGTATGGGCATCAACCTGTGTCATTCTGGGGCTCTATGTATTAGTAAGATTATGTTAAGGATGTTATAATCAAATCATAATTATTAATTGTTATAATCAAATCATTTATTTTATGCTTTTAGGACGATTTCCCCAAATCTGCATAACACATTTTATTGAATGTGTTGAGGCTTTCACGTGGCACTTTGGGTCGTTTGTATGAGGAAAATTTGAGGATGGAAATGAACTTAGTGAAGGGAAGGAAAGATTGTGAGGGTAATGGAAGATGAATCGAGAGAAGATGGTTTGTTTGGTATGAAGAAAATTGAAGGGTGAAACTTGAAAAAAAAAAAAACCCCCATTTTACCTTCAAAATAAATTAATAACGATCTGTTAATCAAATTTATATTTCAATTCATAAATTCAACAATTAGTAGTACAATAGTTTAAAAATTAAATAAAATGAATAAATTATAAATTATAATTTAAAGAAATAAATATAAGTAGTTTAAAAAGTGACGGTAGATATTAAATAAAATAAAATAAAATAAATAAATAAATAAAAATATAAATAATAACACGAAGAAGTTAAGATACTGAAACAAATTATTTTTATTTTGACACTCATGACCTTATATAACAACTATATTAACAATAATAAGATGAAATAAATAGTTAAATTAAATACTAGCAGTAACTAGCCAAGAATTTAACGTAACTGACGCGCATCTTGCGGCTTCAATTACTCGAATTAATCCTAAAGATTTCTCTCCCATATTCTCTTGTAGTGACTCTCTTCTCACGTTGCAACTACTTCTCAAAGATTTTAAAGGATAGTTTATTCTGTCTACCTTATTTTCCCTACATTTACCTACCACTCTCAATACCGTTAGATTCATCTAATGGCGGAAATTTAAGGGATAAAGTAAACCATTTCATCCATTTTTCTCTCCCACTGCCTCCCACCCTCTTGGCAAGTGATTCCAAAGAAGCACTCGCCTATACCTCACAAATAAACAAAATGCATCAATAGGAGGAGAACTAAAGCAACTAGCAAGATTAACGGGTCCTTTCAACCGTTCCAAACTCCATAAAATTCACAACGATACATGAATTCCACTAAATTGACAACTCATACGCAACTGCAATTGCAGAAACGAAGTACAAAGCCACATGGAGACACTAGGGTTTTAATTTCATGCATCAAATTGTACAAAGCGATATCGAGAAAGAAAAAGTGGTACCTCGACAGCGTTCTTCAAGCGCAGGTCACCTTCCGGAATACATGGAGCTGTCGAAACAATGTCGAACATGAGCTCCATCAATCTGCTAATTATAATTCAATAATTAAAAAATATAAAATTGAGAGGAATCGATCGGCGTTCTGGATTCTAATTTCAGGGGTTAGCGATGAAGAAGTTGGAGGACCAACTACTTCACTTCAATTCATGGTTGACGGAAACAAGGAAATCAAACATAATTAACGCGAGTGCAAAATGCAAATTGCCACAAGCGCAGGTCATGTTTCTCAATTTAGGAACTCCTGAGCATCCTCAGGCACCAGTTCACAGTCATAACTCGCTTTCCCTTGCGACCAATAGTAGCCATCGTCGTTCGTTGGAATTAATAATCCATTTAAAACTGTTATTTCCAAATTTGGTTTATTTTATCCCTCAAATCAAATAAGAACTAGAAAATAAAAACGACTATGGGGGCTTAAGAACGGAGAAAGTAGAGGTTGAAGAAATATGCCAGCGGAGGAGGGGGAGAGAGGGTGGGAGGCGGTGGGAGGGAGGAAGGAGGTTGATTTTATCCCTCAAATCTTCTTCGTCTTTGGATGAAATTATAATCTAATGGTATTGAGAGATGTAGGCAAAAGTGGGCAAAATAAGGGTAGGCATAAAAACCTATCAAGAAGCAAAGATTTTAAATAGGTTTAATGTTTCTAATTTTACCGCAGAAATTTTTTTCTGCCACACTCACATAAAAGTGAATGGGTCTCACTAATATTTTCTCCCTCTTCTCCTTACAATGGGACCTATTCACTTTTATGTGAGTGTGGCAGGAAAAAATTTCCTATAGTAAAGGTAGAAATATTAAACCCTTTTAAATAATTAAATAAATGTGAATATTCAATAGAAATATGAAAGATTAAATAATTAAGAGTGAGTTTGTCACAAAGATATTTTTCTCATATTCTCGTGTCGTCACTCCATCCTTCAAATTCAAAAACCCACTTTGAAACTACTTCCACGGATATTGTCTCAGATCAATACCATTACGCAAGTTTGATATTAAGGACCACATCTTATTAAGATATTTAATGATTAAATTAATTAAATTAAATAAATAATGTAAATAATAATATGCAAATTGTGTTTTTGTTTAGATATTTAATCAAATTTATTTTATAGATAGAAATTCGAAAGCAATTTCGAATGTGATAATCAAATTCCTTTTGACTCTGTTTTATGGGTTCTAAAACAGTCATCGCAAATTTTGCTAACCTTTCTCATCTTCTGCTTTCCTATCCTTTCTCTAACCTTTCTCGTCCGCTCCTAAATCTTCACAAATTCTCAAATTTGCATCTTCTAAGGAAGACGTTATATCAGCAATTGTAACAAGAAAACAAAACATGCGGAGTCGGGAGGCAATCAACCGAATATTTTAACATCTCAATTTACACTTTACCAAAATCCTGTATATTCCGAATATTCAATAAAATGTTGCAATTGAATATTTAATGAAATGCTAAGATTGAATAACTATTGTGACATTGATAATCTATTGATTATTTTCTAAGTCAATTTTAACAAGAAAGAAAAACGTTTGTCACTTAGATAAATTAGTGCATAAAGACAATATATCCTTGTCACATGTGTTTGCACCAATAGGCAATAAATTCAACACTTGTGAACCCTTGAGAAGGCCCAATACTTTGGCCTACATGAGAGGGAAAGGGAAAAGATGAAGTCTTGAAATATCTTACACATGTTGGAACAAAAGTCAACAAGTCAAAGTGCCACATGTCAAGCTAGGAAGCAAGATGATCAAGATGTTCTAGAATGGGACACCTAAGCACTCGCTAATGTCATCAAGATGACACAATTTTCTTGCCCAAACAAGGCACCATTTTCTACACACTTAGTGAAGGGAGAGGGAGAAATGAAGACAACTTGATGAAGAAGCAAAGGCAAAGAGAGTTGGTGAGAGTGGTTGAGTCTTTTGGGCAAGAAGTACACACTTAGTGATTGGTTCATCAAATTTTATACACCAAAACACTCCTCTCATTTGCCACTTTTAGATCAAACACTCATCTTGACCTAAAGATAGAGAGAGAGCCAAAAATACTTGAGAGGAAGAGAGAAGAGAAAAGTTTCAAGAGAAAGGTAAATTCTTTAGCAGTTTGATGGTTCATCTTCTCATACTCTTTTAATAGTCTCTAACTTTGGTAAAATACTCTTCTCAATACTTGTGAAGATTTTGTATATCAAGATGTATACTCGAGCAGATAAGTGATTACTTGAGCACAATATGAGTAAGAGCTCTTTGTATTGGTCTTTGATGAAGTTACTCGAGCAAGCTCTTTTGCCTACTCGAGTACTGATATATGTTTACTCGAGCAAAGATGATTTTGTCAAAGATAATGCCTATTTCATATAACATACTCGAGCATAGAGTAAGTTGTATTTGAGCATGGTGCTCGAGTAGAGGTAATGAGTTACTCGAGCATGATCCTTCCTTCATTAATATTTTCTTACTGTTAGGTATACTCGAGCACACTTCTACTCTTACTCGAGCATGAGAAAACTATACTCGAGCATAGTTATGCTAACTCTCTACCTAGTACGAATTTCAATGAAGCCTAGTGAGATTTTCAGCAAAGTTCAAATGTTACTAGAGCACACTAAAGAGTGTACTCAAGCATGATACTCGAGCATAGAGTATCGCATATCGAGCATACATATTCTGAGCTTGTGTACTATGTTATTCAGATACCTTACTTAAGCAGCTTCAAAGTCTTACGGGCATGATACTCGAGCAAAACTTAACTTGTACTCGAGCAAGCCTAACATTAAGCTTCTTTGAAGGAATTTTAAATGTTTACTTGAGCATTCAAGGAAGCCTACTCAAGCACTATTCTTCAGTGACTCCAATATCTTCTCTATAACAGTAATCGTAAATTCAAATATTTTGATTAACAATTTGATTCTGTTTAAATGTTACTCGAAATTAATTATATTATTGCTAATAATCTTTTTGGATAAGTTTCAGATCATTAGCAAATGGTTTAACTGCAAACTAGAAAAAAGCATTAAAGTGTGTCATGGCTTATATTACACACAAATGATTCTTCCCAAGTAATGGAAAAGCTTTTTTTTTTTTTTAAGTGACTTTGACATAAGGCATATAGCATTACTTAAAGTTTTTTTTTTTTTTTAAAAAAAAAGCCTTCCCAAAGTTCATATAAGTTTTGAAATTTACATCCTCGTATATAAGATTATATTGAGCCAGCCTTTTAGAGGAGTCATTCTTCATTAGATTTATATATAAACCAAAACTGATACTTTAGACTTATGGAAACTGTTCCGGTGTAGAACACGAATGTCCAGCCCAATAAGCTGGTGCTTTGATCTTGGATCGAATGGCCCTGCCTAAATATTTACGAGACCGATATCCGGGAGAGCGGAAGATCACTGTACACAAATATGAAGGCTCTTCGCCAAGGGGGATGGGGTAGTGTTTAGTGGGAGAGTGCACAGTGAGAATGAATGTAAATAGGTATGAGTTAGAACGTGTGCACCTTAGGGTTCGACCCTTGTATATATAGGGTATACCTCGGTATCGTAATTGTCGGATCTATCTTATCCCTTGATTATAGATATGATAGGATCCTCCATGATTGTAGGCGAATCTAGATATATGATATATCTCGTATTGGGCCGTCCTAGAGTTGGGCCTCGGGTAGGTCCGTAACAGTTGCCCCCCAGCCCGGTAGTTCAAGTTTTTGAGCTTCTAGGATGTACCTTGCTCCCCGGGCCGGGTTGTTCCTTGCCCCCAAGCCGGGGTGTACTGCCGGGAACCCTACTTGGCTTCTGGACCTGAGGTCATATCTCAACGGTCTGAGCCTACGCCTGGGCATTCAAGGATCCGAGGTGATGCCAAGTGGATCACCTGATTTTGAGGTTAGGACCCTTCCGCATTCGCCATCATGGCCTCCTGACACCTGACCTTCTTGGATTGGTGAAGGCTTGCAACCGTCGCTCCTAGCCGCCTCCGAATTTCGTGCACATTTAATGCGCCCATTACCCCTCGTACGTCACTCTTACTTTAAGGGCAAATTGTCTCTTATGCTTTTATTTCTCCAACGTCCTTTCACATTTTTCTCCATTTCTTTCATTTTAACCTCTCCTCTCTCTTTCGCCTTCATTCTGAAAAGCTATGGTTTTCTCTGGTCTCCTTGCACTCGACGATCTCTCAACGCTTCTCTGTACTCCTTTTCTTCTTGCTTCACTGTCTCTTCATCCTATCAGGTATGCCGTTACTATTCTTTTCTTTTCCTTTGTCGTATCCCCTATTTGTCTATTTGTCTTTCTTCTTCATTACTGCTTCCCAGTCCCTTGATACGATTTCTCTTGCGTTTGCTGGCTGGGTTTTGGTTGGGGTTTCTGGGTAGATCCTACATTTTGGGTTTTTATCCATAGCCGTGTCGTTGCTCATGGGGGGGATTTCTGCATGTTCCTTATTGGTCATTTTATGCCTCTTTAGGTTGCACCCCTCGATGTCCGTGGGTAAAGTTAATTACCCTCCCTCATCGAGTCAGGATTTAACCCCCGAAGAGGAGGAAGCACTACGTGCACGTTAGTCGAACTAGTCATTGGCTGTTCGGCACTCCCCTCTCCGAGGAGCAAAGACTAGCCTCCTTTCTCCGTGGTGGATCCGTTAGGAGGACTGTTGGAGCGTCTCGCCCCTCCGTTGCTAGGTCTCGTAGCACTGATTCCAACACTAGGTCTTATGATAAGTAGATATTTTATGATTAAATAAGTATAAATTCTGAGATATATTGAGTTGAATTTATTAATATTTTGTACTTATTTAATTATCTGTATGTATGTATCTATCTTTTAATTAAATATAGGATAAAAGAATATTATAACAGAAAATCTATTGATATCCTATTTTATTTTGTAGGAGATATTTTGGGATCTAAGAAAGGAGAAAATATAGGAAAGACAATAAAGATAACAAATTAAATTGAAAAGGATATAATATAATAGTATTATTATATTATAATATAATATATGGGTATATTATATTTAATTCATTTAATAGAAAAGGAAAAATCTAATTGATGCTACGTATGCGCGCACAATGGGCTAAAACTAAAAGATATGATATATATTAATTAAATAAAGAAATAAAAAGATAAAGGAGAGAGTCATAAAAGGATATTATATATCCTTTAATTAAAAGAAGCAGATCACGTCACACACACCATCCTATATATATATATACCACGCACAGCACAAAAAGGGAGTTCACGGAAGACGCAACACAAAAAGACGCAGAGAATTCAGTTTTTGGAAGACGCAAAGAACGAGACGGAGCGCGCAATAAGAATTCAAGAAGCTAGGGAACGAGAAGGAGACTTGGAGAATAAGGAAGGATCGCAGCACTGAGACTGAGGATTCTTTAAGAGTCTTGATTTCTCCTTTCTTTTCCTTTCGTCCGAATCTGAATATTATTTTACTTTTATGGATTTTAACTTAGCCATGCTTGGCTAATTTCCTTTAGTAGTTAGGGCGAAGATGAACCCGATGTTAATTTGAGTATTTGTTTGAATTCTCTATTGAATGTTATTTACCATGATTGAATGAATTATATTTACTTAAAGCCTTCTTAAAAGACTGATCACCTTTTAGATTGTCCATAGGTTAGTGCATGACAATAGAGATGTTGGTGCACTTAACTAGAACCTTTAATTCATCATAAAATTGCATGACCTAGACATAGGCTTACAAATTTATGTGATCTTATAATTCCGGTTTATATAATCTTTCTAAATAATACTAAGACATTAGGTTATTTTCAAAGATAAAGACTAAGGTAGCATCAAGACATTGGGACTTAGTATAATTTTAGAGAATTGATCGTCGGTTATGGGAATAACGAGTCAATTAGGGATTTAATTCGAATACTTAGAGGAACATAGGGAATTCTATGCCCTAGCTGCGTTTTTCTCTATTAATCATATTTTCTAAAACGTTCTTGAAATTCTTGATTCTTATTTTTTATTTAATTATTTAAAACCTTTTTAGTTACAATTCACCCTATTACTCTATTTCACCCAACTAAAGCTGAAATAACTAATTAGTGGCTGTAATACTATTCCTCGTGGGATGATCTCTTTCTCACATACTTTATTACTTGTAACGATCGGTGCACTTGCCGAAGTCGCTATCATCTTACCCTGGGAGTCGGGATGGGACCGAGGCCGTACCGGTACAGCCTATCAATGTTTACGAGGCTCCCAGTCGTCCTAGGTCGGACACCGTTCCGGCAAGGTACTTCGACCCTTGCTGGGACTGTATCGCCTCAAGTTCATACTACATCGCGAATGGTGAAGATTCCCGGGCCAACATCATTCTGGGCTCTTGTCGCCATAGGTCGTCCTCTGACCCGACCCCGAACTCTGAGGGTTTGCATCATCCGAGTCCGCCCATTCTTCCTTCTCCACGTGATAGCATGCTTGTGTCAGGTATTCCCACACTTGCTGATCTTAGTATTTTTGTTTTGTGTTATAGGTAAATGGAGTCCTCATCTTCACCCAATAATGCCCGATCTGACGCCGGGGGGTCGGATTCCTCCAGTCCCCCCAAGGATCTGCTTGAGCGATACCCCTGGGTGACGCGTGACGTATTAACGACTCACTCCCTCATGACTGTTGCCGACATACGCCAAATGAAGCTGGGGGCATTAGAAGGCTGCTGCCTAAGTCCCCCTAATGATGATGAGCCTATTTGCTCTTCGAGGGTGGAAGGACTTACTAACTTCTTCTTTTTCTACAAGGCTTATATGTCCCAGCTAGGTATTCGCTTCCCGTTTACCGAATTCCAGATTTCTTGCTTAAACCACCTCCATCTTCACAGCTTCATCCAAACGTACGGGTGGGCCTATCTAGTGGCCTTCGAACGTTTATGCTGCTCCTTTTCGGCCCCTATTCCCTATACTGCCACCTTTTTTTTCTTTTTCTTTTGTCCTTTTACCCCCTGCTCTGGTAAAGAACCGGAGAAATTAAAGGGGCTGACTTCCCTCCTGGGTGATTCAGATAGAAAACTCTTAGCAACTCTTTCAGATTCCTTCAAACATTTCAAGAATAGTTACTTCAAAATAGTGGCTAAACCCGGTAAGCAGCCCTGGTTTTTACAAGGGGCTGAAGCCAAAGATGTGGAGTGGAGGTTCCCCCAATATTGGACGTATGACCATCATAAGCTGACCTCCACCTCATACCAAGTTGAACCTGACAATCTTCCAGCCGAGGAGGTTTTGTCAATAGACCGCCTGGTGTCTTATGTTAACACATATGGCACTAGAAGCGCGGCCTTCTTTATTACCGATGCTGGTTCCAAGCCGGGATACGTGATTAGTATGATCCTTTTGGTCGTTTCTCTTGAGTGTGTTTATGTTTCTGCTATAGTCAATTATTTGACTCTTATTATCTTTCTCTTGCAGCTCAAGCTATGGCGGAATTGCCGAGGTACCTGTCCATCGTGGCCCCCGACACCGGTGCTCCTAATAAGAAGGGTACTCGGAAACGGACTTCTTCGGAGGCCGGAAAGGGCAATCCTCTGGAGCCTCCCCAGCTGCTGCGGCCAAGAAAGAGAAGACCTCGGCCCAACCCCGAACGTCTCCTCCTCCTTGAGCTGGCCCGGTCTCTCAACCCGCCAAGCCGACTACCAAAAACAACGAGGTTTCTCTCTTGGATCCGCCAGCGCCACCATCTCCACCAAGGGTCCTTCTGCTCCTCCTCCTACCTTCAAGATCGCTCGTGGTCTTGCGTGGGAAAAAGGAGTGGCCGAGGAGCTGGAACTCGCATTTTTGCCTCCCGCCAATTTATGAATGCCTTACCCCTTGCAGATATCGACGAACGGCTAATTCACGACGTGCAGGATCATCTCTGCAAGGGTGTCGGGTTGGCCCAAGCGCTTCTTCACTTGAAAGGAAAATATGTTGGGAAAGGAAATGAAGTGGAGAAAAAGAAAGCCGAGCGAGGTGAAGAAGCGAGCTGAGGAAGAGCTTGAGATGGCCAAGGCGAGTGCCGTGAAGGCCACCGAGGAGCTCTTTCTGACCAAAGAGGCGATGGAGAAGACCTCCTCCGAACTTGCTTCTCTACAAGACGCCCACGTGAAGGGTTTGGATGCCATTAAGGCCCTTCAGACCCAGCGTGCTGATTTGTGCTCGGAGCTCAGCCAGGCCAATGCCGCTCTTGCCGAGGAGAAGAAAGCCCGGCTTGATTGCGTGGAGATTTTGAAGGAGGCCACCGCGGACTGCTTTAAGATGGTACTTGCTAGATTCGCCATCTCAATCTTGGGGTGGAACTCAAAACTGACGGGTATGACCACCGAGCTTACGTGAAAGATGGCGTCTTGTATCCACCTCCTCCCTCTCCTGAATCCAAATCCTTGTCGTTCGTGGAGGAGGAATAAGGTGGAGAGGAGGCTTCTAATGTGGAGCGGGGTGGCAAGAGTGGTGAAGGAACTTCGAAGCCTATTCCGTCCGTCGAGGTGATCCCCTTTGAAGACGCTGTTCCTCCGAGCTGAGTGTCGGACTTATTGCTTTTGTCATGCCGATGTCTTATATCGGGTTTAATTTGTAATTATTGCCTTAGTGATAATTTATTAATATTGATCTCGCCTCTTTTTAACTCATCGTTGAGAGTTTTTATTTGCAAGTTCGTTAGTAATTTTATGATCGGGCCAACTAGGGCCGGATTTGTACTTCGGTCTTCTTGACTGCGCTTATTGTTTTTCCGGCCAAGTGTTTTTATCACATATTGGCGTAATTTTCCCTCTTTCGGATGAATTTCTCAATTGTGTCTCGGAGTTCGTAGCACTGATCCGTGGTATGCCCCGGCCCATCGTAGAATGCGCAGAACTTAGAATGATCCGTCGTAGGCCGGTATCGAGGAGTCCGAGGTTTGTCGACCCTCTTCATCTCAGTCAACGCAACCTCCCTCCATAATTGGGAGCGTGAGACATTAAGCGGGGTGTACCTTTCATACCTCGGTTTGCTCTCAAACTTTTCACCTCTAGTTCTGTTATCTCAGATTCGCTTATGGGAATCTTCTGCTTGACTGTTTGGCTGACTCTTGCTTGCCGAAGGTGTGTTCTTCCGCTTCTCACTTCTGATAGCATTGGCAATTTCCATCTGTTCGAAGTCTAAATATTGCTTTGATCGAGTGTTAAACTCGGTGAGGGTGTAAACCCGGTTCTTGAAGATCGAATTAGCCAACCTGGAGGAAGGATCCAAGCCATCGATGAGGCAATGTACATGAACGCTTTCTGGGAGCGAACGCACTTGCAGGGCGACTTCCTTAAATCTATCCAAGTATTTTTGGAGAGTTTTCCCACGTTGTTGCTTGATTTTACTCAGGGTGAACTGCGATTTAGGCTGCTTCTTACTAGTCGCAAAGTTTAGCTCGAACTTTCGTCCGAGGTCTTCAAACTCATGGATAGATTTGATTGGTAATGTATGGAGCCACTTTTGGGTAGGTCCGGTTAGCGTGGCCGCAAAAAGCTGAGGAATGACCAAACCCACAATTTTCCGCACGAACATGAGCAGTTCGAATGTGTCGAGGTGTGACCGTGGGTCTTGAGTGCCGTCATACTTTGGCAGGTCTACCAAGTCAAACTCTTCTGGGTAAGGGGCATTCTTAATTTCTTCCCAGAAAGGACTATAATTATGTCCTGCTATGTACTTCATTCGATACTCCCTGGGAGAGCCCTTTGGTCGGGTCGTCCTCTCTATACCTCGATCTTCTTCATCCGGGGTTCTTTCCATGCGACGCTTCTTCCGGCCCGAGGTATGTTCACGAGGCTTTGCTTGTCTTGAGTCCGTATCCGGAGAGGCTATTCTCGCAGTTTGCTGAGTAGATCTTGGCTGTTTGCCATGAGGAAGGCCGTCGGAATCTCGGGTCGCCTTTCCCTTCCTTCCTCGCTGGTCACCTCGGTTTTGCTTTTGAGCCGATGCTTCAATTTGTTTGAGGTGGTCCTGCATGATCTATTGTATCACTCTGAGGTCTTCTTGGCGCTGGAGATTATTTCGCTTCTTCATATTCTCCATCCGTCTCAACATTGACTCCTGAGTCTTCTGCAGGAGGAGGAGATCTGGACTCGGCGTATCCTGAGGTTTTGCCACTTTGGGAGGGTTGGAGGCCGTGTCAGAGACGTCATTCCCTTCATTTGTGGCATCGGCGTCTGGGATATCCTCAGGCCATGGAGGTCCTTGAGTTTGCTGTTGCTGACTCGTCTCGGCTTGCGATGGATTTCCACGATGAGGGTTTCGACTGCTGCTTCTGGTGTTAGCCATTGTTGGTCACGGGGATCGAAATTTAACATATCCACGGTCAGCGCCAATGTTCCGGTGTAGAACACGAATGTCTAGCTCAATAGGCTGATGCTTTGATCTTGGATCGAATGGCCCTGCCGGAATATCTATGAGACGGATATCCGGGAGAGCGGAAGATCGCTGTACACAAATATGAAGGCTCTTCGCCAAGGGGGATGGGGTAGTGTTTAGTGGGAGAGTGTACAGTGAGACTGAATGTAAATAGGTCTGAGTTAAAACGTGTGCACCTTAGGGTTCGACCCTTGTATATATAGGGTATACCTCGGTATCGTAACTGCCGGATCTATCTTATCCCTTGATTATAGATATGATAGGATCCTCCATGATTGTAGGCGAATCTAGATATATGATATATCTCGTATTGGGCCGTCCCAGAGTTGGGCCTCGGGTAGGTCCGTAGCAGAAACCATAGAGGCACGCGTAGAACTTTTACATAATAATGAATTGTGAAGAGCAATGTCATGGCTTTCTTTCAACCCAACACAATGAAGCACCATGAGACCAATAAGGTTACTGCAACGGGACGATGTAAGTTGGGACAAGGGGGGCCATGCCCCCAAAAAAAAAAAAAAACAGCTTTTTTTTAAAAATATAATGATTTTTTTTTATAACTTTTTTTCCCTGTATTATTTTACTGTAGATAATATTGAAAGAGAAATAGCTGACACTTTCACTACTGATTCAATTATTGATGATTTCAAGTAATTAAAAGAGCAAAGAGCATTGTGCAAGTAATTTTTAATTGTTTCATTTAGTATAGTGTTTTATTAATTTTGTATTATAAATTACATTGTTAACTTTTAATATTTTGATATATTATATAACAGGCGATCTTCAGGAATTTCATGATATCTTCTCATTTTGTAATTGATATGACATCCATACTAGAGACATGTATGATATCTTATATATTAGAATTGTTAAAATACTTTTATTTTAGATCTGAATATTTTAATTAGTTAATGAATATACATTTGCCCCCCCCCCCCCCAAATACATTTGACGGTATGAATATAAATGGTTTTGAGATGTATTCTTTACTATGTTTTTACCCATTTTACACTACACCTGTGGATGAAGTTAATTGATTTTTCATTCTAAACCTCAGCCTCTTGCCTTCCAATATTGTGGTGTTCAATTACATGAAATTTATGGTTGAACCAAAGATTCACAATCACATAAATTAACAAATTAAACCTCAACTTCTTGCCTTCCAATGTTGTGGTGTATTTTTTTTATATTCTTTTCTTTTCTTATTCATATTCTTTTATTTTTTAATGCATTTAAAAATTTCATTTAAAAAACAATTGGGCGGCCCCCAACCCCCCGAATCTCCTGCCACTATTTGGCCCCCCATATTTTTGTCCCAAGCTCCGTCCCTGACTGCGCACAATGGAACTTGAACATACATGGCGGCTATTTTGACTTCGGTTGTGAAGGGTTTTCTAGTTTCAGTGAGAGAGAAAATCAGTGTCTGAGAGAGCAGAGTGGATTTCGAGCTGAGACTATCTCCCTTTCTCACACATTCACTGAAGGTGTTTACATAATTTGACAATTGCATTCTATGACACAAAAGTCCCAAGAAACATGGTAGAAGTTTTGTTTTCTCCAAGGACTTTTTTTCCTCTACATTGGGACCTTAAAGGGAATTTCCCTTCATCACGTGTCCATTTAATTTTAAATTTAAAATTGAATAAAATTAGGCTGGGAAGAGATAAAAGAAGTTCCGCTCCTAACAGATTTTGTGGTCAAAGCAAATGGGGTGTAAAACTAAAAAAGGTATAAAACTAATTTTTTGTTGGATATTCTTCATGCACTATTAAAAAGCGAATTTAATATTAGTAAATATTATTTTATGTTGATAAATATTTTTTAATCATTGCTTGCCTCCTTATCGTTATATATAATATATATCTTTTCCAAACAAATTAAGGAAAATTAAGGAATAAATATGAAATGTTTTATCGGTTTTTCTTAAGCTTATACAACCATTTATAATGAGATGTTATATATTTAAAATTAATTTCTTAGGTGTTTTATTTTTTATTTTTATCTAAAATCTTAAAATATTAATCTATGACTTAATAATAATATTTTGATAATTAGCCATATATTGTGATATATTCTTTTGAGTTTGATACTATATTTATTTATCATTTTCCATTATATATATTTTATTTAATTACTGCACTACCGATCTGATAATTTCAACCACAACCGACTAGCCTCCCCGGTTTTATGTGAGGTCCGGCTTTTAAAACATGGGTTAAGGTGCATTTTTACCAATGAACTATTGGTCAGGAGGCCCAACACAATTAACTATTAAGTTGACCAAAAATACCAAAAAAAGTTTTACTCAGGAGCGCCCAAAGAGTTAGACAAAAGTTAACGTCCGTTATCTAAGGTGCAGATTGGCCAACGAACTTTTACTCCAGGAGCCAAGACAAAATTCTAAATTTAATAAGTTTTTCTCAATTGTCATTATTTAAAACTACTTGTATTATCTATGGACAAAAATGACTTATTCTTCATTTTTTTCAAAATTATAATTTGCTAAAATAAACAAAAATTTTAATTAAAAAATTTAATTATATGATTTAAATAAAACTCAAGGTGTTTTATAGTTTAATTTATATGTTAAACAATATATATATATATATACACATATGATTTATTTTTAATGGATATCAATATTGATACCTAATAATATAAATCCGCAACTTAATGATATATTTGTTAATTAAATGATCTATTGATTATTTGTGACTTGTTGACAAAAAAAAGAAAAAAGAAAACTTAAGAGGCTTGATGAAGGACGATTTAATAATAGGTTAAAGAAGCAATTTTAATGGGTTAAGCAGCAACTTGACCTACGAAAATTTGATTAACATTAAATGAATTTTTTAAATTACATAAATTTCTTCTAAAATAAAAATAAATCATATATTTTTTTGTTTAACATATATAATAAACTATAAAACACTTTGATTTTTATTAAAATCATATAATTATATTTTTAATCAAAAACTTTGTTTATTTTAGAAAATTATAATTTTGAAAAAATTGAAGAATAAGTCATTTTTGTCCATAGATAATACAAGTAGTTTTAAATAATGACAATTGAGAAAAAACTTATTAAATTTAGTAAAATTTAGAATTTTGTGCCGGCACTCCACGAAGTAAAAGTTCGTTGGCCTAATCGCACCTTAGATAACGGACGTTAACTTTTGTCTCTGCCAGCGTTGTCTTTGGGACGCTCGAGTAAAACTTTTTTTGGTATTTTTGGTCCACTTAATAGTTAATTGTGTTGGACGCTTCCCGACCAATAATTCATTGGTAAAAATGCACCTTAACTCCTAAAACATTGACTGAAATTGTACTTTTTAAACATAAATGACTAAACTGAAACAAAATGCAAACTTAAGGGACGAAATATATAGCTAAGCCCTCAATATATAAATTTATTCTAGATGCAATTAATGTGAGATTTAAAAAATGAATATGTGACTAGGAGGTATACATTACACCAATAATAATGATTTAAAATGGTGGTGGCCCAATTAAAGAGTGGCTATGAGATGTAGAGAAGAGATTTGATTGGGAAAAAACGAAGAAGATTCTAGACTTATAGATTTTTAAATAGGAGTCTTTTTTAATTCTTTCTATGTCCGAGAAGAAAAAAGAAAAGTAGATGCCCTATTATCCAAATAAATTATATTTATTTTTAAAAATTATACTTCACGCTGATTTTCGTATATATATATATATATATATATATATATATATATATATATATATATATATATATATATAATATCTGTATTTTTATCCACTTTCTTAATTATCATTTTATTTTTTATTCAAAATTTATCAGTTTTTAAATGCTTATAAATACATTTAAGAGAAAATTTATAACCACGTACGGTTCACAATTGAGCACTTATCATAACGAAGTACGGTTCACAGTTGAGCACTTCATCACAACAACGTTTAATTTACAATTGAGCGTGGAGTTATGGCAACTGCCCACCTTTCCGTATTAGAAGGTTCGATGGAAAATTTGACTGAAGATAGTTTTGCAGTTAGATGTTATACACATTTATTCTTCATTTCAACTCGTACTGGACAAGTTCGACGAATGATAAATGAGGAATTTGAATCCCCTTTAATAATCTCTTGTAAAGAGCTGCTTCGAGATGTTTCAGGATTTATTCGTAGAGCTTTTTCTAACCGTCTTTCTGAATCACATATTCGATCATTGATGTCTCATGTCACATTTAAAGCTCTAAGAATTCTCGAACGTGGTGCTACCTCTGAAACTACTCGTCATCCTCGTTTGATGCCTTTACCAATATATTTCCGAGTTGTCCTTCAAGAAGATGATCAAGAAATGAACGAAGCTGACAACGATGTTAATTCAGTCATAGAGCAGTCCATGCAACAATTGTATATGGTTCCGGCATCAAAAGAAGCTATTGCATCACTCAAAAAATTCAAAGTTGATTGCGAAACAAGAGCAGAACGATGTACCATTTGTTTAGGAAGTTTTGATGCGGATGATGATGATCTTTCAGAAATGCCATGTGAGCATATGTTTCATAATAATTGTATTGTGGGGTGGTTAAAAACAAGTCATATGTGTCCCTTATGTCGTTTTCAAATGCCCGTAGATTAGTCTTTTGAATTATTAGAATCTTTCATGTTTGTGTTAGAGTCTTAATAAGTTACTTAATCATATCATATATTATGTATTCTTAAATTATATTAGTTTATTAGTCTTATTAATTAGTTTAGAGGAAAAAAAATAAAAATACTATAATATAATTTAATTAGTTTTCTTAATTTTCAAAAAAAAAATCAACTTAATCTTATAATTAAGACTGAAGGGAGTACCATATAAATATTTATTATAGAAAACTTTTTTGAGCATTTTTAGTTGTTAATTTTATTGTGCCCAACCATTGGTTCAAAAGGTTGCACCAATCACCAATGTCACGCTTAAGGATATTAAGTTCATCAAATCACAATAAAATTGTTGTAATCAAGCGCAACCACCAAACCAAAAACCTATAACTATTAGCTAAGACGTAACTCTCTTTCCTTCCTTGAGCCTCCCTAAAGAAGCTGCACCAATCATTGATAACCCCATCAAATCATACGGAAGATATGGATCAAACGACTGTAGGTTTACAAATTCGTAATTATTTTTCAGAATAAAATATATTGGTACCCTTTTATTTTACTTAAATTACATAAATCTTCTCACTATTTTAAAAACGTATATAGGGCTTCTTTGAAACTAAAATGCATGTTACATAAACGTTTCTTAAATATTTGAAATTAGATTTCCATCAACCCAACCTTTAGTTACCATTAATTTTGACTATTAAACAATTTCTTTGACCAAAATACCCCTCTTTCAACAAATGAATAAATATTTATATTTTCCTAAAAATAATTTTTTATACAAAAAATATAATTCTAATACATATATGTTCACAATTTTCAATATATTATAGGATTTATTAATTTTTATTATATTATAAAATTTTAAATTTTTTTTAATCAAATTTATTGAAACATATTTATTTAGTATTCTTTTAAATGAACAAAAACATATTTCTTAATTTCTTTCTTTCTTTCTTTTTTTCCATGACAACATGATCAAAAACATATTTAAAAGGTATATTACCATATGTTATTAATAATGTAAATTTGAGATATTATATAACATATAATAATTTTAAATTTGTTTTTCTTAAATACATTTTTTTGCACAAACATTTATATTAAAATAACTAATCATATTTTTAATTGAGTTTCTATGACTGCGCTAATTAAATTAATTAAGTATTTATCTCAATATTGAAAAAAAAATCACAGATACCTATTTAGAAAAGTAAAAAAATAAATTAAGAAAAATAAAAAATATTAATTACTTAAATAATTTTAGCGAAATTAGGGAATTAGTAATGATGAAGGGTAAATTAGTAAATAAAATTTATATAATTTTAATTAAAAATAAAAATCCACAATGGAGTTAACGGTTTGGACTTAAGTGTATATTTTCTAAATAGAGGGGAAGTCCGTGTAATTAAGGAAGATAATAACTATTTATACCGAACGAATGGTTATCTTGATTCATTAGAATATGGATTCTGGACTTTCTATTTTAATGGAATATTCTTTTTATTATCCAATTCAATCTTTTTATTTAGAGTAAAATACTCGACCACCCTCATTTTTCTTTAATTTATGACCTCCCCTCTATTTTGAAAACCAATAGAAACCTCCCTTAAATTAAAATTAAAATATTGAGTTACTCGACCACCCTCCCTGTTTTGCCTTTATTACAAGACCTCCCCTCTATTTTGAAAACATACACTTAAGTCCAAATAATTAACTCCATTAAGAATATTCTAAAAAGATTCCAAAAATATAGTATTTTTTAATTAAAGTTTATATAAAAATAAAATTTATATATTATTTTACCCTCAATATTGTACTTAATCCCTAGTTTTACTTTTATATTTTGACTAATATTGTTTTAAATAATTTAAGAGTTAATTTATCTTTACAAATAGTTATCTGACTATCTCTTTGATTATTTTAGCATTGGCTAATGTAAATATAACAGAATGTTGAATATTCAAATAAGTTTTTAAATAAACATGTGCTTGATCAAATGTGTCTATAAATATTTGTGAAAAAATTATTAAATTAGAAATTTAAATGACACATGAAATCTCAAACTTATATAGTTTATTGGGTTAAGGTCCATATTTGCCCCGGAAGTATACGCTGAGGACCAATTTTGCCCCGGAAGTTTTTTCTTGGAGCAATGTTGCCCCTCTGTCAACGGTCAACTAACATTTGATTATTAGAGTTGTTAGTGGAGGGCAACATTGCTCCAAAAAAAAAAAAAAAAAACTTCGGGGGGCAAAATTGCTCCAAAAAAAAAAATTTTCCAGGGCAAAATTGCTCCTGGGAGTAAAAAAATGTTAAAAATGTTATTTATGATATCATATATTTTTAATTCTTATTTATATAATATCTAGGGGTGGAAACAGGTCCGGTCAGCCCAGGCTTCACCCTTAACAGGCCAGGCCTATTCGACAACAAAGTGGCTTATTTTTGG
Source organism: Acacia melanoxylon (assembly GCA_019022615.1). Lineage (NCBI taxonomy): Eukaryota > Viridiplantae > Streptophyta > Magnoliopsida > Fabales > Fabaceae > Acacia > Acacia melanoxylon. Next base: position 3,365,032 of record JAFJYJ010000014.1, read on the forward strand.
TCTGTTTGAAGTAGACCTGTTTTGCAGTGAGACCTGTAGCCTATTAGCCTAATTATAAAATTTTTAAAAATATAGGCCGTCTTAACGGGGCACACGAGCCGGGCTCGGGTGAAAAATGGCCTCTAACAGGCCACAGGCCACTTTGTTGTCGAACATGCCTGACCTGTTAAGGGTGAAGTCTAGGCTGGCCTAGCCTGTTTCCACCTCCTAGATATTATATAAATAAGAATTAAAAATATATGATATCATAAATAACATTTTTTTTTTAAATAACAATTTTGCCCCGGAAGTTTTTTTTTTTTGCCCGGAAGTTTTTGTTTGGAGCAATTTTTCCCTTCCGTTAACGGTCAACAACGTTAGTTGACCGTTGACGGAGGGGCAACATTACTCCTAAAAAAACTTCCGGGACAACATTGCTCCAAGAAAAACTTCCGGGCAAAATTGGTCCTCGGCTTATACTTCCGGGGCAAAAATGGACCTTAACCTTAGTTTATTATATTTAATAAAAATATATGTGTTTAATTTATATTTTTAAGTCAAAATTAATTTATAACATCAAAACTACTAAATTTTTTAACAAATTAGAAAGTTAGAAAATTATTACAATACATTTTTGGTTTTGTATGAATTTGGTTTTATATACTTAAATATTTCTAATAGAATCTTAAAATATAAGAGTTTGGACATTTTAGTAACATAAAAAAAAGTTCAAAAGTCAAATTTAACGGTTAACTAACGGTTAGGGTGGATGAAAATAGAATCTTAAAATATTTTACTCTTTTATTTATTTTGATTGCGGTTGTATCTACACATCTTATTAGTTTTTTTTTTTTTTTTTTTTTGTATTTCTTATTAGTTTTTTTTTTTTTTTTTTTTTTTTTGTTTTTTTTTAGGGTTGCGAACTCAATGGTAGAGTACCGATGTATACCATGCACCCGAATTTACATATAGTAATGTCCATATCTTACCAAAAACAAGTCATTATTTATGGATATTATCAGGAAGGTCGTGTAGGTCCGGTGCAATCTCTTTTTCACTCCACAAGGATCAAGATCAAATGAACATTCATTCTCTTTAATTTCTGCGGAGGAAGATATATTTCTAACCTTGTAGTAAGTAATGGGGGAGGTCAAAATATTATAGTCTTTGTACATTGATGAGGCCAATGAAACAAAGATACGTACTCGTCATAATTAAATTTGGTTTTTGAGATTTTTTATATTTTAAATTAAGATGTGAACCGACAAGAAATTACAAACACTAAACTCAAAAAAGCACTATTAAACAAATCAAATTTCACCGCTAAATTTGGTTTGATATAATGGTAATTTTATTTTCCAAATGTATGCATTATGTGAGAAAATCCGCATTTTATTGATTATATTGCGACTTTTAGTTATATTATTTATATAAAAATATAACGAATAAATAATCTTATTCTATAATTGTTTCACCATTTATCATGTTTGAAATCGCAGCCGCTAATATATAGTTCGAAAGTTGTGTTAAAAGAAAAAAGAGTAGAGTTTGAAATTATCATAACAATTTAAAATCAAAGAAAATTAATCCGCGTCAAGTGTGAAGATAATTTAGTTTTTAACTAGATGATAACTCAAATTTAGGTCCACCGATATATATATATATATCCACTGCGAACGATTTTTTTGGCCATCGCAATATAAACATTTATCCATTACTAACTATATAAATTAATATAATTAATATGAATTGACTCTAAATTAATATGGCTTAATGGCTATGCTTTTATTTCATTTGGAGAAAGATTGTAAGGCTAGTGCTCGTAGAGGCGTTAGTTTCCTCAGGTTTGCGTCTTTTGTATCCAAAGAATATTTTATAGATTATTGTGAAAACAAAATAAGTTTAAAATTAACCCATTAATTTAAAATAATGTACACACTTAATACTAATCTATCAAATAAAATATATTAATTGATTAATATTAATATATTCTAAAAATACTATTAACACATTCATTTTAATATATTTTTTTTTGGTCAAAACACATACGTTAGGTGTGGAACAGATGTCCATTTCGAAGGGGTGGCGGTTTGATCTTGGATCGGATAGCTATGGAATATCTATGAGAGCGAGATATCCCGAGGAAGCGATAAATCACTGGACACAAGGCCTTTCGCCCAAGGGGGAGGGGGGTATGTGTTCAGTGGGGTTGTGTTGTGAGATGCAGAAAGTAAATAGCTTGAGTTAGAACGTGTGCACCTTAGGGCTTGACCCCTGTATATATAGGGTGTTCCTTGATATCTTAACTGCACAATCTATCATATCCCTTGATTAGGGATATGATAGATCGTTCCACGATTATAGGGGGAACCCGGGATCCTTGGTAAGATCCTACTGGGCTGTCCCCTGGTTGGGCCGTGGATCCGGTCCGTAACAGTTGCCCCCCAGCTCGGTAGTTCAAGGTTTTGAGCTGCCAGGGTGTGTTCTGCTCCTCGGGCTAGAATGCCTCCTTGCCCCCGGGCTTAGGTGTTCTGCTGGGTTTCACCACCGATACCTGGACCCGAGGTCGCATCTCGAAGGTCGGCACTCCTGCCGGTGACTTCATGGGTCCACGATTGGTGCCAGGTGGATTGTTTGGTTTCGAGACCGAAAACCCTTCCGACTTCACCATCATGACGCCCTGCCCCTGTCCTCTGCGTAATGGGGAGGGTTTGCAACTGGCATTCCCTGCCTCCTTCGGATTTCGTGTATATTTAATGCGCGTGCTTCCCGGGGTACGTCATCCTGCTTTTACAGGTGAATTTCAGTCTTTGCCCTTAATTCCCCGGCGCTTCTTCGCGTTTCCCTCCATTTCAAAGGTTATTAATCCCATTTTCCTTCTTTTTCGTCTACTTCTTTTGCCTACTCTCTGGTTTTTCTCTCACTTTTCTCTATCTCCGACGAGCTAGGATCTCTGCTTCCGGCGACTTACACGCTTTCTGCTTCCGGTGACTATCTTTCACTCGTCCTTCCTTCTATCTGGTAAGTCTTTATTCCTCTGTCTCTACTGTATTTGGATTTTTATTGGATTTCTGCCCTCTCCGTTCTAGCCTCAGTATCGAACGTTAGCTTTAACGAAAACCAGTAGGCTTGTTCATCATCTGGGGTTTCTGGGTAGTTTCAAAGTGTTAGATTTACTTACTTCCACCTATAGTCGCATGCCTTCACTCCTGGAGGAGTTTTCGCTGTGTTCTTTATTGCCATTTTCTGTTTCTTTACGTCTGCAACATTTGGTGACAATGAATAGAACTAATCAACCTTCTTCATCGGGTCGTGATTTAACCCTCGAAGAGGAGGAAGCACTTCGTGCTTGTTACCCTCGAATGAGCCATTGGCTGCTCGGTACTCCTCTGTCCGAGGAGCAAAGGCTAGCCTCCTTTCTAGGTGGTAGCTCGGGTAGGAGGGCCGTTGGAGAGTCTCGTCCCCCGGTTGGACCTCTTCCCGAAGGTCAGGATGAGGTCGAGGTAATACCTGTACAACCTATCAACCTTTACGAACCTTATGTTCCTCCTGTTCGCCCTAGGTCTGCTCCTATGCCAGAGGGATATGCCAGCCCATGTTGGGATTGTCTAGAATCAAGCTCATACTATGTCGCCACAGGCGAAGATTCTAGGGCCGACGTCATCCTAGGCTCCTGCCGTCATTGGTCAGCCTCTAATCTAGCCTCGAGTTCCGGGGGTTGTCTTCCTACCTGTCCACCTATTTCTTCTTCTCGATCGGTTGTTTCGTCTGTATCAGGTACTCTCACACCTATTGACCTCAGTATTTTTTGTTTTTTATAGGTAAATGGAGTCGTCGTCTTCGCCAAGTAATGCCCCATCCGACGCTGGGAGGTCGGACTCCTCCAACCCTCCCCAAGAACTTGTGGAACAATACCCTTGGGTGACACAAGATGTGTTGGAGACCCACTCACTGATGACCGCTAATGCCATCCGCCAAATGAAATTAGGGGCCTTGGAGGGCTGTCAATTAAGCCCCCTAGTGAAGATGAGCCCATCTGCGTCTCGAGAATTGAAGGCCTCACCAATTTTTTCTTCTTTTACAAGGCTTATCTGACCCGGCTTGGTATTCGCTTCCCGTTTATCCAGTTTCAGAAGCCATGCTTAAACCATCTCCACCTAGCCCTTTCTCAACTTCACCCCCGGCGGGTGGGCTTACTTAGTTGCTTTTGAGCAACTATGTCGGTCCTTCTTGGTCCCTCTCCCGTGTACCGCCACTTTATTCTTTTTCTTTTTCTCGCCCTTTCACCGCCCGCTCCGGTAAAGAGGAAGAGAAGTTAAAGGGACTTACCTCTCTCCGGGGTGACCCAGATAGGAAACTGCTGACGGCATTCTCTGATTCATTTAAACACTTTAAGAATAGCTTCTTCAAAGTGGTAGCCAAACCTGGCCAACAGCCCTGGTTCTTGAAAGGGTCGAGGCACTTAATGTAGAGTGGAGGTTCCCCTTTCTTCGGACGTACGATCATCACAAGTTACCCTCCACCTCGTACCAAGTAGAGTCCGACGACCTTCCCGCCGACGAGGTCTCGTACGTTGACCGCTTTGGTATCATATGTTAATACGTATGGTGCCACGAGCGCGGCTTTGTTCATCACTGGTCCCGGCTCGAAGCCGGAATACGTAATCAGTACGCGGCTCGTGATTCTATCGTTACTGTGATTTTATACCTTGATTTTACTTCCTTACTAATCTCTGTATATTTATTTTTGCAGCTCAAACGATGGCGGAACTGCCCCGATATCTTTCGGTCGTGGCTCCTGCCCCTGATGCTCCCCAGAAGAAAACTTCTCACAAGCGCTGTTCCTCCGAGGCTCGGAAGTCCTTGGAGGAAAACCAAGCCGGAGCAGCTAAGAAAGCAAAGGCACCTACCCAGGTTCAGATTTCTCCGGGCCCTAGCATTAATCCTGCCCCGCCCTCAGCCACTACTTTGGTAAAAGATATACAAGTTTCTGCAGGGCCATCGTCTCCTCCTTGGTGTCCTTCAGTTCCCTCCCCCGGTTTGAAGATCACCTGAGGCCTTGCTTGGGAAAAGGGTCCTAGGACCGAAGAGCTTGAAGTCGCCTTCTTACCGCCTCGTCAGTTTATGAACGCCTGACCTCTAGCCGATATCGACGAGGGGATGGTTCATGACATTCAGATGCGCCTCTGTCAAGGTGTAGGCTTAGCCCAGGCGTTCTTACATCTGAAAGGGAAATACGTGGCAAAGTTCGATGAGGCTCGAAAGCTGAGAACCAAGAAGGATGAGGCCGCTCGGTCTAAACTTCAACTTGAGGATGAGCTTGAGGTTGCGCGGGCGAGCGTGGGGAAGGCCACCGAAGAGCTTCTTCTAACTAAAGAAGCCTTCAAGAAGAATGTCTCGGAATGTGCTGCTCTTAAAGAGGCTAACTCCCAAACCCTAGACGCCCTGAAAACTCTTCGAACCCAGCGGGCAGACCTATGCTCTGAGCTTGAACAAGCCTGAGATGCCCTTGCCGAGGAGAAAAGGGCCCACTTGGAGTGTAACGACATTGTAAAGGAGGCCGCCACCGACTGCTTCAAGATGGCTCTTGCTTAGATTCGTCATCTTAACCCCAAGATGGAACTTAACCTCGCCGGGTACCATTACCGGGCATATGTTAAAGATGGAGTCCTTCATCCGCCACCCTTTTCTCCAGATGAAGAATCCAACTCATTTATTGAGGACGATGAGGGCGGGGACGAGCAAGACCGGGAAGGGGAGGAAGCTTCGAACGTGGGATCTCGGGATGGCAGTGGAGAAGAAGCCTCCAAGACTATTCAAGCTGCCAAGGTGATCCCTTCAGAAGAAACCACTCCTCCAAGCTAATAGATTTTGTATAGTTTTACCGGTGTCTTGTACCAGATTTTGTGTTTCTTTGTATTTATGCTTCATGTAAACATTGATTTCAACTGATCAAAAGTTTATTTTGTCAACTTTGTGTAAGTTAACGTTCTTTATGACCGGGCCAGGGTCTTATGTGCGCAGATATCACGCTAATTATTTTCTTCCGATAGGTTGACTCGAGAATAGGGGTAAGGGAGTAAACCCGAGCTACCGAGGTCCGGATATTCTTTGTCGGGATATTTTCAGAATAAGGGCAAAATGTCGGATGCATAAACGTGGTGAAAGACGCACGTTTACACATGTCGGCTTTGATCGGGACACGCTTGACAATTCACCTCCTTATTTAGGAGTATTTTTCGATGCATCTACTTTAAACGAAATGGTGTTTTACCATTTCGCGACCGGGCTTGATTGCCCGAGTGTAGTCCCTTAAATTGGGATTCTCGTTTGACCATGGCTTAGGTACCTCGGTGTTACTTTATTCGACCAATCAATAATGCGTAATTGGTGTCTCCACCGGGGAGCCTTTATTAAATAAAATGTCGGAAGAAATCCCGCTTTGCTTTGTATTCAAGCAAAACATAAAAGCTGAAATTGAAAACGTTAAATTAATCGAAATAATGAATTTAAATGTGCCAGTGGGCCACATCTTGGTAGTCGGACCGAGGTCTAACTATAATAATTTTTTAGCTTGTCGGCGTTCCAGGTCCTTTTGACCGGTTTCCTGCCCAACGTTTCCAAAACATACGCACCTTTGTCTAGTTTTTCCTTAATGTGATAAGGACCTTCCCAGTTCGCGGCTAGCTTGCCATCCCTGGCGTTCTTGTTCCCGATGTCGGCCCGTCGGAGTACAAGGTTTCCTCTGTTGAAGACGCGAGGTTTTACCTTTCGGTTGTACTTTGCCGCGATGAGTTGCTTGGCAGTTAGGTCTTGGCAATGCGCCAGGATTCTTGCCTCGTCGATCAGATCCAATTTCGTCCTCAAAGCGTCATTGTTGGAATCTTCTCCCTCCTTGCCAGCTTTCATCTTCCTCCATGATGGTTGGCCTATCTCGACCGGGATCATCGCCTCGCATCCATATGTTAAACGAAAAGGAGTTTCTTGGGTGGAGGTTTGTACGCTGGTCCTGTAGCCCCACAAAACACTATAAAGTTGTTCGACCCAGGAAGATTCGGCGTCCTCCATCCGTTTCCTTAATGTCCACAATGACTTTGTTGGTTTGCCTCGGCTGTCAGTTAGGCGAGGGTGTTCGACTGATGCAAAGTGGTGGATGATATCGAGGTCCGACATCATCTCCCGGAACCTTTTGTCGATGAATTGCGTTCCGTTATTAGTAATTACTTCAGCCGGGATCCCGAATCGGGAAACGATGCAGTGTTGGAAGAATCGCTGTATGCGGGTCGACGTGATAGTTGTTAATGGCTCGGCCTCAATCCACTTCGTAAAGTAATCCACTGCGACAATGAGATATCTTAGCTGTCCGGGAGCTGTTTTGAATGGTCCGAGTAGATCTATCCCCCACTTGTAGAAACGCTAGGGGGCCGTGATGTTTTGTAATTCCGATGGCGAGAGCCAAAGAATCTTACCTTGTTTTTGACAGCTTTCACATCTTCTTACTGTTTCTACTAAGTCGGCCACCATGGACGGCCAGAAGTAACCGGCTCTAAGAGCCTTTGGTGCTAGGGATTTTCCCCCCATATGCTGACCGTTAATGCCTTCGTGTATTTCGGCGAGGACGTACCTTGCCTCAGTCGCATTTAAACATCGCATCATGGGAGAATGTAGCCCTTTCCGATATAATTGATCGTCCACCATTGTATACATGGCGGCCTGCCGAATTAACTTTTTAGATTCCGTCGTATTGACGGGTATGATCCCTCTTTCTAAGTAATCCTCGATTGGTTTCCTCCAATCCGTGGCCGAGGATATGCTCATGATGCAACTCGGCTCGTCTAGATTTTGTTGGACTATGGTTCGGTAGTTTCCAGGACCTTTTGTGCTGGCTAGTTTTGATAATATATCTGCCCTGGTGTTCTCCTCCCGAGGGATGTGAGTGACTGTTACCTCTTCGAACTCGGCGATCATGTCCCTGGCTTTGATTAAGTATTTTGCCAGTAACGGCCCCTTTGCTTGGTAAGTGCCGTCTATCTGGGCCGCAACGAGTTGGGAGTCGGTTAGGACTTTAACTTTTTGAGCCCCGTGCTCCTTCGCTTGTTCGAGGCCAGCTAAAACTGCCTCGTACTCTGCTTGATTGTTGGATGTCGGGAAGTTAAGGTGAAGTGAGTGTTCAACGATGATTCCTTCTGGATTCTCGATTATTACTCCGGCCCCACTTCCCTTAGCATTTGACGACCCGTCCACGTACACTTTCCATTATTGAAATCCGACATCTCTTCCGGTGTGGACTGGAGTAAGTTCCCTTACAAAGTCTGTCAATGCTTGTGATTTGATCGTGTGTCGGGCCTCGTATGTAATCTCAAATTCAGATAGTTCTATAGCCCAGCTTGTCATTCGTCCAGCCAAGTCCGGCTTGTGTAATACTTGTCGGATTGGCTGGCTGGTCCATACTACGACCTTGTGCCCCTAAAAATATGGACGCAGGCGTCTTGCCGCCATTAATAAAGTAAACGCTACCTTCTCCCGACACGATACCGATTTCGAGCTCTGCAATGCCTTACTTACAAAATATATTGGTTTTTGACCGGCTAAAGTTTCACGGACCAACGCGGCACTTATAGCTTCTTCTCCCACGGATAAATACAGGAAAATCGTCTCTCCTGGGTCGGGCTTGGATAGGACCGGGGGGGTTGCCAAGTACTGCTTGATTTTTGCAAACACGGACTCACATTCCCAGTTCCATCCCCCTCGCGCCTCCTTCTTTAATAACTTAAAGAAGGGTAAGGCGTTCTCGGCCGACTTTGGTAAAAATCTTGTCATAGCCGCCAATCTCCTGGTCAATTGCTATACTTCCTTCTTATTTGTTGGTGCTTTCATCTCTAACACGGCCTTACATTTATCTGGGTTCGCTTCAATTCCTCGGTTTGTGAGCATGAACCAAGGAACTTTCCCGCTGGGACTCCAAAAGCACATTTTGCAGGGTTCAAACGTATCCGGTGCTTTCGTAGCTTATCAAACGTCTGTTCTAAGTCTCGGATATGGTCTTCTTGCGCTTTTGACTTGACTATCATATCATCAATGTATACCTCGACGTTTCGCCGAGTTGATCCTTGAAGACTTTGTTCATCATCCATTTGGTAGGTGGCCCGGCATTCTTTAATCCGAAAGGCATTACATTGTAGTGATAATTGGCCTTATCGGTTATGAAAGCCGTCTTTTCTCGATCCTCTGGATGCATCGCTATTTGATTATAGCCGGAGTAAGCATCCATGAAGGACAGAAGTTGAAATCTGGAAGAGTTATCGACCAATTGGTCGATACTGGGCATCGGGTAGGAGTCTTTGGGATAGGCTCTGTTTAAATTGGTGTAGTCCGTGTATACTCTCCAATTCCCGTTGGGTTTTACCACCATAACTACATTAGATAACAATGTTGTGTATTGTATTTTCCGAATGAATCCGGCCTCTAACAGTTCCATCACGTGTTTTTCTAAGGCTTTACTGCATCGGGTCCTGCTTTCGCCTCTTACGTGCTACGGGCTGATCCGCTTGATAGCTAACCCGTGACAGCAGAAGGTGGGGTCTATCCCGGGTACTTCCGAAGCTCTCAATGCAAACAAATCTCGGTTCGCCACTAGGAACTTGCTTAACCTCTCCTTAAGCTCCGGGGTCATTGGTCCCCCTATCTTTGTGATTTGTGACGGGTCCTCTCCCAGGATCAGTTCTTCTAAATCACCTTCCGGCTCGGGTCTTGGATTCTCAGGTTCCTCATCTCTTATATCCAGCTCCACCACACTAACGGGCCGGCCTTGCTGTTCTCCTCTTTGAATATGAGATGAAGATACCCTCTCGTTCTCATTTTCTCGTATTGTCTCATAATAACATTGTCGAGATTCTTTTTGGTCCCCGGTTATAGTGATTACCTGGTTTTTGGGACCGACCATCTTGACTTCGATGTTTGGTGGATACGATCATATCCCAGTGTGGATGGTCGGTCGGCCTAATATCATATTGTACGGGGAGGGGAAATCGACAACGATGAACCTCACTCTCTCGGCCTTGAAAGCTTCTTTAGTTCCCAACGTCAGTTTCAGGTCAATGTAGCCCTTTGGCGTAGACTACTCTCCATTAAACCCTACGAGTGTTGTTTTGCATGGTCTCAGGTCTTCTTTATCCAAATTCATCCTTTTAAAGGCGTCCCACATAATTATGTCTGCCGAGCTTCCCGAATCGGCGAAAATCCTTTTTACCAGACAGTTCACCAGGATTCCAGTGATAACTAACCCGTCTTGGTGCCCCGGTACAACGTCCTTTAAGTCGTCTCTTGTGAATTGTAGTGACGGGGGCGTTGGTCGGTTATGTTCATCTTTGAACTTGGGAGTGCTTCTTATTGAGAGGACTTCTCTCAAGTATTTCTTTCTTTGGCTTGCTGTATCTCCGCCTCAGCCCATGCCTCCACTAATTACATTACATCTACGCTCCGTGTCTATTTCCGGGAATTGTTCATCATCGGTAGATGACTTTCGCCAAATTCTGTCAACCTTCCTACTAATTGGGGTCAGGCTCTGACTTCGGTCATCATGTTTCTGTTTGTTGTTCTTCCGCCCTTGCGTTTTTATCAGGTACTAGCGTAACTTTCCCTCTCGGATGAACTTTTCAATTGCATCTCTGAGTTTGTAACACTGATCCGTAGTATGGCCCGGTCCGTCATGGAAATCACAGAATTTCCTCTGGACCATACTGGATCGAAATCTTATAGGCTGAGGTCTATCGACTTTTTTCATCTTAGTGGCAACTACTTCTTTCCATAACTGGGCTCGCGAAACATTGAGGGGAGCATACCTCTCATATCTCGACCTCTTCTCCAATTTGTCACCTTTTGGCCTAGCATCCCGGTTCTGCTTATGGGAATATGGAGCTGGATCTTCTTTACGACTGCCCGACTGATTTTTATGCCATGACGGCGTGTTTCTTCGTTTATCATCTCCATTTGTGTTGGCAATCTCCATCTGTTCTACCTCCAAATATTGCTTCGCCCGAGTATTAAACTCGGTGAGGGTATACACCCGGTTCTTGAAGATGGAATTTGCTAACCGGGACGAGGGATCTAAGCCGTCTACAAGGCAGTGTATGTGAACACTCTCTGGGAGGGATCGCACTTGGAGGGCGACCTCCTTAAATCTGTCCAAGTACTTTTGTAGCGTCTCGCCCCGTCATTGCTTTATCTTACTCAGGGTAAACTGAGATTTAGGTTGTTTCCTGCTAGTTGCGAAATTTAACTCGAACTTTCACCTGAGATCTTGAAAGTCATATATGGAGCTTGCTGGCAACGTGTGAAGCCATCTTTGAGCAGGTCTGATCAATGTGGCCGCGAACAGCCTACAAATGACCGAGCCTTTGATTTGCCGTACGAACATGAGTAACTCAAAAGCATCGAGGTGGGACCTCGGGTCCTGTACGCCGTCATACTTCGGCAGGGAGCTCAATTCAAACTTTCTTGGGTACGGGGCATTCTCGATTTCTTCCGAGAATGGACTGCTGTTTTGGCTCGCTATGTACTTCACACGATATTCCTGTGGAGAGCCCCTCGGTCTAAGCGCCCTCTCTCTATCTCGATCTTCTTCATCCGAGGTCCTTCCCAAAAAACGCCTCTTCCGAGTAGAGATACGGTCACGGAGCTTACAAGGTTCAGGTTCCGCCTCTGGAGAGGCCGTCCCCTCCGGGTACCGGGTATACCTTGATGTTTTGACCGGCGGGGGGCTGCCTTCCTTCTCCTCTTTCTCTTTTTGCCTTGGTCCGGCTCCTGTTCCGACGCCTTGGATTGCATGAAGTGGTCGTTCATGATCTGCTGCATTACTCTGAAGTCTTCTTTGCGCTGGAGGTTATTCCGCTTCTCCATATTCTCCATCCTCCTCATAATTGATTCCTGTGTCTTCTGGACGAGGATGAGGTCTGGGTTTGGTATGTCCTTACATTTATCTCCCTATGGAGGAGACGAGGCTGTGTCTGACAAACTGTTCCCATTCTTCCAAACATCATTTTCGGGGATATCCTCAGGCCATGGAGGTCCTTGAGTCTGTTGCAACCGACTTGTCTCATCATGCGCATGCGATGGACTTTCACGGTGAGGGTTCCGACTACTGCTTCTGGTGTTAGCCATTGTTGGTCATAGGGATCGAAATTTACTGTCTCCACGGTCGGCGCCAATGTTCCGGTGTGGAACACAGATGTCCTGCCCAGTAGGCTGGCGGTTTGATCTTGGATCGGATAGCTATGCCGGAATATCTATGAGAGCGAGATATCCCGGGAAGCGATAAATCACTGGACACAAGGCCTTTCGCCCAAGGGGGAGGGGGTATGTGTTCAGTGGGGTTGTGTTGTGAGATGCAGAAAGTAAATAGCTTGAGTTAGAACGTGTGCACCTTAGGGCTTGACCCTTGTATATATAGGGTGTTCCTTGATATCTTAACTGCAAAATCTATCATATCCCTTGATTAGGGATATGATAGATCGTTCCACGATTATAGGGGGAACCCGGGATCCTTGGTAAGATCCTACTAGGCCGTCCCCTGGTTGGGCCGTGGATCCGGTCCGTAACACATTCATTTTAATATCGTTAATCTCATGAATGGAAAAATATTGACTCATCGAATGTATATGATGATTCTGCAATTAAATATTAACAAATCATGTTTAAATTTTAAGTTATATAATCTTGAGGTCAGGTCTATCAAATTAGTTTAAACTACAGAAAAATAAACCTAAAATATACATAATTCACTAAAAGTCTATTATATTGAAATCTTTAATCTATAAGAAGGGGATTGCCACGGTTTTAGAAGGCAAAGTTTCTCTGATGGACACAAGACTACGGCGCAGGAGACAGTGAATAGAAAAGGCTTTTTGACCAATTTTTCCCTAATTAAATAACTAATTACCGAAATACCCCTGTTTGAAAACTATATACCAATCTGCTCCAGTTTAATCTACTAAATGGGTTTTTTTAGTCTATTACATTATGTAATTGACTAAAAAACCCATTTAGTCGACTACATCATTAAAAAAAGGTTAAAACTTCGGAAGGCCATAACTTACGGCTTGGGAGTGCGAATCAAGTTATTCTTTTTTTGATTCCACATAACTTTTTGAGATCTATCCTTTGACATAAAAATTTAACTTCCAAATTTAATGAAGAGAAAGGGGAAAAACAAGTGATTCTTTATTGTGCAGGAAATACTAACAATTCATTAAATACAATCTAGTGATTCTTTAATATATATATATATATATATATATATAATGAATTATTTCTTTTTTATTTGATGTTTTCTTTTTTATTAGATCAAATAATATCTCCTGCACAATAAAGATAGGATATGTGTGTATATATATATTTAATGAATTGTTAATATATATATATATATATATATATTTAATGAATGGTTAGTATCATATGGATCACATATGGACAATTCAAAATCCTTATTTTAAAAAGAAACCGACTTTCTGATATTATCTCTGTAAATAAGCCATACCCAGAAGTTCAATTTGATGATGACGACGACGAAAAGCCTCGCAAGGAGTGTGGGGTCGTGGGTATATACGGCTACCCAAAAGCTTCTTGTCTCTATTACTTATCCCTCCATGCTCTGCCTGTTACTTAGCCCTCCATGCTCTGCAACACCATGGACAAGAAGGTCCGGAAATGTCACCGCCAACAAGAACGTGCTTCACTCAATAACTGGTGTTGGGCTAGTTTCCGATGTGTTTAACGAATCCAAGCTCGATCTACTACCAAGAAATTTGGCTATAGGGCATGTTCGATCCTCAACTGCTGGTCAGTCCATGCTCAAGAATGTTCAACCCTTTGTTGCTGGGTATCGATGGGTCTGTTGGGGTTGCTCATAATGTTAAAAATTATTTGTTAAAAAAAGCACTGTGGAATTACTAAAAATTATATCAAATATTTTTGTCTATACAATTTATTTATACATATATATTTGATCTAATTTTTATCATGTTACATAATTTACTAATGGTAGAAATATAATATTTATAATATTTAAAATACAATGTTTATAATATTTTTGAAATATAATGTTTATAAAATTTAAAATACAACCTTATCCTTTTAAATATAATTATACACGGCAAAAAGCTAATATCCTTTTTGGTAAATTTGACATTTCAAAAGTTATTTTGATGACAATATCAAAACACTATCATTTTTATACAAAAAACTATTCTTCAAAAGCCATTTTTACCTCGTAAATCTCAAAAGCTATTCTTCAAAAGCTACATCCAAACAGGCTCTAATCTGATACGTAAGCACAAAAACAAAGATAAGCTTGGCTGAACCAATCACTTGTTCTTGCACAAAAACCAAGGCATATGAAAACATCCTACATATGTACTCTTTCTAGTCTTTATTATAAGACACCAACTAACAATTCTCACAAACCAATAAAAATCATTAAAGTCAATAAAGTTATCCTAGAATTTAAGTAACTTTCAATATTACCTCTACTAATTACATTAAACTCTAATATTATATTAATTATTACTCTCACCCACTACCCTTATTGATTATGGGCATACATGGAAAAAATAATTAATGCGCTTTGGAAATAAGCAAGTGCCTTATAAAAAGGATAAAATGCAATTGCTAGTTGATGCCTTATAATAAGAACCAGAGGAAGTATTATCATTACAAAATAGTGCAAAAAAGGGTTTTAAAACCGGATAAAAGAAGCATCGTAAAAGATGTAATACCTAAAATCGACTTATGATAAATATCTATTGAAAATAGGTGAATATGTAGTCTCGAAACTAGTTTAATAAATACCTTATTTTCTAAGGTAATTTCTATTGAAATGAGGGTGAATAAAGAGCTATAAATCCCTAAATGCAATTGTTGGTCATAGAATGGAAAATATTATGATAAATCCTAAGAGGCAATGAAATATTTATAAAAAATTGGAGAATATGTTGTCTCTAATTTTAGAATTTTTGGGATAATTTCCTTGAAAAATAATGAGGCAAAATTAAGTATTATTTTGGGATCATAAGTGACCCCATGATTTTTAATATTTTACATGGGGTCTTGTTCCATTTTGAGTTTACGCAAAATCGCGCGAAAACGGACCTCGTCGGGTAGCTTTATCGGATAGGAGGCCATAAAGCAAGAGCCATCATGGATGACAACTCATCCATTGACTTTTGGGCTCTTAGATTTCGATCTTGACCATGGATGGCCAAGTGTTTTGTCTCAAAAATGCGATCCAACGGCGCGAATCCGATCGAAGACTTTTGTGTCCTATTTTTTCCCTATAAATAGCAAGCTCTCTTGCTCTCATTCTACACCAAATTTGAAACCTAGAGAGAGGTTCTGAAAGCTCGCAAAAAATTCTGCCTTGCTCAGAAATACTTGACGTCGAACCCATTTGTCGAATTTCCGTTTTTAGTAAAAGTTAGTTGTACCGCCGGTATTAAAAGTCTACATTTAAGACCGGACACGAAGCCGTACGGCATTTATAAATATATGTATCGGTTACTCAATCGCTCCAATGCTCTACTCTGATGAAAAAAAAATTATACTGCTTTTGAAAATGGGATGTTACACTGGACCCGCGACCGGTCTTGTTCCTGCCGGTATTAAAAGTCTACTTAAAGAAACTCTTTTAGACCGGACATTTAAAACATTAGGTCTTAAAAGTCGTACTAAATAAAGCTGAAATATTTTTTGTTCGGTCATAAAACTCAACTTTTAAGACCGAACAAAAACTCGGACGCTCTTAAAAGATCATAATTTTAAGACCGGATAAAAATAAATCTGGTATGAAAAATAGCGGCTTCTAAGACCAGACGACTAATTATACGCGGTCTTAAAAGAATGACTTTCAAGACTGGATTGTAAATACATCCGATCTTAAAAATTGAATTTTTAGACCGGACGTATAAATACAGCGGTCTTAAAATACCAACTTTTAAGACCAGCTTAATATCAAATATGTACACATGACCTTTAAGACCGGACATATAAATACATCTGGTCTTAACAGTTTAACATTTAAGACCGGCGTATTTATTTCCGATCTAAATTTTCCCGAATTTTTTCCTTGTTCTGTTCTTCCTGATCATATATATACACAAATCCACCACTCAATCCAGCACATAAAAGTCGATACTTTAAGCTACAAGCTATGAACAATTATGAACAAATTGAATTGGGAAAAAGAATACAAATATTATTCACCATGAGTTATGTGGCTTCTTGATTAATGATTATACTATGACTATAACACCTAAATTAATTTATACAATATAATAAGATAACTTACTTACAAATACAATAAGTTACAAATACAACATACATGCCCAATATGATATTCACCATGCCTTCATCGATTTCCACCCAACAACGTAACATCCTCTTTTATAACATGCCCCTTTGGATCGGATCACGCCACAAAAATAAAACAAGAACAAACTTCATAGTTAGTGACATTGTTTAAGAACATATAGAAGGAATATAATATAGTTAAAACCTTAAAGTTTTCAAAGAATTCTACATATGAATATTACCTTATGAATTGACTCTTTTATAAAGTAATATCCTCCCATATCCCTTCTTGATGATCATTTCTTATGCCGGGTTCATTATCCGCTTCATCTTCTTCGTTCATGTCCGGTAGACCCCTTGAAAAAGGAGTACTCTTAGGAAGACCATAATTTGAATGACTTTCCTCATCAATATCAATGACCCTTTTTCCTTTGAGAGCTACAGACCATGTTTTATTTTCTTGATCGGTGATATAGAACACTTGTTTTGCACAGTGCGCCATAATAAAAGGTTCATCTCCAAAACTTCTACCATTGACATCGACTAATGTAAATCCTAGCCGATCGATCTGAACATCATTATTGACATTAACCCACTTGGATTTGAAAATGAGAAATCTAATTTTAACATAGTCCACCTCCCAAATATCTTCAATAACCCCATAATATGGCATGACTGCCAATAAAGGCCTATTGTCTTTCGAACTGGAGAAGTACATAGATTCAGCCTCTAACATAACACCACTGTTCTGGATGGTGCTCCTATCATCTAGGGACTTCATGTAAAATGTATAACCATTGATCACATATGAATTCCAACTTATGATATCAACCTCAAGACCACGTGCTAACTATTTGATTGTATCAGAAACACATTCCTCTCCCTCGATCTTTTGTTTGAATCAGTTTACAAAAGTTCTGTTATGCTCCCTAATCAACATTTGTTCAGTCATTCGATGATTTTCTTTCCTTTGCTTCTTTTTGCAGCTATGCTGGCTTGAACTTCATCAACATTATTCAAGATGTATAAGTGGACTTGTGACAATTCATCAAGATCCACACTCTTTACCAAAGCCCCTCGTCTACCCCCTTCAGCATGCTGACGTTTTGGAAGCCCAATATGTCTTACTTTGGCCAAATAATTTTGACAAAATTCCATGGCTTCTTCAAAAACATATTTATGAACAATTGATGCTTCTGGCTGGTATGCGTTCTTCACGTACCCTTTTAGGAATTTCATAGATCTTTCAATTGGGTACATCCACCGTAAATGGATAGGGCCACACAACTTTATCTCCCTCACTAGATGAACTATGATGTCAAAAAATGTAGGAAGGAAAAGCTTCTCAAGGTGGCACAAGATAAGATATTCTTCATTCTCCAATTCATCCAACTTTTCAATCTCGAAAATTGTACTACAAACCGCATTGAAGAAGACACAAAGTATAGTCAAAACGACCCGAAGATCATATTCGGGGATGCCTCGAATAGCTACTGGGAGTAGCTGTTGCATCAAGACGTGACAATCATGAGACTTTTGGCCTACTAATTTCAAGTCCTTCATCGATACAAGCCTCTTAAAATTTGAAGAATACCCGAGGGAACTTTTGTGCCATGTAAACACTCACAAAAACTTCGTTTCTCATCCTTAGACAAAGTATGAGAAGCCGGGGGACAATAAGTTCTCTTCCTGTATGGCCTTGGATGTAAGTCTTCGCGTATTCCCATTACTTGCAAATCCAATCTTGCCTTCACATCATCCTTGCTACCTTGTATGTTGAGAAGCGTGCCAAAATACTATAACATACGTTTTTCTCCACGTGCATGACATCAATACAGTGTCTCACATCAAGATTGCGCCAATATGGAAGATCGAAGAATACATATCTCTTTTTCCATATATTTGTTTCTTTTCTACTCTTTGCAGTCTTACCGAAGATGACATTGATATTTTTCACCTTTTCATAAACTTGCTCCCCAATCAATGCCACCGGAGCATCTTCATACTCTTGGCCACCAAAAAAGGCTTTCTTTAATTGACGATATGGGTGGCCCCGTCTAAGAAATCTCCTATGTCCAAGATAAACCATCTTTCTTCCATGTTGAAGTTGATAGTAGCGTGTGCCTTCTTCACAAACCGGACATGCTTTATGGCCTTTTACACTATACCTTGACAAGTTCCCATATGCTGGGAAGTCGTTTATAGTACAAAATATCATGGCTCGCAATTTAAACACCTCCTTCTTGAAAGAGTAAAAAACATCGACACCTTCTTCCCACAACTCCTTCAAGTCTTCGATCAAGGACTCAAGGTAAACATCAATGTCATTTTTGGGTTGTTTTGGTCCCAAAATCAACATAGACAGTATGATGTACTTTTGTTTCATGCATAACATAGGAGATAAGTTGTAAATAATCAAGAGTATAGGCCATGAACTATGTATGCTGCTAAGGCTTGCATATGGATTCATGACATCCATGCTAAGGGCAAGCCTAAGGTTCATAGGTTCTTCGTCGAAGTTCAGAAATAAATGATCGATTTTCTTCCATTGAGAAGAATCGGCCGGATGTCGAAGCTTTCCATCAGAAACCCTCGCTCTCATCTGCATGCCACCTCAAAATTTTTGCATCATTTTCATTCGCAAACAACCGCTTGAACCTTGGTATGATTGAAGGTACCACAACACTTTTGCAGGCCCCTTATTTGACTTGTACCTTGGGGTTTCACATATCGGACAATTCTGCTCCTCTTTAAACTCTTTTCTATACAATACGCAATCATTCGGGCATGCATTGATCTTTTTGTACTCCATCCCCAGTGGACAAAGTATTTTCTGAGCATCATAGTATCGATGCGGCAACACATGATCATCCGGAAGCATGTCCTTAAAAGCCTCAAGCATTTCAGAAAAACTCTTGTCACTTCATCCATGACGTGCCTTCAAGCTTACCAATTTCAATACAGCGTTCAACAATTGGTATTTTTTAAACCCAGGGTATAGCGGAGTCTCTGCATCACTGCACATATTACCATATGCATGTGATTGATGAAAAGCCTCTTCTCCCACATCACGAATAATGTCCTCTATGCGATACCCATACTGTATAAGTCTTACAAAATCCTTCACAAATTAAATGTGTGTGTATAACTTCAGGACTTAGTCGCCTTTCATTCAAACATTTTACACAAGGGCAATAAAACTTCCCACTATCATCATGGGCATTTTGTTTAACAAATTCTATAAAGTCCCTCACCCCATTCTAATATTCAACACTCGTCCGTAAAGTATTTATCCAATTGTGATCCATAGTAGAATTCCTATAGACGGAAAGATTTAACAAACATAATCCGAAAAAATTGACACTTGCATATAAAATAAGGCAACACCAAATGCATATTTATGCTCAATGTCGGTTATGTCTTTTTTTTATAGGAGAAACTTAGCTTGCCCATTAAATGCATAATGGTCAGTTGGGTAGGTCTAAAGTGCAAATAAAATCTTCAAAATACAATATTCATTATAAACAGAGAAACCCACAAGAACATTTCATCGATTTCGTTCAACCCAGAAAATCATAAAGTTATATAATTGAAACACCTCTTACAGCTTGGTCTATAGACGTTTAGCTAAGGAACCAGAAAGTAATTATCGAGAGAGCAACGCAAAGCAGCGACGAAGCAACACATAAACACTGGAGACAGAACCTGAGTAATCACTTTCGGCGCGACAAGAGAAGTTCAGAGAGAGAAATTTAATATTCCGCGCGACAGAGACATGTTTTAGTATTTTGGATTTTATTAAGACAAGTTAATTATAAAGCAGCCGGTCCTAAATATATAATTAAATTTTTAAGACCGGAGGTTTAAAAGACTTCGGTCCTAAATTTTTATTATTCATTTAATTTTAAGACCAGAGTTTTATAAAAAATCCAGTCCTAAAAGTCCTCATTAAAAAAAAAAAGGATTGGCTTTGGCGAGCGCAGCAGTAACTGAATGAATAAAAATTAAAGGAAAACTGGAGAATAAGCTTCTTTAATTACTGGAGAATATAAACAAAAAAAAGACACAAGCTTAGTTCTTAATGTTTTATACATTACTGGAGAATATGCACGTACACAAGAAAAAATACAAAAGAAAAACAAGTAGAAAATTATCAAAAACAAGAATCTGACTAAACATCCTAAAGCTTATTATCCTCCAAAGCCTTGACAATATCGGCTTGAGCAGCATTAACTTCCCGCCGGAGATCAGCAAGTTCCTGTCTTATTCGCATCAGCCGCAATGCATCATTAGAGGAAAGAGGAGAGGGGTCAGCGATAGGCGCGCTGAGGCCAACTGGTTGGAGAGGGGAAGCAAGAACCTCTTCATGCTCTGAAGGCTGGAGGGGGGTGCGGCAATCTCTTTATCATCCAACGACCCGAGACTCTTATGTCATAATAGAACGCACTCTAGCTAGAGGAGGCGCACCGTATAATGATCTACGGAAGGCACAAGCATAAGGAGTAAGAGTACCCCTACGAGCGGTTCTCTTGTATCTAACCATGGTTTGAGCAGTTGGGGCAAAGAGCCACGTAGTGTGGAGTTACGAGATTGTGAGGAGTTAATAAGGATAGAGAGGTATGAGGAGTAGTTTATATACTTTAAGAGCCACGTAGTGTGGAGTTACGAGGTATGAGGAGTATAATAAGGACAAAGAGGTATGATGAGTTAATAAATATGCGGTCTAAAATTCTATTATTTAATTTTTTTCAATTCAATTAATTTTAAGACTGACCTTTTATTATATATCTGGTCCTAAAAGTCTATTATTTATTTTTTTTCAATCAATTCAATTACTTTTAAGATCGACATTTTCTCTTGTATCCGGTCCTAGAATTCATATATATTTTTCAATTCAATTTTTTTTAAAGTAAGAATTTTTTCTTAAAAAATATTAGTTTTAAGAATGGATCTTTTACAATATCTGGTATTAAAGGTTCATTCTTTTCAAATTACTCAGATAGCAGAGTCGTATCCTTACACTCTGTTCAAATGAATGATTCAGAGTCTCTTCGACTTCCAGATAAACTTCCCAACTAGGCGTCTCCTCGTATTCTGAGGAACTATGCGTCTTCTCGTTATTGTTTCCGACGTTTCACATTGTTTAGGAAGGGTTCTCTATTTAAACCCGATGTTACTTTACTTCCTTCACATTTTTCTCCATCACTTCAAAAACCTCCACCGTAATGGCTGCTCTACCACCACGAGGTCCTCAACCACCACCAGGTCCTCCTTTTCCTATTAATCCTCTTCCACCTACGTACCCTCCTCCGTTGCCTCCGGACCCGACATTCTACCATATGATGCAGCACCTTCTGGCCCGCGTCAATCATATAGACTGACATTTGGGCCAACTATTTCAGGTCTATCATGCCGTCAACAACAAGATGACCGCGGTACTCGACGCCCATGACGTTGAGTACCATCCTTCAGGTGACGACGTGACGACCTCTCTGATGACTCCCTCCCCTCCGACAACGATGGGGAGGAGTAAATGTTTTTGTTTTTTTTTCTTGTACTGTTGCTGCCCCTCACGGGGCATCATTAAAGAAAATATAATAAATAGATTTTTGGTTTCCATAATCGATCGCCTTGTCATTTTCATTATCTTCTTTCTTTCTCCGACAAAAAGGAAACAAACAAAACATTGTCCTCGTGTAAATCAACATTAAAAATTCACGAGAATACGAGTTAAGAACATACAAAAAACAAAAAAAGATCGTTTACCTTATTCGAATAAAAACAAACAAAGTGACTATTCTTCTCAAGGTTGATTTATCGTTGTCGTCGATTTTACCTCGCCCTTGATTTGAATATTTTCGGTGTCCTTTTCATTATCTTCCTTCTTTTTCCGACAAAAAGAAAAGAGACAAAGAAAAGGGAAACCGATAATCTTGATCAACATCGGAGAGGTAACATCGACGACAACGAAGGTCCTAGCTTGAGCAGAACGCCAGAACCTCGATTGTCTTAAACCCTAATAATTTGTCTAAAAAATGAGTCAACATTTTTGTTTAAAGGAAGACTATTAAGACCGGAGATTTAACAACTACACGGTCCTAAAGGCTAAGCCATATTTTACCAAAAAAAAAACAAAGAGACTTATGGTAGCGGACAATAATAAAATATACGGTCCTAAAAGTCTAGACATATTTTTTAGAATTAAACGTAGACTTTGAGGACTGGTCTTCATTTAAATAGACGGTCCTAAAAGTCACGCCATATTTTTAAAATAAACGAACACTTTTAAGACCGAACTTTAAACAAATATACGGTCCTAAAAGTCTAGACATATTTTTTAGAATTAAACGTAGACTTTTAGGACCGGTCTTCAAATAAATAGGCGGTCCTAAAAGTCACGCCATATTTTTAAAATAAACGAACACTTTTAAGACCGGACTTTAAACAAACATACGGTCCTAAAAGTCTAGCCATATTTTTAGAATTAAACGTAGACTTTTAGGACTGGATATTTAAATAATATGCGGTCCTAAAAGTCTGGCCATAGTTTTAAGAAATAAATGAAGACTTTTAGAACCGGATGTATAATAAATTTGCGGTCCTAAAAGTCACGCCATATTTTAAAAATAAATGAACACTTTTAAGACCGTACTTTCAACAAATATACGGTCCTAAAAGTCTAGCCATATTATGAATGAGGACTTTTAGGACCGGATCTTTAAAAAATATGCGGTCATAAAAGTCGCGAATACTTTTCAGACTCTCTTATTGCTCATTTACAACATCCTGTACCTCAAATTTCAAGCACTAAATAGCTAGAATGAATGAATGAATTCTTCAAAAAAATAAACAAATTTATTATTGAATTACACATTGCATATGTATATTTACAAATGAATGAGTTGTTCGAAAAAATAAACAAATTTACAGAAGATTATTGTTGCTACAACATATATTAACAAATGAGTTTAGGACTTAATTAGGTCATACAGATATTGACAAAACATATTACTTATGTGCTCCACTTCATCATCAAGAAAGGGATCAGGACAGGCAAACCTCTGTAACATCAAAGACATAAACTGAATTAACTTGCGTGCATATTTCATATGGAACATTAAGCCAAAAACTGAATTCAGCCATAATATATAACATCAAATACATTTACCTTTGCAGTTAATTTAGTCCTTCGTCCTTCTGTGATAATATCATATATTTGTTTCATGACGTAGATGCCACATAAGTTGGACCCCGTTGGTTGTCGACGAGTCTAAAACCAACAAGAAATATATATAAGAGCTAGCATATATAGCTTACTGACCAAGTTCACAAGGCAGTGTGCCAGTGTCCAAATATGTACTAACTTATGGTTTGAGCCATTTAGGATAAGTGGCCTGATACCCACGCTTTTTGTTTACCTCGATTTGGAAGGTCCTCATGGCACTATCATCAAAATCACAAATTTATCAATAATGTTCACTGAAAATTCACAGTAGAGATTTTAGACAAGAGAATCAAAATGACATGCTTACTCGTTGATGGTTTGCTTCAACGTAGGCCCTGGATCACTGTAAGTGGAGCATAAGAAGATAACTTTATGATCCTCCATGCACATGAGGACCAACTGCCAGTGGCGGCTGAAAATTCACAGCAGTAAAGTACTCCTTGATATATGTAGCATAATTAAGTGAATTGCAGACAAGAATTGTGATATGTACCTGTGGTAGTATGGAAACACGTACACCTTTCTTATCACTTCACACACCCTCTTTGATATGTATTATTGTCTCTCCACCAAGGGTGTTGTACTTGCATAGACTGAGCACAAGAATCCAAAATCATTGATTCTGCCTTGTTCAACCAATTATTGATGCATGAACCTACAATAATGACATCGATCAGGGAATTAGTATATATGTATGTGTGTCTAAACGATGCATTTAAATTATGTACTCATAGACTCAGATACTTACTTCATAAATAGTTGAATGATTCGATTAGTAAGCTCCTGTCCAGGAAGCAGCAGGGACGTTACATCTTCGTTGTCAACGTAAACCGGTTAAGGATGAGGGAGGCCTACTACTTCATTGACAGGCCACGATTTATCTTTAAAATATCCACTCTTCACCATATTAGATATTTTTTCCTTGGCAGTCAACTTAGCAGTAGGGGATAGAGCTTGAGGAGGGGATGCAGCTTGACGAGGAGATGGAACTTGAGGAGGAGGGGATGAAGCTTCAGGAGGAGTAGAGACATGTACAAACTTCACTGGCCAAGAGATGAAGGTTCCCTTGACATCACTCACAAGCTTCGATGATCGGTTTGGAGAGGAGAGGTGCATCAATGATCACCTTTTCAACTGACACTCTGACTTCATCATCAGCCATTTTTTGGTGGTGTACAGTTGATCCCAAGTTGTGGACAGTCCCTTTTGCAACTAATAATTGTTGGTCGATTTCCTTGATGGCAAGTGAACCAGTCGAACAAGTAATAAAGTGAAAGTAGAGTATCATCCCACAGAGACTGAGATACCGAAGAGTGACGCTCAATTACTATGATAGTTGCAATCAGAAAGTAAATGTAATTGGTTTGAGAGGTTTTTGATGATTACGCTAATAACCAAAATAAACAAAGTAAATTTAAGAAGATATCAGTAAGAAGTTAGGCTGAACTCGGACTCCTCCTTAAGTGCATAATTCCCCCAGTTGCTCTACCCATTGCTATAGCATCTATCGCACAGCTTCCGCAATTGCTACTGAAAGATAGCTACTAACTACAAAGCTATTCGATTAACCCACCGCTATGATCTATCGAAGCTTCCGCATCCGATACATATGATATTAACTATACTCCTTCCATATTCCTATGGCAACTTTCTAGTTTTTATCTGCATTATACTCAGGGTGTACTGGTTATGAGAGGTAGACTCATTCTTGAAGCCTACAATAAATAGGTCAAGCCTTGCACCGCCGCCGCGAGCAAACACTATTTCTCGAGGTCTAGCCTCGACTCCTTGCCCGAAGCCGAGACCACGGGTCTAGCCCTTAGATTCCTCTAATCGACTAGTAGTTAATTTATCGATAAGCAAACTGAATCTATTAAATTAAGAACTTGCAACTAGGTTCATACACGCTTAAGAATTCATCCTCGTTCAGCCATCAGAAAGTTAGTTCATGAAAGACGAAGGAAACACAAAGCAGATAGTAACAGAATGACCCATGATCTAACTACTGAAATTAAACTAATGAAAATAGAAAGCTTGACGGCGTTCCGACGGCGTGGACAAAGCCCTGTCACGTCACCACTCCACGTCTTCTTCCCTCTGTCTTACTGCGAGGAAGGATGCTGGGTTATCCTAGAATTCGAGCTAGTGAAGTCTCTCACTCTTCTTTTGAGTCGGCCAAATGTGAAATCTTGTGTTAGCTCTGTGCGACTCCCTCTAGGGTTGTCCTGCTGTTTCCTTTTATATTCAGACTTTCGTGTGATGCAAGTTAAGCTAGCTGAGCTTTCCAAATCTGTCGAGATCTATCGCATCTTCTGTTTGTAGATTGATTCTACGGATCCTGCGGGATTCTTCAAATCTTTCCATTTTGATCCTCCGCATCTTCTATTTCATTATGTCAGCAATCTACGTGTTGATCCCGATCTTTTATTTCTATTCCTGAAATCAGCTAGATAAAAGGGTTAGAAAATATGCCGCATAACATTGCGTCCTTTATTTTGCTATAGCTTTCGTGATGCTTTTTATTGCCTTTCGAGTTGCGGTCGGAATGCTATAGTATCGTATCAGCTTTGCTATACGTTCTTTAAAACAATGTAAATTGCTTCTTCTTAGCACATGTTCAGGATGTAAATGGTTTCCATTCTTCAGTTCCCTATATCATGAATATATGCCTTTTTACTTGGATTGTTTGCAGTTTAAGCTTTCATTCACCATTCAATTCGGTCATGAAATACAGGGAAAACATGGTATAATTTGTGCTCATCAAATACCCCCACACTTAGCTTTTTGCACTCCTGGGCAAAATAAGATAAAGCGAAAACAACTCATAGTTATAGTGCTCTTGTCTGTATAACCCTTGCTTACACACTTGCCTTTAGTTAACGTCCTCCTTCGGCAATCCCACTGCCCAATGCTAACCGCTCAGAGAGTGTG
This sequence comes from Acacia melanoxylon, assembly GCA_019022615.1. Taxonomy (NCBI): domain Eukaryota; kingdom Viridiplantae; phylum Streptophyta; class Magnoliopsida; order Fabales; family Fabaceae; genus Acacia; species Acacia melanoxylon. The sequence continues at coordinate 3,391,507 of JAFJYJ010000014.1, forward strand.
GAATTTTTTAGATGAAGAAGCCTCAAGAGGCTCTCAAGTTCGGTGTTTGCGCTTTCTCACTCAGGGGATTTTAATTTCTCTCTTGTCATACGAGCCCCAGAAGTGTTAGTTCTCTATATGTTTTTGATGATAACTAAAAATTGTAAACATAATTTAAAGAATGTTAAAAACTTGCTGTCAAAGCCATACTCAAGTATGAGAATCTACACTCGAGTATGGACTTACCAGAGAATTGCACAAATTTGATTAAACTGAACTATACTCAAGTATGCATGGGTAAACTCAAGTATAGTCCTCACAGAGAGCACTCTAAATTTTTACACCAATCTATACTCGAGTATAAGTTTGCATACTCAAGTATGGATCATACAGAGACTACTTGAATACTTGCTTAAGTCTTCTAAACTCAAGTATACAAATATATACTCAAGTATGGAACCTACAGAGGCTATCTAACGTTTCTTTTGAGATTAATCATACTCGAGTATATGAATGCACACTCGAGTATGGTCTGAACAAAAAGGTTTCAAATCTATCTCATGCCTATCCATACTCAAGTATACATGTGCATACTCAAGTATTCATCTTACATAAAGTTACAAAATTTCATACATAAGCATACTCAAGTATGCAGTCACACACTCGAGTATGAGTCATACAGAAAGATATTCTTCTTTCCCCAAAGCTTGTAAACCCAAGTATGACTTTACATACTCAAGTATGGACGTGAAACAGATTTCAAAAAGCTTTTCAAAATTATTGTATACTCGAGTATGGCTGTACACACTCGAGTATAGGACATACAGAAAGGTCTTCCTTTTTGAAAGACATGCATACTCAAGTATAGATCTACATACTCAAGTATAGAGACTTTGGACTTAAACTTATTTTCATATTAAATGGTTCACACTCGAGTATGTAATGACACACTCGAGTATGACTTTCACTTCAAAGATATAGTCCAAAGCTTAAGTCACGATGTTCCTCTCTGTAAGAATCATACTCAAGTATCACTCTTCATACTCGAGTATAGACATTAGTGCACATTGATACACTCGAGTATAGAAGAACATACTCAAGTATGAGTCGTAGAATTTGAAACTCAAATCTGACGAATTTGTAAAACATTCATGTTTGATCTTAATACTTCCTATTATCATTCTTGCATATTCCCAGCTATGTTTAACCACTTTGTTAGTGAGTTTCAGCTTGTTTAAACTAGATTAAATGAGGACTGAAAGCAAAAAGAAAAAAGCATGTCAGAACATTAAATGCTACACCCAGAAAGTTGCATACTTTTGGGTAATCCTTCTGTACACGCCTATAAAGGATTAATGTCTACCTACCACATCCAGTAGCTGCTATTCCAACGGATTTATTTACTAGAAGTCAACTCTGAACTTCTGCCCAGCTGGATTAAGTGAAGATTAGTGAGAGAAGAAGACCAAAACATTTCCTAATCCTTGGTCAAAGTCTCCAACGGTTATATGAGGGATTACAACGGTCATTTAATGCACTCTCAGTATAAATAGAGCTGCATTCAATTTCTCTCAATAACTAAGACCTCAGAAAGCGAAAATCATTAAAGCCTTCATCTACTCTTGAGTCTTTCTGTACTAAGTATCTGTTGATACGTTCAATCTTCAGTGTTTATCATTATCCACTCTTAGAGAGAGTTTTTCATCTTGAAATCATTTATTGTAAAGAATCACAAGTCGGGGACTTGGTGATTGGGTTCATTGATTACAACTTGTAAAGGGGAGTAAGTTCTAGTGAGAGAATTACTCTTGAGTACGAGTGTGTAATCATTTGAGATAGTGAAAAACCCGGGAGTCCGGGACCGGACGTAGGTCAAGAGATTGGACCGAACCAAGTATAAATCCTTGTGTCTTGCTCTTCTATTCTCATTTTAGCTCATCTCTATTTTTAGTGTTAAAAAACAGAGCTATTTCGAAAAGAATTTTAAAATCCCCAATTCACCCCCCTCTTGGTGATTTAGCTCCACTTTCAAGAAGTTCCATAGCTTTGTTAAAGTTCTAAGATTGCTTCTTAGCATTCTGAGTATTCGTTCGTCAAAAGGACTTTTTGGGTTACAATGGTGAAGATGGTTAGGAGTTTGAGATGGGAAATGTTGGTAAATGCTATAGCAGATTAGGTAGCAAGATATCTTGGTCTTAGCCGAGTGCTCTTTTTTGTACTTAATTTTTTTTTGATAGCTCTTTTCCGCAACCTTTCAATGGAGCACTCTGCCGTAGCATTTTCATGGTTTTCTTCTAGTTTCTTTTATGTCTATCTCGTTCTGCTATAGCATACTCATGTGGCTTAATGGGGTAGCAATATGGGGATCATGATAAATGGTTTGTGTATGGGATTGATGGGTATGATATGAATGCCTTTATCCTACGAACTTCAAACCCAGATGCTAGCTTGTTTATCAAAGAACTAAGACAAATCAATGATCAAACATGGACTAGCAGACTTGCACACTAAAATGATATAACAATTAGGCTCAATTGAATCCTTCCATTGGGGGTTCTTCCCTTTAAACTTCCTCACTGCCACTTTACCCCGCATCAGATTAGCTAGCATTGTCAATTTCGCAAGCCTACAGGTTCAGTTTTCTTAGGCAATCTTGCTACGTTGCGTTATACAGACATTCGTTCTATTTCTACAGTATTCTGTTCATACTTCATCATGCAATTTGAAAAAAAATTCCAGCTTGTGCCCAAAAACTAAATGGAGAGTAATTAGATCACACACACACACGGAAATAACAGATAGCATGTTATATTACCTAACTAATCCCTCCCCCATACTTGAACTATGCAATGCCCTCATTGCAGCAGCAGTAATAAACGATTATTAGGAATTTGGCGCGCAACAAGGGGGCGGGGGTAATGTAAAGAGCAATAGAGGAAATTGAAACAGCATCATTCACAATAGCCATGGGGCAAACGCCCAGGGCATAGGCATATTGTCAGGTAAACAAAAAGAAAATAAAATGGAAACAGTAAAAGGAAAGGGGAACTAGGGTGTGGGAGCGGGTGGAGTAGGGGCACTGCTGGCGGTGTCCTCCTCGGCCGATGAGTCTACCCCGGTGACGACCGGAATTCCCGAATGGGACTGTGAGAGTGAGACGAATATCAGCGGGCCCCGACGATGGGTGGTGGAGAATGCGCGTGGGTCTCCGTGGATGGTCTTTAGTTCCGTGCGTCCTTTACTTTGCTATAGCTTTCGTGATGCTTTTTATTGCCTTTCAAGTTGCGGTCAGAATGCTATAGCATCGTATCAGCTTTGCTATACGTTCTTTAAAACAATGTAATTTGCTTCTTCTTAGCACATGTTCAGGATGTAAATGGTTTACATCCTTCAGTTCCCTATATCATGAATATATGCCTTTTTGCTTGGATTGTTTGCAGTTTAAGCTTTCATTCACAATTCAATTCGGTCATGAAATACAGGGAAAACATGGTATAATTTGTGCTCATCAATAGTCTATGAGGTTTTTCCACTTACAGGCAACAAGGTTGCTTTGACTGTCCAACAATTCAGCTCCCTTTAGTGCTCTGCTACATAGGTGCAAGTGAATGTGTGAAGGGAACACTGGTCTCTGGACGAGAGCTCAAAAGCAGCCTCATCTGATTCATTTCCTCCTTCATTTGGCTCATTTGGGATTGAAACATTGCTTCTTTAGCCGCTGCTTCCTCACTTAATTTGGCTAGCGTCTGTTCCATCTCCTCCCGGGTAACCATACTTTGTTTATGGCGTTTAGATTTACCAAAGTATTGCTTTATGCCTACCCGTCCTCCAATCCTCCTTACACACCCCGGGTGATCTGGTTTTCCGATCGCAATGGTCAGAACATCATTCCTCCCGTCTGACACAAAAGATCCCTCTGCTTTTTTCTTTTTCAGATCTTCCTGTAAGATACAGATAACGAGAAGCTTAGTAATGAAACATGTTTACTAACTAAAAAATAACAATAACGATACTTACACGTCTTTCAGCAACTACACGAGTTTGTTCACTCGTGTAGGCGCTGCTTGGCTTTTGCCGAATTTGCAACCACAACTCCTCGCGACGTATTGGAGATGGCTGATCAACTATCGCAGAAGGATTGGATTCAGCTTCATCTTTCAATCTCTTCCGCTTGGCCACCGTCAATTCTTTTTCGGCCTTTTCATATCCACCGCGAGAAGCCCTATGCGGGCAATAATTATTTCTCCCTATCTCTTGTGCTTGTTCCCTTCTTTTCTGTGAATCATAATTAAAAAAAACTATTAATTATGAATTCCAGCCATGTCACTAAGAAAAATTAGAGAACTTCTGCTTCATATGAACGTCAAACATTAGTCAAATTCACTTCATCAAGTTTCAACATTTTATTTAAGAAAGATGTAGAATTGTAGAAGAAATTGGGAGAAACAGAGGAAAGGGAGTTGTCAAATTGCTGCCAACTCAGTCAATTCATTCATTCATCATAACTTGGTTCCTACACATATTAGACTAACCTCTTATATATAGTTAGAGGCTTGACTCTTAAGGCCCAATAACAGCTTGCACCGAAACCATTACATAGTTAACATACTAACTAACTAACAGCAATGTCTAACAGGATAAGATGAACACAATAACATTCACATATCCGCACAGGTTAATAAGCACACAAAAGGGCAAACAAAACTAAATATGAACTCACCGAGCTTTAGGAGTGGTGCAACGGTGAACAAATTGTTGCCAAGTTTGTTCATCAATAAATGTGTACTTGTCCCAAGGATTTTCTTCAGGTTGAACCTCGGCAAAAATATACTTGTTAGCTAGAAAGGTCTTAAACTTCATCCACCGATCAGCACAATAAGACAATGTCTTGTCTTTCAACTTCTGACAGTCAGGGACAATGTATGTAAGCCGGATAGTGTCCCAAATAGGATCCTTTATTGTGCGAACGTCCACATTTTTCCACTCATCTGTCAAGATGCTAACCTTGCTGCGTGCTAAATAGCCAACAAGACTAGTATATTTGGATTTCTTGGGATCGAAAGGTTCTAACTTTTCATCAAACTGAATCTCCAGCCTTGACCCAGAAGTCCGACTTAGGGTTACATCCATCATTCGTGTGCCTCTTCTACCACGGCGTGCAAGGCGGTTACGAGGCTCATTGTGAGATGAAGAGGGTTCGTTCTGACTCACACCAGTAACTGACGTTCCCGGAACACGAATAAAATCGTTTTCACCATTCATTTTTGAGACAGGAAGAGAGGAATGCCTGAGCAAATGAGAGAGTAACAGAGGCTAATGGTACGTGGTCGAGGAAGAGAGGTAATGCAACAGGAAGGGTTTTGCAACGTGAACAGAGGTTCTTCAGTGACAGTAACAAAAGCTTTCGCGCGAAGAAATGTAAATTTGGCGCTTCATTTTTAAGACCGGATAAACAAAGAGACGGTCTAAATATTTAACATTCAAGACCGGTCATATTAAAGTCTGGTCTTAAAAGTAATTAATTTTTTATCCATACTCTTTTTCTATATTTTGTACCGGCCACATTTTAGGTTCGCTCTTAAAAGAATAACTTTTAAGAACGACTTTTAAATATGTTCGGTCTTAAAACTTTATTACCTTTATATTTAAATTTGTCCTTATTATTTTGGACCGCGTAGAAAATATTAGTTCGGCTGTATGAGATTTCTCCATAAAGTAATTGATATTTGAATTTTTTTAAAGAACATTTTTAAGACCAGTTTGTTTTTTAACGGGTCGAATAATATATTTAAGACCTATGAAAAAATTATCCGGTATAAGAAGTTCTTATATTTACAAAACTGCCACCGGTCATACCTTTAAGACTGGGGCGTCGATAGTCCGGTCTAAATGAAACGGTCTTAAAACCCTTTTTTGCACTAGTGAAATAACGCTAAGTATAGTTTTTTTTCCCAAATTAATTAGCTCTATTGATATTCTCTTAACAATAATCAAATAGGAGAGAAAGGAAGCGAATTCAGAGAGATTCATATTAACTAATTTAACTAGCTTCCTAAATCTAATAAAATTAGCTAATTAGGTCGTCATTACAGAACCATTGAATGTGAAGCATGTTATTTAATTTACACCTTTTTGTTTCCTCTTTGTATAATCCATCTTAAAAATCACTAGACCTGAATGATTTTATTTCCTAAAGAACCTCAATGCAGGTGGACAATATGAACTGACAACAATTGATCGAACCCGGTCCTCACTTACTAAGATAGAGTTGGTCTAGCAGTGTAAGACCCCACTAAATCCCTCTTAGGCTCGAGTTCGAATCTTAAAGGAGACACATATGTTAGAAGGGGCAGCTATAAACCTCGAACTAGATATCGATAATAATATCAAAAAGAAAAAAGAAAAAAGAAAAAGAATCTGGTCCTCACTTTTTGAAGTCAATCAGTAGCATGTTAACTTTATAGTTGCAACATTATTAATAGATTTGAGATTGAATAGGTCTTTTTGAGTAATCTATCAAGCATAAGGATATTTACCAATGAATATCAATGGAATCTCATGCATACAATAACCTTTTGAATCAAGATTGATCATTCTCGATCTCATGAAAACCAGTTTTTAGAGTCACTATCTCTTAGTAATTAATTACTACTCCCTCCGCTCCTAATTATAGGAACACATTTTGGAGTTGATTTTGGTCCTAATTATAAGAGGAAGTTTTAACTTTTGTCAATTTTTTCCTATAATACCCCTATTTATACTAAAGACGATAATAATTTAATAATACACCTATATATTCTATAAAATAAATAATATTTACAAATTATTAATGTCATATACACCTCAATTATACTTTTTTTTATAAAATAATTTTGAGCAATTTTTGTCATATTTTTCCCATACCACTCCTACTAATACTTCCTCCACAATAATTAATTTAACAACACACTTATATTCTATTAAGTCGAGATTCTACTTTATTTTTTTTATTAAGCAGGGGTTATTAGGCATTATTTATTTTTTATAGTTTATTTGGGAATTTGAATGATGATAATAAAAAGTCAAGAAAAAGCCAGTAAAGTCAAAGGGATACTCAAAAGAAGAAAGACGATAAGTCTTCTCTCTGTTCCCGGATAACAATTATTAAGTAGGGGTATTTTTGGAAAATAATTATAATTAACTAATTTAACTTCTCTCTTTAATCTCTCCAAATTCTGGTAAATAGTTCCTATAATTAGGACCGGAGGGAGTATAATCATAACAACCAATCAAGTATAGGGGTTTCATAACTTGCTGTTCCATCATTTATAATTTTAATCAGTACCAGCAATCCACCACTTCCTCTTGAGCTGGGTTATGCCACTACTTTGGGGGCCCTGAGGTCTTTGGGTGGCCACAAAAAGCATCCTTACCAGGGTTTGCAACTTCTACATATATTTTCCGCCCATCAAATACCTACCAAGATAAAAGGCAGACAATTTGAGAACTAGTTTGATTCTTTTTCTCTGTTTCTTGTTTTCACCATCATTGAGAACATAAAATATGATTGAAAATGGGTTAGTTATAGCCTTCAGCGCTTCTGCAAAATGACTTGGCATTTTGTGCAATTTTAAAGGCAAATCCCTTAGATCTTTTTGTGGTATCTTTAACAACTTAAAAAAGAAAAGAAAAAAGAAATACCATGACTCAAGAGGTACACGTGAAAAGTACTGAATTAATAGTGTGATATGAAAACACAAGACACACCTTCAGCTATCTGGCCAAAGTTTGAAAATTCCTTCTTGAGAATATTCTCACCAGTAGAATATGGTAAATCTGGCACGAAAATATATTAGATCCAGAAGTTGACCAAAAGAAACTATGTTGAAAACCAAAAATAAAAATAAAAATGTCCATGGCATCTGGACATTATATTGGAAGGAAAATTAGTTTGACTGTATGAACAGATTACTAATATTGAAGGACTACATACAATTTAGAAGAACATCCACCCGAGATTCATCAGAAAAAGAGACTGAAAATTAACCAAACTAATTTGAATATAATTGTATCAATTGATGTTGCAGGTTATGAAAACATGTCGGAATTCAGCAAGATAAGAGGTAGATATTTTAAGGGATAAATACTAATTTTGCCATGGAAGTTTTAGTTTTGGAGCACCCAGCACCTTAAAGTTTTTGTGGTATCATTTTTGCCCCGGAAGTTTACAAATGTAGTAATTTTGCCCATCGGTTGATCTTGACCGTTGGATTGAAAATTTTTGGTATCATTTTTGCCCCGGAAGTTTACAAAAATTTGATCCTAAAAAAAACTTCTGGGGCAAATTTGCTCCTAAAAAAAACTTCCGGGGCATATTTGCTCCTTTTTGTAAACTTCCGGGGCAAACATGATACCAAAAAATCTTCTGGGTTCTAAATGCCCCCTAGCCAATACTTCCGTGGCAAAAATGGTATTTAACCCATATTTTAATCAAACATAATTTATTGCACTAGATATAATCATTTAGGAGGCAGTATGGTAAGGAAGAAGCAGAGGTTTCCAGGGGTTGATGTCAGCTAGCTCATCAGTCAAATCCAGATTAAATAAATTATTGAGGGAAAGAGGTTCATTTTTATAAGTATCAAAATATAAAAATATGTGATAACAATGGCAGTTTATAGTATCTTATTGCATTCTAGAAATCTAAGCGTATTCTTATTTTTTTCTTCCTTGGCCAAAATATACGGTTAGATGTAAAAAGTAAATAAAAACATGACCAAAAGCTTTCACGGGAACCTTAGTATCTCATAGTATTATTTATCTGGAGAGGTTGTTCCAAACAAGCCATGAAATAAAGCTTTCTAGTACTTGAGATGACAAAATCTCTTCTTCCGAATACTGACATCTTTTATGACCTAGCTACTAAGCTCCATATTTATATATACATAGGTTGGTTGGTTGGTTTTTAGCTAGCACCCAGGGAGAAGACTCAAACTGATACTGCAGATTAATGTTTTGGAAAGGGTTAGGATATGCACCTACAAGTTTGAGGGGCAGTGTTGGATGTGGCCTTTCGTCTATTGAGCCCATTTACTTTGTAACTGAAGTTTCTTTGTTTTATGATTTGTTATCTTCACCTCTATTGTCATTATATTTTGTAATTATCTCTAGGGTTACAGAATCTGATATGTAAACTGTAAATAAATAATTAGGTTAGTTAGTTAGTTGTTAGTAACCGCTGGTAGTTAGTTTGGTTTAATGGGTCTTGAGGTGTTGCCTATATAAGGCATATAACTCTTCATTTTATCTCTATGCTTTATGATGAATGAATAAGAGCATCACCAGATTTTCTTTTCGATCCTTTCCCCTCTATTTCTCTCTCCTCTGTTATGCTTCTGTTCTATTCCTCTGTTTTTGTCTCTTCACTAGTGCAAAAAAGAGCTTTGAGACCGCCTCGTTTAGACTGGAGTATTGGCGCACCAGTCTTAAAAGTATGATTGGTGGCATTTTTGTAAATATAAAGAACTTCTTGGATCAAATCCTTTATTAATAGCTCTTAAATATATTATTCAGACCGGTAAACAAAACAATCGGTCTTAAAAATGTTATTAAAAAATTGAAATATCAATTACTTTTTAGAGAAATGTCATACAACCGGACTTATATTTTATGCGGTCCAAAAATATAAGAAAAAATTTAAATATAAAGGTCTAAAACTTTTAAAACCAGTTATATATAAAAGACAATCTTAAAAGTTATACTTTTAAGACCAGACATAAATTGTAGCTGGTACAAAATATTGAAAAAAATTAAACAAAAATTTAACTAATTGTAAGACCGGAGTTTCATAAGGACCGGTCTTAAATTTATACTTTTAAGACCGACTTTTAAATACTTCCGTTCTTAAAATTAAATCTTTTAAGACTGGACAAATTGTGGCTAGTACAAAATATTGAAAAAAATTAAATTAAAAATTAATTACTTTTAAGGCCGGAGTTTAAAACTAAAGGGCCAAATATATTCTTCTTCGCGTGAAACCTTACTTTACGTTGCTCTCTTTGAAGTCTGAACCCCTGTTTTTGTTGCAAAACTTCTCTTCCTCGCCCATCACCACCATCCTCTATTACTCTCTCATTTTCTCAGGTATTCCTCTTTCGCACCACCTCTCGCAACCTCTCTTCCTTTATCAAAAATGAATGGTGAAAACAATTATAGTCCTATTCTTGGAACACCTGTGACTGGTGTGAATTAGAGCGAACCCTGTTCATTTCACAGTTAGCCTCGTAACCGCCCTGCACGCCATGGTAGAAGCAACACACGAATGATGGATGTATCCCTAAGTCAGACTTCTGGGTCAAAGCTCGAGATTCAGTTTGATGAGAATTTGGCTCCTTTCGGTCCTAATAAAAACACATATATTAGTTTTGTTGGCTCACTAGCATGTAGCAAGGTTAGTATCTTGATAGATGAGTGGAAAAATGTCGACGATGCCAGAGTAAAGAATATTATTTGGGACACTATCTGGCTTACATACACTATTCTTGATAGTCAGAAGTTGAAAGATAAGACATTGTCATATTATGCTGATCGCTGGAGGAAGTTTAAGACTTATCTAGTTGACAACTATATTTTTGCCGAGGTTCCAGCTGGTGAGCCTCGCCCTAATCCTTGCGAAAATTACACATTTCTTGATGAACAAACTTGGCAAAAATTTGTTCAGATGCGAACCACTCCTAAAGCTTTGGTGAGTTTATATTTAGTTTTTTCCTTTTTTTGTTTGCTTATTAACCTGTGCGGATGTGTGAATGTTAATGTGTTCATCTAATCTTGTTAGTTAAATGATTTGGTGTGTGAATAGAAGTATACATTTCCATCCTTTGCCCTACGTCAGAGGAGCATGTCTTAGTTCTATGCAAGTCTGATATATAAACCGTAAAAAGATAAAATACTAAGTAGGTAATTAGGGAAATAATAATGACATAAGAGTCAAGCCATTATTATAGTCTTAGTTTTGTTATAGTAGGTAGTGGTTAGACATTGCTGTTAGTTAGTTAGTATGTTAACTGTGTAATGGTTTCGGTGCAAGCTGTTATTTGACCTTAAGAGTTAAGCCTCTAACTATATATAAGAGGTTAGTCTAATATGTGTAGGAACCAGTTATGATGAATGAATGAATTGACTAAGTTGGTAGCAATTCTACAACTCCCTTTCCTCTGTTTCTCCCAATTTCTTCTACAATTCTACATCTTCCATAAATAAAATGTTGAAACTTGATGAAGTGAATTTAACTAATGTTTGAGGTTCATATCAAGCAGAAATTCTCTAATTTTTGTTAGTGAGATGGGTGGAATTCATAATTAATAGTTATTTTCAATTCTGATTCACAGAAAAGAAGGGAACAAGCACAAGAGATCGGGAGAAAGAATGATTTCCCACATAGAGCTTCTCGAGGTGGATATGGAAAGTCCGAAAAAGAATTGATGGCGGCCAAGCGGAAGAGATTGGAAGATGAACCTGAATCCAATCCTTCTGTGATACATGATCCGCCATCTCCAACACGTCGTGAGGTGTTATGGTTGTATGTTCGGCAAAAGCCAAGTGGCACCTACATGAGTGATCAAACTCGTTTAGTTGATGAAAGAATTGTAAGTATCGTTATTGTTATTTTTTAGTTACAAAATTTGTTTCATTACTAAGCTTCTCGTTATCTGTATCTTATAGGAATATCTTAAAAAGAAAGAAGTAGAGGGATCTTTTGTGTCATACGGGAGGAATGATGTTCTGACCGTTGCGACTGGAAAACCGGATCACTCGGGGCGTGTAAGGGGATTGGAGGATGGGTAGGCCTGAAGCAATACTTTGGTAAATCCAAATGCAAAAACAAAGTATGGTTACCCGGGAGGAGATGGAACAAACGGTGGCCAAAAGAAATGAGGAAGCAGCGGCCAAAGTAATGGCTCAAGAAGCTTCATTGACTGCAATGTTTCAATCCCAGCTAAGCAAGATGAAGGATGACATGGATAAAATGATGCTGCTTTTGAACTCTCGTTCAGAGACCAGTGTTCCCTTCGCACATTCACCTGCACCTATGCAGCAGAGCACTAGAGAGAGTTGCATTGTTGGACAGTCAGGCCAACATTGTGACCTGTATGTAGCAGAACCTCATAGAGCAAAAGGGACTGTCCACAACTTGGGATCAACTATACACCACCAACAAATGGCTGATGATGAAGTCAGAGTGTCAGTTAAAAAGGTGATCATTGATGCACCTCTCCCTCTCCTAACTGATCAGCTGAAGGTTGTGAGTGATGTCAAGGGAACCTTCATCTCTTGGCCATTGAAGCTTGTACATGTTTCTACTCCTCCTGAAGCTCCATCCCCCACTGAAGCTCCATCCCCTACGACTAAGTTGACTGCCAAGGAAAAAATATCCGATATGGTATCCAATAGATATTTTAAAGATAAATTGTGGCCTATCAATGAAGTAGTAGGCCTCCCTGATATCCAACCAGTTTTCGTTGACCCCGATGATTTAACGTCCCTGCTGCTTCCTGGAAAGGAGCTTACTAATGCAATTGTTTAAATGTTTATAAAGTAAGTATCTTCTTCTATGAGTACATAATTTAAATGCATCGTTTAGACACACATACATATATACTAATTCCTGATGTCATTATTGTAGGTTCGTGCATGATGAATTGGAACAACAGGGCATAAGCAAAGATTTTGGATTCTTGTGCCCAGACTATGCAAGTACTACAATAGGTACATATCACAATTCTTGTTTGCAATTCACTTAATTCTGCTGCATATATCACTGAGTACTTGTCTGCTGTAAATTTTCAGCCACTACTGACAGTTGGTCCTCATGTGCATGGAGGAGCATACAGTGGTCTTCTTATGCTCCACTCACGTGCGGTCCGGGGCCTACGTTGATGCGAGACCATGAACGAGTAAGCATGTCATTTTGTTTGTCTTGTCTGAAATCTCTGCTGTGAATTTTTCAGTGACCATTATTGATAAATTTGTGATTTTGATGATAGTGCCATGAAGACCTTCCAAATCCAGGTAAAAAAAAAGCATACGTATGATGCCAAAGATCCTAAATGGCTTTGTCCAAAGGTTAGTACAAATTTGTACACTGGCACACTGCCTTGTGAACTTGGTCAGTAAGCTATATATGCTCTTATATATATATATATATATATATATATATATATATATATATATATATATATATATATATATATTTCTTATTCTTTTTAGACCCGTCGGCAACCAAAGGGGTCCAACTTATGTGGCCTGTACGTCTTGAAACACATATATGATATTATCATGTAAGGAAGGACTAAATTCACTGCAAAGGTAAATGTATTTGATGTTACATATTATGGCTGAATTCAATTTCTGGCTTAATGTTACATATGAAATATGCACACAAGTTGATTCAGTTTCTGTCTTTGATGTTACAGAGGTTTGCCTGTGCTGATCCCTTTTCTGATGATGAAGTTGAGCACATACGCAAAGTGTTTTGTGAATATTTGTATGATCTCTTAAAGTCAGAACAATAATTAATGTCCTAAATTCATTTGTAAATATATGCTATAGCAACAATAATCTTACGTAAATGGACAATTGCACAATTTGTGTAATTCAATAATAAATTTGTTTATTTTTTCGAACAATTTTCTTGTGTCCATTTTGGGTTTCTGAATGTATTGGATGGTGGATAAAGCTATTTAGTATTTGTACCTTGAGGACATGATGTTGTAAATGAGCAGTACGAGTCTCTGAAAAGTCTTCGCGACTTTTAGGACCGCATATTTTTTTAAGAACCGGTCCTAAAAGTCTTCGTTTAATTTTAGAAAATATGTTGAGGCTTTTAGGACCGTGTATTTGTTAAATGACCGGTCCTAAAAGTCTTCGTCTAATTGTAAAAAATATAGCGAGACTTTTAGGACCGGATAAATATTAAATGTACGGTCCTAAAAGTCTTCGTTTAATTGTAAAAAATATGGAAAGACTTTTAGGACCATATATTTGTTAAAACTTCGGTCCTAAAAGTCTTCATTTAATTCTAAAAAATTTGAGAGACTTTTAGGACCGTGTGTTTGTTAATTGTCCGGTCCTAAAAGTCTTTGTTTAATTTTAAAAAATATGGCTAGTTTTTTAGGACCGTATATTTGTTAATTGTTCGGTCCTAAAAGTATTCGTTTACTTTTAAAAAATATGGCTAGTCTTTTAGGACTGTAGATTTGTTAAATGTCCGATCTTAAAAGTCTTCGTTTAAATAAAAATGGTGACTCGCTTTTTAGACAATGTATTAGGGTTCAAGACAACCGTGGTTTTGCTCAAGCTAGGTCCCTCATTGTCGTCATTTTTTACCTCTCCAGATTTTGAGCAGCATTATCGGTCTCTCTTTTCTCTGTCTTTTTCTTTTTGTCGGAAAAAAAAGGAAGATATTGAAAAGGACACTGAAAATATTCAAATCTGGGCGAGGTAAAACTGACGAGAACGACGGTCCAACCTCGAGAAGAATTGTGTTTTGTATTTGTTTGTATTTGTTCAAATAAGGTAAACGATGTTTTTTTTGTATGGTCTTAACGTTGTATTTTGTAAATTTTTAATGTTGATCACACACGAGGACAATGTTTTGTTTGTTTCCTTTTTGTTGGAAAAAAATGAAGATAGTGAAAAGGACAATGCGACCGAAGATGGGAACTAAAAATTTTAGATTATATTTTTTTTATGTTGCCCGATAAGGGGCAGCAGTAGTACAGACAAAAAAAACCATCTAATCCTCCCCATCGTTGTTGGAGGGGAGGAGACATCCTCATCAGAAGGATGGTACTCCACGTCATTGGCGTGGAGTACCATGTTCAACTTGTCGTTGACGGTATGAACAAGCTGAAATAATTGGCCCAAGCGTCGATCGATGTGATCGACGCGGGCCACCATGTGCTGCATCATCTGGTAGAAAGAAGGATTCGGAGGCAATAGAGGAGGGTGAGGAGGTCCAAGAGGAGGATGAGGAAAAGGAGGACCTTGTGGAGTAGCCATTACGGTGGTGGCTAGGCGGTGGAGGTCAACGGAGGCAACAGAGGAGGCCGTGGAGGTTGTAGAAGTGATGGAGAAGAATGTGAAGAAAGTAAAGTAACAATGGGTTTAAATAGATAAGCCATCTTGAAGAATATGAAACACTAGAAACTTTAACGAGGAGACGCATAGTTGGGAAGTTTATCTGGAAGCCGAGGAGACTCTGAATCATTCATTTGAACAGAGTGTAAGGATACGACTCTGCTATCTGAATGATTTGAAAAGAATGAACTTTTAATACCGGATATTGTAAAAGATCCGTTCTTAAAAGTAATATTTTTTAAGAAAAAATTCTTACTTTTAAAAAAATTGAATTAAAAAAATAAACGAATTTTAGGACCGAATAAAAGATAAAAGGTCGGTCTTAAAAGTAATTGAATTGATTGAAAAAATAAATAAAATAAATTTAGGACTGGATATATGTTAATAGGACGGTCTTAAAAGTAATTGAATTGAAAAACTAAATGATAGACTTTTAGGACTGGATATATTATAAAAGGTAGATCTTAAAAGTAATTAAATTGAAAAAAATAAATAATAGACTTTTAGGATCGGATATTTATAAAATACGCTCTTAAATTTGAAACACTAAATTCATTTATATCAATTGAATCCCATTTCATTCTCATAATCAATTGCGTATCTCTCTGCTCTTATTAACTCCTCACACTACCTCTCTGCCCTTATTATCTCCTCACTACCTAGCTCTCTGCCCCAACTGCTCAAACCATGGTTAGATACAAGATAACCGCTCGTAGGGGTAATCCTGAAGCTCGTGCCTTCCTTAGATCGTTATACGGGGTGCCTCAAGCGAGAATGCGTTCTATTGTGACCGAAGAGTCTCGATTCTTGGACTCATTATTATTTCGGATGATGAAGAGATTGCCGCACCCCCTCTCCAACCTCCTGGCCCCAATGCGCCTACTACTGACCCTTCTCTTCTTTCCTCGAATGATGCATTTGGCTGACGCGAATAAGACAGGAACTTGCTGATCTCCGGTGGGAAGTTAATGCTACTCACACCGATATCGATAGGACATTGGAGGATAATAAGCTTTAGGATGTTTAGTTAGATTATTGTCCTTGATAATGTTCGTTTTTTTTTTTTCTTATGTACGTGCATATTCTCTAGTAATGTATGAAGCATTAAGAACTAAGCTTTTGTCTTTTTTTTTTTTTTTCATATTCTCCAGTAATTAAAGAAGCTTATTCTCCAGTTTTCCTTTATTTTATTCATTCAGTTGTTGTTGCGATCGCCAAACCCAATCCTCTTTTTTTTTTGGTTTGGTTAATAAATGAGGATCTTTAGGACCGGATACTTTATAAGTAACTGGTCTAAAAAGTATTTGACTATTAGGACTGGATATTTTATAAAACTCCGGTCTTAAAATTAAATGAATAGTAAAAAGTTAGGACCAGAGTCTTCTAAACCTTCGGTCTTAAAAACTAAATTAAGAAAATGCTTATCTTTAAGACCAGATACTTTACAATTGACCGGTCTTAATAAAATCCAAAATGCTAAAACATGTCTTTGTCGTGCGGAAAATTAAATTTCCCTCTCTGAACGTCTCTTGACGCGCCGAAAGTGATAACTCAGGTTCTGTCTCCAGTGTTTGTGTGTTGCTTTGTCGCTGCTTTGCGTTGGTCTCTCGACAATCACTTTCTGGTTCCTTAGCTAAACATCTATAGACCAATATGTAAGAGGTGTTTCGGTTATATAACTTTATGATTTTCCTGTTTATCGTTCTGGGTTTTTCATGGGTTGAACAAAATCGATGAAATGTTCTTGTGGGTTCATCTATTGTTAATGAATATTGTATTTTAAAGATTATATTTTCACTTTAGACCTACCCAACTGACCAACAAGCATTTTTAGGTTACTCTTGTTGTCTGCAACATCAACGTTCGTGGCTAGAGAAGAAAGACTCAGCAAACACAGTTGAATTTATATGCTACAGGTGAGTCCACAAGACCTTCATGCGATACATTTAATTTCCTCGTCATGCATTTATTTTGCTTCTTGGATTCACTGTGATACATTTTTGACCAAAAGTGATTCTTCGTGATGCATTTAATGGGCAAGTTTCTTCATAAAAAAAAAAGACATAGCCGACATTGAGCATATATATGCATTTGGAGTTGGCTTGTTTTATATGCAAGTTTAGTAATACTGCCTACCTAAATGTGATGTAATTGGCAAAGAGCTTGCCTACCTAAATAACTTGATTTTAAGTGTCCAGCCAAAGCGGACTTAAAACTAAGCCAAATATGGATCTTAGCCCACTAATTATAATGAGGGTTGTTAATTCAGTGGGAGGTTATTAATTAAACTTTGCATATCCTTTTAGTGTAGAATCATGTCGTCGAGTAATATTGCAAAACCATCAATGCGATCAATCCTTGAGAAGGAAGAACTCGATGAGACAAACATTCTTGACTTGTTTGGGAACTCAAGCGTTGATCCTAAACATGAAAGAAAGAAGTATCTCATCAATCAAACCATTCCTAACGAGCTTGCAACTAATGATCCAAGAGCTCAGATTGATGCTTGTACGAAGCATAAGGATGACTCTGTGGATGCAGGATGCCTGATACCTGCCACTATGGTTCCAGACCTCGATAGAGATCTAGAACATATGGAGGCCTTTGAGATGATTGTTCATCTTAAGGAAATGTTCCAGCAACAGGCAAGGCAAGAGAGGTATGAGAATGCCTTACATTCCTGCAAGTTGGCTGAAGGTGCATCAGTTAGTCCTCATTTTGAAAATGAAAGGCTACATTGATCACCTTGAGAGGCTTGGATTTCCCATGAGCCAGGAGCTAGCTACAAATATGATCTTGAACACATTCCCGAATAGTTATGACCAGTTTGTCATGAGCTATAACATGCTCAACATGGAGAAATCAATTTCTGAACTGCATGAGATGCTTAAAACTACTGAGTAGAGCCTTAAAAATAGGCCCAACACTATTTTGTCCATTCAGATAAGAAATTATATAAAAAGAAAGGAAAGGGCAAAAGAAAGGGTAAAAGCTCAGCTGGTAAGACCAATGAGTCAAACATGCCCAAATCTAAGCCTGCAACCAAGAAGGCAAACCCTTATAAGGTTGGGTGTTGGTCGATTTCCTTGATGGCAAGTGAACCAGTCGAACAAGTAATAAAGTGAAAGTAGAGTATCGTCCCACAGAGACTGAGATACCAGAGAGTGACGCTCAATTGCTATGATAGTTGCAACTAGAAGGTAGATGTAATGGGTTTGAGAGGTTTTTGGTGATTATACTAAGAACGAGAATTAAACAAAGTAATTCGAAGAGGATATCAACGAGAAATTAGGTTAAACTCAGACTCCTCCTTAAGTGCATAATTCCCCCAGTTGCTTTACCCAATGCTATAGCACCTATGTTGCATAGCTTCCACAATTGCTACAGCATAGTTACTAACTGCAAAGCTATTCGATTAACCCACCGCTATGATCTACCGAAGCTTTCGCATTCGATACATTTGATATTAACTATATTCCTTCCATATTCCTATGGCAGCTTTCTAGCTTTTATCTGCATTACTCTCAGGGTGTCTTGGTTATTGAGAGGTAGACCCATTCCCGAAGCCTATAATAAATAGGTCAAGCCTTGCACCGCCGCCTAGCAAACACTGTTTCTTAGAGGTCTAGCCTCGACTCCTTGCCAGTAAGCCGAGACCACAGATCTAGCCCTTAGATTCCTCTAACCGACTAGTAATTAATCTACTGATACGCAAATCGAATCTTTAATTAAAAACTTGCAACTGGGTTCATATACGCTTAAGGATTCATCCTTGTTCAGCCATCATAAAGTTAGTTCATGACTGACGAAGGAAACACAAAACAACCAATAACAGAATGACCCATGCTCTAACTATTGAAAGTAAATGAAAAATAGAAAGATTGACGGTGTTCCGACGACGTGAATGAAGCCCTGTCACGTCACTGCTCCACGTCTTCTTCCCTCCATCTTGCTGCGAGGAAGGATGCTGGGTTCTCCTGGAATTCTCGTGCTAGTGAAACCTTTCACTCTTCTCTTGAGTCGGCGGAATGTGTATTCTCGTGTTGGCTCTTCTCTGACTTGTCTTAGGGTTGACTCGCTACTTCCTTTTTATATTCAGACTTCCGTGTGATGCAAGTTAGGTTAGCCGGGCTTTCCAAATCTATCGTGATCTATCATATCTTCTGTTTGTAGATTGATTCTGCTGATATTACGGGATTCTTCAAATCTTTCCTTTTTGATCCTCCGTATCTTGTATTATATCTGCAATCTACCTGTTGGCCTTGACCTTTTATTTCCATTCCTGAAAATCAGCTAGATAAAAAGGTCAGAAAATATGTCGCATAGCATCGCGTCCTTTACTTTGCTATAGCTTCCTTATGCCTTTAGTTGCACTTCGAGAGCTTGTTGGAATGCTATAGCATAGTATTAGCTCTGCTGTACGTTCCTCCTAGAGACAATGTAACTTGCTCTTCCTTAGTACATGTTTTTCGAATGTAAATGGTTTCCATCCCTCAGTTCCTTAAATCATGAATACCTGCCTTTTTTCTTGAGTTATTTGCAATTTATGCTCTTATTCATGATATAATTTAGTCATGAAATATAGGGAAAACATGGCATAATCTGCACTCATCATTGGGGTCCGCTTCTTCTGTAATGAACTTAGTAATTGGAAGAGGAATTGCAGACTCAACATCGAAGATCTGAAAAAGAACAAGAAGGATAGCGGGGCTAAAGCGAACGGAGGTTATGTCATAGATATTCACTTCTCTACTTCCTCAACATGGGTATTAGATACCGCATGTGGTTCTCACATTTGTATATATGTGTAGGGTCTCAAGGACAGTGGAAAAATGAATGGACATATCTATGACATAAACTACCAAAAGGATCAAGTCAAATGATTTGAATCCGACTTACCTATGGCACTGTCGTCTAAGCCATATAAATGAGAAACGTATTTCAAAAAAACTCCATCACAGATGGATTTCTTGACTCATTTGATTTTGAATCATTCGATACATATAAGTCTTGTTTATTGGAAAGACGACAAAGGCACTTTTACTAGGAGTAATAAAAGGGCCACTGATTTATTGGGCCTCATACATACAGATGTCTGTGGACCAATGAATGCTTCTGCCAAAGGAGGTCATTTGTACTTCATTACATTTATAGATGATTTAGTAGATATGGGAATATCTATCTAATGAAACATAGGTCTGAATCTTTTGAAATGTTTAAAATATTCCAAAATAAAGTGCAAAACTAGCTTGACAAAACAATTAAGGCACTTCGATCTGATCGGGATGCTGAATATTTGAGCCAAGAGTTCATTGACCATCTTAGGAGTTGTGAGATCATCTCACTAATGACTCCTCCAGGAACACCTCAAGTGAATGGTGTTTCTGATTGGACGAATCGAACTCTATTAGATATGGTTCGATCTATGATGAGTCAAACAGATCTTCCACCTTCTTTTTGGGGCCATGCCCTAGAAACAACTGTGTTCACACTAAATCGTGTTCCGTCAAAGGCAGTTGAAAAGACACCATATGAGATATGGACTGGGAAGAAACCAAGTTTGTCATTCTTAAGATTTGGGGATGTGAGATTTACGTTAAACACGAAGCCTCTGATAAATTATCATCCAAATCCTCAAAATGCCTTTCGTGGGATATCCTAAGGAAACTAAAGGATACTATGTCTACAATTCCACCGATCACAAAGTGTTTGTTATTCGGAATGGTATCTTTTTGAAAAAAGAGTTTATCTCTAAAAGAACTAGTGGGAATAAGGTGTACCTCGAAAAGTTCGATAGCCACAAGATGACATAGAACCACATATGGAAAATGGAGAAGACTCACAACAAGTTGATGAGCCTACTCAAGTAACACAAGGCCTACGAAGGTCTGATAGAACACGACTACTGCCTCAGAGATATGGATTTCTGATTACTGGAAGTCGTGATGTTCTACTCATTGAGCAGAATGAGCCAACTACCTATCGGGAGGCCGTAGTGGGACCAAACTCTGAAAGATGGCTTAATGCCATGAAGTCTGAAATGCAATCCATGTACGACAATGAGATTTGGACCTTAGTCGATCCACCTGAAGGTGTAAAAACCTTGGGTGCAAGTGGGTTTTCAAGGAGAAAACTGACATGGATGGCAAAGTAAATGTCTTCAAGGCACGACTGGTTGCAAAAGGATTAACTCAAACTCATGGTGTCAACTATAATGAAACCTTTTCCCCAGTTGCAATGGCCAAATCAATCAGAATCCTTCTTGTCATTGCATCATATTATGACTATGAAATATGGCAGAAGGACGTCAAAATAGTCTTCCTTAACGGAAAGCTGCTTAAGGATGTGTACATGACACAACCTGAGGGTTTTGTGTGTCCAGAGGACTCTGGTAAAGTTTGCAAGCTTCAAAGATCCATTTATGGATTGAAGCAAGCATCTTGGAGCTGGAATCATCGTTTTGATGAAGTAGTCAAAGAGTTTGGATTCATTCAAAACATCGATGAACCTTGTGTTTACAAGGTTAATGGGAGCACAGTTGTATTTCTAGTGGTATATGTTGATGACATCCTACTTATTGGGAATGACATTCCTACCTTGCAGAGTGTCAAGTCTTGGTTGGGAAAGTCTTTCTCAATGAAAGATTTAGGTGAAGCCACTTACATCCTAGGGATAAAGATCTATAGAGATAGATCCAAGAGGCTCATAGGCCTAAGTCAGAGCACATACATAGACAAGATACTGCATAGATTCAGTATGCATGATTCTAAAAGGGGCTACATGCCTATGTCTCATGACATCCATCTCAGTAAGGATCTGTGTCCTAGTACACAAGATCAAAGAGACCGCATGAGTAAGATTCCATATGCTTCCGCCATTGGATCTTTCATGTATGCCATGTTATGTACTCGACCGGATGTGTTATTTGCCTTATGCATGACCAGCAGATATCAACAAGATCCCGGTGAGGGTGTTTGGACTCTTTGTCAAGAATATCCTAAAGTACTTAAGAAGGACTAAGGACTTATTCTTGGTATATGGTGTTTTGGAAGATGAGCTCTATGTGACTGGTTACACAGATGCGAGTTTCCAAACTGACCAAGATGATCTAAGATCGTAACAGGATATGTATTCATGTTGAATGGTGGTGCGGTAAGCTGGAAGAGCTCTAAGCAGAGCACTGTAGCCGATTCTGCAATAGAAGCTGAGTATATAGCAGCATCAGATGTAGCTAAGGAGGCCTTTTGGATTAGAAAGTTCATTAGTGAAATTGGGGTGGTTCCTACCATCTCAAATCCATTAGACTTGTTCTATGACAATAGCGGTGCTATTGCGCAGACCAAGGAGCCTAGGTCACAACAAGGACCAAGCATATACTCAGGCGATGTCATCTTATCAGAGAAATCAATGATAGAGATGATATAAAAGTATGCAAAGTACTAGGAGAAGATAATGATGCTGATCCTTTTATTAAGCCGCTTGCACAAAAAAAATGAGCGTCATGTTAGGGCAATAGGAATTAGAGTAATTAATGATTGCACCTAGTGCAAGTGGGAATCTGTTGGAAATTATGCCCAGGGGCAAGTCATCTCCATTTAGTGATCATTTCATTTGCATGTTTATAGTTATAACTGTATCCTTGGATATATCTTATAGATTATCCTAAATGTCTCTGGTCAGTCATCTACACGGGAGCGAAGATGAAGTAAGACCAGTATGACTTTGATGTGGTATGGAGATACGAATCAAAGTCATGGGCACTTGTAGGAGTACAAGGTGCTAGATCGACCCACTATGAGAAAGCTGCATGGATTAAGTCATAAGCTTTTCTCATGTATAACTGCATCACAACGCCCTTTGACCTGAGATCATCATGGATTCCTACATGATGAGTCGTTGCTCTTTGACCTAGTCAAAAGTCACCTTTGACCGGGTGATGATAAAGGCTTGGATCGGGATCAGTGGTTCTCATGCAGAGGAATGTGAATGGTCAAGATGGAATTTGTCCCTCACATTTGTAGAGAGATAATACTGGGCCCCTCGATGAGTGAGTCTGAGAAATGTATGAACATACTACGATGGAAAGGAGTTTCCATTTCAATTATTAGACTACTCAAGAATTGAGAAAGTTGTGGTCTAGGATAGGAAGTTGACATTATCCATGCCTCATCCTTGACCAAATTATCGAGTGACAAAAGGGACGTGACATGGTTGTACGATAGGTTGTATCGTATCATCGATCCCCATATGTATTAGGTAGTCACAATGTCTTGCTAGAGGCCGCTTGCGACTTGTGGGCTGGTACAGATCTGGCCCACTGCCAATCTCATGTGGGCCTGCAGGGTTGCACACAAGAATAGCCCAACACGAGCAAAAGTGTCCAGATTCATATCTTAGATATGTCTAAGATTTAATGAATACTGTATTTAATCTAGGATGAATATATATATTTATTATTAATAATGATATTATTTATAGATAATAATATAATTATATATAGTATTTAGTTTATTTGATAAATTAAATAACTATAATAAATTGAGATATTGTATCTCGATTTAATTTTCGAATAAAGATATAGTATCTCATATTTAATTAAATAAAAAGATATCATATCTCATTTAATTTATAAAGATAAATTAAATATGTAGGCTTATAATTCGGATTAAATAAATATATTAGATTAGATCTATTTGATAGATTTAATTAATATATTATTTTAATTGAAATTCGAATTTCAAAATTGATTGGATTAATTTTGAATATTTTAATACGGTTTATTAGGGTTTTAGAAACCCTATAATAGATATTGATCTAATCGTATTAAGTAGACGAATGAATTAGAAAGCCGGGAGAAACCCTAGCGAGAAAAGAGAGACGCGAAAATATTGAAGGCGCTAGCACGCTGCCGTCGGTGTTGAAGGCAATTCGTGTGGATACTGATAGAGGGAGGAGATTCGCAGAGTCTGCTCCTGTTGATCGAGTAGGTAGCCCACGCGTTCAAATCGAAAGAGACGCTCTCGTTAATTCGTATAGGTACGTTTCGGTTCCTTTTCTTAACCTTGATTTAAATGCGGTTGAGCGATCCTCTTTGGGGATTCGTAAATATTTAATTCCGCTACGTGTACGGTTCCCAACATAAGGGGCCTTCAAAAGTGTTGTGGTATCTTCCAATCATACCAAGGTTCAAACACTTGTTTGCTAATGAAAATGATGCAAAACAATTGAGGTGGCATGCAAATGAGAGGATTTCTAATGGAGAGCTTTGTCATCCGGCCGATTCTTCTCAATGGAAGAAAATCGATCACTTATTTCCTAACTTCGGTGAAGAACCTAGGAACCTTAGGCTTGCCCTTAGCACGGATGACATGAATCCCTTTGGTAGCCTTAAAGCATACATAGTTCATGGCCTGTACTCCTGATTATTTACAACTTATCTCCTAAGTTATGCATGAGACAAAAGTACATCTTGTTGTCTATGTTGATTTCGGGACCTAAACAACTCGGAAATGACATTGATGTTTACCTTGAGCCCTTGATCGAAGACTTGAAGGAGGTATGGGAAGAAGGTGTTGATGTTTTTGACTCTTTCAAAAAGGAGGTGTTTAAAATGCGAGCCATGATATTTTGTACTATAAACGACTTCCGAGCATATGGGAACTTGTCAGGGTATACTGTAAAAGGCCATAAAGCATGTCCGGTTTGTGAAGAAGGCACATGCTACCATCAACTTCAACATGGAAGAAAGACGGTTTATCTTGGACATAGGAGATTTCTTAGACGGGGCCACCCATATCGTCGATTAAAGAAAGCCTTTTTTGGTGGCCAAGAGTATGAAGATGCTCCGATGGCATTGACTGGGAAGCAAGTTTATGAAAAGGAGAAAAATATCAGTGTCATCTTCGGTAAGACTGCAAAGAGTAGAAAAGAAACAATTATATATGGAAAAAGAGATATGTATTCTTCAATCTTCCATATTGGCGCAATCTTGATGTGAGACACTGTATTGATGTCATGTATGTGGAGAAAAACGTATATGATAGTATTGTTTGCACGCTTCTCAGCATATAAGGTAGTTCCAAAGATGGTGTGAAGGCAAGATTGGATTTGCAAGCAATGGGAATATGCAAAGACTTACATCCAAGGCCATATGGTAAGATAACTTATTATCCCCCGGCTTCTCATACTTTGTCTAAGGATGAGAAACGAAGTTTTTGTGGGTGTTTACATGACACAAAAGTTCCCTTGGGGTATTCTTCAAATTTTAAGAGGCTTGTATCGATGAAGAACTTGAAATTAGTAGGCCAAAAGTCTCATGATTGTCATGTCTTAATGCAACAGCTACTCCCAGTAGCTATTCGAGGCATCGCCGAATGTATCTTCAACACATTTTGACTAGACTTTGTTTCTTCTTCAATGCGGTTTGTAGTAAATTTTTCGAGATTGAAAAGTTGGATGAATTGGAGAATGAAGGATATCTTATCTTGTGCCAGCCTGAGAAGCTTTTTCTTCCTACATTTTTTGACATCATGGTTCATCTAATTGTTCATCTAGTGAGGGAGATAAAGTTGTGCAGCCCTATCCATTTACGGTGGATGTACCCAATTGAAAGATCTATGAAATTCCTAAAAAGGGTATATGAAGAACGCATACCGGCCAGAAGCATCAATTGTTCAGAAATATGTTTTTGAAGAAGCCATGAAATTTTGTCAAGATTGTTTGGCCAAAGTAAGACATATTGGGCTTCCTAAACGTCAGAATGCTGAAGGGGGTAGACGAGGGGCTTCAATAAAGAGTGTGGATCCTGATGAATTGTCACAAGTCCACTTATACATCTTGAATAATGTTGATGAAGTTCAAGCCAGCATAGAAGCACATAAAAAAGCTGTAAGGAAAGAAAATCAATGAATGACTGAACAAAGGTTGATTAGGGAGCATAACAAAACTTTTGCATACTGGTTCAAACAAAAGGTCGAAGGAGAGGAATGTGTTTCTGATACAATCAAATGGTTAGCATGTGGTCGTGAGGTTGATGTCATAAGTTGGAATTCGTATGTAATCAATGGTTATACATTTTACATGAAGTCCCTAGATGATAGGAACATCGTCCAGAACAGTGGTGTTATGTTAGAGGCTGAATCTATGCATTTCTCTAGTCCGAAAGACAAGAGGCCTAAATTGGCAGTCATGCCTTATTATGGGGTTATTGAAGATATTTGGGAGGTGGACTATGTTAAAATTAGATTTCTCATTTTCAAATCCAAGTGGGTTAATGTCAATAATGGTGTTCAGATCGATCGGCTAGGATTTACATTAGTCGATATCAATAG
The DNA here is from genome assembly GCA_019022615.1 of Acacia melanoxylon. NCBI lineage: Eukaryota > Viridiplantae > Streptophyta > Magnoliopsida > Fabales > Fabaceae > Acacia > Acacia melanoxylon. The sequence goes on from JAFJYJ010000014.1 coordinate 3,417,933, forward strand.
TAGAAGTTTTGGAGATGAACCTTTTATTATGGCAGACCAGGCGAAACAAGTGTTCTATATCACCGATCAGGAAAATAAAATGTGGTTTGTGAAACACTTGGCTATCACCCAAGAGGGGGGTGAATTTGGTGTATGGTAAAACTTTTGGCGACTTGAAAATCTTTTCACAATTTACTGAAAGTAGTTTGTATGACAGTAATAATTTGTAAAGCAATAATCAGTCATTCAAACTTATATGCTGGAAATGTAAGAGTTAAGGGAAGAGAATATGCAAACTGTGATTTATACTGGTTCGGCCCAATCCTTGACCTACGTCCAGTCCCCAAGCTTCGCTTGAGATTTTCAATCCACTATCTTCTTGTAACTTGATTACACATTCTGTACTTGAAGTAATCCTCTCTCTAGGATTCACTCCCCCTTACAATTTGTAATCAATACACTTGCTTGATTACACACTCTGTACTCGAAGTAATCCTCTCACTAGGATTCACTCCTTACAAGCCGTAATCAACACAATGTGTTTCCCACTCAAGATCACCCAATCTTGAGTATCTCACAGATAGAATGATAGGATGTTTACAATGATTCTTTTCTCTCAGAAGTAGATGAATAAACACTGAAGTACAATACAAATCATTTCACTCTCTATGATAAGCTATGTAAACATTAAGAACAGAGAGTAAAAGATATGAAAATCAGAGTATTAACATCTCAAAGATGTAAAATTGTGTCTCTGCGTTTTTGCTCTGTCTTACTCTGTGTTCTATATTGGAGTCTTCAAATCTTCAGGTATTTATACTAATTGAAGCTTGTGACCGTTGCATATCTATTCAGGCATGATTCCATTCGAAATTATAGCTGTTGTGTGCATTTCTGTAGAATATAGCTGTTGAGAATATGTCTGTTGAGATATAGCTGTTGGGAACATTTGCTGATTTGAATATTTGAATTTTGGCTCTTCAAGAATGTCTCCCATGATGTTCAGCTTTTGTTGGTGGGAGCCTTGCTGTCTGCCTTGAAGAATGGTTAGTCTTCTTTCCAGACTGTCTTCCATTTGCTTTGTTTGAGAAGATATAATAAAATAATACAAGTGGCTCATGGAGTTGCTTTATTTGACTTTAAAGCAAATTCAAATCTTCTCAAGTCTCGTAGTTAAGGATATTGAACATTTGAATCCATTGAAGAACATTACCGTTCAGCATTAAACATTGCTTCTTGGTTTTCTCGTTCAATTCCGCGCTTCTTTTCTTTGTTTCGAAAATTTGCAGCAACCTTCATCTTCAAGCTTATGACAGATTTTGGTTTCTGTCAAGTTTGATGTAATCTCAAACTTTAATCACCTGAAACTTATACACAAATGATATAAATGATGTTAAGAAGTTGTATAAATCATTTGAGTAATCATCTGGATGTTCTTGATGAGATATGATGTTTTAGTCATGGTGATTTTTCTGAATCAGATGTGTAAATATGTTCTGGAGTTCCAAGCTCGAGTTTATATAGGTAAGCTCGAGTTTGGTCTTCTTTTGAACTTGGAATTTTGACTCGGAAGTCTCAAGCTCGAGCTTATAACTTATAGACTCGAGTTTGGGTGTTCATCGGGACTGTTTGCACTCGTCCGAGCTAAACTCGAGTTTGGTCACTTATAGGCTCGAGTTTGGCTTTTTCCAAAAGTTCATTTCTTCTCTGGAACTCTCGAGCTCGAGCTTGTAACTTCAAGCTCGAGTTTGGACTTCTTCAAAATCAGCATTTCCACTCTGTAACCCGTAAACTCGAGTTTGCTACTTGTAAGCTCGAGTTTGCTACTTGTAAACTTGGCCTGGCTGATTTTGGACTTTGTTCAGCGAGCTTGCAACTTTGTCCAATTTTGAGGGCCATATCTCCCTGGTCTGAACTTCGTTTTGGTCGGTTCAACTTTTACGGGAAAGCTCTTTGAGTCTACTTTCAAATGCCACTGATTTCAGCTCAATTGGATTTGTAGATTGAGAGTTACACGCAAAACATGGAGGCTTGGTTTTCTGTGTGGCATGGATTTCTTTGTCAACTTCCACAATTTATAGCTCCGTTATCGGAACTCCTTTGGGCTTGAATTTTATATCAAAATGACGCATTGGGAGTCTAGTTTCATATGCCACTGGTTTCACTTCAATCGGATCTGGTTTGGAAGATATCATCAAATTACCGAGACATTGCCCGTCTTGAACGTGAAACGAGTTGATCACCGTGTAAACTCGAGTTTGGAGTGCTAAGCTCGAGTTTGCCTAGTCCGAAACACCTAAGCTGCTGAAGACACTTATAGACTCAAGTTTGGAGTGCTAAGCTCGAGTTTGCTCATATCAGATAGGCAACTTACTTCAGCAAGGTAGTAAACTTGAGTTTAATACTTGGAGGCTCGAGTTTGCTCATCCAGAACCTCATAGTTGCCGACTTTAACTCGAATTGATCCATTCAAACTTCCATTTGATTGTGGAAACTTCTAGGACCATTCTTAGAACTTGGATAATGATGTCTTCATTCCATTCGGCAAGTTCTTCCTTCTTTCATCTCCCAACTTGATGATTCTTCATCATTTAACTTAGACTCATCATTCTCTCGCAACTTCTACCTTCTTCAATATCCGGAAAGGCTGATCCTATTCTCGAACTTCTTCCGAATATCTTGTGTTGGCTTTACGTATCAAAGCATATTCATGTGTAGTCCATTGTAGCTCAAATATGATGAAGCTTCTTTCCAACTTCGTTTGATCATGGAGACTTCCAATAACACATATAGTGCAAGTTCTTCTTTCTTGAGTCTCCTTTCTTGATCATTCTTCATTATTAAACTTTGCATCTACATTAAATATAAGAATTAGTCAAAGTAGAAGATCAATGTAGTATGCAACCTTTTTGCTCTCAAGAATGGCATCTATATAAGAAATCATCAAAACTAATCATAACCAACAGTTTGTAGCTCTCCAAGGAAAAAAGGGTCATTGATATTGATGAGGAAATTCATTCAAATTATGGTCTTCCTGAGAGTACTACCGGACATGAATGAAAAAGATGAAGCGGATAATGAACCCGACATAAAAAATGATCATCAAGAAGGGATATGGGAGGATATCCCTTTATAAAAGAGTCAATTCATAAAGTAATATTCATATGTAGAATTCTTTCAAAACTTTAAGGTTTTAACTATATTCCTTCTATGTTCTTAAACAATTTCACTGACTATGAAGTTTGTTTTTGTATTGAAAAGGGCATGTTGTAAAAGAGGATGTTATGTTGTTGGGTGGGAATCAGATAAAGGCATGGTGAATATTATATTGGGCATGTATGTTGATTTATGTGCTGTATTTGTAACTCATTGTATTTGTAAGTTATCTTATTGTATATATTCATTTAGGTGTTGTACTGTCATATTATAATCATTAATTAATAGGTCACATAACTCATGGTGAATAATATTTGTATTCTTTTCCCAATTCAATTTCTTCACAATGGATTGTTCATAGCTTGTAGCTTAAAGTATCGACTTTTATGTGCTGGATTGGGTGTTGGATTTGTGTATATATATGATCAGAAAGGAAAAAAAAAAGGGAAAAAATTCAGGAAAATTTAAACCAGAAATAAATACTCCACTCTTAAAAGTTCAAATTTTAAGACCGGATGTATTTATATGTCCGGTCTTAAAGGTCGATACATTAAGACAGGTGTACATATTAGGCCGGTCTTAAAAGTTGGTCTTTTAAGACCGGTGTATTTATACGTCCAGTCTAAAAAGTTCAATTTTTAAGACCGAATGTATTAATCATCTAGTCTTGAAAGTCAGTCTTTTAAGACCGGTATAATTAGTCGTCTGGTCTAAGAAGTCAATATTTGTTTAGATCGGATTTTTTTTTGTCCGGTCTTAAAATGTCAATCTGTTTAGAGCGGCCTATTTTTTTGTCCGGTCTTAAAAGTTGAGTTTTAGGACCGAACAAAAAATATATCAAGTCTATATAGTAAAAATTTTAAGACCTAATTTTTTAAATGTCAGGTCTAAAAGAGTTTCTTTAAGATCGGTTCGAGTCCGTCTTAAAAATGCTCAAAAAGTTTTTAAACATAAATATTTATATTGTGAAATTTAATTAGGATAAATAATACAAACATCAAAGATTCTAATAATTGAAAAAATTACTCTACCGCCATTTGAAAGCGACACAAAGGACACGTATGGCTTGTTTCCAACCACCTCACAATACAATTATTATGAAAAATATGCTCACATGGCATTATCAAAAGATCATCATCATGATCAAAAATTTCCAAACAAATGGTACATGGTTTTTGAGTGATGCGATAGCTTCTTTTGATGCCGGAACCATGTACAATTGTTGCATCGATAGCTCTATGGCTGAATTAATATTGTTGTCAACTTCATTCATCCGTTGAACATCTTCATAGGAGACTAGAAAATATGTGGGTAAAGGTATCCAGCGATGATGATGAGTAGTTTCAGAGGTAGCGGCTTGTTCAAGAATTCTTAGAGCTTCAGATGTGAGATCAGACGTCAAGGATGGAATACGCGTTTCAGGAAGAACGTTATGAAAGGTTCTACGAAGGAATCCTGAAACATCTCGGAGGAATTCTTCACAAGAGATAATTGGAGGAGACCGAAATACGTTTATCCTTAGTGGAGGTCCACGGGTTGAAATGAATAAAATAGAACTTGTAAATTCAAAACTATCTTCAGTCAAATTTTCTAATACTGAAAAATTGGAAGCCATAACTCCTTGCTGCACTGTGGACAAAAGTAAAGTGTTATTATCTAGCGTCTATAAAGTTTCTCTAAAGAAATATGTATTTATAAGGATTTATAAGCTGTTATTGGACAGAAATACAGATAAGATATATATATAAATATAACAAGCAAACGATAGTTTCATCTTAAACCTTTAAAGGAATTATAATACCTTAAACATAAAAATCTTTCAATAATTATCTTCATTAAAAAGAAATAAATAAATTATGTTGATAATATTAGCCAAATCTCAATTGACGAACAATATTTAATCATAATCAATTTACTGAATTAATATTTCTAAAAACATGAAGAACTTTGTTAGGATACCTTTAGTTCTTGGTTTGGTCTGATATTCTATCTATCAGGTTTGGGTTATCTTCAAATCATTTATCTCATTTTCTTCTCATAATCTTATTTTCACCCTCGATTAAAAAAAAATGGATAGTTCAGATTTCATGTTTTTTAACACAGTTATTTTAAACATAAATAAATAAATGTATATTATTAAAATCTTATCCACACAATTCATAGCTACAATACAAACAAAATTAAGAAAATTAAATTATAAAACATTATAATAATATTTTTAGAAAATATTAAATATAAACCAATTTTTTTTAATCTGAAGTTGGTTATTTTAAACATAAATAAATAAATGTATATTATTAAAATCTTATCCACACAATTCATAGCTACAATACAAACAAAATTAAGAAAATTAAATTATAAAACATTATAATAATATTTTTAGAAAATATTAAATATAAACCATTTTTTTTAATCTGAAGTTGAAAATGGGATTCTCAAAAAAAAAAAAAAAAAGGAGAAAAATGATTTTGAGAGTACATCTTCCTTATCTATATATTAAAAATATTAAATATAAACCATTTATTTTTATGTCCTTGAATTAACTTCTTTGAGGAGTTTTTTTTTCGGAAGATTTTTTCGGAGTTATTTCTGATGGAAAAAAATGAATATCATATTTAATAGTAAATAAAAATTATAAATCAAATCAAATTTAAGAAGATATTATTTGTATAAACTTAATAATTTAACAGATTTTTTTGTCAAATTTTAAAGCTTGGATGGATTATGTGTATGTCAATATTAATGAGAGTTTTTTATAACTTATCTTTAATTTAAAGCTCTTGGTGAAAAATTACTAATTTGATTCATCATATATTCATATCTATCGTAATTCGTAAATCGGTGTGGAGTATAATAAACAAAAGTAAAAATCCTAATTAAATCTAGTTAAAAATTAAAATATCAAAATCCAAAATCAAGCCTATTGTTTTAACAAATTCATAATCCGATCAATAGGTGTAATTGAGGATTTTTGAATGTCTTTAAAGACCATATTATCTCCTTTCTGGAAAAAATAACAAAAGAAAAAAAGTCACCTCTCTTCCTAAAAGCCATATTACGACTTCTCAGTGTGAAATTCTCACCAAATTCCTTGGCTTTAATGGCACCCAAATTTGTAAGGCCCATCGCCATCTCGTACAGACACGAACCCATGTTTACTGCAACAAAATTATCTTCACACATAGCATCATGGAATGTGAAAATCACCTTGTCATCACAATGTCTATTGATGAATTATGCACCTCAACGAAAAGATCTTATTTTCAAAATTAGTGCAACTAATAATATTGAATAGCTAGACAAATTCTTATCAAACTTGCTTAATTAAAACTGTACAGTTATTGATCGTGGAAGTGTTAACATATATCAAAACAAAAGAGATATGAAGGAACAGCAAGAAATGAACACGATAGGCTGATAAAGTGGCTTTTAAATATTGAGGGACAATATAGTCTTTTTAACAAGATCCTTAAATCTTTAATTAGGCTTCTTGGGATGATTAGGAATTTGTTAAAAGTGTAGACCTTAATATAAATTTTAATATTTTAGCTAAATTTAATTTGGATTTTTTGTAAACAAAATCTATATATTGTTATGAATATAATATTTGTGAATATTCATATTTCCTCATTGTTCTAGTGTAGAACACAGATGTCTAGCCTGGTGGGCTAGTACTTTGATATTGGATCAATCTACTCTGCCTAAATATCTATGAGGCAAATATCCAAGAGAGTGTGGGATCACCATACACAGACTAGGCTTTCCCCAAAAGGGGATGTTGTGTGTGTGCAGTGTGACAATATGTAAATAGTTCAAGGTATAGAACGTGTGTACCTTAAGGGTTGACCCCTATATTTATAGAGAATACCTTAGGTTCGGTATCTGGGATTTATTAGCATGATCTCAGACCGTTATATCATATCCCAAGATATAGATTCAAATATCCCTGGATTATAGGTAAGATAGGATTTCCCTTGATTATAGGAAGATCCTAAGATAGGGTACACTTCCTGATGGGCCTCCTCGGCGTTGGGCCTAATGGAGGTCCATAACAGTTGCCCCTAGCCCGGTAGTTCAAGTTTTTGAGCAACCGGGATGTATCTTGCCACCAGACCGGGCTACTCTGTCGAGGGCCCTATTTGGTTCAATGACCCGAGGTCAAGTCTCAAAGGTCCGAACTGACACCGTGGTGCTCAAGGATTCGAGGTCGCGTCTCCAAGATCCGGGCTAACGCCTTGGCACTCAAGGATCCGAGGTAGAGCCAGCTGTATCGTTGTATCTCGAGGTCAGAGTTTCTCTCTATTTGCCATCATTGCCCCCTGACACCTATCTCCTCTGGATTGGCCTAGGATTGCAACCGCCTCGCCTAGCCGTCAGCAGTTTTCATGCGCATTTAATGCACGTATTGTGCGCCGTACGTCACCCCTACTAATATGGTGAATTGTCTCTTTTACCCTCGTCGCTTCAGAGTCATTTTCTATTTCCCTTTATTCTTCTCATTTTACTATTCATTTAGCATTCTCTTCCCTACTTTTACGACTCTAGTGTTTTCTTGCTCCGATAGCTTTTCTGCAACTCTTGGTCTTTGCTGCTTCTACGTTCCTCGAGCATCCCCTCTACTCAGGTATGCCTTCTTCTCCTTCCTGATTCTCTGTTACTGTTTCTGAAGTTTGACGATTTTGAACATCATGCCTTCCTCCGCTACATGGATTTTTAGTTTTTTTGGATGAGTTTCGGTAGGAGTTTCTTGGTAACCGTTGGGTTCTGGGTTTATCCAATAAGGCAAGTCAAATAAAATTTACCTCTTCTTCTACCCGCTTGCCCCAACATCCCTTGCAAAAGGTTTGAGAAAAAGACATTTTATATCTTTCACCTTTTTATATGACTATTCATTGGTTAAAGGTTGAGATGCCCTGTCATCTTCTGATTTCCCATTGAAATATTTTTTAAACACTGGTAAGGATGCTATGAAGCAACCATATATCTTCGATGTCCTATTTAGGAATTCCTTATGCTATGCTTCAATCTAATTTAATACATACCCTCTTTCCAAATTAGACATCCAAGTTGGCCTTTAATGCTATATCCTAAGAAAATACCATATGTGGGAAAGTCATTGATGGTGTCAAAGAGCATGGCTCTCAAGTTGAACGTTTCTTCCTCGTGAGCATCATACACCATGGCCTCATCATCCCACAAGTGCTTCAAGTATTCAATTAGTGGAGGTAGATAGACATCTGTCATTCACAGGTTGCTTGGACAACATTTAGTACTTGCACTTCATGTAAGCTACGAAGGAAGATTATATATAAGCAATATTACCAGCCATGTGTTATGGGTACTGCTTTGCATCCCAAACAGATTCATCCTATCAATAACTAATGCAAGGCATAGGTTCCTATAGAAACTAGGATCTAATTGACACGTTATAGAAATTATTGTCATAGTACTTTTAGATATTTGCAAATTTAATTTAAAACAATCAGATTCAAAATGCATGATAGCATATATGTTTTTTCCTGTTGGCAAAGTGAATTTCAAAGTAGTCCAACTCAAAGCCTTGAAAGCTTGTTTTCGAGCCTGTTGGCCTAAACGCATATTGGACCTTTTTTAAGTGATTTTGTTGGCTCAAAGTGTTTTCTTTATTGCTTACAAATTTTTCAGTCAGGACTTTTTAATATAATTTGTTTTAGCCTACTAATCAAACCAGACAGAAAAATGGGGGGGAAAAAACTAACTTAACGGAGAAGCAACAAGTTAGCAAATAACAAATCAAAAGAGCATCCAATCTTGATTCTATCAATTAAATAAAAACCTCTGAGCATAAGAGATTCCTTATGCTTTCTGTCATCAAGTTAGCTAATTGCAACCATGAATGTGAATCTAACATTGCATCAGATTACACACAGAGGATTCTTCCCAAGTGATGGAAAAAATTTACATAAAAAAAGTGACTTTGACACAAGGCATATAGCATTACTAAAAGTGAAATACAAAACATAAACTTTCCCAAAGTTCATATAACTTTTGAAACTTACATCATCTGATAAGATTATATTGAGCCAGCCTTTTAGAGGAGTCATTCTTCATTAGATTTATATATCACAACCCAAACTGATACTTTAGAGTTAAGGAAACCATAGAGGCACACGTAGAACTTTTACATGATTATGAATTATAAAGAGCAAAGTCATAGCTTTATTTCAACCCAACACAATGAAGCACCACAAGACCAATGAGATTACAGCGACGCATGATGGAACTTGAACACACACGGTGACGGTGACTGTTTCGACTTCGGTGGTTAAGGGTTTTCTGGTTTCAGTGAGAGAAAATCAGCATCCAAGTAAGAGTGTTTACGTAATTTAACAATTGCATTCTATGACACAGAAGCCCCAAGAAAAATGGTAGCAGTTTCGCTTTCTCCGGGGTCGACCCAGAAAATTATAGAATGGGCGGCACAATTGGCGGTTTTTTTTTTTTTGAAGTAAATTTTTAAATGCATTAAATATATATATATATACACACACAAGAAAGAAAAAAGAATATCAAAAAAATATTCATGAAATCAAGTGAATATTGATTATGTAATAAGAGAGGTCATTATTTTACAAACCTGTCATTTAGAAAAGCAAGGCTAAGTGCTGTTAGAAATGCAGCTACATAAATTACAATAAAGAGTGTGCACTCAATAAGTTCAAATACATATATTTTAATAACAAAAGTATATTACAATAAAAATAATTACAATGTCATTCTTCTAGGCCTTATTTTTTAAAATTCCATCATAATTGTCTTATTATCAATGCTATCAAATACATCTTTTTGAATATAAGACACTATACAATAATTCATCCTCCATTCGATTACGAAGTAGAATCTTGATGTATTAAAGGTGAACACTTAAAGGTGGGCAATTATTCAAACATGTATTATTATTATTATTTTTTTAAAAAAAAAAACCAAATTCAAGGGAGGGGGCAAGCCTATAACTTGGGTCCACCAATGTCTCCAGGGACTTTTTTTTCTTATTTTTTTCTACCTTGGGACCATAAAGGGATATTCCCTTCTTCACCTGTCCCTTTGATTTTAAATTTAAAATTTGAATAAAAATTAGGCTGGAAAGAGATACAAGAAGTTCCGCTCTAACGGACTTTGTGGTAAAAGCAAATGGGGTATAAAACTAAAAAAAGGTATCACTCTGGTCCTATTTATAAGTCCAGTTTGACCAAAAAATTTAGTCTTATTTGTAAGTCTAGTTTCATGTAATAAATGAGATTGTGACAATTTTGCTCATATTAATTATACTCATAAAGATAGAGAGAGAAGAAACAGTTGAAAAATACTCAATCATAAATGAGGGCAAAGTTGAAAATTTACCCTATAATCATTGAGGTAACTACTTTTCCTTGGTATGTGAGATTTGGTCAAAATGGACTTATAAATAGGACCAGAGTGGTATAAAACTAATTTTTGCTGGGATATCCCTCTTGAGCTATCAAAAAGCAATTTAATATTAGTAAATATTATTTTATGTTCATAAATATTTTTTAATTATTGCTTGCCTCCTTATCGTTATATATAATATATATCTTTTCCAAACAAATTAAGGAAAATTAAGGAATAAATATTATCGGTTTTTCTTAAGCTTACACAACAATTTATAATGAGATGTTATATATTTAAAATTAATTTCTTAGGTGTTTTATTTTATTTTTATCTAAAATCTTAAAATATTATCTATGACTTAATAATAATATGTTGATAATTAGCCATATTGTGATATTTTCTTTTGAGTTTGATATTATATTTCTTTATCATTTTCCATTATATATTTTTATTTAATTATTGCATCACCGATCCGACTAAACGGCCCGACCGGTCTTGAAGTTTGAACCATGACCCACCAGCCTCTCTGGTTTTAGGGAAAATTCATATGGAGGCCCCTTTAGGCCTAATAATCCCAAAAAAGGCCCATAGAATATGTGAATCCTCAAAAAGGCCCTAAGGCCTTTATAGGAATTAAGTTACAAACCAAAATTACCCACACACCCCGGGAGAAAAAAAGAAAAAGACATCTTGTTTTGGCGCCGAAACGTGAATCGAATGAAGAAATCTTTAAACCGAACATGGGTTTCTCTCGATCGATCCTCACCAACCTCCTTGATCGTTTATCCGTCTCTTCCCTCTTCCCTTTCCGTCGTTTATCCTTAGGTGTATTCTGATCATCCATTGCATTACAGTCTGAACTTAGCAATCTGTATATTGCTGTGCGTCATCATTTTTTTTAGTCAGAAGGTTGGGTGACTGAAAGGTTGGAGCTTCATCACACTTATGCTATTATTAGATAGGAGTTATGTAAGAAATGCTAATATTTTGATTAAGAAATCATAATGACCATGCTACTTCGTTTTTAATCACTGTAGGGTTGGGTTTTTAAAACTTGCTCTGTTTTTAGGCATGAAAACAAAGGGGGAATGGTTGAAAGTGATTAAGGAATGAAGGCTGAAAAAATGTTGAAATTTGATAGTTGTTAATACCTACAGTTTTAGTTGTTAATATGGCTGTTTAACTTGTTAATGCGAGATGAAAGTGAAAACGCTGTAGGGTAGGTTGCTCTTTTTTTCAGGCATGGAAACAGAGGGGGGTTTGTTTGTTAGTGGGAATGATTGAATGTGAAAACGTTGATATGAGATAGTTGTTAATACCTTCAGTTTTAGTTGTTAATATGACTGTTGAAGTTGTTAATACTAACTTTGTGTTGCAGATCAACGTTAAAGATGGCCAGTACTTTAGCGAAGAACTTGTTATGTTACTTCCATGTAGGGGGTAACTTTGTAGAAGGGGGAGGACAAGGTAGTGATTATATTGGTGGAATGGTAAGAACAAGAGGCATCAAGGAAGGAACAACGTACGAGGAGTTGCTAAGAATCATAGCATCTTTAATTGGGGAAGAAAATACTGAAATTTGCATGAAGTGCAAACTTAACATGGATACATCTACATTTGTTGATCTTGTAGATGATGAAGGGGTAGAACATTTAATAAGGTATAATGAAACATATTGTCATGTGTACATTGAAGAAAATAGGAATAATGACAATATACCACAACGAACAAATGTTCAAATGGAAGAACAAGAAGTGTAAGTGTAGTTGTGTTAAGAAATGTAATTTGTTCGTATACTAATTGTCATTACTTGGTTCTCATTACTTGCACTAATAATTGTTGTTTGTTGCGGGAGGGATCAAGTCTTTGGAGGTCCAATTTGGGTTGTCTATGTCTCCCCCTCAAATGTTTAATGAAACTCAAGAGTTGCCATCATTAACGTGTTCTTCACAAAGTGTGCCATTAAGCTCGCTTCGAAATGAATCATTATAAATGGAAGGATTTGATTATGGGAAAAGGACAAATGTTTGCGAATGCTGTGACCCTCCGTTAAACATTGTACAAATATAGCATTGCACACAAGTTTTCATACAAATTTGTCAAGAACAAGCCAAAGCAGATAATAGTGAAGTGCAAGGTTGATAGTTGTCCCTGGTACATGGGTACATATTCGCCGGAGAACGTCAAGATACCGAGTTCCTAATCTTTAGATCATACGAAGTGAACACATACACCATGCACAAGATAGCCTTATTGTATCTCATCCACCCAAGTGTAGCTTGACATCATCGATTGTAATTGATGGTTTGAGAAATAATATTGAGAAGACAACTAATGAAATTCGAACGGACTTGTATAGCGAGTATGGGGTACGCCTAAATTATTGTCAAGCATATTGTGCAAAAGAACGAGCAGTGAGGCAATTACATGGACGAGTAGAGGACTCTTACAAGGTTATTCCTTGGATGTGTGGCAGACTCATGGAGAGTGATCCCGATACAGTTGCAAAATGGGAAGGGTCAGCCGATGACAGATTTAAGAGGCTATTTATTGCCTATGGTTGTTCTATAAAAGGTTTTGTAGATGGTTGTCGGCCAATACTTTATATAGATGAATGTCATCTGAGTGGCCCTTATAGGGGAACAATGTTGTCAGCTTGTGCGTATGATGCAGACAACCAAATGTTTCCCTTAGCATATGCCATTGTCAATGGTGAGACATATGATGATTGGGCTTGGTTTCTAAATAATGTAAAACAGATTATAGGATCGTTGATGATAACAATTGTGTCTGATCGGAATAATTCCATTATTGGGGTCAGAAAGAGATATATTTGGCACCGACAGGACATGCATTTTGTTATAGGCATGTTAAGGAAAATTATAGTGCGAGTTCCTTAAAATCATGAAATGGATGCCACGTACCTCTAGGAATAGCAAGGATACTGCATTGCACCTCCTCGATGGAATTGCGTACGCAAGGCCGGGTCAAGACTTCAGCATTGCGATGGGAAAATTAAAATCGTTCAATCCAAAGATTGGCACGGTGGGTTGAGACTCATGGGGACGTTGATCAATGGGCTTTAAGTAAGTTTCCTTTGAAAAGGTGGGATAACATAACCATTAACATTGCTGAATCGTTCAATGCATGGATGGTGAAAGAGCGGACGCACACTGTGTCAATGTTAATACATGAGCATAGGGAGAAGTTGGCTGCGAAGTTGCTTGCAAGCAAGATGGCTTTGGTGAATTGGAAAAATGGTGTGGGACCCAACATAGAAAAAAAATTGTTGCAACATGTCAACTTTGCAGAAAATATGCATGCTAGATATTATGGGGAGAACCAGTTTTTGGTTGAAACTAGACGCGGTGATGCCTTAATTTATGTGAAAGTTGATGTGGTTGCAAAAGAATGCTCTTGTTTCGCATGGAAAATGAGTGGACTACCTTACCCACATGCATGTGCAGCAATTAAGGTACTTAATGGTAATGTGTACACATTCGTGGATGATTGCTTTACACTTTCAAAGACAAGAGCAAATTTATGCACACAAAGATGCGGCCGCTTGCAACACATGATGTCACGTGTTGATGTGCCCACGGTGACACAAATGCTAACAGAGACTTTCTTGGAGCCCCCAATTACTACAAGGATGGCAGGTAGACCGCCAAAAAAAGGCGGGAATCTCAGTTCCAAAACAAGAAGGATTATCATTGTGGTAGATGCCATGAGCCAGGACACTCCGTCAGGACTTGCAAGAATCCAAATCCAAGTTGATCATCGATGGTGCCTTGGGTGTTTCTTTTTGGGCATTGCGTCTCACACTCTTTTTTGTTGTATATGGCTTTAGATAGAAATCCACACCATATTATTTTTGGAGATGGTGTGTGATGTTGTCATTATGAATTTGTAGATGCATTGGGTGTTGTAAATGAAGGTTGGATATTGTTGTCACAATTGTATCCAAGTGTCATTTATGTACACATATTCATACTTTGTTACAAATGTAAATGATGTTGACAAATATATGTTACACATATTCTGATATGGTTGTTATTTGGGGTTGATGTTGATGTTATAGATGGCTGATATGGTTGTTAAAGATGGCTGATGTAGTTGTTAAAGATGGCTGATGTGGTTGTCAGTGGATACTGATGTAGTTGTCAGTGGGGGCTGATGTAGTTGTCAGTGGAGGCTGATATGGTTGTCAATGGGGCTGATGTACTTGTTAGTTTTTTCTGATATGGTTGTTAATTTGGGTTAATATGGTTGTTAGTTTGGGCTGATATGGTTGTTATTTGGGGTTGATGTTGTTAGAGATAGCTGATATGGTTGTTAGTTTGGGCTGATATGGTTGTTATTTGGGGTTGATGTTGTTGTTCGAGATAGCTGATATGGTTGTTACAGATGGCTGATGTAGTTGTTAAAGATGGCTGATGTGGTTGTCAGTGGAGGCTGATGTAGTTGTCAGTGGGGGCTGATGGCGTTGTCAGTGGAGGCTTATATGGTTGTTAGTGAAATGATGTAGTTGTCGGTGGTGATGTACTTGTTAGTTTTTTTTGATATGGTTGTTAGTTTGGGCTGATATGGTTGTTATTTGGGGTTGATGTTGTTGTTAGAGATAGCTGACATGGTTGTTACAGATGGCTGATGTAGTTGTTAAAGATGGCTGATGTGGTTGTCGGTGGGGGCGATGATGTCGTTGTCGGTGGGGGTAAATGGCGTTGTCGGTGGAGGCGATATGGTTGTCGGGGGGCTGATGTACTTGTTTGTTTTTTTCGATATGGTTATTATTTGGGGTTGATGTTGTTGTTAGAGAAGGCTAGTATGGTTGTTAAAGATGGCTGATGTAGTTGTCAGTGGGGACTGCTGTTGTTGTTACTTTTTTGCTGATGTACTTGTTAGTTTTTTCTGATATGATTGTTAGTTTTTTCTAATATGGTTGTTATTTGGGGTTGATGTTGTTGTTAGAGATGGCTGATATGGTTGTTAAAGATGGCTGATGTACTTGTTAGTTTTTCCTGATGTAGTTGTTAGTTTTTTCTGATATGGTTATTATATCCCATTTTCCAGCTTCTGCACACACAACTAACAATGACAGAGATGCAGGAAACAATTGTCGTTCTCATTCATATTAAAATGTCATGACACCTACATCATAAAATTTACAAAACATTTCTCCTAAATATGAACTCAAGTGTTCTACACAATTTCGTTAACAAAAACTGTCATACAACCACAATGTTGTTTTAAAGGATTGCTGCCTAATGGCTCGTCTTCCGCTTCTGGGAGTCCCTGATCATCGACAACACTTTGTCTCGATGTGTGTTGTTTTGATGATTGACCAACCACCACAACATGCCAATCTTCAGTTCGCGGATGTCATCCATGGAGTAGTAAGGCATTGTGTATCCATCCTCTTGCTCCTTGGCATCCCACATCTGTAACCATGAAACGACATGAACACCACACGAGTCCCTGAAAACACGAAAATTACAGAGGTGTTAACAACATGCTTCATGTAACTTAGACATTATATATATGAATGTTAAAAAACTTAATACGCACTTACACATCCGCTTGGACATGGACTTTAGACCATGTCACCCCCTTGGGAATTCTATCCTCATTCTTGAACAATTGAGGCTTAATCCTTCGTAGTATGTCCATGAAGCATTTTCGCTGATATTAAAGTTGACAAAATTAGATGACAATAATTGTGGCCATTATCTGACATAAACACACATTCAAATTCAGTTCAACTTACCACACGAGTTGCCAACTGTTCCTTTTCCTTAAAGGTTTGAGATTTTTTTTGCCTTCTTTTGTGTCTTGGTTGCCAATTGCTTTCCCTCTTCGCTTGCGCGCTCCATGCGTGAATATGTCCATATGTCGACAAACGAATCTAGGGCGTAGAAGGTCATCGTTGTCGTGTCTACAACATAGCAGAACCAATGATCCCACATAAGTGACGAGCCAAACATGAAACGACAGTCCCCGATGTTATATCCTAAATACTCGGGCAAGATTTCAGCTTCATTGGCTTCCATTGTCCAAGTCAGCGGAGAGCTTATGATTTTGTGCATGAAATGCGCACTGAAAATGTGTCAGGTGACCGTCCCTCCGTTCTGTCATTGATCAGCAACCAAGGTCTTGGCAACCATAGTCATTACCTGAATATGTACAAAATGGAAGTTCATGATTACTGTATAACACAAACCTAGCAACAACAAAAGCCACATTTATATAAGTGCAACGCAATATCAGTTTCAACATACAGTAACTAACACAAATATCAGAAAATTACTAATGCACATCGATTTATACTAATTCATTACAGCAGAACAGAAGTGCATGGGCCATACCGTATCGTTTATCCACGCACGTGGTTTCAAACAATGTAGCTCTGCCCTTTGGAGGTGCCAGCCGTGCATTTCAACAAATTCCCTAAATGCATTCATATTAAAATGTTAAGCATTATATGCATTTTTTATGATATGCGTAATTTCATTTGAACAAGTTATAGATATGTACTCCTCGGCCTCATCTTTAGTTGGATGACTAATACACAACTGATACAACTACTCCTTCTGATCATAGAGTCTCTTCCCCTTGCACTTTCGGTTTGGATCGATCCAAGGTGATTTTAACACACTGCTACGGGTTATCACCCTCTTGGATCTTCTAATTTGTTTGTCACTTCGTTCTCCCTCATGTCCATCAGGTTCTTCCACAACATCATCTTCAGTGGGTTCCACGTCAAGACCATCTTCAACACTAGGTGTGTCGTGACGGTGGTCGTTGTCATCATCAATGTCTTCAAAATTTTCAGCCCCATCTTCCTCATCTCTCTCTTTGTCATTGTCTTTCTGAGGCTCCTCGGAACTTGAGGGCTGGTTGTTGGGTATTTCAGTTTCGTGCAAACCTTCTTGTGGCCCTTCAGTTTTATTGGTATCCGATGTTAATCTATGTTAAAGGGCCAACATCTCCTGTCCCAACATGGACACAAGCCTGAAATTATATGTCCTGCGAACTTCCTGGAAAATCAAAAAATCAGTTGTTCAATCATCAATAACAGCAACAACTCGAGTCAAGGACAATGCAAGAACTCATGGACACAGTAAAACTACATATTTGAATACACCGTAATGCTTCATTTGTAGAAGTAATCACACTTTTCTATGCATTGCACAGATACTAATAATTGCAAGTAAGACCAATCAGCAAATCAAATTTTGCATTCATTTTGATGTTTAATATGTAAGAGATGGAAGACTTAAGACTCTAGTTCATTTGAGGCCTAGTTCCTCACATGCCCTATAAATGTTGGAAGCTCAAGAATTATGTAAGAAACATAAGCCACAAAGAACCCAAAGCAAAATTAAAAGTCACCAATATTGTGTTTTAGGACATTGCAAGAATGATTTAATTTCGTGTTTAATCATCAAACACAGCAACAACAGTTATAATTACACAAATTACATAATGTAAAAAAAAAATCCATGATTAATTGTTGTCACACATTACTGGGTGAGTGAGCATCGTGTTAGGGTCAAACGATGCCAACGGAGTGACCGATGGCTGAGGATGAGAGGTGCCAGCCAGCAAGCCTTTTTGGCTTTTTTTTCTCGAGCTCAACTCTGCTCTTAATCTTGTCATCGGTCCAATAAGCCATGACCGACTCATGCTCGAGGCTACCACATCACCCAAACCAAAATGTTGCAAACAAAACACTGGAAAAAAAAAAAAACATTTCAAACAATTAATAACAAAGCACTCAACAATTGACGTATAACGTTTACATACAAACGTAGTTAAAGACAACTTACCATGAGGAAGTATACACATCCTCCAACAGTTTTGCTCTTGTTACCGGACTTGTGGGAGTCTTTGTTGAACTCATCGATCTTTGTTGGGTGAGTTCTTCAAGAATGAAGGTGGACCAATCAAAATCACCAATGGCATCCTTAGTGAACGTCATCACCTTCAACATACGGTCACTAACACAAATGGATGCACGTGGAGCCAAAAGGGTACCTAGGGTGAATAGAACAAACAGATACTCAAAGTTTTCATCTAATTTTTCTAACAACGTGTCACCGATTGCTTTATAATTTACATCCTTGTACGCACCCCTAAAGTGACTAAACACTAGGTTCTGGTGGGGAACTTTAGCTTCTATGCCCTTACCCCCCACAGGTAAACCCATAAGTTGATGCACATGTTCAGCCCCTATGACTCAGTGTCCCCTCTAATGGACACTTGCTTTGTTGGGGGTCAAAACATGCCATGTATTGTGCACACAAGGAACGGTTTATTTGTCGGCAATTAATTTTCACCAACCTATCAAATCCAATCGCTTTCAGCCTTGCCATGGCCTCGGGTCGTTCCTTTAACTTATGGCATACTTGAATGAAAGTGTTCAGTGCGCACCTCGTTAGGAATGGCACAATATACTTCTCCACTTTACCAGGGCCTCTTAGTTGTTGAGCCCTCTTGGTGTATTCACCTTTCTCAACTGAACTCAACCTTTTCCATGATTCAACATGGGTTCTTTGGTCACCTCCTACAACTTTCTTCCCCTTGCCCTTCGCCTTTTTTTTTTCTACATGTTGCTTGAAGAATTCTTCTGTGAACAAGTTATAGCCTGAGAACCTCACATCCCTTTGAGAGTGTTTCATTGTTGTTTCTTGTCCTTATGTTAAAGCGTTGATATTAGCACTGCAATATGGAAAACACCTTTGAAGAAATGGGGAAGGGAATAGAACAACCTAAAAACTTCAATTTATGATCCAAAAGACCAAAAACTGCAATTTATTATCCAAAAGGTCAGATTCTCAGTAATGAAACTACAATTTATGATCCAAAAGACCAACAACTCAGACCAAAATTCATATTTGATGCAAATTCAAAGGTTTTCTCATAAATAAAAAAAAACTTTTCACACCATTCAGTTAAAGCTCAAATTCACTAGAGCATCAAGTACGCATATGTAAAACAAGACAATAGTAATCTCAGGTAGTATCCAAGATTTGGCAACAATAATGACTTACAAAAATAGCAAACAGTTTAAATGTACAACAAAAAGCACATTTTAATAAGATCCCATCAGAAATCATGCAGAGTATATAGAGGAATATAATTAAGGTATATAACAAGCAAACCATAAAAACAATGTTTATAGATCAAGTAAAATATAAATAAACCATAGATGAACTTGAAATAATTATACAACACTACAGCAAACTCAATTATATTCATATAGCTTAGTTAAAAAATGGTCATATCCGCAAAGCATGTTTATCAAGCCGGGGAGTCTCCGATTAGTTTTGCCAAAAGGGAAAAAAATTGTCTCTAGGCGAGAAAACCAAGGAGAAAAGATTTGATTTGTCAATCTCAATCCAAAAGAAAAAAGAGCATATGCAACAATAATATTAGGGAAAAGAATAATAAACTTGATGGAAACTATATTCTACTCAAATAAACTAGATTACACCTCGGAGAAAATTAATCCTTCCTTAATGACCATCTTGTGCAGACATATTAATCGTATATACAGGGAAAAATAATAATACTTCTGTCAATTTCAAATAAAATAAAAAGTCATATATTAATGATGTAGTAGATAATGTTTTCAATGACCTAGAGATGCCTAAGAACTTCTTAGATCAAGCTCATCCAAATACCAAAATTATACCCTTAGTTGCTTGAGTCGATATTAATTCAAGCATACACCCATGTCCTCAAAACATAAAGCAATTTTAAGAAAGTAGCACAAGCATATACTGATAATATCAACTATTTAAAGAACTATTTTTAAGTTACCTTCATCAATTTCAGGATGTCGTATCACAAGCATTTGGCAAATGACATACTCACAAACACTCAGATCTTTTAAATAAGATGCAAAAAAGGATTTGAAAAGCAGAGCAACAAGCATATATACTCATACTCATAATCACTCAGAGCCTTGTAGGCAAACACATCACAGATATACAAACAACATATAAAAGCATAAGGCAAGGAAACATCAAGTTATTGTGATCATAGAGCCCAAACTAAACAAACACATTCAGAGTTAATAACCATTGCGAAACTTAAATGCATAAGTCAATTAGTGCTTTTGGCCATGATTGGTTTCCGCAAAAGCTAATTAATCACAAATTTTTACTAACTCGATTTTCCCTTCTCCCTTATGTGTTCAAGCTTACCGAACCGAAGAAGAAGAATCAAAGTTGCAATAGTGGCTTCTCTCTCTATTGCACTTGAAGAAGAAGGTCCACTCGCATGAAAACCAACCTACGAGCACAGAGGCGGAGGCGCAGAGATGGACAAGGACGGCGGCGCAGAGGCGGAGACCGACGAGCAAGGACGCACAGAGGCGGAGACCGACGAGCACTGAGGCGCAGAGGCAGAGACCCACGAGCACGGACACGCAGAGGCGGAGATCGAGACTGAGAAGGCCAGAGATCGGAGAAGGGAACGACGAAGAAGAGAGATTTCCAATTTAGAGATCAGAGAGAGAAGAGCTCGAATAGGGCAAGACCGATTTTCAAATTTGTTGAATTTCAAACTTCCACACGGGGCATGAAGGTAATTTTGCATTGTAACTTAATACCTATAAAGGCCCTAAGGCCGTTTTGAGGATTCACATATTCTATGGGCCTTTTTGGGATTTTTAGGGCTAAAGGGGCCCTCATATGCATTTTCCCCTGGTTTTATGTGCGGTCTGACTTTTAAAACATTGACTGAAACTATGTTTTTAAACATAAATGACTGAATAGAAACAAGATATAAACTTGAAGGACCAAACATATAGCTAAGCCCTCAATATATTAATTTATTTTAGATGCAATTAATATGATATTTAAAAAATGAATATGTGACTGGGAGGAATACATTACACCAATAATAATGATTTAAAATGGTGGTAGCCCAATTAAAGAGTGGCTATGAGATTTAGAGAAGAAATCTAATTAATTTGATTTAATTTAATTGAGGATTGATTAATTGAATCAAATTTAAGTTTTATGATTCAATTGAGCCTAACCCTCCTTATATAATATTTTTTATTCATAAAGATAGAGCCATGTAACAAAGATTATAAAGTATGGGGCAAAAAGAAGAAGATTCTAAAGTTATAGAGTAGATTTTTAAATAGGAGTCTTTTGTAATTCTTTCTATGTTAAAGAAGAAAAAAAGAAAAGTAGATGCCCCATTATCCAAATAAATTATATTTCTTTTTTGAAAATTATACTTCACGCTGATTTTTGGTAGATAAGAAAGTATCATAATATTTATATATAAAAATATATATATTATCTGTATTTTTATCTACTTTCTTAATTATCATTTTATTTTTTATTAAAAAATTATCAGTTTTTAAATGCTTATAAATGCATATTAAGAGAAAATTTATAGGGAAAATTACATGTAGGTCCCAAGGATAAAAAATAATTACAAAAAATATCTTGAATTAATCACCAAATTACAAAGTCCAAAGAGACTTTTTTGATATTATTTGTATTACCAACCGAAAAAGCAAAGATTTACAACAAATTTTAAAATTTGGCCATTTACAACCGTAAAAGCCATATTTACAATAACATTTAAACACCTGGATTTTGAACGTAGAAATGTCATTTACAACATAAAAAGGCTATATTTACAATGGAAATGCTATATTTATAACAAAATTTAAAATATGTTCATTTATAACTGAAAAGCCATATTTACAACAGAAAAAGTCATATTTACAAAAACATTTAAACATCTGGATTTTGAACGTAGAAAGATCATTTACAACAGAAAAAAAAAAACTATATTTATAATAGGAAATGCTATATTTACAACAAAATCTAAAATCGAACATTTACAACCGAAAAAACCATATTTACAACAACATTTAAAAACATGGATTTTTTCCATACAAATAATTACAAAAAAGTCCCTTGGGACTTTTGTGTAATTTGGTGATTTCAATGGACTTTTTGTAATTATTTTTATTCCTTGGGACCTACACGTAATTTTCCCAAATTTATAACCATGTACGGTTCACAATTGAGCACTTCATCATAACGAAGTACGGTTCACAGTTGAGCCCTTCATCACAACAACGTGTAGTTTACAATTGAGCGTGGAGTTATGGCATCTGGCAATCTTTCCGTATTAGAAGGTTCGACGGAAAATTTGACTGAAGATAGTTTTGCAGTTAGATGTTATAAACATTTATACTTTATTTCAACTCGTACTAGACAAGTTCGACGAATAATAAATGAGGAATTTGAATCCCCTTTAATAATCTCTTGCATATTTCTTCGTAAAGCTTTTTTTTTCCTAACCGTCTTTCTGAATCACATATTCGATCATTCACGTCTCATGTCACATTCAAAACTCTAAGAATTCTCGAACGTGGCTCTACCTATATATTTTCAAATCTCTTGAATGTACTCATCGTCCTCGTTTGATGCCTTTACCAATATATTTTCGAGTTGTCCTTCAAGAAGATGATCAAGAAATGAACGAAGTTGACAACAATGTTATTTCTACACCGTTAGATGTCTCATATCCGTTACTAGGCACCACATTCACATCCCCATCTCCCAGCGTCTTCTCGGCCTCATCAACTTGACCCCCCAACGGCACAATGAACCTCGGCCCAATTCCCTCTTCCATTAACTGCTGCTTATAGGTTCTTGTAAAAGCAAGAACCCATTTAGAGATCCATTGATTACAACAGCCACCTCCTTATCCTCATGCAGCGACGAACCACCTTTATTTCCTGCTATTTTCCACGTTGCAGCAGATCCATTAACTAAACCAGCGACCTCCTTACCATCATGCATCGACGAGACACCTTTCTTTCCTACTATTTTCCACGTTGCAGCAGCCTGAGGGTTCTGTCTTGCACCCAACTGAGCCATATTAGGACGTGACTTCGGACAGGAACCTGATCTGTGACCAACGACCCAGCACTCTGCACACACATCATTTAGCCCCTCATATACGATAATCCTTTTTTTTTTTTTTGATATAGTTCAGTTCTAGCTCTTTAGATAAGTCTACTTTCACACAAATTATTTATTATTTATATAAAAATAGAACGAATAAATAATCTTATTCTATAATTATTTTACTATTTATCATGTTTGAAATCGCAGCCGCTAATTTCATAGTTTGGATCTATATGGTTCGAAAGTTGTGTTGAAACAAAAAGTAAAGTTTAAAATTATCATAACAATTTATAATAAAAGAAAATTAATCTGCGTCAATTGTGAAGATAATGGGCACATTTTGGGTTGGCGGTAGAAACGGTGGCTTAAAAGCTATCTAACTTTTGTAAAAGCTTGGTAGGAAAAAAGTCAGGTTATAAATGTGATTTGTATTTGGATTGCCTCTTTGGCTTTTTGCAGAAGTAGCTTTTTTCTAAACTGATGAGTGTTTGGATTATTATTCGAAAAGTCAGTTGAGATAAAAAATGACTAAAAATGGTATGAATTTTATTGAATACTCCCCTGAACCTAAATATAAGAAAAAATTGACATTTTTTGAGAGATTCAGGAAGCTAATTAAATTACTAAAGAATATTTTTATTTTTATTTTTTTCTTCAAATTAATTAGTTTGACTAATAAACTAATATATAATCCAATAAATCATGATTTATTAAATTTTTTGTCATTAATTAAAAAAATAAAATTCTTAATTAACAAAAGAAAGTTCCAACTCACTATAACTTCCCTATTTCTCTCTCCCTTTTTTCCTTCCCTTCTCTCTCCCTTTCTCCCATTTGGCTCAGAAAATGGGCCCACAAAAATAAAGAAAACTCCTCCTTCCCTCTCTCTTCCTCAGTCTGCGTCAGAAGAAAACAAATGGGCCCCACATAATACTGCGTTTCATTGGCCCAAAAGCTAGAGGGGGGAGCTTTTTTTAAATGGGCATTTATGCAAAAAGCCCAGCAATGAAAAATGCCAACCCAAACACATTTATATGGACGCTTTTGTTAACTGAAATGCTGCTGAGTTTTTTTTTTTTTTTTTTTTTTTTTTTCAGTATTTGGTCTGGAACGCTGAATGTAACGTGGACCCAAACAAAGCCAATTTAGTTAGATAGTTGTAACTAGATGATAACTATCAAAGATAAACTTTTTCCAAATTTAAATCCACCAAAATATACATCCAATGCGAACAACTTTTTTGGCCACCCTAATATAAACATTTATCCATTACTAACTACATAAATTATATTAATTAATATAAATTGACTCTAAATTAATATGGCTTAATGACAATGCCTGTATTTCATATCATTTAGTGCCTCAAGTGCCTAATAAGCAAGGTGTTAGAGAAAGATTGTAAGGCCTAGTGCTCGTATAGGTTAGTTTCCTTAGGTTTTCGTCTTTCCCATGCAAAAAATATTTTATAGATTATTGTGATAATAAAACAAATTAAAAATTAACCCATTAATTTAAAATAATACACACAATTGATACTAATCTATCAAATAAAATCTATTAATTGATTCTAAAAATACGTTAATTTTAATATCGTTAATCTCATAAATGGAAAATACTGGCTCGTCGAATTTAAATCGTGATTCTGCAATTACAAGTTAACAAATCATGTTTAAATTTTAAGGTATATTATCTTGAGGTCAGTTCTATCAAATTAGTTTAAACTACTTTGATAGAAAGATAAACCTAAAATATACATAATTCACTAAAACTCTAACTTCTTGAAATCTTTAATCCATATACCAAAACCTGGAGAGTGTGAGTATGAGGACGCGATCGCCACGGTTTTAGAAGGCAAAGTTTTTCTGATGGACACAAGACTACGGTGCAGGAGACAGTGAATAGTAAAAAATACTCGTATTAAGGATATTGGGGGGAAAACAATTACAGAGTCATTTTCATTCAAAAAATCCTCATGGCACTATATGATTGGGAGACCTGAAATTAAGTAACAGAGTACATGCTTAAGTTTTCTACTGTTTTTGGTATCTTAATGGAAGTTAGGCACTGTTCAGCGTGTGGTGACAAATTTTTCAAACGCTGCGTTTCACGTTGCATTAGGAAGGGTGCATTGCTATTGTTCTGTTTAAGAACAATAGATATCTAGCTATCCCTAATGGGCTAGTGTATTGATATAGGATCGTTTAACTCTCTCTCCTAGGTATCTATAGAGCAGGTACCTATGAGGATGATCACTGTACACGAGTAGGTGTTTAGCCAAAGGCGATGGTGTGTATGTACAGTGACGGCTGAATTGTAAATAGTCAGAGAGAGTGTGTTCATGCCTTAGGGTTTACCTCTTATTTATAGAGTATACCTTAGGGTTAGGGTTTGGACTTATGGGTCTCTGTGCCTCCAAGCCTAAATGATGTGTCGTCGTATCTGTGTCTCGTAGATTGGCCCTTGTTAGGCCATACATTGAATGAGCCTCGTATATGAGTCCGTATATTAGTAGAAGAAGCTAAGTCTAATTAAGCTATCCCATCATTATGGTTTCCTATGTTTGTGAAGAGTTTCAGAAAATATTCATGTGAAAGATGGAAATGAGTAGTTCTGGATTGGCTATCTAATCTGATACATAAGCACAAAGACAAAGATAAGCTTGGCTGAACCAATCACATTTTCTTGCTCAAAAATCAAGGCATATCAAAACATCCTACATATGTATTATCATTACATAACACTAAGTATAGTTTTTCCTAAATTAGCCCTATTGATATCCCTCAACAATAAGTCAATAATCAAGTAGGAGATAGAAGCAAATTAAAAAATATTCATATTAATTAACTTAACTAGCTTCCTAAATCTAATCAAATTAGCTAATCAGGTTGCCATTAAAGTGTGAAGCATGTTATTTAATTTTGAATCAAGATTGATCATTCTCGATCCCATGAAAACCAGTTTTAGAGTAACTATATCTAAGTAATTACTAATCATAACTACCAATCAAGTAGTGGTTTCATGACTCACTGTTCTATCATTTATAATTTTAATCAGTACCAGCAATCCACCACTTCCTCTTGAACTGGGTTATGCCACTTCTTTGGGGGCCCTGAGGTCTTTGGGTGGCCACGAAAAGCATCCTTACCAGGTTTTGCAACTTCTACATATATTTTCCGCCCATCAAATACCTACCAAGATAAAAGGCAGAGCATTTGAGAACTACTTTGATTCTTTTTCTCTGTTTCTTGTTTTCACCATCATTGAGAACAGAAAATGTGATTGAAAATGGGTTTGTTATAGTTTTCAGCGCTTCTGCAAAATGACCTGGACATTTTGCGCAATATTACAAGAGAAGTGAAAATCACAAAATTAAGTTAGAGGAAGCCATTATATATATATTGGTGGGAGGAAAACCAAGAGAGTCATTTGGCTTAGGAGAGCCTCTACTCTCTTGAAAACTAGAAAATCCCTTTTCTTTCTCATGTTTTTTCTTCTTGTAGTAAGCATTGCTTCTGCATAAGTCCCTTCCATTCACTGATTGGATAGGCATAGTAAACCTCATTAGTATTTCAAAGGTTCACATCATCATGAAAAATTAGCGAAATAAAACTGGCTTTAATTAAGAATTAAAAACAAAAAATAAAAATGGTTAATTGACAATATTCTTAGAGACCATATGCACCCCGATTTTTCATGATTTGATAAAGTTAAAATGACAAAGAATAGTATGAAATTTGAACCTTTTGATCCATGTTTTCTCGTGCAAGCATTGCATCATCTTGACTAGTGTACTGAATAAAGGCATATCCCTTAGATCTTTTTGTGGTATCTTTAACAACTTTAACTGGAAAAAAAAAGAAAAAGAAAAAAGAAATACCATGACTCAAGAGGTACACGTGAAAAGTACTTAATTAATAGTGTGATATCAAGACACACCTTCACCTTCAGCTATCTCGCCAAAGTTTGAAAATTCCTTCTTGAGAATATTCTCACCAGTAGAATATGGTAAATCTGGCACAAAAATATATCAGAACTAGAAGTTGACCAAAGCAAACTATGTTGAAAACCAAAAGAAGAAGAAGAAAGGTCCGTGGCCTCTGGACATTATATTGGAAGGAAAATTAGTTTGACTGTATGAACAGATTACTAATATTGAAGGACTACATACAATTTAGAAGAACATCCACCCGAGATTCATCAGAAAAAGAGACTGAAAATTAACAAAAGTAATTTGAATATAATTGTATCAATTGATGTTGCAGGTGATGAAAATATGTTGGAATTCAGCAAGATAAGAGGTAGATATTTTAATCAAACACAATTTATTGCACTAGATATAATCATTTATGAGGCAGTATGGTAAGGAAGAGGCAGATCGAGGTTTCCAGGGGGTGATGTCAGCTAGCTCATCAGTCAAATGCAGATTAAATCAACTATTGAGGGAAAGAGTTTCTTTTTTATAAGTACCTAAATATGAAAATATGTGATAACAATGGCAGTTTATAATATCTTCTTGCATTCCAGAAATCTAAGCATACTCTTTTTTTCTTTTTTTTTTTCCTTGGCCAAAATATATGCTTAAATGTAAAAAGCACACAATATATAGTCAATTTTGTTTGAAGACAGGGCAAATTGTAGCCAGCAGATCTATATAAACATGACCAAAATCTTTCATGGGAACCTGAGTATCTCATAGTGTTATTTATCTGGAGAGGTAGTTCCAAACAAACCATGAAATAAAGCTTTCTTCCCAATACTGACATCTTTTTTGACCTAGCTACTAAGCTCCATATTTATATATTCATAGGTTAGTTGGTCGGGTTTTACTAGCACCCAGGAAGAAGACTCACACTGATACTGCAAATTAATATTGCAACTACGAGTTTGAAGGGGGGGGGGGGGGGGGGGGTAACTGGATGTGGGTTTTCGTCTATTGAGCCCATTGACTCTGTAACTGAAGTTTCTTTGTTTTATGATTTGTTATCTTCATCTCTATTGTCATTATATTTTGTAATTATCTCTAGGGTTGCAGAATCATATCCTTCATTTTATTTTCTCAATCATTGAAAGAGGATTTTTATGGGATTTGGACAATCTTTCTCCCTCTATATGCATTGATCAGATCTTGACGAATAAAGATCCGATTTTGCACTGCAAACTCTCAAGAAATTTTCAAAGGCATACTGAAAAGGCAAAACCATGACATAGAATCACCAGAATCATATGCCATAGAAAGAATTACTAGTTCCACAATTTCGGACTGTGTTTTCCCTTCATAAGGAAAATCTACATCCTCAGTTTTCTGGTTTGTATTATGGCAAAAACCACCAAGATAGTGGTTATCAGGTGTGTTTTTCCAGTTTTATTCACATACTTATTATCCTATCCTAATAGAAACTATAATTCTATAGGCTCAATTGTCCAGAATGGGAACTAACAGGTTCTTAACTATATAGGAAATGGTTACCAGGGACAACCATAAAAGTGTCAGTAATCTTATAAGCAGGCTATATACCAGTGCACATTGATATTAGAATTATTTATCTTTCTTCATTCAAGAAGAGAATCTTACTACCTCCGGTCCTAATTATAAGAGCTAGTTGACTTTTTTTGGAGAAATTAAAGAAGCTAAATAAGTTATTTAATCATTTTATATGTTGTGTTTTCATAGATTATATATTAGTTTATTGGTCAAACTATTTAGTTTGAAGAAAAAAATAAAAATAAAAATACTCTAAGCTAATTTAATTAGCTTCCTTAATCTTTTCAAAAAAGTCAACTAGCTCTTATAATTAGGACCGGAGGGAGTATTATATTTGTACTTATGATTAAGGAAGCATTTGGTAAACAATTTTCTCTTCAAGCAATCTCCTCCTCAATCACCCCTTGAAGCATGTGAGATAAGGAACACCTCATCACTATGCAAGGAACTAAACTGCCATACTAGTGTCAAATTCTTCAACACGTCACAGTAGAGCTCAACATTGACAATTTCATATAACAAAACCATACATTCCCGTATTGGTATCACCGAAAAAGAAGAAAAGGCAACCAACATGATACATATGATCAAACATAGAGCTAAAGTCTATATATTTATTTCTTGTGAAACATGGCATCTTTGCCCTAAATGCACAGACCCAGCTGAGCCTACAAACGACACATCGAATCCAGCACAAACCATTATCCTAAGTGTCATATACTTCGAATGACATCGTTACCCTTTGAAATAAATAGGTCTTAGCTGAGCTAAAGAGCACTACCATGTCAAAGGGTTTTAAGCACCACCGATGATGGGAAGTAAACAAATGCGCTAGATAATTTTGTGAGGGTTCATTTTGGTCTCATCCTAGATAACTAACTAATAAACTAACTAACAGATAATTAATTTCTAAGCTAGAAGGGATTTTATCTTGCATGCATAATTAGATATACAAATAAATAAACTATCACATAGTTTAATTTTTAAACGGCTTGTATCTATCATGAATACTAGTCATATTGTGACCGTGTTCACTTATAACATGCATATTAGTCGTAAGTTTAAAAATTAAAACTATGCATATTATAATTTCAAATATATTGTGGATGATCATGGTGCCTTCTAATTTTCCATCCAAACATTTGGATGTCTTGGATTATCAAGAACTTCAAATCTTTTCCATCCTATCATCATGGCCCAATGCTCTCTTGGTAAAGTCTTCTATAGGTCGATGATCTAGAATTTTACATTCTTAATCCTATTACAATTTTCTATGCAAAATTTACATTGGGGCAATACAATTCCATTTATCAAAAGAAATAAAATTTTAATTGGGACAAAACAATCCCATTTACCAAAAGAAATAAAAAAAATTAAATTAGAGGCACCATAACCATCCGTTTTCATGTACCTATAAAAAGGTTAAAAAAATACATGCAAACATTTTTGCAAATCCTAAACCATGATTGAATCGAATTCAATTGTAATAACCCCACATGTTTATGGTAACGAGCCAGGCTTTGACACCACTTGTTGGTTAGTTTTGCACTGTTGCATGACTTTCAAGCAAAAGCTCATGAGGTTGAAAAACAAAATTTTTGTTAATCATTGTAGAACTCGTAACCCCCTAGTCCTCATGAGTTATTAATCGTAGCTAATTAGACCAATGAGTTATTATAATGAGAACCAGTAACTCTTTACGACACTCATAAGTTATTAAATGTATCTATATTGTCACGTCAAAATTTAATATTTGCTCATGAATTATAACCCATAACTGTTTATGGTTCTCATAAGTTATAACCTGTAACTTTTCACGGTCTCATGAATTGAAAAGTTAATCCCATAAGTTATAACCTGTAACTCTTTATGGTACTCATGAGAACACGTAATTCTTTACGATACTCATGCGGAATTTCTGGATGGATTAATATTACAATTATGATACCCGTAACAACTTACAGTACTCATGAACTATAATTTAGGATCTACTCGTTAAAACACATAAAGGGTTTTTAGGAATACATTTGATCGATTGAAGAGACGGCAAAGATTATGACGTGCTCTAATGTTGATCCATACGATTGTCTCCTGATTGCAATAAGAACTCCTTCCCCTTGACTCATCCTTCTCCTTCGATGCTTGCTAAGCGATGGCAAGGTAAAGGTTTTAAGTTATTGATTTTTGTTTTTCTCAAGAAGATGATAGTTTCTTGAGATTAGGTATGGTGCAAAATAAGAGGATTTGATGAACAAGATTGGGAAATTACCTTTCTTGAATTGGCGGCACCAATCAAATTGGCATATTGTTTTTTCCTTTCTAAAAAGTTCAAAAAAAACATCAAAAAATCAGCCTCTTAATTAAGGTTAAACCCTAATTAGAGTAATTAGAAGAAAATCTCATTCCAAGGTTTAATCTGAAAAATCAAGATAATGGATCATATCCATATCCTGAAATATATCTTGAATTCAAAATTCAAGATAATGGATCTTATCCTTATCCTGAAATATATCTTGAATTCAAACTTCAAGATAATGGATCTTATCCTTATCTTGAAATATATCTTGAATTCAAAATTCAAGATAATAGGTCATATCCATATCTTTATTCATTCTTTATATAATCATTTATATGATCTTTATCCAATCTTTATTAGACATAGTTTTAGATAATACAAAATTATCTTTTATAATCTAACCTCTTGAATTTAAAATTTGAATTAAAATTTTAAACTTTAATTCAAAATTCAAAATGGTCTAAGACCCTGTTGGGTCTTCTAGCACATTTGGGCCTAGTAGTGGAGAAACTAATTTCCCACTAGTTGACCAAATGTGGCGCCATCGTTCTTATTGGGTTTGGAGTCCCACTCCATCCCAAATACACATATTGTCTTGACAAAGCCCAATAACAATTATAGGCCCAAGCTTGCTAATTTTAAGCAATCAAGAATAAACTTTATATGTGACCCATTAGGCCTAATTAGTCATTGACGTAAATAAACTTGGACCAATTAAACTCCTATAATTGGCCCAATTTATCTAATGGACATTCATAATGCTTAGAATAACTCAACCAATAGGGATTTTTGTATTAGGCACAAGGCTTTCATGAATTGAACTCTATTCTTGGAAATAGGTTTGAAATTTAATTAGATGGTCAATGAGATTTAATTCGTTCGAAAATAAGGACTATGGAGTTCAATCACAGGATATCATATTTAAGATCAATGATCAACATGTTAATGACGAAGGACGTATTAGAAGCATATATGACTTAGATTTAATCTTTAGATTTTTTAAAACTCATTTGAATGTAATCAAAGTATGAATATTTTTTAAGGCATGTTATGCATTTTTATAAAACAAGGTGAATTGAAATTTAAACAAATTTTAAAATTGTGCATTTCAAAATCATAAACTCAGAAGGTTATGCACAAGTTCACTTTCGGTCCATTTAGCAATCTGAAAGCATTTTGGAAACCATAAATGATTGATTGCTAATGGAATGCAATATTCGTTATCTGAATATGAATTTCATATAATCATAGTATAGGGTAATGTTAGATATCACCATACATCATCTAGTCCTTGTACTAGCTTGCTTGGTGTTGAAGTCTCCTTTTTCAACATTTACCATCAAGTATAGCTTATTTGGCTTCCTCAAAACTCGAATTATTTCTCTATGTAGTTGCACTCTTGAGAAGATTTTTCTCATCCTACAAAACCATATAAATCTTTTATTTCCTTGGTGTAACACCCCAATTTCCGTAGCATAAATCGTGCCGGTGACACGTGGTTTTATAAAATTCATCAAAGTTTTTGAGGTGCTACAGCTTAGCGTGTTGCGGAAACGGAGAGCATGTACTAAAAATTTGAACAACAGGTATAACACTGAGTAACTGATATGAAAATACTCAGACATATGCGATGCCCGACGTATATCTCGATATATTATAAATTTCCGAAGGAATGTTCATGTGATACAAAGAATACAAAAACTTTATAATTACAATTCTTACATGTAACTATACCCTCTTCAACCAAGCCTTAGGTAGACTTGGGACATAGAACCTAACTCAGTTAAATCATCTCATTTGGCCAGGCTGGGTAGGTCTAGTGGGAGTCTCACCGTGCTAGGGTGACTGATTGAATGAACCACATAAACGACCCTTCTAGTTTAAGCACCAAATGATATGAAGTAACTTCATTAGATTCATGCCATAAGGTAGGTTCTGTTGACTTTCTCCCTGTATTTTCTTTGACCGGTGCCTCCTCACGGCTCCGTCCATTAATGCTTCTACTCATGGCTCCATTCACAACGTCTTCATAAATCCTGGTCCCTTTCCTGAACCTCTAGTCAAGTCTAAGATTCAAAACAAATTGAATCTTAGGTAACAGTTAACCTCATACTTATATAAACAACATATGGATGACATCACAGTATTAATCAACACATAAGTACATAGCGAGATGCAAGATTAATATGCTAACAAGACACTTCCCATGTAAAGTTATCTATGCTAACAAGACACATCGCATGTAAAGTTATCTATGTTAACAATACACATCGCATGTAAAGTTATCTATACAAATCACTTGTATAGTCGTCTATCACATATAAGCATACAATAAGCATCAGAGTTAAAGTTACTGTACGCGAACGTACCTTCGTTGATGGTAAACGGTACTTTTACGGAAAACGGTAATTTCGACAGTGGGTGAAAATGGCGGTACGACGGCGGTACAACGCGATCCGATTATCTCGAGATATCCTATAAGGATAACATTTATCAAATTCTAGCAAGATAACGGGCATTTTAGGTACAAATTACCATTTTGCCCCGAACCCCTAATCGGCGGAATTTCGCCGAAGCCATTTGTTTTCGCTCTATCTCTCCGTAATTTTGACATATCTTTTCCCCCAACAATATTTTCGAAAATAATACCATATTTACCCCTAAATATGATATCTAGACTATCTTGAAAAATTAAAGATAAATCTAGCATTTCTACTATATCTACTGAAAGAACTACCGAAACTAAAGACTAGGGACCGAAGAACTTACCCGAGCTCCGCTAGATTTTCTCCGGACTCCTCCTTCTCTCTAAAACTTCTCTATATTCTGAATTTTGGTGTGGGAAATGAGAAGAGATGTGCCTTCTATTTATAGGGAGGAAAATGGGTCTTTAAGTGTAATTATTTCACCTTTGGGTACTTTTATGTAATTTTCCCCAAAATAAAATAAAATAATAACCATGCTTCACTTGCATCCCTTGCTGCCCTTGCTTGATGCATGGAATGCATAGGAGATTAAAATAATGAATAGTAAATACGTCACTTTCAAAAATAGGGCCTAGTAGTCTCCCAAAAATAGGCAAATATTCAAATATAGGGTTCTAGATAAACAAATATCCGGGTATTACACTTGGTATCCAACCTTACTTGGATCCATTCATTGTTAGTTTGTAGGAACACTGTTAGTTCCCTGTATATGTTTTGATGATAACTAACCATTGTAAACAATCTAAGGCTTATGATCCAAGGCAAAATGTTTTTTAACTTGTTCAAACATGGATCTTATCAGCTGATTTCATTTGCTATCAAATTGACTCGAGCCTAGGATATCAGACTCAAGCCAAGCCTTGTATGACTTGAGCCAGAATAACTTCTTGGCTAGAGCCACACTTGATTGCCTCGAGTTTAGGTTGAAACTCGAGCCAATGCCTGGCGACTCCAGCCAACATCTTGCGAACTTACAAATTGTTTCAAATTAAATGTTTGGTTGACTTGAGTGTAAGACCTCTGACTCGAGCCTAAAAATTTGACCGTTACATTCAAAAATCTCATTGACTCGAGTCATCATTTATTGACTCTAGTCAGGAGAAGTTTTTCAAATCATTTTTAGAATAGTATGTTTGCGATTAACTCAAACCACCCTTTGTTGACTCGAGTTTTGACCTAAACTTGAGCCAAGCTTTATAGACTCAAGTTAATCTCTTTCGGATTCATCTTTGAACCAATATTCAATTAAGGACAAACTCGAGCCTGACTTTATCAACTCGAGTTTAGACCTAAATTCGAGCCAAGCAAGGTTGCCTGCAGTTAAATCTCTTCGTTGTTTTCTTCTTTGTGTTTTTGAAATGATATTGACTCGAGTTTGTCTATGATTAACTCGAGCCAACTCTTCTCTGTTTGAAACTCTCCGTATCCAAATTTCCTAAATCTCTAAGATTAGTTTACATACTTCATATCTTCACTCATTATTAGTCATAACTATACTTAACATGTTTGCTAATGAGTTTCAAATAATTTAGAAGTGAATTAACGGCAAAATATCATAAAGTAGTTTATGTGTCAGAGCATTTAATGCTCTTACCTATTCGAGATATAATCATAGCAACCATACCTCTGAGCATTCGAAAAACATATTGTTATTCCAATCATTCTAATTGATGTGTCTCAACGGTCAAAATCAAAAGGAATAAAAGAATGTTGAAAACAGACAATTACTCCAGAGCATTAATGGAAAAATGCTTCAACTGTCTAACGACTACTTTGAAGAGTCTCAACGGATAGTCTTCAAGTTTCTTCAACAGTTATTAATGCAACCTTTATAAATTCCAGAAGCATTGAATTTGCCACCTACCGAAACTCTGCGCATTCAATTCGAGCTTATTGTAATCTACTGTTTCATTTAATATCTTCGGTTATCTTGTACTTCAGTGATTATTATTCATCTGCTTTGTGAGAGAGTTTCTCATAAACACTTATTTGATTACTTGTTTAGTTGTTAAATCTTAACGTTGTGGAACTTTAAGTGTGGGGGTACAATTACAGCTTGTAAGGGGAGTGAGTCCTATTAGTGTTATAGGATCATGTCGAGTACAAAGTGTGTAATTGTAACCATGATTGTGAATTAGTGAAATACCCAAAGTGTTTGGGGTTTAGATGTAGGTCGAGGAGTTAGACTGAACCAATATAAATTCTCTGTGTCATCTTTCTCTGTCTCTTCTTTGTTCTAATTGCTCATCGTCTTTAATCTGAAAAAGAATTTGAAATCCCCTATTCACCCACCTCTAGGTGATATTCTCGATGGTGCCTTGATCAACCGGCCACTAGGCTTCAGTGGGGAATACTATTCATTCGGAAAGCCGAGTTCAGAGAGTTTGTGTTAGCTAGCCAATATGGCCTATGGCATGTATTTGAAAATGGGGATTACGTTCCTACAAGAGTAGAAGGTGGAATTCATGTTCCCAAGGTCGAAGACGAGTTCGATGAGAATGACAAACGGAAAATAACTCTCAACAGTAAAGTAGTTTTGATGCTTCAAAGTGCTCTTAGTCAAAAGGAGTACTTCAGAATATGCAACCTCGCAACTGCAAAGGAAATGTGGAAAACATTGGAGATAGCATACAAAGGAACATCCGGCATAAAGGAAAATCGTACCAATACGTTGAAAACCGAATACTATCTTCTTCGAATGAAGACTGGTGAATCCATCAGAGAGTTCCAACTTCGCTTTACTCATCTAACCAATCAACTATCTGCACTGGATAAAACATACGAAAAAATTCTCAAGTCGGAAAAATTCTCAATGTTCTGTCTAAGGATTGGGAAGCCAAAGTCACAGCAATTGAAGAAGCTCATGGTGACTTCAGTTGTTGCTCTGTTCTAAAGTATTTCTGAATATGAAGGTAAACTGAAATTCAAGAAGGGTTTGGATGAGATCATCACCAATCAAACCAAAGGTGTTGCTCTCAATGCTGCTGTGAAAGAGAAGGAAGTTAAAGATGAAGATGATGATTATGAAATGGGAATGTTCATACGAAGATTCAAGAAATTTTACAAGAAGGATCAAGGATTCAGAAACCAGTTCCAGAAAGGAAACTCAATCAACAACCGACAAGAATTCAAAGATAAAGATCAAATCATCTATTATGAATGCGAGAAGCCGGGCCACATCAAATCCGAATGTCCTCAGTTGAAAGGAAAAGAAGAAGAAGTTCAATCACTTGAAGAAAAAGGCCTATGTATCTGCCATATAGGGAGACAGTTCCTCCTCAAATGAAGAAGAAGGTGAGGAAGAGGAGGTAGCAAATGTGTGCCTGGTCGCTAGAAGAAGGGCAATCTGAAACCGATGAAGAGGTATATGATTCTGAACCCAGCTACAATGAGTTACTATCTTAGTATAATGAGTTACACTCAGAATTTAAAAAGATTGTGAAAGAACTTATTGTTGGAAATTATGCCCTAGGGGCAAGTCATTGTACTTTAAACGTTTATGTTATTTAAAGTATTCTCCTTTAGTTATCATTTGATTTTCATATTTATAGTGATAATTGATCCTTGGATATATCTTATAGATTATCCTAAAATGTCCCTAGTTGGTTATCTACGCGGGAGCGAAGATAAAATAAGACCAGTATGACTTTGATGAGTATGGAGATACGAATCAAAGTCATAGGCACTTGTAAGAGTTCAAGGTGCTGGACCGACCCACTATGAGAAAGTTGTATGGATTAAGTCATAAGCTTTTCTCATGTATAATCGCATCACAACGCCGTTTGACTTGAGATCATCATGGATTCCTACATGATGAGTAGCTGCTCTTTGACCTAGTCAAAAGTCACCTTTGACCGGGTGATGATAAAGGCTTGGATCGGGATCAGTGGTTTTCATTGAGAGGAATGAAAATGGTCAAGATGGAATTTGTCCCTCACATTTGTAGAGAGATAATACTGGGCCCCTCGATGAGTGAGTCTGAGAAATGTATGGCCATACTACGATGGAAAGGAGTTTCCATTTCAATTGTTATACTACTCAAGAATCGAGAAAGTAATGGTCAATAACAAGAAGTTGACATTATCCATGCCTCATCCTTGACCAAATTATCACGTGACAAAAGGCACGTGACATGATTGTACGATAGGTTGTATGGTATCATCGATGCCCATATGAATTGGGTAGTCACAATGTCTTGCTAGAGGTCGCTTGCGACCTGTGGCCGATACAAGATTGGCCAACCGCCAATCTCGTAATGTGGAGCTGCATAGGTCGCACACAAGAATAGCCCAACATGAGCAAAAGTGTCGTATTCATTGAATCTTAGATATGTCTAAGATTTAATGAATATCGTATTTAATCTAGGATGAATATATATATTATTAAATACAATATTCATTAAATAAAGATATAGTATGTTAGATTTAATGAATATTGTATTTAATCTAGGATGGATATATATATATATGTATTATTAAATATATATTCATTAAATACAATATCTTAGATTTAATTTTCGAATAAAGATATAGTATCTTAGATTTAATTAAATTGAGATATAGTATCTCATATTTAAATAAATAAAAGATATCATATCTCGATTAAATTTATAAAGATAAATTAAATCTGTAGGCTTATAATTCGGATTAAATAAAGGGTTAAGGTGCAAAAATAGACATGTGATTTTCTCCAGGAGGCGCCCGGTAGCAAATGTTTTTTTTAGGTGCAAAAGTGACTATGTGGTTACAAATTAGGTGCAAAAATAGCGTTTGATTTGTTAAGTTTGACTTTTGACCATTAAGTTTGACTTTTTTTGCTTGATTGGATGATGACGTGGCATTTCAAAGGTGCAAAAATAATTTTATAATCTTAAAAAAATATTTGGTATTGACCAGGTACTAAAAGGATACTTGAAAAAAATATTTCGAGTGGTACGATCGGGTACTAAAAAGTATTTTCGGGATCGATTGGTACAAAAAAAATATTTCATAATTTTGAAAAATTATTTTAGGATCTTGAAAAAATATTTCAGGTATTGACCGGTACTAAAAGGATGCGAAAAAAATATTTTATGTGCTTTACGGTCAAACGCTATTTTTGTACCTAATTTGTAACCACATAGTTACTTTTACACCTAAAAAAAGCATTTACTACTGGGCACTCCTCGGAGATAAGCACATGTCTATTTTTGCACCTTAACCCTTAAATAAATATATTAGATTATATCTATTTGATAGATTTAATTAATATATTATTTTAATTCAAATTTGAATTTCAAGATTAATTGGATTAATTTTGAATATTTTAATACTGTTTATTAGGGTTTTAGAAACTCTATAGTAGATATTAATCTAGTCGTATTAAGTAGACAGATGAATTAGAAAAGCCGCGAGAAACACTAGAGAGAAAAGAGCGAGACACGCAAAAGTACTGAAGGCGCTAACACGCTGCCGTCGTAGAGTCTGCTCCTGTTGATCAAGTAGGTAGCCCACCAGATCAAATCGAACGTAGGATGCTCACGAATTTTGCATAGGTATTGTTTCTAATGAGCCTTGATTTAAATGTCGTTGATGGATCCTTTTAAGGGATCCGTAAGTTTTTTAATGGATGATAATTCTTTCGCTGCGTGTACAGATCCCAATACTTATTATCTCCAAGAGGAAAATCAAATTACTTGAAAAGCAAGTTAAAGATCTTCCTTCATCCTGTGAAAACTCAGTTTACAAAAAATGCCCTGATCTTGTTGATGAGTGCTATTTATGTCTGTTTTCCCTATATTATATGTGTTAGTTATGATTAGTTTTGATGATGTCTTATATAGATGTCATTCTTAAGAGCAAAAAGCTTGCATACTACATTTATATGTTACTTTGACTAATTCTTATATTTAATGTAGATGTGAAGTTTACTAATGAAGAACAATCAATAAAGGAGATCGAAGAAAAAGAACTTGTGAATATAATGGGAATATCAACATTCAAGTTCTTGTGATACTGGAAGTCTCTTTGATCAAGTGGAAGTTGGAATAGCTTAATCCGGAGTTAAATTAAGCTATTTGAAGCATCAGCATGAATAGTATCATATACGTGAATAGTGCACCGTATACATGAATAGTGCCATACAGTATGAACAGTGCCATACGAATCAGTATCTGTTTGCTACAGTGATTTTGCTCTTGGAATGAGTTGCCTCGAGTGAGTCTCCACGCATTACTCTCGACATTACTCGAGTAAGAAAATATATGCAACGCGAGTAAGCTATTGTTCATCATGCTCTGTTTGCCTCTGTTCTAAGTTTTTCATGGGCGGCGTTCAGTGTTTTGATGATATCTTTCAAACCAGAGATCGGATTGAGGTGAAACCAGTGGCATATGAAACGAGACTCCCAAGGCGTCATTGTGACATACAATTCAAGTCCAAAGGAGTTCATATGAAGGCGCTATGAATTTGTGAAGATGACAGTGAAATCAACGTCACACAGCAGACCAAGCTTTGGTACTTTGAGTGTATCTTACAAAC
The DNA here is from genome assembly GCA_019022615.1 of Acacia melanoxylon. NCBI lineage: Eukaryota > Viridiplantae > Streptophyta > Magnoliopsida > Fabales > Fabaceae > Acacia > Acacia melanoxylon. Next base: position 3,458,192 of record JAFJYJ010000014.1, read on the forward strand.
GACAAATCCAAATGAGTTTAAACTAGTGCCATTGGAAACTAGACTCAAATAAATTTTCAAAAACATCAAGAACACAGAAAACTAAGATCAATTGAAACAGATATGAGGTTTTCAAGTTGAGTGCATTCGGATCTTTGAAACAACGCCTCGGATAAGAACAACCTCCATTCATCTCGATGTTAATGGACGAAATACAACTAGTTTGGAGCTGATTCTTTTTCATTGGAAAGAAGACATCAATAGCTGTCTAGGGATATATCATTTGCTAATTGTAGAGCTATATACGAAGAGATATGGCTACTTTGGAAGTTGAGTTATGTTTTGAAACATTGATATCTCAAGAAGCATGAAAATCACCGTGTCCGAAATCGTTGCTTATGGAAAATGTCCAGATGAACACCAAAACCACTTATACTACTTATTAACATTATTTATATCATTTGTGTATAAGTTTCAGGTGATTAACTTTGGAAGTAAGATCAAGACCGATGGAAGTAAAAATCTGTCAGAAGCAAACACACTGCAACATCGAAGTTGAAACATTTGCTGATGCAAAGAAAGCAATGGTCATTTAATGAAGCTAAATAGCAGACAAGAATGGAGTAATTCAATGAAGCGTTTGAAGAATTGAGAAGGATGAAGCAACATGTATTTTCATCAATAGACCGAATGTTCACAACGTTCCTTTTCAAAGCTTCTCGACATTACTTTCGGTATTACTCAAGTAAGCTTCGCAAGTAATGTCGTTCCATTTATTTTCAAAGAATGATTTCAACATTACTTTTGGACATTACTCAAGTAATATTTTCTGGCTCCGCAAGTAATTCGGGAAAGCCTCTCGAAGGTTCTATTTCTTAAAGAAATAAGATATTACTCCACCGAAAAGCAAGATTTGTGTCGAAGCATTTAATGCGTTGCGAAAAACAAACGAAGCCTCAACGGCTACTTTCAATGCAGACACAATAGCGAAGCACTTGATGGAATGAGATAAACGACAAAACATTCAAATTCATCAACAGATACGCAAACATAATTAAAGCGTGTAGCAGTCGAAGACAGCTATTATTCTGACTCATCTTCTGTACAAGTAGGCGAATGCATTTAATGAAGGCGCGGACATTTAAATCTCTCAACGAACATATTCAAATACTCAAACGGACAGATTCAAATCCTTCAACGGTCTTCAAACTTCAACTTGTATAAATACCGAAGGATTGAATTCATCAAGGCAGAATACAGAGACACGAGCTTACATCTTCAAAAATGCCAATACTCTGATATTCACTTACTCTCTGTTCTCAATGCTTATATAGTTTACCGTAGAGTGAGTTGATCGATTATGTCTTGCAGTATTTATTTATTCACTTCGAGATAGAGAAGATTTTTTACGTAAACATTCTATCGAGAGTTACTCAAGATTGGGTGATCTTGAGCGGGATACACACCGTGTTTATTGGCTTGTAAGGGGGTGAATCTTGGTGAGAAGATTACTTGAGTACGAGTATGTAATCAAGCGGGTGTATTTTGATTACGGTTGTAAGTGGGAGTGAATCCTAGTGAGAGGATTACTTCGAGTACGAACGTGTAATCAAGTTGAAAGCGAGATAGTGGATTGAAATCTCGGGAGGAGCTGGGACCTGGACGTAGGTCATCGTGGATTGGACCGAACCAGGATAAATCACGGTTGCATATTCTCTTCCCTAAACTCTTATATTTCCAAAGCATATATATTTGAATGACGATTATCGCTTTATAAATTATTATTGTCATTCGAATTGCTTTCAGTAAGTTACGAAAAGATTTATCAAAGTCCCTAAAGTTTTATCAGACACCCAATTCACCCCCCTCTTGGGTGATAGCCAGGTCTTACATTTGGTATCAGAGCGGGGCTCTTGTTTAAAGGACTTAAGCGTCTCAAGAGTTACAATGGCTAATTTTGGGTGTTGCTTGCTTTCTGAAGGTTTTGATTATCTTTGTTCCACCATTTTAAAAATATATTGATTTCTAGTTTTGGAAAGCTAGAATGACTAGTTTTATCAATGCAACTGATTTTGATATGTGAGATGTTTTTACAAATGTTTTTGATTTCAAACCGAGAAAGGATTGGACAGAAAAAGAAAAGAAAATATTTTCGTAGAACATTAGAGCAATGAAAATTTTGTACAGTGCTTTAACCGAAAATGATTATGAGAAAATCAAATGTTGCTCTAGTGCTAAAGATATTTGGGATACTCTTGATTCTATTTATGCTTCTAACAATTGTGTTGAAGTTGAAAGTGTTGACAGTTCATCAGAAATTTCAAACGCACATCTATGAGTGATGAACAAATGGAAGAAGGCGAAATTAGAGAATGTTTTCATGATCCAGTCAACACAAAAGAACAAGAGAAAGATTACTCCCAAGATGAGCTCACGGACGATTGTGATCAATTATTATCTGGAGCTCAAGATGCACATAAGGTAAACGATTCCAATTCTTCTTGTGTAGATAAGAAAAATGATTTTGAACAATTGCATAAAATTGTTTTTCAACCAATCATTGATTCTAAAAGAAAAAATGTTTTCAAAAATAATGCTGGAAAGTTTATTGGGAAGAAAAAATATTCAAATGAGATTTATTTGAATTTTCACTCTGACGACCGACACAATACTTGCATAAAATATCATAATGCACATCATCATATAATTTGCAATTATTGTGGTAAGTCTGGTCATATTTCTCACACATGTTATATTAGGAGAAATTCTAATGTGAGAAATAAATGTATTTGGGTTCCGAAAGGACAAGCAAAGTCCAATGCTAACGATCAAGGACCCAAGTATAAGTGGGTACCAAAATGTCCATCTATCGATTTAAGTGTGCGGGATAATTTGAAAATCAATGGACATAAGGATATGCGAGAAGATGAAGAAGAATCCAAGAGTTTCTCGTGAGCCTAAAAGGAAACTCACAGCAGTTAGGAGAACTTGTGGAAAAACCATTGCTGGAACTACAAGGTTTAAACATCAAAGGAAGCAATGGATACAAACAAGAAGAATACATTCGACTCAAGAATGAACTACCATGAAGTACCATTCAACTATCTTGAGGAGAATAAGAAAAGAAGGATCTCTCATGCACAAAGGAAAAGATTCTTGCAGTTTGCATCATGTGAGAAAGTATTGCTTGATCCCAGAATTAAATTCAAAAAGACAAAGTGTGAACGAATGACAAATTGGGTAAGCAAATGCAATCCTTCAAGTACCTAAGGCTAAGGTATGAAATGGTAAAACCTCCTATGCTATCTTTTGAAATATTCATTGAGGTTTTATATCTTGTAGTCTTAGGAATGAGCATTGTAAATCATATTTTTGGGTCATCACATCCTGATCTATATTTTGAAAGAGATTGCAATGTTCAATAAGCCTTATTCTTTATGCATACATGATGATTTGAAAAGAAAGTATTTATTTATGCATAAACTCATGATTAATTCATTGTGCTTTGTTGTTCTGAATTGACTATATTCATAAAAGCATGTGAATTTAATTCTTGTCCCTACAAGCTAAGATGATTGGATCCAAGTAAGGTTGGATACCAAGAAAGAAAAAGATTTATAAGGTTTTGTAGGATCATAGAAAGCTTCTCAAGAATGTAACATAGAGAAATGATCCAAGTTTTGAGAAAGCTGAACAAGCAATGCTTGATGATGATCGTCGAAAAGGAAGACATCTACATCAATCTACCTCAATCAAGCAAGCTACTACAAGGACAAGAGGAATTACGGTGATATCTATTTCTTACCCCATACTATGATTGCATATTCTTTTTGGGTAATAAATACTTGTCAATTATTGCATTCCATTAGCAATCAATCATTTATGGTTTTCAAAATGTTTGCAGATTGCTAAATGGACTGTAAATGAATTTGTGCATAACTTTCTAAGTTTATGTTTTTGAAGTGCTCAATTCTAAAATATGTTTCAAATGTCAATTCACTCTGTTTTGTGAAAATGCATACATATGATTTGAAAACATATTCATACTTTAATTGCATTCAAATGATGTTTCAAAATTGGAAGTTAATATTGTGTATTGAATGTCGGATATGCTTCAAATTTGTCTAGCTGATTTTCCTTGACATTCACATATTGATCATCAATATTTAATGCGATACTTGAACTCCTTATTCTTTATCTCTAACTAGTTAGACCTCATATCTAACAAGTTGATCATCTCTGAGTTTCAAGTTTATCTCTCATAAAAGAATTCAATTTGTGAGTGTTATGCCTACTGCATAAATTCTAATTGATCAAGTTATTCCAAGCTTTATGTTCATTAGTGCATTTAATGTTAATGCATTAACTATTAGCGGAATAACTTACTAGGATAATATTATGGAACTCTAGTCATTTGGACTATTGAGTATGTGTTTTATCATCATCATCCTAGTTGTCATTTTGTTACTCAAATACAATTAACTTTGTCTTCATCCATATTTTGAGTAACTATGTCTCGCATTGACTATTCATACATTTCTATGTTCAATTCTAAGAGGCAAGATTATCTCTTTGTCATAGCAAGGTCATTATGCATACGTATCTCTATTGTGCTAGCATGTCTTGCTAATGCATCATCCATATGATCTTTGCTCATGGGAAAACTCCTCTACTTGTTAAACTTCAATATTTGATGTGTTCTACAAACTGAAGCATACCGATATATTCATTAAACCTATTGACTTCCTCCATGTTTAGAGTGAGCATCAATTTCAAGCATGTTTCAAAAATGAATATTTCGTTCATGAAAATTTTGATTTCATAATGCATTATCATATTTTGAAAGAACATTCAAGATTTGAAACACTTTGTATATTTCATTATCATTCTTGAAAAATCTGAGCTCATTCATAAACTGAGAATTGATAAATGCTTATCTTTATGGATAAGATTTTCTTTGCTCAAACTTACATGTATTTTTTCAATGATAATCATTTCTGCATAAAGTATATTTACAAACTGTCATTGAGAAATAACATTTTTGGTATCATTTAGTTATTACCATTTTTGATTCATTGGCTTGAACTTATTTGATTGGGTAAAATTATGTTTTTGATCCTTGATTGTTATACTCTTTGCTCCAATATCATATTGTTAAATTATATAAGAGCTTAAGAGTTGTCATGTCTAATCTAGTATGGACTCAAGAATCATTGGGTACCAAAGAGCATATATTTGTTTTACAGGATCCTCTTACTCGTGCCAAGAAATAGAGATTAATGTGAAGGGATCACTTGCAAAATAACTCGGTGGCTATGTCGCAAATTCGAATAAAGCACTTGAGTGACATCCCATTACTAGCAAGAAGCTTAAACCAAGTTCATAAATAGCACATTAGCTTGATGAGAAGCCATGAGCGTAAAACGAATTTTGAGATCCTATTCAAAGCTCATTTGTGATTTCTGCATCTAAAACGCATTAAGAGCATATGGTTACAAAGACTCATCCTCCCGAAGCTCATCAATATGCGGGAGAGCCTCAATATTGATCACATCATCGCCTAGCCACTAGTGATGCATCTATGGATTACAAGTGATTATGGCTCAAGTAATTACAATATTACTTGAGTGAGGAGAATTCGGTCTGTGCAAAAATCTTCCTTAATGCTCTACAAGGAGAAACTATTACATTGAGGGAAGATGTTTTTGACGCTTAATCATACTGAAGCTGAGATATAGCGCTCTACAAAGCCACGGGGATTCAACTAAAGTGCATACAGCAAGCAAATGGACTTCATCGATCATTCATCATTTGCAAAATCTACATGAGCATTTCTAATCTCTATCTTTTTATATTCAGTAGAAATTCTGCACATGTTTGGTTTCAATTTGCTTCAATCATGAAAGTTTAAAGTTCTTGAAAAACCTCTCCAAATTGTTTTTCAGACATTTTTTTTTCTACTTGCATCATAACAAACGGGGAGAGAAAATTGTTTTCTTGACAAATGATTAAGAAGAGAAAATCATTTTGAACTTATTTTCATATTTGCTTCTTCACAAGTTTACCATCCTTATTTCAACTTTTTGCTAATGACAAATAAGGGGAGAGAATGGCAAGAAAAATATGCTGCATTTAATATATCTTCATATTCATACATATTTTTCTTAAGGTATTTGCCATCATAAAAAAGGGGGAGAATGTTAGTTATGATTAGTTTTGATGATGTCTTATATAGATGTCATTCTTAAGAGCAAAAAGCTTGCATACTACATTTATATGTTACTTTGACTAATTCTTATATTTAATGTAGATGTGAAGTTTACTAATGAAGAACAATCAATAAAGGAGATCTGAAGAAAGAAGAACTTGTCTGAATATAATGGGAATATCAACATTCAAGTTCTTGTGATACTGGAAGTCTCTTTGATCAAGTGGAAGTTGGAATAGCTTAATCCGGAGTTAAATTAAGCTATTTGAAGCATCAGCATGAATAGTATCATATACGTGAATAGTGCACCGTATACATGAATAGTGCCATACAGTATGAACAAAGTGCCATACGAATCGCATCGTTTGCTACGGTGATTTTGCTCTTGGAATGAGTTGCCTCGAGTGAGTCTCCACGCATTACTCTCGACATTACTCGAGTAAGAAAATATATGCAACGCGAGTAAGCTATTGTTCATCATGCTCTGTTTGCCTCTGTTCTAAGTTTTTCATGGGCGGCGTTCAGTGTTTTGATGATATCTTTCAAACCAGAGATCGGATTGAGGTGAAACCAGTGGCATATGAAACGAGACTCCCAAGGCGTCATTTTGACATACAATTCAAGTCCAAAGGAGTTCCTCTGAAGACGCTATGAATTTGTGAAGATGACAGTGAAATCAACGTCACACAGCAGACCAAGCTTTGGTACTTTGAGTGTATCTTACAAACGACAAATCCAAATGAGTTTAAACTAGTGCCATTGGAAACTAGACTCAAATAAATTTTCAAAAACATCAAGAACACAGAAAACTAAGATCAATTGAAACAGATATGAGGTTTTCAAGTTGACAGTCTGTTCTGGATGCTGAAACAACGCTGGATAAGAACAACCTCCATTCATCTGATGTTAATGGACGAAATACAACTAGTTTGGAGCTGATTCTTTTTCATTGGAAAGAAGACATCAATAGCTGTCCAGGGATATATCATTTGCTAATTTTAGAGCTATATACGAAGAGATATGGCTCTTTGGAAGTTGAGTTATGTTTTGAAACATTGATATCTCAAGAAGCATGAAAATCACCGTGTCCGGAAATACTGTTGCTTATGGAAAATGTCCAGATGAACACCAAAACCACTTATACTACTTATTAACATTATTTATATCATTTGTGTATAAGTTTCAGGTGATTAACTTTGGAAGTAAGATCAAGACCGATGGAAGTAAAAATCATCGAAGCAAACACACACGCAACATCGAAGTTGAAACATTTGCGATGCAAAGAAAGCAATGGTCATTTAATGAAGCTAAATAGCAGACAAGAATGGAGTAATTCAATGAAGCGTTTGATGAATTGAGAAGGATGAAGCAACGGGTATTTTCATCAACGAGATCGAATGTTCACAACATTCCTTTTCAAAGCTTCTCGACATTACTTTCGGTATTACTCAAGTAAGCTTCGCAAGTAATGTCGTTCCATTTATTTTCAAAGAATGATTTCAACATTACTTTTGGACATTACTCAAGTAATATTTTCCGGCTCCGCAAGTAAGTGGGAAAGCCTCGAAGGTTCTATTTCTTAAAGAAATAAGATATTACTCCACCGAAAAGCAAGATTTGTGTCGAAGCATTTAATGCGTTGCGAGAAAAACAAACGAAGCCTCAACGGCTACTTTCAATGACACAATAGCGAAGCACTTGATGGAATGAGATAAACGACAAAACATTCAAATTCATCAACGAGATACGCAAACATAATTAAAGCGTGTAGCGATCGAAGACGCCTATTATTCCGACTCATCTTTCGTACAAGTAGGCGAATGCATTTAATGAAGGCGTAGACATTTAAATCTCTCAACGAACATATTCAAATACTCAAACGGATAGATTGAAATCCTTCAACGGTCTTCAAACTTCAACTTGTATAAATACCGAAGGATTGAATTCATCAAGGCGAGAATACGTAGACACGAGCTTACATCTTCAAAAATGCCAATACTCGATATTCACTTACTACTCTGTTCTCAATGCTTATATAGTTTACCGTAGAGTGAGTTGATCGATTATGTACTTCAAGTATTTATTTATTCACTTCGAGAGAGAGAAGATTTTTACGTAAACATTCTATCGAGAGTTACTCAAGATTGGGTGATCTTGAGCGGGATACACACCGTGTTTATTACAACTTGTAAGGGGGGTGAATCTTGGTGAGAAGATTACTTCGAGTACAGAGTATGTAATCAAGCGGGTGTATTTGATTACAGTTTGTAAGGGGGAGTGAATCCTAGTGAGAGGATTACTTCGAGTACAGAACGTGTAATCAAGTTGAAAGCAGATAGTGGATTGAAATCTCAGGAGGAGCATGGGGATTGGACGTAGGTCATCGTGGATTGGACCGAACCAGGATAAATCACAGTTTGCATATTCTCTTCCCTAAACTCTTATATTTCTAGCATATATATTTGAATGACTGATTATCGCTTTATAAATTATTATTGTCATTCGAATTGCTTTCAGTAAGTTACGAAAAGATTTATCAAAGTCCCTAAAGTTTTATCAGACACTCAATTCACCCCCCTCTTGGGTGATAGCCAGGTCTTACAATATGATTGTATTGTATGGTGAATATGAGCTTAACTACATTCAATCTGAGCAAAAAGGCACTAATTCATTCTATAGGGAACTTAAGGATAAATCTCACATTTATCATAAACATGCGCTGAGAAGAGAATAAGTTTTAAGGTTTTATGTATAATGCTATAGCATCAGAACAGTTTCATCGAAGTTCAATACAAAGCATCCCTGAGGATATAGCAGAGTAAGTTAAGCAATGCTATGCGGCATTTGTTTTGCCCTTTTGTCGAGATTGTTTTAGGAAATATAGTGCAGGTTGTTAAGTAACGGTTAGATTGATGACGCATTGGAATAGAAGATGCGGAGAATCGAAACTTGGATTTGAAGAATCCCGCAGGATCAACAGAATCAACCTACCGAGATTGGAAAGAGAGACCACGATTGGACTTTCATACAGCCAGACTAGAAAGAAGAGTGAGAGAAGTTACAAGGAACGAGAACTCCAAGAGAACCCAGCATCCTTCCTTGCAGTGAGACAGAGACAAGAAGTCATGGAGTTGTGACGTGACAGGGTTTATTCTTCCACGCCATCGAAACCTCCATCAAGCTTTCTGTTTTTCCTCTTTAATTCATTCTGGTTAATCTTGTGATCATGGGCTATCCTGTTGTGCTATGTTTAGTGATTCTCTTGTCAGTCATGAACTAAACCTCCTATGGCTGAGTGAGGATGATTTCCTAAGTTTAGAATGAACTCAGTTGCTAGTTTTTAATTCAATACATTCAGTTTGCTTATCAGTGATTTAAATTCTTGTCGATTACCGAGAGATAAAGGCTAGATCAGTGGCCTTGCTTACCGAGAGGGAGTCGGGGTTAGACATCTAAGAAACAATGATTGCTATGAAGGCTGGTACAAGTCTGACCTATTATTGTAGGCTTCAGGAATGGGTCTATTGCTCATAACCATAACACCTTGAATTGTAATGATAATCTAACTAGAAAATCGTCATAGGCATATGGGAGAAGTAAAGTTAGGATTGTACGTATCAAATGCGAGAGCTTCGATAGATTAGAGTAGTGGGTTAACTGAATAACATTGTAAGAGGTGTGTATGTTGTAGCATTACGAGAGCTGTGCAGCATATGTGCTATAGAAATGCGTACAAGCAACTGGGGGATTGAAATGCTTAGGAAGGATTCTAAGCTCAGCCTATCTTTTACTGATATCTTCTTATGATTACGATCATCTGTTTATTTTCTTGTTTATTAAGTATAACTATAAAAACTCCCAACCCAATCAAATTTTATACACAACTAATTCTATAGTTTGGTGTCATCATTTGGTATCTCAGTCTCTTTGGGACGATACTCTACTTACTCTTTATTACTTGTTCCACTGGTTCACTTGCCATCAAGGAATTCTACCAACACTTGTAAAGAAAAACTCTCATCTTACGAAAACACTTGAGAAGTTCACTAAAGGTAGGGAAATGCTCAATGTGATTCTAAAAGCTCAGAGATTTAAAATGATCGATTAGGCATAGGATATAATCCTATTTTAGACAAAAAGAAAGGGAAAAAGAAAAGTGGAGGAAAATCTTATGTAAACTATTTTAAGAAATCTGTTCATTCTTCAAACCCCTTTGCTCATTGTAACTACTGTAATCGTAAAGGTCATAATACTTCATCGTGTTTCCATAAAAAGGAAAGAAGAGATAAACCTATTGGTAATTATCAGTGGGTACCTAAGGAAACCTATGTTGTTCCTAAGGCCCGAACTAACCCCAAAGGACCCAAGAAAATATGGGTACCTAAGACTTAATCTCTTCTGAATTGCAGGTCTGTCTGAAAGCATCAAAGATCAACAAATGGTACATTGATAGCGGATGCTCCAGGAATATGACGAGGGATCAATCCAAATTTGTGGCAATGAGATCAAAAGATGGTGGCAAAGTCACGTTCGGAGGAAATCAATCTGGAAAGATAGCTGGAATTGGTGAGATCGATGCATAGAAAGGACCTCTGATCAAAGATGCATACTTCGTAGAAGGTCTCTGTCACAACCTCCTTAGTGTGAGCCAAAGTGCTGACACGAACAATTGGATCATTTTTTATTCAGAAGAATGTCTCATTGTCAACAAGGATGATCTTCCAATCAATAAAGGTAACCTTAAAGTTTTATTTAAGGCTCTAAGAGAAGGTAACTATTATACCTTAGAGTTACCAAAAGTAAATTCTGAAAAATGTTTTGTTAGCAACTTGGACGAAAGTTGGCTGTGGCATAAGCGTTTGGCTCATCTGAACATGTTCCAAATGGACAAGTTGTTAAGAAAATATTTAGTTATTGGTTTACCTAAATTACGTTTTAAAAATGACATGATTTTTGATGTCTGTCAAAGGGTAAACAAACTAAATCATCTTTCAAAAATAAGTTTGAAATCTTGACTAATAAACCTATCCAACTACTTAATATATATCTAGTTGGATCGGCAAGAGTCAAAAGCCTTGGTGGCAATTTGTACACTCTGGTTATTGTCGATGATTTCTCTCGATTTACCTGGACTATATTTTTATCTTCCAAAGATGAAACATTTGATATGTTTGTCGTGTTTGCTAAGAAAGTACAAAACGGGAAAGGTGTTTGCATTTAAGCTATTCAGATTGATCATGGAGGAGAATTTGAGAATCAAGCTTTTCGAGGAGTTTAGTGATGCTCACGGAATATACCACAATTTCTCAGCTCCAAGGACACCTCAACAAAATGGTGTGGTTGAAAGGAAGAACATAGTGCTCACCGAAATGGCTCATGCTATGATGAATGAGAATAAGACCTCACAAGTCTTCTGGGTAGATGCAATGAGCATGACCAGTTATATCTGAAACCGAGCCTATCTCCGAAAGAAGCTCCACAAAGCTCCATACGAACTATAGAAATGAAGGAACCCGAATTTGGCACACCTGCACATTTTTGGATGTAAATGTTTTGTTCACAACAATGGTAATGATAACTTGGGAAAGTTTGATCCCAAGTTTGACAAAGATATATTCCTTGGATACTCTAATAGGAGTAAGGCATATAGAATTTTCAATAAGCGTACTTGTTTAGTAGAAGAGTCAATTCATGTGAATCCAAATCTTACGAGCCTCTGGATGATGATGAGGAACTCATTTACAAAAATCAATTCTTTTAAAAAACAACTCTTGCTTCTCTTGAAAATCCTGAAAACTTTTTTGAAAGTGATCCTCAAAACTCTTGTGAAAATTCTGATCAATCTCAACCTAAAGTTTGGAAGTTCATTAGGAATCTTCCTTTGCACCAAGTGATAGGTGATGTGAATCAAGGTGTAAGGACTAGAAAAAGTACCTTGAATGAGGTTACATTTTCTATCTTCATATCTGAGATTGAGCCCTCTAAGATTGATGAAGCCCTATCAGACAATGATTGGGTGATAACAATGCAAGAGGAATTACATCAATTTGATAGAAATCTAGTTTGGGACTTGGTACCTAGGCCTAAAGGTCACTGGCACTAAGTGGGTATTCAAGAACAAACGTGATGAATCCGCAATTATAGTCCATAACAAGGCTAGAGTGGTTTCCAAAGGCTATAATCAGGAAGAAGGAATTGATTATGAGAAAACGTATGCTCCAGTAGCTAGATTGGAAGCTATACGAGTACTCTTAGCTTTTGCGTGTATCAAATGATTCAAACTCTATCAAATGGATGTTAAGAGTGCCTTTCTAAATGGTTTTATTCAGGAGGAATTTTATGTTGAACAACCTCCTGGCTTTGAAAATGATCATCATCCAAATCATGTTTACCGTCTTAAGAAAGTATTATATGGTCTTAAACAAGCTCCTAGAGCTTGGTATGAGCGGGTAAGCAAATTTCTTCTAGATCATGGCTTTATTAGAGGAAAAGCAGACACAACTCTCTTCATAAAGAGTAATAAGCTTAATGAGATTCTAATTGTGCAAATATATGTGGATGATATAATATTTGGTGCTTCTAATGATTCCCTCTGTAAGGAATTTTCCAAGAAAATGCAGGGTGAATTTGAAATGTCCATGATGGGTGAACTGAACTACTTTCTCGGTCTGTAAATCAAACAATAGAAGAATGGGATTTTCATCTCACAAATGAAGTATCTCCGTGATTTGCTTAAGAAGTTTGGGCTGGAACATTGCAATGGTGCAGACACTCCAATGAGCTTAACCGCCTCCTTGGATGCTGATGAAGAAGGGAAGGACTTCAATATAACTAAGTATAGAGGAATGATCGGACCGCAAGCAGACTAGATATTCAATTTAGTGTGGGTATGTGCGCAAGATTTCAAATTGCTCTGAAGGAATCACATGATGAGCATGTGAAGAGAATTTTTTGATATCTTGCCGACACAAAGGAGCTCGGACTATGGTATCCAAAAGGTCAACCAGAATATTTGGAAGCATATTCAGACTCGGATCATGGTGGCTACAAGATCGATAGAAAAAGTACAAGTGGTCAGTGCCAATTTCTGGGTAGATCACTTGTTTCTTGGTTTAGCAAGAAACAGACTACTATTTGGATATCATCGACAAAAGCTAAATACATCACCGCCTCCAGTTGTTGTGCTCAAGTCCTATGGCTCAAGCAACAACTGTCTGACTTGGGAATCAATCTGAAGGAGATTCCAATCCTTTGTGACAACACCAGCACAATAAGCTTGGCAAAGAATCCAATTCAACATACAAGGACCAAGCATATTGATGTGAGACATTATTTCATTAGAGATCATGTTCAAAGAAAAGATGTCAAGGTGATGTTTATCCCCACACATTTGCAACTTGTGGATATCTTCACAAAGCCTCTGGCCAAAGATCAGTTCAGTTTCATCTGAAGTGAATTGGGAATTGTAAATCTCAATGAACTGTAAGTAAAATGTTAGTTTACTATTAATAATTTAGTTTTGATGAATAATAGAGACAAACTTAAGCATCAGAGTCTTTACATTTTTTTACAGGACTCTGTTGAGATGAAAATAAACAGAGGTTAACAGAGTACATGACCATTCAATGTAACTCGAGCCATAGAGAATGCAAGCTCGAGTCTAGCCATCTCAGACTGCAAAATAATGTCAAAAAGAAGGATTTGCCTCGAGCCATGTTGTAGCTAACTTGAGTCAAGGCAAGGCCGACAGTTAAGCATTTTGAGAAGGGTTTTTGACTCAAGCCATGATGTACCAAATTTGAGTCACGGCTAACCCGAGAGTTAGATGAATTGAGAGGAGCTTTTACCTCGAGTCAATCACCTTCAACTCGAGCCTCGGCAAGACTGAGCAACCTAGTAAAGAACAAATAGTCAGGAGAACTCGAGCCATTATATGGAACCTCGAGTCTAGAGCAAAACTCAAGCCAGCCAAGTGAAACTCAAGTCTGCATATTTGTTCATCAGTTCCAGGTTAGTACAATGTTGCCTAAACTCGAGCCAGTTCTTCATAACTTGAGCCGATAATATAAATTTCAAATGGTTGAGAAGAGAATAATCACTTATGTAAGAGGCAAAAGGATTGTTTTGACTACCAATTACATGAATGATTTTCTTTAAATTTCTAATCCTCCTCCTATTCCTGAGTTTCATTATAATAATGAGGAGCTTTTCAAAATTCTTCGACTAGATATGCCTATAAGTGGACCAGTAGGGACACTTAGTTTTTCTCCTGCTGTCATAGCCCTACACATAAAGTCTTGTGGTATATTTACTTAAGGAACTTTGCACAAAAGGGGAAGAACTTCACTCATTTCACCTAATGAGACTACTCTCTCTTTGCCTCTTTTGTGGCTAAGGTTCCTCATAACTTTGGTCACTAGATCTTCAATGAGATGAAGAAGTACAGTCTTCACTCAAATAAAAATTCCAATATTCCTTTTCCAATCTTATCTCTATCATTCTATTTCATAAGAAGGTGTGGTACCTTGAGAGGCTTGAACCACCAGTGAAACCTGACATGTTTGGCAAACACCACCTGAACTTAATGAGGATATCATTTGATGAAGGATATGGGAAATCAAGAGCTCTAGGTTCATCTAGATCTAGAGCCTCCAAGTCTAGAGGTCAAGAGGCTCAATCTGATCCTGTTGGTCAAGAACATTCCTCTCAGCCTCAGACTTTCACTCTCGAAGCAACAATCAAAGCAATAGTTGAAAAAGCAGTATCTAAGTGTGTGGGTCCTCTTCAAGTCTCTATGGTTGAAAAATACCATGAATTATCTGAGAAATTAGAGACTGAGATTGGAAAATTGGTAGAAGAGGTCACTAAAGTACAAAATGATCAGGAGGAAATCAAAGAAGAAGTTGGAAATCTGAGTGGGCACATTGAAGATCATGGTTCCAGTCTAACCAATATCCACAACACCTTATGGACTCTGACCAACAAGATGGACAAGCTTCGAAGTCTAAATCTGACGCTCCTAGTCTTGGCTTTCCCCTTCTTGTTCCTAAATCCTCTCCTCATCTTTCACCTTCACCTTCTTTTGGCTTCACCACCACTCTTATCTTGACTACCCCAATTCTTAAGACTACCCTAGCCACTGTCATCATTCCACCTTCAACCACCTATACTGTTAAGATCACCTATTTCTGGGTCTTCTACAGCATAGCTGTTTGATGAGTGTGATCCTAAGTTGGATACTTCCTTTTCACAGCCTACTCCATCCACCTCACGTACCTTCACTCTCACTCCATTTTCTCCCCTTCCTTTATCTCATCTCACTCATCCTTTCTCTTCTCGCTTCCAGTTTCCACCTTTGAATCTCCCTTTTTGAGTGATGTCACAGGGGGAGAAGAAGTGAAGAAATGAAGTCGTCATTATGTTGTCTATGTTTGCATTTTTTTTTCTGGTTTTTGCTGTAATTATTCCTATGTTACTACTGTACTAGAATCTTCAAATGAGATGCAATGATTTTATCTGGATTTAATCGTGATTTGAAATGATTATATATTCTTTGAGCTATTGATTCTTTATCTTATTCATATTCTACTTTATTCAAAGCCTTTTTGAAAATTTTTCTTGACTTCTAGTTTACAAGGGTTGTCATCATAAAAAAGGGGGAGAATGTTAGTTTCCTATATATGTTTTGATGATAACTAACCATTGTAAACAATCTAAGGCTTATGATCCAAGGTGAAATGTTTTTTTAACTTGTTCAAAATGGATCATATCAGCTGGTTTCATTTGCTGTCAAATTGACTCGAGCCTAGGATATCAGACTCAAGCTAAGCCTTGTATGACTTGAGCCAGACCAACTTCTTGGCTCGAGCCACACTTGATTGCCTCGAGTTTAGGCTGAAACTCGAGCCAATACTTGGCGACTCCAGCCAACATCTTACAAACTTACAAACTGTTTCAAATTAAATGTTTGGTTGACTCGAGTGTAAGACCTCTGACTCGAGCCTAAAAATTTGACCGTTACATTCAAAAATCTCATTGACTCGAGCCATCATTTATTGACTCTAGTCATGAGAAGTTTTTCAAATCATTTTTAGAACAATCTATTTGCGATTAACTCGAGCCACCCTTTCTGGTGACTCGAGTTTTAACCTAAACTCGAGTTAATCTCTTTCGAATTTATCTTCGAACCAATATTCAATTAAGGACAAACTCGATCCTAACTTTACCAACTCGAGTTTGGACCTAAACTCGAGCTAAGCAAGGTTGCCTGCAGTTAAATCTCTTCATTGTTTTCTTCTTTGTGTTTTTGAAATGAAATTGACTTGAATCTGTCTATGATTAACTCGAGCCAACTCTTCTCTGTTTGAAACTCTCCATATCTGAATTTCCTAAATCTCTAAGATTGGTTTACATACTTCATATCTTGACTCATTACTAGTCATAACTATACTTAACATGTTTGCTAATGAGTTTCAGATAATTTAGAAGTGAATTAACGCCAAAATATCATAAAGCAGTTTATGTGTCAGAGCATTTAATGCTCTTACCTATTCGAGACATAATCGTAGCAACCATACCTCTGAGCATTCGAAAGACATACTGCTATTCCAATCATTCTAATTGTTGTGTGTCAACGGTCAAAATCAAAAGGAATAAAAGAATGTTGAAGACATCGATTACTCCAGAGCATTAATGGCAAAATGCTTCAACTGTCTAACGACTACTTTAAAGAGTCTCAATGGATAGTCTTCAAGTTTCTTCAACGGTTATTAATGCAACCTCTATAAGTTCTAGAAGCATTGAATTTTCCACCTAGCGAAACTCTGAGCATTCAATTAGAGTTTATTGCAATGTTTCATTAAGGTTCATTTAATATCTTTGGATATCTTGTACTTCAGTTGTTATTATTCATCTTCTCTGTGATAGTCTTCAAGTTTCTTCAACGTGTTAGTTCTCAGTGTTTTGATGATAACAAGACTTAGAAGTTGTATATCATATTTAACCTGATTTGCATCTCTGTATATAAATGATTCTCGAGTATATGGTAAGGATTCTCGAGAATGGGTAAGTAGTTCTTGAGAACCTTGAGGTAATACTTGAGAACCACTGTTCTAATCTCTCTACCTTAAGTATTCAGGTATCAATTCTCGAGAATGGATCAAGGATTCTTGAGAATGGCGTGACAGATCCACCATCACAAGCCTTTCCAGATATAACTCTCGAGAATGAACTCCTGATTCTCAAGAAGGGATCTTGCTCACCTACAACATTTATCTTCTCATAACTCTCAATAATGGGTAAGTGATTCTCGAGAATGGTACTCGAGAATAGGTAAGGTAATTCTCAAGAATGCTTAGTTTGAAATGTTAAATACTCTCTGATCATATTATTCTCAAGTATTGTTATTTAGATTCTCGAGTATGGTTCTCGAGAATAGATAATGAATTCTCGAGTATGTTTTAAACTTTTGTGTTAAAGAACGCTCTCTGATCATATCATTCTCAAGCATTTTTATAAACTGACTCTCGAGTATTATCGAGAGATGACTTTTGCAAAGCCTTTCTTTAAGGGATACTCGAGAATGTATTCGTTGCATTTGTATCATCTTTCACACATCATTAAATTCTTCCTGAAATCTCTGGGTTATTATTCATTCTTTTTTTTAATCATGCCCAAACTTATTCATATCATATTTAATCATCTTTTTGAATAAGTTTCAGTTGATTAATCTTGTTTAAATTGAATTTGAGCGAAAAGCAAACCAACGTGTCAGTAGCATTAAATTCATCTCAAAAATAGAGCA
This sequence comes from Acacia melanoxylon, assembly GCA_019022615.1. Taxonomy (NCBI): domain Eukaryota; kingdom Viridiplantae; phylum Streptophyta; class Magnoliopsida; order Fabales; family Fabaceae; genus Acacia; species Acacia melanoxylon. The sequence continues at coordinate 3,476,182 of JAFJYJ010000014.1, forward strand.
ACAATCGGAACTAAAGCTAGTTACAGACAAAAAATATTCCTTCGAGGCATACTTATTCCGACTATCATTTTGAGCCACCTTCTACACAAGTACAGTTGACGGCGAATGCATTAAATGAAGCAACGGTCGAATATGCTCAACGGAAATCAACTGTGCCTAACGGAATTACGAAGAGACTCAACGGCTAGTTTACAAAGCTTCACAACGGAATTAATGGAAGATCACTATAAATGCTCACCACATTCAATTCTGCCAACTACCGAAACTCTGCGCAATCAATTTGTCCCAACTACTACTTGTTGTTTCATTAAACTCATTTAATATCTTCATATATTTCTTGTATTTCAGTGCTCATTTATTATCTACTCATAAGGAGTTGTAAAACACTTATATTATTTGTTTTGTAAAATCTTAAGGTTGTGGAACCTTAAGTGTAGGTGTACAATTACAGCTTGTAAGGGGAGTGAGATCTAGTGAGAGGATCATCCAAGTACAGTGTAATTGTCTTTGAAAGATAGTGGAAATCCTAGGTGTTCTGGGGACTGGACGTAGGTCGAAGAGTTTGACCGAACCAGGATAATTTCTTGTGTCTTTCTATTCTTCCCTTCACCTTTGTCTTTCGTGTTCTTGACTTCTTTGCAAAAGAATTTTTGTAATCACCTATTCACCCCCCTCTAGGTGATATTCCATCTTCACAATGGTTATTAATGCAACCTCTATAAATTCCAGAAGCATTGAATTTTCCACCTACCGAAACTCTGCGCGTTCAATTCGAGATTATTGCAATCTACTGTTTCATTAAGTTTCATTTAGTATCTTCGGATATCTTGTACTTCAGTGATTATTATTCATCTGCTCTGTGAGAGAGTTTTTCATAAAAACTTATTTGATTACTTGTTTAGTTGTTAAATCTTAAGGTTGTGGAACCTTAAGTGTGGGTGTACAATTACAGCTTGTAAGGGGGAGTGAGTCCTACTAGTGTCATAGGATCATCTTGAGTACAAAGTGTGTAATTGTAACAATGATTGTGGATTAGTGAAATACCCAAAGTGTTTGGGGACTAGACGTAGGTCGAGGAGTTAGACCGAACCAGTATAAATTTTCTGTGTCATCTTTCTCTGTCTCTTCTCTATTCTAATTACTCATCGTCTTTAATCCGAAAAAGAATTTTGAAATCCCCTATTCACCCCCTCCTCTAGGTGATATTCTCTCTTCAAATACAATTCACATACTCTTGAGAACCACTTCAGAACAATTGAGCATAGTGAATTAATCATGCCTTTATGCATAAAAAAAATACTTTCTTTTCAAATCATCATGTATGCATAAAGAATTAAACTATTGAACATCGCAATCTATTTGTAAATAAATCTATTAAGTGGATTTTTAAGGGATGCAAAAACTCAATTTCATAATAATTTGCAATGTTCATTCCTAAGATTTCAAAATATAAAACCTTAATAAATATTACAGATAATAGTGTAGGAGGTTTTACCATTGTATACCTTTGCCTTAGGTACTTGGAGGACCGGCTTTGCTTACCCACTGCCTCTTTCTGTGACATTGATTCTTCATATGTCTTCCCATGGGTATCTACAAATCTCTCTCAAAAGATATAGACTTCAAGAGTCTTACGTTTGATATTTGAAGGATTCTCCTCTTTGTGTTCTCCTCAAAATAGTTGAACGATACTCTACGATAGTTTGTTCTTGAGGTGGAACATACTCCTCTAGCTTGTATCCATTGCTTCTTTTGATTTGAGGGTGAGGTTGTAGCAATGGCTTCTCCACTAGTTCTCTTAATTGATGTGAGTCTCCTTTTAGTTTCATGAGAAACTCTTGGATTCCTCTTCCTCTTCTTTATACCCTTATGTCCATTCTTTTTCGAGTAAAACTACACACACAAGGCATTAGATGGACATTTTGGTACCCACATATACTTAGGTCCTTGATTGTTAGTATTGGATCTTACTTGTCCTTTCAAAACCCAAACATATTTATTTCTCACATTAGAATTTCTCCTAATATAGCATGTGTGAAAAATATGGTCAGATCTTCCACAATCATTACAAATAATAGAACGATGCTTATTATGAAATTTTTGCAAGTATTGTGCTGGTCAAGCGGAAGCAATATCAAATGACTCATGTTTCTAAATTCTTTCTCCCCACTTGATTTTCCAGCAAGATTGAAGACATTTTTGTTTTTCACAATAGAACCAAATAATTTATTGGAAAACAATTTTATGCAATTTTTCAAAATCATTTTCCAATTGGAATCATTTACCACATCTTGAGCTCCAAATAATGAATCATCAAATTTTTTCATGTTGAGCCCTTCCTAGGAATCCTCTTTCTCTTGTTCTCTTGTATTGACTAGATCATGGAAGCTATTTATTTTTATTTTATTTTTAATTTCACCTTCTTCCATCTTGTCTTCTATTTGTTCATCAATCGTGGAAAAGCAGCTTATAGTTTCAGTAGACTGTCAACATTATCAACTTTAACACAATTGTTAGACACATATATATAGAATCAAGAGTATCTTAGATTTCTTTAGCACAAGAGAAAAATTTTATTTTCTCAAAATCATTTTCAATCAATGCACTATATAAAATTTTCATTGTTCTACTGTTCAACGAAAAGATTTTCTTTTCCTTTTCAGTTCAATCCTCCCTTAGTTTGAGATCAAAAACATTTGTAAAAACATTCCACATGTCAAAATCAGATGCTTTAATAAAACTAGTCAATCTACTTTCCAAAACCAAAAATAAATATCTTTTAAAAGAGGTGGAATTGTGTAGTCAAAACCTTCTAAAAGCGAGTAATATCAAAAATTAGCCATTGATGACTCTTGAGATGATTAAGTCCTTTTTAAAAGAGCCCTACTCTAATACCAAATGTTAAAATCGGCTGACACCTAAGAAGGGGGTGAATTGAATGTACAATAAAGTTTAGGAACTTTGAAAATATTTTGGCATCTTTGTAAAAGCAATACGTATGAAAGTAATGAATTATAAATTCAAAACATATGTGCTGAAACCATAAGAGATAAGGGAAGATAATATGAAAGCTGTGATTTATACTGGTTTGACCCAATCCTTGATTATATACTTCCAGTCCCTAAGCTCCACTTGTGTAACGCCCTTAATTCATACGTCCATTATGATGTCCATTTATGTCCTAAAGTCCTTATTAGACTAATTGGTGTGAAGTTATCAGAGTGAAGGCGTTAACAGATCAGAGTAAGTCATAACAGAGAGCATGCTTAATGTTTGGACGAATGAGTGACTAATAACATATGCCCAGACATATGCTGGTTAATTAAAATTCCCGGAGGAATATAAGCGTGATACAACTTAAATTCTTTGCGGTGTATTTGGTCGGCACGTTAGTGGTACAGTTATCCGACTATTCAAAAATTGTACATAATACTATCCCAAAATAAAACTCCGGCTAAGTCCTCACGCGTGCTACTTACCCTTTTCTCCGGCTCCTAATCTTGAAGCTAGGATAAATTCTGAGATTCAATCCCCATTGAATCTCAGGTAACAGTTAACATCATGCTCAAGTATAAGCAATATATGTATGACAGATATTCATTACATTTCAGCATTAACCATACATAGCACACAACCAATGTAAAGTTCACAACACAACCATACATAGCACACATCAAATGTAATGTTCACAACGTTTGCACTCACCAGTGCCACGCCTCTACGTGTCCTTAGCGCTAGGAAAACATACATACGACGTTATCATGACTATAACCCGCACAAAGCTGAATGTATGTAAACTGGTGACCTAAGACCGAGTCTTAGCAGACCTAGTCTTGTCCATGACTCTATGAATCATCTAATCACATATAAGCATACAAGACAACATAAGAGTTAGCGTTACAGTATGCGTCCGTACCTTAGTCTACGTAGCTAGTGGTACTTCACCTTTAGTACTGATTCCTGACTTTCTCGGATACCCTATAATAGTATCACCGCATTATTTCCCTTATAAATAATATCCTAAGAGATGTCATTGCCACTATAGGCCTTTCTACCCCTGATTGATTTGTTATTCCATTTATACTCTTCTAATTATTATTAATTAATAATATCACTCTTTTATTTATTATTAATTAATAACTCCCTTTATTACTTATTCCCTTTTTACTAATAATAATAACAATATTTATTTATTTTATTATTATTATTATTATTATCTATTTATTACTTATTTATTTAATTATTTTTCTACAATTATTTAAACTCTCAAAGGCTATCCTAACACTTTAAATCACTAGTGCAAAAAAGGGTTTTAAGACCGGACAAAAGAGGCATCGTAAGATCGGACCAGCGACCGGTCTTGTTCCAGCCGGTATTAAAAGTCCACATTTAAGACCGGACACGAACCGGTCTTAAAGAAACTCTTTTAGACCAGGACATTTAAAACATTAGGTCTTAAAAGTCGTACTAAATAAAGCTGAAATATTTTTTGTTCGGTCCTAAAACTCAACTTTTAAGATCGGACAAAAACTCGGCCCGCTCTTAAAAGATCAAAATTATAAGACCACACAAAAATAAATCCGGTCTAAAAAATAGCGGTTTCTAAGACCTGACTACTAATTATACGCGATCTTACAAGACTGACTTTCAAGACTAGACAGTAAATTCGTCCGGTCTTAAAAATAGAATTTTTAGACCGGACATATAAATACACCAGTCTTAAAAGACAAACTTTTAAGATCGGCTTAATATCAAATATGTACACATGACCTTTAAGACCGGACATATTAATACATCGGTCTTAGCGGTTGAACATTTAAGACCGGCCAATTTATTACCGGTCTAAATTTTCCGAATTTTTTCCCTTGTTTCATTCTTCCGATCATATATATTCACAAATCCACCACCCAATCCAAAGCACATAAAAGTCGATACTTTAAGTACAAGCTATGAACAATTATGAATAAATTGAATTGGGAAAAAGAATACAAATATTATTCACCATGAGTTATGTGGCTTCTTAATTAATGATTATACTATGACTACAACACCTAAATTAATTTATACAATAAGATAACTTACTTACAATGCAAAAACACAATAAGTTACAAATACAACATACATGCCCAATGTAATATTCACCATGCCTTCATCGATTCCCACCCAACAACGTAACATCCTCTTTTATAACATGCCCCTTTGGATCGGATCCCGCCACAAAAATAAAACAAGAACAAACTTCATAGTCATTGACATTGTTTAAGAACATAGAAGGAATATAATATAGTTAAAACCTTAAAGTTTGACAAAGAATTCTGTATATGAATATTACCTTATGAATTGACTCTTTTATAAAGCGATATCCTCCCATATCCCTTCTTGATGATCATTTCTTATGTCGGGTTCATTATCCGCTTTATCTTCTTTGTTCATGTTCGGTAGACCCCTTGAAAAAGGAGTACTCTCAGGAAGACCATAATTTGAATGACTTTCCTCATCAATATCAATGACCCTTTTTCCTTGGAGAGCTACAGACCACATTTTATTTTCTTGATCGGTGAAATAGAACACTTGTTTCGCCAGTCTCGCCATAATAAAAGGTTCATCTCCAAAACTTCTACCATTGACATCGACTAATGTAAATCCTAGCCGATCGATCGAACACCATTATTGATGTTAATCAACTTGCATTTGAAAATGGGGAATCTAATTTGAACATAGTCCACCTCCCAAATCTCTTCAATAACCCCATAATATGGCATGACTGTCAATAAAGGCCTATTGTCTTTCGAACTAGAGAAGTGCATAGATTCAGCCTCTAACATAACACCACTGTTCTAGATAGTGCTCCTATCATCTAGGGACTTCGTGTATAATGTATAACCATTGATCACATACGAATTCCAACTTATGACATCAACCTCAGGACCACGTGCTAACCATTTGATTGTATCGTAAACACATTCTCTCCCTCGACCTTTTGTTTGAACCGGTTTGCAAAAGTTTTGTTATGCTCCTTAATCAACCTTTGTTCGATCATTCGATGATTTTCTTTCCTTACAGCTTCTTTATGTGCAGCTATGCTGGCTTGAACTTCATCAACATTATTCAAGATGTATAAGTGGACTTGTGACAATTCATCAGGATCCACACTCTTTATCGAAGCCCCTCGTCTACCCCCTTCAAAGATTCTCGACGTTTAGGAAGCCCAATATGTCTTACTTTGGCCAAACAATCTTGACAAAATTTCATGGTTTCTTCAAAAACATATTTCCGAACAATTGATGCTTCGCCCTAAGTATGCGTTCTTCATATACCCTTTTTAGGAATTTCATAGATCTTTCAATTGGGTACATCCAATGTAAATGGATAGTCCGCACAACTTTATCTCCCTTACTAGAAGAACAATTAGATGAACCATGATGTCAAAAAATGTAGGAAGAAAAACTTCTCAAGGTGGCACAAGAGAAGATATCCTTCATTCTCCAATTGATTCAACTTTTCTATCTCGAAAACTTTACTACAAACCGCATTGAAGAAGACACATAGTCTAGTCAAAACGACCCGAAGATCATATTCGGGGATGCCTCGAATAACTACTGGGAGTAGCTGTTGCATCAAGACATGACAATCATGAGACTTTTGGCCGACTAATTTCAAGTCCTTCATCGATACAAGCATCTTAAAATTTGAAGAATACCCTGAGGGAACTTTTGTGCCATGTAAACACTCACAAAAACTTTGTTTCTCATCCTTAGACAAAGTATGAGAAGTCGGGGGACAATAAGTTCTCTTCCCGTATGGCCTTGGATGTAAGTCTTCGCGTATTCCCATTACTTGCAAATCCAATCTTGCCTTCACACCATCCTTGGAACTACCTTGTATGTTGAGAAGCGTGCCAACAATACCATCACATAGGTTTTTCTCCACATGTATGACATCAATACAGTGTCTCACATCAAGATTGCGTCAATATGGAAGATCGAAGAATATAGATCTCTTTTTCCATATATTTGTTTCTTTTCTACTCTTTGCAGTCTTACCGAAGATGACACTGATATTTTTCACCTTTTCATAAACTTGCTCCCCAGTCAATGCCACCGGAGCATCTTCATACTCCTAGCCACCAAAAAAGGCTTTCTTTAATCGACGATATGGGTGGCCCCGTCTAAGAAATCTCCTATGTCCAAGATAAACCGTCTTTCTTCCATGTTGAAGTTGATGGTAGCGTGTGCCTTCTTCACAAACCGAACATGCTTTATGGCTTTTTACACTATACCCTGACAAGTTCTCATATCTTTGGGAAGTCGTTTATAGTACAAAATATCATGGCTCACAATTTAAACACATCCTTCTTGAAAGAGTCAAAAACATCGACACCTTCTTCCCACAACTCCTTCAAGTCTTCGATCAAGGGCTGAAGGTAAACATCAATGTCATTTCCGGGTTATTTTGGTCCCGAAATCAACATAGACAACATTATGTACTTTCGTTTCATGCATAACATTGGAGATAAGTTGTAAATAATAAGGAGCACAGTCATGAACTATGTATTTGCTAAGGCTTCCATATGGATTCATGCCATCCGTGCTAAGGGCAAGCCTAAGGTTCCTAGGTTCTTCACCGAAGTTCGAAAATAAATGATCGATTTTCTTCCATTGAGAATAATCGGCCGGATGTCGAAGCTTTCCATCAGAAATCCTCTCATCTGCATGCCACCTCAAATTTTTTGCATCATTTTCATTCGCAAACAACCACTTGAACCTTGGTATGATTGGGAGATACCACAACACTTTTGCAGGCCCCTTATTTGACTTGTACCTTGGGGTTTCACATATCGGACAATTCTGCTTCTCTTCAAACTCTTTTCTATACAATACGCAATCATTCGGGCATGCATGGATCTTTTTGTACTCCATCCTCAGTGGACAAAGTATTTTCTTAGCATCATAGTATCGATACGGCAACACATTATCATCCGAAAGCATGTCCTTAAAAGCCTCAAGCATTTCAGAAAAACTCTTGTCGCTCCATCCATGACGTGCCTTCAACCTTACCAATTTCAATACAACGTTCAACAATTGGTATTTTTTACAACTAGGGTATAGCGGGGTCTCTGTATCACTGCACATATTACCATATGTATGTGATTGATGAAAAGCCTCTTCTCCTACATCACGAATAATGTCCTCTATGTGATCATCCATATCCGTGTCATTATCATCGAAGGCATGTTGAGACCCACTTGGTATTTTTTTTCACCATGCCATACCCATACTGTATAAGTCTTACAAAATCCTTCACAAATTAAATGTGTGTGGATAACTTCAGGACTTAGTTGCCTCTCATTCAAACATTTTACACAAGGGCAATAAAACTTCCCACTATCATCATGAGCATTTTGTTTAGCAAATTCTATAAAGTCCCTCACCCCATTCTGATATTCAACACTCGTCCGTAACGCAGTTATCCAACTGTGATCCATAGTAGAATTCCTATAGACGGAAAGATTTAACATACATAATCCGAAAAAATTGACACTTGCATATAAAATAAGGCAACACCAAATGCATATTTATGCACAATGTCGGTTATGTCAATTTTTTGTTACGGAGAAACTTTCCCATTAAATGCATAACGAAGAATCACTTTTGGTCATAAATGTATCACATTGAATCCAAGAAGCAAAATAAAAGCATGACGAGGAAATTAAATGCATCACGTGAATGTCTTGTGGACTCACCTGTAGCATATAAATTCAAATGCGTTTGCGGAGTCTTTCTTCTCCTGCCACGAACGTTGATGTTGCATACATCAAGAGTAACTTAAAAACATTTGTTGGTCAGTTGGGTAGGTCTAAAGCGCAAATATAATCTTCAAAATACAATATTCATTAACAACAGAGAAACCCACAAGAACATTTCATCAATTTCGTTCAACCCAGAAAATCATAGTTATATAACCGAAACACCTCTTACAGCTTGGTCTATAGACGTTTAGCTAAGGAACCAGAAAGTGATTGTTGAGAGAGCAACGTGAAGTAGTCGGCGAAGCAACACAAAACACCGGAGAGAAGTAACCCGAGTAATCACTTCGGCGCGAGAAGAGAAGTTCGAGAGGGAAATTTAATATTCCGTGACGAGACAAGTTTTATTAATTTGGATTTTATTAAGACCGGTTAGTTATAAAGTAGCCGGTTCTAAATATATAATTAAATTTTTAGGACCGGAGGGTTAAAAGACTCCGGTCTTAATTTTTTATTATTCATTTAATTTTAAGACCGGAGTTTTATTAAACATCCGGTCCTAAAAGTCCTCATTTTTTTTAAAAAAAAAGGATTTGCTTTAGCGAGTGCAGCATTCCACGCGACAGAGACATGTTTTAGTATTTTTGATTTTATTAAGACCGGTTAATTATAAAGTAGCCGGTCCTAAATATATAATTAAATTCTTAAGACCGGAGGTTTAAAAAACTCCGGTCCTAATTTTTTATTATTCATTTAATTTTAAGAAGGGAGTTTTATTAACCATCCGGTCCTAAAAGTCCTCATTTTTTTTAAAACAAACAAGGATTGGTTTTGGCGAGCACAGCAGTAATTGAATGAATAAAAATTAAAGATAAACTAGAGAATAAGCTTCTTTAATTACTGGAGAATATGAAAAAAAAGAAAGACACAAGCTTAGTTCTCAATGATTCATACATTACTGGTGAATATGCACGTACACAAGAAAAGAAAACAAAAGACAAACAAGAAGAAAATTATAAAAAACAAGAATCTGACTAAACATCCTTGGCGATATCGGCGTGAAAAGCATTAACTTCCCGCCGGAGATCAGCAAGTTCCCGTCTTATTCGCATCAGCCGCAATGCATCATTAGAGGAAAGAGGAGAGGGGTCAGCGGTAGGCGCGCTGGGGCCAACTGGTTGGAGAAGGGGAGCAGGAACCTCTTCATGGTCTGAAGGCTGGAGGGGGGGTGCGGGCGTGCGGCAACCTCTTCATCATCCTAAATAACAATGGGTCCAACGACCCGAGACTCTTCTGTCACAATAGAACGCACTATAACGATCTACGGAAGGCACGAGCATCAAGAGTAAGAGTACGCCTACGAGCGGTTCTCTTGTATCTAACCATGGTTTGAGCAGTTGGGGCAGAGAGCCACATAGTATGGAGTTACAAGATTGTGAGGAGTTAATAAGGACAGAGAGGTATGAGGAGTTTATATTTTCAAGAGCGACGAAGTATGGAGTTACGAGGTATGAGGAGTTTAATAAGGACAGAGAGGTATGAGGAGTTAATAAATATGCGGTCTAAAATTATATTTTTTTTTTCAATTCAATTGATTTTAAGACCGGCCTTTTATAATATATCCGATCCTAAAAGTCTATTATTTATTTTTTTAATCAATTAAGACCGACCTTTTACCTTGTATCCGGTCCTAGAATTCATTTATTTTTTTCAATTGAATGATAATATATCTGGTCCTAAAAGTATATTATTTATTTTTTTCAATTCAATTGATCAATTCAATCACTTTTATCCTTACACTCATTTATTCAAATGAATTATTCAGAGTCTCTTCGACTTCTAGATAAACTTCCCAACTAGGTGTCTCATCGTATTATGAGGAACTATGCGTCTCCTCGTTATTGTTTCCGACGTTTCACATTGGTCAGGCAGGGTTCTCTATTTAAACCCGATGTTACTTTACTTCCTTCACATTCTTTTCCATCACTTCTGAAACATCCACAGTAATGGCTGCTCCACCACCACGAGGTCCTCCTCCTTCGTTGCCTCCGGAACCGACAATCTACCATATGATTCAACATATTCTGGCCCGCCTCGCTTATATAGACCGACGTTGCGGCCAGCTGTTTCAGGTCTATCACGCCGTCAACGACAAGCTGCAGGCGGTACTCGACTCCCAGGACGTTGAGTACCATCCTGAAGCTGACGACGTCTCCGACCTCTTATACGACTCCCTCCCCTCTGACAACAATGGGGGGAGTAGATGTTTTTCGGTTTTTTTTTTTCTCGTACCTTTCGCCGCTCCTCACGGGGCATCAGTAAAAAATAATAATAATTTTTTTTTTTTTTGTTTCCATATTTGATCGCCATGTCCTTTTCATTATCTTCTTTCTTTTTCCGACAAAAAGGAAACAAACAAAACATTGTCATAGTGTAAATCAACATTAAAAATTCGCAGAATACAGTTAAGAAAATACAAAAAAAAAAAAATTGTTTTCCTTATTCGAATAAAAACAAACAAAGTGACTATTCTTCTCAAGGTTGGACCGTCGTTGCCGTCGAGTTACCTCGACTGAGTTGAATATTTTCAATTTCCTTTCAGTATCTTCCTTATTTTTCCGACAAAAAAGAAAAGAGACAACGAAAAGGGAAATCGATAATGCTGCTCAACATCAAGAGAGGTAACATCAAAGACAACGAGGGTCCTAACTTGAGCAGAACGCCAAAACCTCGCTTGTCTTGAACCCTAAAAATTTGTTTGAAAACCGAGTCAAAAACTATTTAAGAGCTAACAAATACATGGTCCTAAATGTTAAGCCATATTTTTTAAAAATATTTTTATGACTAAACTTTTAGGAGCGGACAAATAACAAAACTACGGTCCTAAAAGTCTAGACATATTTTTTAGTTAATTAAACGTAGACTTTTAGGACCGGTCATAATATAAACATTCAAACCTAAAAGTCTAGCGAATTTTTAGAAGACTTTTAGGACCAGATGTTTAAATAACGGTCCTTAAAGTTCTTGGGTATTTAACTTTTCATTTCCATACTATTACCTACCCTTATCCTAGCCCCATTACAACCTTAATAATAAGTCCTCTTGATTTTTGCAAACATGTGTTACAAGTAGTGGAGAAGTAGATCTTGAGCAAGCTTATGGTAGAACAATTTCCTTGAGTAGAATTTGAGCGATACACCTATTAACCATATATACTTGAGAGATTGATTGAGGGCATCCCTTGAGAGACTATCTTATGTGATTAGCATCATTGAATGATATTGCCATGATTAGTAGTTTGAGATGAAGAGATTTCTGTCTTGATTGCTCGATCTTTTGAAGCTTTTGTGATCCTTGTTAAGTTTTGAAATTTCAGCAATTGTTGGAAAAGAGAATCTTTCCTTTATCTTTATTTTTGCCAGGAGTGCAAAAGGATAAGTGTGGGGGAGTTTGATAATCTTTAAATTCATATTATTTTTAATGCAAAAAGGAGCTAAAAACTCTGTCATTGTCATGCTTTAATGGAACAATTAGTTAAATATGTGATTTCATCTTCATAATGAGGTGTTAGACTTCATTTGCATTAATCTTGGTCATATTTGTAGTTTGGATCAAAATTGGGCTTAAATCTCATCTCTTTTACAATTGAGTAAAGAACACTGTTCGGTATTTTGATCATAACTTGAGTTCTAGACCTCAAATAAATCTTCACTTTATATTGTAGAAAAGCTGAAAGATATACCTACAACTCTTATGAAAAGCCCAAAATCTAAATCAGATGTTTAGAGATCCAAAATGGGCTTTGAATCCAAGACAAGGCGTTGGCACTGGACTCTGGAACAACGTTCGGTGTTTGATCCATAACCGGTGCTACAGAGCTCCAAATTAGGTTCGGTTTACACGACGAGAAAGATGACATCGATGGCTATGTTTCATATGAAGACTACTTGGCCCAATTCCACCTAATTCATGGTGTAACACAGGCTGTAAGGTGGACACATTTTTGGAGCACAAAAGTCAAGAATTGTGGCTCAATAGTTCTTACAATTTTCCTATAAATACATTGATGTTTTCAAGAGCAAAACACACCTTGGAGATGACCAAGATCTCTCCCTTTCTATCTTCCTTCTTGTATTTCTTGCCTCCTACATGAAATGGCTTAGTTTTGCTTTATTAGTTTCATGTATTGTTTTTCCTTTTTGTTCATAACCTCCTATATGGATGGTTCTTATATCTTGTTTATGACTTTTATGCATTATTTCCTTTTTGTTCATAACCTCCTATATGGATGGTTTTTATATCTTGTTTATGCCTCTTATGCATTATTTTCCTTTTGTTTATTTGAGTCCTACATGTGATGGTTCTACCTCCTACATGGACGATTAATCTTTCCTTTTGAATATTTTAGTTTGATTTTATGTTCTTCATATTTTACCCTTTTAATGCTTGGTCATGAATAGCATGAACTAAGTATCTTTCTAAGGTCATGTATGGATTCTTTATGAAGTTTAATTGAAATTCTGTTTTTAATTACATAATACTTGTTTTGGATGTGTTTCTTTAATCCATGCTTAATGCCTTGTTAGTTCGATCATATAATTAAGGAATTGAAAGATTAATTAGACCTTGGGAAAGGCTAGTTAATTATAGGTTCAATTGATTAAAGAACATAAGGTACTAGCAAGGGAACTTGACATAGGCTTTATGCAATCATAAAGAATTCTGGACTTAATGCAAGAATTAATTCTAATGAGCATGAGAACATGCCTTTAGGATTAAGGATTAGGCTAATTGACTTAGGAATAAGCAATTAGATTAAAATCTAAAATTCGATTGACATACTCCAATTCATGGGTTATGTAATTACATTCTACCTTAAAAGAAGATTATGTCTTAATCTAGCTTTTGGTAAAGGAAGAGCAATTAAATGGATTATTGATGATATACATGACCCTAGGCTTTTGTTAATTGCTTTCGTAAAGTTTAATTCAAATTCTTTGTAATTTAATATTTTCATCAAAAAAATCATATGGTTGCATCAACTTTAAATTCAAGTAAATTGGGTTGGTAGTTGGAACTTTGGTCCTTGTGGGAACGATATTTTATTACTCTGGGATACTTGCTAGTATTACATTGATAGTGTATACTTGCACTGGTTACCCCCTCATCAACCTTGCGTGTCCGACTTGCAATTTTGACTCTGACTTAGTGTGCCTTCCCCACAGTCGCAAGTGGTGCTTCATGGGTCATCGGAGGTTTCTCGATGGTACGTACAGGTTTAGGTTGCAACACAATTGTTTTAATGGGCAACAGGAAAAAAGAGGACCTCCTCAGAATTTATCCGGTACAGAAATCATAGAGCAGCTTGTGGATGTTGAATTTGAGTATGGGAAAAAAGACAATGCAGCAAAGGCCGGCACAAAGACTGTCAGGGCTTCTGGTTCTGCGTCCCAGCAATGTTGGAAGATAAGTGTCTTCTTCACTCTTCCGTATTGGAAAGATAATTTGCTCCGACACAGTCTGGATGTCATGCACATTGAGAAGAATGTGTGCGACAATGTATTGTACACAATTCTGAACGAACCAGGCAAGTCAAAAGATCATCTTCAAGTGAGGAAAGATTTACGGGAGATGGGGGTTCGTGGAGACGCATGGCCGGATGAGCATGACAGATTTCAACCGGCAAAATTCACCCTAACAAAACCGAATAAGGAAATCTTCCTCGCGACGTTGAAGAAGATAAAAGTTCCTAACGGGTATTCAAGCAACATTTCACGATGTGTTGACGTGCAGGCTCGAAAGGTCACTGGGCTAAAGAGTCATGACTCACATGTGCTTATGCAACAGTTACTTCCGCTGGCCATCAAAAATACGCTGCCATTGGATGTGTTGATCGTTTTGGTTGAGCTTTGTACTTTCTTTCGAAAGTTGTGTTCCAAGGTTTTGGTCGTGGAGGAGCTCGACCAGCTGCAACAGAAAATCATTCTTACGCTGTATCATTTGGAGATGATCTTTCCTCCGTCATTTTTCACGGTCATGGTTCACCCGACGGTACACCTTGTTCACGAAACAAAGCTTGCGGCCCGGTTCACTACTGATGGATGTATCCTATTGAGAGGTACTCATTTAAAATTAATTACTTTAGCATTACTCCCTAGTCCCACGTCTAACCCTTAATGTATAGACATTTTCCCTTCATTACTTTATAGGTTTCTTGGGAAACTGAAGTCTTACGTGAGGAATAAGGCGTGGCCTGAAGGTTCAATAGCAGAAGGCTATATTGGGGATGAGGTCTTGTATTTTTGTTACAGATACTTTGATGACATTGAGACCTCATTCAACCGACCGCTTCGTGTTGACGATTGTCCTGAGCCAGCGCCAAAGCCATCAGGAACAGAGTTGTTAGTCCCTCATCTTGGTAAACCAGTTGGCGGAAGTGAGAATTTCAAACTTACAGCACTTGAGAAGATTCAAGCACATAGACATGTCTTGATCAATTGCACTAAAGTTGAACCATACCTTTGAAAGACGGAATATCACCAAGAGGGGGTGAATTGGGGATATAAAATTTTCTCGCGAAAATGCTCTGTTGGGATAGTGCAAAACAGGGATAAACAGAGTAAGGGTAAGAGAGATTTAACACAATGGATTTATACCGGTTCGGTCCAACTCTTGACCTACGTCCGCACCCGAAACACTCGAGATTTCACTATCTAGAAACTTGATTACACACTACGTAACTCTCGAGTAATCCTCTCACTAGGACTTACTCCTCTTTACAAGTTGTAACCAAATAACCCTTAAACAATTACACACTCGTAAACGAAGGATGATCCTCACGACTCCACTCCCCTTACAAGTTGTAATTGATACACCCTCTCTTAAGGTTCCTCAACCTTAAGATTCAAATGATAAACAAATATTCAAATAGTGTTTAACTCCTCACCGAGTAGATAAATGATAAACATCTGAAGTACAAGAATATCCGAAGATATTAAATGAAACTAATGAAAGGGAAGATTGCAATAATATCAAATTGAATGCACAGCGTTTCCTCTCACGAGTTGTAGATTTGAATGCTTCTAACATTTATAGTTGGTGGCATTTATGACCGTTGTTGAAGCTTGAAGTTATCCGTTGAGACTCTTTGAATTAGCCGTTGAGTGAATAAATATTTCCGTTGAAGAACGTTGCTCGTTTCTTCCTTCGTATGCCTCGACATGACATTTGTCTCTCGTTATTCTCCGTTGACACTCTTTATTCAAATTGTCCGTTGAGATTAGGTGAGAATGTATCAAGGAAATAGCCGTTGTTGATGTCGAAGGTCATCCGCCAAAATGGTGAAATATCTCGCTTTGCATTAAATGCTTCGACACATTGTTGCTTTATTTCAAATTAGCGTTAATCCCAATAAAACTCTTCGAAACTCATTAACAAACTTGTTAAACATGATTAGGAACAATAATGAGTGAAGATATAAAATAAGTAAACCATACTCAGAGATTTAGCTGGTTTAGAAATCTGGTTTTTTTAAACTGATGAATTTGGCTAGAGTCGGGTTCATTTGGCTAGAGTCAAGTTCTTTTGGCTAGAGTCAGGTTCTCTTGGCTAGAGTCAAATTGCTTTGGTGGAACACACTAGGCTAGAGTCTCAATATTCGGCTAGAGTTTTGGTCAAGACTCAAGGTATATTGTGTAGGCTAGAGTCAAATAGTTCAAATGTAACATGCTAGGCTTGAGTTCGAATATTCGGGCTAGATTCGATTGTTACGATGAAACGCGCTAGGCTAGAGTCGAATATTCAGGCTAGAGTCGTGGTCAAAACTCAAGGTACATTGTGTTGGCTAGAGTCAATTTATCTCATGGGAGTGCTCTAGGCTAGAGTCAAAGTTATCTGGCTAGAGTTTGGGTCAAAACTCTAGTTACACAGAGTAGGCTAGAGTCAGAAGGTCATTTGCAAATAACGGCCAAGAACTTGGCTAGAGCCAATGCTCTTTGGCTAGAGTTCAGGGCTTGGCTCGAGTCAGAATAAATTGGCTAGAGCCAAGGGTTGTATTCTGACAACTTTAGATAGGAGCTTGGCTCGAGTCAGATGGGGTTGGCCGGAGTTAAGGGCTTGGCTCGAGTCGAATAAATTGGCTAGAGCCAAAGCTTGCATTCGACAATTGTAGATGGGAGGCGGCTAGAGCCGCAGAGATTGGCTAGAGCCAACCGACGATAAAATGCAGATGTGAATTTCACAAAGTAAAACATTTTGTTTTCAATCATAAGTATTGAAAGAGGTTAGTTATCATCAAAACAAACATTGGGAGCCAACAGTAATCAAAGGAAATCATTTTTCAATTCATAGAATGAACTTTATGACTAGAGGCACATAATCAATTAACTTAAGGTGATATTTGAAACTTCGAATTTTCATAGTATATCAAAGATCAATTACATTATAATTGTTATCATCAAAACATCAAAAACTATGAGAACTAACATTCTCCCCCTTTTTGATGATGACAACACTTATAATGTTTTGAAAATTTGAAAATGTTTTTCTGAAGATTTTTCTAAATGAGCACAGATAACTTGAACCAAATGACAGCAAACATAATTGTAGGAGCAGACAAGATATATGCATATAGTTAAGTTGAAGGCTCCATTAAACCAAATAAGGCATACAAATGTCAAAGTAAGTTAAAGGCATATTTCAAAACTTTTTTCAAAACTTCTTCTTCACAAACTCTCCCCCTTTGTCATCAGCGAAAAGAGAGGGGCAGGGAGGAGAAATAGAATGCTCAGCAGAAGGAGCAAATACAAGTTGAAAAAGAAGCACATTGAGAAGTAGTGAAATAACACATGTGAAAAGATTTCTTCAAAAAGAGGCACACGCAAAATGACGTTTTTCAAAATCTAAGTGTAGAAAAATAATGAACTGTCCATTTAAGGCCAGACGCCATTTTTTAATGAATTGAAGATAATGATACTTTAAGAGGCCTGACGCCAATTCTTCATGAATTGAAACATGATGTTGTTTCGTTATCGAGAATAAAAATGCTATTCACATGACATTATACATTAAAGCACAAAAGTAGCGCAAATGAATGAATGAGGCCACCCTTTTTCTTTTAATATCCAATTCAAAACGTGTTGGCAAGAATGAATGGAAAAATGTGCAATTACTTGAGTAGATAGATTGAAGATAAAGCACAGAATTGCGTTTGACTTTTAAATAAATGACGCATACTGAGAATATTCAAAAAGAAGCAACACGTCATTACTTAAAAGTGATGCAAAAAAAATGCTTTTTGCAAAATCTTTTGTCATTTCATGAAGATAAATAGGAAGGAAAAGACAATGGAGGAATCAATGATGGTACTGTATGTAATGGGTAAAACATTGAATAAATGTTACAGCACATTTAAAGAACCCTGACGCCAATTGTTGATGAATTGGAGATAAAGCATAGTGAAAGGATTCTTAGGGAAAAATGGCGCCATTAAAAGAATACGTCGTTGGTAAATGAATGACGACACAAAGATATCTTGCTTTTTCAAAAATGATGCAAATGAATCGTTGAAGGTTATACATTAAAGCACATGACACAAATGAAAGAGTCTGACGCCAAGTTTTAATTAATTGAAGATAAAACAAGGTGAAATAAGTATGTGGTAAAACGACGCCTTTTCATTTGAATGACAGGACCAACAATTATATATATATATATATAGATTCAAAATGGAACAAATGGGATTCAACGCCGTTACGAGATTATAGTGATTCAAAATTGCGCCTGAAGCCGACATAACATGAAAGACGCACACACAATGGACTCGAGGCACACGGGCGAGATGAAGGAAATAGACGAAAGATTAACTCGAGGCGTAAAGTATACTTACCCGTAATGAAGACGCTTGACTCGGGGTGATGAAAGCTTACTCGTGGCGGATGATGATTCGATCGAATGACTTTTCCTTGACTCGAGGAAAATAACATAAAGGCTCGAGGCATTTATTTAGCCGACAAGCTCATTGTCGTGTTTGACTTGAGGCAAGTGAGTGCGTGATTCGAGGCACTAAGTCTTGCTACAATACTTTTCTCTCGACTTCATCTCCTCGAGGCAACCACGAGAACAATTGACGTCAAGTATGTTTCGTGAATATTTGACTTGGGGTAACTCTAGGTGTTCATTGGCCATGGAACTTTTCTCTGAGTCTTCAGCTGAGTTGTTGAGTTGTCGAGGTCAGAGACCAGATTGGCGTTATCAATATCATGGAGGATGAGCTTCAAATGTTTATCTTGTGAGAGCTCAGCTTGCCGAGGTGCAAAACAGACCTGACATCTTGGAATTAATATCAGCAAGGCCGGGATCATTAGCCGGTTGGTTGCCGACATCAGCATCATAGGAATTTGCAAGAGCTTATCTTGCGAATGCCGGGCTTTGCAGCCGTGTAGTCGACATCGACATCGAGTAAGTTCATTCCGGGATACTTGACCGAGTTGCCAGGGTCCTTGGAGTCAGATGCCTCATTTGTCTTAAACCCAGAACCAGAAGGCGGCAGAGGATTTTCACGGAACTTGGATTTCTTTCTGGATTTCTTAGAGACCTCTTTAACTACTTCTTTGTCTTTTTGAGTAGCTGCCTTAGGGTCGATTTGAGCCTTGACAGGAGTTGCAAAAGGTTGCTCGATTATTAGCTTCTTTGAACTTTGGGCGGAGGTTCTTCAAAAGCGATTTTCGGACGAAACCTTTTTGGAAGGATTTTTGCTCGTTGAGGACGCTTCGAAAGTGATAGGGGTGAGGATGATTTAGTCTTCTCATGATCCAAACCAGTTCCCTTGATCTAGAGTGTAAGGCCGATGCTCGTAGGCTAGAGCCACCTCACGTTGGTCGGAGTTTGGCCTCAAACTCGAGGTTAGTCGGGGAGGATCGAGTTTGTTCATCATGTTTGATCTTAGCAGAGTTGCATTGGCTCGAATTACATACCACTGACTCGAGCCAAAAACCTTTCTCAAATTGCTTATCTCTCTGTCTTGCCAAGGGCTCGAGGTTGTTTCGTTCGGCTCGAGTTAGGAACCAAATTTCAAGCATCGACTTCGAGTAGGCTCGAGTTTCACCGAGACAGACTTGAGCCAAAACATACTGTTTACTGTTTCTTCTTATCTTAACGAGTCCTTGGGGCATCTTGTCTTGAAGTTGCAACTTTGAAACTTCAAATAACACAATATTTGTTGAATTAACTCGAGGCATAAGGATCAAAGCAAATGGAGTCATTCTTTACTCGTTAGCCTCTCTGTTTTTCATCTTCTAAACATAGTCCCGCAAAACAACAATATATGCTCTTTGGTACCCTATGTTTCTTGGGTCCACATAAGATTAGACATAACAACTCTTAAGCTCGTTCTTACATAATTGAAACATATTATATTTGAGCAAAGAGCAATCGAGAGATCAAATCATAATTTCACCCAATCAAATAAGTTCAAGCCAATGAATCATAAAGGGTAACAATTAACTGATTCCAAGAATGTAATATCTTAATGACAATTTGTAAATACACTTTATGAAGAAAAGATGTCATTGATACAAATGCATGTAAGTTTGAGCATAAGCATTGATCAACTAATAGTTTATGAATGAGAACAAATTTTCCAAGAATGATAATGAAATATGCAAATAGTTTCAAATCTCAAATTTTCTTTCAAACATTAATGAAGTATTAAGAAATTTTATGAAAGGTTCATTTTTGAAACATGTTTAAGATCAATGCTCACTCTAAACATGGTGGAAGTCAACATGTTAAAGAATAAATCAGAATGCTTCAAGATTAAGAGAACATGTGAAACATTGAAGTTTACATGTAGAAGAATTTTCCAAAAGCAACAGTCAGAAGGAAAACGAATTAGCCTAAAAGGCTAAGTATGATAGAAATATTTACGCACAATGACTTTCTTGATGACCAGGAGATAATCTTGCCTTTTAGAATTGTGTCTTGAAACATATGAACATTCAAGGCAAAAATCTGAATACACGATTATAGTTACTCAAAATATGGATGAAGACAAAAGTTGATGAGTTTGAGTAACAAAATGGCTACTAGGATTTATAGATGATACCAAATGAAGATGAAGCACATACTCATTAGTCCAAATGACCGAGTTCCCGAATATCATCCTAGTAAGTTATTCCACAAATGGTTAATGCATTAACACTCGATTGCACTAATGAATGAAGCATGGAATAACTCGGCCAACTAAGAATTTATGCTTTAAGCATAATAGTTTCACAAATTGAATTCTTTTCTTGAAGATAGGCTTAAAACTCGTATGAGATCAACTTGTCAGACATGAGGTCCAACTAGTTAGAGAATAAAGAATGAGGAGTTCAAGCATCACATTAAATACCAAAGATCATATGTGAATGACAATGAAAACTCAATTAGACAAATTTGAAGCATATCCAACATTCATTATACAATATTAACTTCCAATTTTGAAACATCATTTGAATGCAATTCTACAAAACAGAGTGACTTGACATCAAAAACAAATTTTAGAATTGTGCATTTCACAAAACATAAACTCAGAAAGTTATGCATAAATTCATTGATGGTCCATTTAGCAATCTGAAAAACTTTTTGAAAGTCGTAAATGATTGATTGCTAATGGAATGCAATAATGGACAAGAATTCATTACCCAAATATGAATTTCATATAAGCTCAGTATAGGGTAAGGTTAAATATCACCGTAATTCCGCTTGTCATTGTATAGAGGCTTGCTTGATTAAGGTAGATTGATGTAGATGTCTCAATTTTTGACATTCACCATCAACATCAAGCATTGCTTCTTCAACTTCCTCAAGAGTCAAATTATTTCACTATGTAGTTGCTCTCTTGAGAAGCTTTCTTTGATCCTACAAAACCGTATAAGTATTTTTCTCTCTTGGTATCCAACCTTGCTTGGATCCAATCATTGTTAGTAAGTAGGAACAAGATTGTATGCTCTTAAGAATATACTCAATTCAAAACAACCGAGCACAATGAATTAAACATGACTTTATAAAAGAAATATTTTCTTTTCAACTTATCATGTCTGCATAAAGAATTAAACTTTTTTGAACATTGCAATCCCTTTATGAATAAATCTGTCAAATGGATTTTCAAGGGATAAGAAGGAAATTAATTTCAAAATAGTTTTCAATGCTCATTCATAATATCCAAAGTATAAAACCTCAATAATTATTACCGATAATAGCGTAGGAGGTTTTACCATTGTATACCTTTTACATTAGGCACTTGGAGGATCGGCTTTGCTTACCCACCTGTTTCTTCCTATCACATTGATTCTTCATATGTCTTTCCATGGGTACGCAAAGTTTTCTCAAAGGATGTAGACTTCAAGTGTCTTGTTTGATACTTGATAGATTCTCCTTTTCTTATTCTCCTCAAGATAGTTGAACCGTACTCTATTATAGTTTGTTCTTGAGGTGGAACTTACTCCTATTTTCCATTGCTTCTCTTTCTCGGTTGGACTTTGTAGTTTTAGCAATGGGCGCTCCGGAGTTCTCTTGTTTGACATAGGTGCTATGCTCCTTTTCATTGGTGCACAAGAGACTCTTGGCTTTTTTAATGTACCCTTATGTCCATTGATTTCGGAATCAATCGCACACGAAAAGCACTAGATGGACATTTTGGTACCCATGTATACTTGGGTCCTTTCGGGTTAGCTCGAGCCTTAGGGAAAACATAAGTTCCCTTTGGTACCCATTGATAATTACCAAAGGTTTGTCTCTTCTTTCTTTCTTATGAAAACATGATGAAGTATTATGTCCCTTTCGGTTACAATAACTACGTGAGCAAAGGGGTTTGAAGAGTGGACAATTTTTTGAAAATAGTGTAAGTAGGATTTTCCACCACTTTTCTTTTTCCCTTTCTTTTTGTCAAAAATAGGATTGTAACCTATGTCTATGTCTGATCGATCATTTGTAAATCTCTGAGCCTTTAGAATCACATTGAGCGTTTCACTGCCTTTAGTGAATTTCTCAAGAGTTTTCATAAGATAAGAGTTTTTCTTTTCAAGATCAGGACAGTTTTTGCAACTCATATTTTCGCAAGTAGGAGGGGAATCTTTATTTTGCTGCTCAAGCAATTTGATTTTCTTTTTCGAAGCAATGAGTTCTTTCGCAATATTTTTGAATTCAAAATGTAAATCATTGTATTCAGAAAGCAACTCATCCTAGGTAGGTTCAGAATCATATACCTCATCGTTGTTTTCACATTGCTCTTCTTCTTCAAAGAATTAAGCATATGCTCGCAACTTCTTCTTCCTTGGGCGCTTCTCTTTCACAAACATTCGAGCAATTCCTTTGCCTCTGTTACTATTGATTTCGTCCAAGCCATTCTTGAATTTCAGTTTGTTTTCATATTCAGATAGACTTCCGAATAGAGCAACAACTGATTGCATTGATTCTCCACGGGCTTCTTCGATCGCTGTGACTTTGGCTTCCCAGTCTTTCGTCAAGACATTGAGAATTTTTCTAACTTGAGGACCTTGCTCATATGTTTTACCCAGAGCTGATAATTGGTTGATAAGATGGGTATAACGAAGTTGAAATTCAGCAATGGACTCTCCGGTCTTCATTCGAAGAAGATCATACTCTGTTATGAGAGTGTTGATTCTGTTCTGCTTTACTCCAGTAGTTCCTTCATGAGCTATCTCCAGAGCATCCCACATGGCTTTTGCATTTGGCAAAGTGCAGACACGAAAATCCTCATGTTGGCTTAAGGCACTTTGCAACATCAGAATAGCTTTACTGTTGAGTGTGATATTTCTCCTATCATTCTCATCATAAGCTTCTTCAGGCTTTGCAACTCTGACGCCATTTTCGAGAATCGTTGGGTTGTAGTCTCCAAACTCAAATTTCCATAGGCCATATTCAGACACCATGACAAAGACTCTGAATTTGGCTTTCCAGAAGGAATAATGCTCTCCACTAAATCCCGGTGGTCTGTTGATCGAGGCTCCGTCAGGTAGAATACCTTCCATAATGATCCTTCTCAAGATGTTAATCTTTTTCAGAGAAAACCAGGCTCTGATACCAAATGAAAGACGGAATATCACCAAGAGGGGGGTGTATTGTGGATATAAAATTTTCTCGCGAAAATGCTTTGTTGGGATAGTGCAAAACAGGGATAAACAGAGTAAGGGTAAGAGAGATTTAACACAATGGATTTATCTTGGTTCGGTCCAACTCTTGACCTACGTCCATCCCCGTAAAACACTCTACGAGATTTCACTATCTAGAAACTTGATTACACACTCGTAACTCTCGAGTAATCCTCTCACTAGGACTTACTCCTCTTTACAAGTTGTAACCAAATAACCCCGTACGCAATTACACACTCGTAAACGAAGGATGATCCTCACGAGACTCCACTCCCCTTACAAGTTGTAATTGATACACCTCTCTTAAGGTTCCTCAACCTTAAGATTCAACCGATAAACAAATATTCAAATAGTGTTTAACTCCTCACTGAGTAGATAAATGATAAACACTGAAGTACAAGAATATCCGAAGATATTAAATGAAACTAATGAAAGGGAAGATTGCAATAATATCAAATTGAATGCACATCGTTTCCCTCTCACAGTTGTAGATTTGAATGCTTCTAACATTTATAGTTGGTGGCATTTATGACCGTTGTTGAAGCTTGAAGTTATCCGTTGAGACTCTTTGAATTAGCCGTTGAGTGAATAAATATTTCGTTGAAGAACGTTGCTCGTTTCTTCCTTCGTATGCCTCGACATGACATTTGTCTCGTTATTCTCCGTTGACATTCTTTATTCAAATTGTCCGTTGAGATTAGGTGAGAATGTATCAAGGAAATAGCCGTTGTTGATGTCAGAAGGTCATCCGCCAAAATGGTGAATATCTCTGCTTTGCATTAAATGCTTATGACACATTGTTGCTTTATTTCAAATTAGCGTTAATCCCCATAAAACTCTTCTGAAACTCATTAACAAACTTGTTAAACATGATTAGGAACAATAATGAGTGAAGATATAAAATAAGTAAACCATATTTAGAGATTTAGCTGGTTTAGAAATCTGGTTTTTTTAAACTGATAAATTTGGCTAGAGTCAGGTTCGTTTGGCTAGAGTCAAGTTCTTTTGGCTAGAGTCAGGTTCTCTTGGCTAGAGTCAAATTGCTTTGGTGGAACACACTAGGCTAGAGTCTCAATATTCTGGCTAGAGTTTTGGTCAAGACTCAAGGTATATTGTGTAGGCTAGAGTCAAATAGTTCAAATGTAACATGCTAGGCTTGAGTCCGAATATTCAGGCTAGATTCTGATTGTTCTGATGAAACGCGCTAGGCTAGAGTCAGAATATTCAGGCTAGAGTCAGGGTCAAAACTCAAGGTACATTGTGTTGGCTAGAGTCAATTTATCTCATGGGAGTGCTCTAGGCTAGAGTCAAAGACAGTACCCTAGATTGGTAAATATTTTTAAAAACCTTATTATTTTGGTAAAAAATCCCAGATATACTTGAATCCTTGATTGCCTGAATGAGCGATGGTGCGACTTCATCACCATTCTCAAGCTTCTTATCATCACGAAAGGCCTCAAGGGAAGCTCCGTTGAGAGCAGCATGAAGATAACTAGTGAAGTTGTTGCGGGTTTCGCCTCTAAAACTGATAAACACATCACATTTTCTTGGAGCATTTGGCAGAGAGCCACCAGAGCTTGAAGAAGAAGCCATCGGTGTTTTTCTCTCTCTCTTCCTTCTTCAATAACAAGCACCAACTCACCCTGGTGCAACACCAGAAAGCACCTAAAATGAAAGCAGCTACGAAAGCACCTAAAATGAACACAGCTACTGTGACGTACGCAGAAGATGACCTGAATCAGAATATAGGTATATGATGTATAAGAACATATTAAAGAAAACGATAGTAGCTTGATAGATGATAATATTTAAACATCACCTTCCCAGGCCAGAAGACTCCATGTGAGGAGTTGTAGTACATAACAAATATATGCAAAGGATCACCAGAGTAAGCAACATTGCCATCTTGGATATACAGCCATATTGGGTCCTGAAAAATCCTTCAGCTCCATCTCGTATAGCGTCTGATATCTAGAAAACAATATGATAAGCCGAGGACAGATAAGCAAGGAGTTCAAAGTACGTGATTCAATTATTAATAGACCACAGTCACACAACAACAGAAGACACTGCAATAACTAAAGGGGGAAAAAAATCAAACTGTTTAGCACAGGTTTGCATTTCCACATGCGCAAGCACACAACAGAAGTAACAATAAAAACAAATGAATAGAAGATTAAAAAAATGCAATTCCGGAGGTGGTCATTTAAAATGAGAAGGTGCCGCAATTCAACTACATTTCCAGCAAAAGTTGTGTTCATATATTACCCTGCTACTAAGAAGCCTAAACTTGCCTAAGTCGAGGAAAACCAAAAAAAATTAATGAACATTCAAAGCCAACCCATCACCTTGAACATTTTTGAGCTCAACTAAGCAGAAAACGACAAAGTATGTAGCTCATAATCCCATAACCTTTACTCGTGCAAAAAAAAAAAAAAAAAAATCCCATACCCTTTGCGAAACCACTTTTGTAGCCATTCTTTTGGGCCACCTTCAACGCGGAAGAGTAGTCCTGTAATGCTCGACTCTTGCCAACGAAAGCCAGTACTACACGAATCTGCACGATTGTCTGCAATTCGAACCACACAGAATTTGAGATCACTCCAAAAGAGTTAAAAATTTTGTCTTAATCCACATCAATCTGAAGCTTGAGAGGGGAAAACACAAAAAAGAAGCATTAATCTGCGTTAATTGTTTCTTTCTTGGGGGGGCGGGGGGGGGGGGGGGGGGGGGGGGGGGGGGGGGAGAAACAATGGCTACTAGGGGGGACATTCAAATTTAAAATTTGAAAACTGGGCAGGAGATTAAATGCACCGGTTTAAAGCAAAAACGGCTTGGGGTTTCAAGTCTTTACTGTTATTATCAACAGTAACTCCAGACACAGGCAAACTATGGCTCATCTTGCTATTCATTTTTAGATGATGATGGTGATGATAGGCTTGATAGCAATGAAAGAAGTAAAGCATTGATTCGAGGGGGGAAAAAAAGAAAAAAAGAGGTAAAACATTGATCGGTGCGACGAAAGAAGTAAACCATTAATTCGGTGAAAAAAATTAAGGGAAAATCCCCCTCAGGCCCAGTTATCAAAATATTATTAAAAAAAAAAATCTAAAGAAAAGTCAGATATCTTTCTGATATTATTTCAGAAAACGTTGTACTGATATAGTTGTTAACGTATATTGATATAATTGTTAACGTATACTGATTTAGTTGTTAGGATATTATTGTTAACGTATAATGATTTAGTTGTTAGTATTGTACTGATATAATTGTTAACATTTATGAAATGAAACAATTCTACTCTTATGGTGTAGGTGTTTGATATTCGCTATGCTCTCATGTTGGTGTTTTATAATACAGCTCAGAAGAACTTTGATATTTTTGCTGGTGTAGTTTTTCCATGAGGGTGTGGTTTTTTGAACAAATACTCCCCTGCCAGAAAGGTTTTTCCTAGGTGGCAATTCTCTCCAGTTTTTGCACCTTGGAGGCCCAACAACATTATAGGGGTTCAAAACTCTGGGATTACGCCCCACTGAACTACAAAGGCGGAATAGAAATGGAATCAATGATGATAATGTTGATTCATATAGAATGAAAAACAATGGTAAATAGAGTTCTTTCTTCCATATTTTTACTACATGTAGCCAATGGTAGTTAAACCGTGGTTATACGGAAATTATTTGAATTGATTCATGACCATTGGTTGCCCTTTGGTTAGAGGGGCTAAAGTGAAAACAGTAACCTTCAAATAATACTTTTAAAACATGAGCCTTTAAATAATATTTTTTGAACAGGGGCAAAAATGTTTTTTGACTCATTTTCCTATCTCATTTTCTTCTAACCAAACAAATAATTTTCTATCAACTCATTTTCTTTTTAAGTGACAATCAAACACCTTTGTAGTAAAATATTTTTTAATTCCTTTTCAACATTTTCTTTGATTCAAACCAGCCCTAATAAGAAAAGAAATTATACCTATTTGGATGGGTCTCGAATAATGAGACGAGGGTGACACTTTGCTTAGTTTTATCTCATATTTCAAGAAAATTATAATTTATACTTTCGCTATATGTTTGATACTACCTCCAATTCTAAATATAATATCTAATTAATTTTTTTGGAGAGATTTAGGAAGCTAATTAAATTATTTTAAAGTATTTATATTTATCATTTTTGTTCCATACTAATTTGTTTGATTTATAAACTAATATATAATTTAGTCATATATAACATATCATACGATTAACTAATATATTTAGCTTTTTTAATTTCTTCAGAAAAAATCAATTATATCTTATATTTACCAAGTGTGAAACATACATATTAACTCATGCTTATTTTATTTGATTCTTCTACACATCTTGTTTTCTTTTGCTATAAATAACGATGATCCCCCAAAAAAATTGAATTCAATTGGATCTCATACATTAACTCAAATGAACTATGTTCATGAATTTGATAGATGATTCTTATTTTTGGTTGTCATACATTAATGAAATTACCACAACATAGGGTTGAAAGTAGCCCAAATCAAATGGACTTACGCTGATGACTTCCCATTTTTAATAGATTTGAGGTACATTTTGATATACTTAAGAAGTCATCAATGCTAAATTAAAAGGATTTAATTGAGATATTAATTTGGTGTATCATTTGGATCTCATACATTAACTCAAATACTTGCAGAGTCTTGTGCTATAATTTTTTCCCCATCTCACATACAACAATACCACAAGCTCATGGAACTGCAAGAAGTAGTGATCAAAGCATAAGGCATAGCACTAAATATGAACATGTTTTCCAGAAAAATTCAAATCTGAAAGTTGTTAATTGCCTACATTTTTAGAAAACAGCTAATGGCCTACTTGAGTCAAGTCTATGGGGGAATTGCTTTTGCATGTAAAAGCCTGAAAGGTTGTTCGTAGTGGGGTCTACATGTAAATGATTTGTTGGTGCTTCATGCCTGTTGCTTTGTTACTTCACTTCAACTTCCTCAGATTCATTGGAGGGAATTGACTTCTCTCCTCTACTCTTTCCCATCATTTTCCTTCCTTTTTTATTTGTTGTTGGATTAAAATCTCAACGGTCTAGATTTATCATTTGGTAAAAATATTATTATAATGGGAAATGATGGTAAAAAAGATGGTAATCTGAACCATTGAAATCTTAATCTAACGACAGAAAAAGGAAAAGGAGGGAAAAAGATGGGAAATGGTAAAGGAGAGAAGCCAAATTGTCTGTGAGGGTCATATATATAAAACTTACTCCATTTCTTTTTTGTTGGAATAATTACTCCATTTAAAAACATATCAATCGTTATTAGTATAAATAAGAAGAGTCATAAAATTCATAATTCTTTTTTTAAAAAAAAAATAAAAGCATTTAGTTTTATCATTATTTAAACTCATTTAGTGTAACTTATATGTGCTTCATGTGAAAAAAGACTAAATTTTTTTTATCTTATATAAAAATAATTGGAGGAAGTAAGTTGAACTTGTTAACATATGCTTTAATTTATTAAAAAATAATCACAACATGACATGTTCCCTCATACAATCAACTCAATGGAAAATTTGAAGCAAAATTCAGTCGCTCTGATCTCTTGTTCTCCTGCAATCTTGATAGTAATGTCATAGTTTAGTTATTATATTGTTAAGAGATATGGTAGCTTCAATTGTGTTTCATCTTGTTTTCCTAATTATGCAATCTAATTATAGGACAACTTTGTAGTTTTTGTCAATTTCTTCCCGAAATACCCCTATTTTATTCTGAGTGTGTTTGGTTTTTAATGAATATAATGTCATACACATGTGTGTGTTTAGTTATTATGTATGTATGTTAAGAGATATGGTATGTGTGTTTGTGTGTGTCAATATACATAATTGTGTTTGAAACCATGCTATGTGTAATGATAGATAGATTTTAATCTCTAGCAAGATCATTATTTCAATTGTGGAAAGGAAAAATATAGGATTCACTTTTACTTATATCATTTTAAATTTATTAGATTTTAAGTAAAATTAATTAATTTAACTCCTCTCCTTAATCTCCCTAAAATTTATGTCTTATAATTAGGACCGGAGGGAGTAATTTTTAATCTCTGGTTGTAAATATAGGAATTAGATAAGAAATTTACTTTGTTTATAAATATAAAAACTCAATCCGATTGTGTCCTTAATTTATAATTTTTACCTCAAAGTATCCTATTGATTGCATATGTTAAAGAATTTATATCATGTCATAGATCATAGTTATAATACTCATGAATAAATAAAGATTATATTAGGGAAATAAACACTTACAATTTTTATATATAAAAAAAAACTATCTTAGTTAATTTTATTAACATTCATAAATTAGTTATCTAAATTCTATATTAGAATAAGAAGAGAGAGAGAGTATCTGCAATATATTTCTCTGGGGCCAAATTAATTATAAAGACGAGTCGCCGGGAGGGATTGCATTTGCATGTGAAAGAATGTACGTAATGTGTGGCCTACGTAGAAAAGATGATGTTGAAACTAGTTTCATATCATATTACCAATAGCTTTGCTATTTCATTGCACCTTCCTATGTCACTTCCCTGCAACTTCCTCCACATGATGCTAGTTGGGTCATTGTTTTAATAGTTTGTCGATGTCACACCTTGAAACCTAAGGGGTGACCAGTAGGGAATATGAGTGAACTCACATTCTTTAAACCTTAAACTTATAAACGGATATTAAATACCCATATACATATCTACATATATTCTATGTTACAAGGGAAGACATGGACCCTACCTATAGACTACGTGGAGCATCTAAACTACAAATGTTAATACATACATAAACGAAAACTTGACTTTACATTCACTAGCAGTTGTTCCAAAATATATCTACAAGCTTGGTCAGTGATGACAATCTTCATTGTTCAACTGAAGGTCTAAGGTCAGCAATGCCATCTGAGGACAAATTTTTTCCGGTGAATAACGTCTCATTTATAAAATTGAATGAAATATTAATGAATGTAATTTAAACATATTTAACTTTGAATAACAATACTATGACAATCATAAATATAAGTGAAATTATATAAAATATTGCTAATGAAATAATTCCAAGTACGTAGTAAAACCTTTGATTTAACATAATCAATTTATACCATAATTCTCAAACTTAATCTTTCCGTAGGACCTCAACAGAATGGAATAACAAGCGTAGACACACAGTCTACGAGGGAAAATAATCAATCACAGCATAGAGGCCATGGAAACAAGCGTGGACACATAGTCCACGAGGGTAAGTAACTCAAGCGTGGCATAAAGGCCACGAAAACAAGCGTGAGAATGAATCCCACGAATATCAAGTGTGAGTGCTATGCCCACGAATATCAAGCGAGCTCGAAGTTAACCATGGTGCACCAAGGACTAACAGTACTGCTGTTAGTAACCAGCGTTCTATATTCAGTCCTTTCAAAACAATTTCAAGCATGCATGGGGTCAATTCACCAATAGCAAACAAATAGATTTTCCTTTAATGATGAGAACTCTAAAATAATATTTCGAAACAAAAGACCCTAGCTTGAGAGTTTACAAGAGTCTCAAAACATTTCCTTCCAATTCTATCAATCAAAAGTCTTTCCATATAATAGTAACTTGCATAAGGGCACTTTAAATATAAGACAATCTCAATATAAAAGTTTACAAAAATATATCATAACTCTTCTTATCAATTCTTTGCATAAAAATTCATAAACGATAAAATGTTATGAACCATTAACCTTAAATGAAATCATCATTTCATTAAAACATATAAATAACAATATGCAATTGATATAATTTCAACAAAACTGTCTTGAAGAAACTAATACTTAAGAAAGCTGATAATTTAATGAAATTATAGCAAGTAAGATATCATTTATAAAAATGATAATGGGACACTATTCACGCACTTGTTGTGCTCCGTAATATGCCATTTCTCCTATTTATCAGCTCTTGACTTAATCACTCCTAACTCTCCTAATATCCATAACACAAAATATTATTACTTCAATTATAACTTAAATATGCTTTCAACATATAATATCTTATTCAATAAGATTCTTCATTCTATCATCATTTACTTCATCAACATTTCAATTTAGTTTCAAATAAAATCTTAATCCGTTCACTGAATTCATAAACCATCCATCCACCTTCTTTATGTTTTAATTTTAAGTTATTCATCAATAACAACTTTGAATAAGCACAATCAAATTAGTATCTTCTAACATGAGAACAAGCAAAATCTTTAGATTAATTTATTTGTTTTATTGCCAATGTAACATCCCATTTGAAAACTGAATTTTTTTTTTTTTACGTTTCCAAATACCATAGAGCATTGGAGCAAGTAAGTAATTTCATTACATTCAAAAATATGGACCATAGTGTAAGAGTTTATGTTATTTTTTAAAGAAACTAAAGGAAAACGATAAACAATGTAGACACATGCAATCGCCTAAGATTGGTCCTAATTTCCGAGATCCATTCCACATATGGAATAAGTTAACCTTATGCTCAAATCAAATACCGGATATTCATTTCAATACGGCATATCATCACAAAAGCAAACGGCGAGATGTATGATCAATAACATGGACGAACATAAGCACAAAGCGGTATGTAAGGTCTCTCTCGACTAGTTCGCACATATCCAAAGTGCCACGCCACAACGTGTCCTGAGAATAACTCAAACGGCATTACCAATACTATAATTGGCATGTAAGTATCCGACGATTCTCAACGAGTAACCTCGGTCTATGAACGTATCTATAACGCAAAAGTATATGAGCAGCATAGAGTTAGGGTTATACGCGTCCGTACCTTCGTTGCAGATATCCGGCTCTTAGGCTAAAAACGGTACTTTTTGACCGTACGTAAAAACAAATAAAAACGGCAATAAATGGCGGCGGCAAACGGCGGAACGATGGAATTTCGACAGCGGTTCGACGTCGAAGTATTCTAATCGAATAACAACACACTTATGAATATTTGGCGGCATAACGGGCATTTTAGGTGAAAAAGACCATTTTGCCCCTACTACCCCTATTTGGCGGAATTTCGCCAGAACTTCGTTACTTTGACCGTATTCCATTTCAAAATTATCCCCACTATGTTTTTACCTCGTCAGGCATCTTTCAATGCAATGAGGCATAAAAACAAGTATAGGAATAAATTACGGGAAACTTCCTAGATCAAAACAACAGTTCTACTATAACTACCGAAAGAACTACGGAAACTAAAAACTAAGGACGAAGAACTTACTCGGGGCTAAGGCACAACTTTGGCGAGCTTCTCACTCTAAGTTTCGGCCAAGGTAGAGAGAAGAAAAGGTGCGAAGAATGAAGAAGGGAAGGGTGCTATTTATAGAAAAAGGGAGGGACAAGGTGGGTATTAACAAAAAGTCTTGAGAAATGATTCGCCGTTGGATCTAGGGTTTTGTAAGATGCAATCTTGACCATTCAAGGTCTTGGCGACCTCTTGGTCCCCCAAAAGTCAAAGATTGATTTTTCATCTTGCTTTATGGCCTCGGTCCGATAAAGCTACCCGATCAGTGTCCGTTTTGCGCGATTTCGCAGAAACTCAAAAATCCGGGCGTGTAACTTTGAAGATCTTTTCATCCTCTTTCATATTATCTATTTTGATCCTATTTTTGATCATATCCAGGTATTCTCCGGTGCTTCGGAAGATATTCGGACAAACGCGTCGGTTACGGAAATCGCTTCCGATAGAACCAACTTCTCGAACAATAATTCGTGAATCGTAAAACGTCCAGTTGTTGTCTAACTTAATCCTGTGTTTGAAAATACGCAATTGTTTCTATAGGTTCTCACTTTGCCTCGACTCTACTCTATCGATCAACTTTTCGTCTTATTTGAAATTAGGGTTTTCGGTTGCGGAATCAACGTCGGTAAATTCTTTCTTCGTGTAGAATTTCACTTGTACTTACTTTGATCAGTCTGAAAAGACTTTTACCCTGGTTTTACCCGTAGAATTTATTTCTAACTTTTCCCCTCGGTTTTGCCTATGGTGACTGACTCACCGCATTATATTATTATTTTATTCTAATTATCATTTTAATTATTTAAACAATTCTTTTGAATTAAAAATACCAATAATTTCGCCCCTTAATTTTAAAATTCAGTTTTAATTATTTTTCCATAATGTTTTCCATTTTTTAAAAATATAATATTTTTTACCAAAAATTCTCGTTTTACCTCGCCCGTTAGGGCTTAATCGAGACCTAATTTCTTCGTTTAGTGATCTTTTTAGGATCGGGTTTCTTCATATATTTATCTTTACTAATTTAGTATATTGTTATCTTACAAACTCTAGATGATATTGTCATTTTATATCCTATGTAAAATATTAAAAATGTTTACCCCATCAAGGTTACTTTATGGTTCGAAATGCTTTTTAAACTTTTATTCATGTGATTTCCTTGAAATAATTTATTAAATTCTCATAATTAGGGATAACACTTCCATAATTTTCTCATAATTTTTCATGATCTTTGTATTTATCATAATATTTTTATTTGTTTTTATCACCATTATATCATTTGTTTTCATCAGATTTTGTAACTTTTTGACAATTTACTCTATAATTATAACAATTTTCTATAACATTTTTATCTCATGAATTTACTTCATTAAAATATTCATTGATTTTCCTTTATCTCGTAAATTAGGATTTGCTAAAATCCAAGATATTCTGACCAACTTCGTTATACTATAAGTAATCATAGTTGTTTTTCATAGTATGATTAATATGCAAACAACATCCTTGCCTCTCTAAGCTACAATCAAGAATTTAAATAATCTTAATTCAACCAAATTCATCTTTTGCACCTTTAATTAATCACCTGTATTATTCATATGAGTTATAATTAATAGAACAAGCTTCTATTCCACAACTTTCTACAACACACATACAAATTCTCTGACAAAAAGGACCAAACATAGGATGTACATGAAAACACATATTTCTATATTATTATTATTATTATTATTGTTTTTTTAAGAACTATTCACACCTTGCAATTTGAAACAGAACCAATTTTTCCCAATAGCTCAAATTCAAACCTGAACTTTTTCAATTTGCAATCAGATTCAATAGCTACATAAGTGCAACAGAAACAACACTTTAATCACAACAACAGAATATTGGTTCCCTCAACGACAGTCCCAAAACAATTTTGACAGCACACTTTCAGTTATGACAGTAGTAAACACAGGTAAAGTTGTGACAATGAATAAAAATTTCCTAAGGAAAGTAGCTAGAGAACATGAAATCCTTATTTTTATTGAAATCCTTATTTGTTTCCCATTCCTTGGTTTAGATGATTAATCAGATGAAATATTGTTAATGTTGGACAAAAATGCTTCAAAATATACCCTCCACACATCAAACTTCTTAACCTTCAAATTACAAGGCCAACCAATACCAATTTCTTAACAAGATTTGGTCTATTATAAAAATGAAACAATATCCAAATCTAATTGCTTCATCTGATTCAAAAATCCTACGACAATACAAGAAGCAAAAGAAAGGACTCCAAGCTTACCACTCACATAAGAGTTTATAGAGGAATGAGAGATTGAATAAGTGAACTTCTAAATTATTCACCTAGGCACAAAGCAAGACGCAGGGACCATTCAGGAGTGAAGAATCAAGAGGATTGCAGCGCACATAAATCAATGACAGTTACACAGGCGATGTAGGGCGTTGGAGCTTTAAATCGGGAAACCTTTTCTCCGTTCCGTCTCTCGACAAATCGACACAGACAGAACCAAATAGAACAGAACCGGGAAAAAGTAACAGCAACAAAATTTCGACTGGAGGAGAAGGACGGCGGCGAACGGACGAGTTACGGTGGAGGCAAACGGACCAGAAGGATGAAAGAAAAGAGTCGCTCGAAGGGCTGGGGTTTTTGGTTGCTAGAAAAATTCACGAAGCTTCTCTCTTCCTCTGTTAAATCGTGCGCTGAAAAAAAAAAATGTTCTGAGGCACATATTGGTGAGAGTCCACATGATACGATTAAGCCATCAAGTTCTGATGTTTCAAGTCCATCATAGTAACAACAGAGAATTTGAATGAAAGCTGTGTTATAATTGTTTAGAGCAAGTGTATGATCCTGCTCTGCTTCTAAATATGCTTTATCCCTTGACATATAGTATGGCAAGTTGACTTTGTGCATTTTACTGGACGTTTCGTTCATGATCTGTCTTCAAGTCTTTATGGTTTTGTCTCCATCTACAAATGTATTCAAGAACTTTGATCTAAAACTCATTCTGAAGGATAGTCCTACACACAAACACTAAGAATATAAATTTAAAGTTTAAATTGCAGAGCCACACAACCTGATTCAATAGACTTCTTCTAAAAGCAGAGAAAAAGAAAAATGTTTGGAAAAGAAAGGAAAGCAATTATAAAACAGAAGAAATCGCCTGAATAACAAAAGCAGAAGCACTAAGAACGAACTTTTTTGTTATTATTGCTCTTTCAAATTATTTTTTGTATTTCTTCTGAAACTAATAAACATAGCAGCACGTGTATGACAGAAAACTAAATGCAAGTAGTAATAATGCAATTAATACAATCTAAATGCAAATATAAAATGCTTATGCTTGATTATTTTTAATACCTAAATGTCTATATGCAATGCATGAGTACTAAATTAATTAATTATAAAATGGGGTTTTTTGTTGTTTAGAATTAACGTTTCTTATTAAAGGAAAATTATAACTAAAGCCACTAAACTACTGCAAATAAGAATTAAGGGAAATTAGTCAGCGCCTTAGTAGCGCAGTGGCATTGGAGCTTGGCTCCACTCCCCCATGTCCAGGGTTCGAACCCTGCCCCCTCCCCTACTTGGTGTATCAAAAAAAAAAGAATTAAGGGAAATTAAGTTAATTAATTCGACAATGAAAAATGTGGGCGGCAACCACAATTTGACTAGGGGAGAAGGACCATTTAGCTCAACTAAATAAAATTAAAACTTAGGGAATTAACATGAACCCATGAATTTAATTGCAAGTAAAGACCTAATTAAGGAACCTTAGTTATAATTACACATTCCTAATTAAGGAACCTTAACATCAATTTAATTAACCCCCAAGGGGATACAAAAACTCCAAAAGCTCCAGCAACAAAAATTCATACAAAACAAAGTCCAAATAAACTAAATTCAAACTCGAATCCAATCCATGTCTTAACATTACAAACCACGACCTACAACAAGCTCTTAATCACAAGGTTACACATGGACCCTTAGGAAATAAGAAAAAGGCAACAGCATTGATTTTGAGCCCTTGTAATTTGTCAAATCATCCATCTGGATATTGCCCTCATTTGTCTTGTGTAACCCCACCTTTAGACTCTTTTTATGTTGCAAGAACAAGTCGTAGCGATTTGATCTCTTTGAATTGCTTCCATGATCTAAAATAATAAAATAGACCTATCACAAAGTATGTTGTGTGACATTTAATTTCATGTGGCACGTATAAAACTTTAGGCTCATGAAATAAAAGAAGTCCAAGATATACATGTACGTATATCATGCATATGCGGCATCATTTTAAGAGGATAGAGGAAAATAAAAATGATAATAATGCAAAGAGAAATTAAAATGGAAGAGAGGGATTGAGTGGAAGAAATTTATAATTCATTTTATACGAAATTATCCCAAATAGACACATGGTCTTTTAATAAATCGATGGATGTTATTTAATTTTGTATAAAACATAATTGGAAATATTAAATCACATCCAAATTAAAAAAGTTAAAATATTTGCAGTTTGACCCAAAAAAATTTAATATTTATACTTTATCTCAAAAGTAATCATTAAATGAAATAATGTTTGAAATACTCAATTAATTAAACTCAAAATCATCTTTAAAATCCTAGATAAATATATGATAAAATGTATAAAAATCAAAATTAA
The DNA here is from genome assembly GCA_019022615.1 of Acacia melanoxylon. Taxonomy (NCBI): domain Eukaryota; kingdom Viridiplantae; phylum Streptophyta; class Magnoliopsida; order Fabales; family Fabaceae; genus Acacia; species Acacia melanoxylon. The sequence goes on from JAFJYJ010000014.1 coordinate 3,514,045, forward strand.
CAAAAACAAATTGAGGTGACATATATATATATATATATATATATATATATTGGAAAAATCATGTCAATATAACAAAATACTTGTGTCATATGCTTGTTTATATACACCACTTTGATCCTATTTATAAGTCCCTTTTAACTAAATCACACATACTAAGGAGATGTAGTTAGCTCAATGATTATGAGGTAAATTTTCAACTCTATGAATATCTTTCAACTCTTTCTTCTCTATCTATTTTCATTGGTACAATTAATATTGCAAAATTGTCACAATCTCATTTATTACCTGAACGAGGATTCATAAATAGGACCAATTTTTTTTTTGGTCAAAATGGATTTATAAATAGCACCAGAGTGGTAATGGCTAGTATCATTGAAGTTTTTCACATTAATGCCAAACAAAAGCCACTATGCATGTCCCTATTACCTCGGAAACATAGAAAACGTACGCGCAAGACCATAACCACGATTTGAGTTCCTTGGTAGAAAGATCTGGCTCTCTATGTATGTAAACAAAGTCAAAAACCAACCATATGAGTGCAATAATTATTACATAAAAGGACATCAAATAAATAAATATATTAGAAAGTATGAATATATGCTCATAATGTGCTAATATTGAAAGGAGATAATACCTATTAATTAAATCATTATGGTCTTGCCTTTGCTGGAATTAGGGTTCAACTCCGAATATTCTGAGGCATATATGGGGTACACTCCACACTCTTTGGTGGGAAAAGTGCGAATCAAAAAACCAAAAACCCAATTTGAGGGAAATATTTGGGTTACAAGCGGTAGCTTCATGATTTTCTCTGTTTTCTTCAATTTTAGCCAGTATTGATTCAGCTAGTGGTGGATGAGAACCTAGGATAACATGTCCAGGACTGACTTTTATATATGGTAGACAAACATTTATGTCATCCCCTCCAACGCTGAAGATAATTACAGGAGTCAAAGATGCTTCCTCTGGGAAGCCAGGAACAATAAAAGGATTCAAAAATGCTTCCTCTGGGAGGTCAGGAACGACGGCGCAAAAAATGAAACCCTCTAAAGTGTGAGAAGATAGAGAAAGATAGATGGTATCCGAATCATCTTGGGTCCGAATATTTCCAAACCACTCGGGAACCTTCTTTCCTGGGTAAGAAACTGTAACCAATTCCTTCTCATGAATTGCTTTCTGTAACAAGCACTTGGCTTGTTCCTCAATGGCTATCACATCTAAGTTTACACAGTTGGTGAATGAAAAGATCTTTTCACCTTCACTCCAAGGTGTGCTTGAAATCATTGAAATGTTCACAGTCTCCAAAGATGTGCAGTCTGTAGCAATCAATTTTCTAAGGGAGGGAGGAAGTTCCGGTAGACCCCGAAGCGCAGTGCAGCCTTCTACAGAGAGATATTGTAGCTTTGAAAGACTTCTCATACTAACGGGGAGTTTAGTTAGGTCAAAGCACCTCTTCAAAGCAAGCAGTTTCAGACTAGAGTGTTGGTTGATGTTATATGGGAGCTCAGTTAAGTTGCAGCACTTAATGAGACTCAGTGACTGTAGACTACGTAAACCATCAAATAGCATACGTACACTGACATTGTCAATGTTCTGGAGGTTAGAAACACTGAGAACCTCCAGAAATGTCAAGCAACTTAATTCCTGTATGGGAACATTATTCAATTTTGTATCAACGAGACGGAGTCTTCTAAGCTTGGAACAACGCCCAATTGATGGGCTCAATTCTTCTATCAAAGTCTCGGACAAATTTAAAGCCGTTAGTTCTTCTGATGACAATGAGAATTCCTTCAGATTCTTGCAGTCAAGTATTTCCAATTCTCTGAGAGATTTTAGATGAATCCTGCTTTTGAGACTCCTAAGGTCAGAGCAGTATCTTACATCCAAAGAAATGAGACTGTGGAGGGATAGGAGAGATGCATGAACATCACTTAAACGCTCACAGTGACTCAGATCTACGCTTTCAAGACTACAAGCTTTGGAAAAATCTGGTAACTCCCTCAAATTATGGCATTTTTGAAGTATTAATCTTCTTAAATTCCCTAAATCCTAGACACAATTAGACAAAGTATTAATCATTTAAAAAATAAGTAAAGGCATTACTTCTGAAAGATCTCATATATTAATAAGTACAAATAAAATTGATACACACTCACACACACATACCTGCACTCCTTCCCAAAGTGTTTCAACCATGCTTTCTTTCAAGTTAAGTTCAACAAGAAGCTCAGCACAAAATTTTGATGGCAAGGACTTCCCCGGGTATCCTTTCCAGTGGAAATACCTTATTTTGGTAGAAATTGACTCAAGACCTGTTGGAATACTTATACCTTCACTTGAATAAAATTTGAGAAATCTTATTCTCGTCATTTTATTAAAGGTCTTTGCTGGCAATTCTAAAGGTCTAATCCCAGATATATCAAACATTAAGCCTTCAACCTCTTTTTCTCCCTGAAAATTACAAAATTCAGAGCAATTGTAAGAAAAATAAAGAGCAATGTCTGACATAGGTGACAAATAACATTTTATCACAAAAGAGGGGGGGATATCTTATTCTTCATTACCTCACAATTTTTCAATACATCATAGATTTCACTGGGATCCCATAATCTACTTCTTTTTCCAGGTTCCTTGACACTCTCTTCACGAACAATTTGATAACCCATTTCTTGAATTAAGTCACGCATCTCAATTTTCTTACTTGTCATGACAACAAGAGCCTTATCTTTAAGGGTTTGTATGCCAACAGTTGGATAGAATTCATAGCTCTCTAATAGTTCTTCTACAAATTCTTCTCTTTCACCCTTTAAGAAACATGCAATGTCTAGAAAAATTTGCTTATCTTTATAGTCTAATCCATCATAACTCATTCTTAACACCTTTTGAATTTCGTCATTTGGACTCCCTGCTCGTAATTTTCTCAATAAGTCATCCCATAACTTTTTATCTTCAGAGTGAACATATGAACCCAGAACTTCTAAAGCTAGGGGATTACGTTGAGTATAATCTACAAACCCTCTTATGAGCTGTTCATATCCATCTTCTGGACGTTCTGATCCAAAGGCCTTGCGGATGAAAAGTCGACGTGAATTGTCATAACTCAATCCCTCGGCTTCATGGATTTCGTAACCGTTTCCCCGAAGCAATTTCTTATCTCTTGTTGTTACAATAACTTTACTGCCTTCTTCCAAGAAATTGCATATTTTATCCTGCAGATTCTCTAAGTGCTTAGAACTCCCGACATCATCAAGCACAACGAAAGCTTTTTTACGACCAAGCCTTCTGGCTACAAATGCATTTCTTCTTAAAGCATTTGAAGAATTCTTGTTCATATCTTGCCCCAGCAGCTCTGAGACAAGAGAGTTACATACATCTTCTGATCCATTTCTTTCTATTTTTTCCCTTATATTTTCCAAGAAGCAGCAATTGTCATACTGATAAGATAACTTGGCAAACAAAGCCTTTGCCATTGTGGTCTTACCCACACCACCTATCCCCCAAATTCCAACTTTGTTAAATTTTTCCAATAACTCTTCAATGGGTTCAATCATTTCATCAATTCCAATTGCATCCTTTAATGTACCTTGACAATTACGTAAACGTTCCAATTTTGTGCTGACATCAACGACAAGTTCCTCAATTAAATTGGATTCGTCCCTATCCAAAAAGGCAAAATAAATAAATAGAAAGAAAAACACACACACATATAAAGTAAACCATATGAAAACATAAAATAATTTTACGCTTTTTGTGGTAAAATTTATCTCATATTTATATTTATATTGTATATATGTAAAATTACTTAATATAAATAAATCATAACATGTATTGCATATAGTAACAATAACCAGCACATAGTCTCTCTCGCGCATGGGAATTTTAATGATAAAGTTCTTGAAAATAAAACCGGTCACTGAACAAATTGAGAATTTGGTTTAACAGTAGTTGAATGGAAATCAAGTCAATTATGATTAAAATAATATAATTGTTAAAATATATAAAAACATTAATATAAAATTATTTAAATAATATAATTTTTCAGTTAAAATATATAAAAACATTAATATAAAATCCTGCAAACATGGCACAAAATTCTAAATTTTACTAAATTAAATAATTTTTTTCTCAATTTTCATTATTCAAAACCACTTGTATTATCTATGGACAAAAATTACTTATTCTTCAATGTTTTCAAAATTATAATTTTCTAAAATAAACAAATTTTTTAATTAAAAATATAATTATATGATTTAAATAAAACTCAAAAGTGTTTTATAGTTTATTATATATGTTAAACAAAAAAAATGATTTATTTTTATTTTAGAAGAAATTTATGTGATAAATTCTGTGGCGCACACAAACATATATTTCATTATCCCAACTGTTTAAGCATGTCAAAATTGGATCTTTAACAAATAATATTCAGGTACATATAATAATGCGTGACTGTATAATCAATGTTTAAGTTAATAATGTCAATTTTGTTTTGGAAAAAAAACTGACAGAACTGATAAATTCTGAGGCACACATATATATACTTCATTACCTAATTGATTGAGCAAGTCAAAATTGAATCTTTTAAAATAAAAATAAATCATTTTTTTTTTGTTTAACATATATAATAAACTATAAAACACTTTGAGTTTTATTTAAATCATATAATTATATTTTTAATTAAAATTTTTGTTTATTTTAGAAAATTATAATTTTGAAAAAAATTGAAGAATAAGTAATTTTTGTCCATAGATAATACAAGTAGTTTTGAATAATGACAATTGAGAAAAAAATTATTTAATTTAGTAAAATTTAGAATTTTGTGCCGGGCACTCCTGGAGTAAAAGTTCGTTGGCTAATCTGCACTTTAGATAACGGATGTTAACTTTTGTCTAACGGCGTTGTGCTGGACGCTCCTGAGTAAAACTTTTTTTGGTATTTTTGGTCCACTTAATAGTTAATTGTGTTGGACGCTCCTGGACCAATAGTTCATTGGTAAAATTGCACCTTAACCCTTAAATAAAAGGGTATATTAATCCGTAAATACATTAAATACAACAATTATGTATAAATCAAGTATAATCTAACAAAACAGACTCAAGAAAACACAACTATTTATGATATTCTTCTATTTTTTAAACTCAAAATAACCTTGTTTCAAATTGATTAATTAATTGCGAAAGCCAGCTACTTGATTGGAAAAAAGAAGAAGATAAAATTATCAAACAATTGAGATGAAGTTGAAAAGTCACTTTGATAAAAGGGACACTTACGTGGAGGTTTGGCAGTATTTGCCGTTTAATTCACCAGCTTCAGAAAGAGCTTCTTTCCATCTACTCACCCTGGCATGTTCATGCTTCTTCTCATGCTCTTTAATTGCGTCCTTAAAAGTTCCTCCTATGTTTCGAACATCTTCGGGGTCAACTTTGTAGAAGATGGGTATAACATACTGGCCCTCCTTCTTTCTGTATTGCATGATCTGGTCGAGTTCATCCAGGCACCATTTTGAGGAAGCATAGTGTTCTGAGAAGACTATTACAGATACACTTGAATCCTTGATTGCTTGAGTGAGTGATAGGGCGATTTTATCACCTGTCTCAAGCTTCTTATCATCACGAAAGACCTCAAGGGAAGATCGGTTGAGAGCAGCATGAAGATGGCTAGTGAAGTTGTTGCGGGTTTCGGTTCTAAAACTGATAAACACATCATACTTTCTTGGAGCGTTTGGCACAGAGCCAGAGCTTGGAGAAGAAGAATCCATCAGACTTTGTTTCAAACAGCACAAAGAACACTTCAGGCGCGCATACTCTCTCTATATCTTCTTCAATAGTATGATGAAAGGAGTAATGTATCGATCCTTTGGTATTGACAGAAATAGTCTTCACAAATAAATGGAATCGCCCCTACAGCCGAAGCTTCCAGGAAGAAACGGTAAATGTTTGATATAAAAGAAAGGAAGGCTAGGAAAATGAAATGGTAGAGTGGACTTTCAAAGAAAACCCGTTCTCTCCCATGTTTAAAAGAAGGGACCTTTACAGTCTTTTTCTTGTTTGCGTGCTTGTATGTTTTTCTTTAACCAAATGGGTAACATACATATTAACTAATGGTATTTAGGTTATGGAAAAGTCAAACTTCAATTGGATAGAGGAATAGTTAGGTGAAGGGTTGGCAGCTTCTAGGAAGGAATGGTTTTGCAAAACCACTGATTGATTAGGGGGCAAGTGGGTGTTATAATTTAGTTAGTAACGACACCAAATTTGTCGTATTTGATTTAAATATTTCTTAATTTTTGAATCATCACAATCGTTTCATTTATCTATGGAGTAAATATTACAAACCCAATAAAAAAATCTGTGCCTTTAGATACTACTCTGTGTGGTCCTTATTATAAAGACATAATATTTAGGGAGTTAACTCTAATCATAAATATATAACATAATTTTTATCTTTATTAATTTTTTTCTAATTTACCCTATTGACATTCTCTTAACTATAATCAATGAGGAGAGGGAATGAAAGAATTAAGGAAGATGACTAGGTTGCCTTAGAAAATACATGTCACATTAACTAACTAAACGAACTTCCTTAATTTAATTAAATTAGATAAATATGTCTTATATTAAGGACTCGAGGAGTACACTAATTAGGGTTGCATTGTCATATCCAAAGCTAATGCTCTGAAAATAATTATGAATAAACAAATACTTGATTTATTTTTTTAAAGAAAATTACAGAACTAGAATAAGGCAATAGATATATTTTTTTGCCAATTATACTACCTACGGTTACTATAAATTGAACTACAAACTAGGTTGTACTTTTAGTTTGGGAGGAACATAATTTTTCAACTTTTAACAGAATGAATATAGCAGCAGATATGAGTGTTGGGTTAGGTTGCAATTTTAGCTTGACATATATGCTACTTCCTTCCATCTAACATATTATAGGATCTAAAAATAACTTAATCTGGTCAGTCATGATCATGCATATTGAAATCATGATTTGGAGGCCACACTTAAACATACAATCACTTATTGATTATCATTACATATATTATATATATGCTAAGGCCTCATAATTAATTTATACAATTTACGGGATTTGTTATACATCATCTTATAACTCCGAGCACAAAATAGTGATGGAAATTCCAGTCTTCTTTCACTTACCCTTGCTTCTTGCCCAAACTCTTTCTTTGGAGGCTCATAACCTCTCATGGTTAGTCATTGTGGGTTGAGATTCAAAGATTCAAGGTTCGTTACAACTTACAATTATAATTAACATAAAGCATGAAGCAGTTCTTTTGTAGTTTGTTATCAGCCTTTACCAACTTATCTTCGGTATGAGGTTATGATTATTATATTTTTACTTTATACATAAAATCTTGAATTTAAGATTTACTTTGCCCCAACTAATGTGTCACAGTTGCCAGCATGTGTCAGTGACATCATCAAGTATAAGCAAACACTCTTACTTTCTTGAAGGAGTCACACAGGAAAAAAAATAAAAATAGTCTAACAAAATATGTAAGAGAAGTAATGGTAAATGAAATAAATTGATAAATTATGCAGCAACTTTATATCTTTATTCATTGATTGTACATAATACTTATAATGTGATATAGAGAGAAACTAAACCTAACAAAATATCTCCTATAATCAAGGAGTATTCAAAATTCAAGTAAGTATTTGATATTCAAATAATAATTAAAAAAACATAGCAGAATAATCTAATAATCCGAATAATAAAAATAAATAGGATAATTAACCTAACTCAAATTAGGGTTAGGGTTTAATTTGGCCATCGTGGGCCGAATAGGGTCCAACTTCCAATGCTCCCCCTCAAGCTAAGAATAGATGTTGATCATTCCTAGCTTGCTTCTAAGTCTTTTGATTTTTTCTTGGGTGAGTGACTTCGTCATAATATCTGCAATTTGCTTTCTTGGTGGAATGTAAGATAGATTAATGATCTTAGCTTCTGATTTTTCTCGAACGAAGTGCCTATCAATCTCCACATGCTTCATTTTGTCATGTTGGATAGGATTGTTAGCAATTTTAGTTGTTAACATTATCACACCACATACACTTTAAGAGGTCCATCGGTCTTTGCTTTAATTTCATTTAGGAGTCGTAAGATCCACATCCCTTCACATACACTCAAAGACAAAGCTCTGTATTCTAATTCTGCTGAATCACGTAAGAAAACTTGTTGTTTCTTGCTTCTCCATGTGACAAGATTTCCCCATACATATGTGCAGTAGCCTGTGGTAGAATGTCGATTAACCTTGGAATCACCCTAATCAGCGTCTGTATATAACTCTACACCTCTGTTACTTCCTTTTGCAAAGAATAAACCGAGTCCTGGAGTCCTTTTGAGATATCTGAGGATTCTATAAAATGATGTCATATGCTCCTTCTGTGGGTTGCTTGAGAATTGACTCACAACACTAATAGGGAACCCTATATCAGGTCGCGTGTGAGAAAGATAGATTAACTTCCCCACTAACTTCTAATATCTTTCTTTGTTAACTTCTGCACCATATGTTCTAATGGTTAATTTCTGGTTTAGCTCCATTGGAGTGTAGGCTGGTGTCACGCCCTGAAAACTAAGGGGTGACTGGCACTAAATATGAGTGGACTCACATTCCTTAAGCCTTAAACTTATATATGAACATTAAATAATACTCTTAACAACATTCGGAGCTATGCTCCATTATAGCATATATATGTACATATATTCCAATTTACAAGGGAAGACAAGAATCCTGCCTATAGACTATGTGGAGCATCTAAGCTACATGTGATAATATATAAGAATGAAAACTCAACTTTACATCCACCAGCAGTTATTCCAAAATATATCGACAAGCTTGGCCAGCAATGACAGTCTTCACTGTTCAACTGAAGGTGCAAGGTTTGCAATGCTATCTGAGGCCAAAAATTTTTTGGTGAATAACGTCCCATTTATAAAATTTGATGATATACTAATGAAAGCAATTTAAACAGATTTAACTTTGAATCATAACAGTACGACAATAAAAAAACATAAGTGAAACTATATATAAAATATCGGTAATAAAATAAATCCAAGTACGTAGTAAAATCTTTCATTTAACATAATCAATTTAAAACATAATTCTCAAACTCATCTTTCTGTAGGACCTCAACAGAATAGAAACATAAGCGTGGACACACATTCCATGAGGGTAAGTAACCAAGCGCGACATAGAGGTCTTGAAAACAAGCGTAGACACACAGTCTATGAGGGTAAGTAACTAAGCGCAACATAGAGGTCACAAAAACAAGCGTAGCATGATTCTATGAAACAAGTGTAGGTACAAGACCCACAAATAACAAGCATGAGAATGAATCCCACGAATATCAAGCGAGCTAGAAGTCAACCATGGTGCACCAAGGACTAACAGTACTGCTGTTAGTAACGATCGTTATGTATTCAGTCCTCTCAAATCCTTTTTCAAGCATGCTTGGGACCAATTTATCAAAACAATGAAAAATTCTTCTTTCAATACCAAGTTAACTCGTATTGAATACAACATAATAGAATGTCCCAGCTTGAAAGTTCACAAACAATATTTAAGACTTTCCTTCAAATTCAATCTGTTGACAAAATCCTTTTCAAGCATTAAAAACTCGTGTAAAAACATTTCAAAATACAAGACTATCTTAACATGAAAATTGATGAGAGAAAATCAAAAGTTTCTTTAGCATTTTCGTACATAATCATGAATTATACTAGGAAGTAAAAGGAGAAGCATAAATATCAATAAATAAAATCATCAATCTATAATCATTTCAATAGCAATTTAAATTGAGATAATTCTAACAAACTTTCTTTGATAAAGTCACAATTAGAGAATGTGGTAAATAAATTAAATTAAAATATAATAAGTAAAAAAAAAATCATTTATAAATTAATAACGGGACGTTATTCACTCACTTGTCGCACTCTCGAATATACAACTTACTTCTATTCATCAACTTCAAAATTATGTCTACTCCTTAATCCCCTAATGTCCAAAACAAAGTCATTGTTACCACAATAATATCTTATATAAAATACATGCAATATATCAATATCTCACTTAATAAGATTCCACCATATGATAATATATATGTGAGTGTGTACCATATTTCAATTTAGTTCAAGACAATTCATCATCATTTCTTTTAGCGAGTTCATAAAACCAAGTACTTCTACATACAAGAATGCATGCACCTCATAACCAATCTCTTAATATATTTTACTTTAAAGTTATGTTCTTTCAGTCACCCATCAATAACCTCCAACAACCCAGCAAACATGGCCAAACATCTTATATATATCTCAAACGCTAATATAAGAACAAGCAAGCTTTGTCCTTGAATTAGTTTTATTTCCAAATTCATTACAAACAATAGTTGTTCCTTATACCACAACTAATAAGTAATCTCATAACAATTCAATCAAACATAAAAGAGAACCTTCCATTCTTCCTCCCATACATGCTCCAAGATTCTATTAACCCTCCGGTCCTAAAAAATTAATTATATATTTAGGATCGGCTACTTTATAACTAACCGGTCTTAATAAAATCCAAATTAATAAAACATGTCTCTGTCTAGCGGAATATTAAATTTCCCTCTCTTAACTTCTCTTCTCGCGCCGAAAGTGATTACTCAGGTTCTGTCTCCAGTGTTTTTGTGTTGCTTCGTCGACTGCTTCGCGTTGCTCTCTCTCGACAATCATTTTCTGGTTCATTAGCTAAACGTCTATAGACCAAGCTGTAAGAGGTGTTTTGGTTATATAACTTTATGGTTTTCTGGACTGAACAAAATCGATGAAATGTTCTTGTAGGTTTCTCTATTGTTAATGAATATTGTATTTTGAAGATTATATTTACGCTTTAGACCTACCCAACTGACCACAAATATTTTTAGGTTACTCTTGCTATCTGCAACATCAACGTTCGTGGCGAGAGAAGAAAGACTCCGCAAACGCATTTGAATTTATATGCTACAGGTGAGTCCACAAGACCTTCACGCGATGCATTTAATTTCCTTGTCATGCTTTAATTTTTCTTCTTGGATTCACTGTGATACGTTTATGATCAAAAGTGTTTCTTCGTTATGCATTTAATGGGCAAGTTTCTCCGTAAAAAAAAATTGACATAACCGACATTGAGCATAAATATGAATTTGGTGTTGCCTTATTTTATATCTGTGTCATAAATAGGAATTCTACTATGGATTACGGTTGGATAACTGCGTTACGGATGAGTGTTGAATATCAGAATGGGGTGAGGGACTTTATAGAATTTGCTAAACAAAATGCCCATGATGATAGTGGAAAGTTTTATTGCCCTTGTGTAAAATGTTTGAATGAGAGTCGACTAAGTCCTGAAGTTATCCACACACATTTAATTTGTAAAGGATTTTGTAAGACTTATACAGTATGGGTATGGCATGGTGAAAAAATAACAAGTGGGTCTCAACATGAGGAAGTAGCCTTTGATGATAATGACACGGATATGGATGATCACATAGAGGACATTATTCGTGATGTAGGAGAAGAGCCTTTTCATCAATCACATGCATATGGTAATATGTGCAGTGATGCAGAGACCCGCTATACCCTGGTTGTAAAAAATACCAATTGTTGAACGCTGTATTGAAATTGGTAAGCTTGAAGGCACGTCATGGATGGAGCGACAAGATTTTTTCTGAAATGCTTGAGGCTTTTAAGGGCATGCTTCCGGATGATAATGTGTTACCGCATCAATACTATGATGTTAAGAAAATACTATGTCCACTGGGGATGGAGTACAAAAAGATCCATGCATGCCCGAATGATTGCGTATTGTACATAAAAGAGTTTGAAGAGAAGCAGAATTGTCCGATATGTGAAACCCCAAGGTACAAGTCAAATAAGGGGCCTGCAAAAGTGTTGTGGTATCTTCCAATCATACCAAGGTTCAAGCGGTTGTTTGTGAATGAAAATGATGCAAAAAATTTGAGGTGGCATGCATATGAGAGGATTTCTGATGGAAAGCTTCGACATCCGGCCGATTCTTCTCAATGGAAGAAAATCGATCATTTATTTCCGAACTTCGGCGAAGAACCTAGGAACCTTAGGCTTGCCCTTAGCACGGATGGCATGAATCCATATGGAAGCCTTAGCAGCATACACATACATAGTTCATGGCCTATGCTCCTTATTATTTACAACTTATCTCCAATGTTATGCATGAAACGAAAGTACATCATGCTGTCTATGTTGATTTTGGGACCAAAACAACCCGTAAATGACATTGATGTTTACCTTTAGCCCTTGATCGAAGACTTGAAGGAGTTGTGGGAAGAAGGTGTCGATGTTTAAACTGTGAGACATGATATTTTGTACTATAAACGACTTCCCAGCATATGGGAACTTGTCAGGGTATAGTGTAAAAGGCCATAAAGCATGTCCGGTTTGTGAAGAAAGCACACGCTACCATCAACTTCAACATGGAAGAAAAACGATTTATCTTGGACCTAGGAGATTTCTTAGATGGGGCCACCCATATCGTCGATTAAAGGAAGCCTTTTTTGGTGGCCAGGAGTATGAAGATGCTCGGTGGCATTGGTGGGAGCAAGTTTATGAAAAGGTGAAAAATATCGAGTGTCATCTTCGGTAAGGCGCAAAGAGTAGAAAAGAAACAAATATATGGAAAAAGAGATCTGTATTCTTCGATCTTCCATATTGGCGCAATCTTGATGTGAGACACTGTATTGATGTCATGCACGTGGAGAAAAACGTATGTGATAGTATTGTTGGCACGCTTCTCAACATACAAGGTAGTTCCAAGGATGGTGTGAAGGCAAGATTGGATTTGCAAGTAATGGGAATACGCAAAGACTTACATCCAAGGCCATATGGAAAGAGAACTTATTGTCCCCTGGCTTCTCATACTTTGTCTAAGGATGAGAAAAGAAGTTTTTGTGAGTGTTTACATGGCACAAAATTTCCCTCGGGGTATTCTTCAAATTTTAAGAGGCTTGTATCGATGAAGGACTTGAAATTAGGAGGCCAAAAGTCTCATGATTGTCATGTCTTGATGCAACGGCTACTCCCGTAGCTATTCGAGGCATCCCCGAATATGATCTTCGGGTCATTTTGACTAGACTTTGTGTCTTCTTCAATGCGGTTTGTAGTAAAGTTTTCGAGATTGAAAAGTTGGATGAATTGGAGAATGAAGGATATCTTATCTTGTGCCACCTTGAGAAGCTTTTTCTTCCTACCTTTTTTGACATCATGGTTCATCTAATTGTTCATCTAGTGAGGGAGATAAAGTTGTGCGAACCTATCCATTTACGGTGGATGTGCCCAATTGAAATATCTATGAAATTCCTAAAAGGGTATGTGAAGAACGCATACCGGCCAGAAGCATCAATTGTTCATAAATATGTTTCTGAAGAAGCCATGGAATTTTGTCAAAATTATTTGGCCAAAGTAAGACATATTGGGCTTCCAAAACGTCAGCATGCTGAAGGGGGTAGACGAGGGGCTTCGGTAAAGAGTGTGGATCCTGATGAATTGTCACAAGTCCACTTATACATCTTGAACAGGTGAGTCCATAAGACCTTCACGCGATGCATTTAATTTCCTCGTCATGCTTTAATTTTTCTTCTTGGATTCATTGTGATACATTTATGACCAAAAGTGTTTCTTCGTTATGCATTTAATGGGCAAGTTTCTCTGTAAAAAAGAAAAAAAAAAACATAACCGACATTGAGCATAAATATGAATTTGGTGTTGCCTTATTTTATATCCGTGTCATAAATAGGAATTCTACTATGGATCACGGTTGGATAACTGCGTTACGGACGTGTTGAATATCAGAATGGGGTAAGGGACTTTATAGAATTTGCTAAACAAAATACCCATGATGATAGTGGGAAGTTTTATTGCTCTTGTGTAAAATGTTTAAATGAGATTTATTGGTAGTCATGCCATATTATGGGATTATTGAAGAGATTTGGGAGGTAGACTATGTTAAAATTAGATTTCCCATTTTCAAATGCAAGTGGATTAATGTCAATAATGGTGTTCAGATCGATCGGCTAGGATTTACATTAGTGGATGTCAATGGTAGAAGTTTTGGTGATGAACCTTTTATTATGGCAGACCAGGAGAAACAAGTGTTTTATATCACCGATCAAGAAAATAAAATGTGGTCTGTAGCTCTCCAAGAAAAAAGGGTCATTGATATTGATGAGGAAAGTCATTCAAATTATGGTCTTCCCGAGAGTACTCATTTTTCAAGGGGTCTAGGAAATGAACGAAGAAGATGAAGCGGATAATGAACCCGACATAAGAAATGATCATCAAGAAGGGATATGGGAGGATATCGCTTTATAAAAGAGTCAATATAATTTATAAGGTAATATTCATATGCAAACTTCTTTGAAAACTTTAAGGTTTTAACTATATTATTTCGAGTTTTTTGTAGTGAACTATATTATATATGTTCTTAAAAAATGTCACTGACTATGAAGTTTGTTCTTGTTTTATTTTTGTAGCAGGATTGGATCCAAAGGGGCATGTTATAAAAGAGGATGTTACATTGTTGGGTGGGAATCAGATGAAGGCATGGTGAATATTCCATTGGGCATGTATGTTGTATTTGTAACTTATTGTGTATTTGCATTGTAAGTAAGTTATCTTATTGTATAAATTAATTTAAGTGTTGTAGTCATAGTATATTCATTAATTAAGAAGCTACATAACTCATGGTGAATAATATTTGTATTCTTTTTCCTAATTCAATTTATTCATAATTGTTCATAGCTTGTATTTAAAGTATCGACTTTTATGTGCTGGATTGGGTGGTGGATTTGTGAATATATAAGATCAGGAAGAACAGAACAGGGAAAAAATTTGGGAAAATTTAGACCGGTAATAAATAGGCCGGTCTTAAATGTTTAACTGTTAAGACTGGATGTATCAATATGTCCGGTCTTAAAGGTCATGTGTACATATTTGATATTAAGCGGTCTTAAAAGTTTGTCTTTTAAGACCGGTGTATTTGTACATCCGGTCTAAAAAAATAAATTTTTAAGACTGGACGAATTTACCGTCGATTCTTGAAAGTCAGTCTTTTAAGACCGCGTATAATTAGTCGTCAGGTCTTAGAAGTCGTTATTTTTCAGACCGGATTTATTTTACAGATCTTATAATTTTGATCTTTTAAGAGCGGCCGGGTTTTTGCCCGGTCTTAAAAGTTGAATTTTAGGACCGAACAAAAAATATTCTAGCTTTATTTAGTACGACTTTTAAGACCTAATGTTTTAAATGTCCGGTCTAAAAGAGTTTCTTTAAGACCGGTTCGAGTCCGGTCTTAAATGTGGATTTTTAATACCGGTTGGAACAAGACTGGTCGCGGGTCCGATCTTACGATGCCTCTTTTGTTCGGTCTTAAAGCCCTTTTTTACACTAGTGTAAGTATATTTATATAAGCACCTTCTATACCTCTCTAAGCTTCAATAAAGAATTTAAACAATCTCAATGCAACCAAATTCTTCTCTTGCACATTTTAACAAACACCTAGTGTGCAATAATATTCAAATGATATTATCAAAGTTCTCACTTTTAAAATCTCCTGCCCAACAATTCCAATAATCAATATATAAATTTGCAATGTTTCCCAGACTCTATCCTTTACTAGCAATCAATTTAAAGCAAAGAAAATCAAAATTTAAGCATGTCACCTTTCTCTTATAATAACCAAAGAATTACAGAAGAATTTCAGTTTCTAAAATAAGAAAATGCAATGATTATTAATTATTGTTAACAATGACATTAATTAATTTATTCATTATAACAATAAGTCCATACAATATGAAAAACTGAATATATTGCATATGACCACGCGGTTTGTGACCAAGTCAACTTTACAAAGTCGAATTTTTTAACTGTTTTTTTTTTTTGCTCGGAATTTTTTTAACTGTTCTAAAGAAGATGCTGTGAAGCATATCCACTAGACATATTATTCATGCTACAGAAGAACACCATAAAGTGAAGGAAAAGGAATTTTAACCTTTATGAAGAACAAAGAGCAATTATATATATATATATATATATATATATATATATATATATATAGGTTTATTGTTTGTCATGTCACTTGTAAGGGGGAGTAAGTTCTAATGACATAAGGTTATGAACCGGTATAAATCCTTGTGTCTTGCTCTTTATTCTCATCTTAGCTCATCTCTCGTTTTTACCGTTTCAGAGCTATTTAAAAAGAATTTTAAAATCCCCAATTCACCCCTCTTGGTGATTTAGCTCCACTTTCAAAGTCAACCTCAAAAAAGATCTTGTGAAGCATATCCACTAGACATATTATTCGTCATAAAGTGAAGGAAAAGGAATTTTTGAGAGTTAAAGGAATTAATGAAGGGTCTTTTAGTATTTTTATTTTTGTATTTTTGTATTTATTATATGAATTTTACCGAAAAACCCTTCATTAATTCTCATAACCCCAAAACTACGTCGTTTTGGGAGTTAGAGGAATTAATGAAGGGTGTTTTGATATTTTTGTTTTTGTATTTATTATATAAAATTTACCAAAACATTCTTCATTAATTCCCTCATTTTTCAAAACGACGTAGTTTTGGGGTGACTTGACATAACCTTATGTCTAGTGACATGACAAACGATAAACCATATATATATATATATATATTGTGTGTGTGGGGCTAAATTACATAAAGTCCCATGAACTTTGCTCAATTACATATAACCTTCATGACATTTTAAAGTTTAAATCTAACTCCCCTAGGCTTCTTTTTTTTTTTACCAAGAACTCCTTACCATTAGTTCATCGTTATATTTTTAACGAACTTTGTCACATCATATTGATACAAGACACGTGGCACACATCCTTGATGGCATCATATGTGGCATCCTATATAATCTAATAATTTTATACTAATAATATATTTTATATCAATATTAAATTGTTATTTTATATTAAAAAAATCCCTAGTCCTCCTTCTTTTTGCCTGCAGTCTGCAACTCTTTCTCCTATACTCAACTTTCAAATCTTTAAAAAAAAAAACAAAACAAACAGACAAACAAAAGAGAAAAAAGCACCCTCATGCCGCATATTTTGAGATCCAAAAAATGCTTCTTCTCAACTGGATGGCGCTTGGAGAACCCCAAAATTGAGTCCCTGACACTCCCCTTAATCTGTGGAAGACGATGGACAAATTATACGCATATACATCAGGCTCACCACTCATATACTCAGCTATTATGTCTATAATGTAAGCTATTTCATGAGGTCCAAGAAGACAAAGCTATTCCAAATACTATGCAAGAGCAGGGACGAGGTACGGAATGATTTTTTTTTTAAAAAAAAAAAAAGAATTCAAAGTCGATATTGAGAGAAAGAGTTGCCCACGGCAAGGAAGATTACGTAGGGCTAGTTTTTTCAATGATAAAATGATAATTTAACCCCTATGTAAAAAATATATAATTGGCATTTTTTATATAGGATACCACATATGATGCCATCTAGTATGCCATGTGTCTTGTATTAATTAGATGTGGCATATTCCATTAAAAAAATAACAGTGAACTAACGGTAAGGGGCTCATGGTACAACAATAGAATCTTAGAAGGGTTAAATTTAAATTTTGAAAATATGACGGAGGTTATATGTAACTGACTAAAAATTTATATAGATGTTATATATAATTTAACTTATACACACACATGGAAATAGAAGTTTTTGGTTTATGTGAGAAATAATTACACTCCAAATCCTTATTATAACATCAGCGCATTTTTTTTTTGGGTAAAACATTAAATCAGCGCATATTAAACATACAGAAAGACAGACCCATAAGGCGGATTTGTTTCAGCTGTAAGTGAAGATATGAAGATGAAAGCATAGAGAACAAAACTCAAGTCAATATGTCTATAACACCTCAAATTCCATACTACTTACTGTGCCCATTAACACGTAGTATTTAGGAACACGGTGTTACAGGTCAGAGTAATGCAGAATGGAGAGCATCGACTAACGTTTGGACAATGAGTAATTGATATAAAATGCCCAGGCATAAGCTGGTTAACTTAAAAATTTCCTGAAGGAATATTCATGTGATACAATAATACAAAACTTGTATAATTACAACTCTTACATAGTAACTATATAAGCTTAAACCAAGCCTTAACTAGACTTGTGATTTAGAACCCAATATAGTTAATCAAAACCCATTGGCTATGTAACATCCCAAATTTTGGAATTGGGAAATTAGAAATATTGAATGGGAATTTATTATGAAATTTGGCCTGAATAATTAATAAAATGAAGGTTTGGAATTTGAGGCCTATTTTCCTTGAATCTTTGGGGAAAAGAATAAATTCAAGGAATATTTGTCAGGAATAAGTTTTGGCCTAAAAATTTTAGAATCAATAATTTATGGCCAAAAATAATTATTTGAAGTTAATGAATACTTTCCTTGAATTTTTGGGGAAAAGAACTAATGAGGTTCAATGCCAAAATTAAGAAGGGGTTAATGGTAATTTTACTACCCCAAGCCCCAAATGAATTGGAACAAAGTCAAGCCCAGTTTGATGAGTTAAGGTATGCCTAATCGAATTTTGGAGAAGAAAGTTATTGAAGGCTAATGGTGTATATAGATGTGGGATATGCGTATTATATTTATATATATATATATATATATATATATATATATATATATATATATTTGTGGTATATAGTCGTGTACGTGCAAGGCATGTGCTTTATTCATGCACAACCACCTAATGCATTTCGGACAAAGAAGTCACGTGGCCACTATCTAGAAATCCCATTGTGGCAGATAAGAGAATGTTGGTGGAATATTTAAATTATTCAAACTCTTCACTTCCTTAATTTCAGTCAACACACGTATATTTCCACTTCTCATTTCTTACGGCCAAGACGCAAAGCTGAAGCAAACTTCTTTTTCCCATACTCCACGTGCTTCCACTTATATATTGTCATTTCCCATTTTGTCGGCCAAGGGAAATGAAAGAAAGGAATCGAGGAAGAGTGAGAGACAAGCAAACGCACATGTAGGACGAACTTCATTTTAATATGCAATTCCCATTCCTCGTAATTCATTTCGACGCCACACACTCCCTCACTTTATTTAATTCATTCGGCCACACCAAAACGCAGAGAACGATTTGGGGCAGCGAGAGATCACAGCTGTTGCATGCTTTTGGAGACACCTCAACCCATTCCATACTCCACTGTCTCTGAACTCAAAAACTTGTGCGCCATTATACTCCCTTGTGTTCTGCATTTGTGATCAGACAGCGCCAACTCCACTGCTCTCTCGTATTTTCAGTATGGCAGCACCCCCTGCTTCCCCATTTCTCATTCTTCGGCCAGAAACCAAAAGGAAAGAGAGAGTGAACACGCTGGAGTTTGAGACTGAGAGTAAGAACGTGAGACGAAAGAGAGTCTGAGGAGCTGAGAAAAATGCCAAGAGTGTTAGGCAGTGACGAGAATGAGAAATGAGAGACAATGGGAATACAGAAAACAAATGAAGAGACGAGATTGTGGTGGAGAGCTGAGAGCTTGCAGAGAGTGAAATATCAAGAGAATGAGAGCAAGACCATGAGGTGTATTGTCGGAGAAGATAGCTGGAGGTTGGACACCATCTTCACCTCTTACATATCCTTTAGCTTCATCCTCATCCTCCATCATTCGGCCTTCCTGCAGCAAGAAATCGAGAGATGGAGGCGAACGAAATGAGACCGAGAAGCATGAAGTTGGAAGGAAAGGAGTATGATCGTGCATGGAAGCTTGGGTTCAAACAAGGTGAGTCAAGCTTCATCTTTCTAGCCTCTGAGTTTCCAACGTTGGTTTCTGAATTTGAATCTTAAGAGACGTGGTTATGATTCTGTATGGTTGCTGTTCTGTTTTTGATAGCCGAAACAAAGAACGTCGGGAAGTCTAAGTGCATGCGAGAGGTTCTGAATTGATTTAAGTTTGAAGTTTCACATTGCATGCAAGAGTATGTCAACAAATGTGAGTTTTGAACCTCTTTCCATCTAGCCTCCATGCGTTCTGTACGTTGGTTCCCAGCGTTGAAGCTTTTGCATGTTGAAACTCTGTTTTTGTGTGCTGAAACAGAGTCAAAGACGTTAGCTACAGTGAATTCGTAGATGAACAGTGCGTGTGTTATTCGTAGCATCATTGGCATTTTACGAACTGAACTTGGTGCTGAAGCAATGATCTTTGAGCAAAGCAAAACCAGGGTAAATGAACTCTTTTGACCCTGAAATTTTGTGGATAATTAGTGCACATCATAACCTTTAACATGAGCTAAAGAACACCCAAATCCGATGAGTACAATGAATGTTATGAATTTCCAAAGATAGAAGATGAAAACTGGAAAATGTCATTTCTCAGAAATGAACAGTACTTTTCGTGTTCCGTTTTGAAATAGTAAATGATGGAGTTTCGCTGTGAAATTTTCCAGAAATAGAGAAGACATAACAAGGTTTAAGTTGATAGGTCATAAGCCTTATCCGGAATTGTATCCAGAGAGAAATGAATTTCTCAAGTTGACCTATTAACCTGAAACGTTTTTCTGGACAGCGAAGAAAGAATGAAAAACTGGGAATGATACAGCAAGAAATAGGTCTAGTGATTATTTTTATATGAAACTAGACTTAATTAGTGACAAATGGAAATTTGAACCACCCCAATCGGAGTTCTATAGAATTAATTATGATTTTTCGAAGTTTGGCCAAAATGTTGACAGCTTTTAGCTACCATGCGAATTTAAGAAAGAAATGGCCAAAGTAATAAGAGTGAACTCCAAGGGTGTAAGAAAGCCTATGAGGCTAAGATAGCCCATTAGGTATTTATTTCCATGGCTCTAATAATTTGAATACGTGTTTAGGGCCATGAGAAGTCAAGAAAGAAAAAGAATGGAAGAATATGCTTCAAGCAACTTCAGTGGTTGGAAGAAAAGGTACAAGCGGAGGACACAGGCTAAGGTAGTGGACTTACCCTACTTGCGTGTATTGATTTATCTGCTTGTGTGTTGGTATGCATGATTGCTTTACTTGCTTGTTTAACATATTTGAATGGTTGAAGCTCTATTTCTATTTATGCTATGGCCATGAGTATATTTTATGAAGCATTGAAGCATGCAGAAATGTCATTATGTTAACATGAGCCTATGTAAGGCAAGCATAACATGCACTAGCATTTATCTTACATGTATTGTTCGGTAATGTTTGCTAACGAGATTCCCAGAATCTCACCCCCACAACCAACCATTAGGCGGTGAGCAGCACGAGAGAAGTGTTGCACCAGACTACAGAATGGAGTGTCACTTGAAGACGGCACACTGAAGGGAGTGCTTGAAGTTGCTGCAGAAAGAGTGAGCAGAGCTGTAATACCCTAAAAATCATCCTTATGATAAATATCACATTTTAGTAAATAATACCTATTGAAGATAGGTGAATGTGGGACCTCACATAATAAGTTTTAAATACCTTATTTTCTAAGGGAATTCTTTGTAAGAATTTGAAAAGAGAAAGAGTTAAAATCCGGGGAAAAATGAATATTATAAGGCGAGAAAATGGCCTAAAAATATTATGATAAATCTAATATGATAACGAGATATTGACAAAAACTTAGGAAGTATGTTATCTTTAATTTTAGGAATTTTTGGAATCATAATTTTTGGACCCATGAATAGTATTCACTATTCAAAAATACGTATTCACTATTCAAAAATACGTATTCACTATTCACAAAATACATATTTACTATTCATGTGGGACCCATGTCAAATTATTTCCCTCTGCCGACAGACATTCACGTGAAGTTTGAAAAAAATGTCAGCGGGACCCACTCAATAGTAATTTACTATTTGAATAATAATATAATATTCTTTCTCCCACTTCATTCAAGAACTCTATATGGAATAGTTGTGTAGATGTGGAAATCGTGGAGAAAATATAAGGACTTATCCGGAACCCACATAATTTAACCTCGAAAATAAGACCGGTGAAGGTTATTTTTGCTAACACCGAGGAATAAGTTTAGTCCAACTAGGGAAGTCTAATTAGACCATAAATCCCGGTATTTTACTACCATCCAAAAAGTATTCTCAAAATTTAAAAGTATTAGCGATTAGTCTAGTAACTGGAAATGAATTTCGTTAAAGTAGAACTTTATCGGTACAGTCACATAAAGCAAGGTGCGGGACCCATGGAAAATTATTTCTGCCTTCTTCACGTGAAGAGTCACGGGAGGTTTGAAAATTTGGCTCGGGAAAAATTACGTAAAAGGACCCAAAGGAGAAAATTACACTTAAGGACCCATTTTCCTCCCTATAAATAGAGGCTTCACTTCTTCTCATTTCTCACACCAAAACCATATTCTAGAGAGAGGTTAGAGAGAAGGAGGAGTCCGGAGAAAATCTAGCGGAGCTACGAGTAAGTTCTTCGGTCCCTAATCTTTAGCTTTCGTAGTTCTTTCGTAGATATCATGTTTAGGGGTGGTACTATTTTCATGTACCGGTAAATATTATTTATCGAGTCAAGATTTTCGAGTATGCTCGTGGTGCAGCTTAGTCGATCTGTCACATCGAAAAGAATTAATCTTGGGCGGTAAATATTATTTTCGACTTGAAAAAATATTTTTACCATTACTATTCACATGAATAGTAATTTACTATTTACACAGTAAAGATATATATATATATATATATATATGTATATATATATTTGGAAAAAAGATATGTCAAGATTTTGGAAAGATCGGGTCAAAGTAGCGAAGCTCTGGCGAAATTCCGCCGATTAGGGGTTCAGGGGCAAAATGGTAATTTGTACCTAAAATGCCTGTTATAATGCTAAATACTGATAAAAACGATATAATTCGTATAGGATATCGTATTGACTAACCGTCCATTTGTTATCCGCCGTTGTCTTGTCTTTTGCCGTTTGCACCGTATCAAAAATACCGTTTTTCGTAAAACGTACCGAAGTACCAATCAACAAAGGATATCCGAGGATTCGGAGGCAGATTTGATGGACGGGCGTATTACTATACTTGAATAGTACCGTATACGTGAATAGTACGTATACATGAATAGTAATTACTATTCACATGGAAGGAAGGTACGTTCGCGTCCGTAACACTAACTCGATGCTTATTGTATGCTTATTTATATGATTCTTTGTGTTCTTGTACTAAGACTGTCTCATTTGAAATTGATGAAATCATGAATATACGGGTTATGGTATTGTTAACGCCGTTGAGAGTTTTCCTAGCGCGAGGACACGATCGTACATCGTGGCACTTTGGTGAATAGTGCGGATCGGGATAACAAACATATCGAGGGGTCGTGTATTGTTATTGCCTTACATACATGATTATGTGTTTCCTACATCTGTTATGGGCTTTTGTAGTGATTATTGTGAAAATGTCATGAATACCTGTCATACATATATTGTTTACATAAGCATGAGGTTAACCGTTACCTGAGGTCCATTGGGTTTTGGACCTCAGTCTGAATGGATAGACAGGAAAGGGTCATGTACCAGAGGAGGCACCAGGGGATGGAGCCGTAGATAAACACCAGTAAATGGAGCCGTGAGAAGGCACCGGTCAAAGGAAATGCGAGAAGAAAGTCAACAGAACCTACCTTATGGCATGAATCTAATAAAGTTACTTCACATCATTTGGTGCTTAAACTAGAAGGGTCGTCTATGTGGTTCAGTCAATCAGTCACCCTAGCACGGTGAGACTCCCATTAGACCTACCCAGCCTGGCCAAATGGGATGATTTAACTGAGTTAGGTTCTACGCCCCAAGTCTGCTCAAGGCTTGGTTAAAGAGGGTGTAGTTACATGTAAGAATTGTAATTATAAAGTTTTGTATTACTGTATCACATAAATAATTCCTTCGGGAGATTTTGTAATATATATCAGTATACGTCAGGCATCATCATATGTCGAGTATTTCATATCGATTACTCGGTGTTATACCCGTTGTTCAAATTTTTAGTACATGCTCTCCGTTTCCGCAAAAACGCTAAAGCCGTAGCACCTCAAAACTCGATAAATTTTTATAAAACCACGTGTCACCGACACGATTTATGCTACGAAATTTGGGGTGTTACATTTTGGTATCAGAGCTAGCTTCACAGCTAGTCTCGAGAGCATTGTATGAACAACAAAGACAAGAGTGCGATATAATACCGATATTGTGATACAATAAAACAAATACCCTAAGGTAAAGGTTAGAGTTTTGAAAAACTCTAAGGCGCGATATGGAAAATCAGAGTCTGACTGGAATTCCCGAAAATAAAGTGATAGTTCAATTTAGAAGATAAAACTACCTAAGTCTTCCCATCGACAGTAACCTATTGTTTAGGTTTGTCTGTAAAACACAGTGACTTCTCGGTTAAGAGTCTTCCGGTAAGGGTAATAATTTACTACTAAATTTCCTTAGAGGAACAATAATCTACAGTGTGCATACAAATGGAGAATGGCTCCGAGAAAGAAGGTCTTTTACTAAAATCCTTAACAGTGGTAATCTGTTACATAGAAATGGGGGTAGAAAAGGGAAGGTCCCCGGTATTTTTCTAGGGAGGCAATTAAGCTGAACTAGTACCCCTTGTATGAGAGTTATCAGTGTATAGTGGTACGTATACCGACATTATTAGTACCTAGAACTAATAAAATAACCTGTGAGAGTTGTCAGCACAAAGTGAAAATTGTGTCGTTAGTAGTGCATCAGATCAAACTGACGCTGTAAAGTTAAGCATACTTAGAATAAAAGTAAATCTCAGGAGAGTAATCTTGGTAAGGTAGAGTGATGAGTTTAGATCCTTGGAATAAAGGTCTGAATACCGTAGGGTATGAAACAGAGAAATCCTTTAACACCATAGGAACAGATAAAGTAATGACGACACCTAAATCTAAGTAAAACAGAACAAATGCTTAGGTCAAAATATGACTGAACGTTATAAACAGAAACGAATCACCATGTGTAGACTATTTTAGGGGAAGGCACATAGCCTGAATATTCGCAAAATAGTCAGACGTATACCCTGCTCCTGAATATAAATTTGAGTCGGTCTGTTTTCTTAAAATGAACATGTTGTGTCTATGAAAGATTTGACATCTGAGTAATATCCCGAACAAATATACCACCATCGAACCATGCAATATTCTGAATCCTTATATCACCTGAAACTGTGTACCAATTTTGAGTCAAAGAATCACTATAATCAATCCCCTGTACACATTTATGACATAGACCCTCGAAGGTATATCATCCTGAGATGATATACAATTTTGAACTGATACCTCAAATTAATGTGTTGTACCTCACTCCAGAACGTATAGTCAATATATCTTCCTACTCCTAAACATAATATCACCCTAAGAATCCAGAGGAAGTGTGAGTGAGATTGGCTTGAGCTTCAATAACCGGAAGTTAAATCCTTAGCAGAATCATAAAATGGTTAGAAACGAACCCGGAAAAAAAAAATGAGTTATGGTTTCAAGGTGAGACCGATAATCTGAGTAAAAGCAATGTCTAAAAGATTCTTTAAAATAACCTATAGAGGGAATCAAGTTAGGAAAATCACCTGGAGCTAAACTAAAAGTCCATGAAACGAAATGTTCCGTATTGAATAAACGGAATTAAAGATAATAGATTTTAAATCCTTAAAAGATAAAGAACCAAATAAAACTTAAATTCTCATAATTCAGAGACAACAAAACTGATGATAGTACTACTTATGGAATGTTTGATCGGGAAGGCTACTTACGGGGAGGTTTGATCGGAAAGGGCTGTCTCACAGAGGATTTCGACCAGTATAGCTGCCCAATCGGAGGGTTGTGAGCGGCGCGAGTGAAGTACGTAGGGCGAAGCCACCGTGACGTCAAACCGTAAAGTAAAAGCCACCATCACAACAAACCATAAAGTAGAGCTACCGGTGTATCAAGCTCAAGGTAAGTACAAGCATAACGAGTTCCGTATTTAATAAGTTTCTTAGAGAAAAATCCAACAATAAACGCTCCAAAGTACTATGTAGTATGTATTGTGAAATAGAATCCAAGTAAAACATTCAACGAATGGTAAACAAGGCTCCTTGAGATAGTTTTAGAAGATCTCAATGGGATACAAATAAAAAGGGCGACGTAGAGTTCGCTATTGAAACAAAGTAGGAAATTAAAAGCAAAGGTTCCGTATCAGATGGTTCCAGATAACTGAGTTTCTAAAGAGAAAAAAAAACACACATCGAAACGAATACACAAACCCAGAGATTTCAAATCCTACCATAAATGACTTACGACGATGGTCGACAACACTAGTTCCAAAATAACCTAACTCCAATCAAGTAGATTGGGTAGAGTATGAGGTCAAACGAGCACGATAGATATGAATCGATAGATTCAACAGTTGCAGTTGAAGCTATACAGAATTGACTAGGTTCAAGTCAGTAAGTTATATTTCTTAAATATATAGTGAACAGTAAGACCTTTGGGACCGGTATGTCCTCAGGTCAGTAGATAATATAGTTGGAAGCCCTAAAAGTCTTGTAAGACAAAGTTGTTTATGGGTTGGCAGTAGGCCACAGTTGTTAGACAAATACCGGAAAGTGTCCCGAGAAGTCTGTAAAACAAAGAAAAATAAATAATGTCCCAAATTGTCAAAACATTAAGGTAGAATAAAAACATTCTACAGATAGCTTGAAAAGCTGAGGACAGAGGTCCGAATGAATATCAGTGATCTTCTAAGATTAGTTGTCTGATTCCCTAATAAAAAGGAGAGTTGAACTTTATAACTTGTCAATACACCTGCTATAATTTGTCAAACTTATGAATTTACAACTTGGGGTGATAAACGCAATATTTTCAACGAGAGGGTTAAACCATAGTGTAATGTTGTTATTGTAAAACAAGTACCATGATAAAAGCTTAGAAGTTGAGTGAAGTTAACAACTATTTTATACTAAAATCGGTACAAATGCGGAAGGACGGAAATCGGTTGTGAAACAACTTGTTGAGTCGAGACAGATATTACGTACATAATTCTTGTCCTATGTTAAAAGCTCTGTTAAAAAGTTTTTGAAGGAATCTATCTACGTAAAATGAAAATTTACACTAGTAAGAATATGAATACTCATAGTACCAAGTAGCTAAAGTAATCGTATAAATTGTTAAAGTTTTATGAATAGGATATTTCCTCAACAGATAATTTCTAATAGTAAATAAATTTTGAAGTCCTGTTATGAGTAAATGAGTTTTCACAAAATTGTTTTCGTAAAAAAAACAAAAAAAAACAAAAAAAAAAACATGTTAAAGTATGAGAACACTACTACTATGGGTAGTATGGAAGTACTACTACTAGATAAAATGATAATATACAACAAGTAAGTAATTTCTAGAAATTTTCACGAAGTTATTTTGACAACAATTAAATTTTTAAGCGTGATAGCACTAATACTTTTCAAAATAGTGCAAATGGTGTAAGTCTTGGAATCACGAAATATTTTTTCAAAGCATAAAGATTTTAAAATTTGACAAATAGTTTTTGAATAAATGATGACATGTTTGTCAAAACTATTGTGTTAAATATAGAAGCGAGTGTAATTGAAATTTTGATAAAGGGACGGGGAACTATAGAAAGGTCTAGAGCACTGAACTAGTCAAGTCAGATAAACGTTGTCAAGTGATAGTGCTTAAGTAAGTAAGGGTAGTCTGAGAAACTCGTATGAAAAGACTTAGATAAAATAAACGAGCAGAGACTCGAGGCGATAACAACTAGTAAACACAGGGCGGTGTCCCTGAACCATGAGATCAAATATGTTTAGCAATATGTGCGATACTGATAAGTATAATGTATTCTAAACATTGTCTAGAGTCTTAAAGTCGGGAAAAGTATTCCTTGTCACAGGAAAAAAAAAACTTATGATGATTTATTAAGTAGAGGGCTAGAGTCTCTGGTGCTATAATATAATAAATCGAGGCGGAAGGCCAAATATGTTGTAAGTCGAGAAATTTGAAAGAGTCGGGCAAATGAGGCTGTATAACCGAGCACGGAGAAAAAGGATCGATGAATCCTGTGTTTTGATAATATACCTAAAGTACGGTATGGAAACAGTTCTAGGCTAGAAAGAGCCAGAGATAGTTATATAGATGTTTAGTCTCTGGATCTAGCGGGATAGTACCGCAGATTCATATCGAATTTTCTCGTAATTTGCTTTACCGTTGACAAAACTCATGAATAAAAATTTAATCATTATATGGAACAAAGAGCGCGAGACGGGCTTACATAGGCGAGAAAGAAGTTGGTCACAAAGCACCAAGAGTTGGTTATCCGGATCCAAGTAGATGAGTACGTCGTGGTACCATTAGGTATGAATCGGGATATGTCTTTGGTCAGACGGGACGGCGTGATGACTTACATCTCTCGTATGTTAAATGCCTCTCAAGGTAAACTAATCTAAAGATAGAGTGACAAATACTCGAAATACCTTTTGAGTTAGAAGAAACTCAGTAGTGGATGGCATCGCTAGATAAAGTTCATATAAAATTGTAAGGTAGAGAGTGATTATCATCCATAGAAGATAAACATCGTATAGATACTCTACAGGAAGTCAGTTTTAGTAGCTCGTATAAAAAAATTCAAAGTCAAAGGCTACTTGCATACTGCGAGGACTTTGTTCTGTTAAAGCAAAATTTCCTGAAAACCCATAAATACCCCCGATAAAGCTAAATTTCTCAAATCTACACAGTATCTATATATAGTCAAACCAAAACAAATTCTCGTGTTCAAAAGAAGTAACTCAGGGATAGGAGTATCCTAGTTAGTATAGAGAGGGTTTGTCTACGAACAAAGTAATTTGGGAAAAATCACTAGTATTAAATTATAGAACTCTAGTTGGTATAGAATAAATTTCGAGGACGAAATTTTATTTATGAGGGGAGAAATGTAATACCCTAAAAATCATCCTTATGATAAATATCACATTTTAGTAAATAATACCTATTGAAGATAGGTGAATGTGGGACCTCACATAATAAGTTTTAAATACCTTATTTTCTAAGGGAATTACTGTAAGAATTTGAAAAGAGAAAGAGTTAAAATCCAGGAAAAATGAATATTATAAGGCAGAAAATGGCCTAAAAATATTATGATAAATCTAATATGATAACAGATATTGACAAAAACTTAGGAAGTATGTTATCTTTAATTTTAGGAATTTTTGGAATCATAATTTTTGGACCCATGAATAGTATTCACTATTCAAAAATACGTATTCACTATTCAAAAATACGTATTCACTATTCACAAAATACATATTTACTATTCATGTGGGACCCATGTCAAATTATTTCCCTCTCGCGGCGTACATTCACGTGAAGTTTGAAAAAAATGTCAGCGGGACCCACTCAATAGTAATTTACTATTTGAATAATAATATAATATTCTTTCTCCCACTTCATTCAAGAACTCTATATGGAATAGTTGTGTAGATGTGGAAATCGTGGAGAAAATATAAGGACTTATCCGGAACCCACATAATTTAACCTCGAAAATAAGACCAGTGAAGGTTATTTTTGCTAACACTGAGGAATAAGTTTAGTCCAACTAGGGAAGTCTAATTAGACCATAAATCCCGGTATTTTACTACCATCCAAAAAGTATTCTCAAAATTTAAAAGTATTAGCGATTAGTCTAGTAACGGAAATGAATTTCGTTAAAGTAGAACTTTATCGGTACAGTCACATAAAGCAAGGTGCGGGACCCATGGAAAATTATTTCGCCTTCTTCACGTGAAGAGTCACGGGAGGTTTGAAAATTTGGCTCGGGAAAAATTACGTAAAAGGACCCAAAGGAGAAAATTACACTTAAGGACCCATTTTCCTCCCTATAAATAGAGGCTTCACTTCTTCTCATTTCTCACACCAAAACCATATTCTAGAGAGGTTAGAGAGAAGGAGGAGTCCGGAGAAAATCTAGCGGAGCTCGAGTAAGTTCTTCGGTCCTAATCTTTAGCTTTCGTAGTTCTTTAAAGTAGATATCATGTTTAGGGGTGGTACTATTTTCATGTACCAAGTAAATATTATTTATCGAGTCAAGATTTTCGAGTATGCTCGTGGGCTGCGGCTTAGTCCGATCGTCACATCGAAAAGAATTAATCTTGGGCAAGTAAATATTATTCTCGACGCAAAGATAAAAATATTTTTACCATTACTATTCACATGAATAGTAATTTACTATTTACACAGTAAAGATATATATATATATATATATATATGTATATATATATTTGGAAAAAAGATATGTCAAGATTTTGGAAAGATCGGGTCAAAGTAGCGAAGCTCTGGCGAAATTCCGCCGATTAGGGGTTCAGGGGCAAAATGGTAATTTGTACCTAAAATGCCTGTTATAATGCTAAATACTGATAAAAACGATATAATTCGTATAGGATATCCGTATTCGAACCGCCGTCATACCGCCGTTATACCGTAGTTGTCACATTGTTTGCATTGTCAAAAATACCGTTTTTCGTAAAACGTACCAATACCGTCAACAAAGGATATCCGAGGATTCCGGAGGCGGATTTGATGGACGGGCGTATTACTATACTTGAATAGTACCGTATACGTGAATAGTACGTATACATGAATAGTAATTACTATTCACATGGAAGGAAGGTACGTTCGCGTACTGTAACACTAACTCTGATGCTTATTGTATGCTTATTTATATGATTGCTGTGTTCTTGTACTAAGACTCTGTCTCATTTGAAATTGATGAAATCATGAATATACGGGTTATGGTATTGTTAACGCCGTTGAGAGTTTTCCTAGCGCTGAGGACACGACTGTACATCGTGGCACTGGTGAATAGTGCAGACTGGGATAACAAACATACTGCGAGGGGCTGTGTATTGTTATTGCCTTACATACATGATTATGTGTTTCCTACATCTCGTTATGGGCTTTTGTAGTGATTATTGTGAAAATGTCATGAATACTGTCATACATATATTGTTTACATAAGCATGAGGTTAACCGTTACCCGAGGTCCGTTGGGTTTTGGACCTCGATCCGAATGGATAGACGGGGAAAGGGTCATGTACCGGAAGGAGGCACCGGGGGATGGAGCCGTAGATAAACACCGTAAATGGAGCCGTGAGAAGGCACCGGTCAAAGGAAATGCGAGAAGAAAGTCAACAGAACCTACCTTATGGCATGAATCTAATAAAGTTACTTCACATCATTTGGTGCTTAAACTAGAAGGGTCGTCTATGTGGTTCGGTCAATCGGTCACCCTAGCACGGTGAGACTCCCATTAGACCTACCCGGCTGGCCAAATGGGATGATTTAACCGAGTTAGGTTCTACGCCCAAGTCTCGCTCAAGGCTTGGTTAAAGAGGTGTAGTTACATGTAAGAATTGTAATTATAAAGTTTTGTATTACTGTATCACATAAATAATTCCTTCGGGAGATTTTGTAATATATATCAGTATACGTCAGGCATCATCATATGTCTGAGTATTTCATATCAGTTACTCAGTGTTATACCTGTTGTTCAAATTTTTAGTACATGCTCTCCGTTTCCGCAAAACGCTAAAGCTGTAGCACCTCAAAACTCTGATAAATTTTTATAAAACCACGTGTCACCGACACGATTTATGCTACGAAATTTGGGGTGTTACAAGAGCAGAGAGCAAAGACACCCTGATAGCTATGATGACGGCCCTGAAGAATGTTGACGCTAATGTATGAATAATATAGGGCCGGGTGTCTAATTTTGAGTATGTGTTTAAGAACGCTTCCGCATATGCCAAATAAAGAAGATCCTGATGGGTTGTTAGAATCACACTACCCGCCACCCGAAAGGGCGAGGCCGGTAGGGGTGTTACAGGCTAGGCCGGGTAAAGTCTAGTGAAAGTCTCCCCGTCTTTCACGGCGACTTATAACTGAACCACATAGACCAACTCTTTCTTAGTTTAAGCACCAAATGGTTTGAAATAACTCTATCAGATTCATGCTAAAAACTAGTCCTATCAGACTTCTTCAGACTCTCGTCTCGACCAGTGCCTCTTCACGGTTCCGTCAATCGGTGCCTCTTCTCAGCTCTGTTCACATCGCCTTCTCAAATCCAGGTTCATTTCCTGAACTTTTAGTCAAGGCTGAGATTCAATACCCATTGAATCTTAGGTAACAGTTAACATCATACTCAAGTAATAACAATATATATGAAAGATATTCATTACATTTTAGCATCAACCATACATAGCACACAGCAGATGTAAGGTTACAATAATACATAGCACACAGCAAATGTAATGTTAACAGCACAACAATATATAGAACACAGCAAATGTAATGTTTGCAATGTTGCACTCACCAATGCCACATCTCCACGTGTCTTCAACGCTAGGAAAACAATCATAAGACATTATCATGACTATAACCCGCACAAAGCTGAATATATATAAACACGTGCTAAGGCCCATAAACTTAGTCACGGTGCATGACCCAAAACCTAGTCTTGTCCATCACTTCATGAATCATTCCATCACATATAAGCATACAAGACACATCAGAGTTAAAGTTACAGTACGCGTCCGTACCTTTCACCCCGTAATTGCCAACATGCCCGACCTTTGAATCCAACTCCGGGCTTCCTAGATATCCTATATATTATTATCGGATTATTATATGATATTGTGTTTAATTTACCTTTCCACCCTTGATAGATTTATTATTCCAATTTTGCCCTTTTTTTCCTTCAAAAACGCAATTTTCAGCATTTCTACCCAGATTTTTCAGTAACTTTGAAAAATCATAATTAATTCTACAAACATTTAAATGAGGTGCTGCAAAATTTATCATGACCTTTGACATGTCTATTTTGAAGGAAAAATATTACCAGAAGCTTGAACATCAACAATCATTCCCAGGTTTTTCATTTTCAAACACTGTTCAGATTTAAATCCAGTAAACAAGGCTTATCTTCAAAAATTCATATCTCATTGTGCAGAGATCAAAACGTTACATATTTTATATATTTAGAAATTCATATATGTCTAATTTATTCCTGTAAAATTTCATGATTTAATGACTTCATTTGCTACATAAAATAATAGCATCAATTTTGCTGCCTTCAGGAAGTTCAAAAACTGGAAATTCTACAATTTTCACAATCTTGATCCATTGATTTCAAAACTTATTCCATAATATGTTTTTACCTCATTCAATTCAATGCAAGGAGGCCTAAAAACAAGTATAGGAATTTACTTCCTAATTTTCTAGATTAAACTACAATTTACTAAGAACTAAAAACTAGAGCTCAAGAACTTACCCTTGAAGTTTGCTCCTTCTTCCTTCTTGCTCCAAGCACTTCACTCTACTGACTCTCTAATTCTAAAATCAGATGTTTTAAACTGATTTTAGTGTGAAAAATTTGAAGAGAAGAGTCCTCTATTTATAGGGAAACTTTCAAGGCTAAAATAGTCATTTACAAGGTGATCCAATTTTGCTTCTTTCCTTTAAACCACTGGATTCAAAAACACTTTATGAAACCACATCTTCACCTTTCAGACTTTGGTCGACATACCTCCTTCTTTTAGCCATTTAATATGTCTTTTAATTAGCAAAATATCCTTTGGCTCAAGTCTCTAATTGGCTAGTTGAAAATGTTGATATTTCAACTCTAATTAACAATGTTATCATCACTTTTCTTCCTTCCCAATCAGCTGCACTTTTTTTTCTCTAAATTTTGGGCTGATTAAGAAGCTTAATTAACTCCCTAATCAAGTGTTTAAATGCCCACTAATTACATGTGTCATTGCATAATTGATTTGTTAGCTTAACCATGGTAATTAGTGCTTATTTAGACAAATATTATTTCATTCTCTTTGGCTTAATTATTTTCAAATATAATTAGCCCCTTTTGATGATCTTAATTTGTCTGTAATCATCTTGAAGAATTATGCAACTAATCTCAATTAGTGCAAGCTTATTTTGTTATGGATAATTGTTAATAGATAACAATTAAACTAAGTACTTCTCTATTCCCTTTTCTTGTTTTATGAGTATTTAAAATAACTTTTTATCTCATGTGATTTTATGTCACAATTTATAGCTCCTAATATGTGGTCTCATTAATCAACCATTGGTTAATTAATTCCAAAGTGAAATTTGGACAAAAATATAATCAATAGACTATATTTCTTTGAGACACATATTCATCTTTGGATTTTACTAATTTATTTACCAAAATATAATGTTTACATGAATTATGAAAATTAGAGTATTACACAAACAGCTTAAGAAGGTTGATCAATTATGACATTTATTCCGCCTACGTGCTAATCCTACTCGAGTTCTTCAAAAAAAAAAATTATAAAAAAAAAACTATACTCCCAATCAAACAGGTGAAGGAAAAATCGAAAAAAAAATTATAGACTATCTCAATATTATAGCGTTTATTCAGAAAGTAATTACTTTCTGATTAAAAACAGAACATATTCCTTTGAAGAGGTTATAAAGTTTAAATATATTATGTGTGTGTGCAGTTTGAGAAGCCAGAATGTATATATATGACGTAATTAAACAAGACAGAAATCCTGCAAAGACAGATTTATGAAAAATAAAAAATAATTAAAATTCTATGTTCAGAGTCATGCACCCAAGTTTCACGTGATAATTAAGCTGCAACACCCATGGTACCAACAAATCTCTCTCTCTCTCTTCTTTGCTGAGATATAGCGATAATGATGATGGAGTATGTGAAGCAAATAAGGCTTGACTCACTTTAAGTATTGAGATACAAATCAACAGCAACTGAAACTTTTACTCTTTTCACATGTGGAATACATTTCGTTCCCATTCTAACCACCGCCTTTCGTTTTATTTTTCGCATTGGAAACTTTTGGACACACGTTAACTATGATTGCAACAATATATATTTTATAAATAATAATTTAAGAGTTTTGAGTTTTCACAAGATTGTCTTTATCTTTCCTACAACTAAAATATGATAGGTTCATACCAATTGCTCTGTTACTTCCCTGCAAATTCCTCTTGCTTAATGTGGGTTCGATTTTTTAAAAAGTAATTTTCACCGATACAAAGACCAATAATGCTCCCCACCAACACCAATTGGTCATCTGCGAAAAAATAATTACGACAAGTACATAATATGGCAAGTTGGTTCCTTCATGCAAATAAATCAGAATTAGTTTAATTATATTCAACAGCTTTGTGGAATTTTTCTAATAACTCTTCAATGGGTTTAATCATTCATCAGTTAGAATTTCCTGAGTTATATTGAACTCTTCAGTGGGGACATCAAAAAATTCTAGGAAAGAACGATTTTGCATCTAACTATTGATTAGGGCAAGCAGGTGTTTTAAGTTAGTGAATCACAACACCATGTCTTGTTTGATATAACTATATCTTAATTTCTTGAATCATCACAACCATTTGATTTTTCTGCCCCTTTTTTCTGACCAAAAACTAAAAAATAAAAATATTTGATTTAATAACTACAAATACAGAGACGTTTAATATGAAAATCCCGAGGTTTACACTATGGAAAAAAATATTTCTTTCCATTTAAGAAAGCATGTTCTTGCTTCTCAGTATCTTTATTATTTCTTAAACAAAAAAACCTTGCTTAAGTCAAGTCAAATAATTTATTCATTTATTTTCTTGAAGGAGATTTTCAGTGTTATAATCGATGATAGCTCATATAATATAACAAGTTGACGTTGTCTTGGCTCACTTATATTTAATAGATAGGCAGAAGACTGACGACTAAAGAATAAACAAAAGCTGAAAATAAAATCCGAAGTGTTCTCAATAGCTAAAAAAATTGATCAGTGTTGGAAGCGTGTGCCATTTGTTGATGTCTGGATAATTATGCCTCTGCAATAAACAACAAATAGTTCTTCTTTTTATATTATTCGCCTGAGAAACAAAGTCACATATAGTTCTTGTTATCTTCAATTTTAATTCCATCACTTCAAACAAGAAGAAAGCACCCTGCAATTAATAAAAAGAAGAGCTCAATAGATTCAAATTATCAAGATTAATCCTTCCGTAAATGCAGGGCTTGCATAAGAAAGAAGACAAGTAACTAAAAGTTAATTGTAAAAATTAACATTTAGTCAGCACTTAGGTACTAGTCATGAGGAACATTTCCCTAGTCTTTTTGCTGCATCAGTTGAACTGTCTAATAAAAAGGCATGAAAGATGTCTAAAAGAGTGGTTGGAGAAAATTATGAAGCGGACGCTGTGTAATTTATCATTTTATAATTTATCCATAACTCAGCTTTCATTTTCAAAGCTTTCCCTAACATGGTGCAATGTGAAGAGCTAATATGTGATTAACCAACAAAATATCATGCGGCAGGTGACTTGCAAAATCTGATGTTGTCCATTACTTCAAACACCAAGGAAACACCAGCTATATATATATATATATATATATATTCAAATTCTCAAGATTAATCCTTTGGTAAAACGCCAACTATGTCATCTGTAACTTCCACCCAAATTTAGTCATGCCAATAAAATTTTTTAAAAAGAAAATGGTAACAAACACAACCTATTTGTTTTGTGTGCACTGATTGCTTCAATAAGAAATAAGCCCATTCCATAACACTAGATAAAGAGTTGTTCTCCAATTTCAAGCAATTTCGTAGAGATAGGAACCTTTGTTTGGTGTACTAGTTATTGAAATGGGTACAATCTCCAGTGATTTGCAATCATTAACTATGACAGTTTATATGGATGGTGGCAGCTTTGGTAAATATTGAACCTTGCAATAGCTTCCGTCAAGAGATTGTACCCTTGACAGATGCTTGATATTGTTTGGAAGTTCAATTAATTTGCTTGTCCCTTCCAAACAAATTGATTCTAAAGATAGAAAAGCATCAAATAAGGTATGAAGCTTTGACTTGTCAATTATTCTTCCGCAATCATAAAGACGTATCGCTTGGAGAGATCTCATCTCATTAATGGACAGAGCTCCTGAAGTTTCACCATAGGCCAAATTGAAAAGTCTAATGCCTCGATACTTGTTTTCTCTAAACATATAAAACTTAATCCACGTGATGAAACTGAAACTTCCTTGATACTATAGCAACCTCGGAC
The DNA here is from genome assembly GCA_019022615.1 of Acacia melanoxylon. NCBI lineage: Eukaryota > Viridiplantae > Streptophyta > Magnoliopsida > Fabales > Fabaceae > Acacia > Acacia melanoxylon. The sequence continues at coordinate 3,551,244 of JAFJYJ010000014.1, forward strand.
AAATAGGTATGAGAGATATTTTGATTGACTCTCAAATGTCAAACTCTTCAGGTTGCAATACTCAAGTTCCACATATTTCAATCTTGGGAGAGATAAAATAGATGAATGAAGACGGCATAAACTTTCACACCTAGAAATATCAACGTGTTCAAGATTTTGAGCCAGAGAGATCCGGTAACCCTATTGTAATACCCTAATTTTCATAATTCATGTAAACATTGTATTTTAGCAAATAATTAGCAAAATACAAAGGTGAACAAGTGTCTCAAAGAATTATAATCTATTGATTATATTCTTATCATTTTGGGAATTAATTAACCAATGGTTGATTAATGAGATCACATATTAGGAGCTATAAAATTTGACATAAAATCACATGAAATAATAACTATTTTAAATGCTCATAAAACAAGAAAAGGGAATAAGAAAATATTTAGTTTAATTGTTATCTATTAACAATTATCCTTGACAAAATAAGCTTGCACTAATTAAGATTAGTTGCATAATTCTTCAAAATGATTAGAGGCAAATTAAGATAATAAAAAAGGGGATGATTATTTTGAAATATATAAGGGCCATAAATGAAGAATTAAGCTTGTCTAAATAAGCACTAATTGCCATGATTAAGCTAACTAATTAATTATGCAATGACACATGTAATTAGTGGGCATTTAAACACTTGATTAAGGAGTTAATTGAGCTTCTTAATCAGCCCCAAAATTTAGCAAAAAACGTGCAACTGATTGTGAAGGAAGAAAAGAGATGATTTATCATATAATCATACAAGCTTAGCTTTGAAAAAGTCAAACATTGCAACTAGCCAATAAGAGGATGGAACAATAGGATAATTTGGCTAATCAAAAATGCATTAAATGGCTAAAAGAGGGGAGGAGCATGTCGGCCAGCCAAGGGAGAGGTGGAGATTGAGTTTGATAAAGTGCAAAATAATCCTATGGTTGTGAAGAAAGAAGAAACTTTGGATTGCTTGGTAAAAGACCACCTTAACCCTTGAAATTTCTCTATAAATAGAGAGCACTTCTCTTCATAATCTTCACACTAAAATCAGCTCCAAGTAGCTGAAGTTAGAGAGAGGGACGTGAGATTCGGAAGAGGAGGAAGAGAAGGAGTAAGGTTCTTCAAGGGTAAGTTCTTGAGTTATAGTGTTTAGTTCTTTGTAAAATTGTAGTTTAATCTAGGAAATGGTTAAGAAAATTCTTTTCATATTTGGAAGTCTCCATTGCTTTTAAAATGCAAAATGGAGTGGAAAACATGTTAGGGAATAAGTTTTGAAATCAATGGATCAAGATGGTGAAAATTGTAGAATTTCTAGTTTTTGAACTTCCTGGAGGCAGTGAAATTGATGCTATTATTTTATATAGCAAATGAAGTCATTAAATCATAAAATTTTACAAGAATAAAGTAGACATGTAGGAATTTCTAAATATATAAAATATTTAACATTTTGATCTCTGGACAAGGAGATATAAATTTTTGAAGATAAGCCTTGTTTACTGGCTTAAAATCTGAACAGTGTTTGAAAACGCAAAACCTGGGAATGATCCGTGATATTCTAGCTTCTGGGAATATTTTTCCTTGAAAATAGACATGTCAAGGGTCATGAGGAATTTTGAATCACTCAAAAATGATTTTTGTATAATTAGTTATGATTTTACAAAGTTACTAAAAAATCTGAGCAGAAATGCTGAAATTGCGTTTTTAAAGAAATGTAAAGGTAAAAAGAGATGGAAATAACCCTTTAGGATATTATTCTAAACAATATGATATTTATCACAACATCATATAATAATCCGACGATAATGTATAGGATATCCAGGAAGTTCGGAGTCGGATTCAAAGGTCGGGCATGTTGGTAACTACGCGGTGAAAGGTATGGACGCGTATTGTAACTTTAACTCTGATGTGTCTTGTATGATTATATATGATTGAATGATTCATGAAGTCGTGAACAAGACTAGGTTTTGGGTCATGCACTGTGACTAAGTTATGGGGCTTATGTCACATGTTTATATACATTCAGCTTTATGCGGGTTATAGTCATGACAATACCGTAGGGTTGTTTTCCTAGCGCTGAAGACACGTGGAAGCGTGGCACTGATGAGGGCAAACGTTGCGAACATTACATTTGTTGTGTGCTATGTATTGTTGTGCTGTTGACATTACATTTGTTGTGTTCTATGTATTGTTGGAACCTTACATTTGTTGTGTTCTATGTATTGTTGGAACCTTACATCTGTTGTGTGCTATGTATGGTTAATGCTGAAATGTAATAAATATTTGTCATATATACTGTTATTACTAGAGCATGAGGTTAACTATTACCTGAGATTCAATGGGTATTGAATCTCAGCCTTGACTAATAGTTCAGAAAAGGAACCTGGATCTGAAGAGGCATCGATGGACGAATCTGTGAAGAGGCACCGGTTGAGACGAGAGTCTAAAGAAGTCAGATAGGACTAGTTTCTGACATGAATCTGATAGAGTTGTTTCAAACCATTTGGTGCGTAAACTGAGAAAGGGTCGGTCTATGTGGTTCGGTCATAAGTTGCCGTGAAAGATGAAGAGACTTCCACTAGACTTTACCTGGCCTGGCCAATGGGTTTGATTAACTGTATTGGGTTCTAAGCCACAAGTCTAGTTAAGGCTTGGTTTAAGATTGTATAGTTATCATGTAAGAGTTGTAATTATACAAGTTCTATATTATTGTATCACATGAATATTTCTTCGGGAAATATTTAATTTACTAGCTTATGCCTAGGCATTTTATATCAATTACTTATTGTCCAAATGTTAATGCATGCTCTCCGTTTTGCCTTACTCTGACTTGTAGCACCTCAAACTTTGTTGATTTTCCTAAAACTATGTGTCACCGAGCACAATAAGTAGTATGGAATTTGGGGTGTTACACCTATCAATTGTTTGGATCCAGCAAGGTCTATAAACAATAAATTCACCAATTTCTGCAATGATGCAAATGAGAAATATTTCTCGGGAAACAAGAGCCTTAAATTTCAATTAATTGAAAAACAAAATCAAATTAACTCATATTTGTATGTTATATCGGCACGCCATCCCATAGTTTTTTTAAGGTGGGTTCCTGACATGTGAAGTTCCACTAGCTTATCAGCACGAAATGATAATGCTTGAAACTTTAAAGAAAAATTTTCCAGCTGAAGATGCCTTAATGGATTGGAAAATGAAGCAAGCCCAAAAGGTAGATGCATAGTACATGACATTTTATGCACATGTGAATATGGAGGACTATGTCTATGGTGGAATAAAGAGGTAAGAGTAAAAATATTGTTTTATTCTAGAAATATTATAAATGTTCAAGTTGATTCTGGTAGATTTGAACTTCCAAATTTTTTGACTTGCATATGTGAACCTACTAAGGAGAGGGAAAGACTAAGATGTTGGGGGAAAGTAAGGGAGTTGGCAGAGCAAGTGGTGGGTTCATGAATCTGTATAGGAGACTTTAATCATTTGATTTCATAGGATGAAAAAAGAGGGAGAAATCTAAGGTCAACAAGAAAGGTATTGAATTTTCATACTCTTATAGCATATTGTGGATTAATAGATTTGGGATTTAAAGGGGATGAAGTATGCATTGTCTAATAAAAGGAGGATGGAACAGCATATAAAAAAGAAGATAGATAGGGTGTTGGGGAATGTAGATATGTGAGAACAATTTCCCAAAGCATAGGTTTTCCACCTTGACCTAGTAGAAATGAAGTATGAAGGAGTGAGAACTCCTAGAAGTTTTAAATTTGAGCACATGTGGACTAAGCATCCAGATTATGGGAATGTGGTTAAATCTGGATGGTGGTCAGTTAATGGATTGGAATGGAATAAGGTAAGGGATATGATTAGAAGGTTAGTTAAATGTAGGAAGGTGTTGACGAAGTGGAGCAGAAGGGTTTTTCCTAATAATAGGAAAGCCATAGAAAAGCTACGGTGTCAGTTAACTGAATGTTATGAAGGGGATTTCTCGAATGAGATGATAAGGAGGATTGAGGAGATTGAAGGGGAGCTAGAAAGAGTATGGAATAATAGGGATTGTATTAGTGGCAAAGGTCTAGGGTCAATTAGCTCCAAGTAGGGGACATGAGCTCAAGATTTTTTTCACCTATCTACGGTGCAAAGAAGACAGAGGAATGCCATACTACAAGTAAAGAGGGATGATGGCATTTGGTTGGAAAATGAGCATGAGATAGCAGGCTATTTTGTTAAGTTCTAGAATCATTTGTTTAAATCTTCAAGTGTGAGGAACTTTGATAAGGTACTAAGGTATATTTATGTTTGTGTTATAGATGACATTAATAACTAGTTGTTGTCTCCTGTTAGCAAGCCTAAAGTGTGTGAGGCAGTGTTTCAGTTGGGAGGAGGGAAGGCCCAGGGCCCGGATGGGTTTGGTGGCAAGTTTTATCAATCTTTGTGGGAGGTGGTTCATGAAGAAATATGGAGCATGGTGGTTGATTTCATGGAAGGAAGGTGTAATATAGCATAACTGAATGAGACCAATATCACATTAATACCAAAAGTGGATCGGCCAAAGGAGGTAAGCTAATTTCGACCTATAGGTCTTTGTAATTTTGTTTACAAAGTTATTTCTAAGGTAATAGCCAATAGGTTGAAACCATGGTTTGATTTATGTGTTTCAAAAAGTCAGTGCGCATTTGTAGCTAGTTGATTGGTTCATGATAATGTGATTGTCTCTCATGAAGTTTCTCATTACTTAAGGAGGAGGGAAAAGGGGGTGAGGAGTGAGTTTGTAGTGAAAATGGATATGAACAAAGCTTATGAGAAGATAGAGTGAGACTTTTTGAGAGCTTTTCTTCTTATGTTTGGGTTTCATGAAAGGTGGGTGGAATTGGTTATTAAGTGTATTACCACGGTGAAGTTGAATATATGTTTGTCAGGTGGAAAAGTGGGTGAGGTTAAACCAGAGGGAGGATTGAGAAAAGGAGATCCACTATCTCCATATATTTTTATCCTTGTTGTCGAAGTTCTCTCAAGGATGCTAGTAGTAATGCTAGCAAAGGAACTTGAGGGGCATCAAAATCACTAGTAGTTGTCCCATGCTGACGATGTAATGTTTTATGAACTCCAAGGAGAAAAATTGTAAAGTCTTGGCTGAGGGATTATTGTGAAGCTTCAGGGCAACAAGCTAACTTGACTATGTCAAGGATTTTCTTTTCCAAGAACACTAACGTGAATGTAAAGGAACATGTATGTTCTTTGTTGGGAATAAAGGACATAGATGAACCACAAAAATATCTTGGTATTCCCAACATTTGGGGGAAATCCAAATGTCAAGCATTGGCATATATAAAGGAGAGAGTTGGCAGAAAGATTAAAGGCTGGAATGGGAGGTTGTTTTCACCAGCAGGAGGGAGGTTATGGTCAAGGCCATGATTGGTGCAGTACCACTTTACTCTGATGTACTGTTTCAAGTTTCCTAAAAAACTTGTAAAGAACTGGATAGTTTGGTGGCTAAGTTTTGGTGGAGTGGGATGAGGAAAAGAGGAAGATTATTGGAGGTCATGGGGTTGTTGATAGCATTGAAAACTGAAGAAGGATTTGGTTTCGGAGAGTTTGAAGCGATAAATGAGGCATTATTAGCCAAAATAGCATGGAGGTTTCTTAGTCTGTGGGCCAAAGTATTAAAAGTTATTTACTATCCAAACTCCTCTTTTCTAGATGCTAAGAGGGAAGGGAGGGCATCGTGGGTTTGGTATAGTATATTAGAAGGAAGAAATGTATTAATGGATTATTTGTATTGGAGGATAGGGAATGGTTCAGAAGTAAGGCTATGGAGAGATAAGTGGATAAAAGGGGAGGCCAGTATTTTGTCGGATGTGATAAGAGTACCTAAGGATAAAAGTGGATGGCATCTTGCTGACATAATTCAAAATGGTATATGGGCATTAGATCAATTAGATGGTTCGATACCAGAGGAAGTTAGGGCTAAAATTGAACAAATGGCAATAAGTCACACAGAGAAATGGTGAAGTGGTATAGCTTGGAGCTAGGGATGGTATATACACAGTGAAAAGAGGATATTATAGAGTGCAATGTAAAAGAAAGGGTGATAGGAGGGAGCGAACCAGAACTGAAAATTTGTTGACAACTGAATCTTGGAAATAGGTTTGGAAGATGAAAGTGTTGCCCAAGATCAAGCATTTTGTTTGGAGATGCTTGGTTGATGCGGTTGTTGTTGGGATCTCGTACACGCAGCGGAATTAAAAATATTTATGAATCCCATTCGAGGATCGCTCAACCGTGTTTAGATCAAGGTTTGTTAAGAAATAGCACCTATACGAAAACTGGCGGACGTCTCGTTAGAATTTGAACACGTGGGCTACCTTCTCGATCAACAGAAATCGACTCTACGAATCGCCTTCCTCTACCGGTATCCACACGAATAGCACTCGAACACGAATGGCAACGTGCCAGCGCCTTCAATATTCTCGCGTCTCTCCTTTTTCTCTCTAGGGTTTCTCGCGGCTTTTTTAATACATCTGACTAAAAGTCCCATAAGTTTTCTTAAACCTGATAGGCGTATTATATTCAAAATTAATCCTCATTAATTTTGAATTTTGAATTTGGATTAAAAAATATATTAATTAAATCTATCTAATAGATCTAATCTAATCTATTTATTTAATCTGAATTTAAAGCCTTTCGATTTAATTTATCTCTATAAATTAAATTCGAGATATGATATCTATCTATTTAATAAAATATGAGATATTGTATCTCAATTTAAATTAAATCAGATATCGATATCTTTATTCGAAAATAAAATATGTGATACAATATCTCTATTTGTTTTAGATATTTAATTTATCAAATAAATTAAATACAAAACAAATATTATAATCTCTATTAAATAATATTATTATATTTAATTTCGAATTTAATAATATATATACATATATATACATACATACATATAGATATATATATATATATATATATATATATATATATATATATATATATATATATATCCATCCTAGATTAAATGTTTTATTCATTAAATCTTGGACATATCTAAGATTCAATGAATTTGGACAATTTTGCTCGTGTTGGGCTATTCTTGTGTGCGACCCTGTAGGCCCACATGAGATTGGCAGTGGGTCAATACTGTACCAGCCCACAAGTCGCAAGCGACCTCTAGCAAGACATTGCGACTACCCAATTCATATAGGGATCGATGATACGATACTACCTATCGTACAACCATGTCACGTCCCTTTTGTCATGCGATAATTTGGTCAAGGATGAGGCATGGATAATGTCAACTTCCTTTTCTTGACCATTACTTTCTCGATTCTCGAGTAGTATAATAATTGAAATGGAAATTCCTTTCCACCGTAGTATGGTCATACATTTCTCAGACTCACTCATCGAGGGGCCCAGTATTATCTCTCTACAAATGTGAGGGACAAATTCCATTTTGACCATTCACATTCCTCTGGATGAAAACCACTGATCCCGATCCAAGCCTTTATCATCACCCGGTCAAAGGTGACTTTTGACTAGGTCAAAGATCAGCGACTCATCATGTAGGAATCCATGATGATCTCAAGTCAAAGGGCGTTGTGACGCGGTTATACATGAGAAAAGCTTATGACTTAATCCATGCAAGCTTTCTCATAATGGGTCATCCAAAGACCTTGTACTCTTACAAGTGCCCCTGACTTTGATTCGTATCTACATACCTCATCAAAGTCATACTGGTCTTATTTCATCTTCGCTCCCACGTAGATGACTAACCAGGGACATTTAGGATAATCTATAAGATATATCCTAGGATCAGTTATCACTATAAACATGCAAATGAAATGATAACTAAAGGAGAATGCTTTAAATAACATAAACATTTAAAGTACAATGACTTGCCCCTAGGGCATAATTTCCAACAATTGTAGTTAAGAAAAACTTAGTAAAGAGAAAATGCAGCCGTAGCAATATTTGCCCAGTATATGGTGCAAGTGCTGAGGCTGTTGAGCATGATATAGTCTTGTGTCCTTAGGCTAAGAGAGCGTGGTTTGGTAGTATGTTAGCCTTGAGATGGGATGAAAGGGATATGAGGAGATTTGGGGAATCGTAGGTAAAGATGGTAACTGATGGAAGTCATTTCAAAATTGAAAGAGGTGAAGGAATTGCAGTTGTCCCTAGTGTCAATGAAAGGAAAAAAGCAGCAGACTGGATTGTTGTGAACTGTGGAAAGGGGTGTGCCCGATATGGTGGGTGGTGCCACCACCACCCCCTTTGGTTCGAATATTGGAAGAGGATGTGAGTTTGGGAAGGAGGAATACTACCACCAACCACCTAGATCAATTGGTAGGGGTTGTTCTAGCTTAACTAAGGTAATGCAACAGTGTTTGGTGGTAGAGCTTTCAACCCTTGTGGTCATACCCGACTCGATCTGGATTAGTGTGGACCCCAATAAATCCTCCGAGTTAAAAAGAGGTAGGTTCAGGATATCAGATGCTCATGAAAAAAATACATCAAAGAGGGTTCTAGAGGTTATTGATTAGAGGAGTAGTGTGGGTTAAGGGAGTTGCTAATATAATGCAGAGTTTGGAAAATATTATTGGTGCTAGGTCTTAGTAGGTTATAGCTGTTGTGTTTTGTTGAGTCTTTATTTTAGTGAGTTTTATGCATGGTAGTTAATAGGCTTTTCCTTAGTGTTTTCTTTGGCTTCCGGTATTGGTGGTTGTACTACTTTTTTTATATTAACAAAATGGGTTTGTTTGGTCCAAAACAAGTCAAAGAAAGAGAATGAAAGAATTAACAAAGATGACAAGGTGTTTTAGAAAATAAATGTTATATTAACTAACTTTTTTTATCTAATCAAATTAGGTAAATATGTCTTATATTATGAATTGAAGGAGTGTTCATTTGATTTTTTACAAGGCATATTTAATATTGGTGTTAATGCTTCATACCAATTGTTCTGTTAGTTCACTGCAACTTCCTGACTTAATGTGACTGGAAGAAAAATTAATTATTTCTTTCGATTTTTTACAAGGTGTTCTATCTATATTGACAGAGGTGTCTAGCCTGTCGGACTAGTATGTTGATTTAAGATTGGATAACTCTCTCCTAGATATCTATGAATTAGATACCTATGAGAATAGCATATCACTGTACACGAATAGGCGTTAGCCAAAAGGGGTGGTGTGTGTGCACAGTGACGACATAATAGTAATTGAGAGAGAGTTTACCTCTTATTTATAGAGTTTACCTGTAGGGTTAGGGTTTGAACTTACGAGCCTTTGTAGCTCCAAGCCTAAGTGATGTGCCACCATATCTGTGTCATGTAGATTGTCCATTGTTGGGCCATATGTTGAATGGGCCTCATATATAAGTTCATAACACAAGGCATTTTCATCGATAGACAGCCTAATAATTCTCAAAACCAACACCGACTGATCATCTACTATGAGTAATTACTACAAGTACTATAATACGGCAAGTTGCTTTTTCATGCCCTGTTTTCATCCAAAAACATCAATATGTGAATCAGAATTTGTTTAATTATATTCAACACCTTTGTGAAATTTTAATAACTTTAAATGGTTTAGATTAAATTTAATAACTTTAAATAGTGTAGATTTTAACTCTATTACACTTCCCCACCGCTCCACAAATACCTTATACATCTTTCCAAGAACGAGCCACGTAATTTAAATTCTTAAGATCAATTGAGTCGTAAATAAATAGAACCCATGCTCTTTATCTTGCAACTATTAAAATTTTAGTAAAACGCTCATATAAATAAACTCCCAAGCATCATTCTTCTTACACAGGAATCATCGAACACCTTACAGGCATTCAAAATAATTCAATAAGCAAGCATCTTAATTCACAAACTGGAAATCATAAATTTTCAAGCATCCAATTTTAAACAAATTAGTCATGCTTAGCAAACTACAATTTTTAGAAACCACCACAACCACCAACATATATTGAGCGAAGGAAGAAGCTTGCGTACATACCCTCAGTAGCAAAACAGGGGAAGAAAAGCCAAGCCCACGCACCCACAGCAGCAAGCATAACACGATGGAGAGTGAAGGAAGAAAAGGAAAACCCAGCGAGTTGAAGGTGCTGAAACAAAATAGAAATGAGTTGTTCTTGTTGGTGGCAAATCTGATTTCACAAACACTTTTAAGAGCAAATGGATTAAACCCATAAAAAAAACATGTAGCATTTGGGTGATGATAAATATGATTGCTTAGCCAAAGAAACCAATAACCAGCCACGGACAAGAATAATATGAGGTTCCAATCATGAATCACATCCCACGTTAATTAAGTAAAACAAGGGTGAAAAATTTCATCTCCAGCCCATGATAATTTATGACACCATCCAAGATCTTCAGGTGGAAAAAAGTTAGTTCAGGGTCAATTATATGCAATGGTAATTAAGATTCCTCTTACCATATGTACCAAGCATCGATAGGAAATTAAAATTTGCTAAGCTAACAATCACTTCAACAAAGTACTAAAACTAATAAACACAGCAGCACGTGTATGACTGAAAACTAAATGCAAGATTCCTCAACTAAAATGCAGGTAGTAATAATGCAATTAATACAATCTAAATGCAAATATAAAATGCTTATGCTTGATTATTTTTAGCACCTAAATGTCTATATGCAATGCATGAGTCCTAAATTAAGTAATTATAAAATTGGGTTTTGTTGTTGTTTAGAATTAACGTGTTTCTTATTAAAGGAAAATTAAAACTAAAGCCACTAAAACCATTTAGCTCAATTAAATAAAATTTGAAAGTGAAATATCACCTAAAGGGGGGTGAATAGGTGATTACCAAATTCTTTCGCTAATTGCTCAAGAACACTTAAACAGAGAAGGAGAGAAGAACAATGAACACAAGAGATTATACTGGTTCGGTCCAATTCTTGACCTACGTCCAGTCCCGTAAACACTCGGGATTTCACTATCTCGAAACTTGATTACACACTCGTAACTCTCGAGTAATCCTCTCACTAGGACTTACTCCTCTTTACAAGTTGTAACCAGATAACGACGACACAATTACACACTCGTACTCGAGATGATCTTTTCATTAGGACTCACTCCCCTTACAAGTTGTAATTGTACACCCACACTTAAGGTTCCACAACCTTAAGATTTAACTGATAAACAATTATTCAAATAGTGTTTAACTCCTCACTGAGTAGATAAATGATAAACACTGAAGAGTACTAAATATCCGAAGATATTAAATGAAACAGTTTATTGTAATAATACAGAATTGAATGTACAACATTTGGTAGGTAGCGAATTCAATGCTTCGTCTATTTATAGATGTTGCAATAAATGACCATTGGTGAAGCTTGAAGATTAACCGTTGTGGCTCTTCAAAACTAGCCGTTAGATACGAAGCTTTGATAATCACATTCGCCGATTAACAGTTCATCTGTAATTGTGCCGTCACGACATTCCTTCATTCCTTCTATTTTGCCCATTGTGAATTAGCATTAATTGTGCAAATGGAATAACAGCAAAAACTTTAGAATGATCAGAGGATTGGTTATCGTGAAAATGACTTGATTTGGGAACTGCGTGCATTTAATGCTTTTCTGACACACAAATTGCTTTATGATAATTTTTTGTTAATCCATGATATAATCATCTGAAACTTGTTAGCAAATTGGTTAAAAGCATTTAGGAATAGTAATGAGTGAAGCTATGAAGTAATGGAATCACAAGCATTGATTTTCAGTTTATGCAGACGGTGATTTTCAAATCTGACAAAGTTAACTTCAAGTTAAAAACAATGTTAACTTGAAATAAGAAGTTAACTTGATATTTACTTGAAAGTTAACTTGATATTGAGAAAGTCAAACACGATAGATATAAGAGGAGAACAATGTTTAACTTCAAGTTAAAATAATGTTAACTTGAAATAAGAAGTTAACTTGATATGATGACTTGAGGTAATTAATTGGTAATTAAGCTTGCACTAAATAGAGATTAGTGGCATATGTCTTCAAGTTGATAAAAGACAATGGAAATAAGTAAAGATTAAAGTGCATAGAGCTTGATTTAATTAAGCACTAATTTTCATGATGAGTTAATAAATCAAATAACCAATGACAAATGCAATTAAAAGGCATATAAGCATTGGATTAAGAGTTAATCAAGATTTGTTAATCACCAAGTTAATCAACTTTGAAAAGTCAACAATTGCAACCAAGACCAATGGTTAAGATTGTTGCACACTTAATTCAATCCAATGGTCCTAATTAATTAATTAACCATAATCCTCTTGTAAATTGATTAGCTAATGAGGAATTAAAGAAATGAGCTTAATCCTCATAAAATTAAATAGACCAATGGGAGAATTAAGTCATGGATTAATGGTAAGGATTAAATCTAAACAAACAAAATTGGATCCAATGGATTATGGGATTTTGGAAAAGGGAGTTTATTTAATTTAATTCAAGATATTATAATTAATGAAAGCACATGGGGATTAAATGAGATAGGATAAGATAATTAATGCAACGTGGAATAAGAAGAAGGAAAGAGAGGAGAGGGCACGGTTTGGCTTGGATGAAAAGAAGGAAGAAATGTTATTTTAATTAAGCTAATCAACCACATGGGATAAAGGCACATGGGTGAGGGAACAAAATTGGAAGAGGATAAGATATTAAGGGATAAAGCATTAATGAGATGGAAGAGGATAAGAGAGTGTGGGGACGAATTGAAGGGGGGAAAATCAAAGGAAAATAGGATAAATCCTATGTAATTAATATTAGCCAATAAGAAACTATGAACTACAAAATTGTATCTTCAAAGAAAACCAAACTATATGGGCCATTGATGGAGGAAAACAATCCAAAGGATGAGGCTCATGGATTTTTGCTATAAATAGAGAGCTCACTTCACTTCATTATTCACACCAAATCAACCCCAAGTGGTGATTTCTAAAGAGTAGAGAGTGAGTGTGGGAAGCTTGGAGGAGTAGAAGCAAGAGCAAGGTGAGTTCTTGAAGTTCTAGCTTTTAAATTCCTAGTTAGGTTATGTTTTGATCTTGAATATTCCAAAGTAGTTTTATTTTCATTTTTTTATGGTTAAAAATTTATTTATTTTGAAAATTTGATAGAAAATGTGGTGGAACAAAATTTTTGGAAGTTGAGGATCAAAGTAGTGAAATTCTGGCAAAATTTACAGTTAGAAGTTTTCTAGAGTCAGTCATAAAGAGGCTATGATTTTATGTCTAAGATGAAGTTATAAAATTCTGAAACTTTTCATGGTTAAAGTATACGTATAGGGCTTTTCAAATATACCTAGAGTGTATCATTTTGAGTTTTGTGAAAAGAGATAAAAATTCTTGAAATAAGGCTACGTTTTCTGGAAAAAATTCCGGGCAGAGGTTGAAAACGTTAAAACTGGGAATGATTCACTAATTCTGGGTGAAAACCAGTATTTTTCCTCAACAATAGACATCCTAAGGATTTCGTGGAATTTTACGGAACCTCGTTTCGCTTTTTCTAGAACTAATTATGAGTTTTTAAAGTTGCAGTAAATTCTGCCCTGAAACTTCAGTATTGCGTTTTTAAGAAAATGTAAGGACAAAATTGTAATAACACATCCACCAAGGGTAGAAAGGTAAACTAAACCTTAAGGATATTATTCTAAGTGATATGATACTTATCAAATATCATATAATAATCCCACAATAATGTATAGGATATCCGGGAAGTCCGGAGTCGGATCAAAGAGTCGGGCATTTTGGTAACTACACGGTGAAAGGTACGTTCGCGTACAAGTAACTTTAACTCTGATGTGTCTTGAATGCTTATATGTGATAGATGATTTCATAGAGTCATGGACAAGACTAGGTCTTGGGTCATGCACCGTGGCTAAGACTCTGTGTTAGGTTACTGTTTATGCATTCAGCTTTATACGGGTTATAGTCTTGATAATGCCGTGAGATTGTTTTCCTAGCGCTGAGGACACGAGGGGCCATCATGGCACTGGTTAGTGCAAACGTGGATAACATTACATGTGCTGTGTGCTATATACTGTTGTGTTGTTAACATTACATCTGCTGTGTGCTTATGTATTGTTGTAACCTTACATGTGCTATGTGCTATGTATGGTTGATGATGAAATGTTATGAATATCTGTTATATATACTGTTCATACTTTTCATATGAGGTTAACTGTTACCTGAGGTCCGATGGGTATTGGACCTCAGATCTGTCTAAGGTTCAGGAAAGGAACCAGGATCAGAGAAGGCACCGGTAGTTGGAGCCGTGAAAAAGCACCGAAGGATGGAGTCGAAGAGAGGCACTGATGGACAGAGCCGTGAAGAGGCACCGGTCGAGACAAGAGTCGGAAGAAGTCTAATAGGACTAGTTCTGGCATGAATCCGATAGAGTTGTTTCAAACTATTTGGTGCTTAAACTAAGAAAGGATCGGTCTATGTGGTTCAGTCATAAGTCGCCGTGAAAGACAGGGAGACTTCCACTAGACTTTACCCGGCCTAGCCAAATGGGTTTTTATTTAACTGTATTGGGTTCTAAGCCACAAGTCTAGTTAAGACTTGATTTAAGAATGTATAGTTACTATTGAAAAGTTGTAATTATACAAGTCTTGTGTTATTGTATCACACAAATATTCCTTCGGGAAATTTTTAATATACCAACATATGTCAGGGCATCACATATGCCTGGGCATTTTGTATCAGTTACTCATTGTCCAAATGTTAGTGCATGCTCTCTGTTTCCGCATTACTCAAAGCGGTAGCACCTCAAACTCTGTCAATTTTTCTAAAACTAAGTGTCAACTGACATGATTTCAAGTATGGAATTTGGGGTGTTACAGTGGTAGTTCAGAAACTAGGATAACATGTCCAGGACTGACTTCTAAATATGGTAGAAAAGAATGCATGTCTTCCCCTCTAAGGCTGTAGGTAATTATAGGACTAAAAAATGATTTCTCTAGGAGCTCAGGAACGACGGCGCAAAAAATGAAACCCTCTAAAGTGTGAGAAGATAGAGAAAGATTGACGGTATTCGAATCATCTTGGCTCCGATTATTTCCAAACCACTCTGGAATCTTCTTTCCTGGGTAAGAAATTGTAACACATACCTTCTCATGAGCTGGTTTCTGTAACAAGCACTTGGCTTGTTCCTCAATGGCGCTCACATCTTAGTTTACACAGTTGGTGAATGAAAACACCTTTCTATAACCATTCTCAGGTGTGCTTGAAATCATTGAAATGGACGCAATCTCCAATGATGTGCAGTCTGTGGCAATCAATAGTGTAAGGGAGGGAGGAAGTTCCGGCAGACTCCGAAGCGCAGTGCAGCCTTCTACACGGAGAAATTGTAGCTTTGAAAGATGCCTCATACTGAAGGGGAGTTTAGTTAGGTCAGAGCACCTCGTCAAATCAAGCTGTTTCAGATTGGAGAGTTGGGTGATGTTATCTGGGAGCTCAGTTAAGTTGCAGCACCCAATGAGACGCAGTGATTGGAGACTACGTAAATGATTACATAGCATACATACACTATCATTCTTAATGTTCTGGAGGTTAGAAACACGGAGTTCCTACAGAAATGTCAAGCAACTTAATGCCTTTATGGGAACATTATTCAAGTTTGTATCATCGAGATGGAGTCTTCTAAGCTTGGAACAAACTCCAATTGATGGGCTCAATTCTTCTATCAAAGTCCAGGACAAATCCAAAAACAATGGTTCTTCTGATGACACCGAGAATTCCTTCAGATTCTTGCAATCAAGTATTTCCAGTTCTCTGAGAGATTTTAGATGAATCCTACTTTGGAGACTCTTAATGTCATAGCAGTAACTTACATCCCAGAGAAATGAGACTGTGGAGGGATAGGAGAGATGCAGGCACATCACTTAAACGCTCACAATGACTCAGATCTACGCTTTCAAGACTACAAGCTTTGGAAAAATCTGGTAACTCCCTCAAGTTACGGCATTCTCGAAGTATTAATCTTCTTAAATTCGCTAAATCCTGGACACAATTAGACAAAGTATTAATCATATAAAAAATAAATAAAGGCATTACTTCTGAAAGATCTCAATATTAATAATTACAACTAAAACTGGCGCGCACACATACGCACATACCTGCACTCCTTCCCAAAGTGTTTCAACCATGATTTCTTCCAAGTTAAGTTTAAGAAGAAGCTCAGCACAAAAATTTGATGGCAAGGACTTCCCCGGGTATCCTTCCCAGTGGAAATACCTTATTTAGGAAGAAATTGACTCAAGACCTGTTGGAATACTCATACCATTACTTGAATAGAATATGAATTTGAGAAATCTTATTCTTGCCATTTTATTAAAGGTCTTTGCAGTCAATTCTAAAGGTCTAATCTCATACATATTAAACATTATGCCTTAAACCTCTTTTCCTCCCTGAAAATTACAAAATTCAGAGTAATTGTAAGAAAAATAAAGAGCAATGTCTAACATAGGTGACAAATAACATTTTATCACACACAGAGAGAGAGAGAGAGAGAGAGAGAGAGAGAGAGAGAGAGAGAGAGAGAGAGAGAGGATATCTTATTCTTAATTACCTCACAATTTTTCAATACATCATAGATTTCACTATCATCCCATAATCTACTCCTTTTTCTAGGTTCCGTACTCTCTTCATGAACAATTTTTAAACCCATTTCATGTAGTAAGTCATGCATCTCAACTTTCCCATCAGTCTTGACGATAAGAGCCTTATCTATAAGCTTTTGTATGCCAAGAGTTGGATTGAATTCATAGCTCTCAAATAGCTCTTCTACAAATTCTTCTCTTTTACCCTTTAAGAATGCAATGTCTAGAAAACTTTGCTTCTCTTTATAGTCTAATCCATCATAACTCATTCTTAACACCTTTTGAATTTCGTCATGTGGACTGCCTGCTCGTAAATTTCTCAATAAATCATCCCATAACTTTTTATCTTCAGAGTGAACATATGAACCCAGAACTTTTAAAGCTAGGGGATTGTGTTGGGTATAACCTACAAACCCTCTTATGAGCTGTTCATATCCATCTTCTAGACGTTCTGATCCAAAGGCCTTGTGGATGAAAAGTCGACGTGAATTGTCATAACTCAATCCCTCGACTTCATGTATTTCATAACTATTTCCCCGAAGCAATTTCTTATCTCTTGTTGTTATAATAACTTTACTGCCATCTCCCAAGAAATTGCATATATTATCCTGCAGATCCTCTAATTGCTTAGAACTCTCGACATCATCGAGCACAACGAAAGGTTTTATACTACCAAGCCTTCTGGCTACAAATGCGTTTTTTCTTAAAGCATTTGAAGAATTCTTGTGCATATCTTGCCCCAGCAGCACATAGACAAGAGTGCTACATACATGTTATGATCCATCTCTTTCTATGTTTTCCCGTATATTTTCCAAGAAGCAGCAATTGTCATACCGATAAGATAACTTGGCAAACAAAGCCTTTGCCATTGTGGACTTATCCACACCACCCATACCCCAAATTCCAACTTTGTTAAATTTTTCCAATAACTCTTCAATGGGTTTAATCATTTCATCAATTCCAATTGCATCCTTCAATGTATCTAGACAATTATGTAAACGTTCCAATTTTGTGCCGACATCAGCGACAATTTCCTCAATTAAATTGGATTCGTCCCTATCCAACAAAGGCAAAAAATAAATAAATAAAAAGAAACATATATATAGTAAACCATATGAAAACTCAATAATTTTATAGAAATAGTGTAGTAGGTGCGGGAATACTTCAAAAAGGTGTTTTAAGGCTTTTTAGGATAAAAATGCTTGTTGAAATTTGTGGTTTCAAAAGAAGAGAGAAAATCTCTAAATTTAATATGCTTATGAGAAATGAGCAACAACGTACGTGCGCACACGTGCGTGTGTGTATATATAATACTACCTTAGGTCTTAATTATAAGAGCTAGTTGACTTTTTGGAGAGATTAAGGAAGCTAAATAAATTATTTAATCATTTCATATGTTATGTTTTCTTATATTATATATTAGTTTATGAGTCAAATTATTAAGTTTGAAGAAAAAAATAAAAATAAAAATACTCTAAGCTAATTTAATTAGCTTCCTTAATCTCTCCAAAAAAGTCAACTAGCTCTTATAATTAGGACCGGAGGGAGTATTATGAATAATATAATTCTGAAGGCTAATAATAGTTTGCTAGTGGTTCAAGCATAGCACTATATTTTATTTGAGATTCTTGTAATGGTCCTAAAGACAAATATTTATCAATACTACATATTTGCTTATATTTAAAGGTTATTTTAACTGATTTAAATATCCGAAAGCTAAATAGCACCATATATTTAATGGTTATTTAATTATTATCATTATTTATAGGGCCATATATTTCACAGTTTTTAGTTAATTACTATTAAATATAGTAAATAATATTCAACAGCTATTGATTGAAAACCATGAAAAATAATTCCCAATACTTTATGGTTCAAATGATATATGAATGGTAAAGTATTCGACATTAGTTTTGGTCATCTGAAATTAGTTTATTTGATGGTTGTTAATCTACAACCATAAAATATTGTGATATACTTCACGGTTGTTTAAAAAACTCATCACATATGTGAAAATATATAACGGTTATTCACGAAGAACCGTGATGAATTGTTGACAATTTTTTTTTAAAAGAAAATTGGGGCTCATTTTAGATTAGCCCATGTGGTTATTACATATATGCAAACACTTGTGAATACAGAAACCAAAACAAAGATCCGTGACAAAAATGGCTACTATTACTACTACCAAAATCGTGATATATGATGGTTATAAACTGTTATATATCACGATTCCAGACCATCATTTATACGGGCGTTATAAAAGCTCGGCACAGATAAATTATCGTTGGCAACTGTTATTTATCCCTGACCTTTTATAACAGTTGTAATATAATACCCATTATGTATTAAGATGTGGTAAGGCTATGTTGTGCTTAATGTTGTCATAATAAATAACAGTCTCAAGTAAACAACCATTATACTACTCTTTAACATACATAACGGTGACTATATAGCATCCGTTATTTATTTTCTATAAAATGCTAACAGGTTTAATGAAACAGCCATCATATATAGTGCATAAATATATAATGGTTCTTATTTAATAACCGTAAACTTTTGAGGCAATGTTTTTTTTTAAAATGAGGATTCTCCTTTTGCCCTTGCATGTATAACAAAATAGTACCCAAATTTGTATATTACATAAGCTCACACATTGAGTATAGCCATGCAATTTAGGATAGATCAAGACATTCTCACCTTTATGACGAGGCTTAGAGGAGCTCCATACCGTAAAGGGCTATAGTACGCCATCTACTCCTTCTCATTAGGAAGTATATGGCGTTCTATAGATCTAATCTCTCCTTCTCTATCGACTCTTGCTCGAAGCTGCATACCTCTTGAGCCCTTGACAGTGAGGAGTTCCATTGAGGCTAACCACAAAGCCGAGAATGTTTTGATCCATCCCAAATTGCATGGCTATACTAGATATATGTGAGCTTATATTATATTATACAATCAAATCCAACAAGAAAAGATAAAGCAGAAACTCTATTTAAGGTAGACATACACACAAACAAATATTATACCTTTTTTGTCATAGATGGTATGACAATAAGATGGTCAAGCCAAGCAACAAGTTCAACCACACTGCACACAATTCCTCCTACCTGCATTTTGTAGCAAACACTAGAAGAACTAACTGGGATTGATGGCTGCCTTTAGCTCTCTAGACTAACATGATTCTATAGGAAAGGAAAGTTGTGAGTCATGTTATCCACCTGTACAGACAATTGTGAATCGTGTTCTTCCCTGTTAGTTATACATGTGACCTATAACAACTGTAACATCTTTCATTTTTTAAATATAATAATTAATTAATGGTTTGATCGAATCATTCATCAAGATATTATCATGCCCACAGTTAAGCTTTGGATATTACTTGGGTGGTTAGATGTAATTCCCCTCCCCCCAAATCATATACCAGTAGAGCCTAGAAATCGGGCCAGCCCGTTTCAGCCCTAGCTCTTCAAGGGCTGGGCTTGTAAATTTGAGCTTCTAAATAAAGTTGGCCCTGCAGGGCCGGCTCATTAGGCCCTTTAAATATCTTTTTTTATTTCGTTAACTTGACTTGACCATTTAATTTTCTAATTTATATATATTTTGTATTCGTTATAGAGTTATTTATCTATTTAATTACAAATACATAATAACGATACTTTAATTTTATGATTTGGTTTATTATTTGTTGTAGATAAAGATTATGGATGTATACATGATTTGAGAGAAGATATTCCTGATATTGTTACCCATGAAGCAGAATCTACTACTCGAAGTGAAGCACAATCACATGTCTTTGAAATTGATGATAGTGGTGAAGAAGATGAAAATGATAGTCATCGTACTCATGTTAAGCTTGTTATGCTTTGTATGAGTTACTTGTGGATAATAGTTTACTCTTGATTATGAATTAGTGACTGCGTTTGTTTATTGTATTAAGCGTGTTTTGTAGACATTAATGTTGACAACATTTATTTGATAAATTATAACTTTAATTGTTGTATTTTACTAATTATATTTCATTGAAAAAAAAGCATCAAAAATAATTTAGTTGATAAAAATGTTACACCACCTCCTCTTTCTTTAACAACTAAAAATGCTCAAAAAGTTCTTAAACATAAATATTTATATTGTGAAATTTAATTAGGATAAATAATACAAACATTAAAGATTCTAATAATTGAAAGAAAAAAAATTACTCTACCGCCATTTGACTATTACACAAAGGACACACCTATGGCTTGTTTACAACCACTTACAATACAATAATTATGAAAAATATGCTCACATGGCATTATCAAAAGATCATCATCATGTTCAAAATTTTCCAAACAAGTGGTACATGGTTCTACTTTTACTTCACCATGGACTTTGAATTTTTTTTGATTGATTGCTGTGTTTTAAAATTTATATAGGGATATTTTAGAAAAATAAACTAATTTAACTCATCTCCTTAATCTCCCCAAAATCTATTAAATATGTCATATAATTAGAATTGAAGGTAGTATCATCTCTATTTTGCAAATGCTAGAAAATAAACCCATCGTAGTATTGTGATGGGTCTAGAAGTGTTAGCTATGGTTAATGTATATGAGGCAACTAAGCCTACCCTATAAGTTACAAGTGTATAGAATAAATTCTTTTTTGATACAAACAATAGCGGGATATGTGACAAGTGTATATATGAGGAGATTAGTACTACGCATGCAATCTATATTTCAAATTACAAATGTTTCCGTATTTTAATTCAATTTTTAAAATATAAATATTTTTATTCACCCACACTCCTCAATACAATAGTATTGTCATAGGGCATCCAGTTGTTAAAAACAAAGAGTATAGATTACACATCTGGCTTACTTATTTATTTTTATATCTTAAACTACCTTTTAATTGTTTCTTAATTACCTTAGTAACTACATAGTCCGTTGAGTTTAAATAGTTGGGTTAATACAATATTTGATCTATATAGTTTGCCCTCATGGTGGCAATGAATCGGATATTGAAGGTCAGCAACGATAAGACCATGAAGGTGAGTAAAAATAAGTTGGACAGATACCGTGCTTTTTTATTTTAAATTCAAAATATTCATGTAGCTAAGTCGGGTATTTTTTTTCCCAGGTAAGATGATTTATTGATGACTTAGCATGAATCGTGGATAACAATTACTACATTATAAATTATGGAAATATTAGGAACTGAATTTTAAGCGAATTAAAAATACAGACAGAGTGAGTCAAAACTATAAGGACAAAGATTAATTTTTTATTTTTTATTAAGTCCTTTATTATATAGAAAATTAACTTTTACATTTTCTTTAATTTATCTATCTATTTCATTCTATTTTACATCACAAATGGCTACTCAGTTTGTAAAACAATGATTACATGACAATAAGACATATGCTTAATTTAAAATATACTAATATGGAAAAGAAGAATTCGAACTCTTCATTACTATTTTATAACCTTCTCTGATCATGTTCTCGACCCTAGATAGAAGCCTTTTGAGTTGCAACATTGGCTCATTCTTCTTCTTCCATTGCCACTGATGTAATTAAACTGGCAAAATGATCTTTAACAAAATTGTTTTGTGGTAGAAGTATCAGCATTCATGCATGAAGGAATATTATCGATTGAATTATGCTTAGTATTGTATTGATCAGTTAAAGTTTCTAAAGCCAGAATTATTTCCATTCCTTGAGAAAACAAAGTCTTCAAGGTATTTGTGGGAATAGTTAATAACTAGTCAACTATCTTCAATTCCCAGGAATCAATCGGAAATTAACCAAAAAAAAAAAAAATTGATCCTAATCAGCCATACCCACCCTATGATTTGTTTCGTATTAATTGTCCATTAGACTAAAATAGCTTAAGCAACTTGGTTGAACTCATCGCAAGCTTATATATCATGCATCAAAGTCATAACTCCTTGCTGCATGGACCAAAGTAATGTGTTATGATCCAGCGTCTATAAAGTTTCTCTATAGAAATATGTATTTATAAGGATTTATAAGCTGATATTGGATATAAATACATATATGTGGGTGTGTATAATCTAACAAGCTGATCGAACCATATTTTTATATGATTTTTTTATAATTAAATTGGGATTCTTAATGCATTTTTTATTAGTTATTGAGCTTAAAATGTGTTTCTTATGATAAATTGAGATTAAGAGTAAATATATTAAATTAGGGCTAAAAATGGTGAAATTGTCAAAAAAATGAAATTTCTCTTAATCATTGATTTTTCTGAGAATATTTCATGATAGATTAATTATTTTGGATTGTAGATGCTTAAAAAGATTAAATCAAATTTGAAATTTGAAATTTGGACTCAAGTTGTAAAACTTTCAATTTGATCCCTCTGCAAAACTTTTTTAAAGTTTCACTTAGGTCCCTGTGGTTAAACTATGCGTTTTGACCAATGGAAATTAGGTCAGCAGCTGAAGGAAATTGGAGCTGGGAGCTGGAGAATAAAACACAGCGTTTTGCACCAATTAATTAGGTCAGCTGGGAGGAAAAACGCGTAGAGGAGCTAGGGGGATATTAAATAACAGAACACAGCGCCGCACAGGGGGGAATTCGGACACAACGCATCGACCTTCACGACAGACGCTGGACCTTCGACTTTGACGCCAAGAGCTTCACCGTCACCTTCTTCTAAGTCGCCGGCGACTTTTCACTATTCTCTCACCGTCACCGGCGACTCTCCCCCACCGTGAGAGAGAGCTGGGAGGAATTAATTATTCAGCGCCGCAGATTCAGGGATTCGAACAGGGAGAGCTACACACCTTCGACCTCTTCTTTTCTTCCACCACCGGCGACGTCCTTCACCCTCACCGTCGCCGGTGAGCACGCCACCACCACCCAGACCCGAGACCTGAGAGGAATAAAGAAAGCGTATCGACAGATCAGAGAGGGGGAAGCAGACCATCGACCTTCATCTTCTTCATCCTCCATTCACCCACTGTTCACCATCAGATTACCACCGTCGACCATTCTCTCTTCTCTGTGATTTCCAGCGCCGTCATCTCTTTTCCATTCTCACACACCATCATCGGCTTAACACCTCTGTCTGATTTTCCAGATTTCACCATTTACTCTGAAGAATTTGTGGTTGCAGATTAAATTCATGAGTGGCTAAAATCCTTTGGTCTTGGTGAAGAGGATTAATGCTTGAGCTCAAGGCACTTCATAGGGGAGTTTTTTCTATCATTTTATTAGTCTAGATTTATATATTTAGGTTGCCTAGTTTTAGGAATTATTGTGTATAAATTCTGGAACTGAGATTAATGTTTATTGTCTCAGTTAACATGATAATTGTAGTTGAGATTGGATTTTGTAGTGTGAAAATTATATGTGTTTTAATTTCTTGTGGTTGCAATGAGATTATAATAATTAGCGTGTTATTGTCTAGTTAATATGATTAATTTGTGCCCTTTGAGGGACTGTTATGTACTCAATTTCAAGAAGACTCATGTTACATTATTCCAATTTTAAATTGCATATCAAGTGGTTTTTAACAATTTCTCAAGAGGTAGTGGTTAGCTATGTTTGTAGGAGCTACTATTAATTGAGAATATTGGACTCAAGTGTTACCTTGAGGCTGATCTTAAGACTTGATGAATTTTAACTCCCATAATCTTTTATGAGCAATGACAGTCTTTTCTTCATTACCAAGAACATTCATCATTCATATTTTCACTTCATCCATTCCATTCACTCATTCACCATTTTATTAGAAATACCAAAAACAATAGTTTAGCATTTAATTAATTGCATTCGTATTTTAGTTTATTAATATAAAAAGCCAAAAACCTATTTTTCCCCTTGTTTTAATTGCATTTGCATATCATTTAGATTACTTAGGATTCAATAAAAGGCTCCTCGAGAGAGAGAACGATCCTAGGTTTGCCTATACGCAATCCTTGGTTTATTTTTGATTGTGGACCCCAAGGCTAAAGACAAAAAGGCCCTCATCACAAGCAAACGATAGTTTCATCTTAAACTTTTTAAAGGAATTATAACACCTTAAACATAAAAATCTTTTCAATAATTATCTTCATTAAAAAGAAATAAATTAATTCTCTTGACAATAGTAGCCAATCTCAATTGACGCACCATATTTAATCATAGTCAATTTACTGGATTAATATTTCTAAAAACAAGAAGAACTTCGTCAGGATACTTTTAGTTCTTGGTTTGGTATGATATTCTATCTATCATGTTTGCTTTAGGTTCTCTTAGAATCATTTATCTTCTTTTTTTGGTATCCCACCCGGTTCACCGGAACCTTCGGTTCCAACTAATCCAGATTTCACCTCGTTTCGGGCCCACAATCATGGGGAAGAGCTCCCAACATCATTTTTTCTAATCTCACGTCTCAAACAGAGGACGTGGTGGTGGGAGAGCAAATCCCTTACCACTTGCTCCCAATGTATGTTGGTAAGAATCATTGATCTTATTTTCTTCTCAAAATCTTATTTCCACCCTCAAATTAAAAAAGAATGGACTGGTCAGAATTCATATTTTTTAGGCTAAAATATGTTTTAAGTCCTTTAAGTTTACATAAAGTATACTTTTGGTCCTTTAACTTTATAAAGTATACTTGTAGTCCTATAAATCTAACACCGTTAATTTGAATACTCGAGTATTGGTCAGGAATTCCAAAGCTACTTCTTTTGCACACACTCAACCTGAGAAGGCATCTCCTGTTATGGCCAATGTTGTGGAAGACATCTATCGCCATCCTACTCCTCCTGAAGGTTTTACACTTGCCTCTTCTGCCCTTACCACTGAACAAAATACTAAGTTTAGAGAAACTTACATAAAGAAAGAATTATGCCCTGTCGTAGCAGTAGACTTGGTTCAACTTCATAAGGATTGTAGCATTGATCTAACGCCTTGGCTTGCACCTTATGATAATTTCGTATCTATCTCTGCACCCTATACTCCCAATTTAGTTAGGCTGTTCTATTTCAATATGAAAACAGACAATGTCCTTAATACTGATGATGAGTTGGTTGAGGAAAGAGTGACAACCATAGTCAAAGGTGCCAAATTCACCCTGTCTGCCTCAATCCTAAACACCATTCTGAAAATTGCCAATCCTCCTCCTGTCTCCACTCCAGTCTATAGCAACCAAGAAATTTTCTCTACCCTGAGACCCGATGAGGAGTTTCCTGAAAACCAAAGCCACACACTCTCTTTCAAACCAGGGTCCATGTCTCCTATCAACCGGGTTCTCTGGTAAATCTATTCTAGGAACTTTATCCAAAAAGGGGGAAGCTTTACACACTTTTCTCAAAGAGACTATCGCTTTTTCACTGCATTTGTGAAAAAGAATCCCCTGAATATTGGTCACTGGATTTTCCAGGAGATGATAAGATTTAAGTTTTAATCCAGAAAGCCTTCCCACATACCTTTCCCATCTCTGATTTCAGTTATCTTATTCTACCATAAGATCTGGTATGTTGGTTCTGCTGAGACCTTGAAGAATCCACCATTCTTTGGCAAGGCTGAACTAAATTTGATGAAGCTCAACTTTGAAGCAGAAGGATCTGGGCAATCTCAAGCTCCTTCAAGATCACAAGCAAGAGCCTCTCAATCCAGAGCACAGGAAGCTCAGTCTGCTCCGCCACCCCAATCATCTCTCCCTTCAGGCTTTGATGAAAGGGTCAAAGCCATTGTGGATGCTGCCATTGCCTCTCTATCTATTCGATTGGTGTAATACCCTAAAAATCATCCTTATGATAAATATCACATTTTAGTAAATAATACCTATTGAAGATAGGTGAATGTGGGACCTCACATAATAAGTTTTAAATACCTTATTTTCTAAGGGAATTACCGTAAGAATTTGAAAAGAGAAAGAGTTAAAATCCGGGGAAAAATGAATATTATAAGGCGTAGAAAATGGCCTAAAAATATTATGATAAATCTAATATAACGTGAGATATTGACAAAAACTTAGGAAGTATGTTATCTTTAATTTTAGGAATTTTTGGAATCAGAATTTTTGGACCCATGAATAGTATTTACTATTCAAAAATACGTATTCACTATTCACGTAAATTATACGTATTTACTATTCATGTGGGACCCACGTCAAATTATTTCCCTCTCGCCGACATACATTCACGTGAAGTTTGAAAAAATGTCGGCGGGACCCACTCAATAGTAATTTACTATTTGGATAATAATATAATATTCTTTCTCCCACTTCATTCAAGAACGCTATATGGAATAGTTGTGAAGATGTGGAAATCCTGGAGAAAATATAAGGACGTATCTCGGAACCCACATAATTTAACCTCGAAAGTAAGACCGGTGAAGGTTATTTTTACTAACACCGAGGAATAAGTTTAGTCCAACTAGGGAAGTCTAATTAGACCATAAATCTCGGTATTTTACTACCATCCAAAAAGTATACTCAAAATTTAAAAGTGTTAGCGATTGGTCTAGTAATCGGAAATGAATTTCGTTAAAGTAGAACTTTATCGGTACAGTCACATAAAGCAAGGTGTGGGACCCACGGACAATATTTTCAAAACCTTCTTCACGTGCCTTCACGTGAAGTTTGAAAATTTGGCTCGGGAAAATTACGTAAAAGGACCCAAAGGAGAAAATTACACTAAAGGACCCATTTTCCTCCCTATAAATAGAGGCTTCACTTCTTCTCATTTCTCACACCAAAACCATATTCTAGAGAGAGGTTAGAGAGAAGGAGGAGTCCGGAGAAAATCTAGCGGAGCTCGAGTAAGTTCTTCGGTCCCTAATCTTTAGCTTTCGTAGTTCTTTCGTAGATATCATGTTTAGGGGTGGTACTATTTTCATGTACCCAAGTAAATATTATTTATCGAGTCAAGATTTTCTCGAGTATGCTTTAGCTTTTCACATCGAAAAGAATTAATCTTGGGCGATAAATATTATTTACCATGTGACGCAAAGAAAATATTTTCATGTTACTATTCACATGAATAGTAATTTACTATTTGTAAAGATATATATATATATATATGGTATTTATTTCAAGAATATACTTTGGGAAAAGAGATATGTCAAAATTCCGGAGAGATAGGGTCATAGTAGCGAAGCTCCGCGAATTCCGCCGATTGGGGGTCGGGGGCAAAATGGTAATTTGTACCTAAAATGCCCGTTATAATGCTAAATACTGATAAAAATGATATAATTCGTATAGGATATCTGTATTCGAACTGCTGTCGTACCGCTGTTATACCGCCGTTGTGCCGCTGTTTGCACCGCTGTCAAAAATACCATTTTTCGTAAAACGTACCGAAGTACCGTCAACAAAGGATATCCGAGGATTCCGGAGGCAGATTTGATGGACGGGCGTATTACTATACTTGAATAGTACCGTATACGTGAATAGTACATACATGAATAGTAATTACTATTCACATGGAAGGAAGGTACGTTCGCGTCGTAATACTAACTCGATGCTTATTGTATGCTTATTTATATGATTCTTTGTGTTCCGTACCGAGACTCGTCTCATTTGAAATTGATGAAATCATGAATATACGGGTTATGGTATTGTTAACGCCGTTGAGAGTTTTCCTAGCGCGAGGACACGACGTACATCGTGGCACCGTGAATAGTGCGATCGGGATAACAAACATACGCGAGGGGCCGTGTATTGTTATTGCCTTACATACATGATTATGTGTTTCCTACATCTCGTTATGGGCTTTTGTAGTGATTATTGTGAAAATGTCATGAATACCGTCATACATATATTGTTTACATAAGCATGAGGTTAACCGTTACCGAGGTCCATTGGGCTTTGGACCTCGGCCCGAATGAATAGACGGGAAAGGGTCATGAACCGGAGGAGGCACTAGTGGATGGAGCCATAGAAAGACGTCGATAGACGGAGCTGTGAGAAGGCACCGGTCATAGCAAATGTGGAAAGAAGTTCAACAGAACCTACCTTATGGCAAGAATCTAATAAAGTTACTTCATATCATTTGGTGCTTAAACTAGAAGGGTCGTCTACGTGGTTCAGTCAATCAGTCACCCTAGCACGGTGAGACTCCCACTAGACCTACCCCACGGCCAAATGGGATGATTTAACCGAGTTAGGTCCTACGCCCCAAGTCTACTCAAGGCTTGGTTAAAGAGGGTGTAGTTACATGTAAGAATTGTAATTATAAAGTTTTGTATTACTGTATCACATGAAAAATTCCTTCGGGAGATTTTGTAATATATATCAGTATACGTTAGGCATCATCATATGTCTGAGTATTTCATATCAGTTACTCAGTGTTATACTTGTTGTTCAAATTTTTAGTACATGCTCTCCGTTTCCGCAAAACGCTAAAGCCGTAGCACCTCAAAACTCTGATAAATTTTTATAAAACCACGTGTCACCGACACGATTTATGCTACGAAATTTGGGGTGTTACATTTTGGTATCGAGCTAGCTTCACAGCTAGTCTCGAGAGCATTGTATGGACAACAAAGACAAGAGTACTGATATAATACTGATATTGTGATACAATAAAACAAATACCCTAAGGTAAAGGTTAGAGTTTTTGAAAAAACTCTAAGACTCGCGATATGGAAAATCGGAGTCTCGATTGGAATTCCGAAACTAAAGTGATAGTTCAATTTAGAAGACAAAACTACCTAGGTCTTCCTATCGACAGTAACCTATTGTTTAGGTTTGTCTGTAAAACACATTGACTTCTCGGTTAAGAGTCTTCCGGTATGGGTAATAACTTATTACTTAAATTTCCTTAGAGGAACAATAATCTACTAAGTTATCTTAAGGGAGAGATCTCTGCCTAGTTGAGGCTAAACACTGTACATACAAACGGAGAGTGGCTCCGAGAATGAAAGTCTTTTACCAAAATCCTTAAGTGGTAATTTGTTACATAGAAATGTGGGTAGAAAAGGGAAGGTTCCGGTATTTTTCTAGGGAGGCAATTAAGCCGAACTAGTACCCCTTGTATGAGAGTTATCGGTGTATAGTGGTACGTATACCAACATTAGTACCCAGAACTAATAAAATAACCCGTGAGAGTTGTCGGCACAAAGTGGAAATTGTGTCGTTAGAGTGCATCGATCTAAACCGTATTTGTAAAGTTAAGCATACTTAGAATAAAAGTAACCTCAGGAGAGTAATCCTGGTAAGGTAGAGTGATGAGTTTAGAGGTCTGAATACTGTAAGGTATGAAATAGAGTAATCCTTTAATATACCATAGGAATAGATAAAGTGATGATGACACCTAAATCTAAGCAAAACAAAGAAAATGCTTAAGTCAAAGTATGACCGAACATTATGAGAGAGAGAAATCACCTTATGTAGACTATTCTAGGGAGAGGCACATAGCCCGAATATTCGTAAATTTGGTTAGACATGGATACAATCTTAAGTCCAAAATGCCCACTCCCGAATATAACTTTGAGTCGGTCTATTTTTCCTAAATGAACATGTTGCGCTCCGTAGATGACTTAAAACCCGAGTATCATTCCGTATCAAGATGCTTCAACGAACAAATATACCACCCTAAGAACCATGTACCATTTCGAGTCAATATATCAACCTAAGTCGATGTACCATTTTGAGTCGAAGAATCACTCTAATCAATCCCCGTACACATTTATGACATAGACCCTCGAAGGTATATCATCCTGAGATGATATACAATTTTGAACTGATACCTCAAATTGATGTGTTGTACCTCACTCCAGAACGTATAGTCAATATATCTTCCTACTCCTAAAACATTATATCGTCTTAAGAACCCGGAGGAAATGTGAGTGAGATTGTCTTGAGTTTCAATACCCGGAAGTAAACCTTTAAACAAAGTCATAAAATAGCCGGAAACAAACCTCTATAAACTACAAGCTATGGCTTCAAGGTAAGACCGATAACCCGAGTTAAAAACATTGTCTAAAAGATTCTATAAAAAGTAAGTAACCGATAGAGAGAATCAAGTTAGGAAAATCACCGGAGCTAAACTAAAAGTCCATGAAACGAAATGTTCCGTATTGAATAAACGAAATTAAAGATAATAGTTTTTAAATCCTTAAAAGATAAAGAACCCAATAAAACTTAAATTCTCATAATTCGTAGACAACAAAACTGATGATAGTACTACTTATGGAATGTTTGATCGGGAAGGCTACTTACGGGGAGGTTTGATCGGAAAGGGCTGCCTGCGGAGGATTCTGACCGGTATAGCTGCCCAATCGGAGGGGTTGTGAGCGGCACCGAGTGAAGTACTGTAGGGCGAAGCCACCGTGACGTCAAACCGTAAAGGAAAAGCCGCCATCACAACAAACCATAAAGTAGAGCTACCAAAGTGTATCAAGCTCAAGGTAAGTACACCATAACGAGTCTCATATTTAATAAATTTCCTAGAGAAAAGATTATGTGATCCAACAATAAACGCTCCAAGTACTATGTAGTATGTATTGTGAAATAGAATCCAAGTAAAACATTCAACGAATGGTAAACAAGGCTCCTTGAGATACTTTTAGAAGATCTCAATGGGATACAAATAAAAAGGGCGACGTAGAGTTCGCTATTGAAACAAAGTAGGAAATTAAAAGCAAAGGTTCCGTATCGATGGTTCCGATATAACTGAGTTTCTAAAGAGAGAAAAGCACACATCGAAACGAATACACAAACCCATAGATTTCAAATCCTACCATAAATGACTTACGACGATGGTCGACAACACTAGTTCCAAAATAACCTAACTCCAATCAAGTAGATTGGGTAGAGTATGAGGTCAAACGAGCACGATAGATATGAATCGATAGATTCAACGGTTGCGATTGAAGCTATACAGAATTGACTAGGTTCAAGTCGTAAGTTATATTTCTTAAATATATAGTGAACAAGTAAGACCTTTGGGACCGGTATGTCCTCGGTCGTAGATGATATAGTTGGAAACCCTAAAAAAATCTTGTAAGATAAAATTGTTTATAGGCTAGTAGTAAGCCTCAGTTGTTAGACAAATACTGGAAAGTGTCCCGAGAAGTCTGTGAAACTAAGGGAAATAAATAATGTCCCAAATTGTCAGAACATTAAGGTAGAATAAAAGCATTCTACCGATAGCTTGAGTAAGCGAGGACGAGGTCCGAATGAATATCAATAAACCTTCTAA
The DNA here is from genome assembly GCA_019022615.1 of Acacia melanoxylon. Lineage (NCBI taxonomy): Eukaryota > Viridiplantae > Streptophyta > Magnoliopsida > Fabales > Fabaceae > Acacia > Acacia melanoxylon. The sequence goes on from JAFJYJ010000014.1 coordinate 3,583,043, forward strand.
GATTAGTTGTCTCGATTCCCTAATAAAAAGGAGAGTTGAACTTTATAACTTGTCAATACACCGCTATAATTTGTCAAACTTATGAATTTACAACTTGGGGTGATAAACGCAATATTTTCAACAGAGGGTTAAACCATAGTGTAATGTTGTTATTGTAAAACAGTACCATGATAAAAGCTTAGAAGTTGAGTGAAGTTAACAACTATTTTATACTAAAATCAGTACAAATTCTGGAAGGACGGAAATCAGTTGTGAAACAACTTGTTGAGTCGACAGATATTACGTACATAATTATTGTCCTATGTTAAAAGCTCGTTAAAAAGTTTTTGAAGGAATCTATCTACGAGAAAATGAAAATTTACACTAGTAAGAATATGAATACTCATAGTACCAAGTAGCTAAAGTAATCGTATAAATTGTTAAAGTTTTATGAATAGGATATTTCCTCAACAGATAATTTCTAATAGTAAATAAATTTTGAAGTCTTGTTGTGAGTAAATGAGTTTTCACAAAATTGTTTTCGTAAAAAAAAAAAAAAACATGTTAAAGTATGAGAACACTACTACTATGGGTAGTATGGAAGTACTACTACTAGATAAAATGATAATATACAACAAGTAAGTAATTTCTAGAAATTTTCACGAAGTTATTTTGACAACAATTAAATTTTTAATCGTGATAGCACTAATACTTTTCAAAATAGTGCAAATGGTGTAAGTACTGGAATCACGAATTTTTTTTTTTTCAAAGCATAAAGATTTTAAAATTTGACAAATAGTTTTTGAATAAATGATGACATGTTTGTCAAACCTATTGTGTTAAATATAGAAGCAGTGTAATTGAAATTTTGATAAAGGGAGGGAACTATAGAAAGGTCTAGAGCACCGAAACTAGTCAAGTCGATAAACGTTATCAAGTGATAGTGCTTAAGTAAGTAAGGGTAGTCTCGAGAAACTCGTATGAAAAGACTAGATAAAATAAAACGAGCGAGAGGCTCGAGGCGATAACAACTAGTAAACACGGGGCGGTGTCCCCGAACCATGAGATCAAATATGTTTAGCAATATGTGCGATGCGATAAGTATAATGTATTCTAAACATTGTCTAGAGTTTTAAAGTCGGGAAGAACATTCCCTGTGCCAGGTAAAACTTAAGATGATTTACTAAGTAAAAAGCTAGAGTCTCCGGTGCGGTAATATAATAATCAAGGCGGAAGGCCAAATATGTGTTAAGCCGAGGGCTGAAAGAGTCAGGCAGTGAGGCCTGTATAACCGAGCACGGAGAAAAAGGATCGATGAATCCTGTGTTTTGATAATATACCTAAAGTACGGTATGGAAACAGTTCTAGGCTAGAAAGAGCCAGAGATAGTTATATAGATGTTTAGTTTCTGGATCTAGCGGGATAGTACCGCATATTCATATCGAATTTTCTCGTAACTTGCTTTATCATTGGCAAACGCTCGTGAATAAAATTTAAATTCGTTATATGGAACAAAGGCGTGAGACGGGCTTACATAGGCGAGAAAGAAGTTGGTCACAAAGCACAAGAGTTGGTTATCCCGGATCCAAGTAGATGAGTCTGTCGTGGTACCATTAGGTATGAATCGGGATATGTCTTGTCCGCGGACAGACAAAGCATGATGACTTACATCTCTCGTCTGTTAAATGCCTCTCAAGTTAAATTAATCTAAAGATAGAGTGACAAATACTCGAAATACCTTTTGAGTTAGAAGAAAACTCAGTAGTGGATGGCATCGCTAGATGAAGTTCCTATAAAATTGTAAGGTAGAGAGTGATTATCATCCGTAGAAATTAAACATCGTATAGATGCTCTCTACAGGAAGTCAGTTTTTGCAGCTCGTATAAAAAAAAAATTAATAAAGTCAAAGGCTACTTGCATACTGCGAGGACTTTGTTCTGTTAAAGCAAAATTTCCTGAAAAACCATAAATACCCCCGACAAAGCTAATTTCTCGAATCTACACAAGTATCTTCGCATTTCTCGTTGGAGAAATATCATCTTGACGGTGATCATATTATAGAATGCAAGGTATTGAAATACAAGATGACAATATCTATATGTAGTAAAACCAAAACAAATTCTCGTGTTCAAAAGAAGTAACTCAGGGATAAAAGTATCCTAGTTAGTATAGAGAGGGTTTGTCTTTGAACGAAGTAATTTGGGAAAAATCACTAGTATTAAATTATAGAACTCTAGTTGGTATAAAGTAAATTTCGAGGACGAAATTCTAATTAATGGGGGAGAAATGTAATACCCTAAAAATCATCCTTATGATAAATATCACATTTTAGTAAATAATACCTATTGAAGATAGGTGAATGTGGGACCTCACATAATAAGTTTTAAATACCTTATTTTCTAAGGGAATTACTTGTAAGAATTTGAAAAGAGAAAGAGTTAAAATCCGGGAAAAATGAATATTATAAGCGAGAAAATGGCCTAAAAATATTATGATAAATCTAATATAATGAGATATTGACAAAAACTTAGGAAGTATGTTATCTTTAATTTTAGGAATTTTTGGAATCAGAATTTTTGGACCCATGAATAGTATTTACTATTTACGTATTCACTATTCAAAAATACGTATTCACTATTCACAAATACGTATTTACTATTCATGTGGGACCCACGTCAAATTATTTCCCTCTCGCCGACGACATTCACGTGAAGTTTGAAAAAATGTCACGGGACCCACTCAATAGTAATTTACTATTTGGATAATAATATAATATTCTTTCTCCCACTTCATTCAAGAACGCTATATGGAATAGTTGTGAAGATGTGGAAATCCTGGAGAAAATATAAGGACGTATCCGGAACCCACATAATTTAACCTCGAAAGTAAGACCGGTGAAGGTTATTTTTACTAACACTGAGGAATAAGTTTAGTCCAACTAGGGAAGTCTAATTAGACCATAAATCTCGGTATTTTACTACCATCCAAAAAGTATACTCAAAATTTAAAAGTGTTAGCGATTGGTCTAGTAACTGGAAATGAATTTCGTTAAAGTAGAACTTTATCGGTACAGTCACATAAAGCAAGGTGTGGGACCCACGGACAATATTTTCAAAACCTTCAGCTGCCTTCACGTGAAGTTTGAAAATTTGGCTTCGGGGAAAATTACGTAAAAGGACCCAAAGGAGAAAATTACACTTAAAGGACCCATTTTCCTCCCTATAAATAGAGGCTTCACTTCTTCTCATTTCTCACACCAAAACCATATTCTAGAGAGAGGTTAGAGAGAAGGAGGAGTCCGGAGAAAATCTAGCGGAGCTCGAGTAAGTTCTTTGGTCCTAATCTTTAGCTTTCGTAGTTCTTTCGTAGATATCATGTTTAGGGGGTGGTACTATTTTCATGTACCAAAGTAAATATTATTTATCGAGTCAAGATTTTCGAGTATGCTCTGTGGTGCGGCTTAGTCGATCTGTCACATCGAAAAGAATTAATCTTGGGCAAGTAAATATTATTTATCGACGCAAAGATAAAAATATTTTTACCGTTACTATTCACATGAATAGTAATTTACTATTTTTACGAGTAAAGATATATATATATATATATGGTATTTATTTCAAGAATATACTGGGAAAAGAGATATGTCAAAATTCTGGAGAGATAGGGTCATAGTAGCGAAGCTCTGGCGAATTTCCGCCGATTGGGGGGGGGTCAGGGGCAAAATGGTAATTTGTACCTAAAATGCCTGTTATAATGCTAAATACTGATAAAAATGATATAATTCGTATAGGATATACGTATTCGAACTATCGTCATCATTGTTATAGTTGCCGATATCAAAAATACCATTTTTCGTAAAACGACCGAAGTACCGTCAACAAAGGATATCCGAGGATTCCGGAGGCAGATTTGATGGACGGGCGTATTACTATACTTGAATAGTACCGTATACGTGAATAGTACCGTATACATGAATAGTAATTACTATTCACATGGAAGGAAGGTACGTTCGCGTACTGTAATACTAACTCTGATGCTTATTGTATGCTTATTTATATGATTCTTTGTGTTCTGTATCGAGACTCGTCTCATTTGAAATTGATGAAATCATGAATATACGGGTTATGGTATTGTTAACGCCGTTGAGAGTTTTCCTAGCGCGGAGGACACGACTGTACATCGTGGCACTGGTGAATAGTGCAGACTGGGATAACAAACATACTGCGAGGGGCTGTGTATTGTTATTGCCTTACATACATGATTATGTGTTTCCTACATCTGTTATGGGCTTTTGTAGTGATTATTGTGAAAATGTCATGAATACCTGTCATACATATATTGTTTACATAAGCATGAGGTTAACCGTTACCTGAGGTCCATTGGGCTTTGGACCTCAGTCCGAATGAATAGACGGGAAAGGGTCATGAACCGGAGGAGGCACTAGTGGATGGAGCCATAGAAAGACGTCGATAGACGGAGCCGTGAGAAGGCACCGGTCATAGCAAATGTGGAAAGAAGTTCAACAGAACCTACCTTATGGCAAGAATCTAATAAAGTTACTTCATATCATTTGGTGCTTAAACTAGAAGGGTCGTCTACGTGGTTCAGTCAATCAGTCACCCTAGCACGGTGAGACTCCCACTAGACCTACCCAGCCTGGCCAAATGGGATGATTTAACTGAGTTAGGTCCTACGCCCCAAGTCTACTCAAGGCTTGGTTAAAGAGGGTGTAGTTACATGTAAGAATTGTAATTATAAAGTTTTGTATTTGTATCACATGAAAAATTCCTTCGGGAGATTTTGTAATATATATCGATATACGTTAGGCATCATCATATGTCCGAGTATTTCATATCGTTTACTCGGTGTTATACTTGTTGTTCAAATTTTTAGTACATGCTCTCCGTTTCCGCAAAACGCTAAAGCCGTAGCACCTCAAAACTCTGATAAATTTTTATAAAACCACGTGTCACCGACACGATTTATGCTACGAAATTTGGGGTGTTACAGAGAGAAAGACCAAACCAAGAGTAGAACTTAGGGTGTTGTAGTTTGAGTGTTTGTAGTTTGTTATGTTTTGATTTAATAACACATGTAATGCATTTTGAATATCCATGAATGAATTAATTTTAAGTGTTGGCATGCTTCTGCTATCTCTGATATCTTGTCATTCTTGAATATTGCAATGTGCAAAATCGTGTTTTCAAAATGCCCAAGTCTTTCAAAGTGTCAAAATGCTATGTCAAAACACACTTCTGAGAATTGAAAATCTGTCAAATGCAAAACATAATTCAAGATACAAACTCTTTCAAATTCTAGTAAACTTGGTTTACAAGTGTTATCATCATCAAAAAGGGGGAGAATGTTAGTTCTCTATGTGTTTTGATGATAACTGACCATTGTAAACACAAGTTAAATTTTGTCTTGCTAAAGTTGAAAAACTTACTGTCAAAGGCAAACTCAAGTATTGGTTTGAATACTCGAGTATTGACTTGACAGAGAGTAGCTCATTTTCCAATAAGCGAAGCAATACTCGAGTATTCCTCTGAATACTCAAGTATTGATCTTACAGAGAGCACTCCAAGTTTTTCACTATGAGCCACACCCGAGTATTGGTTTGAATACTCAAGTATTAACCATACAGAGACTCTTTGAATATAAGGCAAAACTCTCAATACTCAAGTATCCATTTGAATACTCAAGTATTGATCATACAGAGAGTCACCAAAGTATTCCAACATGTGAATACTCGAGTATTGGTTTGAATACTCGAGTATTGAATTAAAAGAAAGTTTTCAAAATTTACACATGTTCATGAATACTCAAGTATCCAGTTGGATACTCAAGTATTGGTCATACAGAGAATCATCAAAGTATTCCAACATGTGAATACTCGAGTATGAGTTTGAATACTCGAGTATTGGGTTAACAGAAAGTTTTCAAACTTTACACATGGATATGAATACTCAAGTATTAACTTGGAAAAGGTTTCACAAAGTCTTTCAAATAACTTGAATACTCGAGTATTGAGTATGAAACTCGAGTATTGGGGATACAGAGAGATTGGCTCTTTTTCAAATATTTTGAAAACTCAAGTATTGAATTGAATACTCAAGTATTAAAATGCATACTCAAGTATTGACTTGGAAAAGGTTTCACAAAGTCTTTAAAATAACTTGAATACTCAAGTATTGAGTATGAAACTCGAGTATTGGGGATACAGAGAGCTTGGCTCTTTTTCAAATATTTTGAAAACTCAAGTATTGAATTGAATACTCAAGTATTGAAGTTTTGGACTTAAACTCATTTTCACATAAAAAGTTCAAAACTCGAGTATTGGATTTGAATACTCGAGTATTGCTCTTGTTTAAAGAAATGGTCCAAAGCTCAAAACATGAAGTACCCCCTGGAAGAAGAATACTCGAGTATTGACATGTATACTCAAGTATTCACATTAGTGCACGGTGACACACTCGAATATTGATGAACATACTCGAGTATTGGTCGCGGAGTTTAAAATCAAGTTTGACGAATTTGTGAAATCTTCTTGTTTGATCTCTATATTTCTCCTCTATATTTACCACTATTCTTAACTACGTTTATCAGTTTGTTAGTGAGTTTCAGATTGTTTAGAGGACATTAAATGAAGATTTGAACAAAAGCATAAAGCAATGTCAGAACATTAAATGCAAGAACAGAAACTTGCATCCTTTTGAGCCATCATTCTCTACACATTTGCAAAAGGATTAATGTCTGCTTTCCCTAAGCAGTACTTGCTCTTCCAACGGATCTATTACAAGGAAAGTCAACACTAATCCTCTGGGCAAAAGGAATTTACTGAAGAGTAGAAAGAGAAGACTCCAAAATGTCTCCAACAGCTAAATTAATTTTACAACGGTCATAATGGAGCTTGCAACGGATCTTTAATGCTCTCTTAGTATATATAGAGCAGCATTCAAGTCTTCACAACTAACACATCTGCTAAAAACGAATTACATTCAAGTTTACCAACTACTCTTTCAGTTTTCACTTGTAAAGTATCTTCTGATACATAAAGCTTCAGTGTTTATCATTATCTACTCTTAGAGAGAGTTTCTTATTTGTAAATCATTTATTGTGAGGAATCACAAGTCAAGGGACTTGGTGATTGGGTTCATTGATTGCAACTTGTAAGGGGGAGTAAGTTCTAGTGAGAGAATTACTCTTGAGTACAGAGTGTGTAATCAATTGAGATAGTGAAAATCCCAGAAAGTCTGGGGACTGGACTTAGGTCAAGAGATTAGACCGAACCAGTATAAATCATTGTGTCTTGCTCTTCTACTTTCATCTCTGCTTATCTCTGTTTTTAGTGTTCAAAAACAGAGCAAGTCAAAAAGGTTTTTTTTAATCTCCAATTTACCCCCCTCTTGGTGATTTAGCTCCACTTTCACTTACAAGAAAGGCTCAATCCAAGCTTGAATTTGAAAATCCAACTCACAATGAATTAAATTCATATCTTGATTGATTGATTGAACCAATCATTTAAGATGATGGATCACATTTATTTCTTGATTGATTAATTGAGTCAACCATTTAAGATGATTGATCACATTCATCTCTTGAACTAATATTCAAAATCATTTGTAATTCAATCCTCATTTATTATTTCTCCTATCTTCATCCAATTATTAGATATAATTATTATTGGATATATATATATATATATTAGATAATTCATAATTATCTTTTATAACCTAACCTTTTGAATTAAAATTTAAATTTAAATTTAAATTCTAAATTCAATTTGGCCTAAGACCCCGTTGGGTCTTACAACACATTTGGGCCCTTTTGTGGAGAAACCGATTTCCCACTCTGGATCATATATATGACGTCATTTTGCTTCTTATTAGGCTTGGAGTCTCACTCCAACCCAATTACACCTTTACTCTTGATAAAGTCCAATAACAATTATTGGCCCAAGTTTGCTAATTTTAAGCAATCAAGAATAACCTTTGTGTGTGACCCATCAGGCCCAATTAGTCACTGACATAAATAAACTTGGACCAATTAAAACTCCTTTAAAGGGCCCAATTTATTTAATGATCTCATAAGACACTAGCAATGCTCTGCGGCCCCAGAACTAATTGAGTTGATCAAGTGATCAACCTTTCATATTTGGATACCGTGCAGCCATCATCCTTCACATCATCATTCACATTTAATCGAGAGCAAAGATAGAGTATAATCTCTCTTAATTGACTAAATGTAGTTAATTCACAGAACTAGGGATCTTCTTATATTAACTCTATAATGGATTGTGACTCTTCATGATCACTTGTTGTGTGCACAGACTCCCGAGTTAATTAGAAGCTATCCAAACTCTACCAGTCTTGTGAATGACTAATCCCTTGTAAGGGACTGTGAGTCCTCTCAGTATGTGATGAGCATGATTTATGTCATGTTTTCCCTGTGTTTTATGACTAAATTGTTTGGTGAATATAATCTTAATTGCATTTAATCTGAGAAAAAAGACATTTACTCGTTGTACTGGGAACTTAAGGGTGAATTCCGTTTACACCCTAAACATGTGCTAAGAAAGAAGCAACTTTTGAGGTTTTATGAGAAAGTCGCATAACATAGCCGATGCTGTGCTATAGCATCAAGACAGCCTTATCGAAGTGCAATACAATGCATCCCTGAAGCTATAGCATAGTAAGTGACGCAGTGCTATGCGGCATATATCCTGATCTTTTGTAAAGATTGTTTCAGGAAGTATAGTGCAGGTAGAGGATAACAGGTAGATTGCTGATGTATTGAAATAGAAGATGCGGAGGATCAGAACCAAAAGATTTGAAAAATCCTGCAGGATTGTCATAATCAATCTATCAAGAATTAGAAGATAGATACGATCAGACCTCGACAGATTAGGAAAGGCCCAGAGTGATGAACGTACACTGCAAGTAGACCAGACTATATAAGGAAACGACGGCCAACCCTAAAAGGAGTCAGAAGTCGTCGAGAGAAAATAGTCTAAATCATATACGGCCTGACTCGAAAGAAGAGAGAGAGAGAAGTCACGAAGCACGAGGACCCCAAGAGAACTCAGCATCCTTCCCACTAGTGAGACGGAGTGAAGAAGACGTGGAGTTGTGACGTGACAGGACTTCTTCCACGCCATCGAAGCATCCATCAAGCTTTTGTTTTCTTATTTCTTTATTTGAATTCCAGTCAATCTTTTATCATGGGCTATTCTGTAGTACTCTATTTTGTGATTCCCTCGTCGGTCATAAACTAACCTCCTGAGGCTGAACGAGGATGATTTTCTAAGTATAGAATGAACCCAGTTACTAGTTCTTAATTTAATATATTCAATTGCTTATCAATAATTAAATTTCTTGTCGATTAGCGAGAGCTAAGGACTAGATCAGGGGCCTCAGCTTATTGAGAGGGAGTCGGGGTTAGACATCTGAGAAGCAGTGATTGCTAGGCGGGCTGGTGCAAGGCTTAACCTATTATTGTAGACTTCAGGAATGGGTCTACCACTCATGACCATAACACCTTGATTTGTATTGATAATCCAACTAGAAAAATCACCATAGACATATGGGAGAAGTATAGACTAGGATTGTATGTATCGGACGCGAGAGCTTTGGTAGATTAGCGTGGTATGGTCAACTGAATAACTTTGCATAGGGTGTTCATGCTGTAGCAATTGCGAGAGTTGTACAGTATGAATGCTATAGCATTGCGTATAGGCAGCTGGGGGAATGATATGCTTAGAAAGGATTTCGAGTTTAGTCTATCTTTTTACTGATATCTTCTTACGACTACGATCATTTAGTTATTTTCCTATTTATTAGTATAGCTATCAAACCTCTCAAACCAATTAAAGTTATTTTCTTTTTAAGCACAACTAATTCTGCGATAAGGTGTCATCATTTGGTATCCCAGTCTCTATGGGACGATACTCTACTTACTCTTTATTACTTGTTCGACCGGTTCACTTGCCATCAAGGAAATCGACCCAACAATATGTCCATATATACCATGTATTTGACTTATACCCAAGAGTACATTGTTCTCCACATTTTTAGGCGGATAGAGTTGTACAACCAAAGTATAACCTTAGGACATAATGTTCGATAACATCCTTAAGTCCAGGACGATCCGCACTACCAAACGATCATAAACTTTACATATCCAATGATACTCTCTACAATGAATCTTCGTGGAGTCTCTCAGCGGGTCAGTTTGGTGCTATTTATTCTCCAACAGATCCACCTACAACATCAGCTAAGGCATCACAATGCTTGTATTCCATGAGGTCCCTACCTTGTATCTCATACATGTAGATGATGTCGTATTAGTCTTATTGAGATCATCAATGCCCTTTCTTAGTTATTCAAGACTAGGAACAAGTTTTAGGCAATCGATATCCAGTGTTCTCGAGACCTCATGATCATGATCCCTATCATTGATCCTCAAGATTAACACATGTTCTAATCCTAAGGCTTTTATTTTTAAACACATATTTACCTTGACATAAAGGCGAGACATAAATATGATAAAGATAAAATGTACTCATTTATTAATAATGAAATATTACAACATAGAAAAGGTGTTAATCTATCCTTACAGATTGTCTCTAGGACACCTAAATACTAACAAGTTCATGGGTACTTTTGCACCTCCGAAAAGCATTTGGTGTTGGGTGCTCCTGAAGGAAAAATACATGTGCATTTTTGCACCTTTACCCAATATGTATATGTCTACACACACACACACACACACATATATATGTATGTATGTATATGTATGTATATATGTGTGTGTGTGTGTACATACATATATATACATACATATATGTATATATATACATATATGTATGTATATATATGTATATATATGTATCTATATGTGTGTGTGTGTGTGAAAAAATATATATGTGACCTAGCTAGGGTTGAAAAAAAACGTGAGATATGAACGAAAACACGTGTTAGAGCTTGCATAGCAACTCAAGTAGCTATTGCTGAGAAGCACAAAGAAAGCTCTGTGGATGGTGTGCTTTGACTAAAAACGACGGTCGATGACCAAAAAAGACGATTGAAGTAGTAGGGTTCTGAGGTTGGGGGTTTACATTTGACTTAAGAAGCTAAGATGAGTGTGTTAGATAATGAAATGGAATAGCGGAGAGATGTTTAAATAAAGGGGAAAGTTTAACTAAATAATGGTTCAAATATATCACTTGTTATGTATTTTTCTGTTGTTACATATATATAATGGTTATTGTAAGAAACTGTTAGCTAATTTCAAAACATATATTACGGTTTCTAGCTAATAACCGTTAAATACTTGCAACATTTTCTTTTAAAAAAAATAAGGGGTATTTTTATTGATTTCGATCTTCTTTCATAAATAACACATAAACAAACAACAATACAATAGACCATCCATAAAAATACAGAATTTAACGGAGCCCAACAACAGAAAAATAACAATACACAATCAAAACACAGAAATTAAGTGCCTCTTTTTCTTTTCTTAGTCTTAGCTTTTTGTAAGGTACTTTTTTTAACTTAAGTTCTTTTCTTCTTTTCAAGTAATAATTTTCCCCTCTTTGAAACCCGAATGCCTTCATTATGATCGTGCCTGATGTACAAAGCATATTCTTCATCCAAATTCAATGTTCAAGTGACATCTCATTGAATGGATCATCCTCAACTCCATCACTCATCTCTTCATTAATCACTTTATTTGTCAACAAAACAATAGATCATTCATGTTTAGAAGGATCACGGATGTAGAACACTTGTTTAGCTTGAGAAGCCAAAATAAAAAGGCTATTCTTTATACCCTTCCTTATTCAAATTCAATTGTTTGAAGCCTAAGTCATCAATTCTTAAGCCATGATTATTGTCAACCCACTTGCAACCAAAAATGGGAACATGGAAGCCGATATAATCCAACTCCTAGATGTGCTCAATCACCCCAAAGTATGACTTCTTCGCATAGATATGATTTCTATCTTTGGAACTTGATACATGCATGGTGTTAACTTCAAGAGTTACACCATTATTTTGCATTTTGCTTTGATAATCTTGCTCTTTGGTGTAGAAGGTGAACCCATTAATAATGTAGCTTGCATAAGACATCACTTGATTGCTTGGACTGTATGCAAAGAACTTCAATTTGCTAGAAATTGACTTAGGATCAACTTTATACTCATGAAGGACTTGATCTTTAAACCATGTTATAAAATTTTTATTTTGTTGTTGAACACACCATCTTTATCCTTTTTAGGGATTTCCCCTTTGAATTTGATGCATATTGTTGCGCACGTACTCGTCAACCTCAAGATGTGTAGCACATACAAGGTGCTTGCTCCAATTGTTGTTCTAATATGGTTACAACTTTCCTTCCCACGATCCCTTCTCCATCAATCCTTCTTCCCTCATGCCGAGACAAGGGAAGGGCAATATCACTTGGGAATTGGATCCTCTCCTTATCCTACTTTCTCCTTATCCCTCCTCATCCAATCTCAACCTTTGATTTCTCTCCTCAACTAATCTAGATCGTTAATTTGAATTAACCTTGACTTTCCGATCCTGAAGTATTTTTTAATATTAGTCAGTATTTTGAAATATTTTTTCAAAATCCTAAAATTTAAGATACTGACTGGTATTAAAAAAATACTTCAAGATACTGACTGGTAATAAAAAGTACTTCAAGATATTGACTGGTACTAAAACAATACTTCAGGATCTTAAGAAATTATTTTAGGATATTGAAAAAATATTTTAAGATACTGGCTGCTACTAAAAATATATTTTAAGATACTGATTGATACTAAAAAAATGAGAGATAAGGAGGGATGGGGAGAAACCATGCCAAGGAGAGAAACCGGACCCATATCACTTGCATGCTTTAAGTATGTGATAGAAAATTCAGCGGCCTCTTCATAGATATATCGTTCAACAATGCAACCCTCTAGACGACTCCGATTTTTCACACACCCTTTCATTATTTTCATGAAATGTTCTATCGAGTACATCCACCTTAAATAGGTCAGGCCACAAAGTTGTACCTCTATAACCAAGTAAGTTGTCATGTGGACCATGATGTCAAAGAATATTGGAGGAAAATACATCTCAAGCTCACACAATGTGTGTACAATTCAGTTTTGCAACCTCGGTAAATTTTGAGGGTCTATCACTTTAATACAAAGTGGCTTAAAGAAGAAACATAGCTTGGTGATTGTAGCTCTCACTTCATAAGGCAAGATACCCCATATAGCTATCAGAATCAAGTTCTCTATCAAGACACGGTAGTCATGAGATTTTAATCCCATCAGTTTCAAGTTCTTTACTTACACGAGTCTTCTAATGTTTGAAGAGTAACCCTTTGGCACCTTGACTGAAGCAAGGAACTGACAAAAATAGTGTTTTCTTCCTTTTATAGCATGTGAGTTGTAGGACGAAGAAATGTATAGCTTCCCGCCTCTTATGGTGTTAACATCAAGAAAATGTTTCACATACAGGGTCATCCAATACAGTAAGTCAAATAAAATGGACCTTTTCTTCCACCCACTTGTCCCCGCATCCCTTACAAAAGGTTTGCCAAAAAGACATTTTATATCTTTCACCTTTTTATATGATTGTTCACTAGTCAAAGGTTGAGGTGCCCTGTCATCTTTTGATTTCCTATTGAAATATTTTTTAAACGCTGGTAAGTATGCTTACAAAGCAACCATCTTCGATGTCCCATGCAGAATTCTTTATGATATGCTTCAATCTAATTTAATGCATACCTTCTTTGCAAATTAGATGTCCAAGTTAGCCTTTAATGCTATATCCTGACAAAATACCATATGTGGGAAAGTCATTGATAGTGCCAAAGAGCATGGTTCTCGATTTGAATGTTTCTTCCTTGTGAGCATCATACACCATGACCCCATCATCCCACAAGCGCTTCAAGTATTCAATTAGTGGAGGTAGGTAGACATCTATGTAATTCCCAGGTTTCTTGGACAACATTTAGTACTTGCACCTCATGTATAGCTATGGAGGAACATGGAGGAAGATTATATATAAACAATATTACCGGGTATGTGTTGTGGGTACTGCTTTGCATCCAAAATGGGTTCATCCCATCAATAGCCAATGCAAGGCATAGATTCCTATAGAAACTAAGATCTAATTGATGTTAGTTCTCTATGTGTTTTGATGATAACTAACAATTGTAAACTAAATGAAGTTAATGGTTAAGTTAAAAATGTTTAAAAACTTGTTCAAAATTAACCAATAACTTACTGTCAAAGCTTGACTCGAGTTTGGAGTTTCAAAACTTGAGTTAACTCAATATAGAGAGTCTTCAAAAATATTTGAACTTGACTTGACTCGAGTGTCTGAGCGTAAAACTCAAGTCACTGCTTGGTCGAGAGTTTTTTTAATGCTTTTTAAACTTAACTTGACTTGAGGCAGTCATGGTTAACTCGAGTCAAAGCAAGGCCGAGAGCTATCAAAGTATTTTGAGCATAAAGAAACGTGAGCCTGTTCATCTTGACTCAAGTCATGCTTTATGGACTTAAACTTATTTTCAAAACATAAGTCCTTGACTCGAGCCTAAGACCTGTAACTCGAGCTTAGTTTTTAAAAGATATTTTTAAATATATAAGTTGACTCGATTTAGTCACTTAATGACTCGAGTGAACGCGATCTCAAAATGTCTTTCAAAATGTTATCTCGAAGTTCATTTTGAAAACAAAGCTTGACTCGAGTGAAGTCTAATTGACTCGAGTCATGCACTTGAGTTAAATATTTTAACCTCGAGCTTAAGTTATACAGAGACATCTTGAACTTAATTTCAAACTCTTTTTTGAAGAACATGTCTCGAGCCTAGGATAATTGACTCGAGTGAAATGTATCTCTGTTTTGATATCACCGTGTTTGAAAATGCGAAATCTTCAAGTATGATCTGTATACTTTGTATCATCACTCATTGTTGTTCCTAAATATGTTTAATCAATTTGTTAGTAAGTTTCAGATCATTAAAAGTATGATTAAAAAAAGATTATCCACAAAAAACAACGTGAATGCGTTAGAGCATTTATTGCTGGTTCAGAAAACGAAGCACAGATTTGGTAAGTTTTTATTTGCACATTCTAAAGGCTTTATTGTTTTCTTTCCACATTTGGACACCAAATCATCCAACGGAATTATCTTAAGCAAAGTCAACAAAGATTATCTGGGCATCTTGGTTGAGTTAAAGCAACTGAAGCAAATGTCTCCAACGGCTCTTTAATGTTTCCAACAACTTCATCAAGTCTTCAAATTGTCATTAAATGCTCCCAACATATATAAGCTAAAGCATTCAATTCTCAACAACCAAAACACAAGAAAACTCAAAAACGCTCAAAGTGATATTAGTATTTATTGTTTTCTACTAATCTAAATAGTATCTTCGGATACTCTAAACTTCAGTGTTTATTCATCTACTCTTTTAGAGAGATCATTATTGATTATAAATCTTTGTAAGAATCTCAAAGTATTGGGACTTTAAGATTGGATTATCAGATTACAACTTGTAAGGG
Organism: Acacia melanoxylon; assembly: GCA_019022615.1. Lineage (NCBI taxonomy): Eukaryota > Viridiplantae > Streptophyta > Magnoliopsida > Fabales > Fabaceae > Acacia > Acacia melanoxylon. Next base: position 3,598,590 of record JAFJYJ010000014.1, read on the forward strand.
GGAGTGTATCCTAGTGAGAGGATAACTTTCAAATACAGAGTGTGTAACTGATTGAAGTAATAGTGAAAATACCAGAGTGTCTGGGGACTGAACGCAGGTCAAGAGTTGAGACCGAACCATTATAAATCTTTTGTGTCAAGCTCTCTCTCTATCTCTTTGTTATACCCTGTTCTGTGCGCCATTTCCAAAAGCTTTTGAAAAAGATTTTAAATCCCCAATTTACCCCCTAGTGATATTCTTTCATTTACAATTGACATGTTATAGAAATGATTGTCATAGTATTTTTAGATATTTGCATATTTAATTTGAATAAATCAGATTCAAAATGCATAATAGCATATATGTTTTTTCTTGTTGGCAAAGTGAATTTCAAAGTAATCTAACTCAAAGCCTTGAAAGCATGTTTTTGGGCCTGCTAGCCTAAACGCATATTGGACCTCTTTAAGTTTTTTTGTTGCTTACAAATTTTTTAGTCAGGACTTTTTCATAATTTTCCATAATTTGTTTTGGGCCTACTAATCAAACCAGACATAAATAAATTTGGGAAAAAAAAACTAACTAAACAGAGAAGCAGATAGTTAGCAAATAGTAACAAATCAAACAGCATACAATCTTGATTCTACCAATCAAATCAAAAACCTCTGAGCATAAGAGGTTCCTTATGCTTTCTGTCATCAAGTTAGCTAATTGCAACCATACATGGGAATCTAAGATTGCATCAGATTACACACTGAGGATTCTTCCCAAGTGATGGAAAAAAATTACAAAAAAAAGTGACTTTGACATAAGGCATATAGCATTACTAAAAGTAAATTTTCCCAAATTTCATATAACTTTGGAAACTTACATCCTCTGATAAGATTATATTGAGCCAGCTTTTACAGGAGTCATTCTTCATTAGATTTATATATCACAACCAAAACTGATACTTTAGACTTAAGGAAACCATAGAGGCACACGTAGAACTTTTACATAATAATGAATTATGAAGAGCAATGTCATGGCTTTCTTTCAACCCAACACAATGAAACACCACAAGACCAATGAGGTTACGGCAACGGTGACTGTTTCGACTTTGGTGGTTAAGGGTTTTCTGGTTTCAATGAGAGAGAAAATCTGTGTCTGAGAGAGCAAAGTGGATTTCGAACTGAAACTGTCTCTCTTTTTCACACATTCACTAAGGGTGTTTAGGTAATTTGACAATTGCATTCCATGTCACAAAAGTCCCAAGAAACATGGTAGCAGTTTCGCTTTCTCCAGGGACGTTGTGTTAAAAAAAAAATTCTAGACCTTAAAGGGATTTTCCCTTCATCATGTGACCGATTTTAAATTTAAAATTGAATAATAATTAGGCTGTGAAGAGAAAAAAGAAGTTCCGCTCTTACGGACTTTGTGGTCAAAGCAAAATGGGGTATAAAACTAAAAAAGTTATAAAATTAATTTTTTTGTTGGGATATTCTGCATGCGCTATTAAAAAGCGAATTTAATATTAGTAAATATTATTTTATGTTGATAATATCCTTATCGTTGGTATATGATATATATCTTTTCCAAACAAATTGAGGAATAAGGAATAAATATTAAATGTTTTATCGGTTTTTCTTAAGCTTACACAACCATTTATAATGAGATGTTATATATTAAAAATTAATTTCTTGGGTGTTTTATTTTATTTTTATCTAAAATATTAATCTATGATTTAATAATAATATGTTGATAATTAGCCATATATTGTGATATTTTCTTTTGAGTTTGATATTATATTTCTTTATCATTTGTCATTATATAAATTTTAGTGGGAAAATCCTTTTCAGGGCCCTTTTTGGAGTAAAAATCCCAAAAAAGGCCCTCAAAAATCTGAAATACTAGATCTGGGATTTTCAGAATCTCCATGAGTTGTTAACGGGGCTGATATAGTTGTTAACAAGGTACTGATATAGTTGTTAAATGAGCTGATTTAGTTGTTAGAAAATTGTTGTTAATGGGGCTGATACCAATCTAGGGGAGAGACCCCTAAGGATCTGAGGGGAAAGGGAAAATGGGAAACAGAGAAGTAGAGAAATTAATAACGAAATTAAAACATAAGTAAAGAACCGGAATTAGACGTCTGTCAAGAAAAATAAAGAAATTAAAACAGATCGGTAGTAAACTACGCGATCTAGTTCATAAACGAGAGAAGAGTAAAGAAGAGATGCAGATGCGAGAAAAAGACATAAAGAAAGCACAAGTTTATTCAAATCATAAAAACTTACGGGTGAAAGCGTATGCGTAAGAAAGCTTAAAAGAGAGAAGGGAAAGAGTGTAGAGAGAAGGCGTAGAGAGGGATGATAGAAAGGCGAGAGAATGGGTAGAGAGAAGGTAGAGAGATAGTTCGCCGATCGTAACACTCGCCTTCAACCGAAAGGATTTCGTTCTTAAAACAGATTCGAATCATCGTTTTGAACAGTTCGGTTGATGACCGCAGATCTTGCCGATTTTGAGCTTCGATTCCGGTTGGTGACCCAGATTGTTGATTTATAATGTATTTAGCTACGCGTGTAAACCGTAACTAACTACGTGATCTGGATATTACGGTGTTTAGTGCTTATATGTTCAAAAACACCTAATACTATAATACAGTCAAGATTATTTATACAGTTTTATACATGGAAGCTACAGGTTTGGTATCTTCCGTCAAAACCGCCGCAAGTTATTCTTCGCCCAAATTGACGACGAAATCTTCATCTTCATCATCACCGTGGTCCGGATTTCCTTCGTTGAAGTACTAGCTCGATTTATGGTTCCAACCGCTCCCCGCCGGAATTGTTTAAGCAAGAGAGTGAGCTGTTTGAAGTATACTTCTTGATCTCCAGCAGCTGCAAGTATTGATTGTGCATGGGATTTTTGGTTCAAAAACCTGCTTTGGTCCGTAGCGCAAAGATGGTTAGGATTGTGTTTGAACCAGAGATCTACTGCTTTAGAGTCTACTTTGGATTGGTCAAATTTTGCCCACCATCTGACAAAAGGCTGTCGTTGAAGGAACGGCAAAACTAGTGCTTTTTTATCATTATGAGAAAAAGCGTATTGCCAAGAAAAAATCCAGGATACAGCTAATTTGGAAAAGTAATGGAGATCAATTGGAAAATGATCTCCATTATGGTTATATTTTGTTTTAAAAAGGCTCAATGCTTTATGAACAGAAGGTGGAAGAATTTCAGGAATGGGTCCGAAAAATTCCCACCATTGTTTAAACCATTGAGGAAAGGTATACTTGGTATTTTTCTTGAAATAAAGAAACCAAGTATGTTTGAAAATCTTATTTTGATCATAAAAGACATTATACCAGGCTTCACAAGTAATCCCAAAGTAATTATATCCTCTAGGATCATATTCAATTTTAAAGGGACATGTTTATGCAAATCTTGTCCCCATTGGGAGGGGTAAGAATTTGTAAGATTTGGAGAGTAGAATGAGTAATGAAAGTTCCTTCTTTATCCTCTTTTCGAGATAACTCGATGGATTCGTAGAATCAACTAATATTAGCTCATAAAATTCTCTTGTTTTTTGTAAATTGGTAGGAATAAAATGAAATCCCGAAGGAAAGACTTTTAATGCTACCTGGTTGGGTGTTTGAAAAAAGAACTCGTGTTCAATTTGTAGGATATTTTTAACCTTATCCGGTTTGGGAATGTAAGGTGTATCCATTGGGTTGGTAGCGATGAGACTACAACTGTTTAGTAACTTGAGGAGGCTTTTTCTGGGCTAATTGGAGATTAAATTCAGCATTAGCTAAATCATACTCCTTTTTACTTATTGCCTGTGAAGAAGAGGCAAGTAATGACAAAGCGAGTGCTCTATCATACTCAAGGGCCTGGGTCTTATTATCCTTTTGAACTAATACTTCCCCCCAAGTTTTTGTAGGAGGTTTCTTAGCGTAGGATTCAACAGTTTTCTTATCAAGTTTGGTGGAGGCGAGTCTTTGGGTCGAAGACTCAATTTGGGTTATTGGGGTCGAAGACCCTGATTTTGTTTGGGATCTTGTTCGCAATCTTGGTTCCTGTGTTTGGGAAGTAGATTGACTAGAAGATGATCCCGAAGTTGGTAGCAAAGATCCCTGAGTTTGGGGAATAGATTGCTGTTTGAGAAGTTGTTTAATGATCTCCTTCAAATCTTCTTCAGAGACCGGACTTTGTGCATCTTGGAAGATGCTTTGTTTATCATCCTCTTGGATAGCTTGTTTATCCCTTTGTTCCTCACTCCGGTAGCTTTTTCTTTCGGTCATTTCCGGAGTTGGGAAATTGTTTATGGGTTAAAAACTCTCAACTCTAAGAACTACCTTGTAGAAACTCACGGGTGAGAAAATCAGGAAGAGAATTGGAAGCACCTTTGATAAATTCAATGTCAAAATCAAAAGCACTTAAAATTGCTTGCCATCTGGCAAAAATTTGTTTTGATGCAAGGTTTTTAACATCTTTTTGTAAAACGTCTTTTGCAGATTTACAATCAATGCGTACTAAAAACCTTTGATTTAGAAGATCAGCTTGAAATTTTGAAATGCATAAAACTATGGCCAAAATTTCTTTTTTGATCGTAGAATGATTCTTTTGGGCAGGATTCCAATGTTTAGACGTAAAAGAAATTATTTGTTCTTTACCGTCGTGACGTTGTTTGAGAACACCACCGTAACCTAACTCCGAAGCGTCAGTTTGGATGATTTTGAAGGTAGAAGGGATTGGAAGGTTAAGGCAAGGAAGCTCCTTAACCTGTTGTTTAATTTGCTTAACTATTTGGGTATGAACATCTGACCAAGAAGGAGGATTGTTTTGTAGACGTTCATAGAGTGGTTTAGAAAATTTGCTAAGTTGTGGAATAAACTCAAGAACATAATTTAAACATCCTAAGAATCTTTGCAATTGATTTTTGTCAAGAATTTGATCGTGGAACTTAAAGCAAATTGAATTGCCCTTTCAATTGGGGTGATAGTTCCTTGACAAATCCAATGTCCAAGAAATCGAATTTTTGTTTGAAATAAACTGATTTTTGGTTTGGAAACAACTAAACCATTTATTTCAAAAAATCGAATAAATTTATAAACATGTTTAAAATGATCTTCTAATGAATTTGAAAAGACCAGAACATCATCAATATAAACAATAATATACTGACTTTGATCCATAAAGATCTCGTTCATAATCTTTTGAAATTCAGAAGGAGCATTTTTAAGTCCAAAAGGCATAACATTCCACTCATACCGACCAAATGGAACAGTAAAAGCAGTTTTATACCTATCGTTTTTCGAAATTTGAATTTGCCAAAATCCGATTTCATATCAAATTTAGAAAAGATCTTTGCGTAATGTAAATGTTTTAATAAATCAGCTTTATTTGGAATTGGATATCGTATCCATTGCAAAGCTTCATTAAGAGGTTTATAGTTTATAACAAGGCGAGGTGTTCCACGTTCAATTTCTCGCATTTTTATTGACGTAGAAAGCCGCACAAGACCAAGGGCTTTGGCTTCGTCGAATGAGTTTTTTGTCAAGAAGATCTTGGATTTCCTTTTTACGGGTTTCAAGAAGTTCTTGATTCATTTGAACGGCTCGAGCTTTGGTTGGAATATGTTTTTCAGAAAAAGTTTGGTTCGTAAGGAAGACTTACCGTATGATGCTTTCGGTTCCAAAAAGCATTAGGTAAATCGGCGCAAACCGTTTGGTGAATCTTGTCCAAACAAAGCTGAATTTTTTGTTGAATAAGAGATTGTTGAAGTTGGTGCTCAATTCGTTTAAAAGAGACTTCTTCTTTGAGAAAATTGATCTGATTTTGCTTAAGAAGAATATGATTTAATTCCCTAATTTTTGGTTTTTGAGTAAAAGGGAAGAGAAGATCTTGTCCTAAATATTTAATTGTAACTCCATCGAAAGTAGTTGAATATGGCATTATCATCGTAGCAAATGGTGCTCCGAGGATAATATCGATGCCATTGTTTTCATTAAAATGAAAGGAACTTGGAGTTGCCAATTATCATTTTGGACAATTGCTTTAGAAACTTTATACCGAACAGGCAATAAGACTTTGAAACACCTATGAACCGTTCGTAGTTTTTTCAAAATATTTAGTTGGAACTAAACCTTCTAAAATACAGTTGGCTTGGGCTCCAAAGATCAAACAAAACTGGTTGGTCAAGAATAAAATCATTGATAATAATCTTGACTTTAATATAAAATTTTTGGGTAAAACATTTAGAAATTACATTTAAAAATGAAGTTTCTAAATTTGGATCTTCAAGGGGATCATCATCATTTTCCTCTAAAACTTGATCAGTATTTTCGTTAGAAGGATTTTGGGAAGATGAAAGAAATTGTTGAATTTGAAAAAGAGCGGACTCATGAGTCTCACGAGAGGTCTTAAGTTGTTGAACTTCAACTTTAAGATTGTTTATTTCAAATTGAAGATCAGCCATGGTTGTTGGTTTGACGTAACGCTTAAATCTTTCCATTGTTTTGGTTAGATCATAAGTATTCTCAAGAACCGATAGTTTAGAATTAGAAGATGAAGAGGAGGGAAGATTGTGAGAAAATATCTTTAAATTTAGAAAGATACTCACTTTTATCACAATCTGGAAGTTTATTGATGACATCAAGTAGAGATCATGCTCCTTGGAAATGACATTTATTTGAGGGTAATCCTCTCGTAGAAGATGAATTGAATTCATCATCTTGGATTTGTTGATCTCTTCAGATGAACAAGAAGTTGTATCATCTTCGAGAGGACCCTAAGTTGTTTCTAAGAGAAGATTGTTGATTTGTTGTCTAAGAGGTTCTTCGAGGGAAAGTTCATTGATTTTAGTAGAGACTCGGCAAAGGTGTTTAGCATAATGACCAATTTTCCCACATTTAAAGCAAGAAGCATTGTTTTTATTGAAAAAAATCCTTTGAGGATCGATTAGGCTTAGATTTAGATTTGTAGTTTGAACGAAAATTTCGTTTGGGTTTGTTTTGGTAACTTTGGAAATCTTTATTAAATCATTCCTTAAAATAGGTCGTTTAGAAGAACGGAAAGGTTTGTATTTTTGAAAAGATTTATCAAAACGAGAAGTTTTATGGGGTTTTGATTTGGGTTTTGAACAAGAAGGAAGTCCAAATTGTTCACAAAAAGATCCTAATTCCTTTCTATTTATACTCTTTTCTTTTGCAAGTTGATGTTTGATCCCATCATTTTGGCAAATTTTTAGAGCAAGCTTTTTTGAACATGGGCAATCAATTCACCATATGTCAAAGTATCATAAGGGATGTTGCCATCATATAAAGTTCTTAGTTTATCTCTAACTTTATCACCAAAAGATTGTGGTAATCCAAACTAGAAATTTTTCTTTCCAAAAACCTTTATTGGCATCATCTCTTGTAAGTACCCGAGTCATAAAAGTATCTTTATACCATCTAAACTCAGATAAAGATCGACATTTGATGTTTGAAAGTAGTTCAGAAGAGCGATCTTGCCAAATAGTTGGATCTCCAATAAAATGTTTAATAATTGTGAAAACAAGAGTATTTACAGAATCAGAAATAGGTTCTCCATTATGAAGAATGGGAGTTCCATCTGACTCAATTTGGATAGAAGAGAAAATGGTTGATTTTTCTTCAAGAGATAGGTAGAAATCCCACCAACCTTTTAGTTGACCAATAAAACCGGATACTAAGAGATTAGTAATTTCTATATCGTTTAAACTTTTTGAAGTATGGTAAGCAGTACATACCATAGTCATTTGTTGTAAAATTTGAAGAATATTAGTCTCACATCCATCTATATTCCATTCATAGATGTCATTTGAGTTAAAAGACTTAAAAGTTTGATCATGTCTTTCTTCAGTTAAAATATCTAAAGGACTGGCCTTAGGATAGTATAACTTTGAAGTTTTTTGAAAGGAAGGTTTTTGCCATCGTTGGTGATTTATTTGAAAATCAGTTTTAGAATCAGAATCAGAAAGTTTTTCTAAATTCATAATTTTGTTTGAAGAAGATAATTTCGGAGGAGTGTCGTGAATAACTTTACGTTGTAGTTCAGAAAGAGGAGTTTTTGGTTCAGCATCTTGCTTTAGTTGCTGTAATCGCTGATCAATTTGCCTTATTACACTAGCATTGGTTTTTTGTTGTATGCTTGTTGCTAGTTTTGGATCAATCTTGAAAGGTTTAAACAGAGGTTGTTTAAGTGATAAGTTTTCTTGACTTGTGAAGAAGACGAAGAGCTTAATGAAATGTTAACAACATGATCTCCAATAATTTGAAGATACCGATTAGTGTAGTTATTTTGTTCAATGATATTGATGATGTCCCGGCATTTGGGGGATCATCGAGGTTCGGTTTTGAAAGGAGAAGCAAGAATGTGTCTATCCTTATTATTGAAAACATCGAAGTTGATATGTCCCTTTTGGTGGAAGTTTTGAAGAAAGTACTTGGTTATCGAAATTTTCCACTCTTTTTTGGTCATATTTATTGAACGTTGAAATGGATATTCTATTCCTTGTTGTAAAGCATAAGCTTCAAACCATTCAAAAAATGGAATATTCATTTCATACTTTTCAAGGAAACCGTAGAAAATTTATTGGATCGTTTCGCAATGCTCCTTTGAAATGTTCTAAAAACCAGCTTTCTTTGCAAAGTATTTTGTTTCGAGTAAAATTCCTTTTGCAAACTTTGTTTATCAATCTCAAAATGATGTTCAAGAACACCAAGAGTGAGGCTCACCTAAATCCGTATAAGACATTGAAGCTACGGAATCTAGATCATCCTCTTTTTGATAATTTGCATGAGAAATTGTACCAGAATTATCAATTCCTTGTATTCCAACATTAGGCTTATCCTCTTCTGAGTTTGGAGGAGGGAAAGAGGAGGGCGGAGTGATAGGAGAAGGAGGTGGCGGAAGATGAATGACCGGAGGTGGTGAGGAAAGAGGTCTCGGAGGAATATTGTGAAAAGTTGGGAGTAGGTGATCTAAAATCTTCATATCTTGAAGACATAGATCCGTAAGAGAGGAATTTGATCGTCTAGTTCGTCAAAAGAAAGATGGACAGTTCCATTGCATTTGTGAAATTTTAGTTATATGAGAAGTGAGTTTTGGTATAGCTTGTACAGCTTTTTCCATTACCCAAGTCTCGGGGAAGATGAACATCCTTCCAAAGGATTGTTCGAGGAATGGTAATGTTTGTATTTGTAGGATCGTGAGGAAGACAATAGTTTGTCCATTGTCTATTGGTTGTTGAAGAAGAGAAGAAGCTCAAGAATTGGAGACCTTATACTGTATCCTATACATTAGGGTAACAGGAATAGATCCGGGTTTCATGGAAAATCCACTGAATGAGAGACTCAGCTTCAAAGCTTCAAGAACATGTTTATCGTTTAATAACTATATCAGCCCCGTTAACAACTCACACAAAATTTTGAAAATCCCAGAAAAAGCCCTGGGATTTCATATTTTTGAGGGCGTTTTTTAGGATTTTTACACCAAAAAGGGCCCTGAAAAGAATTTTCCCTAAATTTTATTTAGTTATTGCATCACCAATCCGGGCCTAACCGATCTGGTAGTTTGAACCATAACCCACCAGCCTCTCTGATTTTATGTGCAGTCCAGCTTCTAAAGCATTGACTGAAACTGTGCTTTTAAACATAAATGACTGAACTGAAACAACATACAAACTTAAAGAACCAAACATATAGCTAAGCCCTGAATATATCAATTCATTCTAGATGCAATTAAGGTGAGATTTAAAAAATGAATATGTGACTAGGAGGTATACATTACACCAATAATAATGATTTAAAATGGTGGTGGCTCAATTAAAGAGTGGCTATGAGATTTAGAGAAGAAATTTAATTTGATTTGATTTGATTGAGGATTGATTAATTGAATCAAATTTAAGTTTTATGATTCAATTGAGCGTAACCCTCCTCATATAATATTTGTTTTATTCATAAAGATAGAGCCATGTAACAAATATTATAAAGTATGGAGAAAAAAAGAAGATTCTAAAGTTATAGAGTAGATTTTTAAATAGGAGTCTTTTTTAATTCTTTCTATGTTAGAGAAGAAAAAAGAAAAGTAGATGCCCCATTATCCAAATAAATTATATTTTAAAAAAAAAAATTATACTTCACGCTGATTTTCGGTAGATATGAAAGTCTCATATAATCATTTATTATATATATATATCTGTATTTTTATCCACTTTCTTAATTATCATTTTATTTTTTATTCAAAATTTATCAGTTTTTAAATGCTTATAAATACATATTAAGAGAAAATTTATAACCATGTACGGCTCACAGTTGAGCACTTCATCACAAAAACGTATAGTTTACAATTGAGCGAGGAGTTATGGCATCTGGCAACCTTCCCGTATTAGAAGGTTCGATGGAAAATTTGACTGAAGATAGTTTTGCAGTCAGATGTTATACACATTTATGCTTTATTTCAACTCGCACTAGACAAGTTCGACGAATAATAAATGAGGAATTTGAATCCCTTTAATTATCTCTTCTAAAGAGCTGCTTCGAGATGTTTCAGGATTTCTTCGTACAGCTTTTTCTAACGGTCTTTCTGAACCACATATTCGATCATTGACGTCTCATATCACATTTAAAGCTCTAAGAATTCTCGAACGTGATGCTACCTCTGAAACTACTCATCATCCTCGTTTGATGCCTTTACCAATATATTTTCGAGTTGTCCTTCAAGAAGATGATCAAGAAATGAACGAAGCTGACAACAATGTTAATTCGGTCCTAGAGCAGTCCATGGAACAATTGTATATGGTTCCGGCATCGAAAGAAGCTGTTGCATCACTCAAAAAATTCAAAGTTGATTGTGAAACAAGAGCAGAACGATGTACCATTTGTTTAGAAAGTTTTGATCAGGATGATGATGATCTTTCAGAAATGCCATGTGAGCATATTTTTCATAATAATTGTATTGTGGGGTGGTTAAAAACAAGTCATATGTGTCCCTTATGTCGTTTTCAAATGCCCGTAGATTAGTTTTTTTGATTTATTAGTATCTTTCATGTTTGTATTATACAATATAATTAATATTTATTATTAAGAACTTTTTTGAACATTTTTAGTTGTTAATTTTATTGTGGTATGAAGCCCAACCATTAGTTCAAAAGGTTGCATTAATCACCAATATGACGCTTAAGGATATTAAGCTCATCAAATCACAATAAAATTGTTGTAATCAAGCGCAACCACCAAAACCAAAAAGCTATAACTATTAGTTAAGACGTAACTCTCTTTCCTTGAGCGTTCCTAAGAAGCTGCACCAATCATTGATATAATTGCCAAACAAACCGCGAAATTTGACGACTCTCAGTTTACCGTTTTTACATTTCTAACTTATAAAAACAAGTTGAGTTATAGATAAATTTGTGCCAGTTGTAAGCTCAGCTAAAATCTCGAATTTATATACTGAATTTACCGTTTTCACATTTCTAGCTTATAAAACCGTATTAACTTTCTCTTAAGCTCGTGGTAACTTTTTTTATTTGATCATAGTCAACAGCTTCATATATAAATTATAGATTTGTTAAATATGATAAATGATTAATATCGATGAATTTAATTTCAATTATTTATATTTAAAATATATTTGAATTAAAATGTTGCCATTTTTATATTTTAATTATATAATAGGAATACCTATTTAATAATAAAAGTAAACTCTTATAAGTTTAAGATTTAAGTTCATAATACGAGTTTACGTTATCGCCACTAGTTTACTTAAACTTGCGAGTTTAACAACCTTAGATATACCCATCAAACCTAGACTACTTTAATTTTACAAATTCGTAATTAATTAATATTAAGCAGAATATTTTAGTCTTTGTACATTGAGGAGTCCAATGAAACAAAGATTCTCGTCATAACTGAATTTGATTTTTTTTTTATAGATTTTTTTATATTTTAAATTAAGATGTGAACCGTCAAGAAATTACAAACACTAAACTCAAAAAAGCACTATTAAACAAATCAAATTTTACCGCTAAATTTGGTTTGATATAATGGTAATTTTATTTTCGAAATGTATGCATTATGTGAGCAATTCCCAATTTTATTGATTGCAACTTTTAGTTATATTATTTATATAAAAATAGAACGAATAAATAATCTAATTCTATAATTATTTCACCATTTATCATGTTTGATTTCGCAGCCGCTAATATATAGTTCGAAAGTTGTGTTAAAAAAAGAAAGTAGAGTTTGAAATTATAATAACAATTTAAAATAAAAGAAAATTAATCCGCGTCAATTGTGAAGATAATTTAGTTAGATAGTTGTAACTAGATGATAACTATCAAAAATACATTTTTTCCAAATTTAAGTCCACCGACATTGGTATCCAATGCGAACGATTTTTTTGGCCATCCCAATATAAACATTTATCCATTACTAACTACATAAATTATATTAATTAATATAAAATGGCTCAAAATTAATATGGCTTCATGACAATGCCAGTATTTCATTTAGCGACTCAAGTGCCTAATAAGCAAGGTGTTAGAGAAAGATGGTAAGGCCTAGTGCTCGTATGGGTTAGTTTCCTCAGGTTTTCGTCTTTTTCATCCAAAAAATATTTTATAGATTATTGTGATAACAAAATAAGTTCAAAATTAACCCATTAATTTAAAATAATATACACAATTAATACTAATCTATCGAATAAAATCTATTAATTGATTAATATTAATTTACTCTAAAAATACCACTATTAACACTTTAATTATAATATTGTTATTCTCATAAATGGAAATTACTGTCAAATTTAAAAGGTGATTCTGCAATTAAATGTTAACAAATCATGTTTAAATTTTAGGGTTAAGGACCAAATTTACCAACAAACTATTAGGTCAGGAGCGTTGGCCACAAATAAGTTTTAATGGGACCAAAACTACCAACAAACAATTAAATTTGTTAAATCTTCACAAAACCGTCAAGAGGCAAGAAACCTCCGTTTGAAATGAAGGCCACATGGGATTTGACTGCCAGCTCAATGCCCAGGTGGCTTTTTATGGTTTTTTTTTGTTTGGTCAAGAATCCCAGGTGCTTCAAACGGAAAAACGAGGAAATCCCAAATAAACTAAAGTAGCATTCACTTACCTTCTTCAGCTTATCCAACAAGATTATGTAAAAGTAAGTAAAAGAGAACACGAAAATTCCAAGATGAATGAATTGATCTATCAAGATGCACCACCAGTAACGCTCCCGCTAAAGATCTCAATGGTGTCGCCCTAAGCAACTTGGTGGCACTAGAAAAACTTTTCGTCGTCCATCACATTCTGTCCGCAAACGAAGAAATAACCCTCCGAAGGAAGAGGAAGTTGATCCCTCTGGTTCAACTTCTGAACCTCCTTCCTCAACTCTCCCACTTTATCACTTGAATTCACTTCCATTGGTATCTTTTTCCCACACTTGGTCAGAACCATGGAGGTTGCTTAGTCTGTAGGCCAAAGTATTACAAGTTATTTACTATCCAAACTCCTCTTTTCTAGATGCTAAGAGGGAAGGGAGGGCATCGTGGGTTTGGTATAGTATATTAGAAGGAAGAAATGTATTAATGGATGATTTTCCAAACAAATGGTACATGGTTCTACTTTTACTTCACCATGGACTTTGAATTTTTTTTATTGATTGCTATGTTTTAAAATTTATATAAGGATATTTTAGAAAAATTAACTAATTTAACTCATCTCCTTAATCTCCTCAAAATCTATCAAATATGTCATATAATTAGAATTGAAGGTAGTATCATCTCTATTTTGCAAATGCTAGAAAATAAACCCATCGTAGTATTGTGATGGGTCTAAAAGTGTTAGAGCTATGGTTAATGTATATGAGGCAACTAAGCCTACCAAGTGTATAGAATGAATTCTTTTTTGATACAAACAATAGCGGGATATGTGACAAGTGTATATGAGGAGATTAGTACTACGCATGCAATCTATATTTCAAATTACAAATGTTTCCGTATTTAAATTCAATTTTTAAAATATAAATATTTTTATTCACCCACACTTCTCAATACAATAGTATTGTCATAGGGCATCCAGTTGTTAAAAACAAAGAGTATAGATTACACATCTGGCTTACTTATTTATTTTTATATCTTAAACTACCTTTTAATTGTTTCTTAATTACCTTAGTAACTACATAGTTCGTTGAGTTTAAATAGTTGGGTTAATACAATATTTGATCTATATAGTTTTCATGGTATTAATTGTCCATTAGACTAAAATAGCTTTTTTATTTTAAATTCAAAATATTCATGTAACTAACGGATATTTTTTTAGTAAGATGAACTGAATTTTAAGCGAATTAAAAATACAGACAAGTGAGTCAAAACTATAAGGACAAAGATTATTTTTTTATTTTTTATTAAGTCCTTTATTATATAGAAAATCATGCTTTAATTTATCAAATTTTCATAACTCAGTTTGTAAAACAATGATTGCATGACAATAAGACATACTTAATTTAAAATATACTAATATGGATTTCAAAGTAATGCCTTTTGAGTTGCAACATTGATCCAGCACTGATGTCTGGCAAAAGGATAACAAAAGTAGAAGTATCAGCATTCATGCATGAATGAATATTATCAGAAATATGTATTTATAAGGATTTATGGGAATAGCTGATATTGGATATAAATACATATCCTAATGTGATTTGTATAATCTAACTAAAAAGCTTAAGCAACAAACGATAGTTTCATCATTAAACTCCTTTTAAAGGAATTATAAAGTTTCTCTACAGAAATATGTATTTATAAGGATTTATAAGCTGATATTGGATATAAAACATAAAAATAACAAGCAAACGATAGTTTCATTTCTTTTTAAAGGAATTATAAATTATCGTTTCAATAATTATTCAAAAAGAAATAAATTAATTCTCTTGACAATAGTAGCCAAATCTCAATTGACGCACCATATTTAATCATAGTCAGACTTTAAGTGATTTTGTTGGCTTAAGGTGTTTTTTTATTGCTTACAAATTTTTTAGTCATGACTTTTTCATAAAGGTAAAGGAGTAAAAATACACATATACTTTACTTTAACGCCATCACATATATATTTTTTTTTTTTGAGCAAAAATACACATGAATTTTCTCAAATGGAACAAAAATATCATTTCCATTAAACATCTTAAAGGTCCATTACTTTTTACTATGTGGGCCCCACCTGTCATCTTTTTCTCCATATTTCTCCTTTATCTCTCTCTTTCTTCTCTCTTCCGCATTCATCTGTGCTAGCATCCTCTGATTTGCCTCTATCGGAAAAATCTGGTCTGTCAACAAGTTTCAAAAAATTCTTAAGCGCGTTATGATCAACTCATAATTTAACCCCAGCCATATATAAATTCTGCAAATTCTATCGCTTCGTCACTCTGAATAAGACCCCAAATTTAATCATTTTTTGCATTTTTAGTGATAAGCATTTTTTTCCATGCCATATATATGTTAATTAACACTTTCATGCCACATTTTCCTTTCAACAAAGAAAGTTGAAACATGCGGTGCAGTCGAAGAAAAACTAAAATGAAAGTCTTTTTCTTTTAAGTTAATTACGATGCATTTAGTGCAAAAATAAAAACAGGAACTTTTCGCTTGGAAATTCAGAAATAGCAAGGCATTTGTTTATAGTGGGCGAAGATCCACTCAATATCGCAGGCTTTCTGATACAATAAGACGTCTGAACAACTCTGAAGATTAAAACGCATCATATTTGCCCGTAACTTCAGAAAACGCATCACAGATGGATGCGGAAGAGAGAGAAAAAGGAGAAAAAGATGACAGGTGAGACCCATAGAGTAAAAAGTAACGAACGTTTAAGGTGTTTAACGGAGATGGTATTTTTGCTCCATTTGAGAAAGTTCATGTGTATTTTTTCTCATAAAAAAAAACATATGACTTTGGCCATTTCCCGGGCGCAAAAAACATGTGTATTTTTTTTTCTCTTTTACCTTTTTCATAATTTTCCACAATTTGTTTTGGGCCTACTAATCAAACCAGACATAAATAAATTGGGGAAAAAACTAACTAAACAGAGAAGCAAAAAGTTAGCAAATAACAAATCAAACAGCATACAATCTTGATTCTACCAATCAAATCAAAAACCTCTGAGCATAAGAGGTTCCTATGATTTCTGTCATCAAGTTAGCTAATTGCAACCATACATGGGAATCTAAGATTGCATCAGATTACACACTGAGGATTCTTCCCAAGTGATGGAAAAAAATTACAAAAAAAAAAAAAAGTGACTTTGACACAAGGCAGATAGCATTATTAAAAGTAAACTTTCCCAAATTTCATATAACTTTGGAAACTTACATCCTCTGATAAGATTATATTGAGCCAGCTTTTAGAGGAGTCATTCTTCATTAGATTTATATATCAACCAAAACTGATACTTTAGAGTTATGGAAACCATAGAGGCACACGTAGAACTTTTACATAATAATGAATTATGAAGAGCAATGTCATGGCTTTCTTTCAACCCAACACAATGAAACACCACAAGACCAATGAGGTTACGGCAACGATGACTGTTTCGACTTTGGTGGTTAAGGGTTTTCTGGTTTCAATGAGAGAGAAAATCTGTGTCTGAGAGAGCAAAGTGGATTTCGAACTGAAACTGTCTCTCTTTTTCACACATTCACTAAGGGTGTTTAGGTAATTTGACAATTGCATTCCATGTCACAAAAGTCCCAAGAAACATGGTAGCAGTTTCGCTTTCTCCAGGGACGTTGTGTTAAAAAAAAAAATTCTAGACCTTAAAGGGATTTTCTCTTCATCATGTGACCGATTTTAAATTTAAAATTGAATAATAATTAGGCTGTGAAGAGAAAAAAGAAGTTCCGCTCTTACGGACTTTGTGGTCAAAGCAAAATGGGGTATAAAACTAATTTTTTGTTGGGATATTCTGCATGCGCTATTAAAAAGCGAATTTAATATTAGTAAATATTATTTTACGTTGATAATATCCTTATCGTTGTATATGATATATATCTTTTCCAAACAAATTGAGGAAAATTAAGGAATAAATATTAAATGTTTTATCGGTTTTTCTTAAGCTTACACAACCATTTATAATGAGATGTTATATATTAAAAATTAATTTCTTGGGTGTTTTATTTTATTTTTATCTAAAATATTAATCTATGATTTAATAATAATATGTTGATAATTAGCCATATATTGTGATATTTTCTTTTGAGTTTGATATTATATTTCTTTATCATTTGTCATTATATAAATTTTCCTAACCGATCTGATAGTTTGAACCATAACCCACCATCCTCTCTGATTTTATGTGCAGTCCAGCTTCTAAAGCATTGACTGAAACTGTGCTTTTAAACATAAATGGCTGAACTGAAACAACATAAGTGTTCAAAAAAACTGAAACAACATACAAACTTAAAGAACCAAACATATAGCTAACCCCTGAATATATTAATTCATTCTAGATGCAATTAAGGTGAGATTTAAAAAATGAATATGTGACTAGCTAGGAGGTATACATTACACCAATAATAATGATTTAAAATGGTGGTGGCTCAATTAAAGAGTGGCTATGAGATTTAGAGAAGAAATTTAATTTGATTTGATTTGATTGAGGATTGATTAATTGAATCAAATTTAAGTTTTATGATTCAATTGAGCGTAACCCTCCTCATATAATATTTTTTATTCATAAAGATAGAGCCATGTAACAAAGATTATAAAGTATGGGGAAAAAAAGAACAAGATTCTAAAGTTATAGAGTAGATTTTTAAATAGGAGTCTTTTTTAATTCTTTCAATGTTAGAGAAGAAAAAAAGAAAAGGTAATGCCCCATTATCCAAATAAATTATATTTTTTTAAAAAAAAAATTATACTTCACGCTGATTTTCGGTAGATATGAAAGTCTCATATAATCATTTATATATATTTTTATCTGTATTTTTATCCACTTTCTTAATTATCATTTTATTTTTTATTCAAAATTTATCAGTTTTTAAATGCTTATAAATACATATTAAGAGAAAATTTATAACCATGTACGGCTCACAGTTGAGCACTTCATCACAAAAACGTATAGTTTACAATTGAGCGTGGAGTTATGGCATCTGCCAACCTTTCCGTATTAGAAGGTTCGATGGAAAATTTAACTGAAGATAGTTTTGCAGTCAGATGTTATACACATTTATGCTTTATTTCAACTCGTACTAGACAAGTTCAACGAATAATAAATGAGGAATTTGAATCCCCTTTAATAATCTCTTGTAAAGATCTGCTTCGAGATGTTTCAGGATTTCTTCGTACAGCTTTTTCTAACGGTCTTTCTGAACCACATATTCGATCATTGACGTCTCATATCACATTTAAAGCTCTAAGAATTCTCGAACGTGATGCTACCTCTGAAACTACTCATCATCCTCGTTTGATGCCTTTACCAATATATTTTCGAGTTGTCCTTCAAGAAGATGATCAAGAAATGAACGAAGCTGACAACGATGTTAATTCAGTCATAGAGCAGTCCATGGAACAATTGTATATGGTTCCGGCATCGAAAGAAGCTATTGCGTCACTCAAAAAATTCAAAGTTGATTATGAAACAAGCGCAGAACGATGTACCATTTGTTTAGAAAGTTTTGATCAGGATGATGATGATCTTTCAGAAATGCCATGTGAGCATATTTTT
Source organism: Acacia melanoxylon (assembly GCA_019022615.1). NCBI lineage: Eukaryota > Viridiplantae > Streptophyta > Magnoliopsida > Fabales > Fabaceae > Acacia > Acacia melanoxylon. The sequence goes on from JAFJYJ010000014.1 coordinate 3,617,298, forward strand.
CATAATAATTGTATTGTGGGGTGGTTAAAAACAAGTCATATGTGTCCCTTATGTCGTTTTCAAATGCCCGTAGATTAGTTTTTTGATTTATTAGTATCTTTCATGTTTGTATTATACAATATAATTAATATTTATTATTAAGAACTTTTTTGAGCATTTTTAGTTGTTAATTTTATTGTGGTATGAAGCCCAACCATTAGTTCAAAAGGTTGCATTAATCACCAATATCACGCTAAGGATATTAAGCTCATCAAACCACAATAAAATTGTTGTAATCAAGCGCATAACCACCAAAACCAAAAAGCTATAACTATTAGTCAAGAGTTACCTCTCTTTCCTTGAGCGTTCCTAAGAAGCTACACCAATCATTGATATAATTGTTGTCAAACCCGTGAGTTGACTCTTCGAGATTACCGTTTTTACATTTCTAGCCTACAAAAACAAGTTGAGTTATAGGTAAATTTGTGCCCGTTGTAAGCTCAGCTAAAATCTCGAATTTATAGCTAAAATCTCGAATTTATATACCGGTTTTCACATTTCTAGATATAAAACCGTGTTAACTTTCTCTTAAGCTCGTGGTAACTTTTTTTATTTGATCATACTCGGTGCCTTTATATATAAATTATAGATTTGTTAAATATGATAAATGATGAACATCAATGGATTCAATTTCAATTATTTGGATTTAAAATATATTTAAAATGTTGTTATTTTTATATTTTAATTATTTAATTATATACTAGGAATAATTGTTTAATAATAAAAGTAAATTTTTATAAGTTTACTATTTAAATTCATAATACGAGTTTACGCCATCATATTTAGTTCAGTTTACTTAAAGAGTTTAACAACCTTAGATATACCCATCAAACCTACACTACTTTAATTTTACAAGTTCGTAATTAATTAATATTAAGCAGAATATTTTAGTCTTTGTACATTGAGGAGGCCAATGAAACAAAGATTCTCGTCATAACTGAATTTGATTATTTATTTATTTATTGATATTTTTTTACATTTTAAATTAAGATGTGAACCGTCAAGGAATTACAAACACTAAACTCAAAAAAGAACTATTAAAGAAATCAAATTTTACCGCTAAATTTGGTTTGATATAATGGTAATTTTATTTTCGAAATGTATGCATGATGTGAGAAATTCTCAATTTTATTGATTGCGACTTTTAGTTATATTATTTATATAAAAATAGAACGAATAAATAATCTTATTCTATAATTATTTCACTATTTATCATGTTTGAAATCGCAGCCGCTAATTTCATAGTTTGGATCTATATGGCTCGAAAGTTGTGTTGAACTTTTTTGGCCACCCTAATATAAACATTTATCCATTACTAACTACATAAATTATATTAATTAATATAAATTGACTCTAAATTAATATGGCTTAATGACAATGCATGTATTTCATTTAGTGCCTCAAATGCCTAAAATGCTGCACCAATCATTGATATAATTGTTGTCAAACATTTATAACTGACAGTTGAGCACTTCATCACAAAAACGTATAGTTTACAATTGAGTTATTTACCATTTTTATATTTCTAACTTAAAAACAAGTTGAGTTATAGGTAAATTTGTGCGTTTGATGCCTTTACCATATATATTTTCGAGTTGTCCTTGTGACAAAGCTCGGCTAAAATCTCGAATTTATATACCAAGGGTTTACGGTTTTTTTCACATTTTAGCAACCACCAAAACCAAAAAAGCTATTATAAACTCTCTTTCCGTGTTAACTTTCTCTTAAGCTCGTGGTAACTTTTTTTATTTGATCAGGCTTTATATATCAATTATAGATTTGTTAAATATGATAAATAATGAATATCGATGGATTCAATTTTAATTATTTGGATAAAAATATATTTAAATTAAAATGTTGTCATTTTTATATTTTAATTATTTAATTATATACTAGGAATACATGTTTAATAATAAATGTAAACTTTTATGAGTTTACGATTTAAATTCATAATATGAGTTTACGTCATCGTCTAGTTTACTTAAAGAGTTTAACAACCTTAGATATACCCATCAAACCTACACTACTTTAATTTTACAAATTCGTAATTAATTAATATTAAGCAGAATATTTTAGTCTTTGTACATTGAGGAGGCCAATGAAACAAAGATTCTCGTCATAACTGAATTTGATTTTATTTTATTTTTTGAGATTTTTTTATATTTTAAATTAAGATGTGAACCGTCAAGAAATTACAAACACTAAACTCAAAAAAAACACTATAAAACAAATCAAATTTTACCGCTAAATTTGGTTTGATATAATGGTAATTTTATTTTCGAATATGCATTGATGTGAGAAATTCCCAATTTTATTGATTGCGACTTTTAGTTATATTATTTATATAAAAATAGAACGAATAAATAATCTTATTCTATAATTATTTCACTATTTATCATGTTTGAAATCGCAGCCGCTAATTTCATAGTTTGGATCTATATGGTTCGAAAGTTGTGTTGCACCTTTACCCTATTATTTATAAAAAAAGAGTAAAGTTTAAAATTATCATAACAATTTAAAATAAAAGAAAATTAATCTGCGTCAATTGTGAAGATAATTTAGTTAGATAGTTGTAACTAGATGATAACTATCAAAGATAAATTTTTTTTCCGAATTTAAATCCACCAAAATATACATTCAATGCGAACGATTTTTTTGGCCATCCTAATATAAACATTTATCCATTACTAACTACATAAATTATATTAAATTAATATAAACTGGCTCAAAATTAATATGGCTTCATGTCAATGCCACTCAAGTGCCTAATAAGCAAGGTGTTAGAGAAAGATTGTAAGGCCTAGTGCTCGTATGGGTTAGTTTCCTCAGGTTTTCATCTTTTTCATCCAAAAAATATTTTATAGATTATTGTGATAACAAAATAAGTTCAAAATTAACCCATTAATTTAAAATAATATACACAATTAATACTAATCTATTAATTGATTAATATTAATTTATTCTAAAAATACCACTATTAACACATTAATTTTAATATTGTTATTCTCATAAATGGAAATTACTGACTCGTCAAATTTAAAAGGTGATTCTGCAATTAAATGTTAACAAATCATATTTAAATTTTAAGGTGCATAATCTTGAGGTCAGGTCTATCAAATTAGTTTAAACTACTTTGATAGAAAGATAAACCTAAAATATACATAATTCACTAAAAAACTGGGGAAATACATTTCTCATGTTGTAGGAGAAGTGTATCCTCATGTCACAGTTATTTTGATTTTCATGCTTGAGTTTTTTTTTTTTTTTAAAAAAAAGATGTGGGTCCCACCATTTCATGTATGTGTGTAGAAATCTTCTTTTCTTACGCAAAACATGAGAAATGTAAACCCTAAAAAACTAATATCTTGAAATCTTTAATCCATATAGGCATATACCAAAACCTGGAGAGGATGAGTATGAGGAGGCGTTCACCACGGTTTTAGAAGGCAAAGTTTTTCTGATGGACACAAGACTACGGGGCAGGAGACGGTGAATATAAAAAGATACTACCTCCAGTCCTTGCATTACAAATTTTGTCCTATATTTAGGACCGGAGGTAGTATTGAAGATATTGGGAAAAGAAAAGAAAAAAAACTTTTCAAAAATCCACATGGCATTATATGATTGGGAGACCTGAAATTAAGTAACAGAGTACATGCTTAAGTTTTCTACTGTTTTTGGTATCTTAATGGAAGTAGGGTATGTTCATCATGTGGTGACAAATTTTTCAAACGCTGCGTTTCATGTTGCATTAGGTAGGGTGCATTGCTATATTAATAGTAGAAGCTCAATGTAATTAAGCTATCCCATCACTATGGTTTCCTATGTTTGTGAAGAGGTTCAGAGCATATTCATGTGAAGGATGGAAATGAGTAGTTCTGGATCGGCTACCTAATATGATACGTAAGCACAAAGATAAAGATAAGCTTGGCTGAACCAATCACTTTTTCTTGCACAAAAATCAAGGCATACGAGAACATCCTACATATGTATTATCATTACATAATGCTAAGTATAGTATTTCTCAAATTAGCCCTATTGATATTCCCTCAACAATAATCAAATAAGAAAGGAGCGATCGAATTAAGAAAGATTTATATTAACTAACTTGACTAGCTTCTTAAATCTAATCAAATTAGCTAATTAGGTCGCCATTACAGAACATTGAATGTGAAGCATACTATTTAGTTTACACCTTTTTGTTTCCTCTTTGTATAATCCATCTTAAAAATCACTACACTGAATGATTTTATTTCCTAAAGAACCTCAATGCAGGTGGACAAAATGAACTGACAACAATTGATCAGAATCTGGTCCTCACTTACCAACACAGAGTTGGGCTAGTGGTGTAAGACCTTGTTAAATACCTCTTAGGCTCGAGTCCGAATCTTCGTGGAGAAACATATGTTGGGAGGGGCAACCAAGAACCTTGAACTAGATATCAAATAATAATATCAAAAATAAAAAAGGAAAGGAAAAAGAATCTGGTCCTTACTTTTTGAAGTCAATCAGTAGCATGCTAACTTTATAGTTGCAACATTATTAATAGATTTGAAATTGCCTAGGTATTTTTGAGTAATCTATCAAGCATAAGGATATTTACCAATGAATATCAATAGAATCTCATGCATACAATAACCTTTTGAATCAAGATTGATCATTCTCGATTCCATGAAAACCAGTTTTTAGAGTTACTATCTCTAAGTAATTACTATAATCATAACAACCAATCAAGTAGTGGTTTCATAACTCACTGTTCCATCATCTATAATTTTAATCAGTACCAGCAATCCACCACTTCTTCTTGAACTGGGTTAAGCCACTTCTTTGGGGGCCCTGAGGTCTTTGGGTGGCCACGAAAAGCATCCTTACCAGGTTTTGCAACTTCTACATATATTTTCCGCCCATCAAATACCTATCAAGATAAAAGGCAGAGCATTTGAGAACTAGTTTAATTCTTTTTCTCTGTTTTTTGTTTTCACCATGATTGAGAACAGAAAATACGATTAAAAATGGGTTTGTTATAGCCTTCAGCGCTTCTGCAAAATGACATGGCATTTTGTGCAATTTTACAAGAGGAGTGAAAATCACAAAATTAAGTTAGAGGATATATATTGGTGGGAGGAAAACCAAGAGAGTCATTTGGCTTAGGAGAGTCTCTACTCTCTTGAAAACTAGAAAATCCCTTTTCTTTCTCATGTTTTTTCTTCCTGTAGTAAGCATTGGTTCTGCATAAGTCCCTTCCATTCACTGATTGGATAGGCATAGTGAACCTCATTAGTATTTCAAAGGTTCACATCGTCATGAAAAATTAGTGAATTAAAACTGGCTTTAAGAATTAAAAACGCAAAATAAAAACGGTTAATTGAAATTCTCAGAGATCATATGCACCCCAATTTTTCATGATTTGATAAAGCTAAAATGACAAAGAATAGTATGAAAATTGAACCTTTTGATCCATGTTTTCTAGTGCATGCATTGCATCATCTTGACAAGTGTACTGAATAAAGGCATATCCCTTAGATCTTTTTGTGGTATCTTTAACAACTTTAACTGCAAAAAAAGAAAAAAGAAATACCATGACTCAAGAGGTACACGTTAAAACTTAAAAGTACTGAATTAATAGTGTGATATCAAGACACACCTTCAGCTATCTCGCCAAAGTTTGAAAATTCCTTCTTGAGAATATTCTCACCAGTTGAATATGATAAATCTGGCACAAAAATATATTAAAATTAGAGTTGACCAAAACAAACTATGTGGAAAACCACAAAAAAATATGTCCATGGCATCTGGACATTATATTGGAAGGGAAATTAGTTTGACTGTATGAACAGATTACAAATATTGAAGGACTGCATACAATTTAGAAGAACATCCACCCGAGATTCATCAGAAAAAGAGACTGAAAATTAACAAAACTAATTTGAATATAATTGTATCAATTGATGTTGCTGGTGATGAAAATATGTCAGAATTCAGCAACATAAGAGGTAGATATTTTAATCAAACACAATTTATTGCACTAGATATAATCATTTATGAGAAAGTATGGTAAGGAAGAAGCAGAGGTTTCCAGGCGTTGATATCAGCTAGCCCATCAGTAAAATCCAGATTAAATCAACTATTGAGGGAAAGAGGTTCATTTTTATAAGTACCAAAATATAAAAATATGTGATAACAATGGCAGTTTATAATATCCTATTGCATTCTAGAAATCTAAGTGTATTCTTATATTTTTATCTTATTGCATTCTAGAAATCTAAGCGTTTTTTTTCCTTGGCCAAAATATACTGTTAAATGTAAAAAGCACTTAATATATAGTCAATTTTGTTTGAAGACAGGGCAAATTGTAGTCAGCAGATGTTAGGGAAATTATATGAATTCAGAAGAGAAAGGGAGAGAGACACATGACAGCGGGACTGAGAAGAGAAATCTGTGATGCTCATTCATTCATCATAACAAGCATAGAGATACAATGGATAGGCATATGCCTTATATAGGCAATACTAGACCTACTAATCCCAACTAACTACTATTGGTTACTAACAACTAACTAACCTAATTAATTCTTTACAGTTTACATATCAATACCCCTCCCCTAAAACATCCTTGCCCTCAAGGATGATTGATAACAACAAAAAACAAAACTAAAAAATATAAATCTGAATCAATCAAAAACACCATTGATGGAGTTTTTCTTGGTTCCCCTTCAACCGTTGTCCCATACCAACAAGAAGAGAATTTTTGTTTTTCCCGGTTTCCTTCAACTGTTGTCCCATACCAACAAGAAGAGGAATTTTTTCTTTTTCTTGGCTTCCTTCCAACATGACTAATAGGAATGCCGTCATTTTGAAATGCTCCTGGACTTGAAGAAAGGGCTTGGCAGTTGTAACCCATTATAAAGAAATAGTACTAGATATAGGTTGAACAGTACTGGAACAGGGTCAAACAGAAAGAAATCAGAATTGCAGTGCAGAAGCAGCCAAGGATGGTCAGCTCTGATACCACTGATATGTTTATTGATCAAGAATTGAGAAATAGAGTAGAAGAGACACAAGAAAGGAATTAGAAGAGAAGAGAGAGCTAACTATGGCTCTCTCACAATGTATTCACACTCATAGCAAAACTGATCTCTCCTTACAAAATGGAGGAGTAGGCTATTTATAACCTATAGCCTCTTTCAAGTCCTAACTAATGGGTTAATGACTACTTACCCAACTACTTATCTAGTTTACACTTAGGTCCCTAGGTTCATATTACAATTAGCTCTGATACCACTGTTAGAGAAATTATAGAAATAAGGGAGAGAGTAATGGTTGACGGCGATCACAGACCCGTAAAGCCCGATAACACGTATCTTCAAATTTTGGACTGTTCTTGAATGTAATTCGATCTGTGCCAGAACGATAGTGGCCGAGGATCAATTATGGACGGTTTTATAGATGACTCTGTGGAGTTTCTTGACTGTTGCTTGAATTCAAGTCCGAGCCGTGAGGAAGAAGACTGGTCTTGAATATCTTTTTGTGATTTTTGGGTTGTTCTTGAAACAAGTCTGAACCATGAGGGAAGAAGAATGGCTAGGCTTGATTCAAGACTGGTGTAACTCTGTTTTTTCGGTTTCTAGGTTGAGTATCTTGAAGGAGAGTCTGAACCGTGAGGTGAGAAGAAGACTCAGGTCTGATTCAAGATTAACAAATCGTACAGAAGCATGCCAAGGACTGAACAGCTCTGATACCACTGTTAGAGAAATTATATGAATTCAGAAGAGAAAGGGAGAGAGACGAGAGAGACACATGACAAAGGGATTGAGAAGAGAAATATGTGATGCTCATTCATTCATCATAACAAGCATAGAGATACAATGGATAGGCATATGCCTTATATAGGCAATACTAGACCTACTAATCCCAACTAACTACTATTGGTTACTAACAACTAACTAACTAACTAATCCTTTCCTAACTAACTAACCTAATTAATTCTTTACAGTTTACATATCAACAGATCTATAAAAACATGACCAAAAGCTTTCACGGGAACCTGAGTCCTGAATATCACATAGTATTATTTATCTGGAGAGGTAGTTCCAAACAAACCATGAAATAAAGCTTTCTAGTACTTGAGATGACAGAATCTCTTCTTCCCAATACTGACATCTTTTTTGACCTAGCTACTAAGCTCCATATTTATATATACATAGGTTGGTTGGTTGGTTTTTAGCTTGCACCCAAGAAGAAGACTCACACTAATACTGCAAATTAATATTTTGGAAAGGGTTAGGATATGCACCTACGGGTTTGAGGGGGAGTGTTGGATGTGGGCTTTTGTCTATTGAGCCCATTTACTTCGTAACTAAAGTTTCTTTGTTTTTATGATTTGTTATCTTCATCTCTATTGTCATTATATTTTGTAATTATCTCTAGGGTTACAGAATGTGATATGTAAACTGTAAATAAATAATTAGGTTAGTTAGTTAGGAAGCGATTAGTTAGTTAGTTGTTAGTAACCGTTGGTAGTTAGTTTGATTTAATGGGTCTTGAGGTGTTGCCTATATATAAGACATATAACTCTTCATTGTATCTCTATGCTTTATGATGAATGAATAAGAGCATCACCAGATTTTCTCTTCCCTTCCCCTCTGTTTCTCTCTTCTCTTCTCTCTCCTCTGTTATGCTTCTGTTCTATTCCTCTGTTTCTGTCTCTCGTTCCCTCTGTTCTCTCCCTCTCTTCTCTTTCTCTTCCCAAATCCTCTAATTTCTCTACACTTATCTATCAGAATCATATCCTTTATTTTATTGTCAATCATTGAAAGAGGATTTTTATGGAATTTGGACAATCTCTCTCCCTCTATATGCATTGATCAGATCTTGATGAATAAAGATCTGATTTTGCACTGCAAACTCTCAAGAGATTTTCAAAGGCATACTGAAAAGGCAGAACCATGACACAGAATCACCAGAATCACATGCCATAGAAAGAATCACTAGTTCCACAATTTCAGACTGTGTTTTCCCTTCATAAGGAAAATCTACATCCTCAGTTTTCTGGTTTGTCTGGTTTGTATTATGGCAAAAACCACCAAGATAGTGGTTATCAGGTGTGTTTTTCCAGTTTTATTCACTATAATTCTCTAGGCTCAAATGTCCAGAATGGGAACTAACAGGCTCTTAACTATATAGGAAATGGTTACCAGGGACAACCATAAAAGTATCAGTAATCTTATAAGCAGGCTATATACCAGTGCACATTGCTATCAGAAGTATTTAAGTTTCTTCATTCAAGCAGAGAATCCTATTATATTTATACTTATGATTAAGGAAGCATTTGGCAAACAATTTTCTCTTCTAACAATCTCCTCATCAATCACCCCTTGAAGCATGTGAGATAAGGAACACCTCATCACTATGCAAGGAACTCAACTCCATTACTAGTGTCAAATTCTTCAACACATCACACTAGAGCTCAACATTGACAACTTCATATAACAAAACCATACATTCCCGTACTGATATCACCAAAAAAGAAGAAAAGGCAACCAACATGATTCATATGATCAAACAAAATAGAGCTAAAGTCTATATATTTATTTCCTGTGAAAGCTGAGTATTCTTTCTTTGGACTATGTGCATTTTCAAACATATTTGCGAATGAAGATACCTGCATGTATTTATCTATGTTAATACTTCAAATCAATCGACAACAATTCAGAAAAAGTTCTGTTTGATTGTTTGCTGCAATTCCAACATAGTTTAATGTACGCGTCCCTAACAAAATTCACATATAAAGTTTCAATTTTAGCTAGCTAAGATATACTTTTATCATTTTATTGACTACATCAATTTCGCTATTTCCTTGTTTAGTTCCCAAACAAAACCCTCCTTTATCGTTGAGACATACTCTTAACATTCGACTACAAGCTCCAAAAATTCAGCAGCCTATATATTCTACCAAAACAGAAACAAAATTGTATATCCATAAACTTTCTACACTCTATGAACGAATGAATAAAATGAAAACTCGGTTTTCAAGTATAAACTGGCAAGTCCTCAGCCAACATAGTTCCATGAAAGCTAAAAGCAAAGATGTGCGTAAATGAATTAGAAAAGATGTAAGCATAAAATAAAGAAACATCGCATTACTTTTTACCACAATTTGGCTTGCGAGCGGATAGTCGTGGAGAGATGCTCTAAGCTTCAGGGGAAAATAATTGTTTGAACCAGATTCGGAAGGTCTTTTGGTGGCGAACCGCAAGGCGGAGACAGAGGAAAACGGAGTCGTGACGAGCATCGCGACTGGGAACTCAAAAAGTGAAGCGCATGTCGGACTGAGCTTCTTACCGCACAGGCTCGTGCAGCCGGAAACAGCAGTAACCAGTAACCACTATCTCGTGTTTTTTTTGGTACGTTTGGTTTGAAGGAAAGGAAGATGAGAGCTTTTTTAATACTATCTTTTTTTTTTTTTGGATATAAAAGAAGGCACAATGCCTAAAGGAGAATTACAAAAATTAAAAGGGGAAATTAACCCAAAGACTCTTGATCTACCCAGGCCCTAGGATACAAGGGGCAATCACTCAAAACACAAGACTTTGATAGACCCACCTTTGCAAGAGCATCAGCAAACCTGTTACAGTCACAAGGTATGTGTCAAAGAGATAAATTCCAATCTCTGAGCATAAATTCCTATATTTGAACCACTAGAAAGCTACCAGAGATGAAATTCCTGTCTAACAACCTAAGAACTAGATCCTTCGCATCAAATTCCACAATAACCTTCTTGAACCCCAAATCCCAAGCAAGATTGAGGCCCTCCCAAATAGCCAACTCTTCCGCAGAGTTAGCATTGCAGATACCAACACTCTTAGTAAAACCTGCAAGCCATTCTCCATGATAACCGCGTAAACCTCCTCCCACTCCTGCCAAGGACGACCTCAATCTCACCGTTCCATCAACATTCAATTTAACCCAATGAGAGGGAGTATAATCAACATTCAATCACTCAATTTAAACCTGTAAGCCATTCTTTCGCCTTTTTTAATACTCCCTCCACTTTCGGTTTTAAGTATAAGACAAAAGTTATACTATATTACAATTACACTATGAGAGGGAGTATAATCCATTGTTTAGTTAAAAGAGGATAGACCAAGAGCCAAATAAAAAATATCAATTCAATATCAAAATCTCAAATGTTGCAAATATTGTCACCATTGCTCCCTCTACTCCACACATGTTCACCCTTCAAATTCAACAATAGGGTTCATTTCTGTTTAGGTTGACAAAGGAGCATTTACATGTATTTGCATTGAGGTTGATCTCCAACAGCCGTCTTTTGCCGACATTTACTATTTTTGGTGAGGATAAACAACTAGTGTACGAGGGATTGCACCTAATGTGTTTTAGGTGTGGGCGTTATGGCCATAAGAAGAATGGATGCCCTGAAGGAGTGGGAAGGGACGAGGTGCATGTAGTGGGGCCGACGCCGATTGATCCTAATGAGTGTGAAAAAAAGAGTATGCGAGTGCACTTATCGATGGGAATGGAGGTTGCACTTATTGATGGGAATGGAGGTTGATAAACATAAAAAGGCATAACAGAGCATGGGTGGTGGAGAAAAGAAGCCGACGGAGGTTGAAACATCCATCACGTTAAAACAAAGTACAAGGATTCGAGGCAAGTTTGCGACAAAGGTTAACACCAGTGGGGGTTGACGGCCGGGAATGGCGGTTCGTGAGTCGGAGTTTATGAGGGTCAATGGGAAACAAAGCCACAAGTCACTAGAGTCGGGCATGATAGTAGCGGCTGAGGTTGCAAAACTGAAAACTCACAGCACTGTCGTCAACCATAACTATTCTGGTTGAGGAGATCTTTTAGGACCACAAATGCTTTTTTGCCGTGATCTACGCAACGAGAGTCAAGGGATGGTGAGGAAACTGGCCGAAAAAAGTGGGATAACGGAAAAGGGAACAGATTGAACGGGTGGAAGATACTTCGAGGGAATCAAATCTGGGACGATTAAATGCTGGTAGACTATTACGTAATCACAATGCAACTACAGTGGGTGTGGATGTGCCAAAGTCAAAGCTTGCATTGAAGGAGGTGGGCCCGGTCAAACAAGAATGCTCTGTTGTGGGTTTAAAGCACAAAAAGGTGGAAAAGCCTAAGGTATTTAGGAAGGCAAATAATATGTATGGGGGCCAACATCACAGTTTCAAGCAGTGGGATAAGGGAGCTCTCGTTGGGGTAATTAATAATACTTATTCTACTATCCAAGGGCTCACGAAGGTGGATGGGCAACCTATGCACGTTGCCAATCATGAGGACATGCATAAGGGGTGTAGTTCAATGCCTCCTCTGTAGAGTGTGATGAATCCCTTGTTTGCAGTAAATAAAAAAGATGGGGCATGAATGGGTGATGGGATGGACGATGAGATGCGACTGGATGTACAGGAACATAAAGATGGTCCTAGTGTGGATATAGAGCTTCAGCTGGGCAATGGTTTAGCCTCTACAAATCTCACCTAGTATTAATGAATTACATGATATGGATTCGAGAGGTACATGTTCAAATTCTTTTACGAGCCTGGTACGTGAACTCAAAAAAAGTACAAGTTATATTTCATGGCTATTCTTGAGACTTGTTCAAATGAGGCAAACATTGAATGAAGAATCCAACACTTGGGGTTTAGTAAGTATGTATATACAGCTGCGAAGGGATATAGCGAGGGCATATATTGCCTCTGGGAGGAAGGGTTTCTTACCGTTGAGGTGGTGGAACAACACAAACAATTTATGCACTTGGGAATTGAAACAGTGAAAAAGGAAATATGGTTCCTTACAGTGGTGTATGCGAGCCTTAATTGTGTGTGCCGCCGGACTCTATAGAATGAAATGTTTCGAATCAATGCTATTGTACAAGGGCCTTGGTGCATTGGGGGCGATTTTAATGCAACCTTATTTGAGCAGGAAAGGCACTCATGTGGGACCTCGAAGCTTAAAGCGGATAGAGAATTTGCGCGTTGGGTTGACAACATGCACCTGGTAGACTTGGGGTTTAAGGGACCAAACTTTACATGGAAGAGAGGAACAACAAAAGCTTGATTGGATCGTATACTCGTCAATGAAGAATGGTGTGCCAAATATTTTGATGATAAACTGTTTCATTTGCCTCACTACAAATCTAATTATTGACCTTTGGGATTAAAAATGGTCCAATCTTCTATACATCAATAGATTCAACAACCCTTTTGTTTTATTGCTTCTTAAGTACTTTATGAGAACTTTAATGATCAAAGAGGAATGGAGCTCTTTAACAAAATGGGGGGGGGGGATATTGAAAGTTTTGCTCTTGCTTGCCAACGGTGGAATAAGGACGTGTTTGGACATGTCCAACAGCATAAGAGCCATCTTCTCTATAGGCTGGACGGGTTGATGAAAGCAATGGCTAGAGGGGGTAATCTTATATATTTGGAAAAGCCATAGAAAGAGCTATGATCAAAACTTGATGAGACTTTGACACAAGAAGCTCTAATGTGGGCACAAAAAGGGTCAATTGATAAGGATCGTAATACCTGATGGTTTCATATCCAAGCTAATAGTCGAAGAAAGAATAATAGAATTGATGCTATATATGTCACTGATAGGGAATGGTGTTTTGAGGAGGAGGAGATTAAGAAGCATGCAATAGATTATTTTTCAGATTTATTCAAGGAGGAATTAGTGGAGCAATCGAATCTTGTTTGTGGGGTCTCATATCCAAAACTCCTCGAAGTGCATGAACGAGTTTGTGAAAGAGATGTTGATGAAGAGGAGATTAAAGATGCTTTGTTCAGTATGGGTGTATTTAAATCCCCAGGTTCGAGTGGGTTCAATGCTCTCTTCTTTTAACACCAGTGGGAAACGATTAGGGACTCAGTCATTCAGTTTGTCAAGTAGGTTTTTGGGTATCCAAAGTTGATCCATGATGTTAATGGAACACTTATTGTGCTAATATCGAAGAAGGATCACCCAAAGGTTTTTAGAGATCTAAGGCCAATCAGTTTGTGTAATCACATATACAAGTTGATCACTAAGGTTGTGGCTAATAGGATGAAGTGTTTTATGGCTCATATTTTCGCTCCTAACTAGTGTAGCTTTGTGCCAGGATGACACAGTTCCGATAATATAATCGTGGCCCAAGAAGTGATTCATTCTATGCGAATAATGGGAGAGAAGAAGGGTTACTTGGCCATTAAAATTGACTTAGAAAATGCGTATGATAGGGTGAATTAGAGGTTCCTTCTTAAGTGTTTACATGAGCTTCAACTTCCTATGAACCTTATCCAGGTAATAGAGAAATGTATTAGCACTGCCAATTTGCAACTGCTATATAATGGCAGTAAGGTGGAGTTTTTCCAATCCTCACGTGGAGTTAGACAGGGTGACCCTCTTTCACCCTACTTATCTATTATCTGTATTGAAAAATTAGCTCACATGATTCACGAGAGAATGGAAGGGGATATATGGAAGCCTATTAGACTAACAAAGAAGGGCCCGCTAATATCTCATCTGTTTTTTGCCGATGATGTTATTCTATTTGCTGAAGCTTCCACTCAACAAGCAAAGATGGTCCGTGATTGCTTATTGCATTTATGTGAATGTTCTGGGCTTAAGGTGAACTCTTCTAAGACTTGGGTATTCTTCTCCAAGAATATTAACCATAACAAGCTCACAGAGCTTAGTACAATTCTTGGATATTCTCAGACAATGGATTTTGACAAGTATCTTGGGGTGCAACTTCATCATAAGAGGGTTGGGAAGGAAAGTTTTCAGGCTGTGGTTGACAAGGTTAAATCAAGATTGACTTAATGGAAAGCTACCTCATTTTCTCTTGCTGGAAGGTTGACACTTATTTTTGCGGTTTCTTCAGCCATTCCTGCATATACGATGCAAATGGCTCACCTTCCTAGTAATATCTATGATACTCTAGACAGACAAAAATAGATCATTTTTGTGGGGTAGCACAGAGGAGAGTCGTCAGACTCATCTTGTAGCTTGGGATTAGGTGTGTAAGGAGAAGCGGCGGGGTGGTATGGGATTGTGACATGCTAGACTTCAAAATCAAGCTTTCTTCATGAAGCTGGGAGGGGGTTGGTGACTCACAAGTATGCGTTCTGGGTTAAAGTCATTAGGGATAAGTACAAATATGGGGATGATCTTCTTCCTTAGTTCACTGCCAAAGGACTGAGTTCAAGTGTTTGGACAGGAATCAAGAAATCATGGTATACATTTCTTGAAGGGCTTGTAATTGATCACGACTACAACATAGTTAAATGGAAGTAGGAGAGGAGTGGATATTTTTCAGTAAAATCAGTATATCAATTGCTCTCAGGAACTAAAAATGATTAGGGATGAGACTGGGGTGGATTGTGGAAAGTTAGAGCACTACAAAGATGCAAGACACTTCTTTGGCTACTAGTTTGATAGAGCTTACTAATGAATGCTTGTCGGTTGTACAGGGGACTGACATTGGATGTGGGATGCCCCTTATGTGGCTGGTTTAAAAGATACTATACATGTGTTTTGGAACAGTATGCACTCGAAAGCTTTATGGCGGAAAGTGGTATGCCTATCAAAGTGGCGTATGTTTTGTAATATGAATCTTTCATATTGGGTGTGGTGGAATATACGAGGCCAGAAGGAAGAAAATTGGGAGAGGGCTTCCAAATTTACAATATTGTGTTCGTGATTATGGAAACAAAGGAACCTACTTGTGTTTGAGGAGAAATTTATCTCAAATGATAGCATTCTAGCAATATTGAGCGGAATGGTGGAGAGCATGACTATTACTAATGATCGTCTAACAGGGACGAGAATCAAGGGGGCTTATCTGATGCCCAGTTGGGAATCTTAGAGACCACCGGAGGAGGACTGGGTGAAGGTAAATGTCGACGGTGCATTTTCATCTAATGCTAAGAAAAGTGCTTGTGGGGGTTTGATTCAAAATTCCATCAGTAGCTTTATTAAAGGGTTTCATACATCCTATCGAGGATGTTGATGAATTAACTGTAGAAATCTGGGCTTGTTGGCCTAAAGATGGCATGGTCTATGGGCTTCAGGAAAGTTTAGGTGGAAACAAATTTCTTCCCCCAACTAACGAAGAGATCTTGGCGGAATTGCCACATATGAAATTGAGCACAATTTTGCAAAAAAAAAGCCCGCTTGTTTCTCAAGAAGAGATGGGAAACATGCTCAATATCATTTGATTGAATAGTTGACCCAGCTCCTTGTTGTTTGAAGAAACCCTCCACTTCAATTGGTATTTTTTCACGAAATGTAAACATGAGATAATAAATCCCCTGAGTGTCTCCACTTCTTCTTCATGAGCATATGCCTACACACAGAGACTCCGGTCTTCCTAACGATGTGAAAGTGTTGGTGGGAATGGACTGGGACACAAGGCTTGTGTATGTGCCTCAGTCGTGTAACTCTATAGTGGATTATCTAACTAAGAGAGGACTTGGGTTACAACATGAGCTTCATGAAGTTTATCAGCCTTATGAGATGTTACTTTTTCATGATTGTAATGGGAAGAATATTCCCATAGGGTTTAGGTGAGGGGTTTCATTTTTTAAATGGGAAAAAAAACACCGAGTAAAGGAGGATAATGGAAAGCATCACTTTCCATCAAAAGTGGGCCAATGGAAATTTTTGTGTCATATCCGGACTAAATTGCACATGATAATTTTATGATATTCCATGCCTGCCCTCCAGGCTGAAAACCCTTTCTTCTTTCTTCCTCTTTACTTTCCACGGAAACCGCCCTCTCCGCTCGGTTTCTACTTCGCTCCGCTCCTCCCGCGTCATATCTTCTCCTCATCATCGACCGCCTCCTCCTCCTCCTCCTCCTTCAGCTTTCCACCGCCTTTAATAAGGTTCATGTCAGAGTTCGTTCTTAATTCTTGTGTTCAACTTATGCCTTCATTCGATCATTCTTGTGTGGACTGAGAATCTTAAGTTTTCTGTGGGCTATTTAAGTTTATTGCTTAGTCTGATCAATTTTAACTTGAGAGTCAGAATCTTGAAGAGAAATTTAATTTTAGTCACGTCATTTCATTCACCACTTCTGTAGTCACGTCATTTCATTCACCGCTCCTTACTATGTCTGATTCACAGTTCTACATGTTGCCATTTCTTCTAGTTAGTAAAATTAGTTAAATAATGAATATGATTGTCAATGCAGGATTGTTGTCCATTCTGGTGGATTTCTTTATGCATCAAAAGCTAACATCTCTGTCTACTGTCTATGAAATTTGTTAGTTCTTCGAGGTTTTTGATAATCACTTGCTTGTGGATATTGTGGGGGAGAAAAAGACAATATGAAAATCAGAACATATGGAATTTTGATGCATTCATCCTCATTGAGTGCTGGACTTGGGCAATATCATTGATCTGAATCCATCTAGGTGCAAATGTTGTCATTTTGCACCAGAATTTTGCTTGGATGTCAAAGATTTTTTGATCTGCATATGTAGCATTATTGATGCCATCAATTCTAACTCACATCTGAGCATACTCCACCTGACTCACATCTGAATTTTTGGTCCCGTAAGCTATTGAATGCAATCTCAATTTTCTGGTGTTTTTATGCCCACCATTTGTTTAGCAATTCTCTTTTTCCCAATGATATAAGGTCTGTTATTCCTGTTGGTTTGTATCTTGTAAATAAATGTATGTTTGGACCAAATTTGTATATGTTAATATAAAAGTTGCATGTATTCCTCTTTGATTGCCACTTCCCTTATCAACTCAACAATGATTTATATTTTATATTGATCTTTCTGCTTTAGGGGCCGGTATCCATATCAGTTCAAGGTTTGAATATTCTTGATTTGATATGCTTAATGAGTTAAGTTGCAGGTTCAAATGTGTTTCATTGGGTTAGGTTGGATTAGCGAGACTCAGACCTAGGTCAAATCCATTGTCATCCCTAGTTTATGTCACTATTCTCTTCTCACTTTCAGTTACACTTTTCAATTTATGTATGGACCAAGATTTGTATTTTATTTTAATTTGCTTTTGTTTTTCTGTTAACTAGTAATACCACAAAGAACATGGTTTTGCCAAATGCATCTGAGGACTTGTCAACAGAAATGGAGGTTGATGCATTTAGACGCCTCTTTCCATTACGGTATTATGAGCGTCATCTTGTTGAATCTATCCGGCCTGATGGCAGAGCACTTGCAAGGGCTAGAGATACAACTATAGCTCTTGGTTAGCTGCTTCCTTTGCTTACAATCTGCAAAATCTTAGTCTTCTGTTTAGTGCTTACTTTAGGTTTCTAACAAAGCTGAGGCTGTTAACTTCATCAGGGGCTGTTGCATCTGCTAGTGGATCAGCCCTTGTTAAGATCGGGTCAACTGTTAGTCACTCTGTCTCGATTGCTTTCAATGTCTTTGTGAATTGAGGTTATCTTTTTTATAGTTGAATGTGCTTTAATCACAAAATCAATTCATGGCACAGACTATGTTGGCTGCTATTAAAATGGAAGTTATGACTCCCTCCATGGAGTCACCAGACGAGGGCTGTATAGGTGGGCCAATCATTTGCTGCATAACTTGGACAGTTTTTGCTCCATTCTTATTGACTTATGTGTGTCAATTTCTTTCATTTCAGCCATTGATTTCCACATGCCTCCAATTTGTTCTCCTATTGTTAGGCCAGGCAGGCCAGCTGAGGTAGCACCAGTTGTGTCAAAGCAGTTGTCTGACACTATTTCAAGGCAAGTCTTCTCATTTTAAAACGCTCTCTGTATATTTGTGATTATGGCCTGTCACTTTGTTAGGTTTGGTTAATGTGGGTTCTGCAGGAAGTTAACAGTTACAAAGTCTATCCACCCCTCTTTTTTGTGTTTAAAATAACAAGAAAATGTGAAAAAAAAAAAAAAAAAGTTTAATTAGAGGAGAAAAGCTTCTTCAGCAGTTGTAACGATATATTAACACTCCTTTCATATGTATTGTGTACTTGTTGCAAATATTTTCCCACTGATATGGGTAATGTGGTTGTGTCTGCCTTTTGGTACATCCTTTGATATATTGTATACTTATTGCAAATATTTTCCCACTGATATGGATAATGTGGTTGTGTCTGCCTTTTGGTACATCCTTTGATATATTTGTTTTTGGTGAAAATTTTATTACTAATTTTGACTATTAATTACCACTTGCATGTATAACTTCTGTGAGAGTCTGCTGTTGTATTTAGTTACTAAGACAGGCAATATACAAATATTGGTGTATTCCTGTCTATATCAATACAATCTATGTTATGTGCTGGTATGCAAGAAATGCCTGAGTTTGTTTTAAGAGTGCTATGATTGATTTAACGTAGTTGTGAAGTTTTGATGTTCTACACAGTCGATGATCTTATCTTCGATTGACAATAGATGGCATGTAAAGGCAAGTTTAATTTCTAGATGTTTTGGATCTTTTCTGTTCATGTTTCAGATGCCAATGCATCTCTGGATTGGGCATATAATTTGATCTTTACTAATTATATCCTTTTTCAATAATTTTTTTATGATTCTCTTGTGATGCATGTTCTCATGCATTGATTTTTTAACTTACTAATTATTTTGTCAGTACTAGTTCAGAGAACAATAGTACACATGTAATATATAGGATTGCATCAGGATTTCACATACTTATGGAACACGATTCAATCTGTCAACTATATTGAACTATCAATATGTTGGTCTGTTGTGCTAGCCTTGTAATTCTTAAATGCATCAAGATATTTTTCAAGTCAATGCATTCTTGTCCCATCTAGGTCTATCCTGCTCCCACCCCAGCGTGATTGCATTTCTTTAAATCTTATTGTGTTGGCCTTTTGTTATTTTGTGGAGGATTGATGACAGTATATGCATAAATAATTTGGGGCATTCTTCTTATCTTACAAATTGGGTTCCTGTTAAAATCACCTCATTTGTTCTTATTGGCATTTTATTTCTGTAGCTCTGGAATGGTTGATTTAAAAGAATTGTCTCTAGTCAGTGGAAAAGCTGCATGGATGGCATTCTTGGTAAGTCTTAAGTTTTATTGTTTGGATGACCATAGTCAAGTGACAAAGGTAGCCATCTTTGTCGTACAGGATATTTACTGTTTGGATGCTGATGGTGCTGTTTTTGATGCTGCTTTACTCTCAGCAACTGCTGCCTTATCTCATTGTAAGTGTTGCATCTTCTGTGTTATTTAGTCATACTGTGAACTTTCCAGAAGTTTGACCAGATTGTCTTTTCTCTGTTATTCCTAGAAAATTCATGTATCACTGTGGACATTGTTACAGTAAACAGCTAATTATTGATATATGTACTGTTAGCTTAGCTGTGATATATCTTATACAAGTTTCCATGGCTGGCAGTGCAAATTCCTGCAGTTGCCATGAACGATGATGGCAAAATAGTGCTGATGTCTGAGGAAGATGGAGAGAGGCTGGCGCAAGAGCCAGTGAATAAGGAAAAGAGGAAGCTTGCATTAAGAAGTATTCCATTCTCATTAACATGCATACTTTACAAGAACTACATCTTGGCAGACCCTAATGCAGAAGAAGAATCCATCATGGAAACTCAGGTGACCATAGTTTTGGATTCATCCAGTCAACTGATATCTTTTTATAAGCCTGGTGGATCAGTTCTTGCTTATACGCCAGCTATTCAGGTTTGTTTGCAGTTTATTTTAAGAAACTAAAATTTCATTTGGCATTGATTACCCAGTGTTAGATGAACCACCCATTATGTTTTGGATGTTACCAATTACTACCTCCAGTCATTATATAAGAGCTAGATAACTAATTTGGGTAGATTAAGAAAATTATGTAAGTTAGTTATTTGTATTAAGTATGACTTGGTTTTCTTAAAATACCTTCTTTCACTATGACTACTTTCGGATGGAAACCTCTTAATATTTCAAACAATAAGGATACTTAGGGAAAAAATCATAAATTTGGGAGGCATAGTGGATTCAAATATTATATTTTGGACCAAATCCAACTTTCAACTAGCTCTTTATTAGGGACCTGAGGTAGTACAAGCTATTATATTATCAAACGTTAGTCATATCTTAGAGCATGAAGTATTTTGCATTGTGAAAACTGCCAATTGCATCATCTTTTGTCCTTACGATTGGAATTGGAATACGACAAGGTAGACCTGAACTTGTCAATTTATGTAGTGCCACAACTGATTACCAAAGTTATTAGCCTTAGAATTAAGTGGTATAAAAGACTTCTGATGGTACATATTACATGTGATGTAAGAGAAATTTGTTGGCATAGGAGTTAAATGGTGATTGGTGTGGTTTCAGGATTGTGTGGCATTGACCAGGCAACGAGTAAATGAGCTACAGAGTATTTTAGATGAAGCAAATTCTGCTATGGAGGTTGAGTAGATTGATGCTAGTATTTTTTTTTTACCCTTTCTGTTTTTAATTCTTTGTACATTGTAGATTATTTTGATGGCAGCTT
Source organism: Acacia melanoxylon (assembly GCA_019022615.1). Taxonomy (NCBI): domain Eukaryota; kingdom Viridiplantae; phylum Streptophyta; class Magnoliopsida; order Fabales; family Fabaceae; genus Acacia; species Acacia melanoxylon. The sequence continues at coordinate 3,638,831 of JAFJYJ010000014.1, forward strand.
TCTCAGTTCTCTGATTTCAACTTGTTAACTAATCAATTTTGTTGCCCCCAAGAAAGGGTTTTTAAAGTTTTGGCTGATGTAGTCCGGTTTTGTGGTTTTTACTTGTATGGTGCTCCATAGTTTTATGGGATTTTACTTTCCAAAGATGTCTAGTAAAAGAGGAATCAATTATTCCTTGATAGTTGCGGGTTCAAATCCTAGATATAGAATTTCCGCTTGTGGGCGTAAGGCTGTGTAGAAGGGATTTGATGAAAGAGAAAATAAGAAGCAAAATATTTCTAGATGTGTGTAGTATATATGGTATAGTGAAAGAGAGCTTACATTGGATAGCGGAAAGTTTTTGCATCTGTGCGTGTGTCTTACTTAATCATTCAAAAAGAATTAATCTAGCAATATATATTAATCAGCCTAGTTACAAAAAAAAAAAAAGATGGAGAAGACGGATGAACGCATGAACCCCATCTACTTCACTTCAGCAAGAATGAGCGCAAACCACATCCATTTTCACTTCACGATGATCATCTTCAGCTCTCAAGATCACAACTGCATGTAAGCATGTTCATGGGTTGGTTGAACCCAATCAAGGTTTGGCAAATCTTGAATAAACGGAGACGGAGGTGGTGGTGAGAGGAATTGCTAACGATCATCTTTAGTACCTGAATGGGAAGCATTACGTGTGGCATCTTCAATGCTAGGCTCGGCCTTTCCGATGACTGATGACTTCCCTCACGATATTTCTTCTCCCCTTGAGCGATGGGGTTCGTGGCTTGTGTCTATCCTCTTCGTCTTTCCTTCTTTTTTGTTAATATTTGAGTAAAATGTACTACCTCCGCTCCTAATTATAAGAATATTTTTATAGTGCAACTTACACTACAAAAGTGTTCTTATAATTAGGACTGGAGGGAGTATTAACTACCCCTCCATTTTATATAAATTACATGAACCTCTTCTCTATTTTGAAAATTTATATAAACATTCTTTAAAATTAAAATATGTTACACAAACCTTTCATGTATATTTCAGATTTGATTTTTATCTATCTAACCGTTAGTTGACCGTTAAATTTGATTTTTATACTTTTGTTTTGAACAGAGTTTCCCCCTCCTTAACAAAAAAATTGATTTAAACAATTATATATATTTTTTTAAAAAAATCAATACCACCAAAAAATAATTCTGAAACATATATTTTCAAAATATGTAATTTTAAAAAATTTGTAAATTTTATTTTATTATATATTTATTTAAATTTTATATCATATTTATTGAGACTTATGTTTTTATGTTTTTTTTATTGGCTAAAAAATATTTCAATTTTTTTATTATTATACAGTATAAATGATGTAAGTTTGAGAGGCGATATAAATAATTTAAATTTATCATTTAAATTTACTAAACATTTTTGATACAAACATCTATAAATATATTTAGTCAAAATTAGGAATTTAATATGATGAAGGGTAAATTAGTAAATAAATATTTCAATATAAATTTAAATTAAAAAAGCATATTTTTAGAATAATCTTAATGAAGTTAACCGTTTGGACTTAAGTGTATATTTTAAAATTAGAAGGAAGCTCTATGTAAATAAGATAAAACGCAAGGAAAGTTAGTATTTTACTCTTAAGATTTTATTGAAAAAAGACCCATATGGAAGTTGGGTTGTAAACAACTTTCGCTACATAGGATGACTTTATAGATAATAAGGATAATAATATAAAAAGTAAAAAGATAAGAAATTGAGTTATCAAGTGTTAAAAATTTAGGAGCTGAGTCACAAATGAGTCCAACTTTCAAAGAATAAGTTGTACCATGTCATAGTTGAGAAAATGAGTTGTAAGTTGTGTATTAAAACCCAGACCAGCTAGTTTAGACCGAAATTGACAAAATGACCACTTGTCTGGTCTAGTTCGATACTTGGACCGGGGCATTTGTGACTCATAAACCGCCCTAACTTGATGTGAACCAGCCATAACTTGGCTAACCCACTGGGTTAGGTGGTCTACTGAGTTGCTATTTTTCTCCCAACCAGAACCCACGAACTTCAGATGGAATGGCCAAAGAAGAAAGGGGGAGGGATGATATGGGAAGAAATTGAAGGCTACAACCTACTATTTCTTGAAAGAGATTCATTGAACCTTCAATAAAAGCTTTAGCATGGAAGCCACGACGAATTGATCGTGAGAAATTACAGTGAAAGAAGATGGCTTGCGAGACTCTTAGGGGGATATTAGGTGCTCATAGGACCAATGAGCACCTAGTGCTCACCCATCAATATATCTAATAATTTTTTATATCTTTATTTATTAATAATCAATATATTTAATTAAAACTATTTTTTATAGTCAAATTTGAATATGTTTGTACATCTTAAATTATATTTTTTAATCATCATTGGTTTGATTCCGAGTCAACTTTGGTTTGAACTACTAATCCTTAATCCACTATCCTGATAGGTTCACTATTCAGTTTGGGTTTTGATACCTTGGTTGTGAGTCAATAGTTGAAGGAATAAAAGATTAAGGTGTAAAAATAACCATTAAGTTATACGAAAATAGTAAAAGTAACCATAAGCTTTTTTGGGTGCAAAAGCCTAACAGCATTGTCACTTTTGCCCTCTAATAATGTTTATAGTTACTTTTCCACCAAAAAAAGTTTCTGATTATTTTTACACTTTTGATATAACTTAATAGTTATTTTTGCACCTTAACCCAAAGATTAATTTTCCTTTAAAATAAAGACAAACAATCAAGATAAAATTTTATTTAATAACTAGAGGTAAATCTCCTTCCGTTGCACGGACGACCCCATGATTTACGGACCGGATCCAAGGGGAGCGAGATATGCCAAATCATCTTCGCTCATGGAATATTATATCTATATCAGGATTTGATAGATCAAGCGGTTAGGTACCCTATATTCTAATTCATCGCTGTGATATCTCGTTTTGGCACAAAAAATCCAAGTGAAGAACACCGAATATATATATCGATCCCCGTGACCAACAATTGCTACTACTAGAATATCGGAACCCTCACCGGGAAAGTCCATAGTCGAGTGACGAAGACCGAGACAGAGAGGCCGCCACGACCAAAGGGCTCGCCCCGGGAATATCACGTAAAATACATAGCGGGCCACAACAGCAGCCCTTTCTCGGAAGAAATCGAGAATGCTCCATACCCTAGAAAATTTGAGCTGGCCTCTTTATCGAAATACGATGGCGTGTCCGACCCGAGGGCCCATCTCAACGCCTTCGAACTACTCATGTTCGTAAGGCAAATCAAAGGCTCGGTCATTAGTCGGCTTTTCGCAGCCACACTGATCGGACTAGCTCAAATCTGGCTCCACACGCTGCCTAGAAGATCCATCCATGATTTTCAAGACCTCGGGCGCAAATTCGAGTTGAATTTCGCGACTAGCGGAACAACCCAAATCTCGATACCCCGAGCAAGATAAAGCAACGACGGGGAGACGCCGCAAAAATACTTGGATGATTTAAGGAGGTGGCCCTCCGTGTAAGATCTCTCCCGAAAGTGTTCACGTACATTGCCTCGTCGACGGCTTGGATCCTTCTTCCCGCTAGCAAATTCCATCTTCAAGAACCGGGTATACACCCTCACCGAGTTTAACACTCGAGCGGCGATATCGGAAGTAGAGCAGATGGAGATCGCCAATACTAACGGCGACGATAAACGAAGAAGTACACCACCCCGAATAAGAATCGCCCGAGTGGTCGTAGGAAAACTCCCACGATCAAAATCGGGATGGCAGCCAAAAACCGACAAGTCGAAAAGAAGCCGAGGTATGAGAGATACACTCCGCTCAACGTTTCGCGAGGCCAGTTATGGAAAGAAGTGGCCTTCACAGAGATGAAAAAGGTTGACAGACCTCGGCCCACACGGTTTCGGTCCACCACGGATCATTCAAAGTTCTGTGACTTCCACGATGGACCGGGGCACACTACAGATCAATGCTACGAACTCAGGGACGCAATTGAAAAATTCATCCGAGAGGGTAAGTTGCGCCAATACCCGATAAAAACACGATGGTCGGAAGAACAACAAAAGGAAACAAGGAGGTCGAAGTCCGAGTCGACCCCACACGATCGTAAGGTCGATGGAATAGGACGAAAGTCGTCCTTCGATGACGAGCAGTTCCCAGAAATAGACATGAACCACAGGTGCAATGTAATCAGTGGAGGCATGGGCGGAGGAGGAGACACCGCAAGTCAAAGAAAGAAATACTTGAGGGAGGTACTATCGGTAAGAACCCCCAAGTTTAAAGATGACCATGGCCGATCGACGCCTCCATCATTACAGTTCACCTCCGAAGACCTAAAAGACGTTGTGCTTAGGGACACCAAGATGGATTGGTAATTACCGGGATCCTGGCAAACTGCCTTGTGAAAAGGATTTTCGTTGACTCGGGGAGTTCAGCGGATATTATTATGTGGGACGCCTTTAAAAGGATGAACTTGGATAAGGAAGACCTGCGTCCATGCAAGACAACACTTGTGGGCTTTAACGGGAGCAATCCAGGCCAAAGGGGCATATCGACCTAAAGGCGACGTTGGGAACTAAAGAAGCCTTCAAAGCCGAGAGGTAAGATTCATCGTGGCCGACTTCCCTCTCCGTACAATATGATAGTTGGAAGACCAACCATCCACAGCTGGGATCCAAGATCAAACCACCGCCATCTAATTTGGACATCTGGTTTCACACCGGAACATGACCAGTACTGAAAAAATACTTCATGATCTTAAAGAATTATTTTAGGATCTTAAAAAATATTTCAGGGCACTGACCGGTAGTAAAAAGATACTTTTGGGATACTGACTGATATAGAAAAAACACTTCATGATCTTAAAAAATTATTTTAGGATCTTAAAAAAATATCCTGAAGTATATTTTTAGTACCAGTTAATACTCTGAAATATTTTTTCAGGATCTTAATATGATTTTTCAAAGTATGAAGTATTTTTTTCAATACCAATTAGTATCCTTTTAGTATCAGTCATAGTTTGAAATATTTTTTCAAGATCATGAAGTATTTTTTTTTGTACCAGTCAGTATCCTCAAAGTACTTTTTAGTACTAGTCAGTACCTTGGAATATTTTTTTCAGTATTTATTAGTATCCTTTTAGTACTAGTTAATACGCTTAAATATTTTTTAAGATCCTAAAATAATTTTTCAATATCATGAAGTAATTTTCCAAAATCATGAAGTATTTTTGTTGTACAAGTCGGTATCCTCAAAGTATCTTTTTAGTATCGGTCAATACTCTAAAATATTTTTCAAGATCCTAAAATAATTTTTTAAGATTATGAAGTATTTTTTAGTACCGGTTAGTATCCTAAAATATTTTTTTGTAGTACTCGTTAGTACCCTAAAATATTAAAAGAAAAAAAAAGTATCATCCTTCAAAATTTTGTGCCAAAACGGTACAGAGTTTATAAGAAGTGGACCGCAGAGAATTTTAAGCAAAGAGGAAGCAAGCCGCTTCCGATTGTAGGATGTTTTAATTCTGAGCGCAATTGTGAAATGATCTGTTATTTTTAACATGAATTCTCAATTTTATCTAGATTGTGATGTGATAGTTTACTACATTGTACTTGTATAATATCACCTTTGTGTTTTTCTTGGTATTTTTTCAAGTGTTTCAATAAAAAATATTGCAACTTTGACTTAACATAGATGTATATTTAAGCTCAGTGATGGAAGTAATTAAACTAATCACCATTGTTCAATAAAAGCCATTACCTGTATCAAGTGAGCCTCTTTTTTTTTTTCATCAATCCCTTTTATTTTTTGCTACACTTAATCATGGATCTCAAAAGGGAATAGTGCATGCATTGAAATGGGTGTTCGTATGAGTCAACGTTTTTATTACCTATGGAAAAGCATAAGGAAGCAATTATTCATACTTTCCTTACAATCGTTCTGGTGCTAAATGCTGCGTACTTAGTCATCGTACAAAGCCAAAAGAATGAGTTGGGAATTTGGGTATTTAGGAATCAATACTTACATTACCCGAGATGTATTATAGTTGCCATGACTACTATATGTGTGTACTGTTTCTTCTCTCTTTTCTTTATTTTATCTTCGTTTTTATATGACTTTCTTTCTGAGAGTATATAATGCATAATAGAATATCTAATTGATGTCTGTTGTGCTCATCAGATTCATGCCTCAATGCACTGCGCCTAGATGATCTATTAAATGCAAACATAAAAGGGTCAAGCTACATTTTAACCAGAAAATCTCCAATCGATCATATAGATGCGGTACCTACAACCACATAGCAAGCTGGGGTTTGAAGTTTCCTTTTGAGTAATAACAGCCTTTGAAAACCTTGAAGCAGTGAAGATGTTCCTTATTTTGTGTATGAATATCTTTGAAAACCATAAAGAAACAAAGATGTTTCTTATTTGGGATCTGAATCCTGAAGAGATGAAATGTAGTCCTATCAAAGTTCAGTGGCAATGGTAAAAGAGGGTTCATACCCGAGTTAATGGTGAATTTCGGTTCAGTCAAAACGAGCCATTGTATCAAAATTGGTCGTCTTCATCACCGAGAACCGGTCTGACCGTCCAGGCTAGTCTGATTCTGAAAACACTGGTTCAAACAGGGTGGAACCCACTAAAAGGTAGATTGGCTTGGCTTTTGCAAACACCTAAATTACAGTATCAAGAATAAAAATCACAAAGCCATGGAAACTTAATTTATTCAAGTATATGGAGCAAGAAGGGGAATATGAGACTGAAATGATAACAGAAACTTTTCCCAACTTATCCCCAAAAAGCAACATGGGTCTTTATTCTTTTTTCCTTCAGTTGATCACAAAGCTCAAAACATTGTAGAAGTGCTTTACAGATCTTAAAACCCATCAACAAAGAGAATGAATTTTTCATTTCATTTCTGTCCTGCCTTCTTTTCCCTAAAAGAAAGGGAAAGAAGGAAATAATCACTCACTACTCAAAACAAACTAAGACTTTAGGGTCCTTTTGTGTTGCAGCAGAAGGCACCAACTGAAAAAATCCCACAATTCCTTGAATCAGAACTAATATAAGATTTCATTCCTGTAGAATCCAAAACACTGTGTAGAGGCATAAGTGATTGCACACATCCCAACTTGTACACTGAAGTTCTGCACAAAAAAAAAAACATGAATTGTTAGCACAAGACATAGTCCAACTTTCAGCAATTCTTAATAGAAGAACCACATAAACTGATCGTGTAAATGCATGCACCAAACATAGCTAACAACTGTTAGGAATGAACATGAAATTGCTAAGAATGCTCAAACACCCATCTGTACTAAGTAACAACTTCTTTTTATTTGGAAGATAAAAGGGGCACGTTACAAGAGATTTAAATGTATCAAACAATCCAAGAAATAACCATATTTGTGTCCACTACACTATGTAGATGAACAATTGACTTTAAAAGCCCTGACATCAAGAATTTGACTTATCAGCACCAAGCATACCACAAATTTCAGCAAATCGTCGAAGAAATAAATAAACCGCAGAATCATGCATATATACAAGCACGGCTATCAACTAATTACACAATAATTGTAATTACTATTTCCAGTTGAAGTAATAAACAACAAAATAGAAGCCAAAAAAAAAAAAAACGGAAAAGGAAAACGCAAGCATACTACCAGTAACAGAGGAATTTTCTCAAAAACCTTGTTAACGCTGAAGCTAGGAATTAGCAGCTACCTACGGGAATGTAGTCCGTACTTCTTGTACAACCCAGGCCATGAAGAAAGAACAAGGGTTTAAAGCTCCGAAATACAGAAATTACCTGCTAAACGAAGGAAATAAGCGTTGAGGCGGCATTGTTGTTGAGGCATTCCGAAGCGGAGAATGGCTCATGGATTTAACGGCGGATTTCAGGGAGGAGACAGCGGCCGTTCCGATCCGACGATGAGAGCAATTCAAACAATATGTCATCGCCACTGAAAATAAACAGTAACTTTCTTTTGGGCTGACGGGGTAGAGAAATGGCACTTAGTGCTGCGATCTTTGACGACAGAGAGGACTTTCAATGTTGGGGGCTTAAATGAGGGCTTTCAAGTTGATTTGGGCCTTAGGCTAAAAGCATGGCACAGGCCTAGAACTTTACTGGCAGCTTTTTGTAGACGTACTGAAAATTAGAAACGTGGAATTCACCCAATCAGGTCTAATAAAACTAAAAAGAGGAGGTTCGACTGGTCGATGTGAGGGCTTCGTTAGTGGGCGATTTGTAAGATTTTTTTGTAAGCGTTTTTTGAGTCAAAAAGACGCTTCCCTTTGGTGGGAACTTGGTGTCAAATTTAGCCCCACCTAAACTTTTTATTTATCCAAAAAAAAAAATAGGTCTAGTAAAATAGGTTAGTCTATCACAACATAACCAACCAATGTTTGAATCTTTATTAAGAGAAGTATGCACATTTAGTGTTATACAATACCTCGAACATGATTGTCTCAAATTACACAATACGTACCTAGCAAAAAATAAAGGGAAAATTCCTTTCAGGTCCCAAGAGAGTAGAAAATGTCAAAAAAAGTCACAGAGAAATTCGGATGTCGGAAAAAAAGTCTTGTTTGTTTGGCCAAGCTTATTTTTAAACTTATTCTTAATAACAACTCTTTCGGTGGGATTTACAAATTTCATCTATGGGATTAACAATGATATCTATGACAAAAATATTGTCAAGGATTAACAAGTTTTTAATTTTAAGAGGAGGGCTCTTATTTTTAACATTTGAATTTTTTTTGACATTTTCTTGATCCTTTGGGATCTGAAAGGAATTTTTCCAAAAATAAACTAGAGTTGAAATGAGGAGATATGCTAATAATCTTGTAGTCTAGTGGTATGAAGACACTCTTATAATTGTGAGGTTACGGATTTGATCTTGCTAGTATCTCAAGCCGTTTTGTGTATGCCCCTCCAATAGTTACTTTCTTAACCATTAGGTCAAACTCAAACATTTCAAATCTATTTTTGATACACATAATACATATAATGTATATCTCTAAAATGTATAGTTTCTTTGTTGGCAAAAAAAAAAAAAAACTCTAAAATGTATAAAGCATCCGTACATGCCTTCTTCATTTAAAGCTTTATTCCCTTTTTCCCCAAAAAAGATTAACTAATGGTCCGTTCGTATGAAAGCAAAGCTAAGAACAAAGAAAAGGAGATAAGAAAATGTAGAGAGAAGAAAAAACTGGAGAGATAAGTCATAACCCTCTCCTATTTTGATGAGGAGAGAAAATATGGAAAAAGTTACAGTACAATAATATCTTTATATAATTTATTATTATATTTTATGTCATCACATTATAAAAAACTATATAAAAATAAACCCTATCAAAATATGTTCAAGTAAAATCATAGGATTTAATATTTGCTTATTTTAAAATCAAATAATTGTGTATGTTAAAAAAATTATTTTAAAAATTTAATAATAAATTGAAAAAAAAATCAAAAGATATATGTTCATTCAAAGCATATGTCTAATAAAAAGGTGACTCGGTGAGGTTGGTTGGCCTATATATGGCTATGAATACCTTGAGAATCAGTACAATTTTAATTATTTCAACTAAAATCATACTACCTCCGATTTTAATTATAGTAACACTTTTGTAATATAATTTGTACTACAAAAAAGTATTCCGATAATTAGGATAGGAGGGAGTAGTATTTAATATTCAGTACTTGATTGTATTTCAAATATGATTACTTTCAATAAGTTGAAAATATCATTGTGTAGTATAAGCCTTCCAAACTTTTATCTCCACGTGCCTAAGAGGAGGAGAGATGGGAGGGCATCTTATGGACCCAGAGAAAGAGAGAGCGAGATAATGGAATTGAGGGAGGTCGGGCCCATTTAAGACTTTTCTTATTGTGATTGTGGGGCTCTTTTGCTTCTATGCCTTTCAATTATTGGGCCCATTAGCCCAATATTTCCACGTTGATGGCGAGACTATTCTAGGTATCTACCCACTAGGTGAGTAGAGTTTGTATGCGCCTGTATGGTTTAGTGGTGTGAGCTTAAATTTAAATAGACTTTATTTGAGCCAGTAAAAGTAGTTATAAAACTTGTTTATCATATTTGGGTAAGTCTTATAAAATCCCGGTCAACCGTGATTTCATTCTCCTACCACACGTTGAGCATAAATGATAATGGGTTGATTATATGATTGGAAAATCCCGAAAAACTTTTGGAATAAGAATTTCTCCAATTTACTCTAGGCTCCCTTATTTAAAATTATCTATATAAATATTCTCCACACATATTTTTTTGGAAAAATTACATTTAAATACCATTTGAATTTACAAAACCCCCACCCTTTTGCACTTAGTTTTTAAATAAATTTAAAAAAAGAAAAAGAAAAATGGCCCCTCATCGGAGGGCCATATGATTGGCGGCCATTGGCCATTTCTTTACCAGAATCCGTGGTGCCTAGGCTTTGGCCATCGATGGCGCGAGATCCGGCGATGGTCTTTTTTTTTGGGGGGGGGGGTGGGGTTGAATTTTTTTTTTTAAAAAAGATTTAATGAAAGTGAAATGGATGGGGTTCGAACCACCCCACTTTCGTAGGTAAACCTATAATAACCTTTAATATATATATATATATATATATATATATATATATATATATATATATATATTCTTTCTTAACATTTTTTCCATCAACAAACACTCTTGTAAATCTCATTACTGAACTAGTAAATGCCATTGAAGAATTGGTAATCGCCATTGAAAGATTTGTTATAATTACACCTTTTTTTTTTTCATCAGACACAAATGTGGTAAACCTGAAAAAATGAATTGGTAAATTGATGGTTGATTTTGCCTATTACATGACTTTCATGCAAAGGTTCATGAGGTTGAAAACAAAAATTTTGTTTAATCGTTGCGGAAACCCGTAACTCCTTACAGCTTCTCATGAATTATTAACCCTAACTCATTACATTAATTAGTTAATAATTATTAATCCGTAACTCTTTACGGCGCTTGTCACACCCCTACCGGCCTCGCCCTTTCGGGTGGCGGGTTAGAGGGATTCCTTTACTTAGTTACATTTCTTTCATTATTAGGTCCATTTAACATGTATCAGAGTGAGCGCAACAGAGCATTTAACCGGTTTGGACAATCTACTGTACTGGTAAAAGTAAAATAAATAGAAAGTAAAAGTCCCCGAAGGGTTAAGGGTACAATTATCCAAAATAAATACCAATAGAGATACAGTCATCCCAAAAGTATCAAAATACAAAAGTGACAATAGGGCATCCCCTATTTCTTCAACTTCCCGCATCAAGCCCTACCTTCTTCTGCTTCCGCCTGCTACTTTCTCACCCCTGTATCTTCATAATAGTATGGAGTTCAAAGTTGAACCCCAGAGTAACTGTTAGACTCAAATACAATATGTATGCAGTGCATGCAATGTAAATCACAATAAGGAAATTAAAGCAAACAATTCTGCCTCAGGCACAGTAATCTAGCATGTATGTTCTGCCTCTGGCACAATCCGTAGGACCGCCTGGTTAAGACAAGCCCCACGATACGTTTCGCACGCAGGGGCTTCGGTAGAAACCTATAAACACACAGTCATATAGGCCCTACCTACCCCAACAATTCTTGGTACTGCAGCCCAATAGGCACCACAGCCCGATCATACATGCCATCGGTATTGTAGCGAATCCCTAAGGACACGCAGTCCAATAGGAACTACAGCCCGATCTCCTACATCATGATCAACACAACATGCAAAAGTAACATAGAGTATGCGAGTCAACAGTTACTACCTGACACTCCTTGAAATTAGCAAACACTTTTCTTGATATGGTCCACATGAGCTAACACCCTAGTTACAACAAAATATCACACTTTCAATTATATATACCAACTTTACTTTTAATTCCTATGAATTTCGCCTATCACAGAATTTCCAGAAACTCTGCATTTGACCCAACTTCCCAGATTTTTAATAAATTCCACAAACATAATTTTCATATGAAACCAACGCCATTTGAACCATTAAGATGTCCAGTTTCCAGGAAAAATATACCCACAAGACAAAAGTTCATATGTTTTGGCGTGGGGTCACTTTTACACCCTCTGCCCAGATTCGCCCCTGTTACTTATGTACCAACTTTAGAAATTTTTATCTCCTAGTTTAAAAGTCCAAATCTTAAAAACTTATACTTCAAGGTGAAGCCCTGGGTGTCTAATTTCCACCATAAAAATTTCATGTTAAAAAGGCATCATTTACTATTTTTAAGGGCGAGTTAAAACTCTTCTGCCAGAATTTCCAGAATTGAGAATAAACTTAGTTTAAAGGGTTTTTGGTGTTTTCGGCTTCAGAAACTTAAACCATAGGTGAACCCGACACAAAATCATGTTTTGAACACTTTGCAACCATCAAAATATCCAAAATCAGACCTTATCATCAAACCCTAGTCAGATTCACGAAAATACTTAGCAAGAACTTAAGAAGATAAGGTTTTTCGGGTTACCTCAAGAACGGCAAATCGGTGGATATTCCTATGATTCTTGAGTCTTGGCTTGGTGTTGAATGGTTGCAGATTCCTCTCCCTCTCACTCTGGAATTTCGCCCTCTCAGGGTGAAAAATGAAGGGTTAATCACCTTTTCATAAAGGTGATTTTGATCCGGTAATTTTGGAATTAACAGACGTAATTTCGGACAGTTGGTTAATAAATGGGATCCGACTTTTCTTGACTTATTTCCCAAGTTTTTCTAGAGTTTTCCAGGGCCTCCTAGGGTGCTCCACGTGCTGCATCCCTCACCCAAAAATATCTTAGATATTTTCTATTTTGGGGAAAATTACACGTTTGGCCCGAAACTTTCAGAAATTGCGATTTTGGCCCAGAACTTTTTAATAATTACCCACTTTTTCCCCATATTTTCATCTGCCCAAGAGGACACATGGCACGCCATTTTGGGCCCACCTTTCATCCCAAATCAATTTTTACCCATTTATTTCCTATTTTGCCCTTTTGTCCAAAGTGTGTGGGTCCGCGGTTTGACTTTTCAGACCGATCTCCTTTTCTTCTTTTCCAAGCAATGCTAGAGAATTCCAGAGGCTTCTAGATGGCTGCCATGTGGCGCCTCCTCTTCCACAAGTATCTTGATATTTTCTTTACATTTAGGGAAATTACCTACTTTGGCCCGAATTTATGGAAATTACCACTTTTGGGCCGGACTCAATAATTACCCTTAACTTTTTCCCCAAGTTTTCTAGACTTTTCCTAAGCCTAAGTGGCACCTCCTAGGCCCCACAAATCAAATCCTCCTGGTCTTTATTCCATTCTTCCCTATTTTATCTCGATATATCCCTTTTTGTCCGCTACGGGGCTGCAGTTGACTTTTTGTTGACCTTTCTCTTTCTTTCTCTCCGGTTATCTTATAATTATTAACGGGGGTAGGTGGTGCCTCCTGTGGGCCCACCTAATCCGTTCCCCTCATTCCCTCTGATCTTTTCATTCTGTCCGGTCCGGTCTCCATCTACCGGTCCACGTGGGTCCCGCCGGTCAACAAGGTCTCTCCTTTTGAGCTTTCCTCAACTTGTTCCAAAGTTGAGTACATTGGTTGCAACCGTAGGGGTGTTACAGCGCTCATGATGATTCATAACAATTATAATATTCATGAATTTTGGGATTACTCGTTAAAACAACTATTGGGGATTAGGATAACTTGACAACACAACTATTAGAGATTAGGATTACCTTAGATCACTTGAAGACCTCAATGTTGTTGATGTCCTCTAACGTTGATCCACACGGCTACCTCCCGATTGCAACGAGAACTCCTTATCTTGAAACCTCTCACTCCTTGAATGCTTGCTAGGCGAAGACAAGGTTGATGTTTGGTTTCCTTGGGTTTTACTCTTTTCAAGAAGGTGATGGTTTCTTGGAACTAGGTTATGGATAGGATGAACAAGGTTGGAACCTTACCCTTTTATGGATGGTGCCTTTTCCTCTCTAAACCTTTGGTAAAGACCTAAATTTAGAGAGCATAAGGGTTCTTGTTTTTCTCCTAGAAAAACGTGCAAGAAGAAGGCACACCAAAAATCAACACTTTATAAGAGTCTAACCCTAATTTAAGTGCTTACAAGAAAGGCTCAATCCAAGCTTGAATTGGAAAATCCAATTCACAATTAATTAAATTCATATCTTGATTGATAGATTGGATTTAATATGATGAATCAAATTCATATCTTGATTGATTGATTGAATTTAATATGATGAATCATATTCATATCTTGTCAACCAAGTCACATTAAATTCACATCTTGATTGATTGATTGAATTTAATATGATGAATCATATTCATATCTTGTCAACCAAGTCACATTAAATTCACATCTTGATTGATTGATTGAATTTAATATGATGAATCATATTCATATCTTGTCAACCAAGTCACATTAAATTCACATCTTGATTGATTGAATTTAATATGATGAATCATATTCATATCTTGTCAACCAAGTCATATTAAATTCCCATTTTTTTCTTCAAAAAACGTCCATAAAAAGGGCATATAAAAAATCAGCACTTTATAAGAGTCTAACCCTATTTTAAGTGCTCACAAGAAAAGCCCAATCCAAACTTGAATTGAAAAATCCAAATCGTAATGAATTAAATTCATATTTGAATATTGAATAATAATTTAAGATGATGAATCACATTCATCTCTTAAACTAAAATTCAAAATCATTTTAAATCAATCCTAATTTATTATTTCTCCTATCTTCATCCAATCATTATTGGATCTTTATATATATATTAGATAATTCAGAATTATCTTTTATAACCTATCCTTTTTGAATTAAAATTCAAATCTCCTCATTGGGCTTGGAGTCCCACTCCAACTCAATTACACATTTACTCTTGATAAAGCCCAATAACAATTATTGGTCCAAGTTTGCTAATTTTAAACAAACGGGAATAACCTTTGTGTGTGACCCATTAGGTCCAATTAGTCACTGACATAAATAAACTTGAACTAATTAAAACTCTTTTAACGGGCCCAATTTATTTAATGACCTCATAAGACACTAGCAATGCTTTGTGGCCCCAGAACTAATTGAGTTGATCAAGTGATCTACCTTTCATATTTGGATACGTGCGGTGCATCATCCCTCACATCATCATTCACATTTAGTCGAGAGCAAAGATAGAGTATCATCTCTCTTAATTGACTAAATGTAGCTAATTCACAGAACTAGGAATCTTCTTATATTAACTCTACAATAGATCATGACTCTTCATGATCATTATCTTGCGCACAGACTCCTGAGTTAATTAGAAGCTATCTAAGCTCTACCGGTCTTGTGAATGACTAATCCCTTATAGGGGACCGTGAGTCCTCTCAAAGATATCCATCTATACTTATGTATTTGAGTTACACCCAAGAGTGCACGTTCTCCCCATTTTTCGGATAGAGTTGTACAAGTCAAAGTATAACCCTAGGACATAGTGTTCGATGACATCCTTAAGTCTAGGACGATCCGCGCTACCAAACGATGAGAGACTTTACATATCCAATGATACTCTCTACAATGAATCTTTGTGGAGTCTCTCGGTGGGTTTGTTCGGTGCTATCTGTTCTCCAACAGATCCACCCACGACATCAGCTAAGGCATCACCATGCATGTATTCCATGAGGTCCCTACCTTGTATCTCTATACAAGTAGACAATGCCGTACTAGTCTTATTGAGATCATCAATGCCCTTTCTTGGTGATTCAAGATTAGGAACAAATTTTAGGTAATAGATATACAGTGTTCTCGAGTCCTCATGATAATGATCTCTTATTATTGATCCTCGAGATTAACACATATTCTATTCCTAGGGCTTTTATCTTCAAACACATATTTACTTTAAAATAAAGGTGAGACATAAATATGATAAAGATAAACTATGCTCATTTATGAAATACTACAACGTAGAAAAAGGTGCTGATTTGTCCTTATGGATTGTCTTTAGGACACCTAAATACTAACATAAATACCATTGCAAAACTAGTAAATGCCATTGAAGAATTGGTAATTGTCATTGAAAGATTTGTTATAATTGCACTTTTGTTGTTGTTTTATCAGACACACATGCGGTAAATCTGAACAACGAACTGGTAAATACTATTGCGAAACTAGTAAATGCCATTGAAGAATTGGTAATTGCCATTGAAAAATTTGTTATAAATCATTTATTTTTTGTTAATCCCATATCCTTCATTGAACATTACATTCCTGATTTACAAATATCATGCACAACAAATTTTTGTTAATCCTATATCTTTCATTGAACATTACATTCATGATTTACAAACATCATGCACTACAAATTTTTGTTAATCTCATATCCTTCATTGAACATTACATTCCTGATTTACAAACATCATGTGCAACAAATTTTTCAATGACATTTACTAGGAATTTAACGCCCATTTTAAAAAAATGTACACGTTAAAACGTAGGCGGTGACATTGTTGTAATTTTTTCCGTACTTTTAACGCATGTTTTAAAAATGTAGATGTTAAAACGTAGGGCGATTGACACTCGTTGTAATTTTTTTTTTCATACTTTTAACGCCTGTTTTTAAAAAACAAACATTAAATGTTGTGATACAACGACTGTTTTTATTAAAACAGTCGTTGTATCTTAGACACCATTTTTTATTTTATTTTGCAAAAAATTAGTGCTACTTACAACAGAATAAAAGCTTCAAAATTATATGACCACTATAATTTTATCCCATATTTAAAGTTATTTCCTAGTATGTAGCCTAGAATTTCGATAATTAAGAGAAGAAATCTGTTCGTATTTTCATTTAGTTAGTTCCTAATAATTAAATTTAATAAATTAAACTATATATATATATATATATTTTATCCCATATTTATAGCTATTTCCTAGTATGTAGCCAAAAATTTTGATAGTTAAGAGAATAAATATAATCGTATTTTCATTTAGTTAGTTCCTAATTAAATTTAATAAATTAAACAATATATCTCTTTTATATATGTATTTGTAAAAAAATATATCAATATCGTTTAGTTTAAGCCTCCCTCTTGCAATTTTATTTTAATTTTTATTTTGAGTTACAACGATCGGGTTTTTCAAAACCATTCGTTGAAACTCGAATTTTTTAGATATTTCAACTTCAATCTCATGCCTTTGACCCTTGAAAAATAGTCGTCTAATGGTCTTAAAAACGGATGTTAAAGGTGTTTTCTGTAGTAGTGGCAATTACCAATTCTTCAATGGCATTTACAAGTTCAGTAGTGAGATGTACAAGAGTGTTTGTTGATGGAAAAAATGTTAAGAAGAATATATATATATATATATATATATATATATATATATATATATATATATTTGTTAATGCATATATATATGAAAGGAACTAAGTGGCCCAGTGGTTGGGCCACTTGGCCCCATGAAAGTAGGGTGGGTTTGAACCCCACCCACTTCAGTTTCTTTAAATCTTTATTTTTCTTTTACAGATTCAACCCCACCCCCCACAAAAAAAAGACCATCGTCGGATCTTAGGCCACCAGTGGTGGCCGGAGCCCGTGAGTCAAGTGCTGTGGTATCCGGCGCTCGGTCCTTCATGGGCGTGGCGCTACGATGGTCATTTTTCTTTTTCTTTTTAAAATTTATTTAAAAACTAAGGGCAAAAGGGTAAATTCACCTGAATGTGAAAATCCCAATATGGTCCTTGGTACCTTTAAGTCCTTTAACAAATTTAATAGACATTTGAGGGTTTTGCAAATTCAAATGGAATTTAAATGTAATTTTCTTTATTTTTTGCCTTAATTTTTCAACTAAAGAAGTCCAAATAATATTACTTTGAATATTAGTTTGTCTATTACTAAACATGAATTTTTAAATCTATCTATCGTTTATATTTATAGAAAACTTGTAGTAACAGTAGTTTTATATATGTGTCACAGTACAAAAAAGGCTTTTAAGACCGGACGAAAGAGGCATCGTAAGACCTGATCCACGATCGGTCTTGTTCTAAGTGGTCTTAAAAGTCTGTAACTATTAAGACCGGATGCGAACTGGTCTTAAATAAATTATTTTAGACTGGACATTAAAAACATTAGGTCTTAAAAGTCGTACTATATAGACCTGATATTTTTTTTTTTGGTCTTAAAACTCAACTTTTAAGACCGGACAAACAAATAGTCCGGTCTAAACAGATCAACATTTTAAGACTGGACAACAAAAAAATCCGGTCTAAAAAATACCGACTTCTAAGACCAGACGACTAATTATACCGATCTTAAAAGACCGACTTTTAAGACTAGATAATGAATACATCCGGTCTTAAAAATTGAACTTTTTAGACCGGACGGATAAATACATTGGTCTTAAAAGACCAACTTTTAAGACTGACCTATAATATGTACTCGACTTTTAAGACCAGGTCATATAATTTGAGACCGGCGTATTTATTTTCAGTCTAAATTTTTTTCCTGAATTTTTTCCCTGTTATGTTCTTCCTGATCATATAATATACACACATCCACCACCCAGTCCAGCACCTAAAAGTTGATACTTTAAGCTACACGTTATGAACAATCCATTATGAATAAATTGAATTGGGAAAATAATACAAATATTATTCACCATGAGTTATGTGGCCTCTTAATGATTATACTATGACAGTACAACACCTAAATGAATATATACAATAAGATAACTTACAAATACAATGAGTTACAAATACAGCACGTAAATCAACATACATGCCCAATATAATATTCATCATGCCTTCATCTGATTCCCACCCAACAACGTAACATCCTCTTTTATAACATGCCCCTTTCAATCGGATCCTGCCACAAAAATAAAACAAGAACAAAAGCTTCACAGTAAGGGACATTATGTTTAAGAACATAAAAGGAATATAGTTAAAACCTTAGAGTTTTCAAAGAATTCTGCATATAAATAATACCTTATGAATTGTCTCTTTTATAAAGCGATATCCTCCCATATCCCTTCATGATGATCATTTCTTATGCCGGGTTCATTATTCGCTTCATCTTCTTCGTTCATGTCTGGTAGACCCCTTGAAAAAGGAGTACTCTCAGGAAAACCATAATTTGAATGAATTTCCTCATCAATATCAATGACCCTTTTTCCTTGGAGAGCTACGAGACCACATTTTATTTTCCCCGATCGGTGATATAGAACACTTGTTTCGCCCGGTCCGCCATAATAAAAAGGTTCATCTCCAAAACTTCTACTATTGATATCGACTAATGTAAATCCTAGCCGATCAATCTGAACACCATTATTGACATTAACCTGCTTGCATTTGCTGAGGAAGATGCACCAAGACCAGGAGCGTAGACATGGGTGATTCTTCGCATTTTGTCCATTTTGTCATTGAGACTCATCATAGTCACCAACAGAGTAGATATCTTTGGCCGAATGATCTTCAATGTGACCACATAGGTTCTCAACTTGTTGTTTCAAGCTCTTTCGTCCTTCTTTCGCCTCTTCTTGGCCTATATTAAAACCTTCCTGAGTATCCACCAAATTACTATGACCCTGATTTACTTCAGAAACCAATTTTCCCATTTCTGCTTCGATTCCTTCTGATAGATCAGAAATAGCTTTGTCAACTATCTCTTTGATCCTTGCATCCAAATCAGAAGGCATGGTAGGCTGAGGAGGAGGTGGAGGAGCACTCTGGAGTGAGTGGCCCTTGATCTTGTAGGCCTTGATTGAGGAGGAGCCCTTGATTGATCAGAACCCTCATCCACATTTATTCTCATCAGATTTAGGATGTGTCTACCAAAAACTTGAGGTTTTTCTAGTTTTTCTTTGGCAGGAACATACCAAATTTTCTCATGGAAAAGGATGACAGAGATAAGGTTTGCAAAAGGAATTCGGGAGGTTTTTCTCGGAAGCAAAACGAAATCTTACCATTTCTTGAAAAATCCAAGTACCCAACATTATGAGGTACCTTGGCAATAATGGAAGCAAAGATAGGATAATCCTTCTTTGCAAAATGGGTGAAACTTCCTCCTTTTTGCACAAGATTTTGGTGTAGATGTACCCGGATGGCTCGAATGTAGGATTCATTTATCCAGGTTCAAAATTGAGAATGTTTAACCCCTCTGGAATAGGCTCATTGGGTCTT
This sequence comes from Acacia melanoxylon, assembly GCA_019022615.1. Taxonomy (NCBI): domain Eukaryota; kingdom Viridiplantae; phylum Streptophyta; class Magnoliopsida; order Fabales; family Fabaceae; genus Acacia; species Acacia melanoxylon. The sequence continues at coordinate 3,659,012 of JAFJYJ010000014.1, forward strand.
AGCAGTTCATAGATTTGCCTATCAGTATAGTTCAATGAAGCTACAGATGGAGGATTGGAGATTTGCAGAATTGAATTTAGATAGGAAGGGTAATGGTTATTTGTTTGTTTCTAATGGTTGTGGTAACCCTTTCCTCAACTAAATTTCCATCACTGTCTAGCAAGTTATTGTAGGACATGCCATGGTAGAATACCTTGACAAGAGTGGAAATTTGTAAGAAGCACTTATGGAAATCAGATTTTCAAATTGTTTTAGCCATGGAAAGAGATCCAAATTGCATTCTCTCTTAAGTGCAGCAAGGTCTACAGAGACGATGGGACAAAAAACTTTGGAACCAAATTTTTCTTTAAAATTAATAGCATTGTCTCCTTCCAAACGAATAGGATCACTAGAGAATCCTTCAGGTATAGTAGAGTGATTGTAAATATCATATAGTGCAGGAGTTTCCTTGGATACCTGAGGAGTAGGATCCTCTTTGTTGCCGAGACTCGAGGAACTTGTGTGCTTTCTTGACCAGTCCCGAGAGGTTGCCTTCTTGCTTCGTTTGGACTTGTAGGTTGCGATGCGCTCACCTCCGGAATTTTGCCTTTCCCTTTCTTTGGTTGCTTCTTCCGGATTTGGTCGTTTCTTGGGAGCCCTCGGGTTTGTCTCTAATTTCGATTCCTTTTGGTCTTGATGGAGGAGTCGAATGGGTTTGTTACTCCGGGAATGTGGGTATCTATCCCAACATTAAATCTTTTAGGCAGCATTTTTGATCTACTAGGGCGTTCGGGTTTTGAGTGGATTGAGAATCGAGACATTGACGGAAGCGAGTGTTCGGGGCCATTTTCGCTGGGTTTTGACGAAGAAGATGAGAGAATTTTGAGAGGGAATAGGAGCAAGCTCGAGAGTTGAGTGAAGTGAAGAGGAACAGTCGGGTTTTACATATATAAAATGCGCGGCAAGCTCGAGTTTAGGAAGCTAAGCTCGAGTTTGCATAAACTTGTACTAACCTGGACTTCAAGAGTGTATGTGAAAGCTCTTGAAACTCCTCTCGCAAGCTCGAGTTTACTCACTTATAAGCTCGAGTTTGGGTTTCTCCAAAATTTTATTTTCTCTCGACTCCTTCGAGCTCGAGCTTACATCGCTAAGCTCGAGTTTGCCTCTCTTGACAAAGAAACTTCAGCAACATGTGAGAGTTGTTTAACATTATAAATGTCCCGCATAAAACACATCTAGATACTCCGATGCTTAAGTTAGTAAATTGTAATCATAAAACACATAACTAACATTTAAGTAGGAGCTACTTACAACTCATTGGGATTTACCATTCCCAATTCTCTTCTTATGAACACAAATTGTTCCTTTGCTAATGGCTTTGTGAAGATGTCGGCAAGTTGGAGATGTGTTGGGATGAATATGACCTTAACATCTTTCTTTTGAACATGATCCCTTATGAAATGATGTCTCACATCAATATGCTTGGTTCGAGTATGTTGAATCGATTCTTGGCCAAGCTTATTGTGCTTGTGTTGTCACATAGAATTGGGATCTCCTTTAAATTGATTCCCAAGTCGAAACTTGTTGCTTAAGCCAAAGGACTTGAGCACAAAGAACTAGATGCAGCCACATATTCAGCTTCGCAGAGGATACAAAGAACACTTGTTTGCTTCTTGTGAACCATGAAACAAGTGAACCACCAAGAAATTCACATTGGCCACTTGTGCTTTTTCTATCGGTCTTATATCCAAGCATGATCTGAATCAATATGCTACCAATTGTTCAGTTGACCTTTGGGAAACCATAGACCAAGAGTCTTTGTGTCGGCAAGATATCTGAATATTCTTTTCACATTCTCGCATGTGACTCCTTGGGAGTTGATTGAAATCTTGCACACATCCCCACACCGAATTGGATGTCGGGACGGCTTCTTTGTGAGATAGAGTAATGATCCAATCATTCCTCTATACTTTGTGATGTTGAAGTCCTTGCCTTCTTCATCAACATCCAAGGCAGTGGTTGAACTCATTGGAGTATCAGCTCCATTGCATTCATTCATCCCAAACTTCTTTAAGAGATCATTGAGATACTTGGTCTGGGAAATGAAAATTCCATCTTTCCTTTGTTTAATTTGCAGACCAAGGAAATAGTTGAGTTCTCCCATCATGGACATCTCAAATTCTCCCCGCATGTTCTTAGCAAACTCTTCACATAAAGCATTGTTAGAAGCACCAAATATTATATCATCAACATATATTTGAACAATTAAAATTTCATTAAGTTTATTGTTCTTTATGAAGAGAGTTGTATCTCGCTTTACCTCTAACAAATCCTTGATCAAGAAGGAATTTGCTTAATCGCTCATACCAAGCTCTAGGAGCTTGCTTAAGACCATATAATGCTTTCTTGAGGCGATAAACATGATCTGGATGATGATCATTTTGAAAACCAGGAGGTTGTTCAACATAAACTTCCTCTTGAATAAAACCATTTAAAAATGCAGATTTTACATCCATTTGATAAAGTTTGAATCCTTTAATACAAGCAAAAGCTAGAAGAACTCTTATAGCTTCCAATCTTGCTCTTTGGAGCATAAGTTTCTTCATAATCAATTCCTTCTTCTTGATTATATCCTTTTGCAACTAGCCTTGCTTTGTTTCGAACAATTATTGCAGATTCATCACGTTTGTTCTTGAATACCCATTTAGTGCCAATGACTGGATGGTCTTTAGGCCTAGGCACCAAATCCCAAACTTGATTTCTTTCAAACTGATGTAACTCCTCTTGCATTGCTATAACCCAATCATTGTCTGAAAGGGCTTCATCAATCTTAGAGGGTTCAATTTTCGAAATGAATGCAGAAAATGTGACTTCATTCAAGGTGCTTTTTCTGGTTCTTACTCCTTGATTAACATCACCTATCACTTGATCCAGAGGATGACTCCTACTGTATCTCCATGATTTAGGTTGGTGTTGATCAGTGTTTTCACAAACATTTTCACAATGATTTTCAAATTCAGGTTCCTTTTCCAAAGATTTTTCGAATTTGTTAAAGTACGAAGTGTTTGAACCGCATTGATTTGAAATAGGAGAAACATCATCATCATCATCCAAGGATTTGTCTAGATTGGTTTCACGGAATACAACATGCATAGATTCTTCAACAATACGTGTTCTAGTGTTAAAGACTCTATAAGCTTTACTTCGTTTGAATAACCCAAAAATATACCTTCATCCGACTTGGAATCAAACTTACCCAAGTTGTCCTTACCATTGTTGTGGATGAAACATTTGCATCCAAAGATGTGCAAATGAGCTATATTGGGTTTTCTTCCTTTGTACAGCTCATATGGAGTTTTGTTCAGCTTCTTAGGAGATATGCTCGATTTGAAATATAGCATGCAGTGCTCATAGCATCAGCCCATAACACTTGAGAAGTCTGATTCTCATTTAACATGGCCCTTGCCATCTCAGTGAGGACTCTATTCTTTCTTTCAACAACTCCATTTTGTTGAGGAGTTCTTGGGGCTGAGAAATTGTGATCAATGCCCATATTATCACAGAATTCTCCAAAAGCATGATTTTCAAATTCTCCACCATGATCCGTACGAATTCCCCGCAATAGAGAATCCTTTCTCGTTTTGGACCTTCTTGGCAAATACAAGCAAATTGATCAAATGTTTCATCTTTTGAAGATAAAAATATGGTCCATGCAAATCTAGAGAAATCATCAACTATGACCAAAGTATAAAGATTGCCACCAAGGCTCTTTACTCTAGCCGGTCCAACTAAATCCATATGAAGTAGTTGAAGAGGTCTATTAGTTGAAATTTCATTTTTAGATTTGAAGGATGTCTTGGTTTGTTTACCCTTTTGACATGCATCACAGATCATGTCGTTTTTAAACCGTAATTTTGGTAAACCAATAACCAGATCCTTTTTCTCGTAGCTTGTCAAGTTGAAACATATTAACATGAGCTAATCGTTTATGCCAAAGCCAACTTTCATCCAAGTTACCAACAAAGCAGTTTTCAGAAATAGAGTTACTAGAGAGATTGAGAGTATAACAGTTACCTTCTCTAGGAGCTCTAAATAAAGCTTTAGCTCTAATGTTGTCTAAAGAGAGAACATCTTTGTTCACAATTAAACATTCTTCTAATCAAAGATAACTAAGTTACCTTTATCTCGTACTTTGACTCACACTAAGGAGGTTGTGACATAAGCCTTCTACAAGGTAAACATCCTTGATTTGTGGTCCTTCGTTGTTTCCAACTTCTCCAATTCCAAAGAATCCTTCCGGATTGATTTCCACCAAATGTTACCTTGCCACCATCCTTAGGTTTAATTGTAGCAAATTTAGATTCGTCTCCGTCATATGTCTTGAGCATCCACTGTCAATGAACCACTTGTTGGATTTTGATGCTCTAAGACAAACCCGCATGATATAGAATATCAAGTCTTAGGTACCCATTTTTTCTTGGGTCCTTTTGGGTTAGTTTGTGTCTTAGGAATCTTATAGGATCCCTTAGGCACCCATTGATAATTACCTATAGGCTTGTTTCTTCTTTCCTTTTTATGAAAACAAGAAGAAGTTGCATGACCTTTACGATTGCAATAGTTGCAATGAGCAAAAGGATTAGAGGAGTGGATTGTTTTTCGAAAATAGTTCAGATAAGATCTTTGTCCAACCTTCTTCTTCCCTTTTCGTTTATCGAATCAGTCTATAACCAATTCCGACTTATCATTTGTGAACCTTTGTCTGTTTTAAAATAACATTGAGCATTTCACTACCTCTAGTGAATTTCTCAAGAGTTTTTGTAAGATGCAAATTTCTTTTCTCTAAAATACAAAGAATTGTCACAAACTTTTTCCGAAATCTTTTCGCAATTCTTTTCGAAATGTTTTCACAAGGAGAAAAGAAGAAGAAGAAGTTTGAGCTTGTTCTTCCAACAATTTAATTTTCTTCTTTGAAGACAAAAGCTCTTTTGCAATTTTTCGAAATTCAATGAAAAGAGAATTATATTCAGCTGAAAGTTCATCATAGGGTGAGTCGAATTGTTTACCTCTTCACTATCCGAATCCTCTTCTTGAGCTACAAGACAAATATTGGCTCGTCTTCTTCTTGACTTCATCTTCATCGGATGAGCTATCGCCCCATATAGCCGAAACATAAGCTCTTCTTTTGAACTTATTGAATTTCTTATCTTTGTTCTTCATTGTGGACATTCGACTTGATGTGACCAGGCTTCTCACATTCATAGCATATGATGGGTTTCTTTGTTTCGTGCTAGAGCTACTCTTGTGAAACTTTCGTAGGCTTGGTCCTTTTTGTAGAATTTCTTGAACTTTCGGACCATCATGCCTAGCTCAAGATCTTCATCTTTATCTTCATCATCCGATTTTACCTCTTTTGATGTCTTGAGAGCAATTCCTTTATTCTTGCCATCAATCTCATCAAGTCCTTTTCTCGAATTTGATTTTTCCTTCATATTCGTAAAGAGGCGCAAATAGTGTGCCATCTTTTGAAGCCATTGATTCACCGCGAGCTTCTTCGATTGCAGTGACCTTAGCTTCCCATTCCTTGCCGAGGATATTTAGTATTTTCCTCACTTGGACAAAGTTGGTCATAGACTTTTCCCAATGCAGCAAGTTGATTGATCGATGAGTGAATCGAGCTGGAATTCACTAATGGATTCTCCGACTTCATACGAAATAAATCATATTCAGTCATGAGAGTGTTTACTCGATTTTCCTTGATTCCACTGTCCCTTCATGGGCTATCTCAAGAGCATCCCACATAGCTTTAGCAGATGACAAAGTGCAAATTCGAAAATATTCTTTTTGGCTTAGAGCACTTTGCAAAAGATGTGAATTGCTTTCATGTTGAGAGTGACTTGCTTTCTCGTCATTCTCATCATACTCTTCTTCTAGCTTAGGAGTTCGACACCATCTTCTCGTTGTTGCGGTTCATAATTTCCTCTCTCGAATACCCTCCATAGGCCATACTCAGTTGCCATTACATAGACTCTGAACTTGGCCTTCCGTGAAGGAGTAATGTTCTCCATTGAAACCCGGGAGGTCTGTTGATTGAAGCTCCATCGGGTAGAATTCCTTCCATTGGATCTTTGATCTAGGATGTTAATCCTTAATGTAGATAACCAGGCTCGATACCAAATGAAAGTGAAGGAAATCACCAAGAGGGGGTGAATTGGGGATTTTAAAAATTCTTTTCGAGATCACCCACACAAATGATGCTTAACCAAGGTAAATGGAGTTAAAGAGGAAGAGCTTGACAAGAAGATTTATACTGGTTCGGTCTTAACTCTTGACCTACGTCCGGTCCCGACTCTCCTCGGGTTTTTCTACTATCACTCAAATCGATACACACTCGTACTCGAAAGTTATCCTCTCTCTAGGATACACTCCCCTTACAAGTTGTAATCGATAACCCAACCTCAAAGTCCCACAACTTTGAGATTCTTACAAAGAATGATTTACGTAAAATGAACTCTCTCAAAGAGTGAATAAAGATAAGCATCGAAGCACAATGTATCAAAGATACAAATGGGAAATATAAGCGAAGAAAAGACCGAGATCTTTGTATGCGTTTTCTGTGTATGTCTTGTCTACTTTCAGACTTCAAATCTTCATGTATTTATACTGGATTGAAGCTTGTGAACGTTGTAGATCCGTTGAGACTTGATCTAATTCGAAAATATAGCTGTTGTGAGTGTGTCTCCATGAATCTAGCTGTTGTGAACAAATCTGTTTGAATATGGTTGTTGCAGATTTGAATATTTGAAATTTGGCTCCTCATGAATGTGTTCCCCATGTTATGTTTAGTGGAGGCGGTTGTATAATATTGTCCAGTTGTTTGGAGGCTAGCTTTCATTCTTGGAGAATGGTTGTGTTGCTATCCAGGTTGTAACCCATTGCTTTTGGAGAAGAAGATATAATATAATATTGCAAGTTGTCAAGTTGTTTGTTTTAAAGTCTTCTTTAAAACAAACCTAGATCTTCTGTAATCTCATAAGCAAACTGGTTAAATCTGGTTAGGAAATATTGATATGAATCATATAAATCATATACAACCAATTCGCAGAATCAAGTTAAAGCATAAATCAAATCGAACAAAATACACCCGAGATGCGTTCATGGTTTCGAAGTTCCAAGCTCGAGTTTACCTATGTAAGCTCGAGTTTGCTCTTCATTTAAAACTTGAGTTTTGCCTCTCGGAAGTCTCAAGCTCGAGCTTGTAAATGAGTAAGCTCGAGTTTAGCATTTGTCGGGGAAATATGTTTGAATTCATTTTGAGAGCCAAAGTGGAAAAACGCAAGCTTGAGCTTATTAGTGAGTAAGCTCGAGTTTGGCACTATTCATGTCAAAAATAATTTTAGTTCACAAAATGCAAGCTTGAGCTTAGAGGAGTAAACTTGAGTTTGCTAAACTCAAAATATGACATTGCTCTCTCGTCTCGACCCAAGCTTGAGCTTGCAAGGGCAAGCTCGAGTTTGGCAATGGTTTTTAAAAACTTTGAAAGATTTTTGTCGACGCAAGCTTGAGTTTACAGTCTTAAACTTGAGTTTACTCTTTGAAGGAAAAACTTGAAAACTTTTGCATCTGGTGCAAGCTCGAGCTTGGTATGCCAAGCTCGAGTTTACAACTTTTGTAAACTCACAAACTCTACAAAAGAAATGATAAGCTCAAGTTTAAAGGATTTTGCAGAGGTAAGCTCGAGCTTGTAACGCAAGCTCGAGTTTACATATTTTGTAAACTCATTGAGAAAAGACTCGGAAGAGGCAAGCTTGAGCTTATAACTAATAAGCTTGAGTTTGCAATTTGAGTAACTTGATAAAATCCTCAAACCTTCGTAAGCTCAAGCTTACAGTGCAAGCTCGAGCTTACTCGGTATATGAGTAAACTTTGAAAACCTTCAAGCTCAAGTTTATGGACCAAGCTCAAGTTTAGAAAATGCAAAAAAGCTTGGTTTGCTTTTCGTAAGAGGCAAGCTCGAGTTTGGAGACCCAAGCTCGAGTTTGAGCCGATGAATGTTTTTCAATTGGAATCATCAAGCTTTACCAAGTCTATAACAACAAAACATTCTCTCATGTTTACAATTGTTATTAATCATCAAAACACATTGAGAACTAACACGTACATGCAGCGAAATTAAAAATTTACGAGTCCCGAAGAGGATCGCTCAACTGCGTTTAAATCAAGGTTAAGAAAATGAACCGAAACGTACCTATACGATCTGCTGTGCGTTTCATTCGATTTGAACACGTGGGCTACCTACTCGATCAACAGGAGCAGACTCTGTGAATCTCCTCCCTCTACCGGTATCCACACGAATAGCCTTCGAACACGGACGGCAGCGTGCTAGCGCCTTCAAACTTTCCGTCTCTCTATTTTTCTCTCTAGGGTTTCTTGCGGCTATTCTAATTCATCCGTCTACTTAATACGACTAGATCAATATCTATTATAGAGTTTATAAAACCCTAATAAGCCGTATTAAAATATTCAAAATTAATCCAATTAATCGTGAAATTCGAATTTGAATTGAAATAATATATTAATTAAATCTATCAAATAGATCTAATCTAATATATTTATTTAATTCGAATTATAGCGTACGATTTAATTTATCTTTATAAATTAAATCTAATATATGATATCTTTTATTTAATTAAATATGAGATACGATATCTCAATTTAATTAAATATGAGATACTATATCTTTATTCGAAAATTAAATCTAAGATACAATATCTCAATTTATTATAGTTATTTAATTTATCAAATAAATTAAATACTATATATAACAATATTATTATCTATAAATAATATCATTATTATTTTCGAACTTAATAAATAAAACACACACACACACACACACACACACATATATATATATATACACATATGTGTGTATATATATATCCATCCTAGATTAAATACAATATTCATTAAATCTTAGACATATATAAGATTCAATGAATCTAGACACTTTTGCTCGTGTTGGGCTATTCTTGTGTGCAACCCTGCAAGCCCACATGAGATTGGCAGTGGGTCAATACTGTACTAGCCCACAAGTCGCAAGCAGCCTCTAGCAAGACATTGTGACCACCCAATTCATATGGGGATTGATGATACAATATAACCTCTTGTAGAACCATATCACGTCCCCTTTGTCACGCGATAATTTGGTCAAAGATGAGGCATGGATAATGTCAACTTCCTGTTCTTGACCATTACTTTCTCGATTCTTGAGTAGTCTAACAATTGAAATAGAAACTCTTTTCCATTGTAGTATGGCCATACATTTCTCAGACTCACTCATCGAGTGGCCTAGTATTATCTCTCTACAAATGTGAGGGACAAATTCCATCTTGACCATTCACATTCCTCTGCATGAAAACCACTGATCCCGATCCAAGACTTTATCATCACCCAGTCAAAGGTGACTTTTGACTAGGTCAGAGAGCAGCGACTCATCATGTAGGAATCCATGATGATCTTAGGTCAAAGAGCGTTGTCACGCGGTTATACATGCGAAAAGCTTATGACTTAATCCATGCAGCTGTCTCATAGTGGGTCGGTCCAGCACCTTGTACTCTTACAAGTCCCTATGACTTTGACTTGTTTCTCCATACTCATCAAAGTCATACTGGTCTTATTTCATCTTGGCTCCCGTGAAGATTACCGACCAGGGACATTTAGGATAATCTGTAAGATATATCCAAGGATATAGTTATCATTATAAACATGCAAATGAAATGATAACTAATGTACAATAACTTGCCCCTAGGGCATAATTTCCAACAGGCTCCCACTTGCACTAGGTGAAATCATTAATTACTCTAATTCCCATTGCCCTAACATGATGCTCATGTTTTACTTGTGCAAGCAGCTTAGTAAGAGGATCAACATCACTGTGTTCTTTTGGTACTTTGCATACTTCTATATCACCTCTATCATTGATTTCTCTAATAAGATGAAATCGTCTGAGTATGTGCTTGGTCCTTTGATGTGACCTAGGCTCTTTGGTCTGCGCAATAGCGCCGCTATTGTCACAGAACAAGTCTATTGGATTTGAGATAATAGGAACTACCCCTAATTCATTAATGAACTTTCTAATCCAAAAGGTCTCCTTAGCTGCATCCAATGATGCTATATACTCAGCTTCTATTGCAAAATCGGCTACAGTGCTTTGCTTAAAGCACTTCCAGCTTACCGCACCACCATTCAAAAGGAATACATATCCAGATTGCAATTTTAGATCATTGGTCAGTTTGGAAACTCGCATCTGTGTAACTAGTCACACAGAGCCCATCTTTCAAACCACCATATACCAAGAATAAGTCCTTAGTCCTTAAGTACTTTAGGATATTCTTAACAGCAGTCCAGTGACCCTCACCGGGATCTTGTTGATATTTGTTGATTATACTTAAGGCAAATAACAGATCCGGGTGAGCACATAACATGGCATACATGATAGATCCAATGGCGGAGGCATATGGAATCTTATTCATACGGTTTCTTTGATCCAGTGTACTAGGACACAGATCCTTACTGAGATGAATGCCATGAGACATGGGCATGTAACCCCTTTTAGAATCTTGCATACTGAATCTATGCAATATCTTGTCTACGTATGTGCTCTGCTTTGGCCTATCAGCCTCTTGGATCTATCTCTATATATCCTAATCTCTAGGATGTAAGTGGCTTCGCCTAAATCTTTCATTGAGAATGACTTTCCTAACCAAGACTTGACACTCTGCAAGGTAGGAATGTCATTCCCAATGAGTAGGGTGTCATCAACATACAGCACTAGAAATACAACTGTGCTCCCACTAACTTTCTTATAAACACAAGGTTCATCGATGTTTTGAATGAATCCAAACTCTTTAACTACTTCATCAAAACGATTATTCCAGCTCCGAGATGCTTGCTTCAATCCATAAATGGATCTTTGAAGCTTGCAAACTTTACCAGAGTCTTCTGGATGAACAAAACTCTTAGGTTGTGTCATGCACACATCCTCAAGGAGCTTTCCGTTAAGGAAGGCTATTTTGACGTCCATCTGCCATATTTCATAGTCATGAGATGATGCAATGGCAAGAAGGATTCTAATTGATTTGGCCATTGTAACTGGGGAAAAGGTTTCATCATAGTCCACACCATGAGTTTGAGTGAATCTTTTTGCACCCAGTCGTGCCTTGAAGATATTTACTTTGCCATCCATGTCAGTTTTCTCCTTGAAACCCCACTTGCACCCAACGGTTTTTACACCTTCAGGTGGATCGACTAAGGTCCATACCTTATTGTCGTACATGGATTGCATTTCAGACTTCATGCATTAAGCCATCTTTCAGAGTTTGGTCCCACCATGACCTCTTGATAGGTAGTTGGCTCATTCTGCTCAATGAGCAAAACATCACGACTTCCAGTAATCAAAAATCGATATCTTTGAGGCTGTAACCATGATCTATCGGACCTTCATGGGCCTTGTGCTATTTGAGTAGGCTCATCAACTTGTTGTGAGTCTTCTCCGTTTTCCATCTGTGGTTCTATGTCATCTTGTGGCTCTCGAACTTCTTCGAGGTACACCTTACTCCCACTGGTTCTTTTAGAGATGAAGTGTTTCTCCAGAAAGATACCATTTCGGATCATAAACACTTTGTGATCGGTAGGATTGTAGACATAGTATCCTTTAGTTTCCTTAGGATACCCCACAAACAGGCATTTTGAGGATCTGGATGATAATTTATCAGAGGCTTGCTGTTTAACGTAAACCTCACATCCCCACATTTTAAGAAAGGACAAACTGGGTTTCTTCCCAGTCCATATCTCATATGGTGTCTTTTCACATGCCTTTGACGGAAACGATTTAGTGTGAACGCAGCTGTTTCTAGGGCATGGCCCCAAAAAGAAGGTGGAAGATCTGTTTGACTCATCATAGATCGAACCATATCTAGTAGAGTTTGATTCCTCCGCTCAGAAACACCATTCCATTGAGGTTTTCCTGGAGGAGTAAGAAGTGAGATGATCCCACAATTCTTAAGATGGTCAATGAACTCTTGGCTTAAATATTCACCACCCCGATCAGATCGAAGTGCCTTAATTGTTTTGCCAAGCTGGTTTTGCACTTCATTTTGGAATATTTTGAACATTTCAAAAGACTGAGACTTATGTTTCAGTATATAGATATTCCCATATCTACTAAATCATCTATAAATGTAATGAAGTACAAATGACCTCCGTGGCGAAGCATTCATTGGTCCACGACATCGCATGTATGAGGCCCAATAAATTAGTGGCCCTTTTACTATGTCCAGTAAAAGGCGCCTTTGTCATCTTTCCCAATAAATAAGACTCACACGTATCAAATGATTCAAAATCAAATGAGTTAAGAAATCCATCTGGATGGAGTTTTGAAATGCATTTCTCATTTATATGGCCCAGACGACAATGCCATAGGTAGGTCGGATTCAAATCATTTGACTTGATCCTTTTAGTAGTTATGTCATAGATTTGTCCATTATTAGGATGTTCTAAATTAAGTACATAATGACCAGCATGCAAATCACCATGAGCATAAAATTGGCATTATAATAAATTGAACATTTACGATTCCTAGTAATGGAAGTATAACCTTCCTTATCCAAATAAGAAAGGAAATAATGTTACTACTCAAAGTAGGAACATTAAAAGCAATTGTTCAAAAATTAACAAAAGCCTACTGGGCAGAACTAATTCATAAGTGCCTACGGCTAAAACAGCAACTCTTGCTCGGTTTCCAACTCGTAGGTCAACTTTGCCCTTCTTTAATTTTCTACTGTCCTGAGACCCGCACATTTATACAAATGTGAGATCCACATGCGTATCTAATACCCATGTAGAGGAAGTAGAAAAGTGAATATCTATGACATAGATACTTGAAGCGATAGCCCCGCTATCCTTCTTGTTCTTTTCCAGATCTTCAAGGTAGAGTCTGCAATTCCTCTTCCAATGACCGATCTCATTGCAAAAGAAGCAGACCCCATCCTTCGGAGGTTTTGCCTTCTTGGCTTTCTGTTTCATACCCCTTCCTTTCTGAACAGACAAAATAGTACTGGACCTCTTCTCAAAGCTCTGCTCAGCAGTTTTGAGCATCCCATGCAGTTCAGAAATTGATTCCTCTTTGTTGTTCATGTTGTAATCCATGACAAAGTGTTCATAACTTGCTGGGAGTGAGTTCAAGATCACATCTGTAGATAACTCCTGGGAGATGGGGAATCCAAGCCTCTCAAGGTGATCAATGTAGCCCTTCATTTTCGACACATGAGGACTAACGGATGCACCTTCAGCCATCTTGTAGGAAAATAAGGCCTTTGTGGTCTCATACCTCTCTTGCCTTGACGGTTGTTGGAACATTTCCATAGGATGATCAATCATCTTAGAGACCTCCACATGTTCTAGATCTCTATCGAGGTTTGGAATCATGGTGGCAGGCATCAGGCATCCTGCATCCACAAAGTCATCTTTATGCTTCGTATAAGCATCAGTCTGAGCTCTTGGATTAGTAGCTGCAAGCTCGTAAGGAATGAGTTGATCGATGAGATACTCCTTTCTTTCGTGCTTGGGATCAATACTTAAGTTCCCAAACATGTCAAGAAAGTTTGTCTCATCGAGTTCGTCCTTCTCAAGGACTGATCGCATTGATGGTGTTGCGGTGTTACTGTTCGACATGATTCTACAATCAAAAGATATGATAAGTTTAATTAGTAACCTCCTACTAAATTAAGAACCCTCATTATAATTAGTGGGCTAAGATCCATATTTGGCTTAAATTTAAGTCCGCCTTGGCAAGACGCTTAAAATTAAGTTATTTAGGTAGGCAACCTGTTTGCCAATTACATCACACGTAACTCTTAGATCTTTATGGGATTCGATCATTATATGATCTGACATGTTTAATCCCATCTAATGCCTTGAGATCCAAAACCGTTTTGATAATCTCAATTAAGTCAGGACAATAATGAATGTTGAGTATCACCATTACTCACACTTGTCTCACCAAGATAACTCAAATGCATCCACTTTGGTGGAACATACAAATGGGCGATCTAGATTTTGACAAGTATTCATTAATTGACGGCATTATGACTTAAGATTTTATTTAGAGGGTATTATTTAATTAATCCTATTAATTCTACCTATATGAATGCAATTACAATTGTATTTCATATAAATTCTAAATCAATCATGCAGTGATCAAATCAAAACAATTAAAAACCGTGACACAACATGGCTCATACTTAACCTAAAATCCTCTCAAGCCAATGAGAGGACTTCTCTAAATAAGAAAAGAGAAATACATCAAGAAAAACCTTGTTTCAACATATGAGGGGAGTGGGATGAGAAGAGAATGTACATCAAGAGTATTTAGAGAGAGGCATGGCTCGCATGTGCCATATTTAAAATTTACAACACTTGTAAAACTCTAGAGCCATGTTGTTCACCATACCCAAACAACATTTGAAAGGTAAATTACAACATATATTAATTCATACAATTATGAAATAAAATATTATTCATGATTAAAATTCTCTAATTTATATTATATTATATTATATAATATATATATAATATCATGATTTAGATTCTTGCGCTACAAACAATCAGCCGGTCCCTGCGCGACCCTGATCGACGTCGAATCTGAACGCTTCAGAACAATCATACGAAAATTTTTCTGGAAAAACACACTGTTTTAATTTTTTTTTAAATTTCAAACCTCATTGACAACGTCCGAGTCATGACCAACGCGTAAATGAACAGTGTCGTCCACAACGTGTCCGTGTTCGAGCATGTCCAACTTTTCGAACATGATCGAGTTCATGCGTGATCAAATATGCCAACCCCTGCGCGACCCTGCTTGACGTCGAATCTGAACGCTTCAGATCCACGCTAATAAGCCACACAGTCCGATCTGAACAATTAAGAAAACTGCCACAATATCCGATTAGCTTTCCGTATAAACCTTAGCGTCCTTACATCTAACAAAACCCTAGCGCGAATGAACGTCTTAAATGCATACAGGATTCAGCTTAATATATATATCACATATATATAATCTCACATAAAAACCTAATTTAAACGCACGGTTGATCAGTCTCTGATGCCACTGTTGGGATTCGTACACGCAGCGGAATAAAAAATTTACGAATCCCAAAGAGGATAGCTCAACCGCGTTTAAATCAAGGTTAAGAAAAGGAACCAAAACGTACCTATACGATCTGCTGTGCGTTTCATTCGATTTGAACACGTGGGCTACCTACTCGATCAACAGGAGCAGACTCTGCGAATCTCCTCCCTCTACCGGTATCCACACGAATAGCCTTCGAACACGAACGGCAGCGTGCTAGCGCCTTCAAACTTTTTGTCTCTCTATTTTTCTCTCTAGGGTTTCTTGCGGCTATTCTAATTCATCCGTCTACTTAATACGACTAGATCAATATCTATTATAGAGTTTATAAAACCCTAATAAGACGTATTAAAATATTCAAAATTAATCCAATTAATCGTGAAATTCGAATTTGAATTGAAATAATATATTAATTAAATCTATCAAATATATCTAATCTAATATATTTATTTAATTCGAATTATAAGCGTACTGATTTAATTTATCTTTATAAATTAAATCTAATATATGATATCTTTTATTTAATTAAATATGAGATACTATATCTCAATTTAATTAAATATGAGATACTATATCTTTATTCGAAAATTAAATCTAATATACAATATCTCAATTTATTATAGTTATTTAATTTATCAAATAAATTAAATACTATTGTTCCGGTGTAGAACACGAATGTCCAGCTCGATAAGCTGGTGCTTTGATCTTGGATCAAATAGCTTTGCCGGAATATCTATGGGACAGATATCTCAGAGAACGGATGATCACTATACACTAATATAAGGCTCTTCGCCAAGGGGGATGGGGGTAGTGTTTAGTGGGAGAGTGCACAGTGATACTGAAAATAACTAGGTTTGAGTTAGAACGTGTGCACCTTAGGTCTTGACCTTTGTATATATAGGGTATGTCTCAGTATCTTAACCGCCGGATCTATCTTATCTCTTAATCATAGATATGATAGAACGCCCCCTTGATTATAGGTAAATCTAGATATACTATATATATCTATTGGGCCGTTCCATAGTTGGGCCTCGGGTTAGGTCCGTAACAGTTGCCCCCAGCCCGGTAGTTCAAGTTTTTGAGCTGCCGGGGTGTACCTTGCTCCTCGGGCTAGTTTGTCCCTTGCCCCCAGGCTGGGGTGTACTGTCGGGAAACCTACATGGCTTCTGGACCCGAGGTCCTATCTCGAAGGTCCGTGCCTACGCCTGTGCATTCAAAGATCCGAGGTGATACCAGGTGGATCGCTTGGTTACGAGGCTAAAACCCTTCCGTATTCGCCATCATGACCTCCTGACACCTGACCTCCCTAGATTGGTAAGGGTCTGCAACCGTCGTTCCAAGCTGTCTCCGAATTTCATGCTCATTTAATGCGCCCACTACCCGTCACACATTACTCTTTCCCTACGGGCGAATTGTCTTTTTTACCCTTATTTCCCCGGCGCCCCTTCATATTTCCCTCCATTTCGTACCTTTTACTCTCTTCGCTTTCTTTCTCCTTTACTCCAAAAAGCTCTGGTTTTTCTTGTTTTCTTTGGTCTCTTACATTCGACGAAGCAAAAGCTCTCAGTTTCTGCTACTTCATCCTTTATCGTCTCTTCATCCTGTTAGGTATGTCGTCTTACTTCTTATCACTCTCCTCTTTTCCTTTGTTACTTTAACTATTTACTACTTTGTGCATTTCGCTTCCTTTGCTCCGTATTGTGGGTAGGCTTGGATGAGTGGTTTCCATGGTTGAGTTCCTGTTGGGGTTTCTGGGTAGCTTCTGAGCACTGGTTTTTTGGATCCTAGTCGATTGTCTTTGCTCATGGGGGGATTTCCGCCATGTTCCTTATCGGTCATTTTCTGCCTCTTTAGGTTGCATCCTTTGGTGTTCATAGGTACCGTTAATCACCCTTCCTCATCGAGTCAAGATTTAACCCCAGAAGAGGAGGAAGCACTGCGTGCTCGTTATCCTCGAACTACTCATTGGTTGTTCGGTACTCCCCTCTTTGAGGAGCGAAGACTAGCCTCCTTTCTTTGTGGTGGATCTGGTAGGGGGACTGTTGGAACGTCTTGCCCCATTTGCTCAGTCTCGAAGTACGGGTTCCAATCTTAGATCCAATCCTGAGAGTCGGAATGAGACCGAGGCTATATCGGTCCAACCTATCAATTTTTATGAAGCCCCCAATCGTCCTAGGTCAGAACCCGTTCCGGAGGGAATCCTCGGCCCCTGTTGGGAATGTCTTGCATCGAGTTCTTACTATATCGCAAGCGGCGAGGACTCCCGAGCAAACACCATTCTAGGCTCTTGTAGTCATAGGTCGTCTTCTGACCCGAGCCCCGACTCCGAGGGTCTGCCTCGTTCAAGTCCGCTCATTCTTCCATCTCCTCGTGATATATTGCCTATATCAGGTATTCCCACACTTGTGGATTTTAGCCTTTTTGTTTTGTGTTATAGGTATATGGAGTCATTGTCTTCGCCCACTAGTGCTCGATCTAACGCCGGGGGATCGGATTCCTCCACTCCCCCCATGGACCTGCTTGAGCGATACCCTTGGTTGGCACGCGATGTATTAACAACTCACTCCCTTATGACCGTGGCCGACATCCGCCAAATGAAGCTGGGGGCCCTGGAAGGTTGCCACCTGAGTCCCCCCAATAAGGATGAGCCTATTTGCTCCTTGAGGGTGGAAGGCCTTACTAACTTCTTCTTCTTTTATAAGGCCTATATGTCCCAGCTCAATATTCGCTTCCCGTTTACCGAGTTCCAGACGTCCTGTTTGAATCATCTCCATCTAGCTCCTTCACAGCTTCATCCAAACGGATGGGCCTATCTGGTGGCCTTTGAACGCTTGTGTCACTCCTTCTCGGTCCCCATTCCCTGTACCGCTACTTTATTCTTCTTTTTCTTTTGTCCTTTTACCTCCCGCTCTGGTAAAGAACCGGAGAAATTGAAGGGGCTTACTTCCCTCAGGGGTGATCCGGACAGAAAAATCCTCACCGCTTTTTCAGATTCTTTTAAATATTTCATGAATAGCTACTTCAAAGTAGTGGCTAAACCCAGCCAGCAGCCCTGGTTTTTAAAAGGGGCCGAGGCCAAAGATGTGGAGTGGAGATTCCCCCTCTATTGGACGTACGACCATCACAAACTAAACTCCACCTCTTACCAAGTCGAGTCTGACGATCTTCCGGCCGAGGAGGTTCTGTCCATAGATCGCCTGGTGTCTTATGTTAATACATACGACACCAGAAGTGCGGCTTTATTTATTACCGGTGCTGGTTCCAAGCCGGGATATGTGATCAGTATGAGCCTTTTGGCCGTTTCTTTTGAATGTGTTTCACATTTCTGTTATAGTCGTTTCTTGACTTTTGTTCTCTTCTTTTTGCAGCTCAAGCTATGGACGAATTACCGAGGTACCTGTCGGTCGTGGCCCCCACCCTTGGTACTCCCAGCAAGAAGGGTACTCGGAAGCGGCCTTCCTCGGAGGCCGAGAAAGGGAAATCCTCTAAAGCCTCCCCTGCTGTTGCGGCCAAGAAGGCGAAGACCTTGGCTGAAAACCGAACTTCTCCATCCCCTCAAAATGGTCTGGTTTCTCAATCCGTCACTCCGACTGCCAAAAACAAAGAGGTTTCTTACTCGGATTCACCAACGCCACCCTCTCCTCCCAAGGGTCTGCCAACTCCTCCTCCTGCCTTGAAGATCGCCAGTGGTCTTGCATAGGAAAAAGGGGTGACCGAGGAACTGGAAGTCGCATTCCTGCCTCCTCGTCAATTCATGAATGCCTTACCCCTTGAAGATATCGATGAGCGATTAGTTCATGACGTGCAGGATCGTCTCTGCAAGGGTGTCGGGTTGGCCCAAGCGTTGCTTGACCTGAAAGGAAAATATGTCGAGCAAACTGCTGAGGTACGCCGACTGAGGTTGGAGAAGGAGGAGGCCGAGGAGGCGAAGAAGCGGACTGAGGAGGAGCTTGAAGTTTCCAAGGCAAGTGCCGGGAAGGCTACCAAGGAGCTCCTTCTAACGAAGGAGGCGATGGAGAAGACCTCCTCAGAACTTGCTGCTCTCAAAGAGGCCTACACGAAGGGTTTGGATGCCGTTAGGGTTCTTCAGACCCAGTGTGCAGTTTTATGTTCCGAGCTCAACCAGGCCACGTCGCTCTAACCTAGGAGAAGAAAGCCCACCTCGACTGCGAGGAGATTCTGAAGGAGGCCGCCGCTGACTTCTTCAAGATGGCACTTGCCCAGATTCGCCATCTGAATCCCGGGGTGGAACTCAAGACTGATGGGTATGACCATCGGGCTTATGTTAAAGATGGCGTCCTGCATCCACCTCCTCCGTCCCCTGAAGACGAGTCCCTGTCGTTTGTGGATGAGGAACAAGGTGGAGATGAGGCTTCTAACGTGGGGTTGGATAATGGGAGCGGTGAAGGAACTTCCAAGTCTATTCCGCCCGCTAAGGTGGTCCCGTCAGGAGACGCCGTTCCTCCGAGTTTAATGGCGGTGTTTTATTGCTTTTGTTATGTCGGTGTATGATATCAGAATAATTTTGTAATTTATAAAAATCTACTAACATTGATTTCATCAACCTTATCAATATTATCTTTTAACTTGCCAACTCTTTGTTGAGTTAGTAGTTCTATGACCGGGCCAGGGTCTCATATGCGCAGTATCTGCTAATTGTATTCTTCCGATGGGTTAACATCGGGCATAGGGGTAGGGGTGTTCTATAATACCCGAGCTACCGAGTTCTGGATCCGTTGTCCGGGTTCTTTGCTAGAATAAGGGAAAACTATTAGATGTCGAACCGTGGTGTAGAAACGCACGTTTAAACATTTCGACCTGATCAGAGTCTGTATGGCAATTCACCTCCTTATCTAGGAGAATGTTTTCGATGCATCTAATTAAAGAAATAGTGACTTTTACCATTTCGCAACCTGGGCGTGATAGCCCCAGTGTAATCCCTTATATTGGGTTTCGCTTTTGACCGGGTTTGATTACCTCGGTGTAATGATTTTGAACTATCAATAATGCATAATTGGCATCTCCGCTAGGGAGTTCTTTATTAAATAAATAATCAATTCGAAAGAACTACTATTTCAAGTATGAACCAAAACATAAAATTGAAATCAAAAGACTGAAATTAAGAAATAAACGAACTTGGATGCGCCGGTTGAGCATATTATGGCAGCCAGACCAAGGTCTAACTGTAGTAGATATTTAGCTTGTCGGCGTTCCAAGTCCTTTTGACCGGCTTCCTTCCCAGGGTTTCCAGTATGTACGCTCCCTTTTCGAGCTTTTCCTTAACTCGGTAAGGACCTTCCTAATTTGCGGCTAGCTTGCCATTTCTGGCGTTCTTGTTTCTGATGTCCACTCGTCGAAGTACTAGGTTACCCCTGTTGAAGGAGCGGGGCCTAACCTTCTGATTGTACTTTGCCACAATGAGTTGCTTGGTGGTTAGGTCTCGGCAATGTGCCACGATTCGGGCCTCGTCAATCAGGCCCAATTCCATCATCAATGCATCGCTATTCGTCTCTTTACCTTCTTCGAGAGTTTTTAGCCTCCTCCACGAGGGTTGGCCTATCTTGACCGGGATCATCGCCTCGCACCCGTATGTTACCCGAAAAGGGGTTTCCTGGGTTGAGGTTTGTACGCTGGTTCTATAACCCCATAGCACACTATAGAGTTGTTCGACCCAGGAAGATTCGGCGTCCTCCATACGTTTCTTTAGTCTGTCAATAATGACTTTATTTGCCACTTCGGCCTGGCCGTTTGACTGGGGGTGTTCGATCGAGGCGAAGTAATGTACGATATCGAGGTCCGACATCATACCCTAGAATTCCTTATTGATGAATTGGGTCTCGTTATGCGTGACTATTTCGGCCGGGATCCCAAACCGAGAGACGATGCTGTGGCGAAAAAATCGTTGTATGCGTACCAAGGTAATTGTTGTCAAAGGCTCGGCTTCAATCCACTTCATGAAGTAATCAACTGCAACCACGAGCCACTTTAACTGTCCGGGAGCTGCCTTGAAGGGTCCGAGGAGGTCTATCCCCCATTTATAGAACGGCCAGGGAGCCGAGATATCTTGTAATTCTGATGGTGGGCACCAAATGATCTTGGTGTGTTTCTGACAGTTATCACATCTTTTTACTGTTTCTTTTGAGTCGACCACCATGGTCGGCCAGTAGTAACCAGCGCGTACAACTTTTCTTGCTAGGGATTTCTCTCCCATGTGCTGCCTATTAATACCTTCGTGTATTTCGGCCAAGACGTACCGTGCCTCGGCCGGCCCCAAGCATCGCATCATGGGAGAATGTAGTCCTTTTCGATACAACTGATCGTCCATCATAGTGTACATGGCGGCCTGGCGAATTAGTTTCTTGGACTCTATCACATCAAGGGGTATGATCCCTCTTTCTAGGTAATCCTCGATTGGTTTCCTCCAATCTGTGGCAGATGATATGGTCATGACACAGCTCGGCTCGACCAAGTTTTGTTGGACCACGGTCCGGTGGTTTCTGGACCTTTCGTCGCGTTTTTGATAAGATATCCGCTCTTGTATTTTCCTCCCGAGGAATGTGAGTGACTGTTACTTCTTCGAACTCGGTAATTATATCCCTTGCTTTGTTCAGGTACTTTTCCAACAAAGGTCCCTTCGCTTGGTAAGTACCCTCGATCTGCGCCGTTATGAGCTGAGAATCGGTTAGGACCTTGACTCTCCGTGCTACATGCTCTTTCTCCTGTTGGAGCCCGGCCAACACAGCTTCGTATTCTGCCTGGTTGTGGGAGGTTGGGAAGTTGAGATGGAGTGAGTGTTCAACGGCGACCCCCTCTGGGGTCTCAATTATTATTCTGGCTCCACTTCCTTTAGCATTTGATGAGCCGTCTACGTATACCTTTAATTCTTTGAGGCCGGTTGCTTCTTCAATGTGGGCCGGGGTGAGCTCCCTCACAAAATCCGCCAGTGCTTGTGATTTGATCGTATGCAGGGCCTCGTATGTAATGTCGAACTCGGATAGTTCTATCGCCCAACTGATCATTCGTCCAGCCAGGTCCAGTTTGTGTAGCACCTGCCGGATTGGCTGACTGGTCCGTACCACGATCTTGTGCCCCTAGAAGTATGGACGTAACCGTCTTGCCGCCATCGGTAAAGCAAATGCCACCTTCTCCAGCTTCTGATATCTGAGCTCCAAGCTCTGCAAAGCTTTGCTCACAAAGTATATCGGTACTTGGCCGGCCTCTGTTTCTCGAACTAGAACAGCACTTATAGCTTCTTCCCCTACCTATAAGTATAGATATATCGTCTCACCGGGTTCGGGTTTGGATAGGACTGGTAGGGTTTCCAAACATTGTTTGATTTTTCTAAACGCGAACTCGCATTTGGGGTTCCAGCCTCCTTGTGCCTCCTTCTTTAGTAATTTGAAGAAAGGTAGAGCGTTCTCGGCCGATCTCGGCAAGAACCTCGTCAAAGCCGCCAACCTTCCAGTCAGCTGTTGTACCTCCTTTTTGCTCGTTGGCGCTTTCATGTCTATCACGGCCTTACATTTATCTGGGTTTGCTTCGATTCCTCGGTTTGTCAACAAAAAACCTAGGAACTTTCCATCTGGGACTCCGAATGCGCATTTTGCCGGATTCAAGCGGATCTGGTGCTTTTGCAACTTGTCGAACGTTTACTCTAAGTCTCGGATATGGTCCTCCAGCTTTTTTGATTTGACGATCATATCGTCAATGTACACCTCTACGTTTCGACCGAGCTGGTCTTCAAAAATTTTGTTAATCATTCGTTGATAGGTGGCCCCGGCGTTCTTCAGCCCGAAAGGCATCACATTGTAACAATAATTGGCCTTCTCGGTTATATAGGCTGTCTTCTCCTGGTCTTCTGGGTGCATGGCGATTTGGTTGTATCCGGAGTAGGCATCCATAAAGGATAACGGTTGGAATCGATGAACAAATAACGATCCGGGTCGATGTTTGGCATCGGATAGAAGTCTTTGGGACAAGCTTTGTTCAAATTAGTGTAGTCTGTGCACACTCTCCACTTACCATTGGGTTTCATCACCATGACCACGTTAGATAACCATGTCGTGTACTGTATTTCTCGGATGAATCCGGCATCTAATAGCTCCTTCACATGTTTTTCTAATGCTATTTGCCTATCGGCCCCTTGTTTCCGCTTCTTCTGTGACACTGGGGTTGACCCCGGTTGGATGGATAATCGGTGACAACAAAAGCCGGGGTCTATCCCGAGCACTTCCGACGCTTTCCACGAAAATAAATCTCGATTCCTTTTCAGGAACTCTTTTAATCTGTCTTTTAGCTCTAGGGTCATTGTTACACCTACTTTTGTAATCTGTGTCGGGTCCTCTCCCAGGACCAAATCTTCTAATTCGCCTTCTGGCTCTGGTCGTGGGATCTCGGGCTCATCCCGTACATCTAACTCTACCATGCTGACAGGTCGGCCTGGCTGCGTTCTTTTTCTGGTGTCCCGAGGTATGCCCATTTCTGTGAACCTGAGATGGAGACGCCTTCCCTTTCTCGTTCTCCCTTATTGTCTCGTAATAACATTATCAAGATTTTTTCTGGTCTTCGGTCACGGTTACCACCTTGTTCTTGGTGCTGACCATCTTCAACTTTTGGTGTTTGGTAGAGACTAGCAAGTCTCAATTGTGGATGGTCAGTCTGCCTAATATCATGTTGTATGGGGAGGGGAAATTGGCCACGATGAATCTTACCCTCTCTGCCTTGAATGCTTCTTTTGTTCCCAATGTGAGTCTGAGGTCGATATATCCCTTCGGAGTAGATTGCTCTCCATTAAACCCAATGAGTGTTGTTTTGCATGGTCTCAGGTCCTCTTCATCCAAGCGCATCCTTTTGAATACATCCCACATAATGATGTCAGCCGAGCTTCCCGCGTCTATGAAAATCCTTTTTACCTGACAATTTACCAGGATTCCGGTGATTACCAGTCCGTCTTGATGGCCTGGTACTACGTCCTTTAGGTCGTCCCTTGTGAACTGCAATGGGGGAGGTGTCGGTCGGTCATGGTTTTCTTTGAACTCGGGAGTGCCCCTTACCGAAAGGACTTCCCTCAAGTATTTCTTTCCTTGGCTTGCAGTATCTCCGCCTCCACCCATGCCTCCGCTAATTACATTACACCTGTGTTCCATGTCTATTTCTGGGAACTCCTCGTCATCGGTGGATGACTTTCGCCAAATTCCGTCAATCTTCCGACCGAGGGTTGGACTCGGAGTTCGGTCACCTTGCTTCCGTTTGTTGTTCTTCCGGCCTTGGGTCTTTATCAGATATTGGCGTAGTTTGCCATCTTAGATGAATTTTTCAATCACGTCTTTGAGTTCGTAGCACTGGTCCGTGGTGTGCCCCGGTCCGTCATGAAAATCACAAAACTTTGAATGATCCGTGGTGGGCCGGTATCTGGTGGGCCAAGGTCTATCGAATTTCTTCATCTCGGTTCTTATGGGGATCTTCTCTACGACTGCTCGGCTGAATTTTGTTCTCTAGAGGTGTATTTCTTTGTTTCTCACTTCCAATGGCATTAGCTATCTCCATTGTTCTACCTCTAAATATTGCTTCGATCGAGTGTTAAACTCGGTGAGGGTGTACACCCGGTTCTTGAAGGTTGAATTGGCTAACCTGGAGGAAGGATCTAGGCCATCGATGAGGCAATGTACATGAACGCTCTCAGGGAGAGAACGCACTTGCAGGGCGACCTCCTTAAACCTATCCAGGTATCTTTGCAGAGTCTCCCCTCGTCGTTGCTTGATTTTACTCAAGGTGAACTGCAATTTCGGCTGCTTCTTACTAGTCGCGCAGTTGAGCTTGAACTTTCGTCCGAGGTCTTCGAACTCATGGATGGATTGGATTGGTAAAGTGTGGAGCCACTTTTGGGCAAGGCCGATCAGCGTTGTCGCAAAAAGCCGAGGAATGACCGAGCCTTTGATTTTCCGTACGAACATGAGTAGCTCGAAAGTATCGAGGTGTGACCGCGGATCCTGAGTGCCGTCGTACTTTGGTAGGTTATCCAAATCAAAGTCTTTTGGATACGGGGATTCGTGATGTCCTCCGAGAAGGGACTACAGTTATACCCTGTGATGTACTTCACTCGATATTCCCTGGAAGAACCCCACGGTCGGGCCGGCCTCTCTATATCTCGGTCTTCAAAATCCGGAGTCTTTTCGATACGTAGTTTCTTTAGGTCCGAGGTACGGTTGCGAGCCCTCGTACGTCCGGGGTCCGTGTCCGGGAAGGCTATTCCTGTAGTATGCTGAGTAGACCTGGGATGCTTGCTTTGGGGAGGGCTGTCGGAGTCTCGGGTCACCTTTCCTCTCCGTCCTCGCTGATCACCTCGGTTTCCCTTTTGAGCCGATGCTTCGATTTGTTTGAGGTGGTCCTTCATGATTTGTTGCATTACTCTGAGGTCTTCTTGGCACTGGAGATTATTTCGCTTTTCCATATTTTCTATTCGTCTCAATATTGACTCCTGAGTCCTCTGTTGGAGGAGGAGATCTGGACTCGGCGTATCCCGAGATTTTGCCCCTTTGGGAGGGGAAGATGCCGTGTCCGAGACATCATTCCCTTCATTCGTGGCATCAACGTCTGGGATATCCTCAGGCCGCGGAGGTCCTTTAGTGTTTTGCTGTTGACTCATCTCGGCCTGCGATGGATCTCCATGGTGAGGGTTCCGACTGCTGCTTCTGGTGTTTGCCATTGTTGGTCATGGGGATCGAAATTTAACGTCCCCACAGTCGGCGCCAATGTTCCGGGGTAGAACACGAATGTCCAGCCCGATAGGCTGGTGCTTTGATCTCGGATCAAATAGCTCTGCCAGAATATCTATGGGACAGATATCTCGGAGAACGGATGATCACTGTACACTAATATAAGGCTCTTCGCCAAGGGGGATGGGGGTAGTGTTTAGTGGGAGAGTGCACAAAGGATATGCGAAAATAACTAGGTTTGAGTTAGAACGTGTGCACCTTAGGTCTTGACCTTTGTATATATAGGGTATGTCTCAGTATCTTAACCGCCGGATCTATCTTATCTCTTAATCATAGATATGATAGAACGCCTCCTTGATTATAGGTGAATCTAGATATACGATATATATATATCTATTGGGTTGTTCCATAGTTGGGCCTCGGGTTAGGTCCGTAACAACTATATATAACAATATTATTATCTATAAATAATATCATTATCATTTTCGAATTTAATAAATAAATATATACACACACACACACACACATATATACATACATATATTTATATATATCCATCCTAGATTAAATACAGTATTCATTAAATCTTAGACATATATAAGATTCAATGAATCTGGACACTTTTGCTCGTGTTGGGCTATTCTTGTGTGTGACCCTGCAGGCCCACATGAGATTGGCAGTGGGTCAATAATGTACCAGCCCACAAGTCGCAAGTGGCCTCTAGTAAGACATTGTGACCACCCAATTCATATAGGGATCTATGATACGATACAACCATGTCACGTCCCCTTTGTCACGCGATAATTTGGTCAAGGATGAGGCATGGATAATGTCAACTTCCTGTTCTTAACCATTACTTTCTTGATTCTTGAGTAGTCTAACAATTGAAATGGAAACTCTTTTCCATTGTAGTATGGCCAAACATTTCTCAGATTCACTCATCGAGGGACCCAGTATCATCTCTCTACAAATGTGAGGGACAAATCTCATCTTGACCATTCACATTCATCTGCATGAAAACCACTGATCCCAATCCAAGACTTTATCATCACCCGGTCAAAGGTGACTTTTGACTAGGTTAAAGAGCAGCGACTCATCATGTAGGAATCCATGATGATCTCAGGTCAAAGGCGTTGTGACGCGTTTATACATGAGAAAAACTTATGACTTAATCCATGCAGCTTTCTCATAGTGGGTCGGTCCAGCACCTTGTACTCTTACAAGTGCCTATGACTTTGATTTGTATCTCTATACTCATCAAAGTCATACTGGTCTTGTTGGATATGATTAGTTTTGATGATGTCTTATATAGATGCCATTATTAAGAGCAAAAAGCTTGTATACTATATTTATCTCCTACATTGACTAACTACTATATATTTAATGTAGATTAGTCCAAGTTGAATTATAGAGATTAATCAATAAGGAGATAAGAAGTTATAGAAAGAAGAACTTGCAGAGAATATCAAGCAAGAAGTTATTAAAGGATTATGAAGAATGATCAAGAAGAGAAGAGAGAAAGAGTTGAGTTTTGAAGAATGATCAAGAGAAGAAGAAAGAAATAAGAACTTGCTTAATGGAATGAGAAAATCATTATACAAGCTCTCAGAGTGATTCTAGAAGTCTCTACGATGATATGGAAGTTGGAATGGCTCAAATCGGAGTTAAAATAAGCAAAATCAAGCTTTGGGATGAACTAACTCGAGCCAAGGGGTCTTAACTCGAGTTAGAACGTTTTTCTACAGTATTTTGCGCATCTGATGGGAGTTGACTCGAGCTAGGAGTTCATAGACTCGAGTCCGGCTCAAAACTCGAGCCAGACACTATTGGCTCGAGCCAATAGTGCTTTTCAAAGACTCTGTTCTACTACATTTCACATTCAGTTTGGGCGAGGTCTGGTAATTCGATGATATCTCCCAAACCAGAGATCTGATTGAGGTGAAACTAGTGGCATATGAAACTAGACTCCCAATGCGTCATTTTGATACAACATTCAAGCCAAAAGGAGTTTAGATAAAGGAGATATGAATTGTACAAGTTGGTGCATCAGTTAACGTCACAAAGCTGACCAACTTTCGATGTTTTAAGTATATCTCATAAACTACAAATCCAATTGAGCTGAAATCAGTGGCATATATGAAAGTATACTGAAACTTAGTTCAATCAAGAGTTGAACCAGCCAAAACAAAGTTCATACCAGGGAGATATGGCCTTCGAAAGTTGACACTCAAAATTCTGGATTCATTTCAGCATAGGCTCGGTTTTCTGGACATAGCTCACACGATACACAACCAAATGAAGTGAAACCAATTCTATATGAATCTTGACTCAACAAGTGTTTCATAGAATTTGGAAGCAACAAAGTTCAAATCAAAGAAAAAAGAAATCGAAAAAGAGCAAGTTGCCTCGAGCCAGAAGTTCCACCTCGAGTCTAAGTGAAGGCAGAGAGTTAGACATTTTGAGAAGAGTTTTTGACTCGAGCCAAGAGTCTTGAACTCAAGTCAAGTCAAGCCAGAACAACCTGATGAAGAGCAAATCTAACGTTCTAACTCGAGTCTTCAAATACCAACTCAAGTCTAAGGCTAAACTCGAGCCAGCTCCATCTGACTCAAGCCTAGCGTGTTTCATCTGAACAATTTGTGTTACACCCCTACCGCCTCGCCCTTTCGGGTGGCAAGTTAGAGGGATTTCTTTTATTGATTACCTTTCCTTCATTATTATGTCCACTTAACATGCATCAGAGTTAGCGCAATAGAGCATTTAATCGGTTTGGACTATCTACTGTACTAGTAAAAGTAAAAAAACAAACGGAAAGTAAAAGTCCCCGAAGGGTTAAGGGTACAGTTATCCAAAATAAATACCAAAACAATATATACAGCCATCCAAATGTAAAGTACAAAACGTGATAGGGCATTCCCTATTCTTCACTGCACCGCCAAGCCCTACCTTTCAAAAAGGGGTCTTCTAGATCAGACACACTCCCCTGCAGCTATAGGAACTTATGGAGTCCAATAATGGTCCCCAGAGTAACCGTCAATACTCAAATACAAAATGTGTAAGGAGATGTAAGTTACCATGCCAGATAAAAATACAGATAATATGCCAAATACATACCACATATGCAAACAAAACATACACATCACTGACTACCACGTGTCGTCAGGCTGCCTTACCAAGGCAAGCCCCGGACATACCGGAGTCATGACCCGTAAAGCTGCCTACACCAGGACAGCCCCGGACTTATCGACCCGTGCAGCCGCCAATCAAGGCCGGCCTGAGACCAATCATCCTCAGCGCTAGGATACACATAAGTCTGTATGCATATTTGGCAAAACATACAAAAACACACATGGCAAATACAAACATACAACAACACACATAAAGATATATGAGTAAAGCGGTTACTACCTGGTGGGGTATATACTGTTTTAATGTTCTAATGTGCCCGATCGCTTTTCCAAACATGCCCTTAACCTAATAAAATCAAAATACACTATTTTTAGTATTTCCAAAAATACCCTTGCATTTATTTTGCCAAAACCGAGCCCATGTCTGAATTTCCGAAATTTCGTGAATCGCCCAAATTCCAGGATTTTTAATAAATTCCAAAAACATAATTTGTGCATGAAACCAGCGCCATTTGAACCATTTAAATGTCTAATTTTCAATAAAAATATTCCCAGAAACCAAAAGTACAAATATTCTGGTGTGTAGTCAAATTTTCACCCCCTAGTCTAGGTTAGTCCAAAATAAGCGGAGTACAACCGTCCGAGTAATTAATAGAATTCATCTTGAATTTTTCTCCAAGAAATTCCAGAGGCTTCTAGGGGAAGGACATGTGGCGCATGCCCCTCCAAAAACGTGCAGATCTTTATCTGCTTTTGGGGCAAATTACGAGTTTTGGCCCGGAACTTTCGTAAATTACATTTGTGACCTGGGACTTTTTAATAATTACCAAATTTTCCCCATGTGCTTGGACCTGTCCAAAAGGAAATATGGCATGCCATTTTGGGCCCAAAAACCTGGTCCAATTAATTTTTACCCATTTGGCCCTTTTTCTCTGAATGTGGGACCCGCGGTTTGACTTTTACACTGATTTCTCTTTCTTTCTCTCCAAGTAAGTATTTTTAATAATTAAAGGGGGTCATGTGGCGCCTAATGGGGCCCAAAAATAGGATCCCCTATAATTAATTCCTTTTTCTTACTTTATCAGTCTAGTTTCTGATCAACCGGTCCCCACCGGGCCCCGCTGGGTACAAAGGTGCTTCTTTTTGCACTTTTCTTCAACTTCTCCAGATATTCTCCCCTGATTGGACATACATATGTGGCACCTTTTTAATTTCTAATATGGCCCCACATTTGTCTCATTCAATCCAAAAGAAACCCCTAACTGGTCCCTAGCGGTCCCCTTTCTATCAGTTAATTGCCTGTGGGACCCGCACTTTGTGTTTGGGCCTGAACATGGATAAAATCATCTGATTTCTCCTTCCCTCTCCTGGGTGGACGAAATTCAATGCTTAAGGGGTAAGGAATTGACTTTTCTACCCCCTGTAATCATTACTTACTTTTCGCTTTTCAATCCCGTAGTGACACGTGTACTCCAGCAGTGATTACACTGACTCCTGATCTTCAAAAAGGCAGGGCATCCCTGACTTCCCTGAGAATGTTGTATACTTACTTATACCGGCATATTTTCACTCAACTAATTGTCCTATATACCTAAGGACATAATTAAGGGGCATCTTTTCCAACCGAATTTGTACCGTATGGGTCTTCTGTGCCCCTTTTCCATTGGCACTTTAATTCCATGGTTTATACACATTAGGTCCACTAACCTGCATAGCCCAATTACTTAGTCCCTGAGAGGCTTCCTATTTCTTGTCATTCTTGGGACTCTTCCCGAACCGGGCTTAGTCGTCTACCCCCTTTTAGGCTTATTCTCAATTCTCAAGGTCCACAATTTGGGATATTATAATTTGACTCTAGCCTATACAATATACCTTGAGTCTTGACCTAAACTTGAGCCAGAATCTTGTGACTCTAGCCTATCATGTTCCATCAAAGGTATTTGACTCCAGCCTAAGAGTAGTGACTCTAGCCAAGTTTTTCGACCGTTACTTTCAAATAATCATCTGACTCTAGGCTACTCTGTGTAACTGGAGTTTTAACCCAAACTGGAGTCAAAGAAGTGTGACTCGAGCCAATATGTCTTTGTTTCTGAAAATGTTGTACGTGTGAATCTTCCAATTCTCTAACTGTCTATGATTGGCTTTAGACTCTTCATATCATCTATCATTATTATTCTTAATCATGTTTAATTAATTTGATAATGAGTCCCATATGATTATATGAAGGATTCATGCACACAGTTTATCAGACAGCAGAATTTCCAACGTTCAAGATTTCAGAAATGATTCTTATCAATTGATTTCTGCTTGCTATACTTCTCAATGCTGTTAATCATGTTTGTTAGCAAGTTTCAGATGATCAAACAAAGGATTAACATCAGATTATCAAAAAGCATATGATTACGTCAGAAGCTTCAACGGTAATATTTCTCCAACGGTCGAATAGTTCCAACGATCATATACGCTCACAACGATCATATTCAAACCTGGAAGAATTGCTCAATGTTCTTCATTGACTATAAAAGGAGAACCATTCAAAATGGAGAAGACGACGAGAAGAGCTTGCACTGTCGAAATGCTGATATTCTAAATTCAACATTTATCTCATACGCTCTCTGTTCTCAATATCATAGAGAGTGAAATGATTTGTATTATACTTCAGTGTTTATTTATCTTCTCTTTTAGAGAGAACATTTCTTATTATTAAATCATTGTAAGAATCTCAAGTCGTGGGACTTGGAGATTGGGTTATCAGTTTACAACTTGTAAGGGGGAGTGTATCCTAGTGAGAGGATAACTTCGAGTACGAGTGTGTAACGATTAGAAGGAGTATCTCGGTGAGAGATTCGGCTTCACAAGTGTCCGGGTGAACTTGTGCGTTTGTAGAGGCTTCTCTTGTGCCCGATTAAACAAGAGGATAGTGGATTGAAAATCTCAAGTGGAGCTTGGGACTGGACGTAGGTCAAGGATTGGGCCGAACCAATTATAAATTACAGTTTGCATATTCTCTTCCCTATCTCTTATATTTCCAAAGTATATGCTTATTAGAATATCTAACCGTTGATTTAGAAGACGCGAAAAGATTTTCAAAGTTTCAAATTTTTAATCTTCACCCAATTCACCCCTCTTGGGTTCAAAGCTAGGTTCTGAGTCTTATTCCAAGGATACGTTATCATTAAGAACATGCAAATGAAATGATAACTAATGTACAATGACTTGCCCTTAGGGCATAATTTCCAACCCACACTACCCACCACCTGAAAAGGCGAGGTCGGTAAGTGTGTAACATAAATAAGAAAAAAAATTGCCAGAACATAAACTCTATATCCCATTTGTTTTTTTTTATCCTTTTTTTTTTTATTTAAATTTAATTTATCCTTGTACTTAGCTTCTTAAAAGCCAAATGAGAATAGATCTGTACTAAAAATGAGATAATAAACCCGATGAAAAGGAAAGTAAGGAGTAGCAAATTGATAGACTATTTTGGTTTAAGTAGATTAGAGATTAAACATATAGATGATTGTAAGAATTAAGCAAAGAAAAAAATTTAAGAAGGTTTCATAATATTTTTATTTGTTATTTTTGCTAGAAAGTAGAAAGGGGTCTTTTGGATGATGTAGAAAAGGAAAGAGATTGAAGTAAATCTTCAAAACATGTTCATTAGCTTCATTAGTTTTTGGTCTAAAAAAAAACTTTTCATCCTTTAAAAATAAACGGTAGAAATAGTAAAAACTTAAGTTTCTACCGTTTTTACATGTTTGTGCGGTGTTTCTACCATTTTCTCGCTCATAACCGTTTTTATTCGTCCCTAGGGACTAAATGAGACTTTTTTATAGACTAAAAATGGTTTTTTGGAAAAGACATATGACCCTAGTAAAAACGTAAAAAAAACATATGTTTTTATACTAATTTTTTACGACAATGATTACAGCTACCAACTTTTTTTTAATACTATATCACAGTAAAAGGGAAACTCTACCAATATTCAAATTAAAACAATTAAGGTTATACATAAATATTTAGCTATTGTTATATTTAATATTATAAATATGTTTTGATGAATATTTTTTAAAATAAAATATACTAAGACATTAAAGAGAAAATGACTCACACCTAATTTCACATTGCCAATCACAGGCATCAATCATGTTCTTTTCAGTAGAAGTTTAGGCATGATCGACAGATGTTATTTGATGACTTCACATTTGCATATTAAATCACTATAAAAGGGAAGTTCTAACCAATATTCCAATTAAAACAATTTACTGTGCTTTATGTATTTTTTATAATTATTTATTTATTTTTTATATTTAAGCATACAAATATGTTTTGACAAATAGCTTTCTTAAAAAAATAAACAAAAGCATTAAAGAGAAATTGACTGACACCATGTCAATAATATGCATCGATACATTAAAGAGAAACATACTGACAAATATTGTCAATCACATACCCCAACCCTATTCTTTTCTATAGATTT